>CM057383.1:75039122-76336122 GCA_030015415.1 Cynopterus sphinx | reverse complement strand
AGATGGAAGATAAAGCTGCAGCTAAATGAGTTTGGGAATCTTAAAAGAATTTTAAACCAAAGACTGGCTTAAAAGTTTGCAAGATTTAAAAATCTTTAAGGATATACTAATAGTTCTAATTACTCTCTTTTTCTATCTTAAGTTTCTCATCTTTTAAAATTGAGACTTCTAGTTTGCAAAATGTACATGATGCAAAAATTTAAATCAGTTAACTTTTCCATTTACATTCATTAACTTACCTTTTCTCATTTTCTCTTTTAAATATGTGGAGTCATTTTGGATTCCCATTAGATTTTGTTTCATCCTTTGAATGCTTCCTTTTATTTTAAAATTGGTAATATGGTAAAAGTTTGAGAGAGTAAACTGGAATTGTTCCTCAATGTATTTCATGGTCATCCATATTAACTGATTTTTTTTCAATTGGTCCTTTTCTGCTGCCTGGAGAATATCAGGATTGAAGGCGACATCGATGACTGTGTAAACATCTGTGTTTGTAATTGAGAGTGTGAAATGAAGACAATTAGTTTCATTATTAATATTGTCAGATAATATATTAAGCCATAATCTTGACAAAGCTAGAAGCTTTAAATTCTATTCCTATCTTTTTCAAGGCACTCACAATGACACTATGTACACAAAGTTTCAATTAGGATATTTCTTGGCATTTTATATGGGTTAAAAACATCTCCTGTTACAAGACAAACTCAATTTGCATAAAGGTACATTTATTAGTCATTAACTGCATTATCATCAAATAAAATATTTTTACCAAGTAAAATCTGGTCCGTGCTATTCCCAGTATAAATTTTTAAGTGTGCTTTCTCTCCCATAATTCTATGTACCTGATGTCTCAGTCATATCTTCTGGTCTGCCAACATGTAGAGGTACTGGATGAATAGTTGACTGGGGAGCTGGAATCCTTTTCCACTGACATAGGTTGATAAAAAGTAATTTTTCTTTTGGTTTCTAGAAATAAAATAATTTTGTATAGCTCAAAATCTAGCATTTTATTTCAAAATAATATCTTAAAGGTAATACATTACAGAATTTGAAGAATGAGGATCTTAGGCTCCAAGTAAGTCACTGCATGTATTAAAACTGTCTTTGAGAAATTAAACTGTTACCTTAATTCCCCAGAGCTGCTGGTTTTTCATCAAGAATCCAGTTGCTGCTCCCAGAGGAACTGGGAGGAGGAAGGGGGAATTGATCTAAGCAGCTGTTTCATGTGACTTTGTTTGACCCTCTTTCACTTCCTTATCTCTCCAACCAAATAAGTTCTCTATTTGAAAAATCTCCAAGTCTACGATTTTTTATTAAATCATTACTTTTTATTTTCATTCTAGCAGGCAAAAATGGCTCATTTTGAGATCTCCAAAATATATAAATTTCCCACTTTTACTCCTTCAACATGATCTTCCACACTACATTTCATTTTTCATTTATACAGTGGCAGTTACCCTCAAGTTTTCTTTTGTTCAAGTAGCAATAGCTGAGGGTAAAATATTCTCTGGTTATTCTAAGATCATTTCATTCAGGACCTCCCCACCCCTGGGCACCAACTCTACATACTAGAATTTTGGTTTGCAGACAGAGCTGTGGTTCTGGGGCAGCACAAAGCTGTTTCCCTTCTTTCAGCTGCTGTTGAATGAACTTCTCATAGCTCTCAGGGTTACTTTCAGCCAGATCATCTAGGAGGTTCCAGAACTGAGTTACTTGCGTGAGCAGACCCTTTGAGGATGATTCCATGGTTGAGGTGAACAGGCCTCTTAAGTCTGTTGAAAGACAAGACTTGAGGGAAAAGATCTGCGTAACTATTGATTCATTTTTTTTTCTTTTGGGGGAGGAGGAACAGGTCAGGAATTATTTTGGTGAAGTCAGCAGCTATTTTTAACACCCGTGTCTAAAAGATTATGGATCAGCACCACTTTATCGTTTTCTTATTCTTGAATTATCTACTACCCCTTCCTAAATTCTCAAGTTGTCTTCTCAGGTAATAAGGCCTTCTGCCTAGACCCTCCCAAGTCCTGAAGGGACAGAATGCTCATTTGGTGATTTTTCCCCCCCAACACTTGAGTTTTGGCTGACGGGTGCCTATCCAGTCTGGAAGTTGCCAGAGGTGTGTGTAGGGTGAGAGCCCCAGGAGACTTCCTCAATCCTCAGCATAACTTAGAAGTTAAAAGCATGAACTCTGGAGCCAGAATGCCTAGATTCCAGTCTTAGCTCTATCACTTTCAAGCTGTGTGACCCTGAGCATATTTTTAATTTATATATGTGCCTCCATCTGTTCTCAAAACGAAGACAGTAATACCGATTTTATAGGGTTATCGTGAGGATTAAGCCAGCTAATGCAGAGAGGCCGGAATACTTGGAGAACACTACCTGAAAGCAGTAATAACATCCTCTCCACGTCTTGAGATACCCCCTCGGACTCCCCACCACCACCTGACGGAAAAGTGTCCCACAGCATCCACGGACACGGGAAAGGAGGAGGTCTGGGTTCTTGGGATGCTCTGCTAAGGTCAGAGTGAAGAGGAAACTTAACTAATGGACGACCGTTCCGGAGATCGGCGCGCTCACCGCTTCCCTCCGTCCCTCGACAGCCCGCGATGCCTATTACCAGGGCAACCGGACCGCGCCCGGCGTCCAGCCGGGTCCGGGCAGTTCCCGGCGGAAAGAAAAGTCTGCCTGCGTCCAGTTCCGGAGCCGCCCCCTGCTGGCGCTGGCCTCACTTTGCCGCTGGGCCGGACCCAGTCCTGTTCCGGGAAGGCGCCCGCCGCCCTTCTGCACCTGTCAACCTCCCGCGTGTCCTGGAAGCCCCCCCCGCCCCGC
This sequence comes from Cynopterus sphinx, assembly GCA_030015415.1. NCBI lineage: Eukaryota > Metazoa > Chordata > Mammalia > Chiroptera > Pteropodidae > Cynopterus > Cynopterus sphinx. Next base: position 76,333,293 of record CM057383.1, on the reverse strand, counting down.
GAGAGCCCCCGGAGCTCTTGTTGGTGGGAAGACTTTCTCGGGAGCACGACTTCCGGCCCGCAAGGGAAGCTGGCGGGCGCTCTTTCCTCCCAGCCCGCCTCCCCCCCGCCGCCACGCGAGGCCGCGGCGCACGGTATGGGTGTGTGTGTGCGTGTGTGTGTGTGGGGAGGGCGTGCGGAGGGGGGTGACCGGGAGCTCCTCGGCCGCTGGGGGGCAGGGGGCCCGGTGACAAAGATGGGCGTGTTTCCCCGGCCTTCCTTTTGGAAGCCTCGCTCCCCGCTTCAGGAACTCTAAATTCTCTCGGGGGCCCAGCCGAGGGTCGTACCGGCCCAGCGCGCCCCCACTTGGAGCGAAACCCAGCCCCCCGGGTCCAGCTCCGAGGAGCGGGCGCGGGAAATGCCCCCGCCCGCCCGGGCGTCCGGATTCCGCGCCGGCGCAGCCCCCGTCCTGCCTGGAGAGAGCCGCCGCTCGGTGTGGGCCGAGGGAGAGGCGGCCGTGGCCTGGGACACGGGTGCGGGCACAGTCACCAGTGGGAAGGCTGCACTTTCGCGAAGGACTCGGGTGAAGCCGCAGAGCTGCCTTTGAGCCCTGACTCCTTGTCTTCCCGGGTCGGAGGAGATCTTGTAATGGAGTGGCTCTTCGTCTCACACTAACAAGATGCCTGATTTCCTCAGGACCGAGGGGTGAGTGAGCTGAGCGCTGGGGAGGATGCACAAAGCGCCTGCTAGCGACACGTAGAATAGCCCTGCCATCTACTTTTGGGGGGCTTCTGTACAGAGTAGAAAATAAAATTCGTCAGAGCGGAGGAATTTAGGGCATCTCTGCATTGGATATTTTGAGGCGTCGGTTTTTGTTACTGTTGACTTTTGTGGTTCCTGCAACTCAGATCGAGGTATTTACTTCACCACAAACTAATTTTGGGATTCGAGGGTTGATTTCTAATCTTTCTTTGTTTGCCTTGGACTCTGTGGCCTGGGGCAAGTTATGACTTTAAGGGAGTTTCATCTACTAATGAGGTGTGAAGATATTTACCTCATAAAATATAGAATTATTTTGGGGATTAAATAAAATGGTGTCATTTCAGAGAACTCCAGTGTACGTTATCTCTTTTCATCCTCACATTAGTGTGGTCAGGCATTTCCCCGTTTTAATGAAGAAGAAAAAACTATCCCTCAGGACTCTAACTTCTAGTTCAGTGATCTTTCCTTTACCTTGTGCTTCTTTATAACAGTATAATAAAAGATAAGGTAATAAAGGATATTATTATTAAGTGTTGTTTATTGATTCATTTTAGATTGAAGAATGTCCCGGGTTCCTTTGGGGAAAGTCCTCCTGAGGAATGTCATCCGGCACACAGATGCTCACAATAAGGTGAGAGGTACAACCTAGTTATTCCTCAACACTTAACAAGGGCGTACAGTGTGCCAAGCATTATTTTGGTATAGTGGGGAGGTACTAAGATGAATAAAATAGATAATTACAATACAATTTGATAAGTACTATGATAGAGACACAAAAAATATTTTAGTGCACTGAGGAAAGAATAATGAAATCTGCCCTGGGGAGTTAGGAAAAGCTTCACAGAATGGATGGTATTGGAGGTACTGATATTTGAACTAGTTCTTGATGAACAGGTTCAAGTTTGCCAAGTGGAAAATCATTGCATGCAGAGAGAGAACATCAGTTATTAACATGGCAATAGGAAAGCTACTTGAAGCACTTGTGGCATGGCATGAAATTGTGTGCATCCAGAAAGTAGGGAATATGGGGGTCAGTGACAGAAGATGAGGTCTAAGTGCATTGTGATGTTTAGAAATTAGACTTTTTCCTATAGGCAATAAAGAAACCATTAAATATTTTTAAGCTGGCTATGTCTTTATTGTATTTGTATTTTAGAAAGACGATTTTTTAGCTGAGTAGAGGATGGATCAGATGGGGTAAAACAGTAGAGAGACCAGTTAGGGAATTGCAGCATTCCAGGTGAGAGATAATGAGGGATTCAAATGAAAGCAGTGACAGTAGGAATGAAGATGAGGAATTTAGGAGGTAGAATCCAAAGAAATTGGTGACTGAATGATAGTGATAATTATAGAATCAAATATAATTACCTTTTGTGACTGGGTGAATGATGGCGATGTCATCAACTGAGATAGGAATCAAAAGAAAGGGACAAGTATGATGGGAAAGGTAATTAGTTTGATTTTGAACATGCTGATAGTGAGGTGCTTATAGGATGTATGAACAGTTGGAAATTCAGACTTGGAGGAAAGAAAAGTTGAGGCTAGACATAAAGGTCTGGGGATTATTGACATAGGAAATGATAGAGGGCATGAGAATAGATGAGGTCACCTAGGAGAGCACATATAATGAAAAGAGGACCAAGGACCCTTGTTTGGTTTTCTTTGGTGAACTGTGCAATTCTAGTTGATCATAATACTTGGATTGTGAGTGAGGGTATAACTGTTAGTAAGCAGCCACTGCAATTGCGTTAAACCACCCCTCATTGAAAGTGGTGACTGAAAAAGATAAATCTAGCACAGATTTAACAAAGTATTACAGGAGGACTGAGAAATAAAACATTTTTGTTTTTTGGTCAGTTGTAATCTGCCTTTCAGGAAATTCTCTAGCAAGTCTCATGCCATTTTATTTTGCTTTGTTTTTAACAAAAATTATAATGTGAAAATAGACTGGCCTAGAAAGTTTAAAGACCTGTCCTTACTAGTTTTTTGACTTTGGTAAAATCTCTGAGCTTTTGTTTCTTCTCGGTAAAATATAATAATGGTATCTGCTTTACTTTCCTCATAAGATTGCTTAAGGTTCAGTTGAGATGATACAATTAAAATCATAAAGCATTTTAGAAATAAGGGATTATCATTTGCTAATTGCAGCATGCTTGCAAAATTGATAAAGTTATGTGTGTGTCTATGCAGTGGTTAAAAAGTTCTATTGCTGCAGAATTCTACATATTTTGAGATTTACTGGGTCACATTGTTTAACTACATTGATCAGAATTAGTTTTCCAGGTTCCTAATAATAACCCAATTTAAAATCCAATGATTAGTGCAGACTATTTTCAGTTACTTTTCTGTGATGTAAAGTGATTTTTTAGTAACTTCTTCCTTTCCTTTAAAAAAAAAATCTAGATTCAAGAGGAATCAGATATGTGGAAAATAAGAGAACTGGAGAAACAGATGGAAGATGCTTACCGGGGGACCAAAAGGAAAATGTTACCCAGCAGTTCAAGGTGAATTTGCAGCTCTGAGAACCAAAATAACTCTTCCCTTATTCAGAATCATCGCTTGTGTTTAAAAACATTTTGGTATGCTAAAGATAAATGAATGCAGTTCTGTGAGTCCTTAAGCCTTCCATCCTTCATAAATCTAAAGCCAAGCATAAAGGTAATAGCTGTATTGCATATGGTTCTACTCTGTACTTATTTGCAATGGAGAATTTAAAAATTTTGCCTTGAACAATTGTAAACATTAAGGATTCTGACCTTACCTGATGGCTTTTAACCTCAGATTTTCTACTTGTATCTTATGGTCACTTATCTGATCATTCACTTCTTTCTCCTATTAATCTTTCATTCTCTCAGCCTTTTCTTTATCCCACCTACTCACTATCTTTGCCAAATCACAGTCTTTCAAGTTACCTTCTTAATAATTTGAGTATAAATAGGAAAGATTATGCAGGCTTGGTTGTATTACCTGTGATGGTATAGGAATGTCTGAGTGTTAGGAAATCTGTTGGGCCTCATATGCCTGTTAGTGTACAGCAGTGTGCATGAAAAATTGCTGCAAGTACTAGTGCTGATTTCTAAAGCCACCCAGGGAAATAGTTAATAATGAGATATTTAAGGAGAATGAGTGTGTCTCCAGAGTATGTGGAGTTTGGAGTGTGATGTCTGTGTGTAAATGGTTTCAGACAAGAGAGTATGTAGGGTATCCATGGTAAAGAAAGCAAAGTCTCAACATAAAAATATCTTTTCAGTCTGTTTGCTCTCTGAAAATGGTCCTTCGAGAATATTAGTGCAGGTGATGATTTGTTTTGTATTGGTTGTTCAATTCCAAGTCATGGTGAATAAATCTTTAAAACATAAAGATTTAATAAATAAGTCTTTTAATAAATTTATTTTATAAAGAATAAATCTTTAGGGGCAGGGATTCTGATTGTCTCATTTGCGTGATTTTCCCAGTAGCTAGAAGAGTGACTGTATGTAGAAGCCTGTAAACATTTTTTATAACTGATTAGCTGGCTTAATGACTGGTAAGTGGATATTTTAAGCATGGAATGAATCAGTGATTCTCAACTGGTTTCCTATTCCAATATACTCATGGGTCAGGCCTCGTTCTCATCGTTATTATGACATCATTACAGCAAGTTGCTGGTTTCCCAGAAAGGGAGTGTATTTCAGGATCTCTAGGGTAGCTTGAAATGTCTTCAGCTGTGATTATACTCTGCTTCCTACTCTGCATGGCCTCCTAGTTGAGAATTAGTGAGCTGTAGTGTGCTACAGTCCAGAAGTCATTTCATTTATACTCTGCAATAGGATGGGTAGTTATGGTCAGATATTTACTAAACAACTGTACAGATTTATAGAGAGGAACAGATCATGTCTTTTTACATGATTTTTTAAAATATTAAATATCAGCTTGTTTTGTTCTCCCCTTAGGTGTTCAATGAGTTTTGTGTGTGATGTTCCATAAAGTAACCTTGCAGATTGTTTCCAAATGTAAAAGTTCTTCTGTTTTCTCATATAGCCGGATGCGTAGTGATGGTTTTGATGAAGAAAGTCAGAGAGACTATTGGAGGCCAAAGAATGAAATTTCCGGAGCACTGGAAGATGATTTTCTTAAGGCTAAATCCTGGAATAAGAAGTTATATGATTATGAAGCTAACATGCCAGACAGGTTTGTGACTAGATTCTTACTGCAATTAACGAGATTCGGCCTGAGAATGTGTGCTGTTAAAAATTAAAATTATCGCTATAAAAACTTGTATACAAATGTTCACAGCATAATTATTCGTAATGGTGAAAAAGTGGAAATCCAAATTTTGATTAGTAGATTTATGGGTAAACAAAAGGTGGTATATGGAATGGTAATGGAGTGTTATTTGGCAGTGAAAGGAACAAAGTACTGATAAATGCTACAACATGGATGAACATTGAAAACGTGGCATATAAAAGGAGCCAAATACAAAAGACCACTTATTACATGATTCTATTTATATGGTATGTCCAGAATAGGCAAATCTATAGAGACAAAAAGTAGATTAGTAGATGCCGTGGGCTACAGCAGAGAGAGGAACGGAGAGTGACTACTAATGGATGGAGTTTCTTTTTGGGTGATGAAAATGTTCTGAAATTAGATAGTGGTGATGGTTGCACAACTTTGAATGTACTAAAAGCCACTGAATTGTACACTTTAAAAGGCTGAATTTTATGGTATACAAATTATATTTTAATAGTTATTTAAAGAAAGTACCAAATGTAGACAGTACTGTTATGAAGTGGTTTTGGAGGGGGACTTCACAAGGTGAAGAACAAGATAGGAGTTGCTAATGTTACTTAAGGAAGAGAATGGCAAGTTCTTTTACAAATGGACACAGGAATGCTTTGTCTGAGATGATAGTGTGCAGTACAGAAAAATGTAGCTAAGTTACTGAGACTACTGTGGGGTTGGCTCTATGATCTCTTTTTATGTGTATGTCTGTGTTGCAGATTCCTAGTCTGTCTTATTTGTTTTAATTGGCAAAAACATATTGATTGCTTTAACAATATGTATAATAAAATATGTCATCATACAGATGGGGTCACAGTGGTTATAAAGAGTTATACCCTGAAGAATTTGAGACAGACAGGTAAGGCATATAAGCTTATTGGAAAAAAAGTTAGAAACTAAGATTAGTACAAAGTCTGAACTGTAAATGGAGTTCCTAGTTTTTATAAAGCATCTGTTCGCCATTAAATGTATCTGAGAAAAATAGGTGATTTAGTTGAGATGATTGGTATTTTGCCTTTCCTTGATTGATGTTTGACATTTATGTAGCACTTAGTTTTGCCTTTCTCTGATTGATATGTAGTATTTCACACAGTAATTCAGTATGGCAGATGAGAATTTTTCATTTTAAAGATGAAACAAAAACTCTGAGAGTGATAGTCTCATCATAACCCTATACTATTTTAACCTGAACCTCCTACCTAGAATTCAAAATATTAAAGTATAAATATTCTTTTTATTTTCTATAATAAAGCAGTTTCTCTTTTTTATTAGTGATCAGCAGGATATTGCCAATGGAAAAAAAAAATCTCCCCAGGTAAAAGCATCTACTCACGAATCTCACAAACACAAGAAGTCAAAGAAATCCCACAAAAAAAAGCAGAAAAAAAAGTCTCACAAAAAACAGAAGAAAAGCAAAAGGGAAGCCACAGATGTAACAGCACATTCCTCAAGTGAATTCTCAGAAGAAACTGGGGCTTCTAGTACCAGGAAACAACCACATAAGCACAAGAAAAAATCCAGGAAAAAGTCTCTCAAAAAATCTACTTTAGAGGCAGAAAGTGACACTTCTCAATCAGATGATTCAGCATCCAGCAGTTCTGAGGAAAGTGAGGAAAGAGACACTAAAAAAACGAAAAGGAAAAAAAAAGATAAAAAAGCCTATATCCCTGTACTTCACAATGAAATACAGGAGAGGACAAACAAACGCACAAATTGGAAAGTTGCTACAGATGAAAGGTCTGCTGAGAGTTCAGAGGATGACTAAATGAGAAACATTCTTCAGTTTCCCATGTGACTCTGGATATTTACAGCTCTTGCACCTTGGAGCTTTGCCAGTGACTTGCTCAGCACAGAACTGAGATCAGAGCCGTCCTGTGCCATCTACATATGTTCTGACAGACTTCTACTTTGGCCTGTTAAACTTGATCCTCTTATTGTTAATAGGGAATCTGGTATTTTGTTAAGAAGGTTTCTTGAAGAGATTATTTTTTGCAATTACTTACATTTAGCAATAGAGTAACATATACAGCAAATTAAAGAACCCAGAAAGTTGAATCCAGTAATGACCTGGGTACACCGAATGGAATTCTGAATTTAGGGAATACAAGGGCTGGGATCAAGAGGTAGATTGGAAGCAGTGCTCTGTAGAATGGTATGAGAACATTGTGTTATACATTTGTTGGTTTATATAACAGATGCCACTTGACTTTTGTCTTCAGCCTTGGTGCTTTGATCTTTCTAAATTTTGGCCCCACCAGTGTGGTCCAGTTTATTTAATGAGGAAATGAGCATAAGAACATTTTTCCTTCATAGCTTCCATAGACAGCTGTTACTAGAAGAGACTAGGGTTTTCTGTCAATTTCCTTGCTGGACAGGGACTATGGCTGTACTTAGTATACCACTAAAACATAATTGGATTGGAAATGGTTTTCTAGTTCCATTGCTGTGTATTGCCTAAATGGACTTGTGTTCATAATCATTTCTTCAGTTGTTTTAGATAAGTTCTCAACCAAATGGGGGAAGAATTAGGAATTAGTCATGCTGTCTAAAGGTTCTCTGAACAGGATTCAGGGCAGCACCTGCCATTTAAATGTTATCTTCCTTTTCATTTCTAAGTTTACTAATGAACTTTAGAGTTTCCCTGACACTAGGCTGAATCAGTTCCAAAGTGAAATAGGCTTCTCAGGGACATACCTGTTTCTTCTCAGTCTGCCTTTGGATTAAACCACCAAGCAGAGACCATATTATTTTCCTTTGCTGTATACTGTAATCTTTACTATGCTAATTCTTAAGAAACCAAAATAATACCAAAAGAAGGCTGGCAGAACACAAGTTAATTTTTTCATTATGGCAGATCAAGTGACATATCATTGTTTCCTGGTTGTCAATTCATGGATTGAGCTGAGAAAACTTGAAAACTCAGACTCTTGGTCTTGGTTCTGCCACTAATTGGTTATGATGTCCAGAGCAGGTAAGTTAGCCTCCCTGGCCTTACTTAACCCCATGTGTGATACACATACTTCATGGTAACATGGCAATGTAAGACACCAGCAATAGAACATAACTATGACAATATTCCATGAGGTGGTAACATTTTGTTTTTCTAACTACTGAATTTGTTTGCTTTACAGAACAGGTTTACAGTAAAATACTGTTATAAAATACATGGTTGGCCAGAGGTTCCCTATCCCGATTATAAGCAGGTGCTACCTTTTTGGATATTTATTTTAAATATTAGTAGTTTGATACTCAACTGTCAGTGTTCCATGGTAAATATTTTTACCTTTGGGATTAGTAGGGGTGCAAGGGGGGAAGAACAGTCTCTAAGTACTACCTCTTAACCTAAAGCAATTGTTTTGTTCTCTGCAAGTGAGTCTGTTGGAAGGTGTTCATGTTTTATTTTTTATAGCATTGTTTCTGTGCTATAAAAGTACTGATTCTAAGCACAAACTCAGGAAGATGGGCCAGTGGAACAAGGCATCCCTAGGAAGTTGGTTCTGTTTGGATCTTGACCTTCCCTCCCTCCCATACTAGCAGGCCTATCTCCTCATGAACACACATCTTACCTGTGTTTTTTGTTTTTTTTTTTTTGCCATGTTTACCTTTTCTTGGTCATGTATAAGCAATAAAGCTGTTTTCTGTTCTTCACCTTTCTCAACCCCACATTCTCTTCTATGCCATAAGCTAAGGCTTTGCTAGTCCTTTTAGCCCCCTTCAATCCCTTCAATATGGCTTAAGGTGGCTCTTCAAAACCTGAGAGCGCCCATTTATAGTATTGGCCTGGGAACATCTTTATTTCTACTATTCCTGCCAGAGATCTTATTAAATCCTAAAATGAGATTAAAACAAAAGTTGCAGAATTCACATTTATTGAATACTGTTGTGATGCAATGTGGAATTTCCGAATTCCAAATAAATGTCACTTTTGAACATTTGATCTAGTACTTTTTAGCACCAGCAGGCTTGGTAACAGCCTGAAGTTGACCTGACAGTAGGCTGACAACTTCTCCCGACTGACCCTTAAATCTGCTTAATAACAAGTCCATTGCTTCTTCTGTCATTCTCCCAGGGAATGGTCTACTGCCCACCTTTCTGTACAATCTGGGCAAACCGACTGGTGATAGCAAGAGTAGTGTCAATGAAGCGGTCCACACAACTCGAGAGACAATTTTCAGTGCGAGAGTCTAGGCGATTCCCTGGCTTCTCCACACATTTATCCCAACACAGCTCCATGAAGTGATGCACCTAAGAGGAAAGAAAAATAGTAACCATTGGGTCTGCATATGGGCCTATCTGCCAATTTTCTTATTTCTTTACTATTTTCTTCATTTCCTGTCTCCTGACTAAACCATTCTTTCAATCAACAAACTGGGCTCTCCTCTTTCCTCACTTCCTGTCATCAACAGGAATGAGGTCTAGATCCTCATCCCCACATTGCAACAATCCATCAGTAATTAAAAACTACTTTCCAACAAGTTACCCCTGTGTTTGCTTAATACATCAATTTCTCTGTTAGCCACTCAGGGAACACTCCCTTATTTAACCCCCAACCCATACAGTTTTGAAAGAGGCCTGCACAGCATACTTGACTTAATGCTCCTGTAATGCCTTCCCTGAAGATTTTATCCATTCTTCAAAACAGTTGAAATTCTTACTTCCTGGAAGGCCACTGTCTATTTTCTAATTGTGTCAAGTCCATAATCAGATTGTAAATTTTCAGGCAAGTTTAATACTGTCTTTTACATTAGAGCAAACTGGGACAGTATGGTACCAATTCCCCCAAACCAAACCCATTCCTTAGAGAGTAGTTAAGTTCTTAACCTTTCTGGGGTCATGGGCACATTTAAGAATCCGATGAAACTTAGCGGCTCCACTTTCCAGAAAAATGTACATATTGGCACAGAAGACGTGTGCACTTTCATAACGTTCAAGTCCTTAAAATTTGCTAACCAGGGTTCTTGCTACTTATCCTCCGTGAACCCTCTCTCTCCCAACGGCCCGATGGGGGGATAACCATTTACCTAGAGCTTATTATTTGGAAGGGAGGGTACTAAGCATTCAGTCAACCCGCGATCCCAAAAGAAGCCTCACCACCGCTTAAGAGGCGTGCTTAGGTAATTAATCCAAGGTCATGCAGCTAGCGAAAAAAGGGCCCACGCCGCGGCTCTAATCATGCCTAAAGGGCTCCAACACCGTCGTTCTAAACTAACAGTCTCGAATCTAGGCTGATTACTTCAGAGGCCCCGTCTTTTCCAGTAACGTTCTACTGCTCCAACGTTTTCCAATCCATGATTGCATTCGATCCTCGCAATCTAGCGGGGCAGCAGGGGACTGTGAAACGAAAACCCACAGCGGACGGGTGTCTAATCTAGGGGCTCGTGTTCTGTCAACTGGCAGAGGTAGGATTAGAACCCGGATCTTCCCAATGCCAGCCCGGAAGGCTTGTCGCCAAACTAGGTCCCCGTGCCCTTGTGTCGCCCAAACCGTCCTTTTCCTCTTTACACCTTTCCCCACGCTGGGCTTGCTTAGAAGGCACCTGAGCACCACCGGTCACCAGCGGCCGCAGTGCCAGGGTTCGTTTCTGCTGCGAGAGGAACCGGGCGTAGCAGGGCCCCCTGGGGGCCTCACCGCGCCGCCAGCGTACAGAGCGCTGCGGGTGCCCGGACCCGGACTTCACCCTCCTTTCTTTTCACCCTGGTCCCTGTCCTCGAACCTGTGCAGTGAACTGAGCCTTCTGCTGTTCGGCCGCCACCAGGCGCTGCAACTCTGCTTCGTCCGCCTCGCCCAGCTCCGCCATCGTCCGCCTCGGGCTCGGGGCCTGCGAGCGGCGAGCGCGCATGCGCGGCGCGCGCGCCGACCCCCGACTCCCGACCCCGACTTCCGGTTCCGCTCGCGTCTCTCTTTTCCTTGTTGTCGTTGGTCGTCGTGGAGTGGGAGTTGTCTTGTGACTGCTTCCGGGCTGCTGGATGACCTTGAGCCTTCAGCAGCGAGATGGCGAGTGTCTGGAGGCTCAGTGTTCTCTGCGGTGCCCAGGGAGGCCGAGGTGAGGGGTCCTGGCGGCCGGAGGCCCTTAACGCAGCCTCCAGCCGGGGGAGGGGATGCGGGGCGGACTGGAATCCTGGGTGGTGAGCCCTCCGCACCAGGGCATTCCTGCGCCTTCGGCCGCTCTGGCTCCTGCCCAAACCATAGCAGTGACCACCGTTGCCTACGGGCCGAGATATGCACCCGAGCGCGTGTCGCTTCTGCTCTGGCCCGACGTGGTCTCTTAAAGAGAACTCCTTCTGGCAGTTACAGCCTGCTGAGACGATTATAAGAGCTCTTTGTGTCTCCTCCTTCACTGTTCTTCAAATGCTCGCATCCTGAATCGGAAAAGAGGATGTCAGTCCCAGTACCTGGTCTTGCTCATTTTCCCTGGAGTTGCCGTAGGGATGACAGTGATCAAACCGATAGTCATTGCACTGGATATTTACGTTATACGGGGCATAGTCAGGTTGTGGTACAAATGTGGATAAAACATAGTTCCTGCCCTCAGAGAATTTTCTTTTTTATAGGGAAAGCACATATAAGCATAATTTAACATAAAGCAAAAACTCCTGTGCTGTACATAAATTGTTACTCCAGTCCAGAGGGAGAATGTCTTTAGCTCTGTGTTTGGAAGGATTACCCTGTTTCTGTTCCTCAAGAAGTGCCTGATTAGAGAGTTCTGAGGATAAGGAAGGCCACAGGAGGAAGGGCATTAAAATTAGAGCTACTGGATGAGCAAAAGCAATGATGAAATATAGAAACTGGTTGATATGAGAGGAAACAAAACAAATCGGATATTATTAAAGTGCAAAGTTCAAGATAAGGAATGAGAGATGGATCTGGAAAGGTGAACTGGAATTGAATCACAGAAGAGCGTCTTGATAAGTATGCATTTTTACATGATATGAATGGGAGACTTGCAGTTTAGATTGGCCACTTTGGTAACAGTATGCTAGATGGCCACCACAGGACATGGTTCAAGCTAAGACACAGGGAGACGAGATACGGCACTTTTGTAGAAGTCCAGGAAAGAATGGTGAGGTCATGTATTTGGAGAATAGTACAAAAAAGAGAAGATTGTCTCCAGAAATGTTATGGAGCTAATATGATTTGACGATTGACTGAGATTTCTGGGTTAGGTTAAAGAGTAGCTGAGATGTCATTAAAGTGGGCAACATGCCAATGGGCTACAAGTTTGGATGAGAAAGTGAGTCGAAGGATGATTTGGGGGTGGTGAGCATGAGGACCATGTAGGGTATCTCAGGAAAGAGGCCCAACAGGCACATAAACTTCTGAAATTAGAGAGATATCAGGGCTAAAGATACAGAATTGGGTGTCATCAGCTAATAAGCAGTAGAAGCCGAGTGGACAGAATGGCCAGGGCTGGGTAGAGGAATTGAGGAGAGCAATGGGCAGCTGATTAGAATCCTGAGAAAACAAATATTTAAGAGTGATGAATGTAGGAGACTGACATAAGATGGTCAGAGAATCAAAAGGAGAACTGGAAGAGAGTTCTGTCAGAGCAAAGAAGGGAGGAAGGCCACCAATGCCAGATGATACAGAAAGGCCCAGTAAGATGGAGACTGAACAGTACCTGTTGGATATGGCCACTTGAGACCATTGACACCTTACCGAAGCAGCTTTGATGGGGATAAAAATAAGTTTTAGAATTGAAGAATAATAAGGAAGTGAGGAAGTTGAGGTGATTTAAAGAAACATAGTTTGAAAAAGAGAGCATGGGAAGAGTTCATGGGCATTAGAGAACACGGGATCAAGAGAAGAGTTAAATATATCAGTTGAGGGAAAATGGCCAATAGGAAGGAGAGATTAAAGATGTAGGAGAGAAATTACTTTTTATTGAGTGCTTCTACTGTTCTGGAAATTATACTGAGCACCTTGCATATATAATTTTCAACAGAGTATTATGAAGTAAGTGTTGTTATTTCCATTTTACAAATGAGGACATTGAGGCTTAGGGTGCCTATTTAACTTAATTGCTGGTCATCTCAGAGCTGGTAGGTAAGTGGTGGAGTTGGATGAACTTAGGTCTGCCCTTTTTTTTTAGCTAAGAGGTAGGATCTCAAAGGGGACAGAAATGGATGGGTTCAAGGGTATAACTGGAGAAATTGATCTTGAAAAGGAGGATAGTAATAGGTTGAATTTCCCAAACTAGAGTATATTCCTTGAGGACAAAGACTGTGTCTTTTATCTTTTACTCCAGTGCAGAGCAGATGAATAAATGGAAGGAGAAAGGAGCTATAATTTAATTTTTAATATCAGTAAAAGCAAAGCCATTTTACATAAGTGGTTCATTGATTTTTCAATCTTTCAATGGCTAGTAGTCTGACTTCACAGCATCCTAGTGAAATAGGTGCTGTCCTCATTTTATAGATGAGATGTTATCCTATTTGGTTTGAAGTAACTTGCCTATGGTCATTTAAAAAGTCTCAATCCCATTAAAGGAGAGGTGCCTATGATTATCCTACTGTGTCTTTTCTCAGCTTTCTCCCTCCGAACCCCAGTGGTCAGACCTGCTCACATTTCAGCATTTCTCCAGGACCGACCTACCCCAGGATGGTGTGGAACGCAGAACATTCACCTGTCACCGAGCCGTCATTGTATGTTTTCTCCATCATTGCTGTTTTCTCGGCTCTGGCTGTTTTCATCTGGGTTAATTATGCCTTTGGCAGGACTTCTTGTCTGTAGGGAGAACTCTTGCGTTAGACTCTGTCAAATGAAGACCTAGCCTATACCTTGGGGCAGACAATGCCAGCATTGTTGAATGATTCCATTTATATTCATAGAGAACCTCCTGGTATAAATCTTTAAAATGATTAATATTTTGAAACAAAATAGCTCTATAGGAAGAGTCTGTTCAGTATAGTTGAGTCATTTATTCAGTTAGCTAATGGAGAGGAGCCAAATATGAATAATTTAAAATAGACAATTTAAAAAAGTCGTGTGTGTGTGTGTTTATACATACATACATATATATATAGTTGTAATTGTTTATTTTTATTGAGGTTGATATTAAAATCATGGCATTTCTTAGGTGAATATCATTTAGATATTACTAAAATTAGTCTTAGAAAATCTGTAGGTGAATAATGAGTTAACTGTCTTTTCATCTGTAAAGTCTGGAACAATCAGTATTTTACTGACTTCTCTTGATTCTTACATCAACCGCTTAGATATAGTTGTAGCTGAGTTATGAGAAATTAGACAAGTGTAGTCTTTCTGCTTTATGAATAATTTCATTTTTGAAAAGTTTTTGTTTCTACATTCTTTTGCTTAGTTCAGTTAGGTTTAGCAGAGTGGTTTTAACTTGGAGTACATGGGACCAAAGGAAAGCCCCGAAGCTGTAAACATAGTTTTTAATGTATGTTTGCAAGTACATTTTTCTGGGGAGTGGCACCATCCTTTTATTAGATTCCCAGAGGGCTCTGTAACCAAAAATAGATAAGATGCTCTAAAAGAAATGTTTAAAGCCCATTTTATTTTTTGCTTGTTTGAAAGAAATTTTTGTGTTCCTTATCTGTTTTGGGCAATTTATAAGTGATGGGACAGAACAAGGACCATGATCTTAAAAGTTGACATCAGAACTTTGCTTCTTGTTGAGTTGATTGGTTTAATTTTGTTTTAGGAGGATTTTTAATATTAACTTCCAAAGGTTAGGATATATAAGTAAAAGAGGAATGTTTTAAAGGAATTTCTCAGTTGTCACTAACTTATATACATTAGATATCTGTCTATTACTCTGAAGTCCAAGATTGGTAAATCTGCAACAATATTTTGTCCCTCTTCAAGTGGATTTGTCTTCTAATCAGCGTATGCAGGTGTTGACATATCCTGTACTAAAAGAAGGGAAATAATATCTCTTTCAATTGCCTTCTTTTTCTTACCCTCTTTATGGCTCAGAGTTAAGCCTTACGTGCATCCTTTTTGCCATTCTGTCAGTTTGGGTTCTGTTGTGGCAAATATTGAATATGAGAGGTGTGTTTCCCCCTTCAGCTCTTATGACTCTGGTTCTTCCTTTCTATAGCTGGTTCCAAGGCTGCATCTCTCCACTGGACTGGTGAAAGGGTTGTCAGTGTTCTGCTCCTGGGCCTACTTCCAGCTTCTTATTTGAGCCCTTCTTCTGCGATGGACTACTCCCTGGCTGCAGTCCTCACTCTCCATAGTCACTGGCAAGTACAGCAGTCCTTTCAGTATTACATTTTCTGCTCAGTTGTGAGTTTCATTATTACATATAAGGGAGAAGTTGACTGGGATACTCAAGACCTGTAGAAAACTTTTAAAACATATATAAAATATATTTATGTCCAGGTTGTATATGCACCTGCCCATTTGATGTCTTCACTTCCATATCTAATAGGTATTTTGAATGTAGCATACTATAAAACTGAGTTTCTGATGATCTCGTCCTCCAGCACTCTTGCCCATCTGAATTAATAGCATTTCTGTTCTTCTATTTGTTCATACCCCAAACTTGGTCATCATTCCAGTAGTAGTCTCCTAACTGGTCCCTCTTCTGTCTACAACCAATATAGCTGCCCCATGATCCTGTTAAAATATTAAGTCAGATCAAGACATTCCCTTTTCCAAAACCCTTCATTGTTTCCTAATCATATTCAAACTAAAAGTAGAATTCATAAAGTGGTCTAGATTCTATGTGATCTGGCCCCCTGTTTCTTCTTCATCTCTACCTACTCTCTCCCTCATTCACAATGACTTCTTTGATAATATTTGAACATACCAGGGACACTCTAGGCCTCAGGACTTTACTCTTACTGTTCCTTCTTGAAACTTTTATATGTTTAGATTGTTCCCCCTAACCTTTCACATCTTAGTGTTAACTTTAGTGAAGTTTTCTCTAACCACTTACTCAAAATCTCAGTGTCCTTCCCAACATCCCTTATCTCTCTCCCCCATTTTATTTTTTCTCAGTAGCGCTTATTACATTCTAATATATTGTCTATTTAGTATTTTATAGATTTCTTGTCTTCCCTTACTAGAGTGATAGCACAGATACAGAAAATCTCAAGAATCAAATCTATGGCTTAATGAAAAATTATAAGGACAATACCACCCGGGTCAATAAATGGAACTTTGCCACCTGCTTCAGAAGCCTCTTCATTATGTTCTATCTCTGTCATAATGTTTCAACAGGAACCATTATCCTGATTTTTATAGTAGTCACTTTATTATATTTCATCATAATTTTGTCATCCAAAAGTACATCTCATAATATATAGTTCAGTCTTGCCCTTTAAAAAAAATATGTTAAGGATTTTTGACAGTTTTTGTTTGCTATTGTATCTTTAGTGCCTAGATCAGTACCTGACACAGCACTAATTAAATATTTATTGAAGGAATGAATTTCCAGTTTGTTTTTTATTTTATTCAGTGTAGTTATTAGATGTTCTCTGTTAGTGAACCTTCTAGAAAGTTTATAAATAACAGTCGGGTTCCCTGAGTTTTTATGTTGTTTTGCAAGAATAGTATGATATCATGGATAGGGAAGCATTTTGGATTGTTAGAACTGAAAGGACTTGGGGGAGTATCTTAACCAGCCCTGTTATTTTACAGATGTGGAAACTGAACCCTACGGAGGTTAAGTGACGTGTCAGAATCATTTTCTAGACAGTGTTAAAGGATTCCAGTTTCATATGACATATTAGATTACAAGTACAGTAACATTTCTCTAATACATGTTTTTTTGGAAATAGATCCATCTAAATTAATCAAAAATTAAAGTAAGAATTTTTTATTAACATTTTTTAATTAAAATTGACTTCTTCAGTTATCTCACTAAATTTCTTCTTCACACACACAAAACAATGACCTGAGTTATCTATAATTATGCACCAGTTACTCAGCATCCAGTCTCTCTCAACTCACATTAATTGGGCTTTTATCCCAACCATTTAACTATAGTCATTCTTACCAGAGGCACCAAAGACCTTTACTTTTTCATATCCACTTGTCTGTTCTCTGTCTTCCATTGATTGAACTCTCAGCAGCATTCAACTTAATTAAATATTTCCTCTTTAAGTAATTTTTCTTTGGCTTCCTAGATGCCATATTCACTTTGTTTTCTTCATCTCACCAGTTGTACCTCAGACTCAGCTAGCTCCTTGTCCTCTTGTCTGACCTCTGAATAATAAAGATCTGAACTTGGGGCTTAGTCTTGGCCTTCTTAATTTCTATATCTATATACTTTCCCATGTTGGGCTCAGATGTGACTTCTTTTCCTGAGCTTCAGGCTTATATTTCCAGTTGTCTAATAGACATAGCCCCTTGGGTATCTAATAGTCATCCTAAATTTAACTTTGTCAAAATCATTGCTTTTCCCCTCATCTCTCTCTTAATTTCCTTTCAAAACCTCTCTCTTGTTCTTTCCTAACTCAAATGTACTTGCTCGAGTTGAAAATTCTAGGAATGATTCTTGATATTTCTTTTTGTCTTACACACATCCAATCTATCAGTTATTTCTGTTGCTTCTGTACTTTAAACATAACCTGAATTGTCACTTCACGCCATTTCACTTGTCACCAGCCTAAGTTAAGCCAGAAGTCTTGTGTAGAGTACTTCAGTTGCCTGCTATTAGTTTTCTGATCCTGTTCTTGCCTCCCTTTCCTGCCAGCACTGCCGCACTACAGCCAGAGTGATCTTATTAAAAGTAAAAGTACAGTTATCTGAAGATACACAGCCAGCCAATAAGCACATGAAAAAATGTTCAACATCATTTTTATGAGAAAAATGCAAATCAAAACCATGAGAGGAATGCAAATCAAAATCAAATCAAAAACACTAAGATGGCTATAATCAAATAGATGGGCAGTAACAAGCGTTTCAAGGATGTCACAAAGTTTGAGTCCTCATGTTCTGGGAGTCTGAAATGTTACAGCCACTTTGGGAAACAGTTTGGTAGATCCAACAGAAAGTTACCATGTGTTCAAAGATTCCACTTTTAGGTGTATAGCTCCCCAAATTGAAAACGTCTGGCCTCACATGAAAACTTGTACAGGAATGTTCATAGTGGTGTTATTTATAACAGCCAAAAAGTGGAAACAGTCCAAATGCCTACTGGCTGATGGATAGCTACACAAAATATGATGTAGTTTTACAAAGGAATACAGGCATACCCTGGAGATAGTGCAGGTTCAGTTCCAGACCATGGCAATAAAACTAATATTGGAATAAAGTGAATCACATGAATTTTTTGGTTTCCCAATGCATGTAAATGTCATTTGCACTGTATGTGCTATAGTCTGTTAAGTGCGTAATAGCATTATGTCTAAAACATGTACATACCTTAATTTAAAATACTTTCTTGCTAAAAAATGCAAATCATTATCTGAGTCTTTAACAAGTCAATTTTTTTGCTAGTAGAATGTCTTGTCTTAGTAACATCAAAGATTAAACTATAACAAATATAATAGTAATGAAAAAGTTTGAAATATTTTGAGAATTACCAAAATGTAACACAGACACATGAAATGGGCAAATGCTGATGGAAAAATGGCACCAATAGACTTACTTGACACAGGGTTGCCACAAATCTTCAATTTGTAAAACCCTTCAATATCTGCAAAATGCAACAAAGCAAAATACAGTAAAATGAGATATGCCTGTGTTATTTGGTCATATAAAAGGTTGAAGTACTGATACATGCTACAACATTATCTAAGTGAAAGAAACTCGACACAAAGGCCAGGTATCATATGATTGCATTTATATAAAATGTCTAGAATAGGCAAATCCATAGAGACAGAAAACAAATTAGTGATTGGGTAATGGACTAATAGGTACAGAGTTTCTTTTGGGGGTGATGAAAATATTTGGAGTTAAATAGTGATGATGTTGCACAACTCTGTGACTATATTAAAAGTCATTTAAATGTGTACTTAAAAGGGTTAATTTTATAGTATGTGAGTTGTATCTCAATAAAGATGTTATTAAGAAAAGTAAAATAAGGTCACTCCTTACTTAGGTCACTCCTTACTTAAAGCACATCTGTGATTTCTCATGTTTTAAATAAAATTCAAACTCCTTTTTATGACCTTTAAGGCCCTATGTGATCTGTCCCCACCTCTTGACTATGTACGAGGGGATGCATTGCAGAAAGTCGCTAAGGCAGGCCCTTTGGCGCTCCAGAAAATTGAATCTGAAGAGTGAGATTTCTTTGTTGTTAGGAAATGTTTGCTTTCTTTATTTTGGTTTATGATCTTGTTGTAGTTTGAACCTGATTGATTCAAAATTTTGCAACCAAGTTATCTGTATAACCTTCTAACCACGTTTCTGTTTTTTTTTGTACTGTGATTTTTTTCCTTAGGGGCCTTGGACAGGTTGCTACTGACTATGTACGAGGGGATGCATTGCAGAAAGTCGCTAAGGCAGGCCTTTTGGCGCTCTCGGCTTTCACCTTTGCTGGGCTTTGTTATTTCAACTATCATGATGTGGGCATCTGCAAAGCTGTTGCCATGCTGTGGAAGCTCTGACCTTTTTGACTTAATACCTTGAGAATTGATTGTACACCGCTTTGCCTCTGCTCTGTCATGCCATTCAGCTCACAGTAAGGAGGAAATAACTAAGTCCATTGGTGAGATCAACCTCTTCTCCTAATCACCTGGTTATTTTTAGAATTTAATCTTTGAGGAACAGGTTTGAGAGGAATTATATATATCCAAGAAACTATGAGGCTGAGTTTCTTATTCTGACGAGTTAATGGGGTTGACTCCCAGCTTCTCACTAGACTCAGCAATATAACTAAACATATATGAGCTTATGCATTTTAATTTATCAAACTCTTAAAGGGAATTCAACTTTATAACTATCAATACCTGAGCAAACTTCTATATTTGTCCTGGGAATGATAGAGAAAGGGAAAGACTGTTAATTCATAAAGAAAGATGACAGAATCTTAGGCATTTCTTAATGTTTGAAAACTTCCCCTCAGTTTAGTTGATACCAGTTGCTGATGGTTATATGTCCTTGAGAAACTTTAAAATTAGGACATGCTGATAGTTCACATTACTAATTTCTAAATTCTGAGTAAAAGAGCCTGGAGGGCTTTTAAATATAGAGAAGTTCCAAGTAGGGAAGAGATCCCCTAGTAATTAATATCAAAATATTATAGATTCTAAACTGAGAGTTGATTCTCAGATGTGTTCATTTTACTTGTCCTGAAAAAAATGTGTCTGCAACTATAAAACTTTAATAAATTGTCATTTTCCCATTGTGAGAATTTAATGTGAAAATGTATTCTATGAAAATAAAGTTTTTTAAAAAATAAAATTCTATATAATAAAAATGTATTCTACTCTTTTATGTATTAACTGTCCCTAGTTTTATTTAATAGTGTCAGGTGTTTATTGTATCTACAGCATTAAAGTAGGACTGAGTGTTTAAATTTCCTTCAGTGGCTTAGCAGTTCGGTAAATCAGACACAAAGTACTGTAAGACAAAAAAGATTTACATGTAATAGGCAGAAATACACTGAGTGTAAGTAGTTTAGTATGAGGGGGTTATTAGTAGAAATTAGAATTAGTTCCAGATTATGGAATTTTATGAATGCCAACCTTTGGAATTCAAATAATATTCTGTATGCAGTTAGCCTGGTATATGAGGTGAGTATGAGGCCTGATGGTTTGTTTTTTCTAGCAACATAGAGGAACTGGGACTTGGTGCATTTCACTCACTGAAGACTACTGGGCAGCTGAGGCAAACTCCATAGGGAGCTGGCTAGAAGAGTGTGTTCATGAATGTTAAAGAGAAGCTCCTTTTAACATGCTTATGGCCTCGTATGAGGTTCTGGTGTGTATTAAGGGTTTAGGAAGAAGTGATTGATTCTATTGGGATGGGTTAAAGGTGTCAAAAGGGAGTAATGCCTGAATAGCAGTGGTTCACTAAGGAGTGGTGATGGGCTAGTCTGCCCTGAGGGAGGAGTATTCTATTACTGACATTGTTTAGAATGGTTATTTCATGATGACAAAAAGTAGACTGACCTTTAGTCAATGTTATTGTTTTGAAGTTCTTTGTAGACAATGATCTCTCCTGTTGTTCTTCCATCCCCCTGGCCCCATTCTTCTGGCACACCTCAGCACACCCTGGCGCATCACTGCTGTAAAATGCAGTATTGAGATGGGGTTGTCCATATAGTTGAAATGGGGAGGGCAGTAACTGGATGATATGGGAATCTTGTAGCTATCATTCGTATCATCAGATCCTAGTTTGGATCTGGAAGGATCTAATGCTAATAAGCTTCATTAGTTGGTGATTGAGAAGTTAAAGTTGGTTTTGTAATTAGGATGGAGCTGAGCCGTCACTTTGGAAAATTGGTTACTGTGAGCTGCTGCATCAGCAGAGAAAGTGAGGGAGGGAATAACAGCAATAGGATTCTGAGGTTAAGCAGGACATGATCAGAATGGTGCTTCGGAAAGAATTTAGGTGACATTAGGAAGGTTGATAAACTAGAGGCAAAAGGACGTGTAAGAGGATAGAGGTAGAAGAAAGAGCCTGAACTTTGATAGTGGCAGTGGAATATCAGTCAATTTCATAAGGTATTGTAGAAGTCAAAAACATTTGTTGTTAGGTACTAAGTACCTCATGTAATTGGTACTGTGTCAGGTACTGCAGCTAGAGATCAGAATATCTCTGCCCTTAAAAGGAATTCATAGTCTGATTGGGACAACAGATAAATGATTGCAGTACAGTGTGGTAAGTGCAATAATAGTTAAGCACATTGAGCAGTAATGTAACAAAGGGTCCAGTAAGAATTCGCTTGCAAGCTTCTTGGAAGAGAGGAGTGTTGACCAGGGTTCTGAAGGATATGGAGCTGTTAGGTGGCCAAGGAAGCTGGGGTGAGGTGTGACAGTGATTGGAGGATGGTAGATCAAGTGGGAGACTGCACTTTTTGGTCTGACTGCAGTGTTCAGAGTAACTAATTGTAGAGGTACTTACATGCCATAAGTGAAACCTTTGATGGCAATGAGTCACTGAAGGTCGTTCATCATGCAAGTGACATGGTCAGTTATTTCAAATAGGTTTTTCTGGGAGCTGTGCAAACTATGGATTTAAGGGAGGTAAACACGAAACAGGGAGATTATTTCAGTGACACAGAAAAGAAATGCTAAATTCTGAAGGAAATAGTGGCCAGAATGAAGAGAACAAATTCAAGAGATATTTAGAACCAATAAGAATTATACTGGAATAAGAGTTATACTGGAATGTTAAAGGTGAAGAGATGGGGAGGTATGCACAAATATGTATATACTTTTTTGGTCATAAGTAGGTGGGTGGGAAGTGGTATTAATTTTTGAAGGACTACTAGATATGGTGGTAGAAGGGTAGGTCACTACCAAAGTTTGGTATTTGTGAGATATCCAGGAAGAGAGAATTTATAGACATATTTTTGGCAATATAACAGCCTAAATTTTAGAAAATATTTTGCTATGACACACCTAAGCATGTTAAACAAGAACACCTTTTAAAACATGACTGAGATTACAAAAGGAAATCCTGTGAGGCCAGCATGCATTCAGGGCGGTAAACAAATGCTGAGGGCCTTGGTGGCCCTGGCAGCATTTACTAATTCCAGGTGGCCTACAGTTCTAGTTTTAAGGGGACAGAGGCCAGGAACAAAGCTTTGGCCTCAAATGAGAGTAAGGTTGGAGACCCTCTAAAACCAAAAACCACAGGGAGCTTAACCCTCTTAGAAAGGGTTTATTAGAAAAAATTTTTACCTAAAAAGGCAGAGATGGAGGCACCAGGCCCATGGGAGCGTACGGGAGTAGATGCCCCACCTTCAGAGATCCATTTCTTAAGAGGAGATGGCAACATCAATAACTCAGGGGTAGAAGTTGGGGGGAGGGGGCAATTAAAGAGGTGGTAGTGTAGGGGAAGCAGAGAGCAGAAAAACTTGTCTGCCTTTAGCATAAATATCAGTCTGGAGGTAGTTTGAGAGACACCAAGCAGCATGGAACAGTCTTGACAAAGCCAATGTCTTTCCCCTTATCCATCCTCCCACCCCAATGAGTGTTGTACTTTCATTAGTCCTCCTTATACAGAAATCAGATTGAAAAACCGTCTTTATAATATGCTGTTAACACTAGATAGGGCTCTTTGTATGGTAGTAGACTTTAAAGTATTTATTTTATTATGGGCTTCAGTCTTAATAATGGAAACTTTGGGCATTGGTCAACAAGACAATAATTTCATTTTTTGCTTGAGGAGATTAGAAAACGCTTTTGATTGCACAATATGCTGACATCTCAAGCAATTCTGAATGTTCATCCATAGACAGTATAGAGGCTAATTCCTAATTTAGCAATATGCTCTTAATAGAATTATCAGTTCAGCTGTTTGAGATATTAGTTATAAAATGTTCCAAAACAGAATATTTCCAAAGTTACAGTATATGTTAGAACAAAGTATACCTTGATTTTTTGTAAGTTCTGAGTCATTATCAAATAGTAATATATTAGGATTGTACAGAATATAACATCAGTTAATTCAAGGCTGGGTATACCTAGTGTTTAACTGTTACTGAACAGTTCTGAAATTACTCATCAGGAAGGAAAAGTAGGGCAGCTAGAAATAGATTGCAGTAGCATTTAATAGTTAAAAAGGAAGTAAACAATAAATATAAAAGATAATGAACTTAACATGGTTTATACTTTTGAGTAAATATCAATAAAACAATCCTTTCATGTACAATGAAAAATTTTTATCATAATTAGGAATGCCCAGAGTTAGAGGTTATTATAAGAAAGATTATTATTTGAGAAAGAAAAGGCCTGTGGAACATCTGTATATCATGGGCAGAACTCTGGGACATTTTAAATTCAGCACGTATAGTATTTTAGCTAATCAAAATATGAAGAATACAAACATACCTAATCTCTCCTTTCATGAGATAAAAAATAAAAACATAGCTAATTCCAAAGAAAGGTTAAATGTTTAAGGCCTTTTGACAGTTCTATCCTGAATTTAAGCCTTGTGTTCTGGAAATGAAAAAAATATTTTAGAAAATTGGCTATTAAATATAGGTATAAGTCATAGATTTCAAAATATAAGAAAACATCTTAGTTTAGAGTGACAATACCTACAAAATGAAGCTTTTTTTTTGGAAGTGAGGAACTTTCACTAAGACTGAAGAGAATGACAAAGGCACAAAAACTGTAAAGATCAATCTTATTCTGTAATACTGTTTTTCTCTAACAAAATGATTTATAAGCTTTTTTTGTCTACTAATCGATATATCTTCCTATGTGTGTGGTTATACATACACAAATAGATGATAGATTTAAAGCCTCTTCCTTTAGTATATTAGGCAAACACACGTATCTTGTTGAATTTTCTACTTTAATAAACTATAAAAATTCTTGATGAATAGAGAAAATATATCTATTTTTTCAAATTTATATATTCTTTTATTGTAACTAATATAGTCTTAATCATTCATATTAGTTAAAACCTTTAACCCCACCAATAAATTTCTGTTCCCTTACAGAGAAAACCAGAAGACAGGTGACTAACAGTTGACGTACAAGTACCTTAGTAAATCTAATCACCCAAGGACATAGGAGCATTCCATTAAGCATGTTAATTGATGGTTAATTCATAATGTCTAAGAAGAGTTAAAGGTATATTAAAACCATAGTTGGTGACCAGTATTTTGTATTCTCTGTCTTACTTGGAAATAGTCCAGGTGTCCAAGGATGATTTAATTAATAGGAGAGGAAAAAAGAAGAAATGTGTGGTAAACTGCCCAAAATAAGATGATAGAAATTAAATCCAGATACAGCACTGATACTAGGAGGGTAAATGTTGGTTAAAACTGCTGGTTAAAATCTAGAGATTCTCAGATGAGATAAAATAAAATTTAGCTATATGCTGTGTAAGAGATATACCTAAAATATAAGAACACAGAAAAAGGGGTAGAAGATACAGTTTAATACAGACTAAAAGATAGCTAATATATCTGTATTTACATCATTCAAAGTAGACTTTAAGGCAAAAAGCATTGTTCAAGATAAAGTCCTTACATGACAAAATATAAAATTCACCAATATATTGTAACAATCCTGAACCTAAATGCACCTGATAATCTTAGTCTCAAAATTTCTAAAACAAAATTTGATAGAAATTGTATTGACAGAGTTAACAGAAAGTATATACAATTTCAAGTGCCTTTTGGAGTTGGGTGGATTAACTAGACAAAAATTAATAATGACAGATTTCAATAATAAAATTAACAAGATTGATTTAGTAGACATATATAGAATTTTGAACCTAGCAATTAGAGAATACATTATTTTTAAGACCACATCTGACCATGCATGTAGACTACAAAAAAGCCTCAATAAATAACAAAGAATCCTACATCATATAGAATTTGGTAACAGTAAAGATAGCCAAAACAATCCACAGTGTGACCTATTTGTAAAGTAAGAGAGATACTTCAAAATAATTCATATGTCAAGGAATGACTTATAGTGGAAATTAGATAATAGAAAATGTACAATTAAAAATGGCATAGAGCAAAACTTGTTTTCTGTAGTCATAGACATCCTTAGATGCTATGTTTATAGCCTTGCAAACAGAATAGAAAGGAAAAAAGATTGAAAATTAGTGAATTAGATGTCCAACTCAAGAAACAAAACTAAGTTTGATGAAAGGAGGGATGCAACTCTAGGCAGTGGCTTACATCTCATGCCATTGCAGATTCTAGTTTCAACTATTCATTCTAGCAAATATGATCCATTAAAAGGCAACACACTTACATCTTCTAGCATGCTTTAATGGTTTAGATTGTTTTGTGGGCTACCACAGATCATTGAAGAAGTATCCATAGCTCAGTGAAGAGGATGTAATCAGGATCTGTTTAGATATAATTTAACATACCAAATAATGTGGTTTAAAGGAATAATTTTAATAGGATGTTCTTCATAGTTTGTCTTCCTCTCAAAGCACACGCATCATAAACATTATTAACAATGGTTACATTATATATTTTTGTTATGTTTATTTTTTTGGCAATCAACATATATTTCAATCAGAAAAGTAGATTTTAAAAAGGAAAACAACAATGCATAGGTAGTGTGTGTTTTATCATCTTACTGGGGTTGACCTCTTCCTCCTCTGCATTCTTTGATGAGATTAGCTGAGTGGGTTTCAATAGTAAAAAGACATAGGCTGGTGATCTTAATCTTTATTTTCTGACTGAAGTGTGTCAGTATCTAGAGGCTTCTTCGTCCTCACTCTCCAGAAAGTGTGTTCACTTATTCAGTTAAGATTTGAGCACAGGGGATGGACAAATTTGTTGGTGCTATATGAAATTTTAAATGATGATGTAGTGGAGGGGAAAGAAAATGTGCTGTATAACCACAACTGAGAGAATGGGGCCAATACGCAAAAATAAGTCTTCTAAAAATGTTAGTTATATGAAAATACTCTTTGTTTTGCTGGGCTGGTAATGGATTTGGAAACAGATATAAGCCCAAATTTGAGGGCAAAGGTTGAGGGGAGCTACATTGTTCTGCAAAATAGAATAAAGAGAATTTAAATTTCCTAGAACTAATCCAAGAAGAGACTTGGGAAAGAGATCAGAGGGGCCAATGAGAAAAGAATGAGAAGAGATCTGGGGGGCTGTGGGGGAATAGTAGCGGTGAAAAAACATTTTAATTGTGGCATGACCAAAAGATGAACAATGGTGTCTGTGTGCAATTTGAGGATTTTTTTTTTCATTTTGACAACTCATTTTTTTTGACCCTCACAAATTTTCAATAATATTTACAATGTTTTGCAAAAGTGTGAGTGTTTTATTTTGGAAACTGCTTCAGGAGGGAATTTCTATCAGGGTCAAAGCTATGTCCTTATTGTAGTGCACATGTTAGATACCAAGATTACCTACAGACTGTACCAGTTCCCTGGAAGAAGGAGTTTAGAGCCAGATGGGACCATGACAATGTAAATCTCCTAGGAATTTGCAGAAATCTTTGGGGTAGGGGTTGGGGACTTGGAGCTTCCACATTGTGTGGAATATTAGATCTCAAGAGAGCTTCAGATGACATCTGAGTTGCACTATACAAAATCTCTGTCCAGTTTTCCCTTATATTTATAGCATTCAGGCTTAGCCTTGTACACTGAGTTTTTCCATCACTTACAGGGTATGATTTAAATTAGCTCCTAAACCTAGCCTACATGGGCTTTGTCTTTTCTGACATAAAAACCTTACCTGCAACTCTGTTCATGCTTCTAGTCTAGAGAGCATGAGTGAGGCATTATTTCAGCAAAGTCCTACCTGCTTTACAGGATTGCTATAAAGATTTTAAAATATGTTAGAACATTTAAAAATGCTATATCAATGTAAACTTATTACTGTGTTGTTATTGTTTTTATTTTTAATAATACTGATGATAGTAAACCATAAATGGTTACCTATAATTATATACCAGGTATGCTACTGCTTTTCTCATTTAATACTTATGACATCTCTGTGAGCATGTCTATGAGACAGGAGGTATTAGTTTCATTCCCATTTTAGACATGACAACAAATACCCAGAGCCAGCAGTTACACACAGATCCACCTGACTCCAAAACTATCTTTTAATAGGTTAAATATTATTTTAATAGATTTACAGATTCACTAATTGTTGTATTAGAAAATAAATTAATGAAATATAGAAACAAGCCTATGGAAAAATGAGGATTATAGACAAATGGCTTTTAAATATATAAAAATTACATCACCTTTACTTATAATAATGAAAACCATAATTAAGTACTGTGGCACTTATGCAATTACCAAAGATGAGAAGTCTTAATAAAACAATTGATGAAGTTATAGTGAAGGAGGCAGAAAAGCAGTAAAGGTGAAGAAAACAAACTAGCTTGACAAGGATCTTGTGAGAAAAAGGGGTTAGAATCATTCAACATCCTGTCATGTTCTGTTCAACATATTTGTAAATATTCACAGAAATAAAGAGAGTTCCTGCACCTCAGAAGCTCCTGGTCTCATGGTGGAGACAGATAGGTAAGTGGGAGTTTATGATGCAGATTGTAAAGGTCTATCATATAAGGAGAAAGAATGGGAATGGAATTCACACAGCACTTAATTTTCGCACTTGACATTTTTAAGTTATAGTGTGGGAAAGGATTATTAGAAGCAAAACTCCCAAGCTAGCCCTCTGAGATGCACTAATAGTAGTGAACATGAAGAAAGCTTCTAGGCCATAAATAAAAAATGTGCTATAATGAACCAAAATTAAGAGGAAAACTGAGCAATGGCACACAGTCACAAGTGTATAAGCAATTAGAAGCTGAAGTAAAAACTTTATTATGCTTTTGCATCCTGTTTCCTCTGTCTGGAATGATATTCCCCATCTTCTGTCAGCTCTTCCTCATCTTTTTATTCATGTCTGTCATCCTCTAGGACTCTGTGTTTGTGTGTGTACATAGTTTTCATCAATGTCTTTTCATCTTTTTTTTCTTTTGACTTTTCCTTTTTTTTCTTAACTTATTTATTTAATTAACTAGAGAGTTTAATATTCCACTTTAATTTCATTTGGTTACATATTATTCTCAGGAAGATAACGCAGCTCTAAAACTAAAACTGTTGGTATATGAATCTTATTTTATTTATATATTTTCTTCCAAAAATGTGTGTTTGTGTTTGGTATTTTTCCTTCAGTTTTTCCACCATACTTCCCAGTAAAAAAACAAATTGCTCTTAGAAGCTAAGTGAAACACAGTAGTATCGTAACACCCTTCAACAATAACAAAACAGAACAATTTCTCTAATTGTTAAGATTTGACTCTGAACTTTATATAGTATTCTTTTATTAATTCTCAGAAAATATCTACTTTTAGTTTTACAATACCTACTGAGCATTTCAATAGTTCTTTTTTTTTCTTCTGGAAAAATAAGAAGGTTTACAAATTGAACTTTAGTATCAGCATTAATTCTATGAAACATCTCTAGGAAAATCTTTAAAAGGATGTGAAAGCAAAAGAACTGTATCTAAATTAAATTCACATCTTATTATAATTTAGAAATTTTCTTGTCATGTTTTACCCAACTGGATTATGACACTTTGGAGGGTTACGGTCATGTTTCAGATACTTTGTGTTACCAATCCTGATCTCGACACACTCTCTAGCACATACTAAGCAGTCAGGAAAAAGTTGTTGAATGAATAACTGAGTTGTGCCTTCTGTAGCTGCTTTTTTTTTTTAAATAAGCAAGTGAGCAACACATGCCTGTGTGGAAGGAGATATTATAAACATAACTGATGCTTTCTGCAGCTAGTGAATGATCAACGGATGCTCAACAATGTTGTGGCATTGTAAATAAATATTTTTGGCAGAAGCAGCTATGTCTGACAAAAAACTAGGCATTAAAAAAAAAGATATGGGAGAGAAGAAACATGGCAATGAGAGATGTTCCCAGATCTCTCTGTTTGCAACAACAATAAGTGGAACATCTAAAACTCAACTGAAAACACCCAAACTGCACACCAGCACATCTGAGCATGGGATCTGAAGATAAAAGCTACCACAAGTCAGAACCCCGTGTGTTGGGTGGTGGACTGTGAGAAATAAAGAAGTTGCCTCTCACAGCCACTGGAGCTCCTTGTAGGAGGAGGGAGAGGGGAGAAGGTGCTGCGAGTTCCCTGAATAACCCTGCCTGGTAGAGTTTGTGAGTTCCACAGAGCTGGTGACAGTGCCCAGTCATCGGGACAGAAGGCAGAGAAGCAGGATGGCAGAAAAACAACAGTTGACTTTTACCAGCTGTGGTTGAAAATCTAAAGCTGAGCCTCAGTCCCCAACTTCCAACCCAGAGGGCTCATTCCCCCATACCCTCCAAGACCAAACACTGTGAAGCCCCATGGGAATCTGAGCAAATGCTACCAAAACTGTTGCTAACACTGACAGGAACTTAAACTGAGGGTAGTGAGCATGATTAAAAATCTACAAGAAAATAAAGGCATTCTATAAAGCCATTATTGAGGCTTTATATAAAGCAGGAATCCAAGAAGAATCAGTAGGTGGCCACCTACTGGAAACCAAAAGAAAAGCGAGCTAAAGAGAGACCTTTATATATTAAATCTTTTAGCTTGTGCAGCAAGCTAAAGAGAGACCTTTATATATTAAATCTCTTTCTGGAAAAAAATCAGAATACATTTCCATTAATGCCCAGGTGGAGAAATAGTCCATTAAACACCACGAGCAACCAAGGTGATAAGACATCTCAGAAAGAAAGAGAAAAATCTCCAGAAAATAAGCTTACAGACATAGAAATAAGCCACTTAAATGACAGAGAATTCAAGATGGTACTTCTGAAAAAACTCAGTGAATTCTGAAACGAGTCATAACAACAATTTCAGGAATTAAAAAAACAACTAGATGTGCAGAACAAGGAGAATGAAACTCTTAAAAGGAGCCAAAATGAACTTCTGGAGATAAAAAAGCATACTGCAAGAGTTGAAAAATAAAATAGCAAGCCTGGGGAATAGAGTCGACCAAATGGAGGAAAGGATCAGTGATATAAAAGACAGAAATCTAGAAATAAATCAGAAAAAAGAGAGAAACTGAAGAATGAAAAATAATGAAAGAGAAATTCAAGAACCATCAGGAAAGGAAACATAAAAATAATGGGCATTACTGAAGGCGAGAAAAAAAGCAGGGACTAGAAAGCATTTTCAGATAAATAGTGGACCAGAATTTTCCAAATCTAAAGAATGAAATGGAGCATAGAATTCAAGAAGTCAACAGAACACCAATCATCTCAACCCAAAAAGGCCTTCACCAGACACATTGTATTAAAGTTATCAAAAATCAACGACAAAGAATTTTTAGGGCAGCCAGGGAAAAGAAGACAGTAACTTAAATTGGCAAACCCATTAAATTATCATTGAACTTCTCAGTGCAAACTTTACAAGCCAGAAAGGAATGGAATAAAATATTTAAACTATTAAGTGAAAGGAACTACTGGCCTAGAATAATGCATCCAGGCAAGTTCTCCTTTACATATGAAGGAGAAATTAAGACCTTTCCACACA
Source organism: Cynopterus sphinx (assembly GCA_030015415.1). NCBI lineage: Eukaryota > Metazoa > Chordata > Mammalia > Chiroptera > Pteropodidae > Cynopterus > Cynopterus sphinx. Next base: position 76,302,195 of record CM057383.1, on the reverse strand, counting down.
TACAAAAATTGAGGGAATTCTACACTACGAAGCCTGCACCACAGGAAATACTGAAAGGTGTCAGCTTATATAAAACAAAATAACAAAACAAAAAATATATAATTAAGAGTAAAGTGACTATCAGGCAAATAGAAGCAGAAGAGGGCAACCCTTACTAAGAACAGGGCATTACAAACTTAAATAAGAAGAGAATACCTATAGCAAGATAATAATGTTCAGCATACATAGGGATAAATTGAGATAACAATGACTGAAAAGGGGAGGATTCAAAGATTCAAATTTACAAAGGAGAAAGGAGATAAGGCACACACAGAAGAAAATGGACCACTGTATTTATATAACTATCCTTTACATATTCAAAATGGTAACCACAAGCAGAAGATTCGAAACTTAAGTATACAACATAAAACAAGAAGAACCAGAGGCAAAACCCACAAAAGCCAGCAACAACAACAACAACAACAACAACAACAACAACAACAACAACAACAACAAAAACCAGAAACGCAAGGACAAGGAAGCTACCAGAAAGCAAAAGATAAAATGGCTATAAGAAGATCTCATATTTCAACAATCACCCTAAATATAAATGAACTGAGGTCACCAAGAAAAGGCAGAGAGTTGTAGATTGGATCAAAAAACAAAACCCAACGGTATGCTGCCTCCAGGAGACACATTTTAGCTCCAAGGGCAAATATAGACTCAAAGTGAAAGGGTGGAAAATGATACTTCAAGCAAACGGCATTCAGAGAAAAGTGGGAGTGGCAGTACTAAAATCAAACGAAATAGACTTCCAAATAAAAAAGGTAAAGAAAAATACTGAAGGACACTTCATAATGATAAAGGGAATCATGCACCAAGAAGACATAACACTTATTAATATCTATGTTCCCGATCAGAGACCCCTAAAATATGTAAAGCAATTACTAACAGAACTAAAGGGAGAAACAGACCAAAATGTTATCATAGTAGGGGACCTAAATACCCCACTGTCAGATATAGACAGATCATCCAAATAGAAAATTAATAAGAAAATAACATCCTTAAATGACACTTTAGACCAACTGGACATAATTGATATTTACAGAACCTTCCATCCCCAAACAGCTGCTTATACATTCTTCTCTAGTGCACATGGAACATTCTCAAGGACTGACCACATACTGGGACACAGAGATAGCCTCAACAAATATATGGTTGGATTAAAATCATACCAACCATATTCTCTGATCATAATAATGTGAAACTAGAGCTCAACTGCAAAAAGAAATTAGGATGAAACACAAATATATGCAGATTAAACAACATGCAACTGAAGAATAACTGGGTCAGAGAAGAATAAAAAGAGAGATCAAGAGATACATAGAAATGAATGATAATGATAGCACAACATATCAAAACTTTTGGAACACTGCAAAATTGGTCATAAGAGGAAAGTTCATATCATTACAGGCTTATCTCCAAAAACGAGAATAAGTCCAAATAAACAACCTAATACTTCATCTTAAAAGATTAGAAAAGGAAGTACAAATGAACCCCAAAGTCAGCAGAACGAAATAAATAATCAAAATTAGGGTCGAAATAAATGAAATGGAAAACCAAAAAGCAATAGAAAAAATAAATGCAACAAAGAGCTGGTTCTTTGAGAAGGTTAATAAAATTGACAAACCCCTGGCTAGAATCACTAGAAAAAAAGAGAAAGAACACAAAATCAGAGATGAAAGAGGTGAAATTACAACTGACACTACAGAAATACAAAGGATCATACAAGAATACTATAATAAAGTATATAACACAATAACCTAGAAGAAATGGACCAGTACTTAGAAAAATACAGTCTTCCTAGACTGAATCAGAAGATCTGGAAAATCTAAATACACTAATAAGCAGTATGGAAATTGAAACAATAATCAAAAGTCTACCAAAAAGTCAAAGTCTAGGACCAGATGGCTTCGCCAGTGAATTCTACCAAACATTCAAAGAAGATTTAATACCTACTCTCCTCAAACTCTTCCAAAAAATCGACGAGGAGGCAATACTTCCCAACTCATTTTATGAGGCCAATATTACTCATTACCAAAACCTGGTAAAGATAACACAAAGAAAGAAAACTACAGACCAATATCTCTCATGAACACAGATGCAAAAACCCTAAAAAAGTTACTAGCAAACCGAATGCAGCAGCATTATAAAAGATTATACACCATGATCAAGTGGGCTTCATCCCAGAGGCACAGGGATGATTCAACATATTCAAATTGAATAATGTGATACACCACATAAACAAATTAAAAAATAAGAATCACATCAATAGATGCAGAAACAGCCTTTGACAAGATACAGCATCCATTTATGACCAAAACACTTAACAAAATCGGTATAGAAGGAAAATACCTTAACATAATAAAGGCCACATATGACAAACCCTCAGCCAATATTATACTTAACGTTGAAAAACTAAAAACCTTCTCTCTAAGACCAGGAACAACACAAGGCTGTCTATTACCGCCATTGTTATTCAATATAACACTGGAGGTCCTAGCAAGTGCAATCAGACAAGAGAAAGATATAAAAAGCATTCAAATAGGAAGCAAAGAAGTCAAACTGTCACTATTTGTGGGTGACATGATTTTCTATATGGAAAACCCTAAAGACTCCACAAGAACACTACTAGAAACAATAAGCAAACACAGAAATGTTTTTGGATACAAAATCGATGTTCAAAAAAATTCATAGCATTCCTATACTCTAATATGAAGCATCAGAAAAGGAGTGGAAAAAATAATTCCTTTTGCAATTGCAACAAAAAGAATAAAATTCCTAGGAATAAATCTAATGAAACATATGAAAGACCTATAAATGAAAACTAGAAGAAAAGAAATAGAAGAAGATACAAAGAAAGGGAAAGAAATCAAAGAAAATATAAAGAAATGGAAAAATATTCTGTGTTCTTGGATTGGAAGAATCAACATACTTAACATGACCATATTACCTAAAGCATTATACAGATTTAATGAAATCCTCATTAAAATTTCATTGATATTTTTTAAAGAAATAGAACAAAAATCATCAGATATGTATGGAAGCACAAAAGACCCCGAATTGCTAACGCCATCCTGAGAAAAAAGAATGAGGCTGGAGGCATCACTCTGCTCAACTACAAATTATACTACAAAGCAATAGCAATCAAAACAGCATGGCTTTGGCAGCAAAACAGAAACATGAGCCAGTGGAACAGAATCAAGAGTCCAGAAGTAAACCCATATTTACGTGGGCAAATAATTTTTGACAAAAAAGCCAAAAACATACAGCGGAGATAGGAAAGCCTCTTCAATAAATGGTGCTGGAAAAATTGGAAGGCCACTTGCAAAAGAATGAAATTAGACTGTTGTCTATCACCACTCAGCAAAATTAACTCAGAATCGATTAAGGACCTGAATATAAGACCTGAAACAATAAAATGCATAGAAGAAAACATAGGAACTGAGCTCAAAGACATTGGACTTAAAGAGGATTTTATGAATTTGACCTCAAAGGCATGGGAAGTAAAGCTGAAATAAATAAATGGGACTACATCAAACTAAAAAGCTCCTGTTTAGTGAAAGAAACTGTCAACAAGGTAAAGAGACAACCATCTGATTGGGAAAATATATTTGTAAGCAACACCTCCAATAAGGAGCCTAATATCCAAAATATATAAAATAAGCTCATACGACTGAATAACAACAAAAAAACAAACAAGCCAATCAAAAAATGGGCAGAGGACTTAAACAGACATTTTTCCCTAGAGGACATACAAATGGCCAACAAATATATGAAAAGATGCTCAACACAACTAGCTATTAGGGTTAAGCAAACAGAAACCACAGTGAGATATCATCCCACACCTGTTAGAATAGCTAAACCAACAGAACGAGTAATAACAAATATTGGAGAGGATGTGGAGTAAAAGGAACCCTCATACACTCCTGGTAGGACTGCAAATTGGTACAGCCACTATGGAAAACAGAATGGAGGTTCCTCAAAAAAATAAGAATTGATCTACCATATAAGCCAGCAACCCCACTACTGGGGATTTACCCCCAAAACTTGAAAATTCATATTCTAAAAGACATTTGCACACTGATGTTCATAGCAGCATTATTCACTGTGGCCAGGACATGGAAGCAACCAAAGTGTCCTACAATAGAGGATTGGCTAAAGAAGCTGTGGTACACATATACAATGGAATATTACTCAGCCACAAGGAGAGATGAAATACTGCCTTTTGTGACAAAATGGTTGGATCTCGAGATAATCATGCTAAGTGAAATAAGCCAGACTGAAAAAGTTGAAAATCACATGGTATCACTTATATGTGGCATATAAACCTAAAAGCAACAAATGAACAGGACAAAGACTCAGGGACATGGACAACGGACTAGTGGTTACCAGAGGGTAGGGATTGGGGCGGGGGGAAGGGAGAGGTAGATGGAGAAAAGTGGGTCAAATATAGGAGGGTTGGAGGAGGGCAAAGTGAGTAAAGGGATCAAATATATGGTAGCTGAAGGAACTGGACTTCGGGTGGTAATCACACAATAGAATATACAGATATCAAATTATGATGTACACCTAAATATTGTATAATTGTATTAAACAATGCTACTCCAATCAACTTAATGGAAAAAGTAACAAATATGATAGATATTAATCGAATTATGTCAGTAACCACTTAAAACTTTATTGTCTAAATACGCCAGTTAAAAGACAGATTGTCTTTCATTTAAACCCCTTTACCCTGACTTACCTTCCCCTTTTCCCCTTTTGTCATTCCAATAAATTTAATTGAAAAAAGAGAAAGTGTCTGTCAGAGTGAATCTGAAAATAAGACTCAATTATATGTTTTTGACCAGACACCCACTTTAAATATAAAAAACGACATAGATTAAAACTAAAGGCTGAAGAAATATATACATTGCTAACACTAGTTGAACGAAAGCTGGAATAATGATATTAATTTCAGACAGAGTAGACTTCAGAAAAAGGGCAATCATCAGGGATAGAGAAGGGTATTACATAATGATAAGGCAGTCAATTATCCAAGAAGACATAACAATTCAGAATGGATAAGTCCATAGAAACAGAAAACATATTAGTGTTTATTAGGGGCTGGGGGGAGGATAGGTAGTGACTGCCTAACTCCTTTTGGGGTGATAAAATGTCTTGGAACTAGAGAGAAGTTATAGTTGAACGTTGCGAGTGTATTTAAGTATCCGGAATTGTATTCTTTTGAAAGGTTAGTATTTTATTTTATGTTATGTCAATTTTACCTCAATAATGAAAAGCAGAGATGCAACAAAATTTTATATTTTCAAAATATTATTTATTGAATAATTACTATTAAACTGGTAGTTGCCTGGAATGTGTGCCATCTCAAGAAAAAGAAAAAAGCTAGACGTCATGGCCCAAACTGCAGAAAAGTATGATGATTTGTGCTCAGCTCTGAATTTATAAAAATGATCAATGCTATTGAAAGAAAAGTTGTCCCAGAAATGAAAGGCGTGTCATGTCATGCAGACCCACAGAGGGAAGCATCAGTGTTGATCAGGAGGCAGACAACAGTGAGGGAAAAGCAAGGGCCACAGCCTCTATTATGTTTTCTGCAATCAAAGCAAGGCAGGTAAAGGCAGACAGTTTAAGGCTGGACAATTTGAGTGCTTCCAGCAGGCCTTGGGGAATAGGGCTGTCCTAGTAGTCTGGTATCTGGCACTGGGTTAATTTAGGGCAGGGGATATATTGGCTTTATGTATGAGAGCAAGATAAAGGAGGTGATCAGGGGGATGGACTTGAGACTGGTCAGTCTGCATGGGAATGGTGGCTCACCAATAAGCTGCTTACTGTTTTAGATATTACGTAATCCTGAAGGGCAGTCTCTCCCCAGCCATCAAGCGCCACCCCCACTCTCAATGTCAAAACTTCATCAAACATAGAAAATGAAAATATGATTAATACATAAGACTCTAGAGAATAAAAGCAATGTTATGGCAAAGAAGTTTATGAATGAGAAATTCTAACCTATATCCATTAATATGATAATGAGCTTGCAAATCATTGCCATGTTCACTACACTTAGTCTTCTTGTCTATGAATATTTTTCTGTTTTAGAGTCTCTTTATTTCTCTTAATAAGTTTTAGTATTTTTCTCTGAGCAGCTTTTATTATCTAAATTAGAATATTCCTAACATGCTTCTTCTTACTATTATAAGTGGATTTTTTAAAATTATGTTTTTTACTCATATCATTTAAATATTGAAGTGAAATTATTCTTTTGTGGCTGTATGTAATGTTTGGCAATTTTGCAGAATTAACTCGTCTCTAATAGATCTTCAGTGTTAAAAACTTGCTATAAAAAATAAAAACTTACACACGTACCTATCACCCAGCTTCAACAGTTACCAAAATTTCACTTATTTCTTCTGTTTCCCCACTCCCATATATTCATGTCTTCTTCAATTCCACTTAAGGTACCCAGCAATTTCCTATATTTTTTTTTTCTGATTCTAGCAAAAGGTCGTTCAGATGTATGTAAAACTTATTAATCTCTGGAATACTTTTCTTGTCTCTTTTTTTATTGTTTATTTTGCTTTTTAATAGTTTCCATGATGATTTTCTGTTCTCGACTTTGAGCACAGTGATATCTGTTTAGATTCAGTGTATGTTAAGGTAGAGTGAGCAAGGATTTCTTTTGGCTCTGTTTGCTATTCAATGACGTGATGGTTGAGTCCCTTTTTAAAATCTATATCTGGATGGCAGACTGATATGCATGTGTCCCAGCCACATTCCCAGTTTCTAGCAATTTCTTACTTAGCATACTTCTGCTCTGTTGAAGTTGTATCTCTCTCTTACTCTTATTCTCTGGTTTTCTATCAGTCTAAGCTAATTTAGTACATGAGGAATTGTGATTTTTAAAACGTGCTCTCATAGTAAGACTTTCCTTGCTTCTTCTAACTGTAACTCATACCAGGGTTATGTTCAAGGACTAGTTAGTTTCCCCAAACTTTCTGCCCAAACTTTCTGCTTTTTGAGATCCATATGATTGGAAGACAAAAACAAAACAAAACAAAACAAAACAAAACAACAGCAAAACCCAAAAAATCTTGGCTTAAGTATGATTTTTTTTTTTTGGTAGTAGAGGGGAATGGGTGACTTTCAGAAGGGGGAGACTGGACAAGAAGCAAGAAAACTGCTCCTTCTAGTGGAAAGAAAGGGATATTGTCGCTACTTAAGGGCTAGTTTATCCAAATCTTTCCTGGCCTATTTCAATAATTTACCATACAAACATTTTTTAAAAATTCCATAAACTTAAAATAAATGGAAATTGGGATGCTGTGACTAAAAAGAAAAAATGGTATTTTCTATTGTGCATCAGTTCTCCTGCTTCTGGTCTGAATATTCTTCCCCTAAGCAGACAAATGTGATTGATGGCTGATGTTGTATTAACGGTGCCTCCTTAACCATGACTCAACTATGTCGATGGCTCTGCCAAGTTTGTGGCCAGGGCACCTTCTTTCCATTCCCAAACTATGACCCTCGCTGGTTCATCTCCCTCAAGGCTGTGACAGCAGAATTAGGGACTTATTTAACGTTGGTTTATTTCTTCCTGTGATGAAAAGCCTTGGGAAAGTCAATAGCTTCTTATTTAGCTTTTTCGTCTTACGTAATAAGTTTAGAAAATCAAAATATTCTCTGGCCAGGTCAGGGTCTAACCACACAGATTATCTCCAGCTTGATGTGCATTTTAGCACAAGTAATACTCAACATCTCACCTAAACACAATATGACCTCTATATTTTTCTAAGGTAAGATGATCCTGACAATATTCTCTGGAAAATTTTTACTCATTCACTCACCCATATTTTTGTTCTTCCTCATTGTCATCCTCCAAGGTAAAAAAAATGCAAACAGGAATTTTAATCTCCTATGGAGACATTGCCCATTTTTCTATTTGGTGTATCAAACTTAAATTTCTGAGTTGGTGGGAACATGGTGAAGAAGTAAAAAATTTTAGTTTTGGGGTTTCCTTTCTCTCTGTTCACATGAATTTATTCTTATATTTTGGTCATCTAAAATGCTTTTAAAACCTCGTAGCTTTATATGTACTTTATATCTCTTACAATGTTATCTAAAAACTTTAATTGATAGTAAGATATTAATCTTGCTTTTATACTTGTTTTTCTTCACTTGCTTCCCAGTGTTTGCTTTTGTACTTCTATTGTTTCTACTATGAAGATGTGTACATTAGTCTTTTGAGCTTAATGACACCATTGCTTATTCATATTCATAATTCTTTGTTTAAATAGTGCCTCATAGTTTGCAAAGAGACTTCACATACATCATTATTATTCATTTATTCATATATTAAAAATATTTAAGTGTCTACTGTGGACCAGGCACCATGCTGGGCCCTGGGAACTTAAAAATGAAAGGCAGGAGCTCACAGGCGATGCACATAAGACAACAGACAGGATACTGTATCGAAAAGTAAACTTTGGAGAATAGTTTGGTTTCCAAATAGATTATGTTTAAAACTAGAAAGTGAACATATTGACCAGTAGACACTGAAATTTGTCCATTTGACCGTTTTATTGTGTGTGTGTGTGTGTGTGTGTGTGTGTGCATAAATAGGTGTGTATAAAAACTGAATAAATTTTCATTTTAGCTTATAAATTAGCCTCCTAAGAACATGGCCAGAACTAAATCTTTGCTGATAGCCAGACAACCAAAGCTCATACAAACAGGGGAGCCCAGTCTGGTCATTCAGTTGACCCCTCTTTACTTCTCAACATTGGTTTATAGTGCCGGGTAAGTGAAGGGTTCCTGAAAAAACAGTAACGCTCTTTTCTCTTTTGCTGGCATTCGTGTTGTAACTCACACAGACAGAATTGAACCTTTTCCCATGCTGCTTTGTAATTTTGGCATCATTCAAAGTGGAAATGGATTCTGATGGTGTAAGTGTTGTTTCCTGGACAATGAACATCTTAAATGGAGAAGTGAGTCAGCAGAGCCCATGCAACTTGTGAACCAAAATTACTCACATGAGTAGTAAAGCTGCTTATTATGAATATAATTTTATGTTCAGATCATTTTTCTTGAAATTGGGTGGAAATCCCCACACCTCTTGCTCAATTTGACAGCTGCATGGGTGACCTAAGGCGATAGTACTCTGGCAATACTGTAGTGATTTCTGTAGCTATTTGAATAATCATAGTAGCTAATCCATTTTAATTAGAACTTTCCCTTTATATGCTTAAAAATGGTGTGACCTATTAAGAATATTGTAATATTCAATTAAAATGAAAGATGATTAAGAAAAGTACTCAGAACCATAGTGAAAACTAAATGCTGTTTTAATTCTAAACCAGGTGTTTGGAATGAAGCAGTCCTGTGTTCTCAAAAAATGAAACAAGACAAATGGCTGGTGGAGGGGGTCAGTGTGACTGCTTTGGAATGTCAATAATATTAGTAGTCTGAGTGCTTATCTCAAGGTTTTAAAGTTTATTTCTAAAAGTTACCTTATTTTTATTTCCCCATCATAAGGAAAAGTCAATTTTAATCTCAAACCTAAAGTTTTGCACTGAGAACACAAAGAGGTTATTTCTCAAGTTCTAAGCTAATTGATTCTAAGTGTAGCTGGATGCCTGCCTGAGAAGGCAGAACTCTAAGGTTGTGCCGCTTCTTGTCTTTGAAGTGAAGGCAACAAAACACTCACAGCAGAAATTACCCAAAGAAACTACTTGCTTGGCCTTTCCTGACTATGGAATTGTGACTTTTTCCTCCATTGCCCAAGAGGGACAGTATAATTATGTCCTCCCTCTCCTCTTGCAATTGCATTAATGTGCATGGCTGTGAAAAGGTGGTGGGAATTTTATACAAGGAACTCAGGAACCTGTTGAGAGAATAGGCTCTAAGAGTCCATTCTCCTGTCCCATCATGCAGGGTTAGGGAGAGAAACTATTTGGCTCAGTTCAAGACTTCATGGCAGGTAAGGCCAGGAGTTCCAGTTCTCTGCTATAAAATAACCATGATGGCTGGAGATGGAACCAGCGAGCTGGCCTCTGTGCTGGTGGCCTGAGGAGGAGAAGTCCACAGCTCTGGGTCTGTTAAGTGGCCAGCACTGGAACCTGGTCTCACCCAGCTTCCTGGGACAGAACTCCTGGGGAAGTCGCTGTGTCAAACAGCTGTCATCTTGAGAACCTCTAACTGAACTTCATAGTAAGTCATGAACTTGCCCTCTTTCAAGGAACTCTTTAATCTAAACATAAAAAATAGAAATGGAAAGTCCCTCAGATATTCTTCAGGGCATCTGTGACACTAGTTTCCAGAGTGACCTTCCCCGTAACGACTCATCTAGTGAGACAGAGACATCCTTCAGCTGCATATATCAAGTGGACTTGGGCCTCTCCGCCCTTTTTGGACATTATATTCACATAGGATTTCTGCATTTTTAAAGGATGCAGAGGGCCTTGAGGAGATTGAACTGGACTTGCATTTGGGGGCTGAGCATTAAGTTTTGCGGGGAGGACATTGTTCACATCTCCAACTGTGGGGTTGGATAGTATGGTTACAGGAGTAATGACTTACACATATAAGAGCAAATAACTATTTAAAATAAGAGATTCCTGCCTCCTACCTTTTCTTAGAACATTTACTTGGAATAGTGAATTCTTTCCCCACAGTCTTTTTGAAATTATATGCAAATACTTTTAAAAGTTAAATAAGCATCTTGCCAGCTTTATGACCCAGGAATGTCTTTCTCAAGGACCAGAGGAACATCCCTTTGAAATATCCAAGGAGGATGGTGCCCTCATTTCCCAGTTTCTGTGAGAGGGGAGAAGCCGAACTCCCCTGCCTCGCAGTTGTAAAACCACTTCCTGCCATAAAGATATGTTTATTTTTTCTTTATATAACACCAATTAACTAACACAGATGGTTACCCCAATATAATACCAGGTGAATTATGTGCTATCCCATCCTCTCACTTGAGGACTAGTTATTGCTTATCTTGAGAACGTGTAAATACTATATAGAGATTTCTTTCTGTGTTTGCAGTCTCTTATTTGGATTGCCTGGGATATGCATCACATTCTTTTTTTTTTTTTTCAATAGTAAAACTGTTTTCTTTCTTTTCCTTGGTTGGGAGAAGATTTTGTTTTTAATCATATTGCCCCATCATGCACTAATGCTGCAATGCAAGAGAACAATAAATATGAAAAAAGAAAAATATACATCTAATTGACTCCCTCAGAAGACCTGACTTCTAATTTATTTCCCTCAGACTTTACAAGAAAACTGCCTTATCTTATTTTCCTTAAGTCTTCCTTTCCCCCTCAGTTTCTCCCATTTCCTTTCATCTCGTTAAAAGAAAATTTTCAAAATAAACTAGTCATGACTCTTATATAAGTATAAAAATAAACATGGATTAAAGATTTTATTTTATTGGAGGGAACCAGGAAGAGGTTACCACTGAATCCATTGAACAGTTCCTTTTTAGATCAAGAATACTGAAATAAATGTGCAAATGGTAGCAAAATTAGTTTTCCGGAAGGGAAAAGGGAAATAAGTTGTTTTTCCATTGGACAAGAATTATGTTGTGTTGCTATCAGTTTTGTTCAACTTGCAGAATGGTAAAATAGCTCCCATAGAATTGGAATCAGATACCTGGAGGAGTCTTTTAAAATCCTTCAACAGATGAATAAAGATAGTGTATTCAATGGAATACTATTCAGCCATATAAAGGAATTAAATCTTGCTACTTGAGACAACATGGATGGACTTTGAGGGCCTTGTGTTAAGTGAAATAAATCAGAAAGACCAATACCGTATGATCTCACCTGTATGTGGAATTTAAAAATAAAACCAAAGCAGAAAAGCAAGCTCATAGATACAGGGAGCAGATTGGTAGTTGCCAGAGGTGGGGAGTCGGAGGGGTGGGGATGTGAGAAATGGGTGAAGGGGGGCAAAAGGTATAAACTTCCAGTTACAAAATAAATAAGTGATAGGCATATAATGGCTGTAGTTAATAATACTGCATTGTATATTTGAAAGTTGCTAATGGAGTAGATTATGAAAGTTTTAATCACAAGGAAAAAATTCTAACTATATGGTAACAGATATTAACTAGACTTAGTATGATAATCATTTTGCAATATATACAAATATCAAATTATTGTGTTTTACTCCTGAAACTAATGTTATTTATCAATTATACCTCAATTTAAAAAAAGACAGTGCAGTTTTCCACTGACTACATTTTCCCCACAGTCTTACTCTTCTTACTGTAAACAGACAAAACATGTTATGACACTTTTGAGAAGTTGGCAACATATGGTGATTGTTTCCTCTTTTTTCTATGAAAACAAGTGTCTTACTTGAAGTTTGATTAAAAAATCACTTATTCTAGGAAGAGTTCACTGATTATGCTTATCTGCCTTGGCTCTTCTGTCATTACCACCATTATCAATAAACATTTTTTCTGTGTTTAAGATGCTGTTGCTGTGTCTGACATGTTGTCAATATAAATAATTATAGCTCTGTAAGGCCATGCATAACTGCCATAGTTATTAGGATTACTAGTAAAGGTAAAAAAATTAAGCAATTGCTTTTCTTTAATTGCAAGAGACCAAATAAACTGCTTGAGTAATTAAACACACACACACACACACGCACACACACAAACCGTTTTAAAAGCTGAATTTACTAAACTGACGGATAATTTTGCTTACTATAAACCCAGTCTACAGTGTCTTTTTTTTTGTTTGCTTGATTTTAATGTTTTTCAAATATATTTGTTTTATTTTCTCTTATAGGCAGTCAAATTTCTTAAAAGCAGGCACTATGTCTGGTTTGTCTTTGTATGTCAAGCACCTAGTACAATGCCTGGCATTTTGTTGGTGCTTAATAATATCTGCCAAATGACTAACTCTCTAAGTTTCTTGATGGCAGAGATCTCACCTTTTGTCTCTCAGGCATGCTCAGTGGTTATTGGCTTGAGCGCCTTTACTAAAGTCTCTCTGTTAGTCTACAGTCTATTTATTCTGAACTTCATTTTTCTTCTCTCCTTTGGGCCCAGGATGTCCAATAAATAGTGTAGTGATTTATGGGAAAAACTATGGCATTGTGGAAGGAGCACTGGATTGACTAAGGGCTAGGGACTAGTATGTATGATCTTTGGGCAAAATATTTCACTTCCTGATCTTCCATCCTTTATTTCCTCTGCACCTCATCTTTTCTGTGCAATAGGGATAACAGCCTCTATCTTTTTTTTTCTTTTTTAATTGGGGCATTGTGATTATAAACAAGATCTATTCTGTATGTTGAAGTCTACAGAAGCAATTAAAGGACCTGGAAAAATGTGGGCTGCAGTTTAATTTTTGGTCTCAGATAATTTTTAAAGTCATAGGCATGTATGTTGGTTATGCATGTTATTATGAATACACATAGAGTAAGTTTATCTCTCAGTTACTTTAGAGATTGAAGATAATCTTCCTTTGTAGTCATTATTTCAAACATGTGACAATTTAATAATCAGTATCAGGCCTGTCTGCAGGCCTATTTTGAAGATGTCTCTATGTGATTTTGCTCATGGACAACTGAATTATTCGTGTAGAGAACAGATTTTTGTAGAGAAAGCAGATAGTAGATGAACTATACCCTTCAAGTATCCAGGTGTCTGTGAGCACAGTGATGTCAGACCTAAACCCAGGGGTCATTCTGGATTCCTCCCTACTCTTATCCTCATGTCTAATCCATGGGAAATCCCTGCTGCCTCTTCTCCAAAAAACATGAGAATCTGAGAGTTCTCTCTGTCTCCACTGCTATGCCTTCATCCACTGTCAGCACATCTCATGTAGGCGAGTGCATGTCCTCCTAACTCTCTCCCTGCTTCCACCTTTACCCACCAAAATCTGTTCTCCTCCTAGAGACCAGATGATATTATTGAAACATAAATTAGATTACATCATTCTCCTCTTAAAGCCCTACCTTAGAATTTAGATAAAATCCATACTCCTCTGACCAAATTCCAACTACCTCTCCCAAACCATCCATGGCCTCTCCCTTCTGCCAGCTCTCCTCCACTCACAGTGACCCTTTTCTCTGCAAGCTCATTTAAGCCTCAGGACCTTTGCACTAGCTCTTTTCTCTGCCTAGAATGTACTTCCTCATAATCTTTGTGGGGAACCTCTGTCTTGGCCTTCAGTTCTTACTTTAACTGTCACCTCTTCACAGAGGATCTGAATTCCCACATAGTATTTTTTCACTAGATGATATTTTGATCTTTAAGAAAAGTTTATCTAGTCTCATTTCCCCTCTATGAGAATGTAAGCTCCTTGGAACAGGGATAAGTCTCTCCTATTTGCTGAAATGTTAGCGCATATAAAAGATCTTGGCTCATAGTGGGCACTCAATGAATATTTGTCAGGTGCATGAAAAACACTCAATTCTTGTTAAATCAGTTTGTCTTCCTCTACTTACAGGTAAAAAATAACATTTGAGCTTCAGGGATGTCACATATGGCTTCCAAATTTGATGAGCTGGCTGGAAAACAATGAGGTAAGGGGATAAAGTACCAGGTCAAAGACTGAAAGTCAGACTAAAAAGATGAGAAGGAGCCAGGAAAATAGGCTCTTGTCTTCTTGGAATCACTAACTGATGAAGCTTTTGACTTTGGCAGACAGCGCAGGCTTAATCACTGCTTAGAGATGTAGAGAGACTCTGTCCTACCCATCAACACTTAAGGTTGTTTTAGCTTTTGCAAGAAGTTGTGAGCACATGCCATAGGCTATACCATACCAACCTTTGGAGCCTCTGCATTAGGAACTTGATTCATGGGTATCTGTGTATTGTTAATTGAAACAATATCTGACACATAATAGGCATTCAATAGGGTGGAGTTTTATTACTCATTACCTGGATATAATCATCCCTGTCAGAGTTCGAAGAAGGAAGAGTGGAGCCTTTATGGATACTGGAAGGTGAGGGTATGAGGTATAAGCAAGGTGGGAAAGGAATGCTGACCAGCCAGGCCCAGTGTGTTAGTTTTGTACATTGCACACCATCTGCACAGCTCTCTTCAGTGCCGTGGGTCCGGGAGGTGTTGGTGTTCTCACTTCTTAGTAAGTATTTAAATATGTAAGATGCTGAGGCCGCCGGTTACTCCTGAGTAATGGGCAAAATCAAAAGCCCTCTGTTCCTCAGGTCAGGAAGCTGAGGCTATTGCCTCAAGAATTCAGAGAACCTGGAAGTTTGTGCATTTGATCAACTAACCTGCTTTGTCTGTAACAAAGTATCAGACCCAGAATGTGTACTTTCCCTTCTTCATTCACTCATATATGTTCATATATTGAGTACCTGTTATGTGCCAAGTTCTGCTCTAGGTGCTTAAGATACATCAGTGAGTAAAACAGACAAAGATCCCTGCCCTTATGGAGCCAAAATTCCAATAAATGATAGCATGGTATATAATTTAATTATATAGTATATTAGAAAGTGGTGGGCCTATACATGAAAAGTGATGCAGTATGAGGGAGAGCAGTAGTACCTGGAGGTGGAATGGGGCAGATTATGTTATTAAATAGAGTAGTCAGAGTAAGTCCTGTTGAGAAAGAGAAACTGTGTCAAAGTCTTGATGGGGTAGGAATTAGTCAAAGGACATCTTAGAGTAGAGAATTCCAGGCAGAGAAAACAAGTAGTCCCTAAGGTGGAAGTATGCTTGGTGTGTTCAGGGAAGAGAATAGCCAGTATGGCTGGTGCATAAAGAATGAGAACAGAAGTAAGAGATAGTATTTGGTAATTAAGTCAGGACCAGATGCTAAAGGGTCCTGTAAGCCATCATGAGGACTTTGGCTTTTACTGTGATGAAATGGGGAGCCTGAGCAGAATTTTGAGCAGAGATATCTCATGATTTGACTTATTTTTTTCAAAAGTACTACTGCAGCTGCTATAATGCAAATAGATTGTAGGGAATCCAAGGCAGGAACCCAGACATAAAGCGGGAGGTCGTTGCAGTAACCCAGGTGAAAATGATGTGGCTCACATCAGGGCAGTGACTTAGAGTGGAGGAGCTTAGAAGTGATTGCATTCTCAGTCTATTTTAAAGATAGAGATAATCTGATTTTCTAATAGATTAGAAACGGGGTTTAGAGAAAAAGAGGCATCAAGAGACATTTAAATGTGTTTGGCTTGAACAACTAGGAGGGTAGAGTTGCCATTAACTAAGATGGGAATAACTGAGTGGAGCAGGTTTTCGGGGGAATTCGACAATTGGAATGAACTATAGATATAAACGAATGAATTACAAAGGCATTTCGCTGAATGGAAAAAACCAGTCCAAAACATTTACATAATATGTGATTCCGTTTGCATGACTTTGGAAAAGATTATACTATATGGAAAATGAACACATCCATGTTTTCCAGGGCTTAGGGTTGAGAGGTGGGACACAATGAGGGAATTTGGCTGTGAATAACTGTTCTATATCCTAATTGTTAGTAGTTTTACAAATCTATTATACCTGTTAAAATTTATAAACTGCACATCAAAGCAGAGTTTATTTTATAGAAAGTCAATTTAAAATTAACATATTAGAACATTAAAAATATCACATAGGTGTTTCAGGAAATTAGTAATATTTATTTGTATATGGTAATATGTGTGGAATTTGTCAGCTTTTAAAAATTGTAATTTGATTTCTTATTAAATCAGGAGCATTTTGCACTGGATTTTTGTATATAATATTGTATTGCCATTCATAAAGAGGCTGTTCAGTCGGATAGATCTCAGGCTCCCACAATCTGACCCTGTGGTGCCAGAATAGACATCAGAATGGAGAACCTGTGCAGTAAGAAGGTTGTTAATGGCCTATGTTTCTCTGCTTGCCAGGACGGTACCCTAATTAGTCAGTGGTTATATATGGGTTCTCTGTCAACTACCATGGGTGCAGATGGTAGATTAAGGGGGCTACTCCTGGACTCTAGGACCCTACAGACAGAGCCCTGCAGGAACAAGAGCAATGAGAACATAAGCAGGAAGGCGGGGTTTGGTGGTAACAGTAGCAGGGATGCCTGAGGGTACAACCTCTATTTCTAGGATGAGTCTGCCTTGGCTATGCCACAGATGGTACCTTCCAAGGACTTCAACCCCAAAGCATGGTCTGGGGGACATTCAGGGCTGTAGTGACAAATATAGATGGAGAAAACTGCTGGGATGATTTCCACTTTAAACAACTGAAGTGTGAGACATCTGTTAGGCATCCAAGTAGAACTGCTGAGTTGAATATATGAGTCTGCAGTTCAGGAGAATGGTCTAGGCATCAAATGTAAATTTGAAAGTCAATATTTATATGGTATTTATTTTTGATCCAGATCTTGCGATAATCAGGGAGCATTGCACTGTGATGATTCTCTCTTTTCTTTCTGTTTTTTTTTTTCTTTTTTTTCTGTCATTCTTTGGCTTTCAAGAGTTCAGCCAAGGAATGGAAGAGGACCCAGAGGAGAAGCGATTGATTTGGAGGTTCAGGATGAGTTGGCTACCCTCCTACAGAGAGTACCCACTTTTCCTCCCCAACTAGGAAAGGAAATGTCAGGGAAGAGGAAGAGATAAATATGGGAGGGGAACCAGTGAGAGATTTTTTGTTGAGTAGGTCATGGAGACCTGATTTCCCACCAGACTACCCCCACACCACCCCACCTCACCCCTCCCCAACCAACACACACACATAACTTTGTGAGATATATGAATAGAGGGGATCTATGCACCCTTTTCTGAGTTGAGTCCCAGGAGGCCGCAAGACAGTAAAAGAAATGGTTATATGGTATATCTGGTAGATAATACCTGAAAAACCTCTCAGAATTCTCTGCGCTCCAGTGGATTCAGAAGAACCAATGTACCCAGGATTGTCACCAAAATAGTCTGGATTCATTACAATGCTTGTGTATAGAAGTAATGAAAAAAAAAATCCAATTCAAACTAATTTAAACAATAAATGAATTTTATTGGCTCCATAATAAAGCTCAGAGGTAGGAGTGATTTGATCAGGCACTAGCTCCACTGTTGTTCTCTTATGGGTGTTGGTTTTGTCCTCAGGCTGGCTTTCTTACTAAGGGCAAACTGGTTCTATCACATCCAGGTCTCACATCTGTCTGTTCATAAAGGAAACGTTTTTTCCTAACCATGGAAAAATACTCCTGAGTTTCAGCTTGCACCAACCTCTGTCACGTGCTTATCCCTGAAAGAACCACTGTGACTAAGGACTTGCTGTTAAGGCAAGAAGGATGAGATTATGCCTGAGCCATTCGGGATCCACTAATGGAACTGGTTGGGAGAGGGAGTGGTTTATGTCAACCCTATTCCAATTATACAACATAATGGAGAGAGGTTTCATGGATTCTGGAACAGCAACCAATAATCTCAACCATGTAGATGTGGAGAGCCACATTCCTAAAAGTGTTTTGTGGGTAGCAGTGAGAGCCTGTTCAATAGCAACTTTGCAAACAGTTGGTCAGGGACCAAAAGGGGGTGAGGGACATCTTAGCAGATGTCCAAATCTGTGATAATGACCTAGGGCTAGATTCCCTGCTGATTTCATCTTTGACAGATTTGTATTATTCACTCTACGGAACTTAGATATAATTGTGAAGAAAGACGGACACCCAGCAATGACTAAAATTAAGTTTCTGCTACCACAGCTTTGTGAGAACTTGGAGTAGAAATTAAAATACAAAATATGAGGTGTATTTTTTACCCATCAGAGTTTAAGCACTATGACTCATACCTTCAAAGATAACTTCCAACAAATCTAGGTTAACAGGGTAGAAGGAGAGAGACCTTCTGCACATTTGTCTATTGAAGTTATTCTTGTCCTTCAAAGCTTAGCTTTTTTTGTGAAGGCTTCCCTGACCAGCCAACTGGAGGTCCTTCTCAAAACTGTGCTTTGTTTTTATCTTCTTGTTTTGGGGTGTCTTTGGAAGGCCCAAGGCTCAGTCTGATGTGTGCCTCTGGTTTTAAAAGGCATTGTGTTCAGAATATGGTATCTGAGAGCTTTCTGAAAATAGCTCTGCCTGTTTTTGATATTTCTGATATACAGATATTTCTGGAAATAGATCCAACAAATATCTGTTGTTTTGTTTTTGTCAAATGATTTTATAAAAAGAGTTAATGATTCTAAAAATATCTTGCAGACGATTTGCAGTCTAAGAGCCAGTAAGAGAAAGTGCTTCCTTTGTAGGTCAATTGAGGAGCTCTTTTGGGGCAGATGGAGTCTCATGGCATCTTGTCCTAAATTTGATGATTTTCAATGCCTATACCTTTGACTGTTTTTACTTTCTAGTTTCCTGGACTAAGCCCTATGAGATATACTTAATTTAGGTCCTAGACAAAAAACAGGGTTTGCTCAAGGGGCTGGAGACCCATCCACAAGCAAACCCATTACCATTAGATGAAAAGTCAAAGGCTGAATTTTGAGCATGCCATCAGATGTGAAAAGAAAATTTTCTCTTGCTATATGGATTCTGTGAGTCCAGAAACAATCATAAATAGATTTAGCAAAATTGCAGACTCTGAATTGCTAGTTTTTGTGGGCTAGGTAAAACTAAATTTCTTTTGTGCAACAAAATCAAGGGTTCAAAATTTGGATAATGACAAGCAAAACAAAACAGACTTTTATGACCTGACATTTTCTCTTCAATTATAAAGCCTATGTGTTGAGAGAAGATAGGGAAAAAGCAATATAAGTATAAGAGCCAGAAAGAATGGTAGGAAAAGCAGTGATGTTTTTATTCCTTCGGAGTGAGCAATGAGTTTACGCATTGCAGGAAAATAAATTACCTAAAATAGGGTGGTTTCCTTCTTGTAGGAAGGAAAGGTTTTGTTTCTTTCTGACGGGTGATGTGTGTGTGTGTGTGTGTGTGTGTGTGTGTGTGTGTGTGTGTGCGTGCGCATGAGAGCACAGGTGGAAGCGGATGGTTGAGTGCCTGGAGAGGGGTAAAAAGGTAAATAATACTTATTAGCTACCATATTCCAGTGCCAGATACTACTGAGAGCTTTATATTATCTCACTTAATCTGTATAGCTGCCCTATGAAGTAGCTATTCCTTTTCATTTCTATTTTTTATGTGAGGAAATTGAGCCTCAAAGATATGAGTCCAAAGTATGCATCCATTGTCTTGGGTTATGGAACAAGATTCAAACAAAGGTGCATGTCTCCAAAACCCAGTCTCCTCATTTTATTACATTATGCTACCTCTCGAAATATCCACATTATACTTTTAAGAGTCAATATATAAGGAAGCAAGACCAAAGAAGTTTAGAAAAAATAGAGGCCTGTGACTCAGTCCTTCAGTTTATTAAACCTAACAAGGCCTGAGACAACTGCTCGGGGATGATACAGCAAAGCTCTCCTTAGATACATTATGTTTTGTATTAATTATTATTTTTTATTTTATAAAAATGTTTAAGAATGCCAACTTTATTGAAAGAAGGTTTATAGACAGCAGCAAATCATCATATTTATTTTTCTAAGACCCAGGCCTACAACAAACTAATTCAACTTCGAGCCAATTAAAAAAAGTGATCAAATTATGTAATTAGGAGGAAGAAGACATAAAATAGTCTGTGTGATATGAACATAATCTTGTATATTTTAAAAAAGCACTCTCTCTGGCTATTCAGATTTTGTTAAAATTATCGCAAACTCCCATGCTACGAATTGAAGAAAATCTGACATTCTCAAAGTTTCTTCAAATTCCTAAGACTCAGGGCCACCTTTGGTTCCAAGCTCCTGCTTTCTCCAATAGTGATTATCTTGATATCCATGGCATGTCACTCTTCTTCTGTTGATACTGATGCAGATGTGAAATTCAGCGATCTCCCTAATTTCTACAAGAAATGAATCACACAACAAGTTTTATGTGTTTAGCAGACCTTATTAAAGGCTTATGGAAATGGCTGCATTTACATTAATGTAAATGGTTTTAAACTGTATCTGTATTTCATCAATCCCAAGACATGCAACTTTACACATTTGATACCTCCGAAATGAGAATGTGTCTTACAATCAAAGGCATGTCATTTCTTTCTTGGTGGTACGTAATGATACATTTTACAATTATTGGCATCTTAGATCTAATAAAAAAGATAATTCTACTTCTCTGTTTTTATGAAGACCTCTGGTGATTTCTACTACTTGAGTTCTACCTTTTTGCCATGGTGATTTGATTCATTCTGGTGCTGTGTGTCACATTTCCTCAGCCCACTTCAGTTCCATGCCAGGTCACACTAACAATATTACCTTGACTGTGCTGTGTCTTTTCACTTTTTGCTGCAAAGAAATTTGCCTTGCCAAGTACAACTGCAGAACCAGCTTAAAATGGTCCCATCCTCTCTAAAGAGATACTGAGCTGCTTTTCAGAGACAACAGATCAAAACCACAAGTCATGTAGCTAAAACATGTGCAAAGAACTCCGATCCCCAAACCGAAGTCTTGCTCTCCCCCAACACGAAACCAAAGGACCAGGACACAACCAGAAGTTGAACGCTGGAACCCTTTCAGAAGTAGAAGTTCCGTTGTTCAGGAACTTCTGGCCACGCTTCAAGATCCTCCAATTAAAACTTGCCCTGCCTGCAGTTCTCCATACCCATTCCCATTCCCCCAAAACCTTTAAAAACCTGCCCTGAACCCTGAATCCGGTAGTTCAGGCTTTTGAGCATTAGCTTCCCAGTCACCTGGGTGGCATCATTCATAATAAATTAACCAGTCTTTTCTCTATTGCAATTCTCTGTGTTTAGTGTCTGGCACCACCAACACAGGACAGTGGTACTCTTTCTGTTCGGTAGCACAAGTATAGCTCAGAAGTGTGGAGCTCAACATCCCCAAGGGCAACCTTCAACTAATGGGTGTCAGGAGCTGATGGGTATGGGCCCCTGCTCTCTTTTCCAGGGGGGAGAATTTAGGGAGGCATCCTATATGCTTCTCAGGAGGTTCTGGACAAATCAGCCCCACAGTGACAATGTTGTAACGTACTTTATACTAGTTTTTGCACCTTCTCTTTGTCACCTTCCTAGCTTTCTCACTCCTGCTCCCTGGGATCACCTCTCAAATGATCTGTACACAAGTCCTTGTTTCAGGCCCTGGTGTGGAATTTTGTTTTATTTTGTTTTGGTGGGAAGGACTCAAGCTCGGACTCTCTTTGTACTCTCCCTTTCAGAGCCCCCTCCTTTCTTATGCAGAAACATTCAGCTCTTTCCATTCCTCACATTCAGATTCTGTTCAGGCTCTCCTTTTGCTTATCCAAGATTTCAAATGCAGCTTTAAAAAGATTTTTGTAAAGGTATGTATATCCAATTCTCTCTAGGGCCAGGGGTAGAGAGTGTTTTAGTTTTTCAGCCTAAATTCTTATAGAAAGAAAAGCTCTAAGCACCTATGCCAAAATGCCAAGTAGGGTTATCCGAAGATAGAAGGATGGGTGGTTTAAATTTTCTTCTTTTTGTTCTGTTAAAAAAAAAAAAAAGAAAAGAGACAATGGGTCCCAAATGGAGTCACTTGTCACCAAAGCCTCTGTCACCAAACTAAGATTTAATACTTGAACTAATTGCAGTTTTAGCCTCTCCCAGGAAGGTATCGTTAACTAGTCAAGTTGGAATTTCCTGGTCAGCAGTAGTGAGATAATCCACCTGATATATAGACCCTTTAGATGCCCCAAAAGAAGATGAAGTAATCTGCTCTATTCTTGTTCCTGTCCTTTTCTGCCCATAAAAGCCTTCAATTTTGCACAGCTCCTTGGAGTTCCTTTCTATTTGCTAGGTGGGATGCTGCCTGATTCCCAAATCATTGATTAAAACTAATTAGATCCTCATATTTACTCAGCTAAATTTTTAAAAATTAATTCATTTGTATTTTCTAAAATTTCTATATTAATATGTTTTAATTTTATAGTAAGGAAAAAACAATAATAGCTGATATGAAAATTTGATCAAACTGTCTTTTTTTCTTTCTAAAATAACTTTATTGAGGCATAATTTACATATCATAAATTTACCTATTCGAGTACACAATTCAATGATTTTAAGTAAATTTACCTAGTTATGCAGTCGTCACCATATCCAGTTTTAGAGTATTTTCTTCTATCTAATAAGATTTCTGTATGTTTACTGTTACTCATTCCCATCCCAGTTTTAGGCAAACATGACTCTACTTTTCTCTTACTATAGATATTCCTTTTTTGGACATTTCATATAAATAAAATCATATATAGTTTTTTTTTATGTGTTTGGCGTTTTTCATTTGTCACGTTTTTAAAGTTCTTTCAAATTGTAGCATGTATCTGTATTTTACACTTTTTTTTTTTTTATTAGTATTGACATTCCATTATGGATATACCACATTTTGTTTATCATGGTATTTGGGCTGTCTACTTTTGGACTATTATGAATAATGCTGATGTGAACATTAATGTACAAATCTTTGTGAGAACGTATGTTTTATCACTCTGGAATAGATATATAAGAATGGAATTGCTGGGTCATATGAAAAGCTTATATATTTCCTCCTTCTTAAAGAAGTCTCTCCAACATTTCCTGTCACACTGGTTTGGTGGTGATGAACTCCTTTACCATTTTTTAGTCTTGGATGCTCTTTTTCTGTCTTTTGACTCTGATAGCTTTGCTGGGTTGAGTAATCTTGGTTGTAGATCCCAGGTTTTTATCGTGTTGAGTATTTTGTACCAGGCCCTTCTGTCCTGCAAAGTTTCTGTTGAGAAATCGGCTTCCAGTCTTATGGGTGCTCTCTTGTAGGCAACTGTTTTTTCTCTTGCTGCTTTTATGATTCTTCTTTTGTACTTAAACTTTGGCATTTTAATTATGATGTGTCTTGGTGTGGACCTTGTTGAGTACCTTGTTTTGGGGACTCTCTGAGCTTCCTGGGGTTGTATGTCTATTTCCTTCACCAGGTTAGAGAAGTTTTCCATCAATATTTCTTCAAATAGGTTTTTAACTTCTTGCTCTTCTTCTTCTGCTACCCCTATAATGTGAATGTTGTTACATTTGATGTTACTCCATAGGCTTCTTATATTATCTTCATTATTTTGGATTTTTTTTCATTGTTGCCATTCTGATTGGGTGTCCTCTGCTACCCCATCCTCTATACCAGTGATTCGATCCTCTGCTTCCTCCACTCTGTTGATTCCCTCTAATAAACTCTTTTTCTCAGATATCAGTCTTTATTTCACACGAGTTCTCTTTTATAATTTCTATTTCCATTTTTTTAAAATCTTTGCTAAAATTCTCTGAGTTCATCTACACTTCCCCTAAGTTCATTGAGCATCTTTATATCCAGTGTTTTGAACTTTGCATCTGGTAGATTGCTTGGCTCCTTTTTTCCTGGAGCTCTGTTCTGTTTTTTCATATTGAACTTATTTTTTTGTCTCTCCATTTTAGGTGTCTTTCTGTGTCTGTTTCTATGTACTAAACAAAGCTCTTAAGTCTCCTAGTCATATTAGTGTGGCTTTGTGTAGTAGGTGTCCAGTGGCACAGTCATGAGAGGGGTCCATCCATGGGTCAGGTTTATCCCCAGCTTGTGCTTCTCTAGGACCACCTGGTAAGATTCAGCAAGCAATCCACAGATGCTGTGCTTATAGTTGCCTCAAGAGGCTACACCAGAAACCGAGGCTAGGCGCCAACAGTGCGGGGCTTGGAGCTGCTCAGCAAGGGGCACAAGACACACTGAGGACACCACTGGATGTGACTTGGTTAAGGCCACAAGTTAGGAGAGGCAGAGTTTCAGGAAAATCTCTGGGTGGCACAACTTCTGTTATCTAGTTTGATGACGTTTCAGCTATGGTGTTACTGCGTCCACATACTGGGAGCGAGGAGGGCTCAACAGAGGAACAACTGATACTGCCAGCACTTCTGCCTGGGAGAAAGCCTTGCCTCTAGCCCTCGCTCTGACAACTCAGCGTCCCTCTGTAAGTCCCTGGCACTGCCTGACTGGCTGACCAGGCGTTGGTGGTCAGAGTGAGCAAGTCTGTCACTGTGAAAGTCCAGTTGCAGCCCCTTTTAAGAACATCTGTACTTGCTGGCTGCAGCTGCCATAGTTTCTGTCTCAGCAGTGTAGGACTGAATACCTTGTGTCTCCACCCTCTCCTACCTCCTACCATTGCAGAGTGATTTCTTATTTCTCTCCCAAGTTGTAGGGCTTCTGTTCATCCAGAGCCCAGGCAACTCTGCTTGCTGTTTGCTCTGTGGTTCCATCACAGTAATTGGTGTGGTCGCAGAGATTTACAAAGCCTCTACCATCTATGCCATCTTGCCTTCTCTCTCTGTTGAGATTCTTTATTATGAATTAGATTTTGTCAAATCCTTTTCCCACATCTATTGGCATGATTGTGTGATTTAATCCTTTGTCCTATTAATATATATTATATTAACTGATTTTAGAATATTAAATCATTTGCCTTCCCGGGATGAATGCCACTTGCTCAGAGTGTATAATCCTTTTTATATGTTGCTGGATTCAAGATCAATCTGACTTTTAAAGGTATCCTGACTTTGGAAGAATTGCAGAAATTAGTCAGGTGAAGTGGTCTTTTTATAAAATCTTGATAGTTTTATGATATATTTAACAATTAGAAAATTCAAATATCATCTTTCATCAAGACCAATAACCCAAAAGATTCAAAACACTTCTATTGAGTATAATCTGTTTTAATTAATAATGTAGTGTGTTTTCAAACTATATGCATTCTTTTTATGTTATGCAAATATTTTATTCATCTGGATAAGGGTGATTCTATTCAATTTTGTGAAACTTATTCATTTTTTAGAGATATCTTTTGAGACTATTATTTATTTTATTTAATCACTACAATTATATGCTCAAACTCTTATAAGCTTTCTGAAAGACAAAAACTAAAAAAAGGTCACATTATGCAATTTTAATCTAGTTCTTGAACAGTGAACATTACAGATTCATCCCCATATTTGTCCTTTTCTTTCAGAATGAGTTTGAAAAGATCATTCTCTTTTTTACAAGCTAGAAAGTATCCTTTGTACAATGAAGACTCAAATTGTATCTTATCCGTATGTCCTGGGACACTTCTCTTAAAGAATATGATGTCATTTCCTTCATCATTGATATTATCTGGAGGATTCATTTCCTGTAGAGAAAAAAGTTAATATTTTAGAACATGAACAATTAGAATGTGAAGTCTATTTTGAAGTATACTATTGCACAGAACTAAATTTTTTATTCTCAAGAGTTAAGAAAAAAAATGTCTGAATGTAAGATTATTGATCTCTCCCTCTTAATTCCTAATCTCATATTCTCCTTGCCCACTTTGGCTGTGCCCTCCATAGAATGCACATTTAGGTTTAGATCTCTAGTTTTTCCCAATATTAGTGATAGTTTCCTTCTCTCCTCTCCTATTGAGTGGAGTCCATATCTGCTTAAGATGGAGTAGAATTATAGCAAAAACCATAATCTTTTGGGGCTAATGTCAGTTCCTGTCTTTTCCAACCATTTAAAGACATTGATGAACTTCACCCATAGGTCTAGCCTAGCTTTAGTTTATGAGCCAACATGAAAGAGGCAGAAGGGGCAGGAATCTCAACTTCTTCCTTCCTAAAACTGAAACTTGCTATAAATGGAGCCACTACAGCTGTTCTAAGGCTGAGTTCCTGTATAGCCTTTCTACATTGGCTTAGTAAGCAGCCTTTGACTTTTTCCTGCCATGTACTTCAATTCCATAGTAGTCCTGAATTTCTATTCTGAAAGTCATCAATTGGTTGGGCCCCACCCTAGAAGTCCAAATGCTGATTCTGTATCTTTCAGATACAGAATAGGGTTTTCTCAAGAATGGCTAGAACACTTGAAACTATAATCCTGCTGGTCCCCTAACTGACAGTACTGCCTACACTTTTATTATTGCATCATGCCTACTTTTCAAGATGGACTAGAAAATCCAAGGACTTCCTAAGGTTCTTTCTGTTAATCCTGGAACCAGAAGGTTTGAACTTAATTTTGACCCCATGGTAGCAAAGATTTTTATGATCTAACTAAGGACTGACAGAGAGACCTCCAGATTCCAAATAGCAATCTAGCTTCTTCCTGAGATGCCTGAAAAAAGTTTGGGTACCTCCAAACGTCTCAGTCAATTATGGAATTTATTCCTAACTCTTAACCTTTGTCCTTTGTCAACAAATATGAGTCCTGAATTGATGACAGTATAAGCTAATTCCCTAACTGGCACGTATTTTTTCAGCTATCTACAGTATCCCAGAATTTAGTAGGAGACCCTATGCTGGGGGAGCCAATTTGGTACTAAGCTAAAGTCTAATGTATAAGTAAGAAATAATCCTTAGCCCAAACTTCAAAAGCTCTAGATATAGAAGGAGATGAACCTGTTTGTTCAAACCTCACATAGAAAGTTATAGTTGAAAATGGGAGTGTGAATAGGTGGAATAGAGAATCGTTAATTCATAGTTCAATGTGATATTTCAGAACAAGAGCAAAGAAATCCTGGGGCAGTAGCTTTCCTTGCTTTTGGTGTTGACCCTTCACAGTCATCATTGGGAAGGTGCACAGCAAATGGATGTGGAAACAATCCTAGTGACCTTGGGTACCCCCCAACTTGGAAAACGCTACATGATAAAACCTGACTGCTCCAAGGGCCTAAGGGATTCTTTATATCAGGAGGGGTTAAATCTGAACATAGGAAATGTTAAGCTTGACCTAACATCTTTTTTTTTTTTTTGGCCCCTTTGCAAGTGCATTAGCAAGTTTGAGAAAATCCTGACTATGCCTGGATGTATATACAAGAAACAGACACTAACAATAACTTCTTGAAGAAATCTCTCTTGGCGTCATGAAGGCTTTTGCGCAAAGATAACAGGGGTAACCATAAGCACTAGGACTTTATAGCTAATAACCAACACAGAAAGGTGAACATATAATGGCAGCCAATTGTCTCTTATTATCTAGAACTTAGTCTATATTTATAATCACTGTTAAAATCCTTATTAGTTGAGGACAAGGGGTTTAAAGAGCACAGGCTAAAACTAGCCCCCTTCTTTCTTCTTTCCTCCCTCTTCTTTTCCTTCCTCCTTCCCTCTAAGATTTTCTGAGCTTCTTTCGGAAGCAGATCTCCTATAAAGCTAACAAAGCTTAATGTCAGAGCCCCTCACTGCATAAGGTGTCTTCTAAAGGATCCTTCTTTTCTTATTCTCAATAAATCATTAACTTTATGCCTTTGGTAATTTTATATGTTCATACTTTAAAAGGACCACTCAAATTGTGTAAGTTTCAAACTCCACTAAACTTGGATTTGCCCCAATTTCTACTATATGTTAAGCAATATTTCTTTTTTTTTTTTTTTAACACTCCCAACCTCTCTCAATAATAATTCAATTATAGTTAAGGGCTTATCCCAATTTCTGAATCTTCCTCTGCTCCTGAATTGTGTTTGGCCATCTTCCTCCTTTCCTTCTGATTTCACTGCTAAGTAACAACATGCCTGGTCATCTTCACACTGGCTATCCATCCCCAGGCCTCTGAGGCCATTATCATAACCAAAGCTTCCTGATTGTTAGGTCAGAGAATGAGGACTCCAAATTGCCACCAGAAGGGGTGGCACTCCTGTTGGGAGGGGATGGCTAAGGGATTTCTTTGGAAGCTATTATTTGTGGCACACACACTGATTTTACTTGGATTATAATTTTCAGTGGCTTTTTTCTTCCTCCCAAGTTGCCCTTTGGCATGTCTACTACAGACTCACCCTAACCTTCAGTGGGAACTGGGTGCTCTTGACAGCGTTCTTTATTGACAAATTCCCACTCAGAAAGTCTGTAAATTTGAAACTGTCAATTTGTGAGCATTCCCTGGCTGCTTTCATTGGGAGGAAAGTTTTCTGGGTCAATCTGTAGCTATAGTTAATGGTCGTTTATCTGGTAAGAATGTAGAAAAAAAGAGAAAAATAATAATGATAAAAAAATGGAGAATAAAGAAAAAAAGCTGTGGCCAGAAATAATTTATACCTGGCTTTAAGGTACATTATACCATTGCTTTTACAGCTTATCTGATCTTGTTAATTTTATTCACTTAGATTTACATTAAAAAATAACATCTATTGACTGAAAGCTAAAGAATGTAGCCAAGAAGCAGGAACAAAACAATTAGGGATTAAAATATTATCATCATATTTGACCAAATATGTAGAGGAATTACAGAAGATAATTAGCTTCATTCTGTGCAGCAGGACTTATTTTGGAAGTCACATGCAATTCTTAAATAAATATGATCATTCATACATGAGTTCTACATTATTATTTATCTATAGATTGATTATTCAGAAGACCCAGGTTATGAAACATAGTTGTATCCCTTCCTCCCCTTGGCAGGCTCAGAAAAAGCATAATGTTACTGCTATCGGTTCAAGAGTTGGACAATTTTTACTAACTATTTTAATGGACCTCTGCTTCTTACCATTCTTGTTCAGACAAAAGGTTGAATTAAGGATGTTTAGGTTTTCTAATTTTCCACATAAACATGACTAAAACAAATTCAGGTTCGGTCTTACCTTAAAGGAAATAGTTTTGTTGTCACAGGAGAGAGTAGAAATTTTATTACACTTCACACAGATGGCTACCGCCAGACCTCTAGTGAGGCTATCTTTATACATATATATGATAAATTCAGTCTGGGGTGCATTATCTGAAATAAATATTAATACATGAGAAGTCTAGTTAGAAGAATTTTTGCAAATCAATATTTATGGAAATTAGTAAAAGATTGATCCTTGATAGACTCGTTGCCAATCCCACATTGAGATTCAGCCACTTAGCAGACTCTACACAGCTGCTCAAACATTCTTTAAAACATATTCAAATATGTATTACAACACAAGTGTAGCAACTTTTTGAGTGTTTGAGATATTCTGAATGCTAAAATATTGTCTTTAACTTTTAAATGCTCAATTCTATATTAAAAAAATTCAGTATTTTTCAAGAGCTTACTGTTTTAATTCTGCCTAAACTATTTGGAATTCATACCTTGGAAGTCACAGTAAAATTATTAATTTTCTTTTTTCTTTCTTTTTTTAATTATTCATTTTCCAAGGCACTCTAAATTTCTGATGTGAGACAAACTTCTTTGACATACTGTGTATTTAATTTTAATTTTGAGTTTTGAAATGCTAACCAGCAGGTATTAAGGATCCAATTCTACAGAGCCCTTATACTGTTAATGCAATTACAATGAAGGAATTGGTGATTCAGATGTATGCTCAGAGTAGCATGACCTCTAGTAATATCTTAAATTAAAAAAAAAACATTGGGGTAACACTGGTTAATAACATTATATAAATTTCAAGTGTACAACTTTATAATATGACATCTGTATACTCTATTGTGTGCTTATCACTCCTGTCACCACATATTTGATCCCTTTGACCTGCTTTATCCTCTCCCTCCCCCAGAAATATCTTTATTGTGTCAATTTTTCACCCCAATTGAAAAATATGGATACTCTATAAAGTTTCTTATAAGTGAAATCATTACTCCTCTTAAGACTTCATTTAAGGACTAGTTCTATCACAGAAAAATGTAAGCAGTAAAACATAATAAGTAGCTTCTCATTTTTATGTTTACAAACATATTTCAAAATACCTGTACAGTCAGAATCAGGCATATCTTCAAACACAGCTGTGTTTCCCTCGCAAATGAAGAGAACCTGGTTATTCAAATTTCGTATGATTGAGGATCTAGGTTCGAGCTTGCCAAAGTAATCTGATTCCAGGTTTTCTACAATACACATTAAATCCCATTAAAAAATATTTTTTTCTAAATTTACAAATAGGCATAGTTTATATTTCATTTTTCAATAACTAATAATCACAATCTTCTGCTACAGAAGCAGCTAAAGTTGCACAATGTTTTTTAATCCACTTCCAAGGGCACAGTGTTTCTTGTTCTCACTTAGAACTACTCTATCTCTGAAATCTTAAATTCAAATACCCTGTTTTTTCATCACAATCTCCTATCCTTCGAGATTTAAAAAAAATACTTTTCCTATACTTCACTGAGTCCTCCTGACTCTTGCATTTCCTATCTAACCTCTTCCTATGTTCCCTTTCCTTCTTTATGCAGCTTGGACCTTTTGCCAGTATCTTCAATCCCGAATTCATTTGTCTTCCTATTTCAGAAGTCCAAAACTGGCTGCTGAGTGCAATTATACAAATGCGCAAATTGGTGCCATTACAAACATATCAATTGTCAATACTCTTTCTTTCTTTCTTTCTTTCTTTCTTTCTTTCTTTCTTTCTTTCTTTCTTTCTTTCTTTCTTTCTTTCTTTCTTTCTTTCTTTCTTTTTTTCTTTCTTTCTTTCGTCTCTCTCTCTCTCTCTTTCCCCTTCCTTCCTTCCTTCCTTCCTTCCTTCCTTCCTTCCTTCCTTCCTTTCCTTCCTTTCTTTCTTTTTTACAGTTCAACATCCTCTGCCATAGACCATAGCTGCAGTTTCAAACTTTCACTCTCCTAAGAATCTCTACATCATTACTTCTGCTCTCACTTTCAGCAAATGATTTTCTGCTACTTCACTTACAAACTTAAGTGGCACCACTAGTTATTTCCTCTATCCCTCTTGTCCCAAGAGAAAGTGTAGAAAAGGTGCCCCTTCTGGTAACTAAGGCTAACCCTATCTGTACTCTGATGTACTTTCTCCTGAAACCTTGATTTACCAATCATTTTCTCTCTTCTATCAATTCACAATTATATTTCCTCAATTTTACCCTAAAGAAACAATCACACAAACGTGTAAATATTTCTCTATAAGAATACTTATGAAAGCACTGTTAATAACTGAAAAATTTAACTGCCCATCTATTGGTGATTGTGCAAATAAATTATGATATGCCCGTATTATGGAATCATGAATTTAATAGAACTGTGATTATTCATTGCCATGGAAGGATGTCTGTGTATATTAAAGTAAAAAAGAAGCTTAGGTATAGTATAATATATATATATATATATATATATATATATATATATATATATATATTATATATATATATATATATATATATATCTATATTGAAAGAAGTATAGAAAAATTACATTGAAATGATAGCAATGGTTATTTCTAGGTTATTTGCATGTTTCTTTTTTTCATATCCTTATCTTCATTGCCCAAGTTATTTATAACACATGATTTTTGTAATCAGAAAAACATATATTTTGTGCCTAATTAACCCCCCATTACTCCAAAGGTAAGGTGCAAATTCCACATCTTGGATAAGAGAAACTTCTTGATCTGCACCCTTATTCTTCTCTCATCTTTCTGCTACTCCCACCCTTCTCCCATTCTGAAGCGCTCTTAATTCCTCTTACATGCCATGGTCTCCTTCACACCTTGGCCTTTACATGTGGTCTTCTTTCTGCCGAGAATACCTCCTCTTGGCTACCTCTTATTCACTCCTCAAATATGTCTCTCCTTCAAAGTGCCTTCCCAGAATATAGTAGACTGAATTACATGTCTGTTCTGTGTGCTGCCATAGCATCCTGTGCCTTAACATAGCCACATTCCAATTGCCTTCCTTATGTGCCTGCTTCTCCCTTGAGGAACTGTGTCCTAGTGCCTAACAATGACTGTGATATAGATGCCAGTATAGATTAATCAATAGAGAGCTGGGCAATCTTTAAGAAATATGAGGGGTTACATGTCAATTATATCTCAATAAACCGGAAGAAAGAAACACAAAGGAACAGTACTTTTTAAAAAGTTGCTGTTTTCTATTTCTAAGCCACCTTAAGAATGGGGAGAGTGCTTTTTTTATGGAAAGGTATGAGAAACTAATGACCTTTAATAATCTGGACATCAGTTAAGAGTATCATAGGCTAGATATGGGTATGACTCTCCCCGAATGTCAGAAGGACCAGGGCTGGGTACTTCCACTTCTTGAGAAGACTTAATGACTTAACCACATATTTCTGCTTCGCCAACCTCTCCCATCTCCTCTACTTTGAGAAATTTTCTTCCCCTGAGAGCCTCGCACACTTCTTCCCAAAGTATGTCTAAGAGAGAGGGTTGAAGAAGAAAGATGTACTTGATTATGGACAGCAATTCTCATGCTTCAATCCCCTATTCCTATGTACTCTAGAGAATGTGTGACTTCCTGCTAATCACAGAAACTATGTAACAGGCAAGGTCTGTTCTGTAGATTCTAAGAACTGGAGGATTTCCTCAAGTGTAGAGAAGCAATTTTGTTTGAGGTTCTTTTTTTTTTTATCCCTTATGGTCATCTTTACTCTATGGCTGTGCTATTGGGTTCACATTCTTTTGAGGGAAGATTAACTTATCAGATGGATTGGTGCCAGCTTCTCTCAGCTATCAATGGTGATAGGGATGTGTCTGTGGAATGCTTACTCAAGTAGCTATTTTACTTTTGCAAAGAAAGAGAAATAAATTTATACTTTACCATCATTTTCAGCTGAAAGGAAAAAAAGAGAAACAAAATAGGTTAAATTCTACCTTTCAACTCAGAATCCCCTCTCATCCTACCCTTTTGTTACTTTTTTCTGTCACTCCCCATTATTTAGCCACTATCTTACTGGTGATGGCCTTTTTTGGCCCCCATTAGAAATATTATATAATCATCCAAAAGGTCCATAAAATGCAGCTCATCAGACTTAGTGTATTCTCAGATAAGTTAAATATAAAGCCTAAATCCAGAGTTTATAAATATAAATTTGTAGTTAAAATAAATTTATAAAGTGATAGATTTTACTCTTAAATATATTGCTTCAATTGAAGGTCACTTTCTATGAAGATTTCAACTGAAGACAAACTGCCCATGGAGATTAATAATAAGAATCTGTTTTCACTTGTAAAATATATTTACATTAAATGGTATAGCTTGCTCACAGAACTCTAGATTTAAGGTATCTCATATAATTCACCAATTTGCTTAGGGAAATTGTATTTGGTGAAAGTACCCAATTTTGTGGAATTTTCATCATGTATACTTGCTGCTACCTTGTAGGTGAGCTAACTGAAGTGACATGATGTATAGTGGGACAAGGGGTTGGGACCTTGGATATACTATGGTTAATTCCTAGAGGCCCAATAATTTTTTCCCACAGAATTCATTAGCATTACAATGGAATTTCATGACAATAAGGAGTCATTAACAGTTCATCTCATAACATCTTTTCTAGTTGAATACATTTATCTGAGCCCTGTATTTGGCCTATTGCTTCAGACTTACCTACAAAGTAAAGTGTATTGTCAATAAATTTCATTTCCACAAAGCTGATGCAATTATCTTCTACTGGTTCAGCAGCCATCTTTATTCCTAATGAAGGCAAAGAGTCATCTGTTAAAAGGTAATGATCGTTCCTTTTATACAAAAAGAATCTTTTACTCCTTACTGCCTTGTACTGCCTTCAAACTCAACAGTCAGCAGCATATCACCCAGTATGCTGATGAACACTCTGGACGTTGAATAAATGCCGGGTGTCTTCAGCTTATGAATATACATGTTCAAGCGTTCTTTTGCAAATCATCAGATATCTAAAACCTAGAAAGCATTTTCTCATTAAACAATGTTAAAAAGGGTGGATAAATGGCCCATTTTGAACTGAATTATATTATCAATATGAGATTCCAGAAACACACCTAAATCATGTCCTTCAACTGTAGATTGGTTCTGTCTTAAAACCAGTGGGTTCCTGTGTGTGAGAGGCTGAAGGTTTATGACTGCATTATCTAAGTGCTAAAGGTGAGAAAATGATCAAAATGGTGTTTCTACCGGGAGTTGGGCAGAGTGGATGGAGGCTGAAGGACTCCAGCATATGATGGCTCTCTTTCTTCCTGAGCAGCAGCAGTTTTTGATCTAGGTACCAGATGTTATGTTTTTTACACAAGTAATACATAAATGCAATCTTTTTTGTAGAAAAGAATTAAATACAGGATTTGAAAATGTCAAAAAATTGTTTTTCCCTTTTCCTCTGCCCTAGCCTACCCTGCCCCACTCTAATATGGTGTGTATCTTTCTAGACCTTTGCCTATGGAGCAGGGGCTCTAAATCTGGAAAGTCTGTGAACTTGGATGGGATAAAAGTTACATATTTATTCTGACCAACTGCTAACTAAAATTTAGCAGTTCCTTCCATTATGGTATAGGAAACAGAACACAGTATTATTAGCAGTACCTGTAACTGCCACTGATAGTAATACATATTTCCTATTGTGTAATAATTATTGCAGAGATCTTGAAATATTGTTTAAACTCATTACTACTTTGAAATGTATGGAAGTTATCAGTCCCACCAGTAGATCTTGTTATTTAATGTGTTCATAAAGGAGCACATATATACTACATCAAAATTTATGTAAAAATTTTGACAATTCTATCTTAATACAATGTGTTTCCTTCATAATTCCTAAGTATTTAATATTTTATGCATGTCAAAACATTCTGAGAAGGGATCTACAGATGTCGCTACATTGCCCATGGGTGAGTCTATGCCACAGAAAAAATTAAGAGGCTCTATTATATGGTTCAGTAGTACTTTGGATCCTTGAGGGCAGTTATGGTTGGGTTTCCAAGGAATGTGGTTGTCATTGGTATAAACAGGGGTATTTATAAGTCTATGCTCATAGGTAGAAAACTGACTCAATTTTTTTCTGGCATAGTGCCTAGGCCAAACATATATGGTAGGTGAAGTAGGAAATTAAAATCCAGTTGCAAAAACTTAATCCAAATTAAGCTAACCCAAAATACTTTTTAGTTGGTGGCTAGGTAAACCTAGTTTTACCTAGGTTTGGTCCCCTACACACATACAAATGTGGATAGTTATTAAATTACACACACACACACACACACACACACACACACACACACACACACACACGTCAATTGGTGAAGTAATGGCTAGGGTAGTTTTCTCTGCAAACTTTAATATTGTGTAACCCACACATATTTTGATGAAAGTAATTCACCTGAAAAGTACTACATAGTGTGTGTAGAAATTGGATAAAATTACTAGTGTTTACTACAATAAGTAATTAGTCAATGAATGAATGTATTTAGATAAAGATAGTCACCTTAAAAAACAATAATACTACACAATATTTGAATTCATTCATTTATTATCAATTATGTATTAGGCACAGGGCTAGAAAGCTGACAAAACACACATGCATGAGACTTAGTTCTTACTCACCAATTAGTCAGAGTATAGTGGGAGAGACAAATATACAAGCAATTATAAAATGGTGTAATGAATGAATGGATTTATAAGAGATACTCTCTCTCTGACTGGAAATGGCGAAGAAGGCTTCTCAGAGGAAGTGATGATTGTGCTGCCTTGAAAGAGAGACAGGTATTTTCAAGGCTAGGGAAGAGCATTCCACAAAGAGGGAACTATGTGAGTGGAAACCAGGAGGAAGGGCAACTGAGAGAACATGGCTTGTTTGGAGCCTTGTCATTTTTACTGTAATTAATACAAATGCAGTCACATTTTATTTTATTTATTTTTTTAAATGCCAGTTTATTTTTTTCATACTACACATATTTTTTAACATTTTATTTTTTCATTTCCCTCCTCCCCCTACCACTCCCTCCTCCCATCATATACAGTCACATTTTATAAGAAGAGTGCATTTCTGAAGATCTCACACAGTTTAAGATTAAATTTTCCTTGGGAATAAATATAAAAGTATGTGAGGAAACATTTTTGGAGTTTACAAATCTATAACAAAGTGTATCCTTGTTTTCTCATTTTTCAGCTTTCTCAGCATTATTACTAATTTTTTGCAGAATGTTCTCTCCACACAACCTATCATGGTGGTACTTTGGCTTTTTTAATATTGTTTCCTTGCATCTAAATTTTGTTTTACTTTATTGATGTTTTCCAGCACAAGCAGTAATCATATCCTTTAGCATTTCGATAACATTTCTATCATATATGAAAATATTTTAAATTATAATAGGACTATATATTAAAAAATTAAT
This sequence comes from Cynopterus sphinx, assembly GCA_030015415.1. Classification (NCBI taxonomy): domain Eukaryota; kingdom Metazoa; phylum Chordata; class Mammalia; order Chiroptera; family Pteropodidae; genus Cynopterus; species Cynopterus sphinx. The sequence goes on along the minus strand of CM057383.1, from coordinate 76,265,161 downwards.
AGCACAGCAATAACCTGTATGTCTCAAGCATTTCTGAGATATTTAAAGAATAGCCTCGCTTATATAATACTGACCTGGAAGTAGATCATTCTACCAGGTATAATACTATTTCCATGTGGCAATAGTGTTAACAGTGGGCAATTCACTTGGCCTAACAGCTTTGAAACTATGTCATTTTAGATGAGTTAATTTAGAGTTCACTTATTTCCATTTTGCCTACAGAGTGAGACTATTTTTTTTATACTACATTCATTTGATTTTGCCTACTTTAAGTCACATAAAATGCAACTTGCAATGCAGTTTTGTTTAACAAATGTTTGCAAAGGAGAGTCAGATTATAAAGGCTTTGTTTAAGTAGGCTAAGGAATTTGCAATATTTCTTTGAAAAATATTGTCTTACTTTAAGTAGGAGAAAGATGTGGTCAAATTTATATTTTATCTTTTTATTTTTTTTTATTCAACTTATGGGGTAACGTTGATTAATAAAATTATATAGGTTTCCAGGATAAAGTTCAATAATACATCATTTTATATCACATTGTGTGTTCGCCACCAACATATTTTTATAAAGTACACTCTGGAAGCAGGGTAGAGTGGATTTGACGGAGCAGACAGGATAGAGGTTAGGAAACAACCTTACAAGGAAGTTTAATAGTTAAGTAAGAGTTGATGAGGCTAAATAACTCTAAGGTAGTGGCTACAGGGATTCAAGAGAGATGTTTTAGCTGTTTGGTTTGGGGTTAAAAAGAACAAGGAGGAACTGAGGATGACTTAGAAGTTTCTAGTTTGGGCAATTTGTCGAGTGTTACCTCATTAACTAAGAAAGAGAATGAAGGAAAAGCTCCAGTGGAAAATAATTAGTTCAGTTCTGCAAATCTAAGAGAGACGTTTCAAGGATGTCAAGGCAGAAAGGAACTTCAAGGAGGGGCTGCTTGAAACCAGATATTGCAGAGCCCAGAACTTAGATACAAGCTCAAACTTGTTCATTGAATTTGGCAATTAGGAAGTTTTGGTAGAACACCTGGGGGAAAGTGGAGATAGCAGAAGGAAGGTTGACGAAGATCTAGGACAGAATGGGATAGGAAAAAAGTAAAGACAATGGATACAAACTATTCTTTTAGAAGTTTGGCTATAAAGTGAAGAAAGAGGGTGGTAGTTATTGGGGTATATATAACACGCACATTTCAATTTCTGGCTTCAGATCCATAGTTCCATCTGTAAGATACATTAATGAATTACTTTCCCAAACAGCCTGTCCAAAACTGAAACCTAGAAGTCCTTGGCTCCTTTACCTAACCTTTTCTCTGTCTCATAAATTCTGTAGTTCTTAACTCACAAATGTCTTTCCAGTTCGGTACCACCTCTCCATCTCTACCAGCACTGTTTTAAATCAAGCCCTCTTCACTTCAGGCATCTTCTACTTGAATGCTCCTCTGGGTTTTCTTGCTTCCACATTCTCTCCCACACTCCACACTTGCCGGAGTTATTCTTCCTGCTAGGCCAGAAGTTTGCCTGCCTTTTTCTTTTTTTTTTTTTTGCCTAGCAAGCCCTTCTTCATCCTTTAAGTTCCAACTCAAACATCCCCTCTAGGAAGACTTCTCTGCCTCCTCCATTCCTAGCTAATCATCCTCTTAGTAACTTTCTCCCTCCTTCACTCTTCTGAAATAGCTTACACTGAATTTGCTGATAAATAGGTCTGCCCAGCTTCAGTATGAGTTTCTTTAAGACGAATTGTCCTTTTTTTTTTTAAAAAAAATTAAATTTAAATTCTCATTACCAGAAAGAATTTATACACAGTAAATGAATAAATGTTTGCTACAATAAAATTTTTTCCCATTACAGTGATGTGTAAAGGCCTGGTAAATTTTTCTTGTCTTAAAGCTTTCACTCCATCTTAAAGCCAATGAGAAAAAGAAAGAAAATGAGGAAAATCTAAAAACAGATTTAAAAAAATAAAATATTTTCTATAATATTCTTCCTCTTTTTTCCTAGTAGCTTCTTTTTTACTTCATGTAAGTTTTTATTTTGAATTCTTTATTCTCTTACCACTTTTTTTTGGGTCAATGTATGTTTAATTCATATTGTGGACAAAAAAAGGATTCTTACCACTCTTTTTATTAGCTCTCAATACATCTATAATATGATTACTAGTATTGTGTCCCCATCCTCTCCTCACCCCAATTTTCCTTTTTCTTTCTCATCTGTGTTCCTTTGTTTTCTTAACTCTAATCTATAAAAATTATTGTTCCAATTGAATAAAAATGCTTAAAAATATTTTATCTAAGATTCTCAGATTATTGACTTTTCTTAAAGGGTTAAAAGCCACCTCAGAAAGATCCTTTCAGGAAAATGCAGTGACAATTAGTTCTTTAAAAAAAAAAAAGGTTTAATTATATAAGCCTTCGAAACTTGCTGGAGGCTAGTAGATGGTAGAAAATTATGACAGAAATTAGGCCACAGGTGTTCCAGTCTTGTCTGGGGCTAGTCATTAATTCTGAGGGTCTCAATTTTCTATTTTGGATAAGTAGAGAGTTGAATGGTCAATTTTTAAGGTCTTTTCCAGCTCCAACTTTCTGTAATTCTAGATTTTAGATAAGGGTGCAAAGAGAGAACCATTTGTGGCAAATGCTCTATAACAATTTCCTTATAATTCTAAAACAACATGTATTGATTGAATACTTATTATATAGCCAGCATCATTAAGCTAGTAGGAGTTTAAAAACATACTATTAGATTAAGAGTAAAAATGCCTTGAACTTGAAAAACAACTATCATGTTCATCCTTGCTATGGAATTCCAATTCTGTCAAATAGTACGGGATGAAATGAGGAAAGGTATTACCTGACTAATTCCCTAAAATCAGATATGTAATCATCTTGATAGCCACAAGATTGAAACCTAAATTTTCAGTTCTGTAAATCATTTTGTCCTTGAAAATTTTGCCATCTTATTAATGTATGTATGTATGTGTGTGTGGCAGAGGTGGGGTGGAAGATAACTTAGGTAAAAATTTAGGTAAATAATTATTAAAAAATATATATATAATCAACTGCTAAATATAGACTCAAAGCAAAAAGCCAAAATGGAACTGATGTAGTTGGAATTGCCTTGTGTGAAAAAGAAAATTGAATTTAATTTTAAAGAATGCTTAAGATTTAAATAGATGGAAGAGCACTTATGTGATAATTAAAACAACCTTGTGGTGGAAGGTGGACTAAATGGGGCCATTTTTTTTTTCTTTTTTTTTACCATAGCAGAACAATCCAACTTCCCTGTAGTAAACACAAGGTAGGGTGGGGTTAAATAATGGACGGCTTTGGAAGTCATGTAAATACATTTGAATTTAATCTCACCGGCAATAGAAAAGTGGGTTATTGAGCTGCCAAGTGCTTATGAAAAAGATTAGAGACAGCCTATGAAACTATGATAAGAATTCATTTAGGAATTCAAGTAAGAATTTATAATATTCATGTAGGGATTGTACAAACAAGCCAGATTAAATAAGATATTTTGAAGGAAGCCTTACTAGAACTTGAAATAGCTAGATATAGGCAAAAAGAAAAGATTTTAAGGGTGTTCTAATTTTTTATTCATACTTCAAAACAGATATTTTCAGTCCTTTCCTCCTTGTGAAATAAAATTCTCCTGGAGAATGCTATAATATTGTTCAACTATAGCACTTGCCTAAGGATGCTGATGCAGACTCCATCAAAAATATCAACCTTTGGCAATTTTTTTGTTTGCTTTTAAAATGATTGAGTTGAGACTTCATTTAAAGAAAAGCTTGTTTGTTTTATCATTCTAAATCAGTGATTCTCATGGGGTTCACAAGGTCAAAGCTATTTTCATAATAATTCTAAGATGTAATTTGTCTTTTTCATTCCCATTTTCTCACATTGTACAATAGAATTTACCAGAGGCTACCTCTATACCATATTACATAGACTGAATCAGAAGCAGATGAGAATGCAGCTGTCTTTTATTAAGCTAGACATTAAAGAGATTTGTAAAAATAGTAAAAATAAAAAACAATGTCACTCTTCACAGATTTTTGGGGAATATAGTTATCAATAAAAAATGTTACTTATACAAACATGTGAAGTCCTTATTGTTTTTTAAAAATAAAATAGGTCACTATTTTTTAAATTTCTCAGTTTTAATTTTTAATGTAGTAAAATGACAATAATATAGTAAATAAGCTAGAGAAACAAAAATTCTTCTGGGTCCTCAATAAGTTTTAGAAATGTACAGAAGTCATGAGACCAAAAAATTTGAGAATATTTACTTGAAACTGGTACTATACAATGTTGGCTAAAAGAAAAAAAAATTTTCTACTTCGACTTTGCTGTGTTACTTCTGTTGCTACTGACTGCCCATCATACTTAAGTCAGATAACTTAAATTCCTTTCAATCGCTTTTCTAGTTCATTACTCTGGTTTCCAAATAAAAAGAAATGATTTCTTACCTGTGCTCAATAGTTTCCTAGGAGAGAAAGCGATTTGGAAGTTTTGAGGTCTTTTTCTTTTCCTGAGGCTGTGTAGGTGGTAGAAGATAGCAGCCTCTTAGCAGCAGAAGCAGCCACGCAGGAATGAATGAATTGAACTCCTTGCTGCTAGTCCCGGATCTAGCAGTTGTTTGCGGAGCAAGAGGTCAAGCGCTAGTGAGGAATGAGGAAGAGGTTGGAGGGAGGAGACTGTTCTGACACGCCTTGGTCCCGCCTTTAAACATAGGCTCTTAGGGAAACAGAACTTGAAATGAATTGTCAGAGAATATAGGTATTTTGTAAATGTAAAATCACAATTTTAACGAAATCATGTCTAATGTAAAAGTTGGAGTTCTGATCATCCAAAACTTGTACCTCTTTCATAAGTACATCCAAGCAAATTAAAAAAAAAAAAAAAAAAAAAGAGGCACCAGCTCGGTCAATTAGAAGCATCTTTCTCACATTAATCTTTTTGAGACTTTCCACTCAACTTGAGCACAAAACTTTCTTATTCAACAATGCTGAATAATTAGCGCTACTAGAATAATTTCTAATCATTACACCTAAATTGGTTTGAAAACTTTTTAAAAGCAGAGCATAAATATCACAGCCTTGAAAAAAATTACCAGAAACAAAGTTTCTTAGACAAGTCTCTCTTGAACATGTGCTAAATTGTATTACCTTGCTAGCAAGAAAATTAGCTTTTTTTTTTTTTTTTAGATGTTTTGCTTTTGCTTTTTGCCAGTGCAGAGGCTGTACTGGAAACAGAAGAGTTCTAAAGTCAGGAAACAAAATGCTAACTTAAGCAGCCAGTTGATTTTTTTTTTTTTTTAACAAGATACTGTCTTCATTTAATTAGATCATAAAAATGTCATGTGTCCACAGTAGTGATTACAAAGGCAGTCTATAGTAGAATGGTTGAAGGTGCTTGGTGTGGTGGCTATCAGGAGAAAAAAAAAATAGCACATTTAAGAAGTATATGATAAGAGTACATATATGATTGAAATTGAAAGAACAAGTTTTTCTCTAGCTGTAGTGTCCAACTAGGCCAATTAACATGAAAGCATGAAGTGGAGTCATACAGTGATCAGTGGTAGGGCACCAAAGAATGTAATCTTAAATGCCTATTGCTGATTACTTTTTTCTAAATATAAAGATGTAAAATGCATAATTTAATCCATTTCTTAAATTTTGAACAAATATTTTTTTGATATAGAGAAACCCAAATGTCTACATGTCCTGGCTACTTCTTAGGTTTTTTTTTTTTTTTTGAATATTTTAAAGAACTGGACAACTATAACTCTTTACGCCTTTTCAGTTATTCTTACTCATTTAGCTTATACAATGAAGATTTTTAAAATAGGCTAAAATGTCCATAATGCTCTCTTAATCTGATATAAACATTTAAGTAGTAGGTGGAATCTTAAGAGCTATTTACTACCTGTTTAGAGGTCATACAATGTGAAGGTTGAGTGAGGAAATTAGGTCAGTATTTCCCACACTTTTGAATTTAATGAACCATAAAATTAATTACAATAATAATAATAAAGAGATAAACACTGAGTGAACAATTTCATATTTTACTAAGAACATTAAAAACTTAAAAAGTCTTTATATCTTTATTTCATGAAAGTACTCTGACATCAAAAAAAAAAAAAAAGAAAAACCAAATAGGAAGGACAAAGTATCAGAATAAATGACAATTCTTTAAAAATGCTTTATTACATTGTCATTTTTTCCCCCTCACTTTACCACAGATGGGGACAATCTCAACACACATTGTTATCAAGCCTCAGACAATGACTGGGATCCTTTAAAGTCTGTCAGTAACTGCACACTTATCTAGCCTAGTTTTATTAAGTGACTGATATTTCACAATATTAGCAAATTAAGTTGAACAAATTAAATACTTGTTTTCTAGGAACTTATTTAAAACAATTGATATTTTTCACAAACAGCCAATAAACATATACACAATACTTACAAGTCTTTATGACAACTAACATTTAATAAGTCAAAGGGTAAAACATTAAATTCTATATGCTAATATAACTTGCTACGATGTGTAAACCGTAAACAAAAGTTTAGTAGGTATTCCATCACCAAGAATAATTTATATGGTAAAAATAAAGAATCAGAAGTAAAAATATGCAGCCCTGCTGAGTGACCTGGAGCTTCACGCCTGATAAAAATGAGATACTTTAGAGAGGGAAGGGCCAGGGAGAGGGGCTGTTGTAATCATAGAGCTCTATTATAAAGAGTTCTTCCTGTAGAGCTTTTCTAGGACATAGGGTGTGAGAACTCCTCCTATAGGACCTCCCTTTTCCAGTCTGGATTAAGGTCTCTGTCACAATGTTTGTCAGGAATAAGTAAGAGTGTGTAATTGGAATTTATGGGCGTTGGGGGAATTCATTGACCTTTGTTTTATGAGCTGATATCCTTTATTTTTTTCCCACATCAGCTAAATAGGCCTAAGTTTGTAATGTCTGTCTTTGAAATTGCAGGTCAAAGTCGCCACGTTATAGCACCCAATGAGGCTAAGCTTTATTTATGTGGATGATGCGTGTTACTACATATTTTTTGAAAGCTGCCAACTCAGTTGACCAAACGTATTGACACATCAACAAAGTAATGTTCTACAAGGATGTGAACAGAAAAAAACAAAAGGTTAAGGAATGGAGGCCCGGATCGAGAAGTCTTGCTTGCAGGCCAGGGGAACTCAGGTATAAACCCTTCTTTCACACAAACCATCTGGATGAGGAAGAAACTTGACTTGAAAAGTGGTGATGGGTGTACTCTTTGGAGTTCCTTTACTGCGATTCCAAGAGGCTGGGACACGGCCTGGCCTTGCTCTGGAAATTCTTCCATGTTCTTTCCGGAGAGACCAGTCTTAGATTTTCCCCTTCTTCCTCCAAACACACACTGGGAAGCAGGGACTAATTTTGGTTTCACCGCCATTCCAAGTCGACAAGAAGAGTAGGAAATAAGCGGGCTCCTGCCTACACTCAGTGTGCGGTCTGTGAGGCTGCGCGGGCCCCGTCACGTGATTTGTGCGTGCGTGCGTGCGTGTGCGCGCGCGCTGATTGCTGGGAACGCCGTGCGCCGCGCCCGCCCCCTCCGCCCACGGAGTCTGCGCAGTCGAGTTCGCCCGGCGTCTTTATTCCCGCGCTTTCGCCGACGAGGAAGGTGCTGACGACGCCCAGCAGGAGTCTGGTCTTGGGGGCGGGAGGTAGGGGTGTCCGCCTGCGAGAGGGAAAGCAGGCAGCGAGGGAGAACGGATGGTGTCTCTCAGGGTTTCTAGTGGGACGGAACTGCAAGCCGGGAGGAAAGGGCGGGGGCGGGAAGTGCGAAACGAGGTGGGTGAAATGGCCCGAGGGCCTGAGGCGGTGGGGAGGAGAAAGAGGCCGCTGGAAGAGAAACGTTGTATGAGGCAGAGGAGTCGTGCTTGGTGGTGACTGAGTCACCAAGGTCGTAATTTGTGTGGCTGGAGTCAGTGCCTGTGAGCGGTGTTTGTCACGGGGCAAGGCCCCGTTTCCTGGCCAGGCCTGCATTCCTCCGAGGCTCTGAGTTGTGACAGAAAAGTCATTTTTTACAGACGCAGAATGACCTAATCATACAAGTGATACTTTGGCGTATGTGCCCACGTACTTCCTTTGAGAGAGGAGAGGAGCGGTGGAAGAGAAAAGGGACAGGAAAGGGGCGAAGAGAACAACTCTTCAAGCGTCCCAAGGCAAAGCGAGCACGGCAGTGCATGTGTAATGTTTTCTGCGTGTCACTACTATGGCCCTTACACTTAGGACTAGAAAGGTGCTGACAGAAATTTAGAGAAGCATTCTACAGCGTCTACTAAACATCTTTATTTGTTGCTGCTGTTTTTCTTTTGTATGTATAAAGCATGTGACTAATCAAACATTCAACGTTGAAGTCATCCAGGTCAGCATAATTTCTCAAAAAAAAAAAAAAAACAACGAGATAAGTAGATCAATAACTTGAATGTAGACAGGGCTTCTCATCTCTCAAGATGTAGAGACTATACCATTCTAGGTCTTACCATATTATTAAGTTTAGAACTTAATTTTTCAGACTCAAGGAAATTATCTCCAGAATTGTGGGGAAGTAAAAGTAAAATTTGATGCCACATGAAGGTAAGATAGGACAGTGGAAATCACCTCGGGCTAGAAGAGGTTTTGGTTCTAGTCTGGCCTCGTTTTAGGTGTTTGAACTTGGTCAGCTATCTCTGTCTCTGTTTTCAGGTCTATAAAAAATGAAATTGACTTAAATGAACAATAAATCTATTTCAACGTTAAGATATTGTGAAAGTAGAAGAATCTTAAATGAATCCTGAAACAAGTCAGAAGTACCAAAGAGACTAGTTTGGCTCACTATACATAGGGGAGTAGATGAAAATCATGGGACTGGTAGGTTGGCCTCAGGTGATGCAGGGCTTTGGATGGATTTGAATTTATTTTGGAGCAATGAATAGTCAAAGGAAAGTTTTTGATAGAAGGGAATGCAGCAATTAAAGTTTTGAAAGGTTAAGGGAATATAATAACCAGAGGTTTGAAAAACTGATCAAATAGTGGTTCATAGGATAAAATAGAGAATGGAGAAATTGGATACTTTATGTAAGTGATAGATAATGAGAGCCTAAATTTAAAATGGCAGTAGGAATGGAAACAAAGGGAAGGTTTTAAGAGATCTGTAGCATGGCGTTTGTACTTAAATTTGGCGTTGCTCTAAAATTTTCAGCTCTTGCTTCCAGAATATGATGGCAAATCAGCTTATAAAACCTGATACTAGAAATTACAAGAGACCAAGAGAGTTGGAGGTAATCTATATGCTCCTGGAGCCTTAGTCTTTTGTTTTATTTTGTATACTTCTCAAATTTATTTCATTTGAAAAAGTTCTATTAATAAATGGAATTTAAGTTTTCATATTTCCAGAGCTAGATTGTCACAGCTGGAGCTATGTTGACTCCGGCAGTTTTTTTTACTAAGTATGGGAAAGCCTCCAAGAAAGATTTCTTGGAAGATTTCTTTGGGGTAATTTGTGATCTAGAGAAAAGTTGAGTTCATGCCTTTATGTTATCTAGGACTTTAAATAATTATTTTGCTATAATAAGTAGGATACCTTAGGTATAGGAGTTGCTGACATTTTTAAAGAAGAACACAGTATCCTGCCCTTCTTCACTACTATCCCCACCAATTGGTCTGTTTGCATTTGAGACATTATCAGATTAAAGATTATGCTGTCTTGCAAATTTTTTCAAGCATTTGGCTATTGTCTAAATGAAAGTTTTGCTATATTGCTATGGAAACATCTACTGGTTCAGGATACAGATAAGTGTTTTTATATATTTTTCTTTTTTTTCCATCAGGAGGTTAATACCATATTCAAAGTCCAATTTAAAAAGTGAATAAAATTTAGTATATTGAACAAGGTGCTTGTTGGGACTAAAAGTTTTCTTGGTAATAAAATTTCAAGTGACAGATCAGGACACAAGCATATAATTTCTAGCATGTTTGCTTTTTTCTGAAAGATTTTTTTTTTTTATGGAATGTGTATGTCCTAAGGATCTTGTTGACCATTTACCTACTTTCTTTACTTTCTTCTATTAGCCTCAAATGCCAGATAGTCCACAACTGTCCTCTCTTGGAAAATCGGATTCCTCTTTCTCTGAAAGCTCTGTGCTATTTTATAAAGATGAATCCCTGGGGAAAGACCTGAATGGTGATGTATAAAATACTTATATTTCTATACATTTAATAATATAGAAGATTCACTATATTTTATAACAGCTCTGATTTTTTTCATAGATATGAGCAAGGAGATTAATCTTATGTTGTCTACATATGCAAAGATCTTAAGGCAAGTACCTATAGTATATTCTCTTGAGTCTTTATTTTAGAAATAGAAGTTTTCTCCTGGAAATTCCATAATAGACTTCAAGCCAGTGGCTATGGAACCTATTCAGTAATTATAATTTCAGAGATTTTTATCCTACCTCAATTTCTTATAATAGATTAGTTGGTTCTTTTCAAGGAATATCCCCAACTTTTTCACAAAAACACCGTTTGTTTTTGCTATTACTAGAACTAATAATAGACTGGATATGTTTTGGTCTCTAATTAGATAATTTAACATTTAAAATTTAATGCAAAAACCTCTTTGAGAAAAGTACCATTTGGTTAAATTAATGATAATAATGATATTAAAGATAAGACAAATATATTTATGAAATATTTACATATTTTATATTTGAAGACTGAATTTAAATATTTTATTGGCCTGACATTATCATGTTTTATAAGATGTTTTTAAAAATTACTGGACAGTCAATTTGAATAATGGTTTGTGTGGCTGTTAAAATAATGTATAGTCATGAGTGATGTAATGTTTCAGTCAACACAAACTGCATATACAGTGGTAGTTTCATAAGATTATAATGGAGCTAAATTTCCTGTATGAAATGGAAGGATTTGTGGTTCAGGAGGAAGTTTTTTTTCTATGATGGAAGCAGTATCCATGAGACTTGGTATTAGATTCTTTCTTACTCCCAGCACTCAGTTTTGAGTGCACTGATTACATCCTAGTTGGTCAGCCACTCATCTGTTTCAGCACAGAGGAGCTGGTTCCCCCAGCATTACATATTCGGAGAGTGCTACAGCCCTCCCAGATCTAGGTTGATAGCCTTCAGAGTACTTTGCTATAAATTCTTTTTTAAGGACCTAATATCCTGTACAAGGAGACAGTTCTGCAGGAGCTACCTTAACAAATACAAAGAGCTGCCGCAACTTCAGTAAAATCTTTCTGTGGTAGTGTGGAGTCAGTCTGTCCCTATACTTTGGAAATATTTTCAGGTTGTAATGATGTAAAACATAGATAAACTTTATTTCGTCCATCAGTTTATTGCTAAAGAGAGTCCTTTGTGCCAGATAAAGTCAATGGAACCAAAAACAAATATTCAAAGTCAAAACATTGAGTCCTCAGTTCTATACCCTCTTTGTGTTAAATACTTTTCCTTTTTTTTTTTTTTATGAATACCACAAAGTTCCTTAATAGGACCACTGCTCCATATGCATTAGCCAAACCATATTGCCATGACAATCCCCTGTGTTTCTTTTTCTCTTCATTTTGATTTCTTATTCCTACTACTACTCCTCAGACCACATTCTGCTCCCTCCTGACAGTCACCGTTATGGTAACTTATACCTTACTCAGCCAGTTCTTTTCAGCATTTCTAGTAGATCCAGCCTATTTTCTGTCCTGTTCATGGAACAGTATTGGTAGCTTCAATATTCTATTTCTGACCCTGTCAGAAGGAAGTGGGGGAGGGCTTATGGAGAGTGTTTATGAAGTATACAGTAGTGTACAGTAAAGTCTTAGGTCTTCACATTCACTCAGTACTCACTGACTCACCCTGAGCATCTTTCAGTCCTGCAAGCTCCATTTATGGTAAGCACCGTATACAGGTGTGCCATTTTTTAATCTTTTATATTGTATTTTTACTGTGTTTATGTACCTTTTCTATGTGTATATAAATAAGTACTTACCTTTGTGTTACAATTGTCTGTAATATTCAATACAGTAGTATGCTGTACAAGTTTGTAGCCTAGGAACAGTAGACTATCCCATATAGTCTAGATGTATAGTTGCCTATACCACCTAGGTTTGTATAAGTGCACTTTGTGATGTTTGCATAATGACAAAATTGCCTGATAACACAGTTCTCTAAACAAATCCCCATCGTTAAGCAAAGTATGACTGTAGATAGATAGTTTAATATTAGAATTATAATGTATATGATACATATTATGCTGTGTCGTCAGACTTTGAGTAGTCAAAATTATTTGTGGGCCTCTTTTACTGAAGAGTGTAAATTCCTGAAGGTTTCCAATGCACAAAACTATTTAAGTGAAATAGCTAACAGCTATAGAGTAATAAAGGACATCACTATGATAGTGTGTTTAGACATTATAGCTGTTTAGTTTAACATAAAACTTTTTTTTCTCTATTAGTGAGAGAGCAGCAGTGGATGCATCTTATATTGATGAAATAGATGGACTCTTCAAAGAAGCCAATACAATTGAAAACTTTCTAATACAAAAAAGAGAGCTCCTGAAACAGAGGTTTACAGTGATTGCAAACACACTGCACAGATAAAATCGTGTATTTAAAATAAGCTGAGAATTTAAATTCATTATTGTAGTGAAAGGATGACATTGATACTCTGAAAGCTTTCTAGTTATTAAAGAAAATGTATACCTTAAACACAGAAGGGGAAATTTTGCCAATTTCTTTTCTAGGTTTATAAGGCTTTAAACTGGAATTAATGTGAAGTATGTAGCTTTTCTTTTGAGTGTCAGATATTTGCCATATTTTATAAAAATGTAAAGTATTTAAATTATATATGAATTCTTTCTTTTTTCTTAAACCCCCTTGCCTTTCTTCAACTTCTAAAAGAGGATTCAATGAGTTAATTTGATAATGTTTAACAATACTGAACTTTTTCTTTTAGAATATTTTGTTTAAATAACAGATAGCTTTGGAAATTGTTTTAAAATGTTTTTGGTGATCAGTATCATAAAAAAATTTAAAACTTAAAGGTGATTTGTTCAGTTTCTCAATATGTAATAAACTCTTCTGTTGCTATTTTATATTATCGTTTATTTTCACTATTATACATGGCTAATAAAAGTTCTTCATTTAGAGTTATTTTCTTGTGGTAAAGTGGTAAAATAAAAACTGGAAATTACTAACCAGAACTTTATATGAGTTGGCTTTTTTTATACAACCGTATCAATGGTACAGTTAAAGAATTGTACTTAGAAGGCTTAGCAGCCCTGTAGTATGAGATAAATATTAGTGGTCCAGAAGTAAAGAGATTAGCTAAACAACAGGGTGAACTTGCTGAGTCAGTTTAATTCTATTATAATTCAGAAATTGAACTAGTGAATCTCTAATACCTAGCTAAAAAAAAAATTTTTTTTCTTTGTCTACGGTTATGCTACCGCTGAACAAGCTCTATCCCATCTGATCTCCGAAGCTAAGCACAGTTGGGTCTGGTTAGTACTGGGATGGGAGATCACCTAGGAAGACTAGGTGCTCTAGGTGTAAAATAGAAATAAAATAAGTAAGTAAGTAAGTAAGTAAATAAGTAAATAAATAAATAAATAAATAAAATAAAAGTATAAGAGTTTGTAAAATGACAAGATCCCTTGCAATCTGTGAGGTCAACGAAGGGTTGCCTCACCTAAAAAACATAAAAAAAAAAAAATAAAAATCCTTCCTTTGAAGGTGTTTAAAATATTTGTTAAATAAAATTATATATGGTTATAAGTTTTTTAAGGGCATACCTTCACAAAGCCTTATTCATACTACATGGTTAGAAAATATTTTGTACTTTAAATAGAAAAGGTAGGATGAAATGCTAGAAAGACAGAGAGACAAGAATGAAAAGTAGGTCATGGCCAGATTATGGAGTTGTTGTTGACAGATTAACTTTGTACTTTATTCTGTAAGGACAGAGGAGATCTGAATCATTCAGAGTAGAGGAGTGGCATAATGAAATTGATCCTATGGATCAACTGACATATAATGTGAGGACAGATTTGAAAGAGGAGAATTTAGGGAGGGAGTCCACTATGGGTGGTCCAATTTCAGTATTTTAAACAGCTGCTTAAGGGAGTCCACTATGGGTGGTCCAATTTCAGTATTTTAAACAGCTGCTTATTATAAATAGGTTGCTGTGATACTTGTGGAAATTCGACTAAGAAAGATTGCCAATGTTTTGAGATCCCTCCCCTTCTGCTCCGTCCTCCCTTGCCCATTTCCCTCCTGTTCTGTCAGTGAGCCAGGCACAGTCCAGTGTGATTTACTTCACTGCTAATGAGTGTGAGGATTTGGAGATCATGGGATGTTTTTTCAACAATTTCTCCCATTTTGTCAGCAATCTTTCTACGATTGAAGGGGGTTTCCTTTCTGTGATGGTACACCGGATCTCAGGTAGGGGTTTGCCTCTTCCACTTCCTCTTCCTACCAGCTTGAACTTAAAATTCTGTGCCTCTTTCCTGAAGAATACAGGGGAATTCTGACGTTTTCCGCTCTTTGTGAAGCAGATACAGACAACAACACGGCAGAGCCAGAAGTTAAAGAAGACAAGATTTGTTTACTTGACATCAGGGAGCATAAAATGCCATTAAAGAGCCTTTCCATTTGTATGTTTTATACAACATACAGGGTCGGGATTCAGGGTTTTTTGGGGTCTGTAAATGTTTGTTTCTTGTATTAGCATTTTGAGGACTGTCTTAAAACCTCTGTTTATTGTTTCCTAGCTTTTTATTTTAACTATTATTGTTACATGATTTTCTTGAAACCGACTGATATGGTGCTATCATAAATCAAACTGATATATACTATAAACTTTAAAATTATTTAATTCAATAATTTAATGTGAGGCAATAAGTTAGGTACTGGGATGGAGACAAAAATAAGACCCTTCACTCAAGGAGTACTAGTAGAAGAGGTTATAAAGTATATTAATTTTTATTTTGCAAGACAGACTCTGATAAGTGCCACAGAGAGCTAAAACAGATGCTGTGTGAGTTCAGACTAAGGAGAATCAGTTCTTGGTGTAAGAAATAGAAATGTGTTTACAAAGCAGGTGACATGGGCACGGGATCTTGAAGGATGCATAAAGTAAGTGAATTTCACTTGAAGGAGATAGGAAATACTCTAGGTGAAGAGAAATATACATTTATGATGAGAGAAAAAAAAAAAGGAATGGGGAGTGGTCCAGATTGGCTGCAGTGGAAGGCATTAGTGAGAGGCAGATCTAGACAGGTAAGTTGGTGTGAGACTGTACAGTGCCTTCATCAGACCCTGGCCAAGCAGTTTAGCCTTTATTTGGTAGACAAGAGTCATTTGTGAAGACTTTATGGAGGAATATGTGATATGATCAGATCTGTACTTAGATTCATTTAGTAGCAGTGCTTTCCAACCTTTTTCACGTCATAGCACATATAGAAAATGACATTTTTACTTCACATTGGAGTAAATTGGATGAGAAGATATTGCATTTTGCTGGATTTGATTATTAAAAGCTACATAAATAATAGCATTTTCGAATAATTACCATTTCTAAAAACTTTACATAGCCTAATGGAGTTATTTATAGCCTTAGGAGCAATAAGAATTATTATTATTATCCTCATCTAAGAAAAGGGAACAGACAGAGAAGTTAATTGCCTTGCCTAAAGCTATTTATTTGGAAAATGGTAGACCAAGATTTGAACCTAAGGATTGTGGTGTCAGGCAGAACCTGGGTCCATACTCCTAAGTATTACACTGTACTGCCTTTCAAAGGAAGTACTATCTTAGTTAGACTTTGAACAGTAGATAAAATTTCCTTAGTGATAGATTGTTAGTGGGAAGGGCATTTAGGGTAAAAGTGTTTCATTTGGAAAATAAGGAAATAGTTGGGTTTGATTGAATTGTTATATTTAGGAAAGTAGAGTCTCGTGCTTTAAATTTTTGAAAGGTTTGAAAGAAATGGGATAACAGATATAATACTGTAAAAATATTTTGCTAAAAGAATGTGAATTTTACTTTTTCAGAAGAATAGTGTCTCTGTTCTTCTAGTTTAAACTTCTACATCATTGTTTAAAGTTTTGTGGAATAAAATAAAGGACTGTATTTTATAGTACCTAGTTATATATTTGACCACCCCTTGTGTTAGGCAATAATGCCTGTGAACACTAAATAAGTATGAAACAATAGGGACATTTTTATGCTCCTTATAATAATGATTTTTTATTTTGTGGCTTTGAACTTCAGGTATCACTACATAATTTGGTTTATGACACCCTTCTCCTAGAAAATGCCATGTACATTCATGTGTATGCCATTAAAATAGAAGAAATGAAATTATGTCTTACTAAATGCTCCATAAATTGGTAGAAAATCTTTGGGGTCATGTTTTGGTGTATATAAAATATTGAAGTCAGTGTAATTTAATTATGATAATAGTGAATGTTGGTCATTTTTTACCATAATAATGAAGTAGCTATTAACACATCTGGGGTTAGTGTGTGGAGTCCATCTTGTGAAAAGATGAGCATGGTTAAAACTATGAGGAATGATGATAATAAAGTCCTGAGTTAATACTCAAGCAGATTTGGACTGCAAGAATACAAAAAGGATTGTTATTCAAAAATGGAGAACCAAAGAGTTGATGGTCTGAGAATGAGGAAGGAGAGAGAGGAATTTGGAGATTATATTTGGCATTAGGTTTACATTTCCCTGAGCAGGAGATAAGACTATTGTCTATGGAGGAACAGGTGTGGTCATAGGAAATTGGTAAAATTTTTTTGTGCTTCTTATTTCCTCAGTTTCGAAGAAGTACATGGAAAATACTTATAGGATGAAAGCAGTCTCCAGTAAGTGGGAGAATCTTCCATGTATTGCGCCACTACTAACCACAGTGGAGGAGACCCCACAGATCATCTCTGCTCAAATTCGAGGACATTTTCCTAAGTGGCTTAATGGCTATCTACTTCGAACTGGACCTGGGAAATTCGAGTTTGGGAAGGATAAGTAAGCCTTGATTTTTGGAGAACAATTTGGATTTCTTAGTATGGGCTGGTTCTATGAAATATAAATTAACATATACTTCCTCTCTGAGGCTAATATAGTCATGCAATCTCTTTGGTTCAAGATGAGAAAACTTTATAGGGAAAAATGGATACAATTCTTTTTAAAAAGTTCTGACATTTCTGCTCAGCAGAACATTATGAATTTGTAGTCCTCCGAAGGTTTATGCCAAAGGAGAAGTGTTAGAAACCGTCTGTACTGAGCTCTGTTTCACCACAAGTTCCTGAAGGAAGGGACAGCGTCTTCACTTCACACCACTGCCTCACCCAGTATTTCCCAGACACAGTGGCTCTTTCAGTTCCTCAAACTAGGCACGTTTATTTTTGTTCAGGCTCTTGGCTTTGGCGCTCTCATCTATCTTCCCAAGTCTGATTCTTATCATTTAGATATCAGCATGAATCTTGTGTTGCTTAAGCCTTCCCTGATTTCCCAATCTAAAAATGCTATTATTTATTATATTACCTGTAATAGTTATTTTAATTATTTGCCAGCAGTATCAACATCTATTTTTTGTTTGTTTGTTTGTTTAGTAGGTATGTTCCTCACCTAGAAAGTAAGTTCTGTGAGGGCAGAGATTTTTCTTGTTTACTTCATATCCCCAATATCTAGAACAGTGCCCTGCACTTAAATAGCACTCACTGAATATGTGTAAATAAATGAAAAAAAAAAACACCCCGATAACTTTTTAGTGTATCATTTTTCTGTGTTCTACTAGGGACATAAAGTGATACAAATAAATCACTATGGTCAGGAGGGAATCTGCTTTGCTTTAAACATTTTTAAATATTAGAAACTTTTTTTCATTTAAATGTTTTCATCTATATGAAATGTTTTGAAATACAGAATTGAGTGGAGGGCAGGGGGTGGGAATGTATGTATCACATACTCATTAGCACTTTTGTGTATTTTCTGCTAGTCTTTATCCCATTTCTATAAGTTTGTTTTAAATAATTTCAATCATATTATATATACATAAATTTTTTTGAGGTGTAATTGACTTGTACCTTTATATTAGTTTTGTGTATATAATATATTATTTGATATTTGTATATCTTGTGAAATGATTACCACAGTAAGTCTAATTAACATCCATCATCATACATAGCTACAAAAAATGTTTTTTCTTGTGATCAGGACTTTGCTGTCTTAGCAACTTTCAAATATGCAATGCAGTATTATTAACCAAAGTCACCATGCTGTATGTAACATCCCCATGACTTATTTTATAACTGGAATTTTGTACTTTTTGCCCCTTCATTCACTTTCTGCCCCACCACCTCTTGCAACCACCAATAAGTTATCCATCAGTGAGCTCATTTTTTCATTTGTTTGTTTTTAAAATTTGTTTGTTTTAGATTTTATATAGAAATGAGATCATATATGTGGCATTTATCTTTGTCTAACATTTCATTTAGCATAATTTCACGGTCCCTCCATGTTGTCACAAATAGCAAGAATCCCTTCTTTTTATGTCTGAATAATATTTCAGTGTGTGTATGTGTGTGTGTGTGTGTGTGTATGTATGTATGTATGCATGTATGTATTTATTTGCCACATTTCTTTATCCATTCATCTATTGATAGACACTTAGGTTGTTTCCATGTCTTTGCTATTGTAAATAATGCTGCAATGAACATTGGGTGCATAAATCCTTTTGCATTAGTGTTTTTGTTTTTTCAGTTAAATATCCAGAAGTGGATTGCTAGATCATATAGTAGTTCTACTTTTAACTTTTTGAGAAATTTTTGTACTGTTTTCCATAGTGGCTATACCAAATTAAGTTCTCACCAAAAGTGCACATGGGTTCTCTTTTCTCCACATCCTCATCAGCACTTATTATTTCTTGTCTTTAGGATACTATCCATTCTAACAAGTGTGAGGTGATGTCTCATTGTGGTTTTGATTTTCATTTTCCTGATAATTAATGATGTTGAATATCTTTTCATATACCTGTTGGCCATCTACATGTCTTCTTCAGGAAAATGTCTATTCAGGTCTTCCGACCATTTTTTAATCAGATTTTTTTTTTTTTGCTATTTAATTGTAAGAGTTTACATATATCTTTATTATCATGCTTTTTAATAATATGTTGCTATGAAATCGGAATGACAGTTACTTTTAGTGGCAGAATGATATTCCAGAAACTATGGCCTTTTGAAAAAAAAAATGTGATAAAATACACATAAAATAAAATTTACCATCCTAACTGTTTTTAAGTATACAGTTCAGTAGCATTAAATACATTTACATTGATGTGCTATCATTACTACCATCTATCTACTTTTTATTTTCCAAACTGAAATTCTCTATCCAATAAATGATAACTTACCTTCCCCGAGCCCCTAGTAATCATTCATTCTATTTTCTGTTAGCTACACAATTCCTGTGAGCCTAGTGGGAATCTGATCATGATCCTTCTGTTCTTTCCTAGCTATTGTTGGAAACAGATCAAGAATTAGGAATATGTTCAAGATATTTTTTAATGTTTCAGATATTTTAATTTTCTGAACCTGTTTCATCTTGTGCTCATCGAACAATAAACTTATAAAATGATAGTGCTAAAAAGAAATAAAATGCAATGGTCCCCCTATCCCAATAGCTGCTATAAGAAAGCCTTAAGAATTTACTCTAGATACTTGGGGTTGGGACTGGGGAATGACTAGGGGTTTGGGGAGGTGGTTTGAAGGTAGAGAAAAAGAGTAAGTGAGCTGGGCCATGGATCCCCACACTGCTCCTAACCAGAGAAGCTCTGTTTTTCTCTATTTTACATATCTGGATTTCATATGTTATAATTTGAAAAAAGATTATGAGATGAAAAGGAGAAGTAGAAGGAGGAAGAAAAAAATAAAACTACTATTTCAATCCCAAGAGAGTAACAGCCTCTGGCAAAAAGCATATGGTATTTCATCTGCTACAGAAGTAGCTCTAGTAAAATTTAAAACCCATCAGCAGAGCTACTTAGGGCCTAGGCTTGCACTAGAGGCCTCTTTTAGGATAAACATCTTTGTAAGGGGAGTGAGTCGTATGGTTGGTTCTCAAGAGTGTTCACTTTGTCTTTCAAATCAATTTGTTTCAGAGCCAGCAGTAGGCCTTTATACCAAGAACATAGTCTTGCCTGCCTCCTGTGTGAGAAGTACAGGTAGATATCTTTAGGTCAAAGTGAGACCTAGTTTAGTGAGACCTAGATTAGACTTGAAGAGTGGGTGGAGACCTAAAGTCAGCATAACCTTTAACCTGTGGATAGGCGTAGCCCCACTCAGTTGTGAATCTCTGATCTCCTTGTTAGATACCTCTTAATATATTTCTGTCAGCATGCATAGTAGTGACATGATATAGGACTTCATTAAAATCTTTTATCAGTGATTTTATTGAAGACATGTTTATTTGTTTTTAAACTGCACTAATCTTGGCAGAATAGTATATATCCTCAGCACTTTAGTATCTACCACTCTCCTGGAATGACTTCAGGATTCATGATGAAGGTAGTCAAGCCTCCCAGTTCCTTAACCAAACCCACTGCAATGAGTGTCCCCCTCTATGCCACCACAACAATGCCACACACCAAGGCTGCCTTCTGGAACTTATTCCACTGAATTCCATCCTTGAAATTTAGAACTCTGAAACCCTACTCTTCACTTAAAATTCCAATTTCCACACTGCTCCATTCTCAACAAACTTATGTTCAATCACATCAAGTTCTCCTCTCCTTACTCTTCTCTGTCCTCTCAGTTTGTCAGCCCTCCTTTAATTTCTTCTCCCTGGTGCAGATTCCATGAGCAGTCAGTCATTTCAAATACACTCTCACCACCATCCTCACTCCCTTTGCTCTGGTGATGGTTGCTTCTCCTCTGACCACTTCCAGTCCTAGATGAGCCCATTCTTAGTTTCTTCCACTCATGGCTCAGGCCTGCTGAACACTTCTATGGGAAGTCACATAACCCTGCTGATTAATTCAATTATAGAATTATGATTTCCGGCCCTATTGAATCCTGGAGCCACCAGGAAATCTTTAACAGTCATGTTCTTTCCAGCCTCTCACAGGGTCCCTTTCCTGAATCCTCCTTTATTCTCCCTGTCCCTTCCACTCTTAACAGATAAACTGCCTACTTCATAATGAATAGAGGGGCTACTGGATTTGGGCTCCTTCAACTTTCCTCTTCCCCTCTTCCAAATTTCCCTTGTGTGTACTTATTCCTGTCTCCTCACTATCAGAGGAGGAAGTGGCCATTTTCCTTTCCTCTGGAAGCTTGCTGCATCATTCATGCCCCTACCCTTGTATCTGTTCTTCCTTCATTAACCCCTCATCTCAGCCTAGGAATGTCCTCTCATACTAAAACCCCTTCATTTTTTATTCTACCTTCCTTTCCATCTAGTACCCTTTCTCCTCAACTCAGTGCTTCTGTTTTTATACTTCCTGAAGTCTTCTCAGTTCCCTGCCAACTGACTTTTAACCCACCATTCTATAGTATCTGTTCTCAAAAAGGTCACCAAAGCCTGTTATTAAATAAAACAGGCTTTTGAATCCTCAGCCTGACTTTTTTACAGCATTTGATCTATTGACCACTTGTTTTAAAAATCCTCCTGTTCCTGGGTTCTCACATAACACTTTCTCCTGATTCATTTTCTATCTCTCTGATTACATATTATAGAATGATATTTTTGTTGCTCATTTCACTTCACTTATCCCTTTAATGTTGATATATCACATTCTCTGCCCTTTTCTCTCATTGTATACTTCCTTTGATATAATAGAATAATAAATTCTTTGGAGTAAGATGAAATGGGTTCAAATTCTAGTTTCACCACTTAGCGCTATGATCTTGAGAAAGATTTCCCAGATGGAGAATAGGGCTCATAATGTCAATTTTAATGGTTTTGAAGATTAAAGAAGACAAAGCATAGAAAGTGCCTCTTTCAATGGCTGACAAAAGTTGGCACTCAGTATATTTTGACCTTCTTCATTCCCTTCAGTGCCCTCTCTCCCCACTTCCTTTCCTGCCAAATAACTTCTTATAGTTCATTTTACTTTTGGGGTATTGTAAGCCCAGAATTTGGAGTCTGTGTTGAGTTTACCAGCCCTGTGACCCTGGGCATGTTGGTGCTCTAAAACTTAGTTTCTATGTGTGTAAAATGAGAATAAGGGTTCCTCACAGGATTAATTGTGTGTGTGTGTGTGTGTGTGTGTGTGTGTGTGTGTGTGTGTGTGTGAGTGAAATTACACATATACATATATATATAATATTTATCTATTTATCATCTATCTAATCTATCATCTATCGAGATGTGGTAAAGTGCTTAGCACAGTACCTGGCATAGTAAGCGCTCAGTAGATGTTAGTTATTATCTCATTTGCAGCTATAACTATACCTGTAATACATAGATACTCTTAAACATGTATCTTCTAGCCCCCCACTATCTCTTGTGCTCAGGATTTGTATTTTGCCAACTGGCTGTGGAATGTCTCTACCCTGATGTTTTACAAATAGGTCAGACACTTATTCAAAAATGAACTATTTTGTTTCCCCCAATATTTGCGTTTCACATGTTCTCCATCTCAGTTAATACCTCCTCATCCATTCAGACATGACTTTTCGAACCTTCTCTTTTTGTCACTGTCTTCATCCTATCAGTCACCTTTTACTTGTTTCTGGAGTTTGTCCTTTTCTAACTATATTGCTTATTTTAGGCTCTCATCTTCTCTAACTAAATTGTTGCCTGGTCTTTTTATTGGTTTCTCCAAATTGGATGCTCCCTTATTCTATGCTATGTTTGGAGTGACCTTTCTAAGATGCAGGCCTCACAGTTTCACTTTTCTGTTTCAAAACTCCAGGCTTTCCTGCTGAAGGTTTTAAGCCTTAAGTCTAAGTGCTGGTAGGTCTCATGCTGACCTATTTCTAGTGCAATTAAATGAATAAAAATGATTATCCAGTAAAGATAGCTATCTTATCTATTTTAGCATACTTTTGCTAAATTTGAAAATTTTTATATTTTATATATAAAAATATATAAGATACAAAGATACTACTTCTAAAATCTAAGAAACCCAATGTGGAAAATGCCAAGCATTCCATATCCTCTCATGCTATTCTCTCGGCTATAGGGTATAAAACAAAGAACTTCCACTGCTCAAAGCCTTTTTAAAAGAAAGGATTTGTTAGGCTATTGCTAGCAAGAAAAAGACCAGGTCTTGAGGCATGAAGTCGAAACCATCAGCAATACTAGGTGGAAAAGACAAGCATGTCTGTTGACCTAGAATTGAAAGACTTTTTCATACATCAGGTAGAGAGAAGAAAGTTGTAAATTGATTTGAAATAATTTACATTGCCTACAGATAAGGTGGGTGGGATAAGGTAAAGAGGGGCTGTCGGTTTTGGGATAGATGAAAATTCTGTAAGGAGGAAGTGTTTCTACTTTGTATTGGTTGTGGAAAGTTCATGTGTAAGCAAGAAGCAGAGGCTCCTGGAGTGGGTAGGGCCTGGCAAGTCTCTTTTAGATCATTGTGGAAATAGCCACCTGGAAGTGAACTCAAAGTTCTCACTATACTTAAGAATGTAAGCAGTCTTTTGTTGATTTTGCCCTGCATTTCTTAACTGATTAATCCCTCTTGTCTCTTCCTTTTACCCTCAGACCTACTGTTATCTAATTTAGGACATCTCAGAATTTTCTCCTTGTCCAGGATACAGATCAGAATTATTTTAGGAGTCACCAGCTTAAGGTTTTTCTTTAACCTTCTGAAGTGTGAGGTTTTTGACAGGAGTAAGGGTCAGGAGAATGTAAGTTGTTCCTTTCTCTTGCATGTCAGGATATACTCAAAAGTTATTATCCGTTTATTTCAAGTTCTCTCACTAATTGGGTTGTGCTGGGAACCCATCCCATTTCCTTATTTCTGTATTTGAAATATTTCATTGTTTTTCTTACTAATATTTGTTTTTCTGTTTTTGCTCTTGTTCAAAGGTACAATCACTGGTTTGATGGAATGGCTTTGCTTCACCAGTTCAGGATGGAGAAGGGCACAGTGACATATAGGAGCAAGTTTCTACAGAGTGACACATATAAGGCCAACAGTGATCACAATCGAATTGTGATTTCGGAATTTGGCACACTGGCTCTCCCTGATCCATGCAGGAATGTTTTTGAACGTTTCATGTCAAAATTTGTGCTGCCTGGTAAGCAGCCATTGAATTCATAGGTGATAGTGATACTTAGTCAAATTGTTATGATATATGACAATGTATATAAATATTGAAATAGATATATATATATATTTTGGTATAAGAAGATGTTTAAACTGCTTTCTCACTCTGATTGTGGTGTTTAAATAACTCTGGTGTTTGGTTTCAGTAATGACCGACAACACCAATGTCAACTATGTGCGATATAAAGGTGATTACTACATTAGTACTGAGACCAACTTTATGAATAAAGTGGATATTGAAACCATGGATAAAACAGAAAAGGTAAAATATAGGTTAAAAATCAATAAAATAAACCCTAAATTTATTTTTTCGAAATACTTTTTAGAGTAGAAGATCTCTGGATAAGTTATTGGAGACTTAACAAAACAAAAACAAAATTTCTCACTGATTCAGGTAATTGTGTACCCTCTGTCCTGAGTAGAATGACCAATGGGGTTAGTTTTCCATAATTTGAGACTTCTTCTTTTTCAGTCCTAGTATCTGAAGGCTAGGGTAAAGAACAAATATAATAGTACAGATTTACTTTGGCCAGCTTATGTTCTTCCTAGCTACAGGTAGAATTGGACCAGAAATTGTCAAGACTCATACTGCCTTCACTTAACATGTTAATTAAAATTAAATAAAATTTTGGACCAGAGTTTTAATTATATTCTTTTGAACTTTTCTGTTATCTTGTGAAAAAAAAAAAATTACCCTCATTGACCATTTTTGTCCATTTTTTTGTTTTTTGGTGGTGGTTTTTTGTTTTTATTTTATTTTTTTGGTGTTAGTTTCTTTTTCTTTGTTAAGAAAAATGATTTTGATTTCTCAGAGGTACTATATTCAGGCTTAGATTGTAGTTTTCAAATCTAATTTAAAAGATAATTGATACATTTCTACTGTCTATGCATCTAAATAGAGATATGCCCATGTAACATTTAAAAGTCTTTGATGGTCTTAAATTTGCAGGTAGACTGGAGCAAATTTATTGCTGTGAATGGGGCAACTGCACATCCTCATTATGACCCAGATGGAACAACATACAACATGGGGAACTCTTATGGGTCACATGGTAAAGTTGGGACGGAAGTCTTTTTAAAAATAGTAGAGTTAACTATCTTCCTGGGGTTTCATTACGGTTAAGATGCAAACACATGAAACTTAATTTGAAATGTTCAGAAATAAATCTCTGAAGTGGCATTACCAAACTTAAAGTATATAATTTGTCATTAAGTATGTGTGTGGTCCTTTTGCACATATACTTAGCAGCTGATTTTCTATTTGACCCTTTCAGCATCACTACATTTTTATGTTCCGTTGTGCTTTTTGGCTCACAAACATGTATATATCTCTGAAACCTGAAATTTTAACAAGTACCATATTGTGAGTATAATAAATTTAGAACGCTGCAGCAAAGATCTAGGGGCAGTACATTATCTATCACATAGGAAGAAATTTATTTTTATCATGGGAGTAATACACTACAAAGTAAGTTAAGGTTATAGTGTAGTTGCATTCATAACCACTCACACCGCATCTCTTTCCTGGTCATCCATGTACTTTCCTAGTTGCCTACCCATCTGCCTACCAGTCAGAAAGTTCTAATAGCTAATAATCATAGTTAACATTTATGCAGTGCCAAGCTGGTGTTAAGCATTTATATATATGTTTTCTCATTTAATCCTTATAACACCTCTCTGAGAAAGGTACTTTTAATATCTCATTACACAGACAAGGTTAGTGAACCTTGATAAGGTATAAGATACTTGCTTAGGCAAGCTTCTAAGTGTCTAAGACCAAAGGCTGTTATTAGTCACTCTGTTAGACCACTTTAATAATTATTCATCTCTGAGTATAGAAGCCTCTCGGGACTTGCAAATTCACATTCCTGTATCTGAGTATACGTCTCCATTTGAAAGGAATGTGTAAATGTAAGCAATAGATATTTCTGAATATCTTAGCTGTCAATCAATCTTTCATCTCTAACCTATGAAATTTTTTGTAGCTTTTTGTATATAACTGGTTGAGTACTTGGCTTCTTGGGTTGTTCATTTCTACCTTTCCATAATTGTGAGTGTATGTGAAAATGAATACTGCAGGGTTATTTTTTGTTGGCTCAAGTAGAGAGAGGGTACCCTGGAAATTTCATCATGTAGCTCTCTCTCCTCCTCTTTATTACCTGATCTCTGGTAGGAATGTATTCTTCAAAGCTGTATGGGAAACAACAAACATCCTTTTAGATAAAATGTTTTAGCAAATGGGTAAATTGACTCAGCAGTTTTTTGTTCATCTGTCTGTTTTGATCATTACAAAAATTCATTTCTCATTATTAACTCTGTTAAGCAAGTAGACAACTTTGTAACTAGTTCGTAATGAGGAATGCTGTTTAAGTATTCTGAATTACATATTCTAAAATAGTCATTAGATCAGTGATTCACAGCCTTTAGTGTGCCTAAGAATCATCAGGAATGCTTCCTAGCAATGTAGGTTACTGTGTTTTATCTTCAGAGGTTGACCTGAAAAGGGGCCAAGAATTTAACTCTTCCCTTACCCCTGGGGCATTTAAATGAGGTTCCCAGGTGATTTTGGCCCAAGTGGCCCCTGGATCTTTTAAGAAACCCTACCACCAATGATCAGATACTGTGCTTTTTCTTTGCCTTAATTTGCTGTTATAGAGTCCTGAAGTATCTCCCAGAGTTACTTACAGTATTGGGCAGGTCATTCCTCTAGGGATTCCTCTGCTGGGTGTGTCCTGGGTGTCTGCCAAGTTCATGCATTTAAGGCTTGCAGTTAGAACAGTACTAACTGATAGCATTTAAATTTAGTGAATTGAATAATCCTCAATTATTCAGTTGCTGAGATAGGAAATTCTGTCTGCCAAGTTCATGCATTTAAGGCTTGCAGTTAGAACAGTTCTGATAGCATTTAAATTTAGTGAATTGAGTAATCATCAATTATTCAGTTATTGAGATAAGAAATTGTTCTCTTTAGTTTCTAATCTCAACTAAAACTGGAATTATTTTATTTTTCTTGCTTTGTAACTTGGTTCAGAGAAGAGTTTTTTGAACTGGAACTCAAATGTACAGGTAGCTGCAAGGAGCTCAACAGCGTAGGATGCGTTTTGGGGAAAATTTAGTGATTGTCATTATAATGAAATGTTTGCTAGTAATTTCTAACTTTAGTAATAAAAGGCTTTTAATTGTTTTAGCTTTTCCAGATATTTTAAAAAGGCTTTTTAAAATTAACAAAAATCTCATAAAACATTAATCAATCCAACTAGTTTTTAGTACTAATGTAAAATATGTAATCAGTAAGATAGTGATATAGTGTTCTTGGAACTATGGAACTTGTTTTCTAATTCTTTTGTAACTCAACACTGTGTAAAGCATGATGTTTTATATATAATGGGCTCTCAAAAACACATCTGTGCCCCCAACCTAGACCTCCCAAGTATTTTATATCTAATTGTTTACTCACTGTTTTTATTAGGGTATCTAATAGGCATTACAAAATTAACTTGTCTAAAAACAAGCTCCTAATCTTTCCCTCTAAATTTTTTCTGCATAAAATATTTCTCACCTCAGTTGATGGTAACTCCATCTTTCTAGTTGCTCAAGATGATAATTTTGGAATCAACCTTTCCACACCTCTCTCACATCCACATCCAAATGGTCAAAAAGTAATTTCAACAATTCCTTCAAAATGTACCCCAAAACCCAACCACCCCCTATTACATCCACTGCCACAACTCTGGTCTGAGCAAACAATGTCTTGCATTTGAATTATTGTAGTAGTTTCTTAACTAGTCTCCTTGCTTCTGCTCTTGACCCACTTAAGTTGATTCTCAGTGTATCAGGCAGTTATCTTTCTTACTCACCCCACCTCATCTGCTAGACTTTTCTCCTTGCTCACTATGATAGGGCCACACTGGCCTTTTTGCTGTTATCTACTTGAACATTCTGAACTTACTCTTGGCTGAGAATTTTTACATTTGTTCTTTTCTCTCTCTGGAATGCATTTCTCCCAGATATCCTCAAGACCCTCTGAGATTCTTAGCTCCTTCAGGTCTTTTCTCAAATGTTTCTTCTTAGTGAAGCCTTCCCAGACCACCCATATTTAAAATTGCAAATAATAGCTCCTGTTTTTATATACTTACCTCTGATCCCCATTCCCTGGTTTATTTTCCATTACAGTTCTTATCATCATCTGATGCATTATATTTTTATGTATTATATGATTTATTAGAATTTGAGCTTTATGAGAGAAGAACCTTTTATCTATTTTGTACACTGTTCTAGAATATGGTATTTATGACACTTGGAAGAGTGTGTGAAATATAGTTGGTACTTAATAAGTAGTTATTGAATAAATGAATAGAGAACTTTTATTCCAAAAGCAGCTTAGTGATTGCAAAATTCTATAAGTTATCCAAGTTCTTCATTGGCAATTTAATATCAGGAAGATAATTCAATATTACCTCAATATTTGTTCATTTATTGGATAATTTAACAAACATGTTGGTAGTAAGTCTATTAGTAGCTATTTACTAGTATTTAGTATCTACTAAATGCTAAGTCCTTGTTTGGTACTAAGGATGCAAAGATGAATCAGATACATCTATTCTTGAAAAGCTCTAATTGTTTATCTGCTTCCCAGTTGACTATAATTATAATTACACTCATTATAATTACAGTATAATGAGATAAGTGTTATAACTGTATAGAAGATAATCAGTACATATAGGAGGGACACCAAATGCTTTCAGGGTGGGGAAGACTCAGGGAAGGCTACTTGATGAGTGGATGGATACCTGAGTTTGTTCTTAAGTAATAATAGGTGAATTATTGCATGAATGAATGTTGATGAGACAGGATGAGATGGGACCCAAAGCAACTCCAGGGACTAAGGGGACCAAAGGGAAGGATACAAATGGATTGTAATTGTTGGGGTTGTGGAGTGGGGAGAGGAACAAATATAGTTTGAGGATATTGCTGACTGCTATCCTATCTTTTCCTATGAAATAAGAATTGAGTTTATCTTCAGGGAGTGAGAGAATAACCATTCAAGAGCATTAAAATATAATAAACTGTTGGTTGATTACTTTGTGTGAGTTGTTTCAAAACTTCAACCAATGACTTTCATGAAGTTCATATATTTTTAATATCCTCGTCTATCTGAAATAACTCTTCATGAAATA
This sequence comes from Cynopterus sphinx, assembly GCA_030015415.1. Classification (NCBI taxonomy): domain Eukaryota; kingdom Metazoa; phylum Chordata; class Mammalia; order Chiroptera; family Pteropodidae; genus Cynopterus; species Cynopterus sphinx. Next base: position 76,235,655 of record CM057383.1, on the reverse strand, counting down.
TGGATGTCATGCATGTTGCATAAATCTCTAAACTACTTTTGCCTAGTCTACAAATGAAAGGGTTATCTAGTATTCTTAGAATATGTGTAAAACAAGACAGAACTTTTTATTTTTCAGGTTCTTGCTATAATGTTATTCGGGTTCCTCCAGAGAAGGTGGACCTTGGGGATACAATCCATGGAGCCCAGGTGATATGTTCTATTGCTTCTGCAGAGAGGATGAAACCTTCTTACTACCATAGCTTTGGTGAGCTCAGCAATGAGGCAAATTGCAATGGGGCCTGCCTTAATGTTACCGTAGCAGAGGGACTAGCTTTGACAAGTACTGTTAATACAGTTTATCAGTGTTGTGATAATGACACCGAAGTTGGATTTTAACAGCAGTTAAGTTTATTCTGGTTAGTCATATACTTCTTACCCTAAGCGAACTGACTGCTTGAAAAGATATAATTATTTTAGTATCAGCAATTACTAAAAAATTATCAGCACCAATAGTGAACTGTAATGTAAACTATGGACTTGGGGTTATTATTATATATCAATGTAGGTTCATCAGTTCTAAGAAATGTACTAATCTGGTGGGGAATGTGGACAATGCAGAGACTATGCATGTGTGAGGACAGGAGGTATATGAGAAATCTTTCCCCTCAATTAATTGTGAACCTAAAATTGTTCTACAAAGGTAAAGTCTTAATTAACAAAATCATTTGACCATAAACAATTAATTGACAGGATTTAAAATTTTAGCTAACTTTAAAGACCACAAATGTGAAAAGATTTTGACTGAATTTTTTTGGGAAATTCAGATTCTACATAGATTTCTTCAGCTTTTTCCTTAGAATACTTATCTTCTGCATTCTAAATCTTGATAGACAGTCTGCTCCTGGATCCTTACCCCCAGTATAAATAGCAAAAGAATTAAGAAATAAAGGTCCAGATCAAAATCATACTCTAATATTATGCTTCCTTTCTTTCTTCCTAAATTAAAATGATTTTAAAGAAAAAAAAAAGATAGCAAGTTGAGGGCATTCAACCTAAGCTATTCTAAGCAGTTCCCTTTTTTATGTAGGAACAGGAAATATGCATAACAAAGCTGGGAAACAATGGAGAATTATTTTTGGCTGGCCTTTGTTTAGGTCAGCAATAATACATGCAAGCATTTAGACACGTTGCCCTAACTGTCACATTTCATACAATTCTAGTTTACCAAATAATATTGTATTCTTTGCTGGAACCTTTTAGGAATGACAAAAAACTACATAATCTTCATTGAACAGCCTCTAAAGATGAATCTGTGGAAAATGGTCACTTCTAAAATTCGGAGAAAGGCCTTTTCAGATGCAATAAGCTGGGAACCGCAGTATAATACACAGTTTCATATCGTGGATAAGCACACTGGACAGGTAGAATATTCTGAGTATATTTATCATGAAAATGACTGGAAACAAAGGCAAACTTTCATATGGTTGATTTTTACCTTCACTGGGCAGTACTTGAATGACTCTTAATCAATGATATTACTTTCTTCCATGGGTGGGACTAGCTAGTTATTAATATGGTGGATTTTGCATATTAGAAAATTGTAGGAAATGGATTTTTTTTTAATTATCTGATTCAATTAAAATGACATCTAGAAATCCTCAGCATGTTTTTTTTTTCATGTAGTATTTGCAAAAATGATGTTGTTCATGAAGAGGACTTCTGTAACTTTTGAAATGATACTTTAATTAGTTTCTTCTACAATATCTTGATATGTAAATATGATAACCCTACTAAAGTTCAAAGCTAATTGGTAATACCTTTCTATACTCCTGATTAAAAGCGCTATTGTATTTGTCTACTTTTTACCTCTCTAAAGAGATAGTATCCTAAATTTACCGTACCATAATATTATTACAAAAATTCCACTTTACTAATGAGTGTATTTTTCAAAGAATTAGTCACTTAAATTTATCATAAGTTAGTTAATAACACTATTTTCTATAATAACACTATTTTCTATTTAACCATGTAAAGTACAGCAATTATTTATCTTTCAAAACATTGGGCCATATTTCATAAGGAATTTTTAAGTTAGCTCTAACAGTTGATAAATCTATATCAAATAGCTCAGATTGTTGATTAGTATGAGATGAGATGATTTAAGCAAGCAAAGCTTAAATCAAAGCATATTTGCTGCTTATTCTAAATTTTACTTTTTGTATCTACCAGGCCTGTCATGTATTAGGGGGAAATCTTAATTTGAGCTTGGTGGATCTGTTCCCTAAAGAAAAAAAATAACATAAAATGTCTCTTTTCATTGTCTGTATTTTCTCCTGCAGCTTCTTCCAGGCATGTACTACAGTAAACCTTTTGTTGCTTTTCATCAAATCAATGCCTTTGAGGATAAGGGCTGTGTTGTAATTGATTTGTGCTGTCAAGATAATGGAAGTAACCTAGAAGTGTACCAACTACAGAATCTTAGGAAAGCTGGCAAAGGGCTTGATCAGGTAAATATCTTTGATTGTCAAGAGATGTCAAAATAATTTTGAACTAACTGAGCTCTGGCTTTGGCTTTGAATTAGCAGATTCTCTTGCCTCTTTGGCAAAGGAGGGAGAATAGTTTTAAAGTACTGAAGACACAATTTCGTCATTTATTTATTTAATACTTAAAAATAATTTGAAGTACTTATTAATACCTTTATAAGTAAAAAGCTGTTAAAAAAAGCCGAAAGGTGTGTTTTGAAGCACTTGTGATTAGTCATTTATTACACTTGAGAATTAAATGTACTAAATTTACTGAAAGGGATAGCAAAATTCTTAATTCTTTGCTAAAGAAAGTGTATTAGTTTATCTAGTTGAAGGATTTCACTTTTTTCTGATATTGAATCCAAGATAAAAATTTTCCTTGGATTATATAATGTAAATTGTTTTTAGCTAAAGTTTTATTTTTAAATCTTTTTAAAACATTGCTTTTTAAAGTTTGCTTATAATTACTAAGCTTACATATGCTATTATAACTGTATAGTAAGTCTCAATATCTGCAGTATAAGTCTTTTAGCTAATTTTTTTAAAGATTACCTGGGTTTTTATTAGCCTTTTTGCATTTCCATAAATTGTAGAATCAACTTGTCAATTTTTGCAAAGAAAAAAAAAACTTTATTGAGATTATGTTGTAACTATGGATCAATTTGAAGATAACCGATATCTTAACAATAGTGAGAAATACTGGGTCCTCCCATGAACGTGGAATATCTTTTCATTTATTTAAGTTTTTAAAAATTTCTCTCAGTAATGTTTATAGTTTTCAGTATAGGAAAGTTACATATCTTTTGTTAAATGTGTCCCTAGGCATTTACAGTGTTTTGAAATTATCGTTAATGGTATTCTTTAAACTTTAATTTTCTGTTTTGCTGGTATTTAGAAATATAACTGATTGTGTATACTGACCTTATATTTAGAGATTATGCTAAATTCACTTATTAGTTGAGTTGATCCATAGATTATTTTGGATTTCATATACATACAATCATGTTATCTGAAAATAATTACAAGTGTTTTTTCTTTCCAATATTTATGCCTTTTATTTATCTTTCCTGTAGTATTATACTAGCTTGGAACTCAGTTTGAAAGGAAGTGTTGATAGCAGTAATAATTTTCCTCATTCTATATGGAAAATGTTTATTAATTCACCATTAAGTGTTGCAGGAATTTTTGTAGATACTTTTATCAGATTATGTTAATGGTGCCTTTTGATAGACATGGTCCAATATATCAGTTTCCTCCTTTATGAGTAAAACATTCTGTATATTTATTTTATTTTATTTTATTTATTTTAATCATTTATTTTTAAAATTTTATTTTACTTTTTTTTAAGTTTATTGGGCTAACATAGATTAACAAAATTACATAATTTTCAGGTGTACATTATAATTTGACATCTATATATTATATTGTGTGATTACCACCCGAGTCCAGGTTCCATTGGCTATGATATATTTGAACCCCTTTACCCATTGCACCCTCCCGGAATCCCCTTTATCCATCTTCCCTCCTCCCCCACCTCCTACCCTCTAGTAGCCACTAGTCCATTGTCCATGTCCCTGAGTCTCTGTCCTATTCATTTGCTGCTTTTAGGTTTATATCCCACATATAAGTGATACCATGTGATTTTCAGCGTTTCAGTCTGGCTTATATTGCTTAGCATGATCATCTTGAGGTCCATCCATGTTGTTGCAAATGGCAGTATTTCATCTCTTCTTATGGCTGAGTAATATTCCATTGTATATGTGTACCACAGCTTCTTTAGCCAATCGTCTATCGTAGGACACTGCGGTTGCTTCCGTGTCCTGGCCACTGTGAATAATGCTGCCGTGAACATCAGTGTGCAAATATCTTTTTGGGTATATGTTTTCAAGTTTTTGTGGTGAATACCCAGAAGAATGGCTGGATCACATGGTAGATCAAATCTTAGTCTTTTGAGAAAACTCCATACTGTTTTCTACAGTGGCTTCACCAATTAGCAGTCTCACCAGCAGTTTATGAGGGTTCTTTTTTCTCCACACACTCTCCAATACTTGTTATTATTTGTCTTGTTGATAACAGCTATTCTAACGGATATGTGAGACGGTATCTCATTGTGGTTTTGATTTGCATTTTCCTAATAGCTCGTGAGATTGAGATCCTTTCATATGTTTGCTGGCCATTTTATGTCTTCTTGGAAGAAGTGTCTGTTCAGGTCTTCTGCCCCTTTTTTAATAGGACTGTTTGTTTTTTGTTGTTGTTGTCATTGAGTTGTATAAATTCTTTGTATGGTTTGGACATTAGGCCATTATATGAGGCATTGCTTGCAAATATATTTTCCCATTCAGATGGTTGTCTCTTTCCTTTGCATTAAATCTGTATAATGCTTTAGGTAATAAGGTCATTTTAACTTTGCTGTGCAGAAGCTTTTTAGTTTGATGTAGTCCCATTCATTTATTTTTGCTTTTAATTCCCTTGCATGTGGGGTCAAATTCATAAAATCCTCTTTAAGTCCAATGTCTTTGAGCTCAGTTCTTATGTTTTCTTCTATGCATTTTATCGTTTCAGGTCTTATATTCAGGTCCTTAATCGATTCTGAGTTAATTTTGCTGAGTGGTGATAGACAACAGTCTAATTTCATTCTTTTGCAAGTGGCCTTCCAATTTTTCCAGCACCATTTATTGAAGAGGCTTTCCTATCTCCGCTGTATGTTTTTGGCTTTTTTGTCGCAATTATTGGCCCATAAAAATGTGGGTTTACTACTGGACTCTCGATTCTGTTCCACTGGCCCATGTTTCTGTTTTGCTGTCAAAACCATGCTGTTTTGATTGCTGTTGCTTTGTAGTATAATTTGTAGTCGAGCAGAGTGATGCCTCCAGCCTCATTCTTTTTTCTCAGGATGGCTTTGGCAATTCAGGGTTTTTGTACTTCCATATAAATCTGATAATTTTTGTTGTCTTTCTTTAGAAGCTGTCGATGGGATTTTGATGGGGATTGCATTAATCTGTATAATGCTTTAGGTAATATGGTCATTTTAACTATGTTGATTCTTCCAATCCAGGAACACGGAGTATCTTTCCATTTCTTGGTATCTTCTTCGATTTCTTTTAATGAGGTCTTGTAGTTTTCATCATATAGGTCCTTCACATGTTTCATTAGATTTATTCCTAGGAATTTTATTCTTTTTGTTGCAATTGCAAAAGGAATTATTTTTTCCACTCCTTTTCTGATGCTTCATATTAGAGTATAGGAACGCTATGTATTTTTTTGAACATCGATTTTGTATCCAAAAACTTTTCTGTGTTTGCTTATTATTTCTAGTAGTGTTTTTGTGGAGTCTTTAAGGTTTTCCATATAGAAAACCATGTCATCTGCAAATAGTGACAGTTGACTTCTTCGTTTCCTATTTGGGTGCCTTTTATATCTTTCTCTTGTCTGATTGCACTCGCTAGGACCTCCAATGTTATATTGAATAATGGTGGCAATAGTAGACTGCCTCACCTTGTTCCTGATCTTAGAGGGAAGGGTTTTAGTTTTTCACTGTTAAGTATAATGTTGGCTGAGGGTTCGTCATATGTGGCCTTTATTATGTTAAGGTATTTTCCTTCTATCCTGATTTTGTTAAGTGTTTTGATCATAAATGGATGCTGTATCTTGTCGAAGGCTTTTTCTGCATCTATTGATATGATCAAGTGATTCTTATTTTTTAATTTGTTTATGTGGTGTATCACGTTAATCGATTTGCATATGTTGAACCATCCCTGTGCCTCTGGGATGAAGCCCACTCAATTGTGGTGCATAATCTTTTCAAAATGTTGCTGTATTCAGTTTGCTAGTATCTTATGTGTTCATGAGAGATATTGGTCTGTAGTTTTCTTTTTTTGGGTTATCTTTACCAGGTTTTGGTAATGAGTAATATTGGCCTCATAAAATGAGTTGGGAAGTATTGCCTCCTCTTCGATTTTTTGGAAGAGTTTGAGGAGAGTAGGTATTAAATTTTCTTTGAATGTTTGGTAGAATTCACTGGCGAAACCATCTGGTCCTGGACTTTGACTTTTTGGTAGACTTTTGATGATTGTTTCAATTTCCATACTGCTTATTAGTGTATTTAGATTTTCCAGATCTTCTGATTCATTCTAGGAAGACTGTATTTTTCTAAGTACTGGTCCATTTCTTCTAGGTTATTAAATTCCTTATTATGTAATTTTTCATAGTATTCTTGTATGATCCTTTGTATTTCTGCAGTGTCAGTTGTAATTTCCCCTCTTTCATCTCTGATTTTGTGTTCTTTCTCTTTTTTCTTTAGTGAGTCTAGCCAGGGGTTTGTCAATTTTATTAACCTTCTCAAAGAACCAGCTCCTTGTTGTATTTATTTTTTCTATTTTTTGTTTGTTTGTTTTCAATTTCATTGTTTTCTGCTCTAATTTAGACGATTTCTTTCCTTCTGGTGACTTTAGGCTTCATTTGTTCTTCCTTTTGCAGTTTTAAGATGAAGTGTTAGGTAGTTTATTTGGGCTCGTTCTTGCTTTTGGTGATAGGCATATAATGATATGAACTTTCCTCTTGTTACTGGTGTTGCCACAGCTGAAAAGTTTTGATATGTTGTACTATCATTGTCATTCTTTTCAATGTATCTCTTCATCTCTCTTTTTATTTCTTCCATGACCCAGTTATTCTTCAGCAGCATGTTTTTTAATCTCCATGTATTTGTGGTTCTTCCTGCTTTCTTTTTGCAGCTGACCTCTAGCTTCAAAGCATTATGATAAGAGAATATGGTTGGTATGATTTCAACCTTCTCATATTTATTGAGGCTATCTCTGTGTTCCCGTATGTGGTTGAATCTTCATGTGCACTAGAGAAAAATGTATAAGCAGTAGTTCGGGGATAAAAGGCTCTGTAAATGTCAGTTATGTCCAGTTAGTTTAATGTGTCATTTGAGGATGTTGTCATTTGAGGATGTTACTTCTGGTTGCTTTTCTGTTTGGATGATCTGTCCATATCAGACAGTGGGGTATTAAGGTCCCCTACTATGATAGTGTTTTTGGTCTGTTCCTCCATTTAGTTGTTAGTAATTGCTTTATATATTTTGTGGCTCCCTGATTGGTAGCATAGATATTAATAAATGTTATGTCTTTTTGGTGCATGATTCCTTTTATCATTATGAAGTGTCTCTCCGCATCTTTCTTTACCTTTTTTATTTTGAAGTCTATTTTGTTCGATATTAGTACTGCCACTCCCACTTTTCTCTGAATGCCATTTGCTTGAAATACCATTTTCCACCCTTTCACTTTGAGTCTGTATTTGTCTTTAGTACTGAGATGTGTCTTCTGGAGGCAGCATGTTATTGGATTTTGTTTTTTGATCCAATCTGCAACTCTGCCTTTTTATTGGTGAGTTCAGCCCATTTACATTTAGGGTGATTGTTGGAATGTGAGGTTTTCCTATACCATTTTATCTTCTGCTTTCTAGTAGCTCGGTGTTTGCATTGCTTCCTTGTCTTCGTATGTCCGTTTTGTTTGTTTGTTTGTTTGTTATGCTTGGGTTTTGTGAATTTTCCCTCCGGTCCTTCTTGTTTTATATTATATACTTCAGTTCTGAATCTTTGGTGTGTGCTCACCATTACAAATATGTAGAGGATATACACTTATATATATATATACACATATATATTCATTTTCTTCTGTGTGTGCCTTGTCTCCATTCCCCTTTGAGAATCTGGATCTTTGAATCTTCCCCATTTTTGTAATTATTGTCACAATCTGTCCCAATGTATGCTGAACGTTCATTACTGTCTTGCAATATCAAAGTCTCTTCTTATTGTTTAAGCTTATAATGCCATGTTCATAATAAGGTTTGCACTCCTCTGTTTCTATCTGCCTGCTAGTCACCTCAGCCATAGTTATGTATTTTTTCATCATTTTGTTGTAGGTGAGCTGACCCCTTTCAGTATTTCCTATAATGTGGAATTTGTACTGGAGAATTCTCTCAGTTTTTGTGTGTCAGGAAAAGTCTTTATTCCCCTTCATATCTAAAGGAGAGCTTTGCTGGATACATTATTCTTGGCTCGAAGTTCCTTTCATTTAACAGTTTGAACATTTGATTCCACTCCTTTCTTGCTTGTAAGGTTTGTGCTGAGAAGTCTGATGATAATCTAATAGGTTTTCTTTTATACGTTACCGTCTTCTTTTCCCTGGCTGCCCCGAGAATTCTTTCTTTGTCATAAATTTTTGATAATTTTAATATAATGTGTTTTGGAAAAGGCCTTTTGGGGTTGAGATAATTGGGTATTCTGTTGACTTCTTGAATTCCATTCTCCAGTTCATTCCTTAGATTTGGGAAATTCTCATCAACTATTTGTGTGAAAATGCTTTCTAGTTCCTGCTCCTTTTCCTTCTTTGGTAATGCCCATTACTCTTATGTTTCCTTTCCTGATGGTATCAGCTAGTTTTTGTATTTCTTTTATTACTTTTTAGTCTTTGGTTTCTTCTCCCTTCTGATTTATTCCTAGATTTCTGTGTTTAATAACACTGATCCTTTTCTCTATTTGGTTGACTCTCTTGACCAAGCTTGTTATTTCATTCTTCATCTCTTTTAGTGTCTTCTTCATCTCCAGAGTTCCATTTGGTTCTTTTTTAAGGTTTCAATCTCCTTGCTAAAAAACTCATTCTGCTGATCTAATAGTTTTTACAATTCATGGAATTGTTGAACCTCATTGAGTTTTTTCTGATGTACCATCTTGAATTCTCTGATATTTAAGTCACATATTTCTATGTCTGTTAGCTTATTTTCTGGAGATTTTTCTTTTTATTTCATTGTTGTTGTTGTTGTTGTTGTTATTATTGTTCCCAATTGTTTATTTTTTATTTTTAATTATTTTTTTAAATTTAGTTTCAAGTATATAGTGCATTGGTTAGACATCTGTATAGTTAATAAAACAATCCCCCCTATTGCATCCTTCCTCTCCTGACTGTCCATCTAGCCAACATATTAATGCTAACTGCATTCTCTATGCTGTGCTCCCCACCCCTGTGACCATCCATTAGCTACTAATTTGTACTTCTTTAACCCTTCTCCCCATTCCCGCAGCCCCCCAAATCTCCTTCCCCTCTGTCCGCCACCATATTGTCCGATATATTTCCGAGTCTGTTTTTGATTAGTTTGTTCTTTTTATTTTTTAGATTCTGCATAAAAATGAAATTATATAATGTTTCTCTGACTTAAATACCTTCTACGTCCATCAAAGCAATATCTTTTTCTATCTCCTTCCTTTTCATATGTAGAGGTATTGTTTTCTTATTCTTTCAGCCACTCTATCTTTTGGTTGGAGCACTTAATTCTTTTCTATTTAAGGTACTTATTGATAGGAATGTAGTTGTTACCATTCTTTATTCCTGTTTTGGATATATGTTTCTTCTTCTCAAAGAAGACCCTCCAACATTTTCTGTAATACTTGCTTGGTGATGATAAATTCCTTTTGCTTATTTATGTCTGGGAAGCCCTTTATCTGTCCTTCAACTCTCAATGTTAACTTTGATGGATAAATTATTCTTGGTTGTAGATCCTGGGTCTTTTTCCTGTTGAATATTTTTTGCCAAGCCCTTCTGTCCTGCATAGTTTCTGTTGAGAAATGAGCTCTCAGTCTTATAGGTTTTCCCTTATATGTAATTATTTATTTTTCTCTTGCTGCTTTTAATATTCTTTCTTTGTATTTAAACTTTGGCATTTTAATTATGATGTGTCTTGGTGTGGGCCTCTTTGGATCCCTGATTTTTGGAATTCTCTGAGTTTCCTGGGGTTTTATGTCCATTTCCTTTCCCAGGTTAGGAAAATTTTTCATCATTTCTTCAAACAGCTGTTCAACATCTCGATTTTATTCAGTTACGCCAGTCAGACAAATATTTGGTGCCTCAATAGTGTCCCATATCCTCCTTAAATTACTATTATAGTCTTGGCATCTTATCTCTTGCCATTCTGATTGAATGTCCTGATAGGCTTTCCTGTCCTCTAGATAGGGCATTTGATCTTCTTCTTTATTCACTTTGTTTATTCCTTTGTTTATTCGATTTAATATGCATCTCATCTCAGATAATGCATTCTTCATTTCAGACTGGTACCCTTTTATAATTTCCATTTTCATTTTTGTTTTTTATCTCTTTGTGGAAGTTCTCACTGAATTTATCTGTACTTACCAAAAATTCATTGAGCATCTTTATAATCAGTATTTTGAACTTTGCATCTGTTAGATTACTTGACTCCATTATATCTGGATCTCCGTTCTCTTCTCTCATATGGTTTCTGCTTCTTTGTCTTCCCATTTTGGCTGCCTTCCCATGTCTGTTTTTATCTACTACGCAAAGCTCCTAAGTCTCCGGTCTTATCAGCATGGATTTGTGAAGCAGGTGTCTAGTAGAACAGTCTTGAGAGGGGTTCAACTGCAGGCCAAACTTAATCTAAGCCTCTACCACTCTGGGGCCACCTGTTAAAATTCAGCAAGCAATCCACAGATGCTGTGCTCAAGAGGCTACACCAGAAACGGAGGCTGCCTCCAGTGTGAGCCTCAACAAGGAGCACCTGACTTGCTGAGGATGTACCTGGATGTGGCTTGGGTGGGGCCGCGAGTTGGGGGAGGCAGGGATTCAGAGAATCATCTAGGTGGAGCGACCTCTGTTTTCCAGTTTGATGACAGCTCTGTGTCCGGCACTCTGGGAGGGAGGAAGGCTCAACAGGGAACGATGAATACCACCAGCATTGCTGTACCCAGTGAGTTTCACCTCAGCCCTCATTTAGGCAGAATCTCCCTGTAAGTCCCTGGTGCCCCCTGCGCGCAGCTGAATCAGCAGTGGTGCTCAGAGTGAGCTGGTCCATCACTGTGAAAATCTGCTCGCAGACTGTGACCCCTTTAATAGGTTTCTGCCACTGCCACTACGCAGCCTCCATCTCAGTTGCGCGGGACCAGGAAGCCCTGCATCTTTGCCCCATCCTCCCTTCTGCCATTGCAGGGTATTTTCTTGAACTTCTCCCTAGTTGTATGGCTTGTTCCTCTAGATCCCAGGCAAATTTTCCTTGCTGCTGCTTCTTGTTTCCATCACAACTTTGATTTGGTCACCAGAGGAATAAACAGAGCCTCTATCATCTACACTATTTTTTTCTCTCTCTTTCTTTCTGAGCTGCCCTCTCACATTGGTTGTTCATGGTGTTTAATGGGCTATTTTTCCACCTCAGCATCAATGGAAATGTATTCTACTTTTTTTCAGAAAGAAGTTTTATTATATAAAGTATATAGCAACTTTAGCCTGTTGCTATGAAGACGTTTTTCTTTTGGTTTCCAGTAGGTGGTGTCTAAGCCTCTTGAACTCCTGCTTTATATAAAGCCTTAATAATGCCTTTTTTTTTCTTTATAAATATTCAATTATTCTTGCTACACTCAGTCTCAGTCCCTGTCAGCATTAGAGACAGTTTCAGTAGCATTTGCTCAGATTCTCCTGGGGCTCCACAGTGTTCAGTCTTGGAGAATATGGGTAGAGGAGCCTTCTGGGTTGGAGGATGAGGGCTGTGGCTCAGCCTCCCATTTTGCAACCATGGGTGATAATAATTATCTGTTGCTTCTCTGCCAATCCCTCTTCTCTGCTTTGTGCCCTGATCGCTGGGCACTGCCACTGCGCAGAGCTCACAGCTCTCTCAGGCAAGGATGTTTAGGGAACTTGCTGCACCTTCTCTCCTCCTCCTCTTCCTGCAGAGAGCTTTGGCTATGAGAGACAGCCTCTTTGTGTCTCCCAGTCTAATGCCCAACTCCCATGGTTCTGACCTGTGGTCGCTCTATCTCATGCTTGGATGTGCTTGTGTGTAGGTTGGGTGTTTTTTATTGAGTTTTAGATTTAAACTTATTGTTGTTTCAAGGGGAGAGATCTGGGGACATCTCTCACTCTGCCATGCTTCTGACATCACTTTTGAGAAAATGTTTAAAACAGTTGTTCTAAGGCATTGGTAAGCTAAAAAGGTAGTGAAGAAAAATAAGGCAGAGGTTTGGGAGGAGAAGGAAATCCAGAGAGATAAACTAGACACTGGAGAAAATTTTTCCTTAAGGATGTTAGCTACTTTTAGGAAGAAGCAACTGACAGGAATTTTTTAATTAAACTTTTCTTTTGAGATTACTGCAGACTTACATGCAGTTGTAAGAAATAATACAGAAAAACTACTGATTAAAAAGTGGGCAAAAGGCTGAAAGAAATGTCTTTTACTAAAGATATACAAATGGCCAATAAATACATAAAAAGATGCTCAATATTATTAGTCATTAGCATTTTGGCAATGAGATGAAACTTCACACTCATTAGGATGGCTATTAGAAAAAATAAAAATAAAAATAAACAGAAAATAACAGTGTTGGTGAGAATGTGAAGAAATTGGAACACTTGTACATTGGTGGTGGAAATGTAAAATGGTGCAGCTGCTGTGAAAATCATTTTGGCAGTTCCTCAAAAAGCTAAACATAGAATTACCACGTGACCCAGCAATTCTACTTTTAGGTATGTGCCAAAGAGAAATGAAAACAGGGACTTGAATAGATACTTGTATGCCAATATTCATAACAGTATTATTCACAATAATAATAAAAAGGTGAAAACAATCCAAATGTCCACTGACAGATGAACAGATAAACAATATGTAGTGTGTATATATAATACAGACCATTATTCAGCCTTTAAAAGGAATGAAATTCCAATACATATTACAACATGGATGACCCTTGAAAAGATTATGTTAAACAAAAAGCAGACACAAAAAACAAATTTTGTATGACTCTGCTTACATGAGTTACTTAGAACAGGCAAATTTACAGAAACAGAAATTAGAACAGAGGCTACCAAAGACTGGGGAGAGGGTAAATAGGAAGTTGTTACTTAATGGGTATAGAGTTTCTGTTTGTGATGATTAAAAAGCTCTGGGAGTGGATAGTGGTGATGGTCATACAACATTGTAATATACTTAATATCACTGAGTTGTACATCTAAAAATGATTAAAATAGTAAATATGTATATTTTACCACATAAAAAAGGAAATAATGCAGAAAAATCTCATATATCCTTCATCCAGTTTCACCAATGATAATGTCTTATATAACTACAGTACAACTTCACCAAGTTAACATGCATTTGTGTATTTAGTTGTATGCACTTTTGTCATGTGTAAATTCATGTGACCACCACCACACTCAAGATACAGAACGGTTCTGTCACTGCAAGGATCCCTCATACTACCCTGTTATAAGGATATAGCCACACCAACTCCCCCACTACTTGACCCTAATGAGAAAATATTTTTTATAGTTTTGGAAAGCTATAGAGAGAAAAGTTAACATTCAAGATCTGACTGATAAACCTCTAGCACTTGGGGTCTGTACCACAGTAAGAAGAAAAAAGAACAAAAGCAAGAAATAGTCCAGCTATTACTGGAAATGTATCCTACTTAAAATGATCTCAGTCCATATAACAAGATTAAGAGTATCTGGGATTGATAATGCACCATAGCTATCTGCCAGAGTAAATGAAAATCTTCTCTAGATTAGAGGAGAATAACATTAACCTGGGTCTCAGAATATCTCTATAATTTTTTAAACACAATATACTGTTTATAATAAAAATTAACCAGCACATGGTTAAGAGAGCAAGATAGTATGATTAAAAAAAAAAATGAGATACACAACAGATGATAGAAACAAAGCCACAAGGGATCTGTTGGTTTTTAACTACTCTAAATATATTGAAGAAAATTTTCTCAAATTGAGAATTGTAGCAGAGAACTAGTAAGTATAAAAGATAACGAAATCAAAATTCTACAACTGGAAAATGCAATGAGTTCAAGAACTTAGTGACCAGGTTTAATAGTGTTGTGGAGACGGTTTGGAAGAAGAGTCGGAGTCTGGAAATGCATTTACTAACACGGATAAGGGAGAGGAGGAATGGCAAGAAATGGCAATGCTAGCATTCCCCACCCCTGTTTCCATGGCTTTTTATTCTTCCTTACAATGTTAGCTTTGTAGTTTATTATTAGTTACTATCAAGTTAGTATATACAAACTACAGCCAGTTCCCACATTCAACCTCAAGGCCACCACCGTGTTTTCAGCTATCTCTTCTCAAGTATGCTTTTCCTATCCTCATCCCTAGAGCAAGAAGTCTCAGAATTGGTCAGGCGTTTGCGCCCTCCCTGCAATGTGTCCTTGTGTGCAAGTCAACACCTGCTTCTGATGACCTTCTTGCTCCAAGCACCAGGCATCCTGCCAGGATCTCTTACAACATCTCTTACAACATATCCCCCTTTTCTTTTTGCTGAATTTTATTCAGCATTACTGAGAACACAGCGGCCTGAGTCTTTCTTAATCTTTGGCTTCTTGTGAATCTCTTCTAGACAGGTAAAGAAAAACAAGTAACAAACAAATTACTATCCAAGAAGCAATAAATGAGCCTATTAACCTATGAATTTGTGGACTAGGATGTAAGTCTTCAATACTGTTGACCATACTTTGTAGCATTGCGATCCCCTGTAATTTAGGAAGCTGTTTTTGAAACGTGTCAGCAATATGTGTTTGTAAGTCTGTAATTAAGCATTACCATACCCTAAAATATGCTGTCCTATTTAAACATGCTTTCATTATATTGTACAGGAGTTATACAAAAGGAAGTAGTATTCCAATCACATTTAAGTTGCACCCGTTTCTGTAAACTAACAATTTGATCTCCTAACAATATAACTGTTTGCTGTATATCTGCTATTAGACTTTGCAATACAGAGTCTATTTGTCTTTGAGAAGTCTGTAATTGTTTAGCATCCCGATGCTGGGTGCTAACAAATTCAGCAGTCTGTACAGATTGATGCAGAGCCACTCTAGTCGCAGCAGCAGTAGTAGTAGTATCAGCAGCAGCAGCAGTAGTAACAGTAATGATACCTATGACACTAGTGATTAACAAGCTAAGGAATCTTTTAGCTCTTATTTTAACATGGTCTATTAGTTGCTGTAATATCATAGTGACAGGGGAATCCTGCCAGGGTTGAGACAATTTCACCCGCATCCATACTCTAGTTCTAGCTCTCAGAATATATAAGCTTTAAAAACTAATTTCAGGGAATTAATGTGGGGTTAGGGAGCCCAGGTTTTAAAGCTCCTATAGGCTAAATGACAGTATTGATTCTTCTTAAATCTGTTAACATTTTCTATTTTCCTGACTTCTTTTTTATAACAAATACTGGTGAACTCTATGGAGAAGAGGAGGGTTCAATATGATTACTGGCTAATAGTTTATCTACTAATTGCTGTAACGCTTCTAATTTTTCTTTTGTCAGAGGGCACTATTTAACCTAGACAGGCTGTTCATTGAGCTATTTAAGCGGAAGGGCGTAGTGCTGAGCAGTGGCCTCTACTTTAAATCTGGAAACCTTAAACTATGTTTGTTGAATTTTGGAGAAGTGGACAAGGGAGCTACAATACCTTCTTCTATCTTACCTAGACCTTTGAAAGGATTATAATTCATATTGAATATGATATTTTGAGTAGCCTGTGAGAAAGTAGGAATGTTTAAAGAAACTCCCTATTGTTGCAATAAATTTCTTCCCTATAAATTCACTGCAATGTTAGCAACATAAGGCTTAAAGGAAGCTACTTGCCCCTCAGGACTACGGCAATTCAGCAGGTTAACACTTTGAAAAATTTCTGTAAGATGTCCAATTCCCATGAAATGGGTTTGCACAGGTTTATATAACTATTGGGATGGCTAAGATTGTAGAGAAATAATAGAAACATCTTCTCTGGTGTTAAACCTTTAATCTCTATACCATTAATAGATATCTCTAATTTAGGACGCTGTTCATCAATCATAGTTTGCCAGAATATCTGTTTCCCCGTACTCTTAATTCCTCTAGCTCTTTTAACTAGAGCAGTTTTCCCTTGAACATAAGGTATTAATAACATTTGAGCAAATCTTTTTCCTGGTGCAATTTGGGTGGTCTGTCTTACACTAACTATAACTTTTTATCTCTCCTTTATAATCTTTATTAATTACTCTAGTGTGAACAAAAATTCCCTTGGAAGTATAACTACTTCGTCCTACTATTTAGCCTACTATTACTTTAAGCAAAGGTCCAAAAAATATTTGTTGATAATTTGTACACCCCTCCAGCCTGCATTAAAGTAAAATGCTGAGGTGTAGGAATATCTAAGGTAGCACTTTTTGTAGTAGTATGAATTAGATCTCTAACACACTGCTTAGTCGGTTCTGATTCTGCATCATTTGATGGGGAAGACCTGAACTGACAGGAAAAACCCTAAATTGTTTTTTCCTGGGCCCTGGGGGCAAGGGCCCTGCTTCCCATTTCCCAACAACGAGTTTCTATATCTGTCTTTTTGAAATCTACAGTCACTAGTTTAATGAAATCCTTTCCTATACCTCTAACAGGGTTTAGTAGGAGCCTGTCCCCTACGAGGGGGTTTTGTATACATCACTTTTCCTCCTTCTTTATTTCCTCTTTTGTAGTCCCTTCGAAAGTGCCCTAATTTTCTATATTGACAACATTTTATTTGAGAACTTTGAAACCCTTTTTGTAAAGCTCCTGCTAACAGATTAACTTGATATGTTAAAGAGCTAATATTATGACAAGCCTTAATATATTCTTCTAAAGGTGCTCCTTGAACTTTCAAGGGTCTTAAAGCCCTTTGACACTCTGCATTTGCATTTTCATAAGCTAAAGACTCTAAGAGTAAATCTTGGACTTCAGGAAGAGCTACTACCCTGACAATGGCCTTACGTAGCTGAGACAAAAAATCAGTATAACTCTCCCCAGGACTCTGTGTAGTTTTAGTGAACGATTGAGGATGTTTCCTACGTGGCTCAACTGGAGATTAAGCTCTTAACATTATTAATTTTACTTGTAACAAGGTTTCTTCAGTCGAGTGACATTGCTGCTCAAGGGTAGTAAAGTTTCCTGTACCTGTCAGCTCTTCAAGAGTAGCCCCTAGAGGGTTACGTGCAGCTTTTCTATGAGCTACCTGTTGGGCTTCCTCTCTCCACTAGGTTTTTATTTGCAAATAAGGACCTGGTTCTCACAGTTTTTATAATAGTTTCCCAATCTGACCCTAATAATTGTTGTTCTGTGGCTATACTGTTTAAAAGACCTGTTATGTAAGTGAACTGTATACTATATTGATTAATTAGGAATTTATGTTCTAATGGAGTATATTGTATATTGATACCCCCTGAGGAAATTGATTATTGGGGGGAAATGCCTGTCTTATTATAGGGAACTCTATTAACTAAGGGAGTAGCTGTCTGTCTAGGAAGATTTTCTCAACTACTCTCTTTATCTATTATTGCCTTAGTTAACTTAAGTGAAAGGGGAAAAGTAAATAAAACAGGACCAGTAACTGAAGGCTTAGCCCTAAATAAAGTATTTACAGGTGGTGTAGAGGGCTTTCTAAGCTCTAGAAAATATCCTCTAGTTGTCCCTAATTTCAGTTGCTTCAACCTTTGATTTATTGCTTTTACTTGGGCCAGAAAAACCTGATATGATTTTTTATTAGGAGGAATGTGTCCCACACATTCCTCTTCAGATAACGACTTTGTAAATTCCTTTTGCTCATTTTTAGTCTTTATTTCTATAGGATTTTTATAAACAGGTTCAAGTTCTTCTTGGTGTGTTGCCAAGTCAGTTGCAGAGGCTGTAAAGCCTGAGTAATTAAAGTGTATAAAGACTAAACAGAAACAAGGATGGGATCCTCCTGTTGATGAGCTCTCCTCAAAGTTCCTATGATTTGTTTTTACACTTTAGCATTTAATTGGGATTTTCCCTCTGGCTTGAACTAGTAGTAATGTCTATCTACATATAAAAACAATTTATGAAATCGACTTTTCTTTACTCTACTCCTGAAGACAACAATAAGTGTTGTAACAACTTAATATATTGGGACTCTGCCTTTGACTGGGAATTCCTTATGCTAAAGCAATGCCGAAAGTATCACTTACTTATGAACGAACTTATCCCTTTCGGCTTCCAGTGTGATCTGGCAATGTGCTAAGGAAATAAAGAAAAACTGCTAAAAAACTATACCGAAGGTACCGCTTACTCTGAGTGGATATTCCCCTTTCGGTGCTAAAACTATGCCAAAGGTACCGCTTACTCTGAGCGGATATTCCCCTTTCAGTGCTAAAACTATGCCAAAGGTACCGCTTACTCTGAGCAGATATTCCCCTTTCGGTGCTAAAACTATTGCCGAAGGTATTGCTTACTCTGAGCAGACTTGCCCCTTCGGTTTCCAGCGTAGTTTCGTACCCTCTTCTTCATGCCCCATGTTGGGCTCCAATTGTTGCGGAGACAGTTTGGAAGAAGAGTCGGAGTCTGGAAATACATTTACTAACATGGATAAGGGAGAGGAGGAATGGCAAGAAATGGCAATGCTAGCATTCCCCACCCCTGTTTCCACTGCTTTTTATTCTTTCTTACAATGTTAGCTTTGTAGTTTATTATTAGTTACTATCAAGTTAGTATATACAAACTACAGCCGGTTCCCACATTCAACCTCAAGGCCACCACCGTGTTTTCAGCTATCTCTTCTCAAGTATGCTTTTCCCATCCTCATCCCTAGAGCAAGAAGTCTCAGAATTGGTCAGGCGTTTGCGCCCTCCCTGCAATGTGTCCTTGTGTGCAAGTCCACACCTGCTTCTGATGACCTTCTTGCTCTAAGCACCAGGCATCCTGCCAGGACTGCAGGCATCTCTTACAACAAATAGCAGAATAGACACAGCTGAAACCTACATGTAAATGTTTGCAGCAGTTTTATTCATAATTACCAAAAATTGAAAGCAGTCAAGATAACTTTCGATAGGATAAATGAAGTGTACTACATCCATACAACAGAATATTATAGTGATGAAAAGAAATATGCTATTAAGCCACTAAAAGACATGAAGTAACCTTAAACTTATACTGCTGAGTGAAAAAAGCCAGTTTGAAGAGGCTACATACTGTATAATTCCAACTATATGACATTCTAGAAAAGAAAAACTATAGAGACAATAAAAATATTAGCACTTTCTAGGAGTTAGGGAAGTAGAGAGGTAAGAATAGGTGGAATACAGTATTTTTAGGGCAGTTAAATTATCTGTATGATACCATAATGGTAGATACATGACATTATACATTTGTCAAAATCCATAGAACTGTACAACACAAAGAGTGAACCCTAATGTAAACTATGGACTTTAGTTAGTAATAATTTATAATTATCTGTTCATAAATTATAGCAAATGTACCACACCAAGACAAAATGTTAATAATAGGAGAAACTGGGGAAAAGGGGGGAAAGAATACATGGGAACTCTGTACTTTCTGCCTCATTTTCTTTTAAACTAAAACTTCTGTAGAATACAAAGTCTATTAGTTTTTTTTAACCTATGCAGCAAATAGCATATTTAACAGTACAATGTTTAAAATTTTTCCTGTCAAGCAGGAACTAGATAAGAATGCCAACTATCACCATTTACATTTAACACTATACTGGAAGTCCAATAAATAAGGCAAGAAAAAGGAAACCAAATATCTTAGAAAGGAAAAAAAGAAACTATCATTACTTAAATATGATATAATTGTAAATGTACAAAATCTAAAACTATCTAGAAATTATTAGAATTTAAAGTATAACTACAGCATTGCTAAATCAACAAAGAGCAATTGTATTGCTATACAGCAGTAGTAACATAAATGAAAGCAAAAGGAAAGAATATTTAAAATAATGCCAAAAAATCAAATATCTAAAAATAAATTTAACAAAGTTATATAAAACTTATACCCAGAAAGCTATATAACACTTAAAAAAATTATAGAAGTCCCAAATATATGTATAAAAGGATATATTGTATTCATGTACTGGAAGACTCAACGTCATTTAAAGATATTAATTCTCTCTCAAATTGATATATAGATTCAGTGCAAATGCATTAGAATCTGACAGGTGTTTTGTTTCTGTTTTGGGTGGTGGCTGGGAAGGACTGACAAACTGACTCTAGAATTTATATAAAATGTAAAGGGCCAGGAATGGACATGATACTCACTGCAGAAGAAAAATTAGAGGATGTGATCTGCTAAACATTAAGATTTTTTATACAGTGATAGTAATTAGAATACTGTGGTACTGGCACAAGTTTACATAAGCAGACCAATGTAATGGAATATAGAGTCTAGCAACAATAATACATATATGGATAACTAATTTTTAGAATTAAAAATATAGATAATATAGAAGAATATTTTAATGACTTTAGTATGGGAAGATGCCTAAAACAAGATACACAATGTTTTGAGGATACTCAGAAAAATGGCAGAGTGAGAGATGTCCTCAGATCTCTCCCCTTGAAACAACAATAAGCTAAACATCTAAAACAGAACAAAAAACACCCAAACTGCACACCAGCATGTCTGAGCGTGGGATCTGAGCATAAGAGCTACCACAGGTCAGAACCCTGGGTAACGGTTGGAGGACTGGGAGAAATAAAGAAACTGCCTCTCGCAGCCACCTGAGCTCCTTGCAGGTTGTGGGGAGGAGTGAAGGTGTGGCAACTTTCCTGATCATCCTGTCTGGAAGTGCCAGAACTTTGAGCAGCCGGCAGCAGAGCCCAGTCATCAGAGCAGAAAGCAGATAAGTGGGATGGGACTACAGAGAAACAACAGTTGATTTTTATAGGCCCCAGTAAATGATGCTGAGCTGCAGCCCCCAACTCCCAAAACAGAGGGCCCCACCACCCATACCTTCTGAGACCGATCACCGCAAAGCCCGAGGGGAATCTGAGCAAACGCTACTGAAACTGTTGCTAACATTGACAGGGACTGAAACTGAGAGCAGCAAGTGTGATTAAATATCTACAAGAAAATAAAAAAGACATTTAGGCTTTATATAAAGCAGGAATCCAAGAAGCTTAGACACCACTTACTGAAAACCAAAAGAAAAGTGCCTTCTTTGCAGCAGTCTAAAGAGATACCTTTATATAATAAATCTTCTTTCTGGAAAAACACAGATTACACTTCCATTATTCCCAGGCAGAGAATTAGTTCATTAAACACCACTAACAACCAACGTGACAAGGCATCTCGGAAAGAAAGAGAAAAATCTCCAAAAAATAAGCTAACAGACATAGAAATATGCGACTTAAATGACAGAGAATTCAGGATGGTACTTCTGAAAAAACTCAGTGAGATCCAAGACAACAAAAATCAACAATTTCAGCAGTTGAAAAAAACTAGATAAGCAGAGCAAGGAGAATAAAACCCTCAAAATAAAACCAAATAGAACTCTGGAGATGAAGAACATGCTGCAAGTGCTGAAAAATGAAATAAATAGCAAGCTGAGGAAACTGAGTCGACCAAATAAAGAAAAAGGTCAGTGATATCGAAGATGGAAATTGAGAAATAAATCAGAAAGAAGAAGAGAGAATCTGAAGAATGAACAATAATGAAAGAGAAATACAAGAACCAGTTGATACCATCAGGAAAGGAAACAAGAATAATGGGCATTACCAAAGAAGGAAAAGGAGCAGGAACTAGAAAGCATTTTCACACAAATAGTTGATGAGAATTTCCCAAATCTAAGGAATGAACTGGAGAATGGAATTCAAGAAGTCAACAGAACACCCAATTATCTCAACCCCAAAAGGCCTTTTCCAAAACACATTATATTAAAATTATCAAAAATTTATGACAAAGAAAGAATTCTCGGGGCGGCCAGGGAAAAGAAGACGGTAACGTATAAAAGAAAACCTATTAGATTATCATCAGACTTCTCAGCACAAACCTTACAAGCAAGAAAGGAGTGGAATCAAATGTTCAAACTGTTAAATGAAAGGAACTTCGAGCCAAGAATAATGTATCCAGCAAAGCTCTCCTTTAGATATGAAGGGAAATAAAGACCTTTCCTGACACACAAAAACTGAGAGAATTCTCCGGTACAAATTCCACATTATAGGAAATACTGAAAGGGGTCAGCTCACCTACAACAAAATGATGAAAAAATACATAACTATGGCTGAGGTGACTAGCAGGCAGATAGAAACAGAGGAGTGCAAACCTTATTATGAACATGGCATTATAAGCTTAAACAATAAGAAGAGACTTTGATATTGCAAGATAGTAATGAACGTTCAGCATACATTGGGACAGATTGTGACAATAATTACAAAAATGGGGAAGATTCAAAGATCCAGATTCTCAAAGGGGAATGGAGACAAGGCACACACAGAAGAAAATGAATATATATGTGTGTATATATATATATATATATATATATATATATATATATATATATATAAGTGTATATCCTCTACATATTTGTAATGGTGAGCACACACCAAAGATTCAGAACTGAAGTATATAATATAAAACAAGAAGGACCGGAGGGAAAATTCACAAAACCCAAGCATAACAAACAAACAAACAAAACGGACATACGAAGACAAGGAAGCAATGCAAACACCGAGCTACTAGAAAGCAGAAGATAAAATGGCTATAGGAAAACCTCACATTCCAACAATCACCCTAAATGTAAATGGGCTGAACTCACCAATAAAAAGGCAGAGTTGCAGATTGGATCAAAAAACAAAATCCAATAACATGCTGCCTCCAGAAGACACATCTCAGTACTAAAGACAAATACAGACTCAAAGTGAAAGGGTGGAAAATGGTATTTCAAGCAAATGGCATTCAGAGAAAAGTGGGAGTGGCAGTACTAATATCGAACAAAATAGACTTCAAAATAAAAAAGGTAAAGAAAGATGCGGAGAGACACTTCATAATGATAAAAGGAATCATGCACCAAAAAGACATAACATTTATTAATATCTATGCTACCAATCAGGGAGCCACAAAATATATAAAGCAATTACTAACAACTAAATGGAGGAACAGACCAAAAACACTATCATAGTAGGGGACCTTAATACCCCACTGTCTGATATGGACAGATCATCCAAACAGAAAAGCAACCAGAAGTAACATCCTCAAATGACAACATCCTCAAATGACACATTAAACTAACTGGACATAACTGACATTTACAGAGCCTTTTATCCCCGAACTACTGCTTATACATTTTTCTCTAGTGCACATGAAGATTCAACCACATACGGGAACACAGAGATAGCCTCAATAAATATAAGAAGGTTGAAATCATACCACCCATATTCTCTTATCATAATGCTTTGAAGCTAGAGGTCAGCTGCAAAAAGAAAGCAGGAAGAACCACAAATACATGGAGATTAAAAAACATGCTGCTGAAGAATAACTGGGTCATGGAAGAAATAAAAAGAGAGATGAAGAGATACACTGAAAAGAATGACAATGATAGTACAACATATCAAAACTTTTCAGCTGTGGCAACACCAGTAACAAGAGGAAAGTTCATATCATTATATGCCTATCACCAAAAGCAAGAACGAGCCCAAATAAACTACCTAACACTTCATCTTAAAACTGCAAAAGGAAGAACAAATGAAGCCTAAAGTCACCAGAAGGAAAGAAATCGTCTAAATTAGAGCAGAAAACAATGAAATTGAAAACAAACAAACAAAAAATAGAAAAAATAAATACAACAAGGAGCTGGTTCTTTGAGAAGGTTAATAAAATTGACAAACCCCTGGCTAGACTCACTAAAGAAAAAAGAGAAAGAACACAAAATCAGAGATGAAAGAGGGGAAATTACAACTGACACTGCAGAAATACAAAGGGCTATACAAAAAATACTATGAAAAATTACATAATAAGGAATTTAATAACCTAAAAGAAATGGATCTTAGGAAAATACAATCTTCCTAGACTGAATCAAGAAGATCTAGGAAATCTAAATACACCCATCAGCAGTATGGAAATTGAAACAATCATCAAAAGTCTACCAAAAAGTCAAAGTCTAGGACCAGATGGCTTCGCCAGTGAATTCTACCAAACATTCAAAGAAGATTTAATACCTACTCTCCTCAAACTCTTCCAAAAAATCGAAGAGGAGGCAATACTTCCCAACTCATTTTATGAGGCCAATATTACTCATTACCAAAACCTGGTAAAGATAACCCAGAAAAAGAAAACTACAGACCAATATCTCTCATGAACACAGAAGATACTAGCAAACTGAATACAGCAACATTTTGAAAAGATTATGCACCACAATTGAGTGGGCTTCATCCCAGAGGCACAGGGATGGTTCAACATATGCAAATCGATTAACGTGATACACCACATAAACAAATTAAAAAATAAGAATCACTTGATCATATCAATAGATGCAGAAAAAGCCTTCGACAAGATACAGCATCCATTTATGATCAAAACACTTAACAAAATCAGGATAGAAGGAAAATACCTTAACATAATAAAGGCCACATATGACGAACCCTCAGCCAACATTATACTTAACAGTGAAAAACTAAAACCCTTCCCTCTAAGATCAGGAACAAGGTGAGGCAGTCTACTATTGCCACCATTATTCAATATAACATTGGAGGTCCTAGCGAGTGCAATCAGAGAAGAGAAAGATATAAAAGGCACCCAAATAGGAAACGAAGAAGTCAACTGTCACTATTTGCAGATGACATGGTTTTCTATATGGAAAACCTTAAAGACTCCACAAAAACACTACTAGAAACAATAATCAAACACAGAAAAGTTTTTGGATACAAAATCGATGTTCAAAAAAATACATAGCGTTCCTATACTCTAATATGAAGCATCAGAAAAGGAGTGGAAAAAATAATTCCTTTTGCAATTGCAACAAAAAGAATAAAATTCCTAGGAATAAATCTAATGAAACATGTGAAGGACCTATATGATGAAAACTACAAGACCTCATTAAAAGAAATCGAAGAAGATACCAAGAAATGGAAAGATACTCCGTGTTCCTGGATTGGAAGAATCAACATAGTTAAAATGACCATATTACCTAAAGCATTATACAGATTAATGTAATCCCCATCAAAATCCCATCGACAGCTTCTAAAGAAAGACAACAAAAATTATCAGATTTATATGGAAGTACAAAAACCCTGAATTGCCAAAGCCATCCTGAGAAAAAAGAATGAGGCTGGAGGCATCACTCTGCTCGACTACAAATTATACTACAAAGCAACAGCAATCAAAACAGCATGGTTTTGACAGCAAAACAGAAACATGGGCCAGTGGAATAGAATCGAGAGTCCAGTAGTAAACCCACATTTTTATGGGCCAATAATTGTGACAAAAAAGCCAAAAACATACAGCAGAGATAGGAAAGCCTCTTCAATAAATGGTGCTGGAAAAATTGGAAGGCCACTTGCAAAAGAATGAAATTAGACTGTTGTCTATCACCACTCAGCAAAATTAACTCAGAATCGATTAAGGACCTGAATATAAGACCTGAAACAATAAAATGCATAGAAGAAAACATAAGAACTGAGCTCAAAGACATTGGACTTAAAGAGGATTTTATGAATTTGACCCCACATGCAAGGGAATTAAAAGCAAAAATAAATGAATGGGACTACATCAAACTAAAAAGCTTCTGCACAGCAAAGTTAAAATGACCTTATTACCTAAAGCATTATACAGATTTAATGCAAAGGAAAGAGACAACCATCTGAATGGGAAAATATATTTGCAAACAATGCCTCATATAATGGCCTAATGTCCAAACCATACAAAGAATTTATACAACTCAATGACAACAACAACAAAAAACAAACAGTCCTATTAAAAAAGGGGCAGAAGACCTGAATAGACACTTCTTCCAAGAAGACATAAAATGGCCAACAAACATATGAAAGGATCTCAATCTCACGAGCTATTAGGAAAATGCAAATCAAAACCACAATGAGATACCATCTCACATATCTGTTAGAATAGCTGTTATCAACAAGACAAATAATAACAAGTGTTGGAGAGTGTGTGGAGAAAAAAGAACCCTCATAAACTGCTGGTGAGACTGCTAATTGGTGCAGCCACTGTAGAAAACAGTATGGAGTTTTCTCAAAAGACTAAGATTTGATCTACCATGTGATCCAGCCATTCTTCTGGGTATTCACCACAAAAACTTGAAAACATATACCCAAAAAGATATTTGCACACTGATGTTCACGGCAGCATTATTCACAGCGGCCAGGACACGGAAGCAACCACAGTGTCCTACAATAGACGATTGGCTAAAGAAGCTGTGGTACACATATACAATGGAACATTACTCAGCCATAAGAAGAGATGAAATACTGCCATTTGCAACAACATGGATGGACCTCAAGATGATCATGCTAAGCAATATAAGCCAGACTGAAACGCTGAAAATCACATGGTATCACTTTTATGTGGGATATAAACCTAAAAGCAGTAGACAAACAAGACAGACAGAGACTTATGGACATGGGTAATAGACTAGTGGTTACCAGAGGGTTGGGGCGACGGAGGGAAGGGAGGTAGATGGGGTAAAAAGGGTCAAATATGTGGTGACAGAAAGAAATTTATCTGTGAGTGGTGAACACAGAATGCAATGTGTGTGTGTGTGTGTGTGTGTGTGTGTGTGTGTGTGTGTGTGTGTACGCCTTATGGTTGAATTGTACACCTGAAACAAAGAACAACAACAGAAACATTTTTTTAAAGTTTTTCTAGCTTTTCTCATTGGGGCAGTTGAGCCATATTACTTAAGCCAGGTATTTGGAATTCTCTTGGTTCAGCTATGGTTTTGCAAAATAAAAAAATTATTTAAATTTAAAAGTAAGTTTTTAAAACCTAAGTTTTAATGTAACTTAAAAATAGCACTAAAGTTTTTACTCAGTAAAAACATTTTTGCATTTGATTGAGATAATATGGACTAGGTATATGGGGGAAATGGTAGTTCTCCATCTTACGTTTCAAGAGAGGAAAATGTGCTTAAAACATTCTTATTATTGGGAAAAATATGCTGATTTTATTAGGAACTCCTGCTTAAATATCATCTCTGCATAGAGGCTATATTGGGAGTCCCCAAGACCACCCTTTGATGATTCAGTAGGAGGACCCACAGGTCCCAGAACAATCAGCCAATGGAAAAGGTGCAGAGAGTGAAGTCTGGAGAAAACCAGGTGTATGCTTCCAAGAGTCTCCTTCCAGTAGAGTCACACAGGACTAACCCAATTTCTCCAGCCACTCATTGTGACAGTATGTGTGAAATGTTGCCTAACAGGAAAACTCACCCAAGTTTTTGTCCAGGGTTTTTGTTGAGGATATGCACATAGATATGTAGTTCCTATCTGTGTAATCTAAGTTACTGAAGCTCTAACACCCCATCATGGAAGGAAGTATTCATTATAAACCACATTGTTAGCATAAACTCTGGACAAATTAGTGCGGTGTGACTCAAGGCCGCAGGCATGCAAAAATACTCAGACAGAACAGTCCAAGGAAGAGTTCAATTCCCAAGTGCCAGACAAGGTCCAGTCATGAAAACAAGTCTTTCTTGAGATGTGCAGGGTTTGAGCAGCTTAGACCTGCTAAATTAACCCTTTTCCATGCAAAAGTTCTATCCTGACCAAACCTGAAGAAGGAAGCACCCCTTGTTACTCTCTAGTCCCTCACCTTGCAGTATTTCTTATTTCTTAGCGTTCTTTCTCCTCCAGAATATAAGTTCCATGAGGTCAGAGACTTTGTTCACTGCTGTATTCCCAGTGTCTAAAACAGTGCTTCATTTATAGTTGGTGCTATATTTGTTGAATAAATGAATGAATGAAAATTATTTATGCAATTACTTAGGAATACTAAAAATTTGACTGGATCTAATTTATTGGGGCATGCTGTTATTTTATGAATGGCAACGTTCTCATTTGTTTATTTCTCTCTTCTGAACAGGCCTATAATTCAGTAGCCAGATCTTTCCCTCGAAGGTTTGTTTTGCCCTTACATATCAGTTTGAATGCCAGTGAAGGAGAGGACCTCAGCCCACTGTCCTATTCTTCAGCCAGTGCTGTGAAACAGGCTGATGGAAAGGTATGCTATGAACGGACATTAGACTAAGACTTTGAACTTTAGTGGTGTTACTTTCTTCATTGGCTGTTGTTCTCCACGATGTTTGGTGCACAATCAGTTTCATAACATTCAGCGCAACAGGGTAAGGTCATGGAATATTGCTTGCACAAGAACCGCAGAATTCTGGGTATGAGTGAGCACTGTGTTTATCTACCCCTTTTGTGTTTTGAAACAGATACATGCAACTTTCTAATGGTTGTGAAATGTCTGAATCTGTGAGATTGTTATTTACCATCTCTACCTTTTAGATAATTTGTACTTAACACAGGCATATCATTTTGTGTAGCACATCAATGTCTTAGCTTTAGGAGAATTAAAAGCCCACTTCTACCTCCTGTGTCATTTGACAGCTTAGGCACAAAACCCAATAACCTTTTATGCATTCATATACAGGACGGAAAAAGCAACCTCAGTTTCCAGGCCCTCTCACAAACTCTTATAGAGTATTAGCCTCCTCACTGACCTACACTGAAGAAAATAAGTGAGAATTTAGCAATCATTACAGATCCTTTTGGGACCTCTTTTAGATTTGGTGCTCTTATGAAAATCTACATCCGGAGGACTTAGAGAAGGAAGGAGGTATTGAATTTCCCCAGATCAACTATGGTCAATTCAGTGGCAAAAAGTATCGTTTCTTCTACGGCTGTGGCTTTCGGCATTTGGTGGGGGATTCCCTGATGAAGGTTGACGTGGTGAACAAGACACTGATGGTAATGAAAATCTCTTTCCTTTTCAAACCCTTGAAAGACCTGTTCTGCCCTTGGAATTAGTTTTTGTTTTGTTTAGGGTAGTTTTTGAGATTCTTTAGTATTTAAGCAGCACAGCTACTTACTTTTATTAAGTTTGAGAACCCTAACCTAGGTTAGGGGTATTTGCCTTCTAGGGAATCTAAATGAACCAGAAACCCAGAAAAATAATTCAATGCTTGACGTTATTTTGAGAGAAATCATGGGGTTATGGTTGTTGGGACACTTATATTTCAGGTTAATGGAAAATTATAACTTTACAAATTGTGTTTGATGATGATGGTGATGGAATCTGCGGCTACAAAGGCTTTCTCTCTCCTGTTCAACTCAGTGAACCTTATTCTTTTACTGTTGGAATATCATGTTGACAGCCAAATTCATGCTGGGAGGGGCAAAAGCTATAGAGCACTTCCAGCTCCTAACTAACCTTCTATCAATTACTTTTTTGGGGACTTACAGGTGTGGAGAGAAGATGGCTTTTATCCCTCAGAACCTGTTTTTGTTCCAGTACCAGGAACTAATGAAGAAGATTGTGGGGTTATTCTTTCTGTAGTGATCACCCCCAACCAGGTAAACATATTTCCTTGTCACCAGTCAGAAAGAAAAGTAGCACTGAGCCTTCTGAAGGTTATATTTAGTGATGCCTTTGATAGTTTATTTTGATTCCTATGTGGCACTTTCTCTTCCTCTCCTTGCTATTTATGAACATTTTAAAAATCATAATTCATACTTTATTATTTTTTAAAATTTCCATTAGAACGATAATACTACTAATCATTTATAGTTACATAGAAATGTATTTACAAACTGCTTTCATACATATTATCTTATTTAGTCATCAAAACAACTCCAGGGGTACCATTTACACATATGGAATTTGTAACTTAAAGAAGTTGAAAGAGATTTGCACTAGATTTTATGATGGTAAAGGCAGTATTTAAATCCCAATCTTCTGACTTTTAGTCTAATATTCATACCACTACCTGTGCTGCCAATTTTAAAAGTCTAATGTGGTAAGGCCTGACCTAGTATCTCAATAATGCAGATATCTAACTTCTTATCTAGGGCATTCTTGTGGCAAATAGGTTCACTGTGAGTACCAGTGTCGATCAATTATTGGGGTTGCTTGGGGTATAGGATAGTACATTTGATGAGAAATGTACTATGATAAAGTAGTAATGGGCTTAGGATGACTTAGTCCTCATACTATGTCCTGATCACTCCTGAAATTATACCAAAGCAAATCTCAGTGTGCCTTGAAGTGCTACCTTTTGAACAACTCTAAAGTAACACAAAATGGAGACATTTCTAATTTGGAAGAAATAATTTCTTTGTCTCTGAAGAAATTATAAAGGGGCAGAAAAAAGATGCTTAAACTCAAAGAGATCCTATGAAGGTGATTGGTATAAAGAAGAACATTTTTGCTCTAGGTATAAACTTCTTCAGCCATAATTTCCTTTTTAAGTCCTATTCAGCAATTCAGCAAACATTTAATGAATGAATAGGCAAAGCACTGTGTTAGGTGTTGGGGAAAGATATGAAGATCAATAAGACTCTTTCCCTTAGGAATTTTATAGCCCAGTTGAGGAGACAGGTGTATGACAGAAAAAAAGAATTTTCAGTATTCTTTTTTTTTTTTTTTTTTTTGTAGAATAAAAGCAACTTTCTTCTAGTCTTGGATGCCAGGAACTTTGAAGAATTGGGCCGAGCAGAAGTACCTGTGCAGATGCCTTATGGGTTTCATGGCACCTTCGTAACTATCTGATAGAAGAACTCAAGGTCTGAGAACTATGTTTAAAATGAATGTGCTCTGTACAAAAGAGAGATACCTTACCTTCCAAGCTGTAGACATGGTTTTAGAATTTCTCTTAAAAACAATTTGTGTGATGATTATGATTTTATGTTTTCTTAGGGTTTTTCCTTGAAAAGATTAAGCAAGTGTTGATACAACCTTTTGAGGAGAGTTTAAAATTTATATGTACTGGATTTATCTTCCTTTAGGTAATAAGAATACGTGGAAGAATAACTAGAACAAAGATCTTCACAGTTGGGAAAATAAATACAAATAATCATAGTAGTAGAATAAGAATATAGGTCTGAAAAAGCATCTTTTTTCCCCCCTCCATCACAGCCTGTTACCACCTGTCCTCAGTTACTCAGAGGAAGCCGACTATGTCATACCTTGAGGCTTCTTTTAAACTGGATGCTTCTCTGCTGTCTAGAGCAGATGTCATTGCAGTTGGACCATCCACTATCACCTCCTACCCTGCCCCCAGCTCAGCCTTGGGAGGGTGTTGTTTTGAGGGACGTTGCTAAAATCAGGCATTTCTTCTAATCTCCAGGTGTATAAACTTCTTCAGGCATTAATGAAAAATCAGTAGTTCTTCATTTAGTTGGGCAACAGGTGGCACTAGAGACCATTTAATCTCTACAGTTCTTAACCCACCAGTTTTTATCCATAACCAGAATCAGCCTAAGTCTGTCTCTTAAGCCACATTCTTGCTAACACCTTCAAAATCCTTTGTTCCCCTTTCCTTCACTTATATTCCTTCCCTCCACTGAACTCCCACCACGGGCCAGTTAAACCTTCCATACTCCTTCTGTACTGAATATTTCTGGAGAAGTTCCCCAAACATGTCTTTTGGGGGCAACTGTAAATTCATGATTAAGTTCACTGCACACAGCAGTCAGTTTTTTTCTCAGTTTTCCTTAAGAGTTATTATAAACATCACAAACCCTATCTTCTTAAGTGAAGTGTTCCATACATAAAGATGCCACATGTGAGAGTTTACATCATGGCAATGAAGTAAAAGTTCTAAGTTTTGTGTTTGGGTTGGTGAGATATAGAACAACAGATCAGGTACAGAATGGCAAGAAGCTGCCGAAGCAGAACTAATATAGCAGATATGGGAGCTTAGAGACTGAAGTAACCATGAGAACATAAATCCCCTGATATTTTACAGGAGTCCTTAGAAAGGCATGGTACTCCCCCGAAAAGACCTGGAGGTTGGATTGAGATCTTATCTGGATCTGAAGGGTGAAGGAGACTAGTTGACATCTGGGAAGTACGCAGATCTGATTGTGTCCTTCTTCTGTTTATAAATCTTTATTCCATCCCAATTTACAGAGAGCGAAGTTCAAACATATAAAGGTTAATAGTATAATTATAAGATTTTGACCTAAGGATGCCTGAATCCTGCTTTGGCCCTGCCATCTATAAGGTTCTTGAAGGAGAAGACAAAAATGGATCAATGATATTTTATAATCTAGGTGTATATGCCTGGTAGTCCAATGCAGAACGTTTTGGTAAAATTGAGTGAGCGTGTGACTAAGGCTCAAAGCCTGGGCAGGGCCTCTTCCTTTCCCTAGGCTCAGCTTATCACTGGCCAGTGTCCAGACACAAGGACAGAGGGATGTGGTCCACAAGTGATGGAAAAAGAGATTAGGGCCTGCCCTAATGACCTTGTCTCAACTAATTACATCTGTAAAACCCTATTTCCAAATAGTTATATTCTAAGGTACTGGGGGTTAGGACTTCAATGCATTTTTTTTTTTTTTGCGGGGACACAATTCAACCCATAACTGGATCACTGAGGGTAAATTGGGTGAGTACCTTTATATAGAATTAGCTTTAATAAAAATTTTAGAGCATGAACTCTGTAAAGGTAAAATGATTTCTCAAAAATTTTTTTATTTTTTACCTTTTGTTTTGACTTTTTTAAAACTGTTTTTTGGAATGAGTAAAATGTTTGTGTGACCACTGACTATCTTTGATGTAGTCAATGCCTGGGAAATATTGTTTATAAGTGATCATGGTTAAGTAATTCACTTATCTGGGGCTATGCTTTCTTATCTATAAACCGAGAGCACTAAACTAGATAGTCTCTATTTCAAAAAAATCTCTGAAGTTTATAATTCTTTGAAGTTCTTTCTTTATAGCATAAAAGGGAGATGAGAAAATATTTGAAAATGTGTGCAGAATGATTACTATATAACATAATTTAATATAGCACAAACAGAACATATAGCTGGAGACCAGAGAGATTTGAGAGAAATTACATTTGGGACTTATATTTCTGCCACTCTCACAATTTTATCTATCCTTCCCAGTGCCTGGAACAGTGCCTACCTCATAGTGGGTATGATTCAGAAAGGACAGATTTCCCCAATTTGGGAGGAAGACCAAGCCCCGTACCAAGAGAAGAGGGTCCTTTGGCAGAGAGTGTAGAAAGAATTCAACACACACATCAAAGTTCGAGTCAAAAGCAAAGTTTACTAGAAAAGGGATAATACTCCACAGACAGTGCGGTCTCCTCTCAGAGGCACAGAATGAAAGGGACCAAGAGAGACGTGTAAAGGCGATGAGTAGGGGACCCATTGTTCAGGGAATTCAGTTTACCTGTCATTGGTTCCCATTTCCTTTGATATGGACACATAGGAAGGAGAAGGCAAAGAGTAAGTAGCCTGAAAGGCCTGCTGGCAGTTCCCAACTTTTAATCTATAGATTCCCCAGGGTTTTAGCTTAGAGAATGAACAATTTTATTTGTGTCGGGCAGCCACTTGAAGACTTGTTCCTGTTTCTCTTTCCACAGGTGTGGGAAATGGGTGATTAGCATTCCCGGTGGAAATCTTCCTTTGTTCCGCAGGTGTCCTTCTGGCCTGGCTGCAGAGCTGAGCAGCATATTGAAGTCTCTTGATTAACATTTTTAACTCTCTTGCCTTCTCCCTGCATCGTTCAGTCAATATTTAATAAAAGCATGAAAGGAAGCAAGAGGTGACTTGCAACCGGGAACTGCGTCGTTTAGACGTTTCTCCTGAGCAGAGGTGAGGCGGTAAGACCTTCTGACTCCGGAGGAGTCTACGGCGGACGTGGAACTGCTGATAAGTGTTCATGGGTGCATGTATCCGCACCGTGCCAGAGCCGGAGTGCTAAATGGGCCCGTGCGTGCGTGTGGGTAAGGACAGCTTGAGACTTACCCCTGGCCAGAGTCTTTACAAACACTCCACAGGGAGTATCCACGTGGTCCTTCCCGTGCCCTCAAGTTTCTGCCCTTTATGCAATTCGCAGACTGACCGTGGGGCTCGTCGCAGAGGAGCCCAGGGACTGGAGGTTTCCACTGGGAGCGGGGCCTTCCAGAAGTGAATGGGAGGGTGGCTCAGGGCGGTCCCCCCCGACCCAGAGCGCGCCCAGTCCGACCCCAGCTGCGTGACGCGACCTCAGGCTGAGGAGACGCCAAACCGGGCGGTGCAGCCCCCCCCCCCCCGGCCCCGGCTGGGCCCCGCCGGCCCTGCACACGAGCCAGCCCGGGCCCCGGACGGTGAGGCCGCTGGTTCCCGCCTCCGGCCGGCAGGGGGAGCCCCGCCGCGGGGGGCGCCGCCCGCACCGCGCAGCCGCGGGGAGAGGCTCTGCCGCCCCAGTTCCCGCGCCGCGGCCCGGGGGTGGCGGCGGCGGCTCCGCGCGCGGGCCCGGGAGGCGATGAGCGCCGCGGCCTCTGGCCGTCGCCGCCGCGCGCGCGTGTCCCGCCTCGTCTCCTTCAGCGCGACCCACCGGCTGCACAGGTGGGTTGTGGCGCCGGCGGGGCGGGGCGGGGTGCGGGGGGGCCGGGGGCGCGCCGGGGTGGGGGCGGGGGGGCGCCGGGGAGCGGGCGGGGCGCGGGGGTGCGGGGGGGCCGGGGGCGCGCCGGGGAGGAGGCGGGGCGCGGGGGTTGCGGGGGGGAGGTTGGGCGCGCCGGGGAGGGGGCGGGGCGCGGCGCGTCCCTCCTTCCGGGCCACCCTGCGTGTGAGCCCGGCGGCGGGGTCCGCTGGGGTCCGCCGGGCTCCGCCGGGCTCCGCCGGGCTCCGCCGGGCTCCGCCGGGCTCCGCCGGAGGCAGCGAGCGCGGCGCGTTGGTGACGGACTGCGGAGAGGCGCGGTGGGGCGCTGGCTCTGCGGTCCGAAGCCACTTCTTTGTCGGATTCCCCTGGTTCAGCCCAAAGGGTTGCTGCAGCGTTCAGAGGAGTTAAACTTGCCCGGGGACACCGTGCCAGGCGCTTTCGCGAGCTCTCCGTGCACATTAGGTCCTCTCGGAGCTGCCGGGAACGCTAGCCACCGCAGCCAGTGCAGTCGCAGCCCGGCAAGTTTTGTCCCCTTTTTACCTCAGGAAAAACGAGCTTAGGTGTTCACTTTCCCAAGGCAGCTCTGAGAACAAGCAACAGTTGGAATTTCAACCCAGAACACTCAGACTGTCTGGTGACCCTGAATTGTTGCTTTTGGGGAGACTTTTGCCACTCACGTGCAGGTTCCACTGTGAGCATCTTTTCCTTCTACCAACAAGATCCGCGGATTCATTCGCTGGACAAGTGTTTGTTGTGTGCCTGTCAGGTCTGGGGCTAGGTAGAGGGATGCAGCAGTGACCAGGTGCACCTGTCTGTGTCACTGCCATCTGTCTGGAGTGTACAGTCTGGCGAATATTGTGGAAGGTACAGTGGGATAATTTTGTGCAAAAGCTTTGTGAACTGTAGCACTCTAAATGCAAGAAGCGGAAGAATGGGAGAAGGAGGAAATAGTAAAGACTATTTCAAAAAGAAAGGGGTTGTATGATAGAAAGCTCCAGTGTATGAGGGCAGTAAGGACTCATTAAAGATGCAGAGATTGGACAGGAATAGGTTAGGTATAAAAATCTTTTGAGAGAAGTGTTTGCTGCCTGGAACAACAACCAAATATTGTAATTTAAAGTTTCGCCTGATCTGAATGCCCCTCAGTAGATTGAAGTTATCAGTAGGCAGTAGTTGAGGCATAATAAAGCAAAATTGTTAAAGAAGAGACTGCGAGGTCATGTAGTTATTTTTCAGGAGGAATGAGATTTTAAGCCACTTGAGGGCAAGCGTATTTTATCACTGTATGCCCTTGCTTCATTCAGCCCACGCCTAATATGTAGTAGGTACTCTGTAAAAATGTTTGAGTTGAAAATTAGACGGGCCTTGAGCAGATCAGTTTTGGAATCTTGCTGTGGAACAAGGGTATTGAATTTGTTTATGCTAATTTTTATGGTACAGTAGCCTAATTAGGGGGCATACACTGGGTCCTGACATAAAGCTGAATAATGAAATCAAGTTGATTATGATTCTCTGGTGAGCTAAAGTAATAATAAATTGTGAAACTTTTCAAAAGCTAGAACAAATAATAATTGTAGGGAACAGAGATGTCTGATTTTGTCATGTTGACTTTTTTTTTTGTCAGCAAATCTCTGAGTGATGAAGACAACTTGAAACTGTTTGGGAAATGCAACAATCCAAATGGCCATGGGCACAATTACAAAGGTGAGAGAAAAACTGATGAACATTTAGCCCTTTCAGTTAAAAGTAAGAGTGTTTAGCAAATATAGTCTTAATGAGTAAAAGCCCTATAGACGGACCAATAACGCTTTGAGCTTTGAATGAGATGTTAAATGGAAGTTCAGAATGAGAAGAGCTGTTGCCTTGGTTGGATGAGTCTTAAAGTTTTACCTTGTAATTGTCTACTCTGTTACAGATAGTCCAAAACAATGAATGGTTTAAATAATTTTTTCTTGGCCTTAGAGTATGTAATGAGATTGTTTAGCACCATGTTTCATTCTAATTAGATGTTGCCGAGGCTGTTAAAATTAGATTGTGGTCTTTGAGTAAATAATGACTACTGACAAAAAGAGAATATTGGCTAGGAATATGCTGTCTGACAGGAAAATATGTTGGGTCTACAACTTTGCCTGTAGTTTCAAGAACATAATTAATTTATGTAAGAATAAGAGACTTGATTTTTTGAGATACAGCTGATATCTCAGAAAACAGCTATAAAAGCCATTGAGTATTACAGCATATGGTGTGGAGTAAAGGCCAGAAAAAAGTGTCAGGAGATCAGGATTTCTAATTTAGTTACTGCCTCTTAATTCAACCTATGATAGCTCTCATTCTTAGTTTATTCACTTATCACATAATATCTAATGAAGTTTGTATGATGTTGAAAAAAATATAAAAGTTGTCAACTTGTAACGTATTCTGATCATCAGGATTTTTCAAATGCTTCATCAAGCACTTGTTAATTTATAAAGCATTACTGTAAACTGTTTACATCCATATGAGTAAGGGATAAGAATTTTAGGCCCAGCAGTTTTGTGTTCTTAGAAAGGTACTGCCCCAAATTGGACCAGACTGATGTGTAGCTGGACTTTTTCCTGTTCATTTTCTACTTTTACAGGCAACGATTGAGCAGCAGCTTCTTGATCCTACCTGGTAGAGATTACAACATAGTGCATCAGCATCATAAGCAGAATTTATACCCTTTTTGGCCTTGGCTAAACTCCTCTGCTTTGTCTGGGCTTCTGCCACGCTCCTTTGTCTTGGTCGACTCTTGCTTTGATTTATAAAAAGATCTTAGCTAAGAGGACAGATGTCATATAAAAATATATCTTTATGGGACAGAGATCTAAGAATTTATGTTGCTAACTTGTGCTTGGATGTTAATTTATTGAAAGTCATGCTGGTGTTTGCTATTTCTTTTCTTTCCCATAGTTGTGGTGACAGTACATGGAGAGGTACGTGCTGAATATATCTATTTGGTTTGTATAGATTGCTGGGCCTTCTTTCCGCCAATGTGATAGATTCTGTGTTGAAAAATTCTTTTCAAATTAGCATTGCTTTATTGTTGGCCTTTGACTATGGTGAGCTACTTCCCTTCAGGCCTTTCCTCTCCCAAAGTGTCATCTTTAATGTGCTTCATGTGGTTAGGTAAAGAGCAGTATAATGAAAAGGGTGCCTGGAGCACTTGGTGTCTCTGTGCTGAGATTGATGATTGTGTTGGGGATGAAGGCAAATGTGGGCACAATTTCTGCACTTTGTACAGCCTTTAATAATTTACCAGAGGTTTAAAAATGAAGAGCATATTGTAGTAATACTCACCTTTGTTTATTCTTTAGATTGATCCTGTTACGGGAATGGTTATAAATTTGACCGACCTCAAAGGTTATATGGAGGTAATGGCATGTTTGGTGCTTATTATGTGCTGTCTTCTAAGTGTAATATTTGACAGCCCCCTTTCACTTCCCGGACCAAGTATCTGCAGGGATGCCATGACTGTGTGAGTGGAATTGGGTGTGGGAATAGGGGAGTAGTTGAAGGAACTACTTTCGTGTTGGGTGGCTTAATGGAAATTAGTCACAATTGTATTACAATGATGGAAATGAATGTAGCATGCTCATCTTATATTTCTTGCTGACATATCTTGATTTCCTATGTTTAAAAATTCTACTGTTCCTTCAAGACCCAGCTTTTTCCTTGAAGCTTTCTTTACCTTCTTTGAATTTTCCTTGTGCCTTTGATCAAGATTTTCATACTACTCCATTTTATTCACTCTAGCTTTATTATAAACTCACTGGGGCAGTTCATCATAAAAATAACACAAAAGAATGTGTTTGATAAAGGACTCACTGATGATATCACTTGAGAATTCTCACACTGTAAGAGACCTTAAGAGATTCTCTAAGTCCATTTCCTCATGCTGAACAGTTAACTGACTTGCCCTAGGTCACATGGTTAGTCTTTAACAAAGTTGGGAATAGATTTCTTTCTATCCAGCTTAGTTTTTATTATCGTTTCACTTGTGTATTTAGTTCTTTGCTTCAGCTCTGCCCTTAGCTTTTATTCTAAAATTTGACATTTGTTTCATAAAAATGCTTTTATTAATAATCATTATTACTTCTTTCACATTACTTATCTATCACCCATGTATTTAGCAAGTTTGCCTACTTTATGTCAGTGTTCGAGCTAAGCACTAGGAATGCAAAGGTGAATGAGACATAGCTCTTACAGAATGCTCACATTACTTTTTCTAGGAGGTAAAGAATAACAAGTGCCCAGTAAGTTGGTTGAATAAATGAATAAGAGAATGAGTGAATAAATAAACAACACTGTGCCCAAAATACTTTAGGAAAACTATAAAGACAGAGTTCTTGCATTAACTGGGTTCACAAACTATACATATACAGAGTGTTGCACAAGACAACAATATGAGAATTACAAGATGTCCCAAGCAAGCAATATGACTAAGTATACCTTTGTATACCACTTCGAAGGACACCACACACTCCCATTAGTGAAAGTGGCTCATCATAGCAGCAGAGTAAAGTTAGAGCCTTGTTGAAGAGGCTTCAGTTGAAAAGTTGGGACCTGGAATTGAAGATAAAATGAAGATATTTATTTTCTTGATATCCATGTGTTATCATTTGATCTGTTTTAAATGTTTGGTTTAGGACTTAATTTTATATGATACTGGTTTTGCTCAGAAAATGATTGCTATTATTGCTATTAATGTACTCGGAACCATACCACATGGAAAATTAGATTGTTTCACAAATGCTTAGATTTTTTACAATATAGCTAAAAGCAAAAACAGAATAAGGCAATTGCAGTTCTTGCCAATTGACAAGTGAAAGCATTATGTTAGTAATATATATAAGCATAAAGAAGCAATAGTCTCTGTGTGTTTATATTTTTTCTTTAAAGAGCCCAAGATCATTCTTAAAATACTACTTATAGCAGAAATTTACAACTATTAACATAGTTTCAGTTTTAGTCTGCTGTGAAAAGTGTAGTACTCATTGGATCTTTGTCCTAATGATATTTTCTTAAAGGTAGTGAGACTGTTAGGGACAAGTATTTCTGGTAACTTTTTGGACAGAATGCAGGAAGTTTTAAACTAAATTCTGAATTACAAGGCTTTGTTACAAGAAAGCTCCAGTGAATTCTCTACTTTTTGGTTTCTTAACCTCTTTACATTTAGTGAGAGGATAACGTCATGGAGGGCTTACTTTATTTTACAACTTTAAATTGTCTGAGATTGCATTATAAGATAAAGTGTTTATAAATATTGAGTTAGTGGCTAAATGATAAGTTTTAGAGGCAAAGGTAGAACATTTTGGAATGTGAGTCATAAATGGCATTATGTTTTTCCTTTGTTTTGTCTGTAGGAGGCAATTATGAAGCCCCTTGATCATAAGAACCTGGATCTAGATGTGCCTTACTTCACAGATATTGTAAGGTGAGTGTGACTGTCTTACCTCATATAGATAATAAGAAAGAAGAATTGATTTTAACATTTAATCTGATTGCTGTGTGATTTCTGAAGTTTTAGTTTAACTATTGATGTCTTTTAAAAGTAGAATTTCAGTTTTCTGTAAATATTAACATGAAATTTTATTGTTTTTTGATCTTCTTTCCTTTTCTTCTACAGCACGACAGAAAATGTAGCTGTATATATCTGGGAAAACCTCCAGAAATTTCTTCCTGTGGGAATTCTTTATAAAGTAAAAGTATATGAAACTGACAATAATATTGTAGTATATAAAGGAGAATAGCCCATAGGGTTTAATATTTTAGAAAGATTTAATTTCCATATTTGAAAAATAGCTTTATCTCCTTAGACTATTAATAAGTCATCACATATTATTGCACCTCTACATTGTGTTCTGGAGTGTTTGATTTATTGAAAACACTGTGAGTAAAACTTGTTTTAAATTCAAATCTATTTTAAAACAAAATTTGTAATGTATCCTGAGTATCTTTTTTGAGATTAAAAATCACTTTATTTCAGCAAAATGTTTTGGTGTTGAACTAATTGAAAGCAACAGCAATCTATTTTTGTTTTTTTATTATCTCATTTTTAGTATTCATTTTTTTCTGATATGATAATAGACATAAAAATTACAGTAGGAAAAATACAGATGACCACAAAGTCTGGAAACATAGACTACATGTATTTCCTAATAGATTGAGCTACTTCTTCTAGGGTATGCTCTAGGCATAAGTTTGTTCAGGGAAAATTAGAAACAAATCTCCTGAGGCAGTGTTTGTAGATGGATGTGCAAGGATTGATGGAAATGCTGCTTTAGTGCACATTGCCCATTGCGGTTTCACTCAGCTTATTATTGAACATGAATTGCTAGTGAGAAATAGCACATTGAACATGTCAAAGAATATCAGTCAACTACCAATTAAGTATATTTGTGTATGTTTCCAGACTTTATGGCCACCTGAACAGTTTGAACTGAGAAGACTGAAGAATAATCACTTATATTAAACTGTGTTAAAATAATCAATGTGAAAAGGATCTATTACGCTGTAAAGCATCTCTTGTATACAGTTTTCTCTATTCGATTTCATTTTGTTCTGATCATTAAACTTACCTGCTTAAGTTGAGCTATATTCTTGGCATTTATCTCTGGTATCTTTTCCTCAGGACCAAATCCACAAGAATGTATTTGCTTGCTTTGCACAAGGAACCGTTCTCTCTTGTGTTCTCATTAGTATCCTAAACTTATTAAATATAGGGTTTTGTTTTGCTCTTCACATGCCAACTATTACCAATGGAATTTCAGAATGTTGCCTCCTGAAAATAGTAAAAGGCCATGTATAATGATTACTAGAAAAAAATTCTAAGGAGTACACTTTTATTTTGGAGAGTTAGTAACTGCAGGAATTGTATGATAAATTTTCACAGTGATACAATGCCTACTTAATTATATTTTAATCTGCTTTAGTTATCAAACACAATTTTTATGTTATTTTTTCATGTATATTTTGTATTGATTACTTGAAAGTCAGGGTAGCTGTATTTTATTAAGGCACTTTTTGTTTTAATTCCCACAAATACCATACAAGGTGGGCATTATTTAATCCACTTTGCAGATGAGAATATAAAAATCGGGTGAGTTTAAACTATTTCTCCAAGATCACTCAGTCAATAGAGAGCAAACTAGTGTTTCACACTCAGAGTATGTCTGACTACCAAGCACAGACTCTAATAAAAGGATAATGTATGTATATTTCACTATTTTTTTTTAATTCCAAATTTTACAGATCTGATATGATATTAGAAAAACATGATTTTTCATAATAACATGGACACTCCAGTGTTTAATTTGCCTCGAGATAACAGGTTTTTTTCTACTTGCTTTCTGTAGGAAAGTGAGAATTCTCCCCTCCCCTCCCCCCGCAACTTTCATAGATGAGTGAAGGACCAAAGATTTTCTTCTAAGTCTCCCTAGAACCTGCTATCAGAGATCTTATCAAGCTATACTGTAATTGTAATTGTTGCTTTACCTTTTTTGTCCACTACCCTGAATTCCTTGTGGGCAAGGTATTCTAAGCAGAGTATCTGGTAAATAGTACTCAGTAATTTTGTTGATTAAATAAATGAATGGCATATGGGTGGAAACTGCTGAAGTTTTATAGTGCCTCCTACATAGGAAAATATTTTTAGAATT
Organism: Cynopterus sphinx; assembly: GCA_030015415.1. NCBI lineage: Eukaryota > Metazoa > Chordata > Mammalia > Chiroptera > Pteropodidae > Cynopterus > Cynopterus sphinx. The sequence goes on along the minus strand of CM057383.1, from coordinate 76,193,087 downwards.
GAATTGAATAACATGCAAGTATTGAGGCCTGAATTCTAGTCCTTGTGCTATTACTGTTCAGTTGTGTCACTTTCTTCTCAGAGCCTAAGAGATGAATGCTTGGACTACATGCTTTCTGAAGTTGCTTCTGCCTGTTCTCAGATTTTTATCACAACAATTTTAAATACCAAATGAGTAAATATTAATTTATAGAAGGAAAAATGTTATTGGGGTGGTAAGGTTTGGAAAGCTTTGTGGAGGAGGTAAGTCCTGAATGGAACTTCAAGTGATGGGTTAGGGAGGGTGGTATTTTGGAATTCAAGAGGAAAGAGAGAGTACTGAAAGGGTAAAATTTTATTAGTGGTGTTACTAGAGTGGGAATGTACAAAGTATATTTGGGATATAGTGACTAGATTAATCTTAATAGAGTAGTGATGAGGTATGAGTGTGTAATGGAAGTTAGCTTGGAAATATAGGTTGGGGACAGCCTAGAGGGTCTTGAATATTAGTTTGGTTTTTATCCTTTAAGGAATAGGGAGCTATTGAAGTTTTGTCTGTTTGCTTTTTAAGGAAGATAACCAGTTAGACAAAAGCAAGGAAACCAGTGGCAAAGCCATTGCAGGGATCTAGACATGAGGTTGCGGGGCCAGGAGCATGTTGTGCAATGGAAATGTAGCGACAGGGAGGAGAGTAGAAATCACATTGTGTAGTGCCTGCTGCCAGTGTTAGGCATTTTGCAAAGTACTTTTCTTATTAGCTCGCTTTATCCCTATAACCACGTTGCAGGGTAAATGTATTGGCTATCATCTACTGTCGCATAACATGTTACCCCAAACATAGTGGCTTAAAAGAACCACGTTTATGATCTCACAGGTTTAGCATGCCAGAAATCTAAATGTGGCTTAGCTGGGACCTCTGCTCAGGGTCACTCACAAGGTTGCACTCATCTCAAGGTTTGACTGGGAAGGATCATCTTCCTGGCCCACTCGTGGTAGTTGGAAGGATGGAGCTCCTCGTGGGGTTATTGGACTGAGGCCTCAGTTTTTCCCTCCCTTTCTTGCCCTGTAGGCCTCTTCATAGAGCAGCTCACAGTATGGCAACTTGCTTCATCAGTGTGAGCAAGTAAGAGGACAAGGGAGAGTGCCAGTGAGAGAGAGAGAAGGGGAGAAAGAGAGAGAGAGCATGTGTGTACATGCACTGGCAGGATGGAAGTCACCGTCTTGTAACCTAATCACTTTTCTGTGTTTTGTTCTTTAGAAGCAAGTCACTAGATCTATCCCACACTCAAGGGGAGGAGGTTACACATATACTGCTAGTGTGTAAAATGTGACGTGGGGAAGAGCAGGAGATGAGGCTGGAGAGGTAGGCAAGGGCGTATGCATATCATGTCCTTTTTGACCCCAGGGGAGTAAAGCGCATTTTATTTTGTGGGAGTGAAATATCAGAGAGCAGGGGTTGTTTCCTATGGGAATGGTGTGGTTTGTAGCTAGATAAATGTAGCATGATTCTTGAAATTAAACCAACTCTAAGGTGGGAAGTTAAGAAGAATATTGACCATAGCTCTATGAACAGAATGACCAGACCTCAGCAATCATTTGTATTGCCTAAGTTGATGTAGTCACCACCAATGGGTTATAAAAATGTCCAGAATGATATGATCAGTTTTGTTCATGTGGCCACTAATAGACTAGTCCTATGATAAGTTTGTTTTGCTTATTAGATCATTCCTCCTAGAAGTGGAATTATCTTAAAGATGAGAAACAGATTGTGTTCATTTTGCTTTTGTTATGTCTGGGATATTGCTGGGCTCCCTTGCACTACAAAAATCATTGTTAGTTTCACACAATTTAACTTTATACCAAGACTCTGTTGCAAGGCCCTTGGAAAATGTTCCACATAAACACCATTTCCACATAGCTGCAGGGAGAACTGCTATTGTCACAAAAGAGAAGTAGAGAGTGTGATTCTTAACACTAGAGGATTTTCAAGTTGCAGTTATGCTTTCAAGTATCTCTGTAGTTGGTTTGTGTTCTTCAAAATCCACCCATCTGCTCCCGCCAATATTCTGTCACTATTGAAAGAGGAATATTATCATTAAAAAAAGAAGTAGAACACTTTTTTCCCCTGGTTGTTAGCTAAAGAAATAATATCCCAGGCTTACATTTGTAAAGATGTCCAAGAAACAAGTCCTCAGTACTTCAGCTCAAGTTCACCTTTATCCAACCGGTTTATTATTTAGTATGATAATAAGTATGAACTAAGTTGAAAAAGCCTTTTCACAGATCTCTACTAAATATTACCACTGTGGCCAATGATAACCTGAAGAAACAGAAGGGCTAGTGTTGTCTTTTACCTTTTAAAGTTTTATTTGCCCACAAATAGAACCATAGATGGGTAGTTGAATGTGTTGTAGGCATCTCAAACTTTACATTTCCAAAGTGAATTTCTGATTTCTTCAAAAATGCCACTTTCCTGAAAATGCCACTACCATCCATTCATTTCTTTCAAGCCAGAAATCTGGGCTTGATTTCTTGATTCCAACCTCTTAACCTCTAACCTATCAGAAAATTTTACTGGTTCTACCTTTAAAATATATAATAATTTTTTCTATCATTACATTTCCAATGCCAACACTCTAGTCCAAATGCCCCCGTTTCTTGCCTGGGTTGCTGACATGGCCTCTTAGCTGGTCTGTTTCCAATTTGGTTCTCTTCCACATTCCTGTCACCACCTCTCCTACCACTACCATGTTACCCCTTGAAAAGCTTCCTTTGCTTTAAAAATATAACCCAAACTCTTCACACCAGCCTGCCAAGCCCTATATGATCCGACCACTGCCTACTTGCCAACCTCAAGCTGTTCACTATGTTTTGGTCACACTTTTCTCAAGTCCTAAAGCACACCGATTTCTTTCTTGCTTCAAGGTCTTTTCATTTTGTGCCTGTGAAACAAAGACCTTTAAGGCCACACATTGTCTTGAAAGAAAGGGTTTATTGAGCCACATGCTAGCTGGAAAAAGGACCAGGTCCTGGAGCACGCAGTTTAAACCAGCAGCAGCACCAGAGCTAGGTGGAGAAGACTAACATGTCCTCCATCCCGGGGTGGATGGGGCTCTTATATGATGAGGCTGGGAAGAGAGATGTCAGTTGTTTTGAAAGAATTTACATTGCTATATATAAAAGGGACAGAAAAAGATAAAGGGGCGAGAGTTCTGGGATAGGTGGATAGTCTGTAGGGAAAAAGTATTCGATGCTTCTGTATTGGTTGTGGGCAACAGTCTGGAAAGTTCCTACATAAGTGGGATGTGGTCTGATGGTGGTAGGCTGCTGTTCTTGATAGCTGCCTAAAGTTGAACACACATTTGGGAATGTGAGTCTTTCATTGGTTCGGTCTGCAGCTGTTAACTGATTCATCTTCCCTGTCTCTTCCTCCTGTAATACTGTTCCTATCTCTTTTCCCATCCCCCTCATAAAACCCGTCATTCTTAAGATCTCAGTCTGAATGTCACCCTCTTGATCACCCTGTATAGACAGAAATTTTCTGTTATTTTCTCTTATAATACCTATACACTCCCCTAGCTTGCAGTTAAAAATTATATATTTTTTGTCTTATTTATTTGCCTACTAGTTTATTTTCTGTCCCAACCATGAGGATGCGAACTTCATGAGGTCCAGAGCCCTGTCTGTTTTATTTATTCTAGTTTCCCCAGGACCTAGTCCAGTGCTGGCTACAGAGCAGGTGCTGAACAATTAGTTATTGAATGAATGAAAGTGCCTGGCAATTCTAAAGAACTGTTTCAACTTTGTTTGGTAAAATTTTTGAGATTTAATACCACACTTTTTGAGTATACTTCAGGTTAGTGTTTTTCTCTGTGTGCTTCAGGTTAGAGAATAACTACCACAACATAAAATAAAGTCCAGGTATTCCACCAAAAATTTTTTTCTGGCTAACTTTATCTTCCTGGGAATTTTTCATTTCCATTTGTGGGTAAAAGTTATTTTAGTCTACAACCACCAATTTAAGTAAAGATAAACTAGAATTCTGAATCAAGAGTCTTTTAGTAAACTGCCATCCTCACGACCACATCCCTGTTTGTTAGCAGCCCCGAGTCAGCACTGACCAGCACTCCCTTTACAGTAGGATAAATAGTAAAGATCGGCGCATAGTTATTGTCCCAGCTCGTGAGGAGTAGGTTTGACCCAGGCAGAGAGGTCCTTAGCTGGTCTTGCAAACATCTGGCCCCTGAGAACAGGGTTTCTTGTGGAACGTAGAATTGAACAGATGTGGCGACATTGCAGCAATACGTGATTTTTAGCAAACAAGGGCCTGATTTGTTGCCACATTAACCCTTAATAATTTCCAAAGTACTAGCAGGAGAGTCAAAGCTACATTCTTAAAGGAGAAAACTATGTTTAGAAAAATAATACACCCTAACCAGGTTAACCAGTGGGATATAATGTATTACACACTCATTTGAGATTGTGTTGGTGTCTGTGCAATTAACTACTGGTTTGGGGCATTTGTTGGCTTATTGTGAATTAATATTATGCCAGCCACTATGTGCCTGGTCTCTCAGTCATCATGCTGTTTAAGGCAGGAGTTGGTGCTGGTTCACTGGCGAGGAATCTGGGTTTAAGATTTAGAATCTTGTTCAAAGTTACTCAGTAAGTGGAAGAGCTGGGATTTGAACCTTGTTGGTCTGTTTGGCTTAAAAATAAAACCAGGCTCAACACTTGAAATAACAATTTCAAAAAGTTTCCCAAGCTCTTTAAATATACTTTGTCTGCATATTTAGTTACTGTAGCCAAAGGTCTTTTGAGTTTGTTGGACTCGAGCATGTGGTCTAAAGTTATTTTTGAATATTGCTTATGTATGCATGCATAGATGCATGTGTAAATATTTTTGCATGTGTTAAATCTCAGGTGTGTATAATGAATATATAATACATCTTATGTGTAACATTTATATACATTCTCTTTATTTATATGGATGTAACTTACATAAAAGCAGGGTAGGGGTGGTCCATGCATCCTAGTTTCACTGCTGAGCCACAAAGAAATATAGTCCAGCAATCAGAAGTAAAATAATTATAGTTTTCATTTGTATATCTTGTACAACATTAAGAGAGAACCAGTTTGTAATTGACAGCTGTGCTTGGGAAATCCCCTAGTCTCTCCTTGCAGTCTGCAGAGGCTGAAGCTTCTATCTCAACCTCATAAAACTCAACCCAAACCTTGCTTTTGCTCTTGTTCCCTTCACCCACTCCCCTGACTCAGCTCTTTATTCTGTAGAGTAATTTTATTCCTTTAGCCATTATTTAGATTCTCTGGGAAAAAGAGGAAAGCCTTGGAGCTGGCCTTGAAGACTAGAAGACATTCTACTTAGAAGATTGAAGGGTGGAGGTGAAGGTGGGGCTGGAGAGAAAAAGATTATGAGAAGTCAAAACATCAGCCATGAATTCTTATAACAGTTACAAATTAGAATTTTAGTCCTTGTTATTGGCATTATTTGCACATTTTTATATTGTCATAATACTTGGCTTTCTTATACATCAATATATCATTTGTGATGCTTTTTTTAGGCATTAAATAATTGTATAGTGCTTACTTTGTTCCAGGTACTGCTTGAGGTGCTTTATTCTTATTAACTGATTTAATATCAGCACAACAACCTATGAAGTACTTACTGTTTTTCTCCCTGTTTTATAGATGAGGAAACCAAGGCACAGAGAAGTTAAGTAACTTGTATAAGGTCACACAACTAATAAGGAGCAATATAAAATGAAATTTAACTCAGGCCGTCTAGCTTTAGAGTTTATGCTTTAAGATAATTGTCAAACTATCTCTCTTATGAAATAATAAAGCTTTATTTAATTATTAATATTTTCAGCATTTGCTTTACAAAGTAATGTGAGTGTTGATAGACAATAAGATACTTCCTTAATTTTCTGAAATTTTTTCCTGCTCTGAATGGTTGGTATTATTTTTGGATCATTGACGAGGTTGGGGCTTTTTCTGGTATGTGAAGATCTTTGAGGTAATGGGATTTGCAAGACATCAATTTTCTACTTTCTCAGAATGAATTATGGTGGGGTAGGCAATTACTGTTTCTGACAAACATTAAAAATGCATTCCATTTACAATATGTGAAGCTACAAACAAGAAAGCATAAAGGTAGAAGAACAAGGTTGGATAAGTGAGTGTGGGAGTGATAAACAGTTAATCTCATGTTCAACTCTTTTTACTGCCCACAAGATTATAGCCTGTGGGCTTCTTTGCAGTTGCCTGTGTGGGTTTTTTTTTTTTTTTTTTGGTCTTTTGGTGTATCGCTTTCCTATTAGGATCAGGAGGTTGATTACAAATACGAGGATCAGGATTAGCAATTCCTGAGAGTCCGAATGTGTGCTTCTGTAGCCCTTTACCCTTAGTCTGCCACTCACCCTGCTTGCCACTTATTGGATCCACTTAAGGAGTGACGAAGGATGACACATACCTGGAACCTGTGCTGCTTTAATTCCTGCCTCCTGAGCCCAAGGAAGATACCCATTATTGAGTAGGACACTCAATTTCAGAGCTGGGATTTTGATTTGGAATCCTTATCCGTGCTCCAAGCAGCCTGTGTCAGTCAGTCAGATAGAGCATTAAGATCACACCTACTTACTACCTCTCACTAGACCCTTAAAACTAGGTCTGACTGTGACAGAGAAGTCAAAATTGAGACCTGGATGAGGGTTGAAATACCTGGGCTAACTCTTCACCTAATGGATGGAAAAACCGAGATGGAAGAAGGTAAAGCCACTTGTTTAAGGTCACCTTTCTACTTTACAGCAGACCTGGAATTTAAAAGGTTTCCTGCCTCCTAATCCAGTATTCCTGTTTATCCTCTGTACTGTTTGCCTGAATTCAGCTACCTAGATTTCTTTAAGTCTAAAAGTTTTCCAGCTTTAGAGAGTATCTTTGCTAGGGCTTCAATATTTGTCACACCTTCCACATTGAACCTGCGATGGGGCCAGATTGGACCATGAAAGCTAAATATGAAACTTGTTCCTAGCTTGTTGGGTCAGGACTCACTGCAGTTTATCTTGGAGAAGGGAGCTGAGAAGTGCAGCATACAGGAGCTCTGCTCAGAACATGCAGCCTACTTGTATTTGCAGGGGACACTTACACCCTCTCTTTGTCATATAACCCAGGGTGGCCAGTTGTTCTTGGGGATTTCAGGTGATTCAGGAGCCACTCAGGGAACCCTTAGGGTATCCTGGTTAAGGGTGCAGGCTCTGAAATAGTATAGATCACTTTCCAAAACTCAGCTTCACTACTTCTTCACTGAGTGACTAGGGGAAAATTATTTTTCTCTGTCTGAGTGTCCTCATTTGTGAAATGGCTGTATCTCAAAGTTGTTGTGAGGATCAAATGAGACAATCCATGTTAAGTGATTAGCGCAGTGCCTGGCAGATACTAATAGTGGCTATTGAATGATGTCACAGAAAATGGAATAAGGAGCTCCAAGAGTTGGTTCCTCCAATGAAGCAACATTAAGCTGGCAAAAACTGTCAGAATCAATCTTTTCAGAACTCTAGAATCTGAAAGCAAACAAATGAAGAAACCTCACATCTATTAGGGAATGTTGAATGATAAAGGTGATGCTAACTTTTGGCATTTAAGAAAATCTGTCAGGTCACTGGCTGACTGCTGTGATAACAGACAAGAGACTTCAGTGAGTGATCTCATACAATAAGAATGAGGTCTTTGCAAAAATAGTTTAGAAAAGTCGCTAAACAAATGTATGACTGCACCCTTCAACAAGCCATAACAACATACCCGGGGAAGAAGGGAGAATCTGACTTCCAGAGTTACCACATTACAATATTTAAAATGTTCATTTTTCAAATGAAAAAACCTACAAAATAGGAAAGTATACTGTATTCACAGGGAAGAAGAAGAAATTGTCTCTGAGGGAGGCCAATGTTAGCATCCTGGAATATAGCATCATTATTAAAAGGAACCTTGGTTGGTTATTACTGGAAATACCATGCTTTCTTTTGGTTTTATATTGTATTATTTATATGATAAATATTTTGCTTGTTTCCCTTAGTGGAAATTACCACTAGTGGAAAAATGATCAGTTTGCACTTGAAGAAAATTAAAATTGAGAAAATTTTACCCTTAGATCTGGCCTTGGAAACCTACATTCTCTCACTATTCTATTACTTTTTAGTGCTCACATAAATGAATAAAATTAGATATAACATACTCTGTATTGTGAGTTAGTCACTCATTAAAGACATATTTGAATTTAACATATCCATTATTCTTGTTTGAAATATAGTTTATTTAGTTTAACATAGAAAATATGCCTTCGTGCCACCATTTTTTCCTATTTTTGGCTGCTCAGACATGGTACATTCCTATTTTTTTGCCCTTCCAATGTCACTGGTGGTGTCAGTAGCACGAGGGCTGTTTATCCTTTCTCCTTTCCTTGTTGAGTCATGTAAGTCTTAGAAGCTCTGTGTAACCTGAGTGGGTTTGGTTAGAATTCTGAGGGCATCTTGAAAGTGAGGAAAGATTTTTCCCAGAGACTCAGACACAGATAAATTACTTGGCAATTAACAAAAGTTTAGATTGGCTATAGAATTGGCTGTCAACATGTTAAACCTAGAGAGCTGGAATTCCGGTTACACACAGACAAGTTCTAAGTAGTTAAAAAAAAGCCTAATTTGTATCCTGAAAGGTCCAGTTGAATATCTGTGTGCCCCAAGTTAACCAGTGAGTGGGCTGGTTACCCTCAACCTAGTCTCCTTTTTTGGTCCAAAGCAGTGGCAGTAGAGTCGTACATTTGAGAACATAAAGCTCCGTTCACACACATGTCGGAATTGAATGTAGGAGGATGCAGTGTAGGCAGGAACAATTGTTCCCTTAGTATCCTTCTAGAAGAGGAGGAGTTTGCTGATGAGAAAGACGAGCGTGATCTGAATGGCATCTTTGATGGGGCTGAGGAAGATTCTGTTGCCCAAACTTCTGGAGGTCGTGTAGGGTGATGTCGTGTTCTTGTAGGGTGACATCGTGGTCTTGTAGGATGACATTGTGGTCATTGCTGGAAAAAAAGGCATCAGAACTTTTTTTGGGTGGTGGGTAGGTGCTAGAGAACAAGGCTTATCTAATGGAACACTGAAACCAGAGGTCTTGAGTACAATTCAATAAAGATGTCTCAAGGGCCAAGTGTGTGTAGAGGGGGGTTAAAGCTATGGGGTACGGAATATCAAGAAACAAAAATAAATAAGAAAACTCTCTACTCTTAAGGTCTACACAGCCCAATGATGGAATGAATTTATACTTGACTTATATAACTGCTGAGCATGTTATTTGGTGGGCTTGGCCCTCAAGTGTCCTTAATGTTGTATTAGATCCATCAGTGCAAATGCTATCCAGAATGGCACAATTTTATTTTTTCTTGCTAATTTCAAAGATTGCATGTGAAGCTTATAAGAACTAGGTAGCATCCAGACTGGAGGATGGCTATTCCTGCTTTAAAGTAAGTGGAAAGAGGCACTGTCCAAACCCCTAAATCTCTGTAGTTTCTGTGGCACTGGTCATTTTCCCGTGCAGGGATCTGACCACACATTAGTTCTTCCAGGTTGCCTTCCTAAGAAGCAGAGAAAGCTAGCCCCGTAGCCCTGGGTGGTGGGTGGTGGGTGGGATGTCTGATCCTGGAAAAACTGGGGCTTGACAGTGATATCTACAAGGGTCTGAGTGGACCACAGAGGGAACTATAATGAAGAGAAATGTTCAGAGATTTGTTTAGGCCCATGCATTCTTCTGCCTGCCTGGAGGGTGTCTTTAAGTTCTGTGGCATTGTCTTACTTCATTTAGTGTTTCCCCAGGGCAAATTTTTCTTTAGCAGCTCACTGAGTTAAAAAGTCTGACGGGACCACTTTCTTTTTCTTTTTTCAACTGGATTTTATTAGCATGGAGCTAAGGAGTTCTGACTAGAAACACATTTTTTTCTTTCTTAGCATTTGTACCAGTATTTATCTTGAAAACATATCTGAGAAAAAAATAACACCCAGTCTTTTCGCAGAGGGGAAAATACCAAGGAAACTGTTAAGACTCATATAATAGTTTCATTAGGTATAATTACTTTAAAACTTGTTGAAAATGAATATCCCTTTTGACCACATTTTCAGTGTAAGACTGGTGGGGAAATGGGCAGCATAGTCAATGTATGTCAGTGTTTTGGGGTACTTGGGGAAGTCCTGTTATCTGGACTTTGAGAGAGACTGATGTGTCTTGTTGGTTGAAACTTGTATTTAAAAATTCATTAAAAAAAAAAAAGATTGTAAGGTGTAAAAAATACAAGATGTGGAATTTGAGCCCTAGTTTTGCCATTTACTTTCCATGTGGTCTTAGGCAAAGTCACCTATCTTTTCTGAACTTCAGTTTCTTGAATTTATTTTAACTCCCTAAGGGGTGATGAGAGAAGGAAGAGGGCAGAAAAGGGAAAAGAAGGGCAAGGAGCCTTAGGATGGGTTGAGGTTGAGGACTACAGCCTTTGAAAGACCAATGGAAATTCCTGGTGGTGGATGGTGGCCAAAGGCCACTCTGAGAACTAATGAAATGTTTGGTATTTCCTTGCTATCAACCCTTCTTGGTGCAAATATTCCCCCTTCTCCCTTATAGAGTATCTATACCTGTGAAGGCTTTGTGTGAATGGAAAGTCTTTGTGGAAATTGAGGAAGGAGCTGACTGTCATATTGGCGTCTATGTGATATTGAATAGAAACAGCTCCCTAGGAAGAAGGATTCTGGAGCCGCAGGTGACTGTGAAAATATAAGGCCCTTGGGAATTGGCAGAAATCTTGGAGATGGCTTTTATTTTCTACAGGGCATAGGATAAAGGGTTGAGCTAATCTTATGTAGGTCTCATATGAGCTAGAAGGCTCAGCTGATATTTGGGTAACGCATGATTAGAAGACTTTTTCTAGGGCCCCCACAAAGTCGTTTTCCAGGCTGGTCAAGTTCACTGCCAGATATGTCAATGGGCTACAGAGGAACTTACCTCCTTTACTCATTTTCACATGAGAAAATGCAGTCAGTCTTTCGAGATGGAAAGAGAAGGCTCTGTGGAGGGTAAATCAATGAGAGAGAATGGTGAGGACCTCAGCTGTGGAATTCACAAGTTCAGCTCACAGTTCTGCCTACCCAGAGGATCTCAACCTCCTCAATCATTTTGTGCTTACTTACTCAATTAGTAGATAATTAAATACCCATCTGCTCTATGTTGTCTTAACTAAGATCCTCCCATGATCTTGCTCCAGAGAATAGAATGTCCATCCCCTACAGCAATCAACTTCACTATCCTGAACTTCCCACAGGCTGGTCTTTGTTCAAGCCAGTCCTTCTGCCTGTAATATCCCCCTGGGTCACATCTGCCCACAGATCTAACAGTTACTCTGTGAAGTTGTTCTCCCTGTTATCATTAACCCCAATAGATTTCCATCAGAGAGACATGTCTCTCTCCTGCATTGTCTTGCTATGAGCCTCTCCCCACAACTGGAAGGCCGGAGAGCAGGTTCTGTTAACAATGACTGACACATAGTAGTTGCTTAAAGTTCATTAAATGATGGTAGAGCTTGGTCTGTTGTTCTTATATTAGCGAGTCCATTATTAGTTTCTTGTTCATATATTCAACAATTAATAAGAATATACAACATGCCAATCACCGTGCTTGGTGCTGAGGGGACAGTAGTGAACCAGACAGGCCAGGTTCTTATCCTTGTGGCACTTACAGTTCTCTAGAGAGAGCTGTAAATGAATAATCAACTAATGATTTCAGTAATTGATCGCAGTGATGATATGTGCTCTGATGAAGCAGTGGAAGTTGTGGGAGTAAATAACAGCTGGAACTTCCTTGGGAGTGTAGGGAACGCTTTCTTGAAGAAGTGATTTTTAACCTCAGTAATTATTTCTGTATAGGACTGGCCTTACTAAACCTCATTGTAAAGTTCATGGCCAGGGACCTCTTTATATCCCTTTTGTGCCCTACTCCACAAAGTGGAGTTCTCTGCTTTCTGTATGCCCTATCACATGTGCTGCTCCCCTCTCCTTGTTAGCCTCGTTGATCAAGACCATGTGTGTACATTGCAAACAAGTGGAGAAGCCAGTGCACCATAGCCAGGTGCGAATTAGGAATGGTCAGTGGGAATGTGCTATTTCTATTGCAGATTTCCACTGTTTGGTCTTTTGTCTGTTGTTGCATGGAGTAGAGGTTTCAATGAGGTGAGATTAAAGAGAAGTCATTGCCCTAATTAGTCTTGCATGGCTTCTAAGAGACTGCCATAATGAGGCTGGACTGTAGGACTTTGTGGATTCTAGTAAGTCACTCTGTGGGAGCCAGCCAGTTCCAAGCAGGCTCAGGGCATGGCAGGTGAGGATGGAGTGGCTTGGCAGCATCGTTACCACCGCACTGCTGTCCACAGAGCTCTTTATAGTAGACGTGGCCTAATGGTCATATCTGTTCTTTCAGCACAAAATGGCAGAGTCCAAAAGCGTAAGCACCTCTCAACATATGGTTTCTAAAGTAAACTTGCTAACAAATCCTTAGCTGGTGCGAGTTTAATGTGAGCCCCTGGCTGAGCTCACCTCAGAATGAGAGTGTGTCCATTTGGTTTGACACTAGGAATCCAGGTTTACTACCCAGTCATCACACTTTCTGTTAGCAAGCTATTTCCAAAATGAACCTAAGTTTTAAAAAATGATTCTCCAGTTTGAATACAGAGAATCTGAAGCAAACAGGGTTCCCAGTGACAAAGATTCTTTGTTTAACCAACTTTAGTTAGGCTCTGGAACCTTTTCCTATGCCCATCTGTGAACTTCCTTGTATAATCTAGTTTTAGCAAAAACCTTGCTAAGTTAGCAAGAACCTCTTACCCTCGCTATCTGATCACCCTTAATGTCTAAGTTTCTCATCTTCACCATCTCCCAGGTGATGTCTGATCACCCTGGCCTGCCTTCAGCAACAATTGTTTGTTTGTATGTATGTATGTATGTATGTATGTATGTATGTATGTATGTATGTAAGTATGCATGCCTTCCTTCATTCACTCATTCATTTTGTTTTAATTACCATACAGCTCTGTTTTTCTTTAACATAATAGTTCTTTGTGTTTATGATGAGCATACCTGGTGTGTGTGTGTGTGTGTGTGTGTGTGTGTGTGTGTGTGTGTACTGCTATAGATAAAAAGTAGGACAAAGAATGGCCAGGCAGAAAGGGAGTGCAAGTATTGAATTCTCCACATCATATCTGGATTGTATTTTGAGTCCTCCAAGATCAGTGTAAAACTGCATAAACCCAATGTGAAACTGTAAAAGCTTAAAGCAAATCATATGTTAGATAGGTTCTTACTGTATCTCGACTGTCGTTATGTTCGTGGAATTAGCAGATTCCCACTTGGCCTTGAAAAATGTGTCGTTTGGTTTCATCACCTTATACCTGACACCTTGTTCAGAATACCAGTTTGCTTTATGCCAGAAGCCTATGCAGTTGTTATTTATATCCAGTGCTCGAAAGACCACAGAGGTGACGTCTGTATCCACAGGAATCAATACTAGGGAGAAAATATAGGGAAGCAATTAGCCATCTATACAGTAAGACAAGGAATGAGTTATGAAACCAAAACTAAATGTGAAAAAAGAAGGTTACGAATAGCATGTAAATATAGTATGGTCCCATTTTTGTAAAAAAAAGTCGAAAAAAGTCTGGAAGGAAAGACATCAAGATATTAACTGCAGTGATTTCTTGATAGCGGAGTTACAGATGGTTTTTATTTTCTTCCTAGTGCTTTTTGGTGTTTTCTAGATTTTCTGCAGCAAAAGGAGACCTGTACTCTGGCCTTGGTTTTGCTCTGTACCTGGGGTGGGATTCCAGGCAGGCTTTTAACTTCTGGAACCTCTTTCTCATCTGTCAGATAAACCAGTTCTGCCCTTCTTTCAGGAGTAGAGTGTGAGGAGTCTAGGGGTTGATGTGCGTGGAAGGGTCAGGAGCGCCCCCTAGGAAGTGCTTCCTGAAAATTGGGTGTGTTACCGTTAAGTCAAAGTGAAACCCTTTTGCTGGTATTAGAAATGCTGACGGGGCTCTTGGTTTCTGTTGTTGAGGGTGAGGTAAGGGGAGCCTCTGAGGCCCAGGAGCCCTAATCCAAGAACCTGTCCAATAGCCCCTTAGAGCTCCCTAACCGGCTCCACTTAGGTGAGTCTTCTCTCATGACCTCACGAGCAGGCACTCTCAGGGAATTCCACTGACACCTGTTAATTCCTGATTTATAGTAGGGAGGGAATTTCAAGAGAATTTTTTAGTTGGTCCATTTCCCCCCTTAGAAGATCCCTTCTGAATGAATTCTTCAATGCTAAGCTGTTCTCCAGGGCCTTCTCAGCTACCCAGAATTCCTCCAAAGACTTTTCACAAAGCAAAAAAGCCCATCGTGTAGTATCATCGTAGGATCTGACAGTCCTAGTTCTGAATTCTAGCTCTAACAGTGAGGACGAAGTCATTTCACCTCTGAGCTTCAGTTTTCTCATTCCTCATTATTCACTCCACAAATATTCATTAAATGCCCACTTTGCACCAGGCCTGGTTCTAGGTCTGGGGATAATGACATTATCCCTTATTATATGGAGATCATGATACCTTATCTTGAAAGGTTCCTTGGAGGAGTAAAGAGAAGAATCCAAAGACTTTGATACATGATGGGTGTTAGATAAATTGCACTTGTTATATTTTTAGTACAGAACACTTCTCTGTTCGGTTTGTTTTTGCCAATTCAGGTAGGCTGAACCAGCTCCCTTGGGTCCCAACTTGTTCAGTGAGGACCAGGCATTTGTCCTAGATGTGTGCATGATGGTGAGGTATACTTTGACAAGTAATGGTGTCACCCACAGACTCATCAAGTCTGCCAGCCCTTTCATGGACATGCTCTTTATCTCTGTCCTTTCTTCTGCTTTCCCTGCCTCACTCTGGCTTATATCCTCTTTTCCTCTCTCCTAGACATCTGTATCATTTGAATTTCTAGTCTCCATGTTCTCCGTTCAGGCTGAAGCCAGCACAGACTTCCACATACAACCCTTACATCAGGAGACACTCTTCTCTAAATTCTTCAAAGTGCCCTTCTTTCTAGAGCATCTAAACATTTCCACTTTTATATCTCTGCCTCTGTTCATGTACCCAGCACATGTCTTTGATGACCTTCATAACCTGTAGCTCACAGTGCTGTGTGCACCCCAACTCTAGAGGACTTCCTCTGGGTCTGCAGGCAGCTGGCCTTTGCCCATGACTGGCTGCCTGTGTGCAATTCTCATCACATGTCTCATCCCTATTTACTCTCCATGGTCCTCCTTATGTCCCATCTTCAGGCCAATTTAGCTTTCTTTCCCTCTCATTCCTGAAACATTTATGTTTTTTTACTGTAGACTTGAGTGCTCAGTTACAACCTGGCTTGTACCACACACACACACACACACACACACACACACACACACACACTTGAGTGCTCAGTTACAACCTGGCTTGTACCACACACACACACACACACACACACACACACACACACACACACACACACACACACACACACACAGTGTTTTCATCTGTGTCTGTGTCTGGCCAGCCCAGTGCTGGGAACCTTGAAGGCCTTAAGTAACTACTAACTGATTGATTTAAAAGTTGTGCATCCAATGTTGTCCAGGGTCCTTAAGGCTGAAAGTTTAGGTAAAAAGGCAGGCAAGTAATATCCTTCTTTCCCAAAGAACTAAAAGTGGAGACAGAAGCTTACCCAGCATAGTCTTAAAATATGTGTCACTGCATTACACGTGTCTTTCAATTATAAGAAGACAGACCCAGGGAACTTGTTCTGAGATATTCCCTGACCTGCAAGTGTCTGCCAAGCCATTCAGCCCTGACTTACCAATGTTGACACAAATCCTGAAATTAAAAAAAATTCAAATTCAAATAAGGAGAAGTAGTTAGTCCGTGTGGGCATATACTCAGTCTCCCTACAAGTCCTGAGTCCTAGCTGAGTCTTACAGTGACACTTTACACAGACATCCTGGAGACTCTTTTGTCATCCTAGGTGTGAAACCTGTCACTTCACACCTGTGGGCACAGGATTTTGACTCAAATCATTCCTATAGTGAGTCAGTGTATCATAGAACTATAGTACATTTTTTTCTTTGATGAAATCAGGTGACATTTGGGGAAGTGTTTTGCATGTAGTAGACATTCCATGACCCTTAGTTGCTTCATCTTTTTCTTTTCTCTCTGTCCCATTTACTGCCTCTAAATGCTGTGATTCCCCTTTCACACAGCATGTTCCGTTTCGAGAGAGTCCTTTATAGGGGTCTTATGAATCATCTTTTGACTTTTTTTTCTTCTGTCTTCCTACTTTCAAAAGGCTCCTAATTTCCCCACCTTCCTATCCTCTCCCCATCTTCACATGATAGGGTTCTATTCCTTCTATTTCAACAGCAAAATCCTTCACCCTGAGATGTGTTATTTTAAGTTAGGGATCTGTAATCTCTTTTGCAATAGTCTCTCTGCAACCCCCACCCCCCGCCCAAGTCCTTTCCCCTATACAAGGTCACATATATGCCCTCCTGGTCTTCATTTTGAATTACAAGATTATCTTCCCTGCCCTGTTGGACAAGATCCACTGCCTGAGTCATGAGCCCTTAGTGAAGCACTTAGTGACAGTCCTCATGGAAAAAAATTGAAAAATGTACAAGCTGGCATGGGTGTGTAAGAGCAGGCTATAGTCATTCTTTTGCTGAATCTTGGAATCTGTATATCACTGGTGTGGATTTTACCCTGGTGGTCTCTGCAAAACTTGTTTGGAGGTCTAAGAGAGGCAGGTTAATATAGTAGATAAGAAGACAGGCCCTGAAGCTGGACAGCCTGGCTGTACAAAGCTGAATTGTTATTTCAGTTCAAGTATTAGTATTTTACTAACTGGTGACCTTGGGTAAAACTTTAACTTCCCTGGACCTCAGTTCTCATCTGTAAAATGGGAAGATAATGGAATTGACCCTTAGAACAGTATCTAGCACATAGTAAGGAATATCAGCTCTCATTACTATAATGGAGAGGTGTAGAGGGTCCTGGTTAAGGGCAGAGTCTCTGAAGATTGACTGCTCTGGCTCATATCCCAGCACTACCTTTTAAGTAGCTCTGTGGCCTAACCAAGTCAATAACATCTTTATCCCTGTTTTCTCATGTATAATATAGGAATGACAGTGGTCTCTAATAGGTTAAGAGGGCTAAATGCATTAATACATGTAAACCTCTATTTTACATGTTTTTGTTGTTATGAAAGTAATAAGAAAGCACTTGACTTGTAGGTTTGGCTGATCTCAAAAGGGATATTTATAAAATATTGCTAGGTACCTCTAAGAAAACCATTGGATTAGGAATGAAAAGAACAAGACTTAAGAGCTAGTTTTTCCACTTACTAGTAGTGAGATCCTGAGCAGTGAGACCCTTAAAATAATAAAAATGCCTATTTTATTAAGTCAGAGAACTTGCCACAGGTACTCTAGCCATGGCTCTGTTAACCTGGGTTTTAGGACTTAATGACTCCTGTGGCTCAGGCTGGCACAGGAAACATGCAGAAATAGTCCCATCCAACCACTCTCCTACATGTTCTTATTCTTTCTGTCCTCACTTCCCGTCCAGGTTTAAACACATTTTATAGTTGAGAGCAAAGATGGAGAGTTATATTGTGAAATTCCCATTAACTCTACCCTTAGAGAAAAAAGCAGAAAGAATGACTTCTACTCACCTGTGTAGACTGTGTTGCTTTCATAGACATCTGGATGGACCTGCATTTTTGGATGAGTGGTGGGGACGATCTTAGTGGTGAAATTGGAGCTGTTAATGTAATTTGCGGATCTCTCAGTGTAATTTATGGAGCTGTCAGTGTGATTTGCAGAGTTGTCAGTGTAATTTGCAGAGATGGCAGAAATAAACAGCATTCCAAGGCACAGAAACAGGCCACGTGGCAGCAATGCAGAACCAAGGACTGCCATGGTCCTGATTTGTTTGGAAGCTGCTGGGCCTGGAACTGAGTAAGACCTACCTACCTCACCTGTTTATATACTCCAGGGCTGGAGTTTCTGGGTGAGGTCATTCATGCAAATCCTCCTCTCACCCCTCCCTTAAATTAACTGGCTTCTGGAATTTGCCACTGTGATCCTTTATCAATTCCAGTTTTGCTCAAGAAGGGGAATGAATTGGTCATGGGTTTACTTTGCATCTCATCCACCTCAGTATCTGCTGTTAAAAGGAAACTGTTGAGAAAGGTTTAAGATGGAAAAAGTGAAATTCAGAGTTGAATAATCATCACATACCTGGCCCATTTAGAATCTCCACTCTTCTCTCTACAGGCAACTCAGGCATAAAAGACCACTTTTCTTGGAATTTTGCATACACATTTCCAAATCTCCTTAATCGAACATGTCTCCAATCCCAGTTCATTTTGACTAGCATAGAACTAGAAATGTTGTGCATCTGGACTGATTTTTTTGAAAAGGAACAGCTTTGGTCCATCTTGCTCCTGACACTTTCTTCCATAGCACTATAGAACAAAGAAACTACTAAAAAATTGAAAAAACATATTTTTTTCTATCTTTCCTCTGATTTTTATGATTTACTCAATGAAGGAGAAAAAAAGAAAGAAATAATTTTACTATATGAGTAGAAATAAAACAAAAATGTAGAATTGAATCAAGGTAATATTTATAAATTTTTTTTTTCAAGAGAAGCATTGACAGAACGGTAGCATAAGGAGCTCTAAAAAATTTACTCCTCCAGAAAAGTAGTGAGAATACTAGCAAAAATGGTCAAAAATAAACTTTCCCTCAACTCTAGAAATTAACCAAAAGCCTGCAACAATCTGAGGAGCATTTGTTTAAGAAAAGTGATGGAATCTTATTAAGCACAGTGACCATCATGGCATTTCAACTTGCCCTACTCAACTACCACCGCCCCTCACCCTACCTCTAAAGTAGCTTTAGAAACCAAAAGCCTTGCAAATACGGTAGCCATGAAGACCAACAAACTGGCAGTCAGTGGAAGGGGACAGAAAGGGTTTGGAGCTCTTTATAAAGGCTTTATGCCCAGGGAATTGTCACTATCTGGAAATTGCCTATAAAGTTGCAATCTCAAGGCTTGCCGTTATTTAACCTGACTCAGAATGTTCTTGGTGCAAATAGCCTTATTGCTAGGGTATTTGTTAAAAATAGTGAGGTTTTATTTTATTTTTTTTAGCATAGTAGTTGTTTGAGGCAGTGGTTTTAATTGGGACTACCAAGGAACTCAGCAAAAAATTTGAAAGAAAAAACTGTGGAATAAAATGTTGGTTGGGGCCTTTGAAAAGCTCTGACAAAGTCCTGGGAATCTAGAAGGACATGTGCATGGACAGGGCTACCTACATATCCAAGAAAGACCCAAGAAAACCCTAATCTCTCACTTCTGGCTCTGTACAAACAGGAAACGAAGGCTAAAGCAGTGCTGTAAACTGTCTATCTGATCAGCAGAGGCATGCCAGAAAACACACAGAGGAATTTGGCAAAGGTCAGGAGACTTATTGGTTCAAGGTATTAAAAGAAATCTCTGTCTATTCATTAGCTGTCTACTAAACTAACTTAGCAGAGTCTTAAGTGGCCACACATGGTAAAGAAGAATATAGGCTTTACAAAATTAATCCAGAAAAGTCGGTAAATAAACAGCAATAGCAACAACAACAACAACAACAACAATAACAACAACAAACAATAACAACCAATGGGAACTGCAATAGACCCTGGGAGAGAATCTGGTGTCCAGAATGGTCATGTTATAACTTTTAAATGTTTAGTTTTCAACAAAAATTACAAGACACACAAAGAGACGGGACTGTGTGGTCCATGCACAGGAAAAAACTCCCAGCCAATAGAATCTCTCCCCAAGGAAGCACAGTGTTGGACTTATTAGACAAAGATATTAACTCAAGTATTAGAAATATGTTCAAAGAACTAAAAGGAAGCATTCTAATGAATGAAAGTATGAAAATGATGTCTCACCAAATAAAGAATATTAGTAAAGAGTATCAGTAAATTTGAAGATATTCAATAAGATGTTGAATAAATTTAACAAAAGAAATGCCAGACTTGTATACTAAAGACTACAACAAGGGACCCAGAATAATCAAAAAGATCTTGAAAAAGAGCACCAACAAAGTTGGAAGACCCACACTTACCAACTAGCAAAACTTTATACAAAGCTATAGTAATTAAGACAGTATGGTATTGGCATAAGAATAGACATATAGATCAATGGAATAGCTATGAGAACTCAGAAAAAAACCCATAAATTTAGATCAACCAAATTTTGACAAGGGTGCTAGGATAATTTGATGGGAGAAAAGAATGGTCTTTTTAACAAATGGTGCTGGGGCAACTGGATGTCCACATGCAAAAGAATGAAATTGGACCTCTACCTCACAGCATATAAAAATTTACTTAAAATGGATCTAAATGGAAGAGTTTAAACTATAAAACTCTTAGGAGAACACATAGTTATAAATCTTCATGGCCTCAGATTAGGCAGTATTTTAATAGATGTCATGTCTAAAGCAAAAGCAACCAAATAAAAACAGGCAAGTTGGATTTCATCAGTACTGAAAGTTTTTGTGCTTCTAAGCGTACTATTAAGAAGTGCAAAGATAACCCAAATAATGGAAAAAATTTAGCAAATTACAGATTAGAGCCTACAATCTAGAATATATAAAGAACACATAACAATAAAAAGACAAATATCCCAATTTGAAAATGGGCAAATGCTTTGAATAATTTCTCCAAAGACTATGCACAAATGGCCAATCCATATATGAAAAATATGCTCAACATCACTAGTCATTAGGAAAATGTAAGTCAAAATTACAAGGAGATACCAATTTATAGCCACTAGGAAGACTATGATGAAAATGACAAATGATAATGAGTGGTGGCAAGAATATGGGGAAATTGGAACCCTCATGCATTGCTGGTGGGCATGTAAAATAATGCAGCCACTTTGGAAAAGAGTTTGATATGTCTTCAAAAAATTAAATATAGAATTACTATTATATGACCCAGCAACTCTACTCCTCAGTATGTACTCAAGAGAATTAAAAATGTGTGTCCACACAAAAACATACATAAATGTTTATAGGAGAATTAATTGTAATAGTCAAAAAGTGGAAACAGTTCAAATGTCCATCAACTCCTGAATGGATAAAAATATGACATATCCATTCAATGGAATACCCAACTACCAAAAGGAATGAAGTACTGATAGATGCTACAATATGGATAAATGTTGAAAACATTATTCTGAGCAAAAAAAGCCAGACACAAAAGACTACATATAATGTCACTTATTTAAAATATCCAGAACAGGAAAATAATCTGTGAGGCAAGTTAGGATAGTAGAATGCAGTGGAACTTGAGTATTAGATTTAGTTTAGAATCCAGCCTTTGTGAGAGTTTTAACCTATCTGAGCTTTAGTCTTCAATTCTGAAAATTGGGGCATTAATACCAATCTTACATATTTGTATGTGTATCAGATGAGATATATATGTAAACTTTTGATGGACGGGATGGATTGGTCTTGTTGATTTATAACAGGTTCCTTCCTTCTTTCCTCCCTCCCTCCCCCCCTCCCTCCTTCTCTCCTAGTTTCTACCAGATTAAGGCAGTGGATCAGGAGAAAAGAAAATATAGGAGTCCTGTTGTTGATACGGAGTCTATACCTCCCTATGAACTGAGAGCAGAAGTTTGGGGAATAGGGAATACCTTGGAGGGGAAACTCTTTTTAAACAGAACTGTTTCATTCATTCACTGCAGTGTGGAGCTCAGCATAAGACAGGGCCTGGATGAAGTCATCAGTATATCTTTAGAAAGGAAGCTGTCTGTTGGTCTCAGGAATAGACCAACAAAACACAGTTCTTTGATTCCAGCCAGAAAGGACCCGATTTTTCTTCAGGACAGGGGACCACAAGAATATTAGTTTTTAAAAATACACATATTTTAGTAGAGGGATTCTCTCTACTCCATCCCCTTCTCTGGACTCTAGTTGCTGGAAATTCACACTTTTAAAACGCTCTTAGGTGATTCTAGAACAGTGCTTTTTAAAACTTTAATATGTGTTCAAATCACCTGGAATACCTTGCTGACGTGCAGTTACTGATTCAGCAGGTGTGAGTCCTGAGAATCCTCATTCTAACAGACTTCTAGGTAATACCATAAAAAGCAAGGGTTAAGCAGCTGATCTGAATAAACCAGGTTAGAACCGAATATCAGACTCGTTAAAGTGGGAAAAGCTAGGTTCTGTGAACAAAAAGGGGGTATTGTAATAAATCTAACAGAAAGTAACCTCATGGGATGATCTGATTATAAATTTCTAACTGGGCAGGTCTTGCTGGGTAGTCACGCCCCAGGCATATAACATTTTTAGTAAGAGGTTTATCTTTGTATTAAGCAAGCACTGTTCACTTTTTTGTTCATCTAGGTTAACATGCCTTTGAAATGCCTCTTTTTCAGACTTCTCAGAAGCATAACCACCTTCAAGAGAGCACATAATCTTGTTAACTACCCTGTGACCCAATCCCTGCCTTGTTTTCTCCCACCTTCATGTCATCTTCCCTCTTTAATTCTGAATGTATTAAAAAAAAAACTGCAAAACTGTCATTCCCCAGAACATTTGAGATTTTTCTTCCCAGCATTGTCTTTAGTTTTGGCTCAGGTATTGAATTCTTATAAAAATTCACTACAGGTTTGGGTCTTCTTATGCCAATATTTACTTGGCATAATTGGCATGATTTCAAAGAAGTCCACCTAAGACCACACTGCAGACCCAGTCCCGGTGCTAGGTACCAACAAAGGTCCATTGTGCCTCACTGACTCCCCGCTTTGCATTGAGTGAACTTGGGTAAATTTTCTCTCTCGGGCATTGCAGATCGCCTTGCTTTAAGTAGCAGGCCCTGACCTGCCCCCCCAAACTTTCCAGTCTACTAAAAGCTTATGTACTGAGACCCTTCAAGCTGTTGAAAATCTGGTGGGCACTTTAATATCTTGTTGGTCTCTCTAGGAAGGAGAACTATCAGAGAGGAGAGAG
The DNA here is from genome assembly GCA_030015415.1 of Cynopterus sphinx. Taxonomy (NCBI): domain Eukaryota; kingdom Metazoa; phylum Chordata; class Mammalia; order Chiroptera; family Pteropodidae; genus Cynopterus; species Cynopterus sphinx. The sequence continues at coordinate 76,169,935 of CM057383.1, read as the reverse complement.
CAGCTGGTTTTCCCAAGGTCTAAGTCTAAAGAAGTATTCCTGAAATTCACCAGACGTGACCACTGGTGAACACAGGGATCATCAAGTTGAGGTGCCTCAGGTTTTTGTTCCATTCTTCTAGGTGTGTCAAAGTTGTAAGGGGTGCAACATCACTAAGGGAAAACAGCACAAGCTTTAGAGTCAGAGAGGCCTGCATTTGAATCCCACCCCTCATGTTGTAACCTTGGATTGGACTTAAATAGTCTGAGCCTTAGTTCTCTTATCCATATTTTGAAGGTAATAATACCAGCCTCGCAGAATGATGTCAAAGAGATGACAGGTAACAACATACCTGTCACAGGTGGTAGTTCTTACCCGCTAATGGCAAGAAGTGGTGCAACTCTAGGAGGAAGGGTGACCAGGGAGAGGGAAGGGCTCCGAGAATGTTTATTCTCTCTTGTTTGCCCACAGTGGATGCAACTTAAGTCCGCATGTGTTAATATAGGGACTAATTGAGTTGTACCCTTTGGCTCTCTGGTTCAGGGTGGTGGGTGTTATACTTTTCAAGATCCCATAGTGTGGATCCTTATGCTTTAGAGAATAATCTAGTGGTCAGCTTTTTAGAAGATGTGGACCATCCTTTTCATTCCCTGAGGCCTTATAAATTCTGAGAGATGAGACACTATTTAATATGACATTAAGAATTTTCAAGCTGAGCTGACCTTAAGAGATTATTTTAATAGAACTCCCTTATTTATATGTGAGAACACCAAACACGGGAAGATTAAGTTTACCTAAGGCTATAAGTAAGTTTAATTTTTGCTGCAAATTCAAGACTAGCCCCAAGCTTCCTTCTTCCCGGCTGGGTATGTTCTCCACCGTACAGCCCTACTATTCAGTTAATACGTACTTGCTTGACTTAGCATTTTAGATTCAGATGAATCAATGTCAAGGTACAGTACATTTTAATTTTAATATGCCATGCGTATATTCCATAGTGCTTTTGGGATTCTCGCCTAGCCCATTTGCATATTGCAAAACTTGGACCGAAGTTTACTACTGCAATAGTCAATTGTTATAGCTTTGCTCAAGACTTTTAGTTCATCACATCTGTGGCTTCATTTAATCTTAAATTGTGTCAAGACCGCAGTTAGATTGGCACAGTGCTTTACCCACAGGGCCTCGTTTGCATGCAGTGGTCGGTGGATTTGGGTTGGGCTGAGTTAGCTGAGTAAGCTGCTCAAGGGCACAAAGCTGTAGGGGAAAATGACCCCTACTTTACAGTCAGTTGTTGCCACATTCCACCTGGTAATGGTCTTGATTGACTGCTCACTTGTCTTCATGGAATGAGAGAAATGAAAGAAAAATTGTGAGGTTTTGAAAAAGAAAGCAAAAGTATTTCTGAGCCAAAGGCCTGACTTATAGTTTTTTGACATCTTATTTGTAAGATATCATTTCTCTTATGAAATTATGGTTACTATTGTAGATTATAGATAGTAGATTCTCTTCCCCACACCTGTTTATTTTTTGAATGTCCTTATTTGGCAAAATGAAAAATTGTCACCCTATCTAGGTCCCTGAAATCCAAAGTCTGGAAACCAGTGATCCATGAAGATTTACTTTACATCACAACTTCCAGAAATGCTTTTTATTGCTGTGGCAGGAAACAGGGATACCTGCATTTAAGTAGAGGTGGAAAGTCGACTCCGGAAGAGTGTTTGAGGACCCCTTTTTTATCAAGTGGGAGGTTGGACCTTTTAAGCTCTTCTAATGTTAGAATCTGTGGTCCCCTCCCGCCCCTCCCCCATTGGAAATTGATTCCATTCACTTATAGGCAGAAATGAAAGTGTTGAGGGCACTAGTGGTCTGGTCAGAGACTGATTTGGTGGGTAAGGAAGTGATGAGACAAGGAGGGATGTCAGGGCTCAGTGCTTCCCAATCCCCCCGTAGAAGAGGAACTAGAAAAGGCCTTCCCAGCAAAAGGAGGAAGAAGGTTTGGACACCCTCTGCACAGGGCCAGCTGGCCAGTGAGGGTTCATCCCTAGAGAGAAAGCACTCTCTGCCTGAGAGAAAGAGCATCGCAGGGCAACTGAGGAGAGTTTAGCAAGTCCATTTCAGTTACCTCTGGAAAAAGTAGCTCCTTAGTTCCCGTTTGCTGCACTTGGAAATTTTTTTGGAGGGCATACCATTTTATCAAGCAATTCAAATGTATTTTCCCTACTGTTTAACTGGATGGCTCAGTAGTGAAATAATATAGTTTAATGAGTGGGGCATGGGCTGGAACCCCCAGGATTAGCTGTCATCAGTGTGGTGCTCAGAGCAGAAAATGATGGAGACACTTTACCAAGGACAAAGTCAAGGAAATATGCCACTCATGGAAATCTTCTTACATCCAATTCTTTAAAAGTATATTGGTTTTCTAATATCATACTTCATTCATAGGACTTCCAGTAGCTTACAGAAATACAAGACTTAAAAAGTGAGAAATTAAGGACATAGGGAAAATAAGGTAGAGGTAAAATAAGTTGAAAGAACAGCAGGTTCATTATTTCAGAAATGCTTTGCTGAGTGTCTCTGCAGGTTTGGTACTGTTGTTGGCACTGGGAGAATGAGGCGAACTCCCGCTCCCATGGAGTTTTATGATGCGCTGATGTAGGGAACACTTCCGGGGTTGGGGGGAATGCTGATATGTTACAACAAGGCTCCTGAAACACAACCCTGAATCCAGCACCATACCTTTCCCTTTTCAATATAGTTCTGTTAGTTGAGTCACAGGACTCATCATTTAAATTCCTTAGATGCTACTAACTTGTGCCATTAACTGTGACCTATGATTTTTCCTTTTGTACTGATTTGATACTATGTTGTAGCATTTAAATATTCTTACTGTATACTATAGCATCTTACTAAAAATAAAACAAATGACAGTATCTACTCTCGGTAACAGGCTCTATTTCTAGCCTGTGTATAAATGTCATTTTATCACTTATGTTATTTATCACTTATGTTATTTGTTATCGATTCATTAATTTCAGAATTACTAGTAGCACTGTTTCCTGAAATTTTGAGAACCACTGACTTAAGAAATTAAAGGCTTATTCAATGAACATATCCTTTCATTGAGAATTATCACTTCAAAGGTTTTTTTTTTAATAACATGAAAAGTCTACTTTTAAATGACCATTGAAATTAAAACATAAAATCTAAAAATTCTAATGGATGTGTGGATCCTAAGAATATAATAGATGATATTTGGAGATATACTGATTTATTTAAATTATTTATAATGTATTGATCATTAGTGATTAATATAGTCATTTAAGAACGGGTACAGATATTTTTTATTTTTGGCATCAATAAAGTTATGGGAAAGATAATATATATATATTACCTTTATTATGAATAAATATTTGAATAATGACATACTTTCAAGCCAGAGAGTCTGATCTGATTGGTGTGCAGTGGGGGCCCAGACATCAGCATTTTGAAAGCACTGCAGATGTTCTCAGGTATAGCCGGGATGGAAAACTTCTCTGCTGGAGGGTGTGGAGAAAAAAATAAATCAGACATCTATGATGCTTGCAAGGGCCTGGTGACAAGTAGAGATGGGAAAAAGTGACTATTTCTGAGCTCTCTTCAGCCAGATCTTGCTAGAAAGTTGCTTTCTAGTTGTAGTTAATCCTCACAACAGTCCTGAGCTATGTACTACCACCCCCATTTTACAGAGACTGAACCCAGTGATATTAATCGAATTGACCAAAAGCTAGTAAGTAAGGGAGATGAAATTAAAAAAATATTTATGTCTGCTCCATCCTGCTACAAGCAGTGATTTGGGGGCCGTGAGCTGGGTTTTGAACCCAGGCCTTCCCTTTTTGGCTGTGGGCTCCCGTCAGCCTGTGATATCACTCTACAAAAAGTTCTATCAGCAGAAAGTGGTTTGGTTCAGGCAGAATAGGAACATTCTCTTGATTTTGTGATATTAGTGTTCTGGAGCTTTTATAAGTAATTCTGAGGAACTAATATTTATTAACTATTAGTAATAAGAGTACTATTTTATTATAGGTGGAAATAAGTTTTCTTGCTCTTTTACTCTGGGGGAATAAGTGCTATAATTTTTATTTGCTTACTCTAGAGCAATAGTTCCCAACTGGGGGTGATTTTGCCATGAATGATGTATTTGGCCATGTCTGGAAGTGTTTTTGGTTTCCACAACTGGTGGGGTTTGCTTCTGGCCATCCAGTTGAGGAGAGACTTGGGCTGCTGTAAAATTTTCTATGATACACAGGACACCCCATGACAAAGAATTATCCAGCCCCAAATGTCCATGGTGCTGAGGTTGTGAAACCCTGCTCTAGCGTAAGAAATTGAATTACCTGGGATATGCAACATTAATGTTTTAATAAGAACCAATAAATGGCATTTATTAAACATATATGGTATTTTGAACCTTCAATTGGTCAGTCAGCATTTCTGTTCTTGACATCCCTTCCAAAGCACCCTTAAAAATGATATCTAACCTCAGGAAGCTCACACTCCACTGGGAAACCATGACAGCTCTGGAAATTTGAAATAGGAAAAATTATAGTACATACAATGAGAAGGAGATATGCACAGAGGCAAGGAAGATGGTACCTTCTGTGTGGATGGTTGAGAGCAGGATCACTGAAGTCAGGAAGTAAGATCTATGTTATTTTCCCTGCTTCTCCACTTGCTACCCATGTGACCTCAGACCAATATATTGAATTGCTCTATTTTCTTGCTCATAAAATGGGGATAATGTTAGCACCCACCTCAATAAGGTTGATGAGAGATTTAAATGAGATAGTACATTAAAACACAATGCCTAAAGCAAAAAGCATAAAGAACTCAATAAATGCTTGTTTTTCTTGTTTTTATTATTATTGGAGAGATCCCAAGGAGGTGGTGCCTGGGAGCATCTCCTCCAGAGGGGAATTCTAAGATGCCCAGGCTTCTCCCCTCCGTAAGCAATGAAAGGCAAGTCAAGGCCACAAGGCTTCACTCAGGTTCCAGAACACTGCCTGTTCAGCTGGTAATGAGCCCTCCATTGCAGCTGAGTTGGTGTGGAGCTGGACTTGGCTGACTAAGGGGAGGTGGGCAAGGAGGATAGCAAATTCTTTTTTCTGGTGAATCTGTAAACTGAAGGCCTTTATCTCAGTCTGTGGAGCTGAAACACAGTGGTGAGCAGTTGTATGAAAGTCTCCAATTGTGAATTGAAAATATGATTTAGAGCTGAGGCTGCTGGAAGGCTCCAGCAGTCAGCTCCAGCTTCGTGCCCCAGGCAGGAAGTCTGCAATCTTGTTCCTAGAACCATTTAGGGGAGTGATAGGTTGGCTTGGTCCTGGGAGATTCTGGTGAGGACAGAGTGTGGGGGTGTTCTTGTCCTAGAAACCTGCCAGATTCTCTGTTCATGAGGTCATTCTGGCTATTTACTTTTGTTTGACAGGGAGTTTACCAGAGCAGGGCACCCTATCTTTATCCTTTGTTACCACACCTAGCCGTCTTTTCCTGTTTCGTAAACACAGGATGGTATTTTAAATTTTCTTTCCCTGGTATTATTTTAACCATATGTCCTTGTGCTTTCTTTGTCTAGAGCAATCATCTTCTAGCTTACCAGCCCCAGAGGGATGTGTGCAGGGAAGGGCCATGTTCTGATGCATGTAGGTATGGAGCCTCTGGCTGGTTACACCTATAGTCCCCTCTTTTGCTGCTGTCTCAGAATGTTCCCTTCATATTGTGGACTCCTGAGATTTCCTTGGCTGTGTCATGCCTCTGCCTTTTGTTAGCTGCCTTCTGCATTTCAGGTTGTGCATTTCAGGGGGAAGGCTGCTGAAGCATGGGTGGGAGAAGGCTAGGGACCTCCCAGGTGAGGCCGAGGGACGTGGCTGCTCTTGTTTACACAGGTTCATATTTATTTCTCTTCTAATATCCTTTGGATATTCCATGTCTTGAGCTACGCTAGGAACTTCCTGAAGGCTGTTTCCCTGGGAGGAGTAAGTACAGGTCTCAGAAGATGGTTGTGACGAGGAATTGTGAGGATTTGTAGGGACATTGGCTGCCTCAGGCCCAGCATCTAGATTTCGCTAGTAGGCAGCTCAAGCTTGGCACTAATGGCAGTCTTTCGTATCAGGGTTCTGCTTAGAACCAACAATGCCAAGGCCTTAAGCCCCTATTCTTCTGCCCTTTAGAATCTTGCCCGCCTTCATTTCCCTGGATTGCTCACATACACCGTCACCCTGAGTCTAGTGTACTGACACGCCATTCTCATTTTCACCTCCATGCTTAGCTTGTTCTTTTTTTTTTTTCAGGTTGTACTTAAAAGAGCATAAGCCTTAGACTTGGTTTTAAGTCACTGCCCTGCATCCACTAGTGTCTAACCTGCTATCTGAATCTGAGTTTTTTCATTGATAATATCTGCCTCATAGCCCTGCTGTGACAATCAATTCAATACTTATTTTTTGAGTACCTAGTACATGTCAAATGTTGTGCTCAGCATTGGGGGTTGTGGGAGAGAGCACAAACCTAGCACTTGATCCCTGCTTTTGAATTTGTTAAGTGTTGTAGGCCCATAAACAGATCACTTCAAAATAATGGATAAAGGCTAAAGTAGAGGTAAGGAAAGGTGCCTTAGAAGTACAAAGGAAGGCCAAGAATGCTTTTTGTAGTAAATAATGGATGAGCTGTTTTGAAGAATTGGAGGAGGTGACCAACACGAGTAGGGGGAGTTTGGGGTGCATGCTTCTAGATGGGAGAAGTATAGAAGTGTGAAACAACATGATGTGAGCAGGGAATTCCTAATGTTCAAGACAAAAAGTGATGGAGAGGTTGTTGAGAGTGAATAGGGGTCAAGTCACAAGAGGCCTTGTATGTCATGTCAAGAATTTAAAACTCTGTCTTATAGGCAATATATGATTATAAAGCAGGAGAGCAACATGGCCATATCTGGGTTTAGATCAATTATTTTAGCAATTATGTGGGGAATGGATTCAAGAGTGATAAATCAGAAGTTCAATTAGGAGGCTGTTGCAATAGTCCAGGTGAGTGATGATGAGTTATCACCAAATAGCAGGTGTAGGGCTAGAAGGGAGGAGACAGATTTTAAAAATTAGGGCAATAAAAAGAGCAGATCCTAGAGATAGATTGCTGAGGAGGTAAGGATGACTCCAGGTGTCTGACTTGCCTGGATAGGTGGATGATGGTGACAGTGACTAAGATAGAGATCACAGGAGGAGCCAGTTTGGGGCAAGGGTGGAGATGATGAGTTCAGTTTTAGATAGGTTTAGTTTGAGGTACCTGTGTAATGTCTCAATGGAGATGTCCAAGGCACAGTTGTATATGCAAATCTGATGTTCAGGAAGGAAATCCAGGCTAGGATGTAAACTTGTGAGTTATCAGAATATAGGTGTTAGTGAAAACTTCAACAGTGAATGCTTTTGTTCAAGAACACAGTGTAGAATGTGAAAAACGCTCATGATTAAGTGATGTGTGGAGGAGTCATCAAGGTGGAGATACGCTGACACAGAGAGCATGGCATTACTGTCTCAGGGAATAGACAGTTCAAGAAAGACAGTGAGCAATAAATAGGGTCAAATGCAGTAGTAAGAACAGTGTAGAACATTATCCACTAGATTTGCCAGTGGGAAAATACTGCTGATTCTTGACTGAGAAATAGTGAATGGGGGATCAGAGACTGTGGTGGGTTGAATTGGGAATGGGGAGTGAGGAAGTGAGGAGAACAGTATAGATTTTAGTAGAGAAAAAAAGAAAGATAAGGTGGGGATGGGAGAACAAGGGAAAGGATGGTTTTTGTTTGTTTTTAAATGTTGCAAAACTTGAGCATGTTTAGAGAAGGAGAGGTTGCAAGCTAAAGAGTGAAAACTGGTGAAGAGGGTACCAAGGACGGAGAATACAGATGGAGGGACTGGCCTGGGGTAGGAGGAAGGCCCCTCATCCTGGGCGACTAGACAGAAGGAAATAGGAAGGGCCAAAGATTGCCAGATGGTGGAGGTGGCGGCTGGAAAGTTAAGGTAGTTCTCATTTTATGGGTTCAGTTTTCTCATTAAAATAGGAAGAGGTGTCTGCCCAGATGGGGTTGGGTGTGCTGGGGAGATTGGATCAATTCTTGAAGAGAGTGGGAGAGGTGGCCTACAATGCACAAGCAAAAAGTTCCTTCATCTGTGGCACTGAGACCCAGCTGAGTTTGGAGACCATGGTGCAAGGTGGAGTTATGTGCTTTTCTTCAGCAGTCACAGCCTGGGCAGAGGAGGGTGGAGGTGGATTGTGGGACTCGTGAGGGTTGAATTTTCACAGAAAAATGAGAATGAAGGTAAACGCTTGTAAGAGAATGGCTCAGGTGATTGACTATGCTGGAGGGACAGAAAATGGACTGAGGGGTCTGGAATCTCTGTGTTGCTGAGGAGCAGATGTAGCAAGAGTGAGCACAGGGGAGAGCTGCACCGGAAGTAGATTGCTGTTTGGGGCTGGGTTACTGGAGTTTGAGATTTCCACTGGTGATTCTGATGAGGTTGCTGGATGTGGGGGGAATCTGAAGGGAGTGGAGATGAAGGCTAGTGGATTGAGGAGGTGGGTGAGCTGTGAGAATCCAGTGTCGGGCAAGTTATGAGCATCTAAGTTCACAGCAAGGTGGCAGATGTGGAGGAGAGGAAGGCCATCAGCCTTCAGTGACGAGGTTGGAAGCTGATCGTCATGAGGGACATTAGAGGCTGACATAGCAACTTGGCTGAGTCTCAGAGTGGCAGAAGCTTTTGCAAGAACGGGAAGAGTAAACGTTTGGAATGGCACTGGGGAGTGAAGAGGACAGCAACCTCCCCTTGACCTAATCAGCAGTGGGGAGTGGGAGATTGAGCTATCTCCATCGAAGGTTACAAGGAAGTGGTCAGGCTGGAATTTGTATGGTTTGTGCATTGAAATCTGAGCTTTGGGTCCTCAGGGACTGGATTATCTAGGGGGGCACTTTTTAACCAATGTGACATCCCCACCCGGAGGGGCCACCTTTTTAAAATCAAGTCACCATAGAGACTCATGGTGGCCCCGGGAAGTGATGTCCTCAGCAGAGATGGGTTACATCTAACATCATAGAGTGCAGGGGAAGGGCCAAAGATATTAGGGGAGTTTACCAGCCAGTGGGGGCGTCAAGCGTCACAGAGGGAAGGTTGGTGAGAGAAGGGGAGAGGAAAGGTGGACAGCACTGAAGTATCCTGTGGAGGAGGGATGACTAGAGGGGCTGCCACTGTGGACAGTGATTGGGGATGGCAGGCTCTGAGGCATTAATAGACTGGCTGATTCTAAGTTTTCAAAGGGAAGCCACTAGCTCCCAAGGCAAGGCTGGAGCTTCAGAATTATCCCTTTTGGGTAGACTACTGTGGTCCTTAGACATCTGAATCACTGTCATAGGATGTTTATGAAAAGCGAATGTTCCTGGACTCCACCACAGATCTAAAGAAATGGCACCTCTGTGTACCTTTTAAATCAGCTTTGTTGTGATTCTTACACACCATGAAGTTTGGGAACCCCTGACTGTGTGTCTTAGTGGTCTTGGGCATGTAGCTGGAGTCATCCAATGAGTTAATATAGATATAGAATCCAATCCAGGGCCTGCCTGGTCAGTGATAGTTATTATACACACTGCAACTTCTCAGTCATATCACAGTCCACTACCAGTGTAAACAAAAATTCATTTTAGACTGTAATAGAGAACAAAAAGCATTTATTTAGGTAGCATTCCACTGAGACAAATAGGGGAGGCTGCCATCTATAGCAAAACTTCCCACACAGGTTCTCAATTAGGTCCGCTTTATGTAAATGAGGTATCCACATTGTACAGTTCTCATCGAACGGGGCAGGTCTCAGTCTGTTGGTATAAAATGAATCCAGGGTTTTTCTGCAGTGGTTGACTCAGACAGCCTAAACAAGCGGGGCACAGTGTGGGAAGCTGAGAGTTCAGTCTGAGTTTCTTCCCCGTGTACAGAGTAGGCGAGGAGCCCTTGTCAGCAGGTGGCTGCTAGGCTCTTATTATTTGTAAAATTTCAGCGCTTGGTTGACCATGGGGAGTCCATCTCAGCAGCTGAATTCCTTTTCAGGGTCCACACCAGGAAGAGAGTTTATTATTAGCTGTTGTACATGCCATCCCAGAGGATGTGGCAAATATGACTTCATTTTTCCCATCACAGTCACACTTCTGGGAATCCCTTTCTTGCTCTGGTCTCTCCTTTTTCTCTTCCATAAGCTTCACAGTCTTTTCTATCTACCAGCCTCTCTCAGGGCCCTGCTGCACGTCCAAGGGCAAGGGTCATCCTTGAGGCTTGTGTGTAGACCATGAATAGACAGTACTGACTGCCTCTCCTTACTTCCTTCAGTATTTTGCTAACGATTGACCTCTTTTCTCTGTCTTACTGAAGGCTCCTAAGAAGTGGGTGGAGTGAAACAGGAAAGAAAGGGATAGGCAAGGGGACAATGATTTTTTGTCACTGAAATCTTACTTATACTTTAGGTAGGTTCGTGTCCCACCTTTGGTAATCAACCTCTCTAGCTCACACCAATCTGAAACTCTCTTGAATTCCTAATCAAAATTTGAATGAAGCAAATGTATATTTAGCTGAGCTGGCCCTTGACGCTTTGGGCAATATAGATAAAACATATCAATGAATAATAAAGAGAAAACTCAGGGAACATTCCTTGAGAGACAAGAAAGAAGACCTTGCAGGGAGGGACTGGCTGTGAAACTGCAATGAGCATGGCTAAGAAATAGGCTACAGAATGGGCTGGAAAAAGTACAGCAGGTTAAACGGAAAAAAAACAAGATGGACAGTCTCGTTCAACATGAACCTTGTTCAGTGTATGTGTGTGTGATTTAAGTGAGACCCTCAGATGGAGTGGCAGGAGATAATCATGAGGTTTTCAGCAGATAATCATGAGGCCTGCAGGTCTTGGGAGGGCAGGAAGACCATGTGAACATCAGTAAGCTATAAGAGTAAAAAGCAAACAGACCCCAAACTCTAGAATCTCCCTTCATGTTTGGCCATGTGAATGAATTGAACTAAAAATCTGAGGTCTCTGGCAGTTGAAGAGAGTGTGGTGGTTATTTAAAACCAATAAGTTAATGTTATTAATGTTAATTTAACGTGTATTCCGGAAGCCTTGTTTTCGAGTGCCTGTCTGTGTTTTTGACACTCTCAGGCATGCAATGGACTAATGGGTTGAGGTGGGGGTGGGGGTGGGCTGTGGATAGAACTGACACTGTTTTACAGTATTGAATGGTTGTGAAGGAATTATGAAGTCATTCAGCCTACGTGTGACATGATGCGGCAGGACTATGAACAAGGCACCATCCCTGCCTTTTGGGGGCTCTTAGGTGATCCACCAAAAGGCACATAAAGTAATGATGGTTTAAGGTTTACTCAAAAAGCCATAATGGAGATGGAAAGGCAGGTAGTTCCATGAAAGAACAGAGGAAGGAAAAATTAAGTTAAAAACACCTTCTCGTGTATCGGTTTCTTTCTCTTCCCAACTAGATTGCAAGTTTTTGGAGGATAAGTATTGTACCTTCTTTTGTGTCTCCCATAATACTTAGCATGCTTAGTGTTGAGCAGGCAGTAGGTGCTCAATATTTGCTCACTCTTATTCATTTTAATGCCTGCAGTGCTTATAACATGCTCTGTATATATTAGGTATTTGGTTTTTGTTAAATGAGTAAAATTAACTGTCCCTCTGTTTCATCCCCTTCCATCCTTTCTCTCCTGCCTTCAAAGGATTTCTATAATAAATGCTTATTAAAATGAATCATGTAATGACCAATTTGACAGGTTTCATTGACAACATCAACAGAGATTAATAAAAAAAGATAATTCTCAATATTAATGAATTTACAGGTAATCGGATTTTATAAGTTGTTAAAGGGAAAATAATTGTTAAATTTTGGAAGGCATCCTGATATTATTTGTCAATAGCCTTAAGAATGCTCATATCGAGGGAGGAAAAAAAATGGCGTAGAAAATAGAGGTTCTGTTCATCCCTCTGGTGACCAAATCAAAGGTGTGATGGAAACAAGGAGCAGCAGCAGGGAACAAGCAATACAACTAGTGAGAAGTCCAAGAAAGAACCCTGCAATGGCAGATAGTAGGATGGGACAAGGATGTGGGGCTGCCCGGACTGGAGTGGCTGAGAGAGATGGAGGCTGCGGCAGCAGCAGTGGCAGCAGCCTCTTAAAGGGGCTGTATCAGTGGGCAGATGTTTTTTTCTTTTCTTTTTTATGCCCTAACCTTTTTCTTTAATTAAAAAAAATTAAAAATTATTTATTTACTTATTTATTTAATTGAAGAAATGATTTAAAATTTTTTTGCTCCTGTTTACCTCTTCTCTTCTCCCCTACCCTTTAGTAACCACTAGTCCATTGTCCATGTCCATGAGTCTTTGTTTTCTTGTTCATTTGTTGCTTTTAGGTTTATCTCTCATGTAAGTGATATCATGTGATTTTCAACTTTCTCTGTCTGGCATATTTTGCTTAGTATGATTATTTTAAGGTCCATCCATGTTGTTGCAAATGGCAGTATTTCATCTCTTCTTATGGCTGAGTAATATTCCATTGTATATATGTACCACAGCTTCTTTATCCAGTCATCTATCATAGGACACTTTGGTTGCTTCCATGTCCTGGCCACTGTGAATAATGCTGCTATGAACATCAGTGTGCAAATATCTTTTCAGATATTAGTTTTCAAGTCTTTGGGGTAAATACCCAGAAGAGGCATTGCTGGATCATATGGTAGATCAATTCTTATTTTTTTGAGGAACCTCCATACTGTTTTCCATAGTGGCTGTACCAATTTGCAGTCCCACCAGTAGTGTAGAGGGTTCCTGTTTCCTCAAACAGATTTTTACGATGATGGACTTGCTTGCTCTGAGCACCAGTGCCAATTAAGCTATTCACTGGGAGCACCAAAGACTTGCAGGGAGGCATTGTCAGATTGAGAGCCAAGGTGAGACTCACCCTATACAGAAGTGCCAGTGGTATCCATTGTTCCCTATTGAGCCCTTCCCCCACCGGTGTGCTGGACAGAACACCACCATAGCCTTGACATCGTCAAACTGGATAAAGAGGTTGCTCTGCCCAGAGAATTCCCTGAAACCCCACTTCTTCTGACTCCTGGCCCCACCCAAGCCACATCCAGCTAAATGCTTAGCAAGTCAGGTGCTCCTTGCTGAGCAGCACCTAGACTCCATTGGAGACAGCTGGCCTCGGTTTCTGATGTGGCCTTTTGTGACCACTATAAGCACAGCATCTGTGGATTGCTTGCTGCATCTTAACAGGTGGTCTTGGAGGGGCAAAGGCTTGGGCTAAACTTGGCCTGCAGCTGAACCCCTCTCAGGACTGTGCACCTGGACACCTACTTAACAAAGCTACACTTATAAGACCAGGAGACTTAAGAGCTTTGCTTAGTACTTAGACACAGATGTGGGAAGGCAGCCAAAATGGGAAGACAAAGAAGCAGAAACCGTAAGAGAACAGCACGGAGATCCAGATATAATGGAGTTAAGCAATCTAACAGATGCAGAGCTCAAAACACTGGTTGTAAAGTTGCTCAATGAACTTCGCAAATTCAGTGAGAACTTCAACAAAGGGACAAAAAAACATAAAAATGGAAATGGAAATTATAAAAGGGAACCAGTCTGAAATGAAGAACACATCTGAGATGAGAAGTATATTAAATGGAATAAACAAAGGAATAAACAAAGTGAATAAGGAAAAGGATCAAATGACCTATCTGGACGATGGGATAGCCAAGAACACTCAATCAGAATGTCGAGGAAAAAGATGCCATGACTATAAAAATAATTTAGGAGCATATGGGACACTATTAAGGGTCAAAATATTCATCCAATCAGCATACCTGAAGGAAAACAAGATGTTGAACAGTTGTTTGAAGGAATAACGATGGAAAATTTCCCTAACGTGGTAGACATAAAACCCCAGGAAGCTCAGAGAATCCTTAAAACCAGGGATCCAAAGAGACCCACACTAATACACATCATAATTAAAATGCCAAAGGATAAATACAAAGAGAATTTTAAAAGTAGCAAGAGAAAGGCAGATAGTTACCTACAAGGGAATACCCATAAGATTGGCAGCTAATTTCTCAACCTATGCAGGACAGAAGGGCTTGGCAAAAAACATTTGATAGGATGAAGATCTAGGCTTTACAACCAAGAATACTTTATCCAGCAAAGCTGTCATTTAGAGTTGACAGATCAAGAGCTTCCCAGACAAAAATAAGCTGAAAGAATTTATCACCACCAAGCCAGTATTACAGGAAATGTTTGACTTATTTAATAAAAAGAACAAACTAATCCAAAAACAGACTCACAAATATAGTGGACAATTTGGTGACAGACAGAGGGGAGAGAGGTTTGGGGGCTTGGAAAATGGGGTGAGGGGTTAAAGAAGCACAAATTAATAGCTGATGGATGGTCATGGGGATGGGAAGCACGGCATAGGGAATGCAATTAACATTGATACGTTGGCTAGGTGGAGGGTCAGGGGAGGGAGGATGCAATTGGGGGGATCGTTGTATGAACTATATAGGTGTCTAACCAAGAAACTGTATACTTGAAACTAATTAAAATAAATAAATTTTAAAAAAGAATGCACATATCCTTTGACTTAGATGTTTAACCTCCATGAGTTTTCCCTACAAAAATAAATATGGCTGAGTGGAAAAAATTACATGGAAGGAAGATAATCATAGCATTTTTCATGATAGTGAAAAAGGATAATACCTTAAATGTCAACAGTAAGGAACTGTGTGATTTTATATCTGGAAGCAGCTTAATGTGGTAGAAGAGTATTTGAAAACTAGAAACATATTAAAGGTGAATTAAATGAAAAAAAGAAATGACACACACACACACCAACTTGGAAATCTAGTCTGGTAGGAATTGTGGAATTTGGGGCCCTTAGTTTCTATTTTTCCCTGTAAAATGGGAGCATTGCTATCTGCCCTGCAGGGGTGCTAGAAGGATAGGTAATATGTATTTAGAGCACTTGGTTTTGAGCCTGATATCTATCAGATACTCAGTTAGTAGTGGATATTATTACCCAATTTCTGTAAAAAAAAAAATGTATATTTGCACATAATAGAAAGACCAGTAGAAATTACAGCAAAATATTAGCAATGTTGTTTCTGACTAGTGATATAGTGATTTATCTTTCCTTCTTTGGGTTTTCTCTTCTGCTAAATTTTTTACAATAAACATAGAAATAATTTTAATATATTAATATTATATTCAGAAACAAAGTACTTAGAAAAGAAATGGTCTTGGGCTTATATTAAAAGATAAAATAATTAAAGGGATGAATTATTGATCTATCTATGTTAGAATTGCAAACAATCTTAAGGATCATTGTTTAACTTCATTTTATAGTTGAGACTGAGGCATTGAGAGAGGAAGTGACTTGCCTAAGGTAATAAATCAATTAGTCACAGGTTTCACATTTCCTGAGCCAGTGCTATTGCAACTATACTGTCCTGTCTTTCAGGATGTGGTGCCAGAGAGAGGGGCTGCTTTAGGCCTGCATGTTCCCTAAACTAATGGAGTCACCAGTAGAATTCTGTCTCCTGAGTCCCTTCCTGACCTCCCAGGAAGAGACTTCTGCCTCCTTTCCTCTTCCCAGGTAGGATAGTAGTAGACGGAATCTACTACTAGAATCTACTTTCTACCATATAAGTTTGAACAAGTTCCTTCTTTAAATTCTGTCATTTTTTTTCTTATCTATTAATTTGAGACAGTGTTATCCCTGGAAATCCTTGGCATAATTTCCAGCCCAGCTCTGCTCCCTGGGTGCCAGACCCATCTATTCACCCCTACGTGGATGTCGCACAGGCATCTCCAATTCCATAGGTCCAAAATGGAATTATTGCCTTCCCCCCGAAACACGCTTCTGCTTCTGCATTCTGCCTTGGAAAATGGCCACACCTGAATCCAGGATGTCATTCTCTGCACTTCCTCCTTCTAACCCCTTATTGATTGGTTATTAAGTCTTGCTGATGCAGCCCATGAACAACTGGCATTCATTCAGTCAGTACTGGTTAGCACCAGGCATACCCCATGTGGATAGCGGTTGGGAGGAAACACAAAGATGAGCCAAACTGCTCTTGAGGAGCTTATCCTTGGAAGAGGGTTTAAGGAACATCAACAGCAATGCAGTCGGGTAGAAAAGCATGGTCACCATAAGCAAAGAACGGCTAGTGGGCTGTGGGAATTGAGATGAAGGGAGGTTTGTTCTACTGGGGGCTTGGTAGAGGAGAGGTGGCCTTTGATCTGGACTTTGAGGGCAGTGTAAGATTTGGACATACTGGGAAAAGGCAGAACATTCTAGATGTGAAGGCACAGTGGAGGAAAGGCCCAGGGGATATGCAGGGAGGAGTTAAATAAGCCTTGTGGGAAAGAAGAGGGTGATGGTGGGAGACAGAAGAAAGGAAGGCTGATATGGGCCTTGGGGGGTGGGGAGGCTTCTCAACTGCAGAGCCCAGGGTCAGAGT
The DNA here is from genome assembly GCA_030015415.1 of Cynopterus sphinx. NCBI lineage: Eukaryota > Metazoa > Chordata > Mammalia > Chiroptera > Pteropodidae > Cynopterus > Cynopterus sphinx. The sequence continues at coordinate 76,153,382 of CM057383.1, read as the reverse complement.
GGCCACAGTTCTGAGCAGCAGGGCTGAGAAGATCCCAAGGACATCATGGCACTATGACACTATTGGGGCTAGTGGCACTATGTATTGAATTCAGTCTATGAGACTCACTGAGCACTACTCTGTGATAAGCATGGGGCTAGGTGGTGAGCAAAATGGCCACTGTCCCCATGAACAGTTTAGTGATGCAGACGGGCAATTAAAAAGTAACCAAATTAATTGCAAACTATGATACATGTAGGCAGAAGTGGATATAATGAACCTAGTGGTGCCTGCCTTCAAGGTCCCTCACTTGCACAGGCCCAACTGTTTTAAATTTGCGATTTTGTAATTTTTTTTTTTTTAAAGACGGCCTTCTCTATTGTATAAGCTTCAGGCCCCATAAAACTTGAAAGTGCCTGGAGCTATGAGACAGAATAAGGAATCAGGGAGGAAGCCTACTGAGATGGGCACAGCACTGTGAATTTCACCCCCTTGCTACTCAGCACACCCAGGCTGGCATCCTGTCCCTACAAACTCTGACCTGTCACCTTTTACCTTATATTCCTGAAGAATGTGACACAGATTCTTCCTCTTCCTCAGCTGAACATGAGTCACACCGCCCTCCTCTCGGTTTCTCCAAATTCTTTTCTGGCTCGAGGCCTCTCACGTACTTCAGCCTGGAAGTTCTTTTGTTAACTCCTCACATTGCATTGCATCACAGGCTCCTAATTTTCTCAGGTCTCAGGTTAAATATCCCTTCTCTCAGTAGTGACTGGAAGTGCTCCACAGCCTTGCTAATACTTCAAATTGTCAGCCTTTAATTTTTGCAAATCAATTTTTGCACACTTTTTTCCAGGCATATTTCCCTTATATCGGTGAATATAAACTTTTAATGTGTTCACTCACATTTATCGTGTAGCTATTTTGGCTTCCTGTTCTATGAAGCGCCTCTTCATATCCTTTGCTCATTTCTCTGTTTAGTTGTTTGCCATTTTCTTACCGATTTGTAGGGGTTCTTTATAATACTGGAGACTAAATGTTTGTTGGTTGTATAATGTTATATCTTTTCTCAAAATATGGCTTGCCTTTTACCTTTTCTTTGTGGTGCGTTTGGCTGAGCACGCATGTTTAATTTTAGCACAGTCACATTTATAACCTTCCCTTTTATGATCAGTGGGTGTGTGTGTGTGTGTGTGTGTGTGTGTGTGTGTGTGTGTGTGTGTGTCTTATTTAAGAAATCTCTCCATCCATGAGGTTTTAAAAGATATCCCTTTACATATATATTTTTTTAAACTTTGGATGTTATGCGTGTCACACTTAGGTCTCGAATTTACCGGGGATTAATTTTGTGATTGGGGGAGATAAGAACCCATTTTTCCCCCATATAGATAAGCAATTACATCAGTGCCATTCACTGAAGAGGGAATTTTTTTCTTCACGGATCTGTAAGGCTGGTGATAGGGGGTGGGGCAGAGCATTTAGAGGGATGGGGAAGCCATCTCCCGTGAGAGAATATTTGAGTAGAGAACTGAATGACATGAGGCAGTGAGAGAACCATGAAGTTATCTGGAAGATGCTTCTACTAGACAGAGGGAAAAACAAGTGCAAATGTCCTGAGGTTGAGTGCCTCAGTGTTAGAGAAACAGCCTGGAGATTAGTGCAGTGGAGAGGAGTGAGGAGGCTAGGGTGAGAGGTAGCAATGGCCATTGACACTCTTGTATCACAGTATTGCAGGCTCCTTCTAATTTTGGGGGGTCTATTTTTGCAGGCCAGATCATGAAGGAACTTGCAGGACATAGCAAGTAAGGGCTTTGGACTTTGCTCTAAATGTGATTGCAGCCACTGGAGGGCTTTGAGCAGGGAATGACATAAGCAGATTTATGTTGTATAGTGCTCGCGTTGGCTCCCGCATGGGACTAAATCGGAAAGTGGCTAGATGTCAGTTAAAGGATGAGAGATGATGGTGGCTTGGATCATGGTGGTAGGGACAGGGAAAGTAAAAGTTGTCAGGTTAAGGGTGTCTATTTAAGCTTGAGTCACAAGAATGTGCTGATGGATTGGATGTGTGTGTGAGAGAAAAGGAGGAATAAAGTAAACTTGATTTCCTCATCATCCCCTCCATTCTCTTCTTCCCAAACACCCACTTCTGTTGGGTGTTTGTCAGATCCTCCTAGTCCATCTGCCATCTTAACTGATCTTTCCCACCTTTGATCTCTTCATGCTCTGGCTGCATTCTGGGTGAATTTCACAGCGCCTTCTTTCAGTTACTAATTCCCTCTGACAGTGACCAGCATAGAGATTTTTGTGACTTGAGTTTTTAAATTTATTATATTTTTCATTTTCAAGATTAAAACAAAATTTTTTTTAAATGTGTACTGAGGGTAAGTGTTGACTTCTCTAGGACTGATTCCCTACAGGCAGTCCTCCCAGAAGAGGAGTTGGCTTCCTGCAGGAATCCCTGGGAACCGGCTCAGTGCTTATGACAATCCTGATCAATAGCAAGGACTGGGCACCAGCCCTGGGCCCCATATTGTTACCAGACAGGGGGCTGGTGCTTCCCCAGCCATGAGTTCCTGCCACCGGGTTGCTAAGTCATGCACTTGCAATCACCAGGCTTGGCCCTCATCTCAGTCACATGCAGGAATCCTGATGCTGTCTCCCACCAAGAACACTGAGCTCAGGTTCTACCACATCCTACTGCTGTCACATCCTAGCCTGATTACTCCAGGCAGGAACCAGCTCTTCCCTAATCGACATCTTCAAAGCCCCCCAGTCTGAGAGTCAGCATTCCTCTGATGTCTGATGTCTGATGCCTGACCGTGCTAGACCTCTGTGTGCTGCCCTAGGAGAAAAGGGCCAACGAGCCCAGCACATCCTCCTGCTCCTCCCTGTGAGCACCCTGTGGGCCATCTGTCTGTGCTGCTTGGTCGTTGCCCTTATTTGCATGGCAGACATTATGCCTTCATTTCTCTCTGGAACATTCTAAAACTAATTTCATCTGGATTGCTTCATGTTCAGATTGTTAATGTTCTTTGGCTGTTGTTTTTCCGCATTCAATTTCTTCATGTGTTTTGTAATTTTGGATTTGCTGGCTTATTTGGAATGCGAAAACTTTGGACTTTTCTTTTCTTTTCCTTCCTATATGTTTAACTTTACCTGTGTAGAGTTGTTTTCTCTTGGCCCCCTGAACCCCTGGTCTGGAAACTGGCCTTATACTGGTGGCTGGTGATTGGAGGAGATACTATATTTTTTGGTTTTCCCTTTTTATATCTTACCTGCCGAGCAGCAGGGGTGCATCAAAGCCAGACCCACTGTGCTATCCTGACCTAACAGGTTGTCTTCTTGTCCAAGATGGGCCCTTAGCTTGCAGGCTGTGGCTCTGAAAACCTCACTGGTATGGCTTCTTGCAGACAAGCCATGCCCACTGGTGGCATGTAGTGTATGGGTGAAAAAGAGCCACCCAGAGGGCAGGGGGACACAGGCCACTTCTTTTCTCCTGTAGACTCAGAGTTGAAAGCAATTTCAGAGACCATTAAACCGACTTCCCACACAATGCAGATGTCCCATCTACATCACATCTAGAAGATGGTCCAGCTTAGCTTGATTAGCTCTCTGTTGAGCAACCCACTTCATAGGTTGGACAGCCCTGTTCTCAAAGAACCTTTCTTATATTGAGCATCTCAGTTCCTCCCTGTAGCTCTCACTCACTGGTCCTATTCTGCCATTTGAAGCAGCACTGAGTAGGTGTGCCTCCCCTCCACTTCCTCTTAGCTGTTGGAGGGCAGCATTAGACTTTTCTTCTGGTTCCTTCTTTCAACTTCCACCCTCCACTCCTGCTGCCTTGCTTGCTCTGTATGAACTCTGGTTGTCAGGGCATTATAACAAGCTGTAAAACACGGCCTTATTTTGACCAAGGCAGAGAAAGATCCCATTTGGTTCCTGAGAGGTTTGGCTGCTGTCTTCTCACATCTCTTAAAGAGGAAGAAGGGTTACAGGTCCCCTCACATCTGATGTCAGCTAAGAATCTTCCCTGGTGAGTAACTGGCTGTCATGTTTCACAAGGAAGCATCTCCCTCCAGTGGCCATCAGGGTGTATTTCAAGATACTTTCGTCCCGTCCCTAGCTCTTTGCTCCAGGATTTCTTCCCAGCTCAAGAAGATCCACTGAGATGTGAGTGGGAGAGCTGTAGATTGCAAAGCCCCCCAACCGCCTTTCAGCTAAAATGAATTGATTTCGTAGTGGCGACTGGGAGAGAGAGAGAGTGAGAGAGAGAGAGAGAGAGAGAGAGAGAGAGAGAGCGTGCGTGCAAGCACAGAGCACAAACACAAGCAAGCTTGGCTTCAATATCCATATTTGTCATAATTTCCCCAAGCCCAAATTTGCAAATGGTTATGCATATGTTAATTAGTCTTATTCCCAGAAACTCCAGAATAGTTATTCTTCTTTTAGGTGGTTTCCTTATTGATTGGCTTTTTTCATGAGTTTCTCCATCCATCTCTACTTGCTGTTTTGGTTGAGTCCTTTTAGTTGCAGTAAACAGATTTTTTCACATCACTTGAAGGGAAGTTGGGGAAGAAGTTAAAAGGACAGTGGCATTACATGGAAGAGCAGGAGCCATGGGTCTTTGTTCTGGTTGTCCCCAATAAGATGACCTAACTTTCCTCTGCAGGTCTCCTCCATGCTCTACTTGCTGCTGACCAGTTCTCTGGACCTGAATTCCACACTTGTCTTTTTTCCTATATTATAGCTTCTGCTTATTCATACCTTTGGCTACCCCTAGCTCACGGAGTCCCTCAGGCATCTATGTTTCTACACTCCCCACCTCAAGACATTTTGTCCTTGGTACTCACCACCAACTGATTTATGTATTTGACATTTCGGTATTTCCCAGTTCTGTTTCCTTAGACAGGAATCTAACTGACAGCCCCCCACCTCCCGCCTTTGACATTGGCCAGGCAGTGAATTGGCCCTTTGGGGGTCTTCTTTCTGTTGCCATCACCTGGGCAGGGGAGAATGTGATACAAAACAGAACTGCCTGGAGGTGCCTTTGGAGCAGGGACCAAGGGTGGACAGTTTCCTTTAGAAGGGTGTGTGGGTGTGGCACACCATCGAGCTGTCCCATCTGGAAGCTCTTGTGTAGCTGCTGTGAATGGGAGCCCTTGTAGGGAGCTGGATGATTTGGTCTGTGATGCAGGGGGTTTTATACCATTTTACATACATTCTTCATATTTTTGCATCAAATTTGTGTTGTAGCTATCATTATTCCCATTTTATAGCTAAGGAAACTGAGCTCAGAGGTTCAGCCAAGTTGCTGCAGGCTGTATATTTGCATTACTCCAGAAGATACTCTTCACTCTGAGGTTAAAGCGGCCACACTGGTCACTGGCCCAAGCTGCACAGCGAGGGAGGGGCAGAGCTGGGATTCAAAGCTTGTATTCTTTCTGTTGCACCAATCTGTTGGAGGCCTGATAGGAAAACAACTGACTTTAGTTTATTTTCCCCCCTCTCCTTAGAGAAAGTTCCATTCATCTATTCTAAATCAAGTGCAGGAAACATGGAATTTTATCCAAATGACAGCGACCTCCTAGAAGGAAAAGAGAGTGTCTGCTATGTGTGCCACCTACTACTGTCCTAGGCGTCAGGCTATCAATAATACACGAGTCCACTGAAGGTTGCACTGGGCTGGATTGTGACTGGGACCATATGGCGCTAGGGTATGATGAAGTCAATCTGAAGACTGGATTTAATGCCCAAGTTAGTGATTCCTGACCCCACAGGAGTTTGGTTTAAATTGGTCTGGCATGGGATTGAGCATCTTGATTTTAAAAGCTCCCTGGGTGATTGATTCTAACAAGCATCCAGGGTTGGGAAGCCCTGATGAAGTCTGGCCCATCATCATAGAGAAGGAGGGAGGAGGTGCCCTGAAAAAGCAGACAACTTGCTCAAGATTACTCAGCTGGTTAGTGTTGCTACTGAGTGTGTGTCGTTCCGATTGGATCTTCTGTTGTGCCTCAGAGAGGTAGGGAAAGGGGAGGCAAGAGGAAGGAGGAAGAGGTAGAGAACTGCTGGAAGAAAGGGAGAGGCTATACTTGTCTCTTGACATAAATGGTGTGGGGGAGGCACTGGGGGACACTTATTTACTGGGAATGCTCAGCATGCTCTTAGCCACCACATTATATTAAGTTGATCTTTACAGGATATCACTGTTGTGAGCTGAAACCAGATATGACTCATGCCAGGAAATTGCTGCTCCTGTTATTAGTTAGGGTAAAAGGCAAAGCCGTTGTAAGAAAAACAACCAAGAGTATAGTGGCTTAAAGAATATCCACATTTATTTCTCTCATTTAACAGTCTATGATGAGTAGATGAGCTCATTTATTCCACAGTGGTGTTCAGGAACCCAGCATCATCCCCTATGGCATTAGAACTGCTGATTAAAGCTGGGATTCATAAAGAACACGAGGAGGTGTTTTAAGTGACACATGTCACTTTTGCTCATCTTCCAGTGATGGGAGCTTAGTCCCACAGAAGCAAGGGGTGTTGGGAAACACAGTCCTTTACTGGTAGTCAATTCTCAGCTGTAATTCTGTTCCCATAAAAGATAAAGACAGATTTGGGCAGCCCTCAAAGGAGTCTATTCCTGGTGTCCTCTTTCGATCACTCTTCCAATCAAGAAGCATTTCTGAGCACTTCCTTTGAGCCTGGCAGGTACGGGCGTGGGGACACAGAGCAGGCGTGTCTAGGTTAGATGTTTTAAATTAGGGAACATTCCTGAGTTTTGAAGATGAAGAAGCATGGCAAAGGAGGATGCTCCAGGCAGAAGACAGCTGTGCAAAGGCTCAGAGGTGGATGGGACAAGGATGAGGGAAGGATTGAATGTGACCACAAGGCTGAAGTTGGGCTAGAGAGAATGGCAAGGCCAGGCCACACGCACTCGTTATAAAACTGAAGAGCACTAACTTTCAATCACTGGTTTTGAGGTGAGAACCCACTGTCATCTACGTGTGAAAAGGAACTTTGGTGGGATCAGGCCGCCTAGTTTTAACCTGTATTGAAAAGAGACTAAAAGGAATCTTTTTAGCTCACCTGAGCTGAGCTTCTGGCATTTTCCACATGAGGTTATTTAAGAACAGTATCAGCCAGGCTTTGGGAAATGTACTGTTTTATGATATTGTGAGATGCTTGAACACATCTGGACTACAGTGTGGGTGGGAATGGTGTCCCCTGGAAGGCGTGTAGAAAGGGCAATCCATCCAGGGCATATGTTGGTTTTGGAGGTAGGCCTTGGACTGAGGCGAGTCAACATCTCTCAGACTCAGAGTCCAGAGCATGGAGGTGCCTGGCATATTTCTGGCAGTGGGAGAGAAGCAATACCTGGTCTTGTGAAGGCAGGTGGGTAAGGGGCCTTAGATGCACTGTGGCATGTGTAGGTCCCTTCTGTACCTCCAATCCTTCAGAAAATTCATGAAACTGTAGCTGGTCTCAGTCATGCTGTTAGGTATTGGAGAGGGGTGGGCCCCAAAGAAAGGACTGGGAAGAAGGGGTCCGAGCAGAATCATGCCAAAGTGGCATTTGTGGTGGTGGCCCCTGATGGAGGCCTGCTGCGTCTCCCAGAGCAGGGAGCTCATGGGCACATGGTGGTGGCCTGATGGGGAGGTCAGAGTGGAAGCACTTCTACTTCAAAGGCTTTCCCTTGATTCCCTGGGAGGCAGACACGGCTCCGGCAGGACGTGCTAAAGGTTGGCTGGGGCCCAGGACCTGGGCCTCCAGTGATCACAGTTTAGGAGTTGAAGGTAAATGTGATCTGGCCTGTAGTTACCAGTGACGAGGTCTAGAACATTTCGGTTATAGCTTCGTAATCTTCTCCCCCTCGACTTCTCAAGGGGGTCTCTCACACTCTCACAATTCTCATTGTGAACACTCTTTTTAAAAATGCTTTTGTTTTTTTAAATTCTCAACTGTTTCTCAGGTTGTCTCTCTTTCTCTTCTTCCCACCTTGTTCTCCTTGTCTCTGACTCCACATGACCCTGCCTGTCAGCGGTCACCTCATATTTCCAAAATGTTTGTTCTTTCTCTAGCCTCTCTGAGTTCTGCTGCAGAGAAGGCACCGTTTCTCCGTGGGCAGTGGAGGGACTGACTGTCTGTCTCTCTGCTGAGCTGCTGCCTTTTTTCTCATCACTGGCTTTAGGGGGTCCCTCCAGCTCCCACACCAGCCAAGCTTCCGCCTCATGAGGAAAGGGGGTGCTATGCACTTCTGGGATAAAGTATCAGGGGCTGAGCCTAATGGCCACAGCCCTAATCCCCATGTCCCCAGGTGCTGGCTTCCTAGGGCAGGCAATCGCACACTTTGCTATCAAGTGCCATCTCCTTTGTTCTTACATGTTGCTACTTTCTCAGTACCCAGTCTCATGTTAATTGCTTTTCCGACAATTTCCCAGTTTTCGTGGCAAGGTAAGGGAGGCTGGGGTTGCTGCTTCGTGTGGAGATGATGTCACAAGCCCAAGAGGGAGCAGTCATGGTGACCTGATGCAGAGCCCTGGCCTCCAATCCAGTACAGACGATAATGATGTTGAGTTATGAACAATTTCTTCTAAATTGTCACTGATGCAGTACACTGTGACCAAGCCTTTCCTAGGTTGATATTCTCTTGCTGCTTGTGATTTTTGCAGGCTACCCTACCAGTGCAGGGACTTCAGGATGCAGAAACCCATTTGTTGGGCTAGATGACCTCTAAGGTCTTTTCCAAGGTCCTAATGAATGCTGAGAGCACAGAAATTAGAATTATGATAGCACAGTCAGAACATGTGATGTGGTAATTCAGTAACATATCTATCTCTCTCTGTATATATATAGATAGATATATAGATATATAGACATATATATACACACACAGACACACACACATCTATATCTATATCTATATACATAAATACATATGTGTGTGTGTGTGTGTGTGTGTGTGTGTATTTACTCACAAATATTTACTAAACTCCTACTATGTGCCAGGCATGGTGCTAAGGACTGGAGATATAACAGTGAATAAGTCACAGCTCCCACCTGAAAACAGCTCACAGTTTGGTTGGGGAGACAGACCCACACACAAGTAATTATAATGCAGTTTGGAGAGTAGCAGGATCCAATTATATGTGGGGTGTTTTGAGCAGAGAGGAGAGGTACCTAGTTCAGTCTTGGGGGCTAGGGCCGGCTTTCTGGAAGAGGAACCAAGGGAATTGAGTCTTAGAGGATGAGCAGGAGTTAGATGGGCCAGGCAAAGGGAGTGCAAAGATAAGGAGTGGGAAGGTGAATTATTTGTCTGCCTGACCAACCGGTTTAATGGCAAGGTGGTAAAAGCAACCCACATGAAGAGGAGAAAACGACAAAGTACGGGTTCCTTGACTTTATAGTCCACATTTAGTACAAAGGGAAGGAGCCCTCTCCTTCACATGAGGTTCTCAAACTCAGTGTCCAGCCACCCAACATCTGACCTATATGTCACCTTCACAGTTCCTCATAGGGGATCATGGCAACCTAGAATTCCCTGGGGACTGTGGATAAGTGTGCCCTGATAATCTTTGCTTCATTCAGGGACTGTCTAAAATGTGGGCCACCTCGTACCCAGTGCAGTGCAGAGAGCATGGAGCATGGGGGAGTATGTGCTCATCGAATTCTTGATTTGCAGCTGTGTGTGTTAGACCCCTACGCATGAGGGTGATCAACAGGAACTTGGCAGTTACAAGCAGCCACCAGTTAACACGTGCCATTAAGTTTACAGTGGAACACAAGACAGGCTAGAAGATATGGCTTCAAAAGCCTCTCTGTGCCCAGCTGGAGGAATCTGAGAGGCAAGACCTTCCTAGGGAGGTAAACCTCTGCTGGTCTCTGCTTGCTGTGAGTGGCTAAGACCTCTAGAAGATAAATTACAACCTGAGCCAGTTTCTCTTCAAAGACTCTGGGGATTAGACCCCAGGCTCTGTTTCCGGACTTTACCTCTGGCTTCAGCTTTTCTGGGGAGATGATGAAAGTCCATGGAAAGCATATAGTTTCACCCAAAACAGCCTTAAAGTCAGCTAGACGTGAATTTGAGTCTTAGCTGTACCATGTTAGCTGTACAACCTTGAATGTTTAACTTCTTGGAATTTTGATTTCCTTATCTATAAAATGAGGTTAATCATATCTGTTTTTTCACAGTCATTGTGAAAATGACATGTAAAGCACATTCTTTATAACTTTATCTCTCTGGGCTGGGGTAGTGGCTGCATTTATTCATTCAACCAATTGTAGATGTCTACTTATTGCTAAGCATTGTTCTGGGTTCTGGGTAAGCTAATGAAGAAAATTCCCCATTCTCATAAATCTCACATTCTGAGAGGACAGCTAGAAAATAAGTAAACCAATAAATAAACAAGATAACTTCAGATAGTGATAAGAGCTACAAAGGCAAGGAACCAGGCTGATTATAATGGAGAGATTTGTCTGGAGACCCCGGAAGGCTTCAGGAATTGCAGTGATATATGAACAGAGACCTGGAGGCTGAGAGGGACTCTGTCTGCTTTGCCAGGACCTGGAGAAGGAAGAACATGTAAAGCAGAGAAAATAGCAAGGACCAAATGTGCCAAGGACAGAAAGCACCTGGCATATCCAAGGGAAGGAGGGTCCTTGCAGTTGGAGCACCCTGAGAGATGTGTGGTTGGAGATGAGTTAGTGAGTGGGAGCTAAGTCCACACATGTTCTCAAATTCTGTGCAGACGTGTCCCGGGGCCCAGCATTGAATTCTCAGGGGCTCCATGGGACATAGCAAATTTTTAAGGCGACCCTTGACACCTGCCAGACTCTATGCAAACTGCTCACTCAGGGTGGTGTGCCAGTTTCACCATTAGACTGCCTTACATGCGTTTTGATGACATCACACCTTTGGGAAGCTGCCTCCTCAGGGGTTGCTGTGGTAAAAATCGAGTACCTTGGGAGAACCAATATAGAGTAGGAAATGAGGGTGGCGGTGTCTAAGCTGGTTCCAGGATTTGTGAGGCTGTGCGGTGCCCAACTGGCACACACATCCTTTTAGGAAGTTGTGGCTATTTAAGAATGAAATACCCCCCCCCCCCATTTATCTGTCGTATTTCCAGTAGCTGCTCAGTTGTTGGGACATACATGACCATTACATTGTGTGAAAGGATTCAGCGACCAGAAGATCCCGGAGGTGTTTCCATGGCCCTGGGGACTGTGGAAACGCGACGACGGAGCCGCTGAGGGATCTCCCAACAGGGCAGGCTGGAGCCCCCCCTGCGCGGGGTGCTGAGCTCCGGGCAGGCTGGAGCCCCCCCTGTGGGGGGTGCTGAGCTCCGGGCAGGCTGGAGCCCACCTGCGCGGGGTGCTGAGCTCGTGGAACCTTCCCGTCCAGCGCGGGGCCTGACTTCGGCTCGTTTTTCACGGACTCGAGAGTGTGGATGGCGCGTGCGCCGAGAACCGGAAAGGTGCTGGAGCTTTACTGACGGGTGGGTGTCCGCCTGCCTTGTTTTATTTATTTATTTAATTATTATACACCTGCTGGCCTTGGAAGGTCACGGGGCGGTGGGGACTCTGCCAACGGTTTCCCGTCTCCGCCCCGAGAGGCTGATTCAGTGGGCGCGGCAGGATTTCGCGTTTGAAAACCCGCTGCGTCAGCCCCGCACCCTTAGGCGGCCAGGCCGGCCTAGCCGGGGGTCCTGGGGGACCAGGCTGCGCCCGGGGACGGTGGCGTCCGGGGTCCCAGGAGGGGCGGGGCGCAGCGGCCGTGGCCCGCGGAGAGGACCCCCCTCTCAGTGGGAAGCCTCCGCCGGGTGGGGGGTCAGCCCCGCCGCCAGCCCGGTGGCCACGCACCTCCCCCTGCCGAGCACGCCTGGGAGGGCTGGGGGGCGGGGCGGGGCGGGAGGCGGCGGGGTGCAGCCGCAGAGAGCCGGACAGAGGTGGCAGCAGCGGCCGCCCGGGGCCCCCCGCGGGGCGGGGACCGCGGGGACCGAGGAGGCGGGCGGGGCGAGGCGCTCGGGGCCGGACCGGTCTCCAGGGCGCCCTGCGTCCTCTCTGCACGTACACGATGGGTGGGGGAGCGGGACGACACAGACGAGCCGGGGCCCTCGGTGCACCCACGTGACCGCGGTCTCGAGGTGGTGTGGTGGCGGTGGGGGGGAAGGGGGGTCACGGATTGCTCGTGGGTGGAGAGTAAAATCTCACAGTCGGAGATACATCCTTTTGTCTTAAACAGTGTCCCCTCCCTCTTCAAGGCCCTGGAAAGGAGCGAGCAGGGCTTTAGAGCTTGCACTCTGTAGGGTAAATCACTGACCTCATCTAATCTCCCTTCCTGGCGAGAGGAGGATTAGCCCAGAATGCTCGAGAAACAGACAGGACTGAAAGCGCACTAACAGGTACCTGCTACTCAAGCCGCAGAGACCAGGGCACTTCCTGGGAATGTCTCAGAACCATTTATGTTAGAGAAAAAGCAGCCCCATAGCCGCTTTGTGCATGTTTTAGAGAGGACTCATGAGGTATCAGTACAGTGAGTAGTAGCAGTTCGATGCATCGCAGCAGCAGCAGCAGCAGCAGCAGCAGCAGCAGCAGCAGCAGCAGCAGCAGCATCAGCAGCAGCATCTCGTAGAAGAGGAATCAGCTGTATTAATATTTTAATACATTATGAAATTTATCTCTTCATCCCCTTTCCTTCTACCTTCTCTTTGAATTAGGGAAATGGTGTGATGAACTTTTGAGCCAGAAATTCCTGGCTTGGAGATCCCTCTCTGCCACCCAGTTACTGTGTAATACTGGAAAACAGTCTCTCTGAGCCTGTTTTTTCATCTGTAGAAGTAGAAAACCTGTACCTACTTGGATGGTTGTTGTAAGGTAAATAGGTGACACGCCGACAGAAGTTTTAGAAGCAAGCATTTACTGGGAGAGCGCTCCTGGGTGAGATTCTCTGGTCCAGAGAGGAGAGGGGCCAGAGAAGTCGAGCCCTGGGATGGGAGGGCGTGGCTTTGATGGGTTATGTGGGGGTAGGGGTATAAGGTGGGGAACGTTAACCGTTAATCAATGCTAATTGAGCCTCCAGATTAGGGTGGTGACGCCTAGGGCTTTAGGGTGGGCCCTATTCAGGTCTGGATTCCAGGTGTCAAGCTGGGGAGTCTCCTGGCAGGCATCCGGCTGGCCCTTCCCCCGCCGACCTAACAGTTGTCATGAGAATTAAATAGTGGATGGAAAACACCTGGTATATGAACTGACTTCAAGCCTAAGTGCTGTGTGTGACAGTAGTTAACCATGGAGAACTCTGTGGTCTGAATTTTTGTACCTTTCTTGGTGACACCAGTGATGCTATTGAACAAAGCCAGTCTGTAAACAAGAAGTCTGGATCCTTTCCAACCAGATTTTAGGAATCTTTTACAAGAAGGAATTGAAGATTTTGGTAGGCAGTAACGTTTAAACATCATTGGAATACTGGCTCTCCACAGGCATCCTCAAATATTTTAACATTTTCTTTTATTCTTGTTAACAATTAAACTCTACCCTGTCTGTTGGCCAGAAGTTTTCAGACTACCTTGAGGCAGGGGTGAAGTTTTACTTATCTTTTTAAGGTAAGCCCCCTACTCTTATATGCAATGTATTTCTAAGAAATGTATATGAACACCAATCTGTATTTCTCTAATTGGTAAAGTGAAGAATAAAATGGTATTTTTAGACTCACAATTGTGTAGGATGAAGACTTTTATATACTTTAATTTCTCTGTTTCTCCCTTCTTACTTCAAAGTGTATTAGTTACATGTGGGTTTGGGATCTGGGTTATTATTAACATTTTTTTGATGTCTATCTCTTGGTTCTAGAGTATTTTTGACACATATTCTGTCTTGTAACTATATTTAAACAATTATTTTAGACCTATCTGTTTAATTGGCTTCAGTGCTCACTGCTGCATCTTTTATGTTTTGAATTTCTTGAGCTCATAATTTTGTCACCACTTGGGCAGTTGGAATATATTTTAAAACGATTTAAAGATGAATATGTGAGTAACAGACATTTTGAGCTCTCATGAATATCTTTTTGTTGTTTCCTCTTGAAAACTGAAATTTATCTGTGAATAAAATACTTGACTCTCAATCTTTTGTGTCAGAATCCTGTAGATGTTCCTCTATGGTTGTACAAAAGAAGACCAAGGTCAGCATGCTTTTTATTCCTTAAAAGATATTTCATCTCCTTTATTGGGGGTCTGGATTTATAAATGAAAGATGTCTTTTATTTGTAATTTAAACCCTGTCAGGATATTTCTGGGTATGAGTCTTTCAAAGTTACTTTTTCCTGGAATGTAGTGAACCCTTTTCATTCTTCCCAGCTTCCTCTCTTCCCATCCCTTTTCAGAAAGTTTTCTTTAATTATATCTTCAGTGACTGCTTCTTTTTTGATTATTCTTTTTTGATTATTCTGACTTATTCTTCAGAAACATAATTCTTTGGCTCAGTCTCTATTTCTGGCCTTTCATAGCTACCATCTTCTTTTTAAATTACTGTGTTTTATTGAGTCAAAGATAGTATTGATTGTAAGAAGCACTATTATTTTATTTATAACCAAGGAGGAAAAAAAAGCTGCCAATGAAACAATGAAAGAATGATATAATTACAGTCTTGTGAAATTCGTAAGTTGATCACACCAGTTTCTTTCTTATTTTGAAATATTTCATCTATTTTGAGAGATTTGGTAGTTTCTCCTGCCTTCGATGGCATTGTCTGGCATGTGATAGACAATCCATTTTGCATGCATCTGTTACAAACCATAACACAGCTTCTACTTAAGGATAACTTCCTTTTCCTTTCTCAGGTCCTGTAAAGCACTTGGTTTTTCTTACGAGAGAGAGAGAGAGAGAGAGAGAGAGAGAGAGAGAGAGAGAGAGAGAGAGAGAGAGAGAATTCTTGCAGTCATTGCTCAAATAACAGACATTTGCTTCAGTAATATTAAATTACATCCTGCTGCTCTAATTCCACGCCTTTCTGCATTCACAATAATTTCTTATATCAATGCCAAATCACAATGTAATCTTTTAAAGAGACATTTTAAATGGCAATTAAACTAACATGTAGTCACGACAATGTATATAACTCAATTAAGTGCTTACAACATGAACAGCTGAGACCAGGTTTCCCCATGCTCAGGACATGACAACCTCACTGTGACTGCTCCCTGGTCCACAATGATTGTAAGATGCCACTGAGTGTAAGACTTAACTTAATTTCTAAAGTGTTAACATGTGGAAAAAAGGATATCATAGAAGCAGTGAAATATGATATTTCAATTCTTTGTTCTTTTTCTTTGCACTTTGAAAGTGTTTCTCAGATTTACCATCCAAAATACTTTTTTGAATTTTTGTCATGTCAGTTCCACTCATTTATTGTTTCCTACATATGCCTTTTAACTGTTGTTTAATAATTTTATTTTCTTGGAAACTTTTATTCTTATCAAAATTAGTTTCCTTTCTATGTTTCCTTGGAGACCAAAATTATTCTTGATAGGCCTGAGGCCCCTTGATATTAACCATTCAGTTGAGTTCTAGTCAATAGAATGTGAATCCAAGTGATACGTATGACTGACAGGACTTCCCCATAAGAGCATTCATGGAACTCTCTTCCATACTCTTTTTCCCCCTTCCTAACTGAGTGCCAAGAAATGACAACAATCTTGGAGGCCGCATGATGAAGGTGGCAGAACTTTGACTGGCTTGGTTGGGTGCCCAGTGATGGAGAGTTGTTCTCGGTCACTGGAAACATTTGCCTTGGGCTGTTTTGTAAATGACAGATCAACTTTTATTATATTTCCTCAATATACAAATGTTGTGTGTATTTATAAAGCATCAGAAATAATCATGTATCCTTGCTAAAAGATTTTCACAAAATTCTTACAAAATTTCTAGGAGGGCTGCCCTGAATTTTGCTTTCTTAGGTATTTACTATTGCTCCAAAAAAGAGAGTAACTTGGACAATGAAGCGATGTCAGTCAAATGGGATAATGAAGTTATTTTTGGATTTTAACATTCTCATTATTTCTGCCCTCCCCACCCTCCCGCATGCTCTCCAGTAGTTTCAGAATACGATTTTTCCCCAGTGAGTGTGTGGTGTTCTTTTATTGAGACATCTGATAAAAGAAGAACTCTCACAAGCAAGAGATTGACACATGGGAGGATAATAACAATATAGTTTAATGTTTTGGACGAATTATTTTTAAAAACTCCTCTTAACTAACTGCTATCTATTGTGTCCTAAAAAGTCTATCTCGCTTCTTTTATTTTAAAAGAATCACAGTTAGCCTTAGCATAAACAAAGTAGCCCTCCCTCATAACATTTCTGTAATAACCTAAAATGCCATCTCAGGTGGCAGTCTTTGAAGCTTATCCTGGTATCAGTTTATCTCAACTTGTTTCCCATATGGTTTTTAGTTTCAACTCTATAGAGGTATATTATGTTTTTCATATTATGGATGTCAATTTCCTTAAATTTCTTCTGGTTTCTATAGCAAATCATCTTCAGAGGTGTGCTCTTTTCTTTTCTTTTTCTTTTTCTTTTTTTTTTTTTGGTCTTCTGGGTGACCTCTTTTCTGTATGTGGCGTTGTTTTTCTATAGACCCCATGAGGGTCCCTCACCCCACCCCGTGCCACTCCCCTCCCTTTATTTACCTTTAAGCAAGTAGAGCTCTGGAGACTTGGTGCCTGCTAACAGAGAGGAAGCATGGATAGTTTCTGGCCTTGCTCACTTTCCTATCCTTAGGCCTTTGGCTGGGGGGCCAGTTGAAGTGTTCAGCTCCTCAGCTGTTCCCAGAAATGATGGGATTCATCTTGTGTAGCCCTGCTGAACTGATGTGGGGTCTCCTCCTACTTCTTCTGCCTGTTCTCTCTCATTCAGAACTCATGGGCTATATGAAATCTCTCCAGCATAAATGGCCTTTGTCCTGCCTATGAAGCAACACGTGCGGAAAAATATCTTCCAAAATGGGATGTGCCCTTGCTAATCCTTTTCTACTTCCTGCTCCGTGGTTTTCCAGGGATTGTATTCCGTGAATGGATGTAGGTAGGTTAGGGGAGGCAGAACAGTTCTCAGGCCCATCCAAAGGGTAGTACCTATCCATAGCAGTTTGGTTTGGTCCTGGGTCTCTGAGCTGGAGTTAGAAAGTAGGAAAAAGGCAAAGTCTTTCTATCATTTTTCAGGTGGGTGGGGCTATTCTACCAGATGAAGCATGGGCTGTCTGTCTTCATGCAGCTCAGCTTCATTAGCTTTATTTGGGGAAGAGAAATTTCTTCTAGAATCTGGTAACCGATTGTTGGTTAGTCTTCTTTTGTGATGTTGCTGTGAATTTTTGTCTTTTTTTTCTATGTCATGAGTAATTTAGGGAGAAGTTAAGAGACACTTCTTCAGGAGCATCTAGCCAGATGTCATTTTAAACTCTGAGTGGATCTGCTTTCATTTTATTTTTTAAAATCAGGTCTAGGAATTAGTTCCTTTTACTTATTTATCATGTTCTGATTGCCTTAAACCACTTTTTGATGCATCTACTGGATCCAAAGTTTTTTTTTTTAGATACTTTTCTAAATTCCATTGCATGGGACTTTGGTGGAGACAAGGGTAAGACTTCTGTAGGTAGTATGTAGCCATGTCAGTCATCAAATGGTGGGTAATTTCTTTTTTCCTGGGGTCTTATTAAAGTTTCTTTTGTTAATAACAGAAACCAAGTACAGACACTAGAGATGGGGATTGGGGAAGGGTGTGGAAGAGAAAGAAGGAAAAGAAAGAAAAAAACGTATATTGTGATGTTGGAGTGTCCTACAGAATCCAAGGACAGTTGAGTCTTTTGAGAGTTGGGACTAGGAGCTGAAGCTATTAGGAACCCAGACCCTTCATTCACTCTCTTCCCTTACTCCCCTCTGAAAAAAACAAAGACCCAGTCAGAATATACATGTGACTTTGTCTGCTTCTCCATGTACATGGGATAAAATGGGTGTCTCACAGCTCCTGAGTTTTTCTTCTCTATTCAGTAATTCAGCTCAGATGGATAGATGCCTCTCTCTGGAGTCTTAGACTCCAGAGAGTGAGAGAATGTGATTGGTCTGGCTTGGGTCAGGTGACCACCATGGTCCAGTCAACTGTGGTTGGGTATTTATAGGTATTTATAGAAGATACAAACATGACTGCTGGTTCCACCTAAGGGGTGGGAGGCAGTTCGCAGAGAAAGGCTCACTATGACCTGGGCAGACTCTCTAAAGGTGCCTAGCACTCCCAGCCTTGGCATAAAACCCATTAGATCCTGTCCTAAGGGGAGCTAGAGCGCCTGGCCATGATCATCTTCCCAGGCCACTGGGTTGCTCGGGTGGAATGGAGCACCAGTCTTCTCATTAAGCTGTGGGTCTTGGGGGGCTCTTGTGAGGAGTTGCTCAGTAATTTATAAGTCTGCACACCTGCATTTCCAGCTATCTCTCATTCCATTTTCCTTGGCTTTGTTCCCACTCCCCTCTAATCAAAAAGACTCTTTAATATTAAATCCACATTTTGCTAACTTTCTTTTTAGCAGTAACTTTATTTGGAAACCAAACTTTTCTTTTAACTCTAAAGCAGGTCCAGTCACAACTGGACATGGCACACTTGCCTTCATTGCTTTTTTTTGGGGGGGATGAGGGGCGGGGGGGATGGTAGAAATGGAAATGTGTTTCTCATAGATACATTCGTGGAATTTGGCTGAAGTTAGCAGTGTGGGAGAGCACTGGCTCAGGAGCCAGAAGTCTTAGATTTTATTCTTGACACTGCTTTTTACATAAAAACTTCAAGACTTTGGAAAATTTTCTCAACAGATTGAAACCTCAGTTTTTAAATTTATAAAATGGGGATAGTAATACTCAGTTTACTACCTGCCAAGTGCTTTAAATGTGACCAGATATTTCTAAATATAAGGCATTTTTTATTAATTGACTCTGAATGGACTGTTCATAGCTTTTCAACAATATTCCAATGGTTAATAGAGATTTGTAGCATGACAGGAGGAAGAGAGGTAGGAACTTAGAAAGAGTGTTAAATAACTCATCTAATGGCATGGGAAGTTAGAGGCAGAGCTTGTGTTTAGCATTAAGCCTGCTCCTCAGCCTCCTGAAAGCTCACACTTAAATACAGACCTCGATGAACCTGTTCTTTCTAGCAGACCTTCCTGTCTTACTTTGCAGTTGACTCACCCCGATCTGGCCAAAGGGAAGAGACTTCAAGTTGAGATCAAAGTAGTGCTCTTTATCCCAGTCCACATGACAAGTAGGTCTGTGAGCATCCTGGGTAAAACTTTGGAGCTAAAATGCTGAATGGTCAGACTGTAAGCTTGGGAGGTCAGGCCTGGTTGCTCTTTCTACTCTTCCTTCAGTGAGTCACATACTGGGGGAAGGCGGTGGACCCAGTAAGCACCAAGTGGACGGTTTTCTCCTTCTGTGTCTTCTAGGGACTTTGTGAGGATGAATATAAATTAAATTAAATGACAAAACCAAAAGAAACCAGGCCTCATTTCCTTTGGTTCTGATCTGCAGAAGAAATGTGACATGAAAAGCAAAATGAGTAAGTACCACCATTATAACACTTCACAGTTTGAGCACTTTTATGGTTCCCAAGTCACAGATCCTTACAAACAACCCGTGGACTGGATATCGTTATTGACACTGCTTTCCCGTTGAGGACTCTAGAGCTCAGAGACATGAGGCGATGTGCCCACAGTGACATGGTTGATAAATGTCAGAATTTGAAAATGACTCCAGATTCCTTCCTCCTAACAACCACACTATTATGCCCAGCTTGGGAGTTTCAAAACATTGATACCTCCATCCTGTCCCCACAGATTCTGACTTAAGTGATCTGGGGTGCTGACATTTGGAATTTTAAAAGCTCCCCACTGTTCTATGCTTTCCCCTGATTAGTGGCTGAGGATCAGCTACCTTCCGATCCAGTGCTTATCAAACTTTCATGTGCATAAGAAACACCTGTGAGTACTGTAAGCATCAGGTTCTGATTCAGGAGTTCAGGGAGGGCCTAAGGTTCTGCATTTCTAACAAGCCCCCAGGTGATGTTGCTGGTCCTGGTAGTCTGACCAGCATACTTCCTTAATACCAACCAACCAGTCATCTCACCAGTTCCCCAGCTGTGCTGTTGGCCAAACCAAGCTGGTAGAGACTCATCAGTTTGTGGGACTGTACTCTGAGCTTCCACCTTGGGGCCAGCAGATGTGGATATTGGACCAGGTTTCCTTCCTGCACCTGCTCCTGGTTTTGGGCTCTGGTGCCTCCCACTTGCCCGTTGATGTCAGCCCATTCCTGATGTGTGCCAAGGCAGCAGGGAGCCCATGCTGTGAAGACCAAAAAGCCTGGTGTTTGGGATCAGAGGGATTGAGTCCTGGCTCTGCCGCTGCCTGACTCTGTGACCTTGAGCAAACTACTTGATCTCTGTAAAGAAATGAAGGTTGCTGCCTGATAGGTTTATGAGACTGTGCAAGATGATATAGGTAAAGTGCCCACATCTGAGACTGTATGTTCAATTAATAACGATTATATTATTAAGGAGGTTGGAGCTAAACATTTACTGACTGTCTGGTGTGTGCCATATCTACACTAGATGATTTGTGGACATCATCTCGTTTGAGCCTCAAAATAACCCTGCAAGGTACCCATCATTTTCTCAGATGAGGTGATTGAAATCAGAAAGGGTAATGGCTCAACCAGGGATGCATCCCTAGCAAGCTCTAGGGCCAGAACTTGCATCCCAATTTGCTGACTTTGAAGCCTTCTGCATATCCCTTTTAACAGTTATGGCTTGTTTGACAGACAAGAGGGCCTCCACAAACACTTGTGGACTTAGCTGTTTGGGGAGTGGGAGAACAACACCTGGAGGGTGGGAAGCAGACTTGCCACTTTCTCTCCATTTGCCCTCGAAGGACAAGCTGGTGAATAGGGGCAGGGGCTAAGAAGTAAAATAGGCAGGTCAGAAAGTGACTTTAATAGGCAGATATGAACGTAAGCTGCCTGCCTGGGCCTGTCCCGTGAACCAGGCAATGTGGGGCCAGGAGGAAGTGTGGGCCTCTATGCCTTACTCAAGAGTGAAAAGCAATTTTTTTTTTTTATGCTCTAGGAGATTGAGAATGAGCTGGTGGCAGCAGGTGTGAGTACAGTGAATGCGGAATAAATGAGATCTCTCCTGTTGGAATGAGGGCACCCTGGCAGGCTCCTACCCAGTCTCCGTGAGAAAGCGCTCAGTGGGATCCAAGCCTGCCAGTCTCTTCATCTCCTGCCAGACCCAGTAGCCTGCTTGTCATGAATCTCTGCTTTTGCCACATGTGGAACTAGGTTGTTGAATGTAAAATGTAAATCACACCTCTAGTACAGCAGCCTGGCAGGGGGAGCAAACTGTTGGAAGTGGAAGTGGATTGGGGAGGGTGCAGGGGATGGCAGCTCAAAGTCCCAAGTGATGTGATTGTGATGGTGAGTGTGGGGCTTGTAGAGCAGGGTTTCTCAACCCCTGGGCCATGGACCATAAGAATCCGTGGTCTATTAGGAATCAGGCCGCACAGCAGGAGGTGAGTGGTGGGAGAGAGAACAAAGCTTCATTTGTATTTACAGCTGCTCCCCAGCACTAATGTCACCACCTTAGCTCCACCTCAGATCATCAGGCATTAGATTCTCATAGGAGCACCTGTCCCCCGTGCCAAAAAGTTTGGGGACCGCTGGTGTAAAGGGCCCTGGCTCATCCCAGGCCTTATTCAGCAGGGTGAAGAAACCCTAGAAGGAGGCATGGAGTCTGAGGCCAGAGACTACCAGAGACTGGTTCCCTGGGCCACTATACCCTCCAGCCAGGCAAGCCACAGCGCAGTGACCCAGGATGCTCCCCAGCGCAGCAGTGGCAGTGTTGCTGGGCCGTGTTCTGCCCTTTCGCACCTCTTAGCACAGATACTAAGATGGATCCATTTTATGGAGGACACGGGGTGAAGAGAAGCTGAGCCAATGTTCCCTGGCTTCCAGATGGCGGTGTTGGCCGGCTTCATTTTGCTCTGTGGGAAAACAGAGAGCTGTTCTGCTCTACTCCACACTAGCCCTTTTAGCTTAAAGCTCATGTTATCCATCCCAATGAAAAATTTGCAGATTTTACACCATTACAGGAAAAAAGGAAACCCATGATAAAAGATTCATTATTTACATAGCTGGTTTCATATATTTTTGATAGTACTATTATGTTTTCAGTAATTGCCAAACACTTTCCTCTGAGACTGTAGAGTAGGGGCTTTGCAGAACAAGGGTCCCCTTTTTTCATTTTTATAATTGTTAAATTGAGATCCTCTAATTCACTTAAAGTTTTATTTTTTAACTTTCATTCTGAATTAATTCTAGACTTAAGAAAAAAGGTACAAAAATACTACAGAGAGTTCCTATATATCCCTTGTCAGATTGCTCCAAAAATTCACATCTTATATAACCTAAAGTAAAATGATCAAAACCAGGAAATTAGCATTGATACAATACTATTATCTAATGTGTAAGCTTAATTCAAATTTTGCCCTTTTTTTTTTGCCCTAATGCCCCTTTTCAGGCTCAGAATTCAATCCAGGACCACACATTGTGTTTGATGGTCCTGGCTCTTTAGTCTCCTATTTCTGGAACAAGCTCAGTTTTAATTTATCTCTCATGACCTTTTCACTTTTTAAAAGTGTGGCCAGTTATCTTCTAAAATGGTTTTAATTTGGGTTTGTGTGATGTTTCCTTGTGATTTAAATTCAGGCTATGCATTTTTGGCAAAAATACCACAGAAATGATGTTGTATCCTTCTCAGACCTTTATATCAGGGGGCATATGATCGCTTAATACCAGTAATGTTAACTTTGACCTCTTGTTTAAGGTGGGGACTGCTAGGTTTCTCTACTGTAAAGTTGTTATTTTTATTTTTGTAATCAATAAGTATTTTTATAATAAGATATTTATAAAGGAGATACGTTATAAATATCCTGATTACCCACTGGTTTTAGGATTCATTAATGATTCTGCCTGAAATAATTATAAAGACAAAACAATTATAAAGCAAAAATAACAATACTTCTTATACCTCTAACTCTGTTGGCTTGGTTGTCTTCATAGTTTTGTCTCTTTTAGTATAGCTTAGTCAGTTGTTAAGCACGTAAAATGTTGAATGTCACATCTATGCCACTATTTGTACCATTAGAAATAACAATATTTTAGCTGAAGCTTGATCCTTCTATATGATTCATTCTTGTCTTTCAGAGCAAACAGTCTTCATGGAGCTCAGAACCACCTTCTAAATTTGATCTGAACTTAAACTCCATCTCCCTCTATTTAGATTTAGGATATATTAGTCTGCCTGCCCCAGTGATTCTGATTTTCACTCAGGACCAGCCTCTTCTTGGTGAATGACTCAGCATTTTATAATCTGACATTTTAGGGGAACCATTTTGCTCTTAAACTGAAGCTGTATATTAAAGTTAAGCCTTGAAGCAAGCATGGGTCCATCAAAGGTTAGACAAAGATAAGACAATTTGTCACACCTACCAGCCTGCGAAATGCACAGCAGAAATGAAATAAGGTTCCAGAGCAGGCTTGGGTCTTCGACTACAAATTCTAATGAAGAGAAACTCCTCTAAGAGGTTGATGGAGCTTTTGCTTCCCATGGACTTGCTCGTGGCTGGCTGTTCATAGACTTCGTGGAGGGATTCTGTGCTCCAGATCTGACGCCTGAATTAGGACAGCATATTTAAAAGCAATTTAAAAGTTGGACTTCCAAACTAGGAATGTTGTAAATTTGAAGTGAGCTGTTATTGATTTTTGTTTTGTACCGAAGAAGAGTTGATGAAATAGAAAAGAGAGCCTTCCTGTATTGGCATCTAATGGGCAGGCTGTCAATCAGGTTATTGTACTTCCCTCATTATTTATTTCAGGCTGCATGAAGTGCTGATGGCTGCTATCCCTACAGAAATGGCAGCTGGGAGGGGTGGCTGAATGAAGCAGCAAGAGGATTTTAGTGTATGCCTTTCTGTCTGTGATCGGCCCTTGTTAGCCTTGTTAGATCTTGCTCTTCCTGAGTATGGGAGGGGAGGAAGAGGTATTTAGCTGGAGAAAGAGGAAAGAGAGGATAGGGACATGAATGCACAACAGGAGGAAAGGGGAGGGGAAAGGCAGTTCTTTCTGTCTCTATCCCTTTCCAAATTTGCCATCTTAATCCAGAGACTTTCAGGCCTGTAAATTCTCCACAGGGGCCCCAGCATTCCTAGAAATTGGGCCCAGTTCTCTCTCAGGCCACTGCAAACTTGTTTGCCCCTTACCAAGCAGTCTTAAAGCTGACACCATTCATAGCCTTTAGGACCCTTTTATTCCATAGGCTTGCCATAGCACTACATTCTGACCTAAAAATCTGCATCATTCATTTATTCATCCATCAATTGTTTGTTGATGCTTATTCCAAGCCAGGTTAGGGGTTGTGTTAAGTAAAGGATATATAAAAATAAATTAAACACAGTTCTTACCCTCCTGGTTTAGTGGGAAACAAGTTTTTACATAGATAATCATAATGCAAGAATAAGATAGTACTTACTACATGCCACTCCTATTTTACATGATCTATTCATTTAACCTTCACAACAACTCTGTGAAGTAGGTGCTATTATATTTATATCCCATTACCATAGATGAAGCACAGAGAGGTTCCATAATTTACCAAAGGTCTCACAGCTAATAAGTGGCAGAGCAAGGATTTGAATCCAAAGGAGCTGAATCCAGAGGTAGAGCTTTACTACCTCTCAGCGAGTCAACTATGGTAGCAGGTACCCGGAGTGTTAGAGGCATACATGCCAGGGCCTGGTGGAGGTGGTGGGGGGTTTGGAGAGGGCTTGGTTTGGTGATGTGTAGGAGGTAGCTTGGCAGTAATCTGGGCAGCCTGATCTTCCTGCCCTCCCTCCTTTTTTTTCTGCCTTCAATATTTGCTGAGCATGTATATGTGCTAGGTGTGCTGCTAGGGCCTGGGGGTACAAGAATGGGCGTAGTTTAGCCTGGGAGATGCTAGTACACACCTTGGTGGCACACGGCGTGGTCAGCATGGACATGAGGCTGCTTTGGGAGCGGTGGTGGAAGACTTCACAGGGGAGATGAAGAACCCTCATGTGGGCAAGGAGAGGAAGAGAGTATCTGGTATGAGCTGCTCCATGACATTTTAAGTACAAGCATCTAATCAGATCAACTCTCTCTCCGAGTCACTGCTATCCAAAATAGACGAGAAGTCTAAAAACCTGTCATTATTTGGGGGAACCCCCCATCCCCTGTGGTCTTCTGGGAACCCCAGAACTGATGGAGGTCTCAGTCTGGTTTCAGCTCTGCAGGGAGCTGAGGCTGCTCTCACGAGCACATCTTTCACCATCTGTCTAGCATTGTGGCGCCTCCTGAACCAATCTTTTCCCAGCTTCCTGTCCAGACCAGCCTGTCCCCCAGATGATGAGCAGCTTTGCGGGTGGCACCAATCTCACTACACCATACTGTAGCTACCAAGGCCAGGGCTTGATGCCTGCATTTTCCCTGGCACCACACTGTCACCAGCCTTCAAAATTTCAGCCCTCACCAGCAGGCTGCGTTTGAGCCAAGCCCTTCCTTCTCCTCCTTTGAGCTGAAATATAAATCCATGTCGACTGCCCCCTGGTGGTAGGGGAGCCTGGAATTTAGGAATAATGGGAGGAGAAATTCTCATTACTTTCCAGTGACTTCAGAGGAGGCATAACAATCAAGTGATCTCCCAGGAATAGTAACAAGAGCATTCCTGGAAGAGCAGGTGGCTAAGCAAAGACACAGAGGTGACACTGTGTGTGTTGGGGTCTATTGAGAGTCTGCACTGGTGTAGGATGTCAGTGGGAGATCAGGTGGGAGAGGGAGGTTGGACCAGATGGTGAAGGGCCGCGAAGTTCAGCTAATAGGAAGAATTTAGCTTTCACCTGAAGCAGAGTAGTGATGTGACCCGATATGGAGTTTAGAAAGATCATTATAACTGTGTGTGTGTGTGTGTGTGTGTGTGTGTGTGCGCGTGCGCGTGTATGCAACAAACAAAAGGCTACTAAGAACAACTTGCTTGCTGCATAGCCCCTTGGAGTGGGCCTTGGACTTTTCTGTCCCGTCTCTTGCAATGTGGAGTGATAGAGCTCATGGGCACATGGCCAGATTCTTGCCGCGCTTCACTGTGGTTCTTAATTCAAGCAAAGTAAAGAGAAGGGTGGGAGATTATAGTTTATGTCCCATGGGATAGGTGGGTAGCAAAACCAGTTAAAATGATGACAAAATTAATTTTGTATCCTTGTCCTTGGGAAATCAAAAATAATGGGCCTTAGAAGACTCTTCCGCCCAGGCTCCTTAGTAGAAGTGAGGGGTAGATTAGACTAAAGGATTTTCATTTCCCCATGATCCCAGCCAGATCCAGTTTCAAGGACTTGGAGCTTCCTCTTTGAGCCAAGAAGAGAGTTCAATTCTCCCTAGTTCTCAAATAACTTCCAACCCAGAGGGACTGCCAGCAACTCTGGCATCAGAAAACCCAGAGCCAGGTAATGAGATGAGAGGGAAAAGTGCCCAGCTGTGACATTAAGCGGGATTTATTTTCATCATCTCAGGTTCCCTATTATATGGCACACTCCTCCCCACCCTGCAAATACAGCCATATTTTAGGCTACAACTCTGAGGGTTTCAGAGCTGTCTGAGAAATAATGGCTGTGTGTTGTCATTGCATAGATGTGCCCTTTCCAAATGCACAAAACAAGAAGGTGACCTGCCGATTCAGTGGAAGGCAATAAACCACACATTCAATTAGAATGACATATATTTAATCACAATTGTCTAATGGTATTTGAGATTTCTTATTTAATCAGTAATGAGACAACCCAGCAATTAATGTTCCTGAAATTGTGGCCGCCCTTACCAGTGCAGTGTTGATTTTAAACTAATCTTTCTATTTTAAATGCTCTTTCTATTTCTGGAGTTAATAAAGGTGCTCTAATGAGTTATATTAAAACATCAATTTCTTCTTTTGTTGCACTCAAGTTTATCATGGTTTTTAATCAAAATATTGAGTTAATTTTCAGTCAAGAGTTTTGGACATCAGGGTTTGTCTGGTGGAGAAGCCAAGGTGGGAGGTATCTGGCTTATTTCTCTCCAACTCTTCTAGCCATTTCGGCCCCTCTGGAGAGGTTGGAGGACAGGGAGAGCTTCGTGGGGGTGTGACCTGTGGTTGCACAGGTCCCATGCTCAGCAGGGCCCCGTGTTTGGTTTAATGCGTACTCTATCTTGAAAGTCTTCTTACTTTTTGAAAAAGGGACCCCACATTTTCTTTATGCACAGGGCCCTGCAAATGTTATAGTTGGTGCTGTTTGAGGATCTATCAGAATTGGCCGCTCCTTGATTTAGTGCTGTGAACTCTAACCTAAGGAAAGCAATGTGTGGCATGGGCAAGAAGTGAGTGGGTGGCTAGGGGTCAGTGAGATGTAGTCTGTCCTTGAGTTTCTCACATGGCTTTTTATGTCCCTGTAGCTTACTTTTTTTTTTTTTTTTAAATGCAATCCTAAAGCTCAGGCTGTAGGAATATGAAATAAAAGTAGATGTCAGTGAAAGGGAGCATGCATAGAAGTTTGATTCTTGGGAGGGGAAATTTTTCCCCCCTGAAATCCATTTAAAAAAAATTCTAGCAATGACTAACATTTATTAGTACCTACCATGATCCGGAACTGTTCAAAGCATTTTACATGTATCTCCTTTAATGCTCACAACAATCCTGTGAAGTAATTACTGTGATTAACCCCAACTTGGAAACTGAAGCAAGAAGGTTCAGCAAATTGCCCAAGGCCATATAGGCAGAGTGAGGCTTAAGTCCAAAGTTATGTTCTGGCACGGTAGAAAAAGATGAGTCTTGGAGAGAGGCGGATTGGGATTTGTTGTTCCTTTTGCCATTTGTTAGCTCTGTGAACTTGAGCAAATCACTTAACCTCTCTAAGCCTCAGTTTTCTCATTTGTAAAGTGGGTATAAAAGAACTACCATGTAGGGCTCATTTGAAGGTGAAACAAAATGATATGTGCACAGCACAGTACCCATTAAATGTGAGGTCGTTTCTCTGACACCTTACAAATTCGTACCCAAGCTCTCCTGCAGAAAGCCTTTGTTGCCTGCGGTCAACTCATATTCCTCACTCATTTGGTCTATTGTTTTCTTAAGAATTGTATTTATACCATTACATCAATAAATGCTTGTTTTATATTAATTTGTTCATCAATAATTTGATGAGCACATGATACATTATTAATTTAGCAGTTACTGTGTTCCAACCATGAGCAAGGCCCTGTGCTAGGCAATATACTATGTTTAAGGCATACTGTATTATCATGCAGGGTGTACTGGCCAAGCGAAACTGCGGTTCATGTTTCAAGGGGTTCACATTGTACTTGAGAGATGTAATTCATGAACATGTGAAATGTGAAAATCACCAATAAAATATTCCATAATTGTGTCAAAATGAGTATACAGAGGAGGATAAGTGTGTGTGGATTTGTTTTAGGTATTGTGCCAGATGCTGAGAATATAATGATAATTAAAAGTAAATGAATGAATAAATAAATAAATAAATAAATAAATAAGTAAAACCAATAGGATCCCTGTTTTCATGGAATTTATATTCTAATAGGATGATAGACACTGAATAAATAGATACACACATAATTAGTTACTTTTATAATAAGTGACATGGAAGAGAAGTGTGGGATGATTAGTGCTCAGAAAAGAGGGACAGATAGCTATAGCCTGGGGTTGTTAGAGAGTAGTTTGTGGGAAAGGTCGCATTGAAGAATGGTAGATAGGAACAGCTGGAAAGGAGAGATGGGGCCCAAAGTTCAGGATATGGGAACAATCAAGGTTAAGGTGATACTGGTCATACTTTACATTTGGATTATACTTTAAAATTGCACGGTGCTTTCACATACATGACACATCAGTCAGGGTGGACTAAGTTGTGCTAGAGTAACAAACAGCCTGAATGGTTTCAGGTTTAGATCTTGTTCACCCTACTTGTTCACGGTGGGTTGGTGGGAGAACTCTGCTTGTCATAGCCACTCAAGGATGAGGTTCATCTCAACCTTTGCTTTCAGGATCACCATAGCCGGGGGAAGTGCAGTGGCTCTATGTTAGTTATCAACTGCTGCATTACAAATCACCCCCACATGCATTTATTATGTCATCATTTCTGTAGACCTTAACTGGATCCTTCAGCTCAGGGTCTCTCATGAGACTGCAGTCAAGGTGTCAGCTGGGGCTGTAGTCATCTCAGGATCCACTTCCAGACTCACTCACATGGTTGTTGGGGCTGAGGGACAGAGACCCTCTTTAGTTTCTTATTAGTGGCTTTTTTTTTTTCATTAGGGCAAAAATGAGAGAGAGAGAGAGAGAGAGAGAGAGAACGAAAAGTGCCAGTGAGACAGAAGCCATTGTCTTTTATTAATCTTAGAAGTGATATCTCATTATTTTTGCCATATTCTGTTCATTAGAAGCAAGTTACTAGGTCCAGTCCACTTTCAAAGGGAGGAGACACAAGTGTGAAAATGCCGAGGGGCAAGGATCATCAGGAGCCATTTCAGGAGGTACCTGCTACAAGCTCCTAACACTTCCATTTTCTATTTCCACCCATTAGAGGCATGATCCATGACCACACCGAACTTTAGAAGAGGCAGAGAAAAGCAATGTTACCGTTGTGCCTGGAAGGAAAACTGTGATATTTGTGAACAGCTCTGATGACAGAAAGGATTCCATAGCATAGAGCCTAGTTTACTAGTGAGAAAGTCTGCAGAGGGTTTTAATCAGGGACTGGTTAGAATGTTAGGTGGGGATTTATGAGATTAATTGACTTATAAGAAATCTGTAGTTAATATTTTTGAGCAAGAGAGTAATTTAACCAGCAAGTCTTGAAATTATTATTAACTGGTTATTTAAATTGAAAAAGTAGAAATATCTATGCGAATGTAAAAATTCAGAGTACGGAGGGATATGTAAGAAAAAGCAAGGTCCCCAGCTCCTAGCTCCACCTCCTCAGAGTTAACCATTTTTTCATTTTCTTACATATCTTAGAAATATTTAGGAATATATTTAGGAATATATAAGCCAAGCATATACATGTTCTTCCTCTTTTAAATCAATTACACATGTACTGTACATATGTTGTTCTGAATCTTTTTTTTTTTTACCTCATCATACATCTTGGTGATAATTTCATAGCACCTATAGGTCTTTAGAAGGATTTAAACTGGTGGCCATGCAGAATAGAGCAAAGAGAATGCAGGAAAATAGACCAATGGAGTGGTTCTTCTAACAATTCTGATTATTTTTATTTCTTCATTCATTGAACATTTATTTAAGTCTTTACTGGGTTCTGTGATATCAAGTCACATAAGAAATGGTCCTTGCCTTCAAATAGTGCAAGGGAGCTAAGACAAGTAAACAAGCAAATCATAATGCAATGTGCCTAAATGTTGTAACTGGAGTGAAGTGACAATGTCTGGACTAGGACAGCTCTAGTAGATAAAAAACGTGACGTGGCTGGAATACTTTTTCTTTGGAAAAAATGTCAACAGGTACAGTCTGACAAAGGGCAGCTGCAGGCCCTCTTGAAGGGGTGAGCTGACATATCTTTCATTTATCCTATACACTCTCGTCTCCTACATCTCCCCTATTCCATCCCCCATATACCCTGACATAACGTGTGATGTAGACTAGTATCCCTGACAGATCGAGGACAAGGCGAAGGAGAAGCTCACAATGGAGTCAGTGGTTTCTCTGTTTCTCACCTTTGCCAATGGCATCTCCAGCTCTGCCTGGTTGTACTACAAACAATGAGCAAATTCTTGATTATGCAGAAAGATGAGCCTCTGATTCATTTCTGATGTTCAGTGTTATGAGGCAAGCTCCCTGGCCATCTGTTCAGAAAAAAGAATGTGTTATATATTTGGATTATTTTATTTTTATCTTAATCAAGTGGCAACTTCCCGTCTTGATGCATCTTAACCTGAGCAGTTGTGACTGGAAGGCAATGGGCTCGAACAGACTGATGAGGGAGGAGGAGAAGTATATGCCACCTGGTGCAAAGCTGGTGTCAGATGCACAAGCGGAGTCTCCTCTGCACAGCCCTTTCACCTTCCTAATTAGAGAAGAAATTGCAAGACCTCTAGTCGGCAGCAATATGCTCAGAGCACCAGCCTCCTGGGGCTCATTACACAAATGGGGGCAAAAGACCAAAACTGTCAGGATCTACTGGTTACAGCCAGGGCGTGCTGAGGTAAGAGTCATGCAATAGTTAAAGGCAACTGAGCCAAAGGGGAGGTAGTTGCAGCTTTCTCATTAGAAACAGCCAAAATGCCTTAGCTCATATACTGACATTAGGAGGTTTAAGTTTTTTTTCCAGCCATTGACAGTAGATGAAAATGTACAATTAATTATGTTCCAGGAGCTGGCTCTAGGACCTCACAGAATGAGTGAGATGGAATAGAGGGCAATAATCTAGCCATTTGTCTTAGTTTAGGTTTCTCTGAAAGAGGAGCCTGAAACAACGATTGGGAAGCAGTTTATTTGGTTGTGATCCAAGGAAAAAGAGTAAGGGAGACAGGGAAGGAGGAAAAGTCGATGGTTAGCTGGTTACCACTGTGGGCATCCGTGTTCAATCTTGATGAGGACCTTTCAGAATTGTCCCCCTGGAATGGGGACTGGTGCATTTATCCACAGACTTCCAACCTTGTTGGTTGAGGATTGACCTTTGGGGTGTTCATCTCTTACCTTCAGGCTGCTCTTAACAACTAGGGTCTAAAAAAAAGTCCTGGTTGTCAAGCAGAGAGACAAGGAGGGTACTTGATGCATGTACTGATGCATGGAAACTGATTGTCTCAGCTGCAGCTGAAAGCCCAGGAGGGCTGGAGGGAAGTGGCGTGGGGCACAGATGGCATCCCCGTCACTGCTGGAGGGAGTGGGGAGGAGAAGGAATGCTACTTAGTCATGGAAGGTGACCAGTGTGTGAGTTTCATCGACATGGCAGGCCCCAGTATTAGTCCCCAAGCTCAGATGAGTAAGAAATCTCAAATTCTGTACTTGCTTATAAATTCACCTGGTTTTGACTCTATTGTACTGTGTTGGCGGGAGATTTAATCTCATTTTGGGCTCTCTTCCCTGTGTGCCAACCTCCTTCCAAGCTCCAAGACTTGTTCTGGGTTTCGGTGAGCCATTGGATGCCTCTAGGAGGGAAGCTTTGTGCTTGTGCAGCTGTCAGTAGAGAAGACTGTGATGCTTACATCGTACATAGAGCTTTTTTGTTTTGTTTCGGTGGTGGTAACTTTTCTGGTTAACAAGCAGGTTGAGTTAGCTGAGCATTTTTTCTTTTGCAAGCTGCTCTATTTGCACACTTTGGAGGTCTGAATGACTGTGCACAAAGAATGTTTCTCTGTAAGATGTGATAGCTTTTGTGAATATTTACTGTCCCACTGTCCTTACACCAGTGGCTTGGTACTCTGTAATCTAAAAGCTTATCCCTGCGGCCATCTCCAAGTGATACAGTGGCCTCTGTGTGAGAAGTAGAGCATGACACTGGTGCCTAGACACATTTACTGCTAGTTTCTTCATGAACTCGCCTATGGGTCTGTTTTTCAATTGCTTAATTTAGTTTAATTTAATTAAAAATTTAGTTTAGTTTAATTACTATCATTCAATAAGCTTGAATTTTTTTTTGATTTATAGTTCTGTGAATTTTAACATGTATGTAAATTTGTGAAACCACCACCAACACATATCAGGACACAGAACTGTTCCAATCACCCCAAAAAGTTGCTTTGTGCTTCCCCTTGGTAATCACATCCTCTCTCTACCTTTCATCAGTGGCAACAACTGACCTGTTCTTTATCTCTATAGTTTTGTCTTTTTGAGATTAAGATTTTTGTGTTTTAAACATTGGAATAAAATTGTATTTGGTCTTGTATTAATACACACACACATTTACTTGTCTTCTGAGTTACTAAAGCAAGGATTAGATAATACTTGCACTGTCATGTGTGTCAAAGTGATTCTAGGAAGACACCATCAGAAAGATGCTCTTGTGCCAATTGTGCCAATGTCATCAACCTTATAGTATTTCAAAGCGCCTAGCTTTGCTTTTCTCTTTTGCTTATTCTTGGTAGTGTGTAAAATGACTTCTTTTTCTTAATACCATCACAAAGCCTCAACAACCAAAGTGATCTCTTTTTGAATTTTGTAATCAGACATTGGTGCATCCACCTTCCAGTTGCTTTTACAGCCAAATTCCTGCTTATTGAGAGAAATCTTGGCTTTCAGTTTCTATTGTATCCATGGGGTCAACCTTGAGAATGATGGTCTTTCCTGTTAGGCCTTTCATGAAAATATGCTTCTTGGCAGTGGTTTTACCTGAGATAGTGGATCTGAAAGGAAGAATCAGTTCTGATTTGAAAGAAATCACCAGAACGCGCGGTAGTCCGAGAGGAATTCCAATTTATTAAATGGAGTAGCGAGCTTATATAGGGGGAGGATCCGGTTGGGGACGGCTAGT
Source organism: Cynopterus sphinx (assembly GCA_030015415.1). Lineage (NCBI taxonomy): Eukaryota > Metazoa > Chordata > Mammalia > Chiroptera > Pteropodidae > Cynopterus > Cynopterus sphinx. Next base: position 76,119,787 of record CM057383.1, on the reverse strand, counting down.
AGTTGTGTCGGATATTGATTGGATTGTGGTAGGGTGGCGAGTGTTGATAGGTCTCTTGGACCGTCACTGGGGTGGAGGGGACTTTTGGCGCCGGCAGGCTTTTTTGGCGCTAGTGGGGTTGCTAAGCATCATGGGATAGGGGATTTCGTCAGCTTCACTTCAGGTAAATGGAAAGTTACAGGGTTTGAAGAGGTGAAAAGTTAAGGGTCATTATGTTCCAACATGATTAAATGTTGCTCAAATTTAGCTTAGGCTAGGTTAACCCTGGGAGGAAAAGGAATCTAATATTGCAATTAGGGTTCTGACCTGAAGACTCAGAGGACCACTGGTCACTATAATTAGACCATCTTGATCTAGTCATTTGGACTCCTAAAGGAACTAATTGGAGCTGCTCTGAAATAAAACAGAAGACTCTGAGAGAAGCAGCCTTCTTACCTACCGCCCTCAGATTCTGCAGCCTGGCCATCCCAGGGAAGGGCTAGAGAAAAAGGGAATGGAGTTTCTAGGATACCTCCAGGAATGAAACTTTTTTTCTACAGAAATAGAGGAGGAGGAGGCGCATGACCCATCTCTGGAACCCTCTGGCACTCTTATTCCACTCCCATGTAGCACGAAAATGACTGTTGAGCTATTTCAGGACTCTGAAAAGATTCCTACACACACGTATATGATAATGGTCTTAGACTCGTTTAAGACAGAAGAACTTGGAAGATTTTCTATCTCTATTAGCTAAGTTTAAGCTTGGCTATCTAGGAAATTCGTTACAAAAGTAACTTAAACTAACTTGAAGTTTATTTCTCATGTTAATTTAGGCAGCCCTGAACTGGCATGGCAGTTTCTCGGTCATCAAGGACCCAGGCTTCTTGTCTCTGGTTTCCCTCTATCTTCAATGTGAAACTTCCACCCAAGGTCCAAGGTCTAGTCATTATGTTCACATTCACTGAGCAGGAAAAAGGAAGGAGTAGGAGTCAGAATCTTTCTCTTTAAAGGCTCTGCCCAGAAATCAGGCTTAGCCATTGCACTAACAATATCCTCTTTGTTTTCTTTGTCCAGGACTTACTTAGCCATAACTGGCAAGGGAGGTTGGAAAATGTAGCTTTCATTTTACATTTGCCAAGCCTAGGATCAGAGAATATGTGTGGCCGTCACACCCTGCTAGGGTAACCTCAAACTTTTATTAGAGAAGAGTTATAAAAAGAAAATATACGGATGGGGATGTGAACAGGAAGATCTTGGCGCCTGGAGCTTCACCTTCTGTTCTGTATTGTCATACTTACTTGCCTTACCCTGCCTGAGGGCAGAGAACTTCCACTTTGAAATTTAAACTAAGAGACACATCTCCTTTCTTTCTTTGTCCCTAGCATAAATGCATCTCCTGGCATTTTAAATATCTTTATTAAATACTCAGGTGTAAAAAGAAGAAAAGAAACAAGGTGAATCCTGATGCTCAGAGATTTAAAACTTATAGGTTTAGATCTTAAGGTAACTGCTTTCCACCCACAAAAAGCAGACGTAAATATGCAAAAAGCCTGCCTACCTTTGTTTCTTTTAGCTGCTGTCAGGTGTTCGTGCTGGGAGAATAGCTTCCGTTTTTCCTAGAACCAGGCACAATACTATTTCAAACTATCATCCGCCTGTGCTCACCTTTTAGCTTTCTGCTGAGGGGTAGGCTTTGTCAGTGATCACTTCTGCTGATTTAACTGGTAAGACTCTTCCTCTGTGCAAGAATGAATGAAATTTGTCCTTTCAGGCTCATAGGGCAATTGGATTTTCACCACACTCTAAAGAGTATATCTTGGAGATCTTCTCATATTAGCTCTTATGGATCTAATGCATCCTTTTTGACAGTTGGATAGATAGATATTCCATCGTGTGGATAACTTCAGTTTATTTAAACCGACACTGATTGCTGAATGCTTTAAGAATTGATGTTCTTATAGCAGAATTGGGTTTTTTATTGATTTTTTAAAATTACATTTATTGTGGTGATGTGTGTACAGTCCAATATGTCATACATACATTGCATTTTGGGTTCACCACCCAAAGTTAAATTTCCTTCTGCCATCATATATTTGACCTTTACCTTTATTGATTGTTTTTTTTTTTTTTTTTGAGCAGGGTTTAGAGGAAGCCGTAATGGGAGGAGGAGCTGTTGGGTTCATGGACTGTGAAGATCAACTTCTCTCACCTCACAATATTTTGAAAGGTGGCTTCATCTGAGGAGTTTGAACTACAAGAGTTCAATAAATCGTGAACAAGTGAAGTTTTCTAAATTTTCTAGAGACTGAGACCAGATCCTTGGGATCAGAGAAAACAATAAAGTCATTAATTTAAAGACTGGGTCCATTGAAACAGCAGGTAGGCTGACCACAAAGTTTTAAAGGTCATACCTAAAAGTAAAACCTTAACCTCTAACACTCAAGCTGGTTGATGCAAAAAGCATAGGTGGATGACACTGAAGATGAAGCTTTAGAAATCAACAATGGCAGAAAAAATGGCCATTTAGTTTCTTCACCAAACTTCCCAACCTCATTGTGATTGTTCTTAAATAGCACCAGCCTCAGTAGTTTGTAAAGTAAGCACGTTTCATATTTTTAGGGACCCCAGCCTCTCAAATAGGTTTGTCTCTCTTCATTGACCTCCCCCCTCAACTCCTGTCCATTCAGAGTTCAGCTATTTTTCTGTTCTTTTGCTATTAACATATACTCTGAAAAATGATACAAAAACTACTCAAGGCATTCACATTGTCAGTAACTGTTTAAAGTGATATCAAGTAGAAAGGGTAACTAGGAAGGGGTGTGTGTGTGTGTGTGTGTGTGTGTGTGTGCGTGCGCACATACATATTTTCATTAAATTTTTTATTATAGAATTTTCAAACCCTGCAAAGGTGAGGGAATAGTGTAATGAATCCATACAAGTCCCTCTGACATTTTTGCTTCCATTTTTATCTGTCTTTCCCCAGCATAATTTTTAATGAATTACTCTAAATTATTAAATTTTTTTTACTTAATCCACAAATATGGAAAGGAAAGGTATATTTAGTGGGCTTAAAACCTCATGGGAAGTTTAGTAGGGCAGTGGCTGTCTTGGTTGAGAATGAATGGGGTGCAGTCAGGATGCAGCAGGAAAGAATTCCTGGGTTGCAGAGGACGCCTGCCACCAACATTGAAGAGGAACAGTAGGACATGCCATGTACCTTCCTCTTACTGCCTCTGCTTTCGGCCAAAGGAATGAAACTCTTACTCTAATATTTGAGGCACTTATAGCTGGTGGGAGAGAATGTTCTGGAGGGAAGAGGACTTTTCATGCTCAGAACATCCCCAGTAGGGAGTTGTCTGTTCCTCCACCTTCCACTTTGCATCACTGTCTAACTCCTTGATGTAGTTTGAACAGAGTAGGTTGTGAATGTCAGGCAGAACACAAGCCTTGCTGCTAGTGAGTATGTCTGTGGAGGGGAACAAAGCCAGGCAAGGCTTCAGGTGACAGCCTGCACATCGAGTAGGAGGAGGGAGCAACAGAACTTGCCATTTGGAGGGACGATGGGCTTCAGGCCTCCTGCAGGAGGATCAGCAGCTGTCAGTGATATCCAAACTCCACTCTCTGCTAAAAATGAAGATGTCATGGAGACAGAAGGAAATGCCAGTCATGTCATTTGATTTGCTAGTTTTTCCCGGCAGCAGTTTTGTCTCCAGGACTCTTTTTTGGCAAGCCAGGGGGTCCCAAGGACAGCTTTTTTTTGCATGTGTGAGAAGCCAAGGGGTGGTTTTCTGTATGAGGGGTTTGTGTGATGCGGACAGGTGGGGGGCAGGGGAAGGTGGCCGAAGACATGTGGGACGGGGTGTGTTCAGTGGTATCTTTGGGAGCTGCTGTCCTACACCTGTCAGTGGAATGGGTTCCAAGATGTTTGCAGTGTGAGTTGGCTATTTGAGGAACAGGTGTTTTGGGGGTAGATTTCCCAACTCTCGTTAGACCAAAGGATTAATGATGGTTCAAGGTCATTGCTGAACCTGGCAGGATGGCAGGAGCCCAGAGGGGCCTGTTTCTCTTTCTGCTGCTCCCTCAGGAGAGTTCATAGGCTGCACAAGTTGGCCCTGGACTCAGATAGATTTTGCTGCCACCTGTGTGCCACCCAAAGAATATTAAGGACTTGTGGGAAAGAATCTGGTTGTTCACGGTGAGATCTGCAGTTGGCTACATGGCCTCGCTCAAGTCTGGTGAATTATTTTTAGTGTGAGAGAACTCTTAAAGACTACTAGCTTTGGCTTCAGTTAAACAGAATCAGCAAGCCCTCTACTTCATCACTAGCTCAGTAGAATTAGGGTGAACAGGGGATGCTCTGGTGAGGTGGGGCCAAGAGTGGATGGAAGATTTCCATGGTGGAGTAAGTTGGGAAACTGTAGGTTGAACAGTTTGTCACTTTTCAAGTGACTTTCTAAGAGAGAGCAATAGTAGACTGTTTTCCTACTATTTATTTGTCTATAGACAACTTGTTGCACATCTTTCCCCAAACACATTTTGGGAAATAGAGTCTTTCCTGAACGCAGATTATTCTACTGACTTTCAAAGTTGTCAACACCAAAAGGCTCAAAGTCTAAACATCTCCCAAGTATCTTTTAATCTGGATTTTCTCCACTTTTGGGGCTCATATTAAAACAGAAGTAAATTGACACATAGTGTTATAAGCCCCTCTCAAAGTGATTTGTAATTTTAATTAATTACTTATTTTCTTTCTATTTTATTAAAAAAAATTAAAAAAAACCCACTCTGCATCTGTGTAACTCCCCTTGGGAGCTGAAATACATTCTTACTATTTCAACAACACTGACAGGTGGTCATGTTTTACAGTTGGGGACACTGAGGCTCAGAGGGGTCCAGTTATTGGCCCAGGGTCTTGTAACTGATATGAGAGATGTGGACTAGGGTTTGCTTAGTTCCAAAGCCGGTGTTCTTGCCTCTCAGGTGAAGAAAAGGTTTTCCTTGTTCTGTGTCTGTCTTGCCTGCAAGACTATAAATACTTTTCTTGAGGTTGGAGACTTTGTCTGTTTTGTTCACTCCTGAATCTTAGGGCCCAGCACATAGTAGGTACTCTATAAATGGTCACTGAAGGAAGGAATCAGTGTCTTCTTGTCTTTGTGGTACATATTTATATGTATTAAATGTCTCTTCTGAGTCTCCAGGAAGGTAAGTTTGAGAAAGTGGAGATTAAATCACAGCCCTGGTGAGGCTGAGTGAAACAATAAAGCCGGGGTTGTTTTAGGAGACAGGAAAAAGATGTTAGCCCTGTAGCAGTACTCCAGCATTGCTTCTGAATCCTGACTTCTTTTAAGCTTAAAAGAAAAAAATGAATATTAACCATGTATGCTCAGGGAAATAGCAGTTAAAATAGTATAAAAAGGTGTGACATGACATGAAACTCCTTGTTCCTCCATTGTTTGAATTTTGTCTTGGGAGGTGGGGTGTTGGTTTTGCCCACAACTCACATAATAGGCTTAAATTTCGATTTCTTGATTCATCAACTTTAAGAAGTAGCTATTGACTCCCTGCTATGATAGATGGGGCATGTATCTTCCCCTAACTTCTTCCTGCCAAGTTTTGTTATATTTTTATTCTTCTATTTATTTCCTCTATGATTTAAAATAAGGTGCTTAAACTTTCATTCCTTGATTTATTAACTTCATCAGTACCTCTTGTTTCTCCACTGTGGAACATGAGGAAATCAGTTCCACATTTCCTTCTTCCTGCTCCTCCTCCCGATATTGGTCAGTGCTAACTTTACTTTTACTTTGTCAAAGGGTGGAACATGTATATTTCATACTGTAGCCATATTCATCCTCTCATGATTTGTTTGTATATAAACAATTGAAAATCAATACATAACTCCAACGAATTGTGATCTTGTAAATATTAGTCACTATAGAATCAGTAGAGTGTGTGGATCTATAAAGGAGATGTAGTCCTATGTGACTAAATCATGGCTGCTCAAAGGAAGTTGTTTCAAGTATCAACGTCAAATGGATCCCTACTCTACTCTACCAGTTCTTCAGAATAATAACTAGTTTTTATTTATCTTATATTTGGAACATGGCCCTCATCCTGGAATTTCTAATTGTATGTGTCTCTTATTGACTGAAGTAACACACACCTTCATTATATTCGTAAGATCCAACTTCTTAATTATGCTACTTGTAGAATGGCTGATTTGGAAGGCTCCTTTCTGGGCTTTTTCAGTGCAATCCTGACTCAGTCCCACTATTTGTTGGGTCTCACGTCTTTCTTTCTTACGTTTGAGAGATTGGATGTACAAATGAACAATGGCCAGAAGATATTAAAAAAATTGAACTCTGATCCAAACTCTGTAAGCAACCAACCCAGGACACCAACCTAGTATCTACAATAACCAGCCTTGTAGAAAGTCAGACTTGTAGGAAATCAGACTATTATCTCTAGCAACCAGCCCAGGAAGCCAAACAATAACTGCTATAACAATAGCCCCCACACAATGAGGATGTGATTAGTATCTGACAGTTTCTCTAATTTTTGTCTCTGCTTGCAACTTAGGACCAACCAGTGAAAGCCAAATATGTTCCCCCAGCCAACCACGTAGGATGCCCTACTTCTAGTTAGACTCCATGCAGCTTCCCCATGCCAACAACTTCCAATCGGGGTGTACCTGAAGCCTTCCCTTTTTTCCACTATAAAGCTTTCCCATGCCTCTGCTTGTATATGAGTCTGCCAAACCCAGGTGATGGTGGCTGACTCCTTTGTAAGCTCAGAATAAATAACCTTTGCTTGTCCTCATTTGGTTGGTCTTTGGTTATTTACACAGGTTTCTTCTTATTTGTTTTCTTTTCTGGAGTATATCTTCAGGTGATTTTTTTCAAGTAGAGCATCTGGGTCTTTGCCGGTTGCAAATATCTTTATTTTGTCTTCGCATTTGGCTGGCTTCTGAGTTAAAAATAACTTTACTCAAAAAATTTGGAGGAATTGCCCCACTGTTTTCTATCATTCAGAGTTGTTATTGAGAAGATTATCAATCTTTTGTTGATAAACTCTTTCCTGACGTGGTGATTTTAGAAACTTCTCTTAGTCCATATTCTAAAAATACATGAGGCTATATAAAAAAATTGGCGTTTTAGAATCATCTTGCTCAGTACTTGGTGGGCTTTTCATCAGTAAAGCACTTAGAAATATTTGTTTGATTCTTTTCTCCCTTCCTTTTTCTTGGTTCTGTCTCTCTGGACTTCTGTGAGATGGATATTGGGCTTGATTATTCTTCTAAGTATCTCAATTCTTCTCTCACATTATATCCATCTCTGTCTTTTTGCTTTCCATGTTGGTGTATTTTTTCATATTTATGTTTCAATAATTATATTTTCACAGCACTCTGTTCTTTATGAATGCAGTTTCATCTTGAATATCTTTGGGATTACTAAATTGAATTGTTTGAGTCATGCCTATTTCCTCTATTCAGTTTCTTCAGGGGCCTGTTTGTTTCTTTAAGCTGTTGTTCCTTTGTGTTCTCCTTAAGGGTCTACTGATCCTTGACTGTCCCTGTATATTTAGAAGGGAAGGAGCTGGTTGATTACCATAGGTAGCCTATAAATTTCATTGCTATTACCCTTTCCCTGAAGTAAAAGGCTGAATGAATGTGAATGGGCCATTTGTACAGGCCAGCTTCATTGTAGGATGCATAAGTGGGGAGCAGTAGGAAAAACTGGGATGGCCCTACTTTGGAGTCCCTGTTCCACTATGAAATCCTTCCCATTTCCAGGAAGGACTACCAATTTCTTCTATTTTTCAGTTTCAGCCTAAGGGCAGAATGCTGGAGAGCTGACCCTCAAAGACCTTGCTTCAGTCAGTGACCTTCACAGCAGCTCCTCCTTTCACTCTAGGTCTCCAGCAGCTGATATGGTGCGGGGTGGGGACGGTGGCAAGGAGGGGGTCTCTGACTTGAAAAATGGCTCTTGTCTTATTGCAGCCCTCTGTCAATGTTGTTTGCAATCGGTATGATTTAATTCATCCTGTGACTTATTTAGTTCTTTCCTTCCTGAATATTTTTATAAATTGATAGACTTTTACTTTTTTAAGTAAAAAGTGTTTTTGGTTAAATTTTGGAGTGCTCTGCTTTTTCTACCACCTTTTAATGCCCCGCCTCTTTTTTTTTTTTTTAATGTTAGGCTTAGAACTGAGGTAGTCAGAACAAAGATTCTATGACCAAAGGTGAATCAATTCAATCTTATACTTTCCTGCCATCACCCCAAAGCACCCTGCAAACCACAAAGAGACAGAAAATATAGGATAAAGAATCAATGACAAACAAGGGTGGGAGTCCTTTTGCTCTTGTCTACTTACAAGGGGCAAAAGGCAGACCTCATGGGAGCACAGCTGTGGCCCAGGAGACTTGCTGGGTTCTGTTACATTCTCATTGTGTTGAACTGGCAGAATTTGTTTGAAAGGGCATTCAGAGTCTATTTCACTCTCTCCTAGATTCTTACCCCAAGTAGAAGTCAAAGTTATGGTAACATAACTTTAGAATGACAAGGTATGTATGTTTCTCAGAACAATTCAAAGATATACTCATAGACGACTATGCTTAGTAGGGGGAAAAAGAACTCTGCAAAGAAGATGGATCAGTTATTTTGGAACTGATTAGAAAAAAAGAAAGACCTTGATGTTATTTCTTGTATATTATGCACTGTGAGGAGGGAGTAGACATCATTGCCTGGTGTCCAGTCTAGAGAATGGCTGTCTGGCACCTGCCTAGGATCTTCCTTATATTCCACCCTGACAGAAACTAAGAGATAATGATTATAAGATGCCACACTGCTAGCAATTTGTTGCAGTGGACCTCATACTGTGACAGAGCATTTGTTCTGTTTGGGTATCACATCTTCTCTTATAGTGAGCTTAAGTACATGCCAGGATCACACAGCCAGCAAGAAGCTGAGCTGAGATTTGAATCCAGGACCTTCTGATCCTAGAGCCTGTGTTCTTTCTTTCAAAGCACTGCCTTGCCTCATTTCTCTGAAGAAGTTAGCATCAAAAGGGTGAGAAGGATGTCTGGCTCAGCTGTGAATACTGGTGGTGAATCACTGTAAGGTGCCAATGGGTTCAGAGAAGTACTAATGGGAGGGGCTAACTGAAATATGGGGACTCTGTCCTGTCCATGGTCTATCCCAGCCTCAGTGCGGCATGGGGCTTTACCTAGTCCTAGTACTCAGTCACCATTTGCTGTTGAATGAATGAGCTGGAGAAGCCAAAAGAAGTGTTGTGGAGAAGGTGGATTTTCAGCTGGGTTTTGAAGGAGCATTGGGCCTGGGAGGGTGGGGAAATTTCTGGGGTATGAGGGCCTGGATAGAGCATATCATGCAGGTGGGGGCAGAGGAAGAGGTTTTAGAACTGTGGCAGGTCAACTTAAAGAACCAGCAAAGCCCTATACATCTGAGAGGCTGGAGAGAAAAGGACAAAGGAATTGATTAGTGGGAAATTCGTGCCGTGATGAAGATTTCTGAGAGTCCTGAAGATGAATAAAATTCTCTAATCTGATGAATTAATAATAATAGTTATTTTATTGAATCTTCACTGTGAGCCATAGATTTTGCTAAGTGCTTTACACACATCAGCTGAGCTAATTTTTACCTCGGTTTGTGAAGTAGATATCATTATCCCTGTTTCTGGAGAGGAGGAAACAGAGGCTCCAAGAAACTCAAAAAGGTTAAGAAATGTGCCGCAGTTCACTCAGCTGGCCAGGGGAGAGCAGGGACTTGAAGCAAGGTGGGTCTGCCTCTAAGGGTCTCTTACTGGCCAGGTTTTGCTGCCTCCCAGAAAGAGTGCAGTTGACTAATGCTGCAGCAATGGGTGTCCCTGGGTGAATTGGAGGCAGGTGAGGCTGGCTTGTAGGCAGTGTGGGCTCGCCTTGCTGAGGTCCAGACTGGCACAGGTTGATTGCTGCTGTGCCCTGGCAGAACCAATGCCCTCAAAGTCAATTCTAGCTACATTTCTCTGTGCTTCTATTGCTCAAAGACTTGAAACAACCTCAAAAGAATAAATAAATGAGAGAACCAATATTTGCTCTCCTCTATAAGCTTGGCTGGGAGTCTTTCTTCCAGTGCCTCACATGCAAAATGAAGTTTAAGGGAGCAGATTAACATTTCAAACTGGTTCATGCAATTAGACCACAACACCTGGTTTTGCAATAACTCTCATTTGCTGTGTGTACTGAGGGGTTCTTGAAATTCCCATGCTTGGCGGATTACCCTAATGGCTGGTCACCAGCTGTTATGTTGGCATGTTGTGCAGCAATTGATTGCAGCTCCCTACTGGCATTTGGCAGAGGCCCCAGCAGAAGCAGGTAGCAGGTTAATGCTGACACTTTCTCTTCCTCATTTCATGCGTGGCCCAGTCTCCTTTTTAGTGATAAGTGGCTCAGGCTTAGGAGAAGAGACAAGAACCATACCATGGTGGCTGGCAAGCACCACCCTTGCTTCAGCATCTGGGCCTATAATGAAAGCCAAAGGTGGGCAGGGGGCAGTGTGTGGGAAGGAGATTGTGAGACTACCATCCTTGAATCTATACTCTGCTTTGTGCAGCCCTGAGGCACACATCATCATTTTTGGGTTTTATAGCAACTCTATTGAATGATAGAGTAAATTTAGAATGTCATTTAACGATAAGAAGCCCTAAATCCCTCAAAAACTTAAACAAAACATCTGGAGTCTGGAAAGAAAGATGTAGTAGACATTTATCATTTTCCCCCAACTACCTGACATTGAACTCTCTTCCCCATTGCGTGTGGTACTGGTGGGATGCAGGGCCCTGCCTCTCTCCCCAGAAACCAACACAGGACATTCTCCCTGTGATGGCCCTGACCACAGGACACCAGCATGCCGCTTGGGGCCAATCAGATACTCCCACCTTGGACTTTGAATCTATCACCAAGGTCTCAAAGGTGAGAGTGAAAAGGTGAGGGAAAGGAAAATCAGAATCCATCCATTCAGCCATGGTCACAGTAATACCCAGGAGTGGTTGTGTCCTGGAGGAGCAGTGGGGTCCTAACAAAAGGTTTTACCATGACATAAGGGTGTCACCTGTTAACTGCTGGGCTCTTGAGTACTTTCTGAGACTGGAGATAAGTTTTAAAGGACAATTATAGCGTCTGAGAGCTCCGGAGAGTCTTCCCATGGCCAGCATCAGTCACTATTGCTTGCAACTGTCAAATAAAAAACAAATCTGGATTTAGTAAGAAGAGACTTTGCTTGACACGATTATTCTAAGGGGTATATAGAGGAGGGACTGTTGCAATAGGGAGAAGATCTGACCGTAATATCTACGAGTGTCTCAAAGGTTAAGCAAAAGGAGCTTTTCTTTTCTTTTATAGAGAGGGATAAACAATGCTGGAAAGAACCCAGTGTGAAACAGTGGAGTAAAATGATCAGACCATGCCACACCATGAGGCTAGCCTGACTCAGGCTGAGGGTGGGCCAAAGTCAGGCACCTGGGAGAACAGAGACAAACCTAGCTATCTGGTTAACACATTTTGTTTCAATGGAACCTTTGGCGACAAAGCAGTTCATCTGATTGTTTATGAGACCAAGAATGGGAACTTCGAGGGGCTGTGTTTGGCCTTGTCATACATAAATAAAGCTGTCTGTGAGTCTTATCTAAGTTGTATGAAGAAGTGAGGTTCTTTGCAGTGCACCATTTCATGGAATACAAAAGGTTGTGTGTAGGGGGGTAGGGTTAACGTTTGCTGTTTTCCAGGAGTTCAGGGCTCAGGCAACATTCAAGACTATCACAGTCCTTGCCAAAGAGAAGGACACATGTTTATAAGCCTCTACCACTGCCAGACACTCTTACATATATTATCTCGGTTATAACCCATGAGAAAGGTTCTTAGTATCATCATCATTTTGCAGATAGATTCATTGTGGAGCAGAGACTGAGAAATTTCCAAGGTGTTACACCAGGAAATGGCTAAGCTTAGCCACGAACCCTGGTTTCCTAAGTTCCAGGTCTATGCATGTCCTTCATGCCTGGCTGCCTCTCTGCATGGACTCAGTGACTTAATGCCACAACCTGGTTTGTTTGTTTATAAGACACAATAATTTGATACATAAATCACTCATATGTATTTGTGGGATTTTTTCATAACTATGTTATATCAATATCCAATAGAATGTGATAATGGAGATCAATTGCAATCTCAATTTTCTAGACCGAATTTTTACTCCGTAATTTCTATGCCATCATCAGCACCTATCCTGGTTAACATGCTTGTCTTCTAAGGCAAAAGGACTGCATTAGCGCAGCCATCAAACCCTGCCAGCCCCCAGCATTGCAATCAATACTGCTGCAGGCCTTCTTTACCAAAATAACTATTCTTCTTAAGGAATAAAAAAGAGATATAAATCTTACACCTTTCCTTTTGTGAGTTCTCAGATTCCCTACCAAATAATCCCCCAAACAAAAAACAATGGAGATGAAGTATTTTATACAGCATTGGATGGAATCCCAAACAGGCTTTGTTTTGGTCCTGAGAGAACCATAGCTCTGAGAAGGCTCTGGTCACATGTGATAGCAACCGTTCAAGGGATGTCTTCCTGATGGAAAGTGAGATGAACAGCTTTTAAACTTCATGAAGCTAGGATACTGCAGATATGTGGTAAAAGGACCCCAGGGTTCTGACCCCCAGGAGGTGATGGTTCCTCAGATGCCTCAAAGCTTCGGTTAGGCCTGGAGACTGCTTTCTTCCTGCTCTGCTGCCCCTAGGCTGCCTGGGCTGATAGTTGAGCATTCCTACTATTCACATAGGCCTGCTCTTCTAGCCTTTTTAGGCCCCAACATCTGGGGCCTGTGTGGGGACCTCGGAGCCAAAACCCAGTGCCTCTCACAGAGATGGCCAGAAAAGCTCTGCTGTGGTCATGGCAATGAGCTCAGGGTTGAGAGGTAGACAGTCATGGATTTCACTCTGACTCTTCCCAGTGGAATCTTGCTGAGCAGCTTGGATAAAATTATGCAGCCCTCTGTGTCTTAGTCTCCTCACCTACTGAAGAGGGGATCATAACACCCATCTCATGGGTTGTTGTGAGGGTTGAATGAGATAAGCATAAAAGAAACACTTGATAAATGATAATTGATCATGATGACAAACGAAACCTATCATGTGATAGTGGGAAAGAAGAGATCTGTTGAAACAGATGGTCATTTTCAGAGCTAATTTCTGGAGCTTTGTTATCTAACCCACTGCTCTTCATTAATGTTCTCCCTCTGGGTGGCCACAGGGTCTCATGATGGTCACCTGGATTGTACCCTCCCTCCATGCTCAGTTTGACCTTCAAGGTGACATGCTTCCCCTTCTGACCTTCCTGACCTGCTGTGGACCTGGAAAGATTCAATTTATAATATAGGGTCTTGCTGTAAAGGAGAAATGATAGTGGTAATACCTAATAGAGTTATTGTGATGATTAAACAAGATGAGAGGTACACAATGCCTGGCATATAATAGGAGCTTTCAATGAAGGTACTTTTTGAAAGTATTATACAAAAAAGTCTTAGATTTTTCTTGTCCCCTATCTACAAAGGATAATTAAGAGTTCTGGGTAGGATGTATGGTATGAAAGGGGGAAAAGCCCCAAATTAACCCGTTACTGATGCTAACAGTGGACTTTGGAAGAGGAAGGCTGTGGGGAGAGGTTTGGAGTGGGCTTGTGGTCTCACCACATGCTCCCAGGCTGACCCCACAGCAGCTCTGTCTGGTCTGGAAATTTGGTTGTGCGCATGCACACTCATGAGCCCCATGGCAGGTCTCACTTTCCAAAGTCTGGCCCTGCAGCCTTCAGCTCTGCCTTCCACCTGATCCCGGCTCAGACCTTTCCACAGGGCTTAGAGTCATTCATGCAGCAGCACATTTTAATTTGGGGTTGGAAGTGAGTGGAGGCCCTGGGAGCTCCTGACACCTGCCACTTTCAGGGAGGCAGTTAGAGGCCTTCAGGGAGCAAGTTTAGACGTTGGCTTATTACTTTTCCTGTTTCAGTCAGTCAGGCAGTTACATTTATTAAGTGTCTACAGTGTGAAAAGTATTGCATCGGTTGCTGTAAGGAGGGGATAGGAAATAGAAATTGTTCAGTCAGACCATCAGGAAGTTAGGACACACACCGGAAAAAATATAGAATTCTTGTCACTGGGTGTGTTTTTATGAGCTAGGTCTCTGCAGGGAAGGGATGCTGAGCTGGGGCTGAGGCTGGGGCTAGAAGTGCAGCTTAGAGTTGGATGAGGCTCCTCAGAAAAGGCTTTCCAGGGAAAAATAATTTGAGAGGGTTTGGAGCTACCCAGGGACACACAATGCTGGGGAGAACCGGCCTAGGGCATTGTGGAAGGGACAATGGCATTTGCAAAGAGGTAGGAGCAGGACCTATAGCCAAAAGATAAACCCATTGATGTTGCTGGGGTAGGTTGTCTTTGGGGCAATAGAAGAGATTACGTCTGTGAAATTGTCTTGGGGAAGAGCAGTGTGCAGAGTGCTTGAGAGGAAGTATCCCCTTGCCTGTGTAGATGTGTGTGTGTGTGTGTGTGTGTGTGTGTGTGTGTGTGTGTGTGTGTGTTTGGGGTGGGTGGTGAATTATTTAGAACTCTGATTGCAGACAACAGAAAACAAAACGAGGTTTAAAATCTCAGAGACTCTTGAAGCCGTTTGCATTGGAAGCCAAGTTTTTACTCAGATTATACGTTTCTTTAGGGGGTGGATTGGGAATATTGATGAGGATAATGGCAGACATAATGATACCAGTGCCTTCCCCTAAAAGCTGCTGTTTGACCTCCATCAGGGACTGGGGCTTCAAGGAAGGGCCTGGAACCAGTAACAGAAGGTCATTAGGCTTTTTCGCTCCCTCTGTTATCTCTGCTCCTTGCATATGTTTGTGTCACTCTGCGGTCTACCTCTCTTTTTACCTCAGACCACAGCGTGGATGGCAGGATGCCTTAAAGAGATTCAAACTAAATTAGAATTTTCTTATCCCCAATTCCAAATACTGGGAAAACATCTGATTGGCTTGACCAGTCAAATGGCTATTCCTAATACAGAAAAATCCTACCAGTGGTCGCATGGTACAGCATGACTGCTGGTCCACCCTTGTGGGTGTGGTGAGCAGGGACAGCGGTCCTGTGAACTGGGCAAATACCCTAAAAAGTATTTTGGTAAGTGGTTGTAAGGGAAGACGAAGGGAGTTAGGCTGCTGTTGTGGAGTTTGCTTGCGGTGTAGTAGAAAGGCAAGGGGCAGAGAGCCAGGAGACCAGGGTTCAAGTCCTGAATCTAAACAGCTTGTGACCTTAGGCACATGTCTTTCTTCTCTGAGCCTTTGCTTCTTCATCTGTCACATGAACAACTGGGTTAACTAATTCTTCCCAGCTCCAAAAGAGTGTTTCTCTTGCCCATGTATGAGATGATGAGGGCATGGTTTGCAGTAGGGACAGTGGGTATGACATGGATATGAGAGAAACATCGTAGGGATAATTGGCAGGCACTGATGAATGACTGGTTGTGGAACGTAAAGTAAGACTTAGAAGCTGGAGGATGGTGGTTCTCCTCATAGTGATAATGACACTAGGAAGGAGAGCCATTTACAGACAGGAAAATGGCAAGTCCAGCTTTAGGTGGTGGGGCATTCAATTTGAGAGACCCGATAATACCCAGAGATAGTCACTTATCAAAAACCATTTGGTCAGTTAAACATGTAAATTCGAGAGTCACTCTCATAGGTGTGGTATTTGAAACCAGAGGAGATGCTGATGTCGAGGGGAAATAAAGGGGGGAAGAAGTCACAGATGACTGGAAGATAAAGAGAAAGGAAGAGCCATGTGAGATGTGCAGTTGGGAGGAGGGCTTTCAGTTGGGCCTGGGTTCAGCTGTTCCAGATGCGGTGGGGCTGCCCAGATGCATGAGAAATAAGAGCGTATGGGAGGAGAGCCCTGGCAACTTCTCAGAGAGCAGTGGACATGGATGCCCAATGGCAAGGGGTTTAGGAACTGGTAGCAACTGAGGCAGAAAATGCAGCCTATTTTTGAAAAAATGAATTGGGCAATGAAGGCAAGAAAGAGAAAACAGGGTAGTAGTTCAGGGACCACTGTAGTCAGTGGATTCAAGAGAAATCTCTCTCCTTTCCTTTTTCCCCTCCTTCCCTTTCTTGCTCTTCCTCTTCTCTGGAGTGAATGTTTGTGTCCTCCCAAAATTCATACGTTGACATCCTAACCCCCAATGTAATGATATTAGGAAGCGGTGCCTTTGGAAGGTGATTAGTGCCCTTGTAAAAGAGACCTCAAAGTGCCCTCTGACCCCCTCTGCCGTGTGAGGACACAGCAAGAAGTTGGCTGTCTATGAACCAGAAAGAGAGTGCTCACCAGCCACTGTTGGTGCCTGCTCTTGGACTTGCAGCCTCCAGAACTGGAAGAAATATGTATCTGTTGTGTGAGTTACCCAGTCTGTGGTATTATTCTTATAGCAGCCCAACTGGTCTAAGACACCCTCCAGCCCTTTCATCTTTCAGAATGGGATGATCCCACTTGTGACTCTAAAAGAGGTTTTAGAATTACATAGCTGGTCCCCTCTGCCATGCTTCTTGGTGATCTTGATATTTTAGTGGGAAAATCTGGTGAATGGTAGGCTGCTCAGGTGAAGGAGATTGTTTTTTCTTTTACAGCTGTTGGCCTCAGACCATCAAGACTGAGAGACTGAACATACTTCCTGGGGCCCAGCTTCCTGCTACCCCTACCAAGAGCAAAGGGCCACTCTTGACTCCTGGACCTGGAGCATTTCAGGTTGTGCATGCCAAGAAATTAGGGTGCTCGGGTGTCAGGGGATCTTTAAAATCACACTTTTAGAATGACTAAACAGTGAGCATTCCTGTGTGCCCCGTCACTCATGACTCTTTTAGCTTCCCCAAGTGTTCTGGGTACCTCCTGGAGACTAAAATGTTTTCCAGAGAGCTCATCAGAGCATTTTGTTCATCTTATATCTTGTTTAACCTCATTTCACTTATCTTTCTTAGGCAGCAGTTTTTAAAAATACAGGACCTGCTCTTGCCTGAAATCTTTTTCCTCTAAAACATCTCTCTCATTAATAGAGCTAGCCTGCAGCCTCCCGCCCCTAATTGGCAGCGCTGCCAAACGCTGCTGTTAATAACGTGCCTGTCTCTGCCTGGATGGGACCTAAAGAGGAACTTGAGAGGTTTAAGCTGCCCCAGTTGGACTTGCCCCTTGGATTAATTTGCCCTTTAGGTCCTGTCCAGAATGGGCTCCTGGTGGAGGCTGGAATGGGTTCTGCATGGGAGGCGGGAGAAGCATCAGCCCGCAGGCCCCCGAAGGCGAATGCTCTGCCAGCCGGAACTCAGGCTGGCCTTTTGGACTGTGTTCAAGCCCACGACTGGCCTGTGGTTGGCCGGAGCACCCCATAGGCTCCTTTCCTCGGAGTGCACCCAGCCTTCTCTTTCATGATGGCTCTGCTGTGGAGACGGGGAGAGCCCAGTTGGCTTGGAGGTGACCCGAGTCCATGTGGCATGCCGGCTTCCCACTAGAAGAGCCAGGAAACTCGGAGGTGGAAGCAGGTCTTCTCAGAAAATGAGGGCCCAAACCAAGCTTTCTGGGTGCCTGCGTGGCTGAGTGGGAAGTCGGGAGTGAAGTGTCCCTAAGGACCAAGCACCTTCACGTTGGGTCACAGACACAAAGACTTTTCAACAACAACCATGTTCCTGCCAGTTCTTCATGTTTATCCACTCATGGGATTGATTTTTTAATGAAATCCTCCTACTACATGATTTAGGTTCATTTATATAAATTATACAGTGATTTATATAATGACCTACTTGGAGCACTATAAATTCCACAGCATCTATGCAATTTATTATTTAAATCCCATATAAATTATGCAAGATGAGGAGACAGAATTGTGTATAAGGATCATGGGATTGGTTCAAATTGCCTTATGGAAAACCCAAGTGGGCTTCGTTTTAGTATGGAAAACAAACAGACACATGAACATATCAGTTATTTTGGGGAAGTGGGATGCATAGCAAGTTTTGTTTCTTCACTCAAATAGTGCAGCCTTGTGGGATTCTTTGCTGCTCTACCCTCAGACAAGCAGGATGGCCTGTGAGCATGCTGACTTGCAGTTAGAAGGGACTGTGTACCTGGTATGTTGACATTCCTGAGCTTCCAGAAATGAGCCATGCTTCATGCAGAAGTGACAGAATACACCCTCAGGCCAAAGGCCCTAGCACCTTTGCTTAAGAAAATATCTTATCTTCTTTGAAACTACCTGCCTCTTCATCTTCTGTAGTTGGTCAGTCTATTCTTCACATTTCCCTCCAGGCAGCAGTGGGGAAAGGAAAGATATAGCTATTTACAAGGAGGCCTGTTTTTCTCCACCTCTCCCCAGATCTGGGAACAGGATGCAAATGACCTATGAGTACAATGTGCAGGATAACTGTGAACGTGGCGGGTACATTGTTCATTCACTCCTTCACTCACTCATTAAACAAGCATCTCCTGAGCTCTTCCTAAATTCTAGGTGGGGTGTGTGTGTGTGTGTGTGTGTGTGTGTGTGTGTGTGTGTGTGAGAGAGAGAGAGAGAGAGAGAGAGAGAGAGAGAGAGAGAGAGAGATACTATGCATAGTGGTTAAAGTCATCTATCTTGAAGTCAGTCAAGACTGGAGTTGAACAGTCTTTGACTTAGACAGCTTCCCCACTGTTCAGCTAGGTGGACTTAGGATACTTTTTAACCTCTGCAGGACATTCAGGTCCTTTATTTGTAAAACGAGGATCATAATAGTACCTATTATCAGAGCCCATTATATAGAAATAAGTAAGATTATGGCTTAGCAAATAATAAATGCTCAAAAATGTTATTATTTGACATAAATTCTGCCCTCTCAAACTGTAAAATATAGAAGAGTTGTAATAGTTATATATAAATAGTGATGACATAAGATAGAAAAATATATGTACCATAAAGAAAGGTACAGATGGAGTGTTAAGCTTTCTTTATCATTTGAATATTTTAAATAAGTAAATCATACACGTGGTGAGAATTCAAAAGGCACACATGCACACACACACAAAAGTACAAGAGAGAGAAATCCTCTCTCCCACAGGCTGTCCCCAGCCATACAGATTCCCTCCCTGGATGCAGCCACTATGATTGTCTCTTGTGTATCCTTCCAGAAAGTATTTGCATATGCAACATATGTGTATGTGTGCTCTTTCCTTTCATGCAAATAGCTACACACCACCACTGTCCCGGACAGCTTTTTTTTTTTTACTTAGCAATGTATGTTGGAGTTTATCCTGTGCACTGATTCATGTAGACCTGCCATACCATTCTCTTCAGTAGAAGGACTTTACTGAGTTAACCAGCTCTACACTGGTCGACTTTTAGGTGGCTGCCAATATTTTGCAGTTACAAAAACATGCTTCAATAAATCTCCTTTCTTGTTAAAGTATTTCCTGAGGTTCAAAAACTAGCTGTGAAATTGTTGGGACAAAGAGCATATACATTTGTGGTTCTTACAGTTGCTGCCAAATCATGTGTCACAGAAATTGTGCCACCTTCACTCCCACTAGCAATAGATGAGAGTACCTGCCTTGCACACCCAGCCAACACTATGTGCTACCAAGCTTTGACCTGAGACTAAGTCTTTCCATCTTTAGGAGCTATTCATACTTTTAAATGAACTATTTATTCGTTATTTTATTGAGACACTGATTTTTTTCTCTTTGATTTGAAAGACTTCTTTATATATCAAGGAAACCAACACACTGTTAGTGGTAACATCATTTGTACTACCACTAGTACTGTCCTTAGACCCAATCAAGAAGAGTCCTCGCCCGGCTCCATTCTGGCCTCTTGCGGATGTGATCCTCCCTACAGGTGAGGAGTCTGCAGCACTAATGGAAGTGCTGTTTCTGCTAGACCATTCTATGGGTACCCAGGACCCTGGGATTTCCTGCTCAAACAGCCCCAAGTTCATTACCAGATCTCTTTCCCAGGTCCATTCTCCAGAGAGTAAACTGTGCTGCTGGTTGTCACATCCCAGGGCCCTGGTGTGTGTGTGTGTGTGTGTGTGTGTGTGTGTGTGTGTGTGTACACGTGTGTGTTTGTATAAGCATGAGCATGCAGGCTGAGTTGTCATGAACATGAGTACAAGGCCTCTTGCAGTATGAGATGGAGCCAGCAGTGGGAAGAAAAGTGGGGAGGCTGGGGTTAGTTCTCCTATTGCCATGTTGTGGTATGGAACTCTGAGGAGTTGAAGGTTTCTGAAGTCCAACCAGGCCTTCCGGGTCATTTCGAAGGCATATTTATCAAGATAGGAGAACAAAACATTTTATTTAACAGTTTATTATCTTGATTTATAACTTCTAAATATTATGACATATGGTATGTGATTCTCCATTTGTAATCTTGCCCTGGCTACTTGCCCTGTGTCCTGAAAATGTCAGGGCAGGCCTGAGCACATCCCCAGGCTCAGCATCTGGCATTTATTTGCATATTACTTGGCAGGGAGTAAGTCCTCCAATTTATCATGGATCTCAGAGCTTAAAGGAAGTATAAGAAAGTCAGCCTCGCTTTGGGTAATTATTGTCTTACCCCCATTTACAGATGGGGTAACTGAGGCCCAGTGAGGTTCAGTGACCTTGTCCAAGGTCAGTCTGCTTCTTTTCTTTTCCAGGCCCTGTGATACCTTTGTTAGATATTTCTGTGAAAACTGCTTTAAATATCCAGCTTTTCATTTTGTGATCAAATCAGATAGTGATACAGTCTCAAGCAAGAGAGAATAAATGTTGCTTCAAATGCAGGGATCAGACCAGATTTCACACCAGAAGAGAACTGTCTGTCTTCAGATACAGCTTCCTAATGACTGCATTTCAAAACAGAAGTTCCCTCTCTTTGATTTTCCCCTGTGATCACGTAGAAGCACAGGTACCAGATAGCTGGAACGATGCCATTAAAAATATTTATATTGGTTTGCAGTTGTTTGTATCCTAGCTTGTGTGCTAGTCTAATAGCACAGTGGCAAACATGACATTTCCCCCAAGTAATTAGAGAAACCAGCAGACACTTAGAGAGAGTTGGCTCTTCACTGACATGGGAAGCACAGCCTTACAGACTGGGGTTTCTGGACTCGTGACAGTGGGGCTTTTTAACCCAACCTGTGCTCATTCCTGGTAAAGAACAGAGGTGCTGCAGAGAGCTGGGCACTAACGTTGGGCCTGGGAAGCACTCCCAAGTGAGACAGGCACAACATCACCAGGTGTATCAGGAGCACTGTGCCAGTAGCTACCTGAGATGAGAGGGAGGCTATCCCCAGGAGTAGAGACAACAGGAGGGAAAGTACTGACCTGCATGTGGAGGCCATGTTAAGGAAACATGAGTGATGTGGTTTGGCTGGAGATTGTGTGATGCCCAAGTTGGAGTCAGTAGCAGCTTGGGTGACCATACATGCAGGGGTGCCAGTAAAAGTCCCAGTTTATGCCTGTTGTTCATCAGTGAACACCCATTAATTATTTTTAGTTCTGCTTTTACTTTCAAAAGTGTCCTGGTTTTAAAGATACATCATGGACTCACTCTATCTCCAGTGAGAGATGAGGCAACAAGGACAGTTTTGGGAGGATTAAGGAAAGAAGCCGAAGAGTTTAGACTTTAATTTTCTGGCTAGGGCCTCAGACTGCAGTGTCCACGGTGCCATGGTGTGAGTGAATGATGAGAGGCGGAGAGGCAGCTACTGTGACCCAGCTCCAATCGATAGATGCCATGTAAGTATGTGGACACAGGTTATTAGTCAGGGTCCTCCAGACAGACAGAAGCAATAGTAATTATAAAGCAGAGATTTATAAATCTCTGTATTTATGTTTACATATATATTAAAATTTTATCCTATATTTATACATTTATATATACACATATAAATATAAATATGGAGATTTATTATAAGAATTGGCTCCTGTGGTTATGGAGACTGAGAATTATCATGATCTGCCACCTGCAAGCTGAAGACCCAGGAGAACTGGCTGTGTAATTAAGTCCGATTCCACAAGCCTGAGGATTAGAGGCATGGCAGGGGCAGTAATGGATATACCAGTCTGAATCTAAAACTCTGAGAACCAGGAATGCTGATGTCCTGGTTCAATAGGAGAAGATGATGTCTCAGTTCAAGCAGCGAGAGCAAATTCGCCCTTCCTCCAGCTTTTTATTCCATTCAGGCCCTCAATGGCTTGGGTGAAGTTTACCCACATCGGGATTGGAGACTGTCTTCACTCATCAGTTCATCAACTAAAATGCTAATCACTTCAGGAAATACCCTCATGGACAAACCCAGGAATAATGTTTATTTATTTGGACAATTAGGTAAATTAACACATAAAATTATCATACTGAACTTGCCAACCTGCTGGTGTTTGAGACAAGGTAAAAATCTGAATTTTTGTGTGTGACTCCTGATTTTAAAATATTGTTCAAAAATTTTACACACACCGTGTAGGTCAAACAAAACCTATCTGTCTACACACTGACCTGAGGCTACCGATCTGCCCCTCTACTGGGCAATGGGGGTTTGGGAAAAATTTCTGGGGAGAGGATGACCTGTTTAGAGTTGCAGATAAGTGGGACTTTGGTGTCAAGGAAGGTTTTAGTGGGACACGAGTAGAAGTGGGACTAGTAGCTGAGCACTTCTTGCCATACACAGTCCAGGTGAGGCAGGTGGCATTTCTGGATAAAACTGGGGGCAGTGGGAGTACAGGTGAGGACAAGATGCTAGATGCATTGCAGAGGCCCAGGGGGCAGAAGCTGGCTGCAGGCCTGGCCCTACAAGGCTGTGGAGGAGGGCGCAGGGAAGTGAGGTGGAATTCTTCAGGAGGTTGGTGATTTCACCCTATGGAGGTCACTGTCTCTGCAGTAGGCCAGAGGGTCCTAAAGCACAAGCCCTGTGAGGCTTTACTTCTTCCTCAATAGGTTCTGTCTAAAATTCAGCATCATTTTTGATGAGATAAGAGAATCCAGGAGTTCTGGTAGTGCAAGCACTGGTGGCCAGCTCCTTTGGATGGGAAACCCAGCGCTCAGGCATTGTTGAGTCATTGGCTGAGCCTGCTCAGGTGAAAGGGTGCGACGTGATCAATCCTGGGGAGGTGTACTGACTTCTCAGCCAGCCTCTGGTGGTGCATGAGAAACCCATTATAAGCTGGGTTAACTCATTTTGGGGGTATATGCTAACTTGGGTCTTTATGTCGATGAGAGACTTTCAAAAAAAGAGCAGAAACATCAGACAGCCACAAACAGCCATTTTCTCACAGTGCTGCTTCCTGCTCCAGAAGCATGACCTGGTGATTCTAGGAGCCCAGTGAAGACATGAGCTGTTGAAGTTAGAGGTGGACTTCTTATTCTGGGGCACTAACCACGGTGCAAGTCAGCAAAGCCAAGTAATATACAGCAATATAGATAATGGTTAATTCTTACAATGGCTATGTGAGGTAGATCCGATAGTATCCCCATATTATAAATGAGGAAACCAAGGCTCCAAAGGGAGAGGACAGATAAGGCAGCCAAATGGAGAAAAAGGACCACATCAAACTGAGAATTATTGTGGCCAGGATGAGCTTAACTAGTAGACAATACTGCCTATGAGTACATGAGGAAAACTGAGATGTCTTCACTCAGCTAAACACTTTCCTGAGGGAGAAAAATGATATGTAATTGCTGTCCCCCTTCTTCCCCATAGCACTATTGTAAATATCATGCTGGGATTAAGGACCAGACATTTGGAATTTGAATCTCAGACTTACCATTTAATAGTTGTGTGACATTGAACAGATTATTTATCTTTTCTGTCCCTCAGGTTCCCCGCCTATAAAGTGGGCATCATAATGATACCTACCTTACAAGGTTTTTGTGAGTCTTAAAGGAGTAAATTATACACACACACACACACACACACACACACACACACACGTACTTTAAAACAATATCTATATTGTTTTAAAAGTTTCTACTATGGCACCAAGATGCAACAGAGGCTGAAATCCAAAGGAGGAGCTATGTCACATGCAGGACTATAAACTAGAGGGGCAGGCACTGGTTAACCACTTCTCGAACTCCCTCACCACAGTGAAGATATAAAAGGATTGTGAAAGATTGAGAAGATCTTTTTTTGAGTAAGCTATTGGTGGGCTGGGGCTCCTCCTGCACCCTCACCCATTCCAAGAGAGAGTGGAGAAGACCACTGCCACTGAGAACACAGAGGACTGGTGCCAGGCTCACACCTATGGCAGCAGAGTAGAGGGCAGCATCTGGAAGCAGTCACACTCTCCCTTTTAGCAGGCTGAAGGTACATGCGTCCTGGGCCAGGTATGGAACTCCTGTTAGAATAGGACTGAAAGGGACCCTGCAAACAGAGAGTCCTCAGCACCACACCAAAGATCTGAATTCCCTTGTGGTCAGTAGTTAGGTATAATAGTTAATTTTATGAGTTAACCTGATTAGGTCATAAGATGCCCAGACATTTGGTCAAACATGATTTTGAGTGTGTTTATATAGGGTGTTTCTGGATGAGAGCAACATTTGAATTGGTAGATTGAATAAAGCAGATTGTCCTCTCTAATGTGGGTGGGCCTTATCCAATCAGCAAAAGACTTAGATAGAACAAAAAGTTTAAGGGGGAACTCCTTTGGCCTGCCTACTTTGAGTGGGACATTGTTCTCCTCTTCCCTTCAGACTTGAAATAAAACATAGAGTCTCCTTGGGTTTCGAACGTGCTGGCTTTTGGACTTGAACTTATGTTACCGGCTTTCCTGGTTTTCAGGCCTTTGGATTTAAACTGGATATCTCTTGACTCTTCTAGGTCTCCAGCTTGCTGATAGCAAATCTCAGAATCTCTCAGTTTATATAATCACATGGACCAATTCCTTATAATAAATCCATCTATCCATCCATCCATCCATCCAGAACCTTTTGGTTCTCTTTCTCTGGAGAACCTTGACTGGGGTTGAAAAGGAAGATAGGGAAGGCTGACAGAAGAAAAGTCACTGCCTACGTTGAAGAACCCATGAAAGTGCCACATGAGAAACACTGTCAGCTTTAAAGCCCTGGAATGTCCGGAGAGTCAGAGGCCATCTTAAGTTAGGGCCTCTCATATAATAAATTTTCTACACCTTTATTTACATCTTCCCCTGCTTATGCTAGGGTTTGGAGTAGGGCTGAAGGTGTGGGAAGGTGTGAGGCAAAAGAGCAGCCAAGTAAGATGGGAGGACATGGGAGAGATACGGAGGAGCTGACTACATGTGTTTCCCAGATTACCTGCCACTGGTCCTTTTGGTTGGAGAGGAGTAGAAACTGCCAGGCAGGCAGAGAGAAGGCCTTGCACCGCTTCCGGTGTCTGAGATTTATTGGAGGAAATATGTATGAAGAAAAAAGAGGAAGGAGGCAATATCGGGCAGAGGGAATGGTTTTGGGCCATGATGTAGGAGGAAAAAGGAAGGAGAATTGGGTAGGAAGAATCTCAGACCACAGTGCAATGTGGAGCAAGTCTGAGTTAGGTTAGCTAGTCCACAGGCTAGTGCCTGAGTGTTACCAGCTAGTCCCATAGTTATTCCTTTAGCTAGTCTCCTAACAAAGTTTGCCCCATTGGAAGAGTCCCCTGGCAGACAGGAATGGCTTGGTTCTAGCATCCTGCTGCATATACTTGGCGTTTAGGTGGAAGCAACCCTGGGAGGGCTGCCATGGTACACACGTGAAGGGCAACAACTGGGCTGTCAGTCAACTCCGAAGATTCTCCTGAAGATTTGAGCATTACCTCCACAGTCACCATAAGCCCTGCCCACATCCTCCCATGCCCTCTTGCTTGCTCTCTAACACAAGCTGCAAAGAGCGCACATGCAGCAGAGCTGGGAAGGGGAGAACAATTTAACTGTGATTCAAGTTTCAAGTTTTGGTTCTTGCATGGGATCTGACCATTGTAATGACTGCATTGGGACTATTTGCATTTTAAAGTGGCTGTAGAACTTTTTATTACCTAAGAGTGACCAGAGGAATGATGTAGACTATTTGAGTTTTCATCCAAGAAGGCCACCCCCGATGAAGAGGTGAAAATAAACTGTGAGACTCAAAGTAAAAATACCTTTATGACACCATTTCCTGAGTCCTGCTTGTTCAATATAGTGGTTATAGCTATAAAGTGCTCAGAATAGTGGCTGGCCTACAGTAACTACTAAATAATAGAGGCTAGTCAAGCAATTCTGAAGCCCTAGAAGGAGGAGAGAGAGGAGACTGGAGGCGGGAAAGGGAGGGGGAAAGCAGTAAGGGCAGATGCAAATGTGTCTCTTTGGGAATCCAACCTTGTTACTAGAAGCTGAGCCCTGGGAGTGCCCTGCCTAAGCATGAGGTCTGCAAGGGGCTGGGGGCTGGGAGGGGTTGGATGAACACCCATCTCTGGCATTAATTAGTTTATAAAAACACTGTATTGGGAGGAGAAGGAGACCCATATGTTCTGTTGGCTGGAGCCCAGCCCTCTGGGGGGGCATGTGTGTCCTTCCCTGAAGGAGTGGCTGCATCTTCTAGGCAATTTAGAGAATAACCCCCAACCTGGCCCCGAAACAACATCAGCCAATTTTGTTGAGCCTTGCCTGTGGCTATGAAGGGATCAGCACAAGTGAAAAATTCATTTCTGTTCTTAAGATGCCGGAAAATATAGTTGGGGAAAAATGCATGCAAATAGAGAATTTATAATAAAGATTTATGAAAAGCTCAAAGTAAAAGATCCAGGTGATAATGAATAGCTGGCATCGAGACACTGCAATTTTAACTGCCAGATGAATGCTTCGGGCCAGGATTGCTTTAGGAGTTCAGGGCGGGGAGGCCATTGGACTTGGAATCAGACAGAAAGAGCTGGAATTATGTTCCTGCATTCACTAACTGAGTGACTTTGGGCACAGTACTTAACCACTTCGAGCTTCAATTTCCTAACCTGCCAGGAAGGATGGGAATATGAGAAAAGAGAATATCGTGCTGGTGAAAACATACTGTATTTCATAACTGTTAATTTTCTTTCTTCCTTTCAAGTGGCTGGGGTGAATGGTCAGGGCCAAGGGGGCTTGAGTTGAGTCTTACACTTAGAGGAAGATTTGGTGTGTGTGTGGTCACAGGTAGGCTACAGTGAGGAAAAGCTTGGAGAAGGGAAAGTGCATGGCGTTTTGGTTAACGGAAAGAATTTGATTGGTATGGGGGTAAGGGACATGAAGATGGATGGAAAGGTGATTTGGGAGTTGAGATTGTGGGGGTCCTTAAAATCCAAGATCATGGTAATAATTATGACCACTTAGCTAGTGTTATGGGCTGAATTATGTCTCCCCAAAATTCATGTGTTGAAACCTACCCCTCAGTACCTCAGAATGTGGCAATGCTTGGAGACAGGGTCTTTACAGAGGTTCTTAAGGTAAAATGAGGTCTTAGGGTGGGCCATAATCCAATATGACTGGTGTCTTTATAAGTAGGGGTGATTTTCACAGAGACACACCTAGAGACACAAGGAGGAGATGGCCATTTATAAGCCGAGGAGAGAGACCAGGAACAAATCTTTTCCTCACAGCCCTCAGAAGCAATCAACCCTGTTGACATGTTGGTCTCAGACTTCTAGCCTCCAGAATGGTGAGAAAGTAAATCTCTGTTGTTTAAGCAGAGATTTTTGTTCATGATGTCTTGTTACAGCAACCCTAGCAAACTAATATAGCTAGGCTAAGCCCTTTACATGTGTTATCTTATCAATAGGCAAAGGGAGTATTCTTACCAGAGTGTGGTTATAACCTTGGGGTGACTGCTTGAGTTCAAATCCTGGCTCCTCTGTTTATAGGTTGGGCATCAAATGCAGATGATAGTAATAGTGTAGTTGGGGTTGGAGGAGGGTGTGTAAGTGGTGGGGAGATTTACTTAGGACCTAAGCAGGATTAGGCCATGTGTAGTCCAAAGTACTGTCCTCTGAACTTGATCTCTGGACGGTATCAATGAGCCCTATGATTGCTGGCAAACTCCTTACCACTTTTATCTAGATCTTGACCTAGAGCTCTCCTGTAATTTGCCATGGAAGTGTTTGTGCTTCCAGCTGGATCCTGCTTGTAAGGTCTGTACCTTGATGGGCCCTTGATTTAGCCAGCATTCTCTGTTCTGCTGCCCTCTGCTCACTTCCCTGGGT
The DNA here is from genome assembly GCA_030015415.1 of Cynopterus sphinx. Lineage (NCBI taxonomy): Eukaryota > Metazoa > Chordata > Mammalia > Chiroptera > Pteropodidae > Cynopterus > Cynopterus sphinx. Next base: position 76,091,570 of record CM057383.1, on the reverse strand, counting down.
GCCCTGACCAACTTCCTCATACATAACAAGGTCCTGGGCACTAGTATGGACCGAATATTCTATTCCCTTTCCCATTCATAGGGTGAAACCCCTCAGTGTGATGGTTTTAGAAGTTGGTCGTTTGGGATGTGCTTAGGTCATGAATGTGGAGTCCTCATAAATGTGGTTGGTGGCCTTATAAGAGGGACCCCAAAGAGCTGCCTTACCCTTTTTCTGCTGTGTGAGGGTTCAGTGAAAAGTTGGCTGCAACCATGAAGAGGGCTCTCCCCAGGACCTGACCCTCCTTGTACCCTGATCTCAGACTTCCTGCCTCAAAATGGTGAGAAATCAATGCTTGTTGTTTAAGTCACCTAGTCTACGGTAATTTGTTAGCAGCCTGAACAAAGGCAGTAATCAATTGGCTATTGGGGTGAACATAATTTTTTAAAGCAGAACGTGCTAGTAGCTAGTAAAGAACTAAATGTAACAAGGATATTTTTCACTTAAAAGTAATGTTTATTAAGAGAAATTAAAAAAAAACTCATAGAAATAAAAAGAGAAAAAAAATTTTACGCATTCCGATTACATAAGAGTAACAGAGAAATTGGTGCATGGAGCAAGTGGTATTCCCCAGAGTATATATAAACAACTTCCAAACTGTTGTTCAAACTTGTTCAGGCCTGTTCAAACCTGCCCTATGGCTAATATATTTTTTTGTTCCTTTGATAACCCGTAAGGCAGATCTCATGACTCTTTCTAAACTGTCAAATAATAAAATTCACTTGTAATTTCTAATCACAAAACACACCTTTCAACAATTCAAACGTCCATTCTGGGTAATAGCTTTTTTCAGGATTTAATTTAAAGTTTTTCTGTAACTGACTGGCAGAACTACCCACCAAAATCCATTTCCTCCCATTTTCCTTTATAATAAGAGTACTGATCATCTGGATGGCCAACTGGACTACATTTCCCAGTCTCCTTTGCAGTTAGGAGTAATTATGTGACTGAATTCTAGCCAGTGGAATACGTTTCATTTCTAGGTCTGTCCCTCAAAAACTTGCCTTATGTGTTCCATATGGTTTCCTCTTTCCAGCTGACTGAGATGGAAGTGACCCCAAGGTGTTGTTGGAAGCTGTGTCTCAGGGATCATAATTTGTATGGTGCATCCTGCCTTCCCCATTACCCCAACCCTGGAACTTTCCTGGATTATTATATGAGCAAGAAATCAACTTTTGTGTTTAGTCACTAAATGTTTGGGTCTGTTTGTCACTGCAGACTAGCCTACTCTAATACATTCTCCAGTTCAGGTCCACATCAGACTGCTGTGGAAAGGCTCTCGTTTGCTGGTTTGTGGCTCCTTTTTCTGCACTCAACTCTGTTGACCATCTGTAGTTTCTGGACTCCTCTGGGGTCGGCAGGAGTACCGAGGAGAGGTCTGGGGCAAGAAAGATCTTACTTCACTGGGACTTCATGACCTTGCTGTTTTTGTGCTTTTGTTGTTTTGGTAAGTTGACTTTTGCTCTGTGGGTTGCTTTTGTGGGTTGTGCTTGATGTCTTCTGTTTGTTCCTCCAGATCTAATCTTTCACACCCTTCAACCTACTCTGACCCCAGCAGAAGGCTGACCTGCATACACTGTATCAAAGGGCTTCCTTTACCTTTTAGCATCTACTGGAAGGAGACTCCAAAGAGGCAGGAGAAGGAAGTTGGGGTATTTGTTCTCCCGATTCCTTCCCTGTAGGGCTGCCACTGTCTGCCTGCATCCCTCCACCGAAGGTCACAGCTCCTGTTGGAAAGTTCTCTTCACATGCTGCTCTCTGTGTCTGGGCTCTGGTAACCATTCTCACTCTCCTTCCTTCAGGGCCAGGCTGTTATTAGTTCCATAACACTGCACTATTCTCCAAAGTCTTCTTCCACTCTGCCCACACTGTCACTTATAATCTCTTTACTAAACTGTCCTCAAATAATCAAACGTAAGTGCCACCAGTTCTAAAACAGTGGGCTCTTCAGAGGTGCCCCACTGGCAGCACCTAACAATGTGCACCTCTGGTAATATGGGCGGTGTTTCTGCTACACTGCTGTTTTACAAGTCCTCCCTCCTCACTGTGGTCTGTTTCCTCTATTGAAGGTCACATTGCCTCTCTAAGTGCTTCACTGGGGCATGAAATTGAGACGCACAATGTTCTGTGACTTGTCCAGGGCTCCAGAGCTAGTGAATGGTTGAGCCCAGAGTCAACCCCAGTTCCAGTTCCCATCAAAGCTGGTGCCCTTCCCTCTGCATGTGTACACATTGTCAGAACTTTCTCAATTCTGCAAGCTTGTCTCCCTACCAGTTAAAAATGAAATCATCCTAGCTTTCAGCCTGACTAGAATTCTGCATAGATAAAAGAGTGAGTTGGAGTCGATGGAGCTGGCCTTCTTCTGGTGTGAAGATAAATGCCTGACAAGATGATTCTTTTAGGAAGTTATGGGAAGGAGTTATAATAAGCAATGAGGCCTGGATTTTGCTGTGCTTCTGCTGAACAAGGTAGCCAATGACTCAGTGAGAATGAGCTGCCAGCAATGGATCCACTTGGCAGGTACATGAAGGCCAAAGGGCCATGTTAATTAACACTTCAGTTTGAGTAGGGGCTAGCTCTGCTCCTATAATCATTTCCCTTCTTGGCTCCTACTGCCTCAGGCCTGAAAACCTCTTACAACCACCTGGGGGCTCTTGGCAAATGCAGTGTTGATACCACATCACCTCAGTCTCCTTTGTATGTTGGAAGCAGAGTGGGAATGAGTCCATTGCTCTCTTGCTTCATACTTTCTGGAGGACAGCTATCTTGCCAGGCCCTCAGCCTGGATTTCCCTTCAAAGTGGTATCAGGGGTTGCTCCCCTAGGATGCTTTCCTTGATTCCACCCACCTGGGTACCTCATTCCTAGGTGCTTCACAGTATCCTGTTCTTACGCCCTCTATTAGTTCAAGAAATGTTTATTCTACAATGACTGCATGCCTTGTCCTCTTCTAGGACCTTGTTCTAAAATTCATGATAGCACTTATATCATTGTTCATAATTGTTTGTCTACTTTGAAAGACCCAAGGTAAGCCACTGACTTGAAAAGGAAATATTCATATTTTTAGCTTGGCTAGAATTCTGCATGAATTCTGAGAGGGCACATCTTATTATTTTTTAAAAAATATTATATTAAACAATTGTTATTTAAAATATTCTTCGTAGCCTAGTAAATTGCACATTGCCAGCAAATAGTAGATGCTCAATATGTGTTTACTGGATGAATGAACAGATATAGCATTTGGTATCAACTATTGGATAAGCTGAGGTTTGGGGTTTTCTCAATAGTCTTTTTCTTGGCAAGGGAAGAAACTAAGCCAGTCAAGTGCTGTTGAATGACACCTCCCAGACTATGAGGCAGAATCCCGATTGGAACTCAGAGTCTTGGAGAGCCCACACCTCTGTCCTTCAGTCTCCTCATTGCTCCTGTACCATCTTGCCCTAATGAGGCCAGTGCAACCACATGAGGCAGATCTGAAGAGAGTTTCTGCTTCTGAATTCTGTGGGAAGGCTCTAGAGAGTTGAGAAAACTGTCAGGACATCTCCATGAGCTCTGAATATTCCAGATAAGGATACTGAGGTCCCAAGGTCTGTGGCTGCCAAAGCCATCCAGGTGGAGGGTTGGGGTGAAAAACTAAGTTTATTACCTTTCAGTCACATGACACTGTCAAACCAGTGCTGAGGGTCCTGTCCTGAAAAGGTTGCATCTGCATGCCTCTTCATTGGTCTGAAAAGTGCTGACTCTCCCACACTGACGGCTGGTGAGCAATCATGCTCCAGAGGTAGCTGTTTGGGGAGGTACTGTGTCCTTTCTGTCCCACCAACCCCTGCCCTCCCAGTACCAGTGTGGGAAACAGAGGCTCTATGAATATTTATTTGATACTCAGCCTCAGGAATCTTAGAACAATGCAAATAACATTAACAATAGTTTGCACAGCACTTCACAGTCCTCTAAGTGCTTTCACATACATTATCTCATTTTGTGTACCTGCTCTTGTTTGAAATTGTTGGAGGGTGTAAGCATATAATTAAAATATCAATTAAGCCAGGTTCTGAAATAAATCAGTCTGTGTTTGAGCATGAATTAAAAAAAAAAAAAAAACAAATAATAAAAAAAAAAAGGCAACTCATCAACCTAGGACTAATTCCCCTGGTCAGACTCATGACTCACCTTCCCTCCACATTAATTTTGTTCCAATTTCATCATACAACTCACCATACCATACACCTTCAGTTCTCCCTGATTTTGTTTATAACATTATGCTGTCAGGAATTCTTCCCCCTTTATCTGTCTGAGAAAGAAAATCTTCCTTAATCTTCAAAACCCAATATCTCTAATTTTGTTACTGTTTTCTTAACACCTTTTTTATCTGCCTCCTCTATTGCTGCAGAATGAGCTGCTTCCTCCTGAATGCTACCACAGACTGTGTTATGTCACATCTTACACCATATTATAATAATAAGTTTTGTTCATTCTCTTTCATCAGGCATAACATTCTGAGAGCAGAGCTGTTTTATTATCTCTAGTGCCCAGTACCTGGTAGGTGATGGATGCATGTCTGTTTAAAGAATGAAGAGTGCCTGAGGCCTTTGGTGGCCAGGTGGGGGATCCCTGCAGACTGGCATTTATTAACCTGCTGTTCCACATGTGGCCCAGCCCAACGCAGGTTCCCTGGTGCTGAGGCCAGTGCTGGGAGCCAAATTACACTTTCAGTGCAGCCCCATTTCAGCATGAAACTGCTTGCCAGGTAAAGAATAAATCTCAAGTTTTACAACGTGTTTGCTTGACTTTCTAACCAGACTGCTCAGCAAAACAAAACAAAACAAAACCCTACAAAAATCTATTATCTTTGGCAAACAAAATATGCAGGGAGGATTAGAGAAGATTTGGTTTCTTTGAATGCATCTGGGAAAGTGTTCTATATTTCTTTTTTCAAAAACTAATTGCCTCTGTAAACAGTAGTGAGGCGTGTGTGTGTGTGCATGCATGAACACATGGGTGAGTGAGCATGCATGAGCAGGCATGAGCACATGCACGATGACGGGGTATAGTTGAAGAGCTGTGGGATTTGAGGGTCAGGCATACTGAGGTTCAAATCTAGTGTGACTACTCACCAGCTGTACAGTCCAGGGTGTCTGTAAAATGGGGATGACAAGACCTACCTTGTGAGCTCGTGAGGCTTCAAAGGGAGCCAAAGAGCCAGCAGTTCCCTGCATGCAGACTCTCCTTGCTAAAGGCAATTTGAGCGCTGGAAGCTTTGCTGTTCCTGGAAAGCTCTCTCTCTCTCCTGGAACCTTGTGCACCTACTTATCTCATTTTTATGGCATTTGACAGAACCTCCATTTGTCATTTATCTTATTCCATATACCTACCTGTCGTCCTAACTGCACTGAACTATCTTAAGGGGAGAGCTGCCTCTAACACTCTTTCTGCCTTGCAGAAAGGGGAGATGCTTGCTAGGTGGTTTGGCTAGAGGGACCATGACCCCATTGAGAAGACCCCAGAGAGAGCCCGAATCTCCATGGGGGTCTTCTCTGCTTCTAGGTCTCACTTAGACTCTGATCACTGGGCTGGTAGAAGGTTCTGACTCTAAAAGACTATTTCAGAAGCTGCACTTCAGCTCTTTCTCTTGGTCAAAGTGTGAGGATGGATAGCATGACTAGCCAGACAGAACACGCACGACTTCACAGCAACTCCTTCACTAGGTGCTACAATCCCCTGACTTTTGTGTCCTAGTCATAAAAATGGGAACAATGATACTTCCCTCATAGGGCTGCTTCTAGGATGAAATGATAAGGCAGTGGAACACAGTAAGTGGGATGGGGCCTGGCACACGTTAAGGTATTCGGTTTTTCTAACTACCACAGTTTTTCAAATTTAAAATGCCATTGATTATGAGATGAGCGACAGATAACAGCTTTTCAGGAAAAATTTAAGTGTCAATTACCAACTAAATTCATGCATCTTAACCTCATACTCATTAAAAAGTGCATAAACGAGCTGTGAATTACCTCTACTGTGGTCACAAGGATGAATTGCTGAAAGAGAAGGACATGAGGTAAGAAGCAGTCATCACCAATGCCATTAGATGACAACCTCAATGATCACCATAACGCTGTTCACCATAATGCTGGTAGACCCAAAAGACTGCACTGCAGCCTCTCCCAGGCCTGGGATGGAGAATGTCAAAGACTCTAGGCTGGATCCACTGGGCTCTATGTGTGTGGTTCAGGCCTTCTGGAGCCAGCCATGATCAAGGCCAGGCACATCCTCAGTGTCTGTCTACCATCCAGGAGAATCAGCTGGCATCTGGCAGACCAGTCTCCACTGCTGGGCTTCCTCATTGTTCTTAGAGCTTTTTTGTTCTTCTCAGATTTGGGAAGGGTGGATAGCCCCTGTCAGAGCTCTCCCCTTTTCTCTGTGTTGGCTTAGTCCATAGGGCTGTGCTGGTGCCTTGATTTTCCCTCTCAAGTTCATTGTATTTGTCAAGATTTAGTCAGGAGAAAAGAAGCCACACTGGGTATATCAAACAGAGGAGTTTGAGTACAGGCTTTAGGATGTGTAGGTGTTGGAAGGCTGGGACAGCAAAAGGGAGATTGCACAGTGACCCAGAATTTATCAGCTGCTGGGAGAAGCTATCACAGCTGGGGCTGGGGGAACAAAAGGGAGGAGGGGACATTATCAGAATCTGGGCATACAGAGGAAGGGTCGCAGCCTCCATGGAGAAGGGGCTGTTGCAGCTAAATTTGGAATGATGGAACTAACACAGCATTTTAGAGACATCACCAAAAGAAGAAGGGAGGGACAAAGTGTCTTTATGAGGTCACATTATGCCCTTTCTCTTGCCTTCTGTTCTCTAGCATCTTTATTGAGAAAACTTCTGAGGAAGTCAGCTGGCAGAGGAGCCTAGGCATAATGGTGCAGTACACAGAGGGCGGCCTGGGGTGAGAGACAGTAGGTAAATAATAAGTACATTCAGGCAGTTGACAGATATTTATTAAGTACCTTCTAAATGCAGGGCACTGTTGTAGTGCTGGGGAGTCAGTAGTGAACCAAGTATGAAGTCCCCTCTAAGAGCTATATTTTATTGGAAAAATAGCCAAAAAACATTAAAAAAGTAAAGTGTATAGTATCTCAGATGGTGGTAAGGCTTATAGGTGAAAAATACAACAGGGAAAGGGATAGGGAGTGGTGGGAGTAGGTGGGTGAGCAGGAAGGATTTCATTTAGAAGGGGCATTTTACTGAGAAGTGAGGAAGTGAGCCTGACACTATCTGGGGAAAGAGTCATTACAGGCAGAGATATAGCAAATGCAAAAGTCCTGTGGCCCGTCATGCTCAAGGAACAATAAAGAAGTCATGGCAGAGAGTGCAAGGAGAGAAGTATTAGGAAACGAAGCCAGGAAGATAGCTGCCAAGAACAGTTTGATTTTCAGAAGAAAAAAATGGTTTTCAGAAGAAAAAGATTTTTAGTGATCCACCTAAAAATCTTTACATAAGTTTTTATTAAGCCAGCCCCCTCCTGACTATTTTCACTGACCTCCTTCCCACCTCTTACAGGCTCAGAAGAGAGGTAAAAGGGGTGAGGCTTGAAGACAGACCCTGCAGGGCCTTGGAAGGCCACTATAATGGCTTTTATGCTAAGTGAGATGGAAAGCCATTTTCGTGTTCTGCCCTGCTCAGTACCGACTTTCTCCTCCCTCTTCCAAATCAGAAGTAGAGGTCCACCTGGACCTCTTGCTCAATAGCTGGGATTCACCTTCCTCTGATCCCAATGGATACACGTTGTCTTCCGAAAAACAGGGCCCTGCCTAACCAGTGCTTGGCACCCAGTAGGGGCTTAGTAAATCCCTTGAATGAATAAATGGTTAAGCAGACCTTCCTTTCTCTCATTTGTCACCAGTATTGTGACATATTGACTCAGCTGACTCGAAGCCAATGTCAATTGGGTGCTCAGAATCATTCTAACTTGTCAGTTGGAGCCTGATAAACAATAGAACAGTTGCTTGGTTGAAACTTGTGTGGCTGTAGTCTCAGTCTCCGTGAATACTTTGGGGCCAAAGAATTACTACACAGAAGTGTGCCCACCCCACTGCTTCCTGATAATGATGGAGGTTTTTTCTCCTCCTTTTTATTAGTGATAAAGGTTTTGTTGAAGATAATTGTATTTTGAGCAGCACAGTTAATGAACTAGCTAAGCATCAATAGATGGAATCATAAAACCATTAAACACCAAGCGCAATAAAGGGAAACTGTGTCTGGTGGTAATGAAATTAAGTGTCTTTATGAGGTCACTTTATTCCTTTTCTCCTTGGCTCTCTTGCCCTCCCTGAGTACATGGTGACTGCTGCTTCTAATTGCTGTTTCACTAAAATGCACAATGCTATCCATTTTATGTTTTAATTCAATGTATTTCTAGGGCCTTCAGGATCATTAAACCCTCTACCAAGGGAGTGCAGTAGAAGTGGTGGTTATGAAAGCTTCTGGATGTGGCCCAGGAGTGTGGGAAAGTGAGAACAGCAGGAAAGGTGGAGAAGGAATAAAAGAGACCTGCTAGAATTAGTACTGAACTCAAACTGATGAATACCAGTGCTCAAGGTTGAGCCCATGAGGGGATTTGGTACAACCCTGAAGTTAAGCCAGGGCCACTCACAGAGGGATTGGTGTCCAGGACTATACTTGTGCATGAACCATACCTTTTAGTTTGAGAGCACATTCACCTGTATAATTTCCTTTGAGCCTTGTGAAAATTTCATGTAACTTTTTATCCCCTCTTTTCAGACGAGGAAATGGAGGCTCATGAGGTTTAAGTGACATAACTCCCACTGCCCATTAGAGTCCAAAGCTGTTGTTCTTCTCTTTATGCCAGGGTGCCCCATGGGTATTGAACCAAATCACTTGCTAATGATTTAACACTTGCCCAACAAAGGTCATGGTACTATTACTTAATTCAATAATTCTAGAAATGTTTATTGAGTATCTATTATATTCTGGGAGTATAATGATGAGCAAAACAGACTCCTTTCCATCCTCGCATAACTTAGATGTAGCTGGGAAGACTTAAAGAAGCAAAAACAAACAGCAAGTTAGGTGATATGATAACTTGGAAGTTAAATAGGTGAAGGAGAAAGAAGAGTATAAAAGGTATGGCAGAAATGTAAGAGGAAGTGGTGGCTGACTTTATTTATTTAGCAGGGAGCTTCAGTTGATAGGACCAAGGAACTGATTTTGTGGGGGCCAACAGGAAAGAGAAATCAGGAATGCCTTGTTGGGGCCTGGTTTGGCCACCTGGTTGGGAGATGGACGGTGATGCCATTTTCCGAGACAGAAAGCACTGTGGGAAGAGCCCAAGAGCGGAGTTGGGGTGGGGTAAGATGATAATTATTGAGCATGTCCCACTCTTATAACAATGAAGGGCTAGATAGCTGGCCAGGCCTAGTGTTATCTCAGGGCTAAGATGTGAATTAAAGCACTGATACAGACATGGTGTTAATTCTTTCCTCGAGCCACCTGTAAAGCCTATACAGTAAGTTTGTTTCCACCCTGCTGAAGAATTGAATGGCTAGACTGAAGCCTCAGGATGATCACTGCCAGCTGGAATGATAAGGCCAAACACTATGGAATTTAATAGGGCAAATGTAAATGACACCCCTTAGGTGTATAAGATCAGTTGTTCATGTAAAGGATAAAAAACCTGACTTAACAGCAGCTCATGTCAACAGAGCTTAACAGAGTCAGCTGGCCCATGAATTCCAGGTAAGTCAACAGTGTCGTGTATCTGCCTCTTCTCTTTCTTCTAGTGCCATCTTGATGTTTGAAGTACTGCAGAGGAACTCATAAAGATGAGTTCCAGAACACGGAAAAGCTTATAAGAAAGGTGCAGCAGCCAAGAAGAGGCCAGTTCAGAGAGATGTCAGATAGCGCTGAGCTGCAGGGGCCTGCAGGGAAGGGGTCCAGGCATACCTCCAACAACATAGCTGGAAAAACTAGAGTCAAGGGACATAATTCTCAACCCATCATGTTGTCTCAGGGAGAGGGATTTGTTTGGGCTGGGAGTAGAAGAAAGGGTGGACCAAGAAAATGATAAAGGGAGGAGAATCTTCCAAAAGCCAATTCTTGTATTAGTTTGTTTCAATCGTGTGTTCAAATACTGATACGTGCTTAGCTTTCTGCTGTGGGAAATTCTATAAAGCATTAGGTACAGTACAAACAGTGCTAACTGGTCCAGCTCAGACCACAGGTGCTATCCAGAGACTGGTGAGGTCTGTGAGGACAGGGAGAGCAAAGAAGATGCCACGGGAGAGCTGGGGGCCAGGGAAGATGTCTCAGGCAAGGCATGAGTTGGGGAAAATGAGAAAATTAGCTAACTGGAGTCTTAGGAGATAGGTTGGACATGTGAGGGTATGGCCAGAGTTTGGCATGCTTGGTGGGCCAGACAAGTTGCTGAGATGTGATGAAGATCGCTGAGGTGAGCTCTTATCTGTGGGATGTAGAGTCCCTAAAAAGGACCCCTGGCTGGGAAAGCTGAATTGAAGGATGACTCTGATCTCTGACTTTCCTCCTTGGTTTACTCCTTTACAGTGTGTGCTCTAGGTGGCTGATGACTCTTGTGTTGTGCTGACAACCTACTGCAGGCATGAGTGCCTAGACAGTAGTGAGGAGGCAAACTCCAAAGACAGTCTTTGGGAGAGAAACCCCAGTGCTCTCTGATGGGAAATCAAATTAAACGAGAGTAGGCTGTGAAGGTGCTTTGTAAACTGCAGAATGTAGGAGATTTCCCTTCTTTCTTTCTTTTCTTCCTTCTTTTCTCCTTCATTCTTTCTTCTCCCCAACATTTACAGAGAAATAGCTGCATAACAGGCAGTCTGGGAGGGGATGGAGATACAAAAAGGATCAGAACACAGATCCTGCTCCTCATAGTTCATAACAGAGAGGGGACATTATTTTTTTTGATTTTAAGATGCATTCTCAATATAAAAACTTTTCAGAAGAAAAAAAAAATCAGAATCCCTACCACACTAAATGTGCACATTGCTGTAAAACATCCTGATTTTAGAAACATTCAAATGTGATAAAAAAAAACGTTTCTTTTAGAACTGAGCAATATGAGCAGAGTAATCATTAACATGATGGGAATGGGTACAGTGAACATTAAAATGTGAGAAAAAAATGTGTCATGGAAGTGGTGGTTACAGCACTGTGGTCGTTGTCACAACAGGAGTGGGTACAAGGTGCCATCGGAACCCACTGGAGGAAGATCTTGAAACTGCCTGAGGACACCAGATAAGTCTTCAGCAGAAGATGGTGCTGGAAGGCTCCTTTCAGGGGAACAGTGGTGGACAAGGGTGGCTAAAGAGGCCAGAGGAGGGGGCTCTGGGCGGAGGGAGCCGCTTCTGCAGAGGCAGGAGACAGAGAGGGCAATGCCTTCTGGGAGCAGGTGCTTATCCTTATTGCGACTGCTATTACCAGCAGAAGGATCCAGGCGCCTTCAGTCTGGAGGAGCCGGAGGAGCCTGGAGGAGCCTGATCACAACAGGGAAGGAAATGTGGGCTCCACAGTGTAACAGGATGAGGCATCACGGCTCAACTTGCCCATTTCTGTTTTCTATTCACATAAAGTATAAACCAATTGCCTAATGCAAAAATGATGTGTTCTCACTAGTGAGAAAATATAACAGATTTCAATCAATAGACTCAGAATTTTTCATTAAATCTGCTTGCCTATTTTCTTAAATCTTTTCTCTAGGGGAAGTACACCCTTTCGAAGAGATTGATTGTGTTGCCCCCTGAGCACGTGTATTTCTTACAGCTTCTCCCTCTCTCCCTTTCTTTTCTCTCTTTTTCTCTTCTTTCCAGTTGTTGTCAAGCACTAGGTGCTCAGCTGAAAGAAACATCAAGCAGGCATCATGCGTGATATGCATGTAAGGTTGTTTCTGAACTGCATCCTCACAAAATCACCTTTGGGTATCGGTATGATAAAAATGTCATTAGAAGGAAATTAATATAAGTTGGTTCCAGGAGGAAGGAATGCTACTAGTATTTAAAGAAGCTCAAGAAACGATCTGGAATGGCCTTTCCAGGAAGACCTGGTGAAAGAGGAGGAGAGAACAAGATTAATTAGGACATTCTCCTGGATTGTGTCTCTTTGTGCTCACAGGGGAATGCTTGTTCTCTTGGGTCAGAGAAACACCCAGATGGTCCTTTCTGCATCCACTCGATAGCTCAACTCATCCTGGGCCCAAAAGAGAGTATCCCATGGCTGCTTCTTCTCATACTTTCTCATCCCTGGGAGGGCCCTGGGCTGTTGGAGCACAGAGAAGCAGGGTGGATGGAGGCTGTGATGGAAATGGCATCCAGTGGGAGCCACCAGCCTGGTTCTTCCTGCTAGTTCTGCCACGGGAGCCTCTTTGGAGCACATTTCCTCATCTGTGAAATCAGATTGTTTACTAGTTGATCTCTAAGGCTCTGTTTCAGCTCTATGACAGTAATTCAAACAAGAATAAAGACACTGTTGCTGAATATTTACACTGTGTGCTAGGCACTCTTCTAAGAGCTTTATGTATTTTATCTCATTTAATCTTCATGGCAACTTTGTGAGGTTTGTAAAAAATAATAAATTGAGCCACTTTAAAATGGAGCCAGAGCTGCCATTCCAGAGGAACTGCCTTGCACGTTTTATACCTCAAACCTTTTGAATGTTAAAACTGGGCAAAATAACCTTTAGACTAGGACTAAATCAACCTGTGTCCCAAACAACTATTTGCAAGGATAACAAGACAAAGATATAATTACCAGTCTGGTGTTAATTAGACAGAAAATTTAAAACATTCTTTAGAATGAACATCACTATGTCATATTATCTGTACCAATAGAAATTCCCCCTTTCTAATGATGTAATTGTTCCTTTCTCTTTCTCATAGATACTTCTTGACTTTGTCTTCTAATTGGAACATTATTTGGGCTTCTGCCTGAATTTTTAAATTTCAAGTAAATGCTTGTTTCCTCTCATTCTGAAAGACTTTTTATTTTGGGGTTAACAGGTTCATACTCTTAGTATCCCGTTTTACAGATGAGGAACTAAGGCTCAGAGATATTATATACCTAGTCCCAGAAAACACAACTGGTAAGTGGTAGAGCTGGAATGAAGCCATGTCTTTGATTCTGCAGCCCGCACTAGTTAGGTGTTGTCTTAGTTCAGGCTGCTGTAACAAGATATCATAGACTGGATGGCTTAAATAACATTTATTTCTCACCGTTTAGAGGCTGTGGTGTCCAAGATCAATGTGCCAGTAGAATCTGTCTGGTGAGAGCTGTCTTCCTGGTTTGCAGATGGCTGCCTTCTTTCTGTGTCCTCGCATGACAAAGTCCTAGCCTTTTCCTCTTCGTGTAAGAACATTAATCTCATTACAAGAGCCCCACTTCACAACCTTATATAAACCTAATCACCTCCAAAAGGCCCCACCTCCTACTACCATCTCACTGGAGATTAGGGTTTCAATATATGAATTCTGGGAGGACACAACATTCAGTCCATAACATACATTATTGAATAATGTCTCCTTCCATGATTTGGAATATAGGTGGAGACTTGAGTTAACCCTGGGAACAAAGTAGGAGAACATATAGCTCCCTCACCTTCTGTGTAGGATGGATAGGGAGTTGTCAATTGCAAAGCTGTTGTGTCTGCTAGCAGGACTTTGGAAGAGTGAACAAGGATCCTGTGTAATGTTTATGAACCCAGATAATCCCTGATCACAAGCCACTTTCCAGGAGTATCTGTGATAGTTTGTGAACATCCATCCATCCATTACACAAATATTTTTTGAAAATCTACACTGTTATCAGGGTCTGGGAAATCTAGACAGAGAGCTTGCATTCTAGTAGGGAAAAAAGATGTCAACCAACTAATCACACAAAAAAATACCTAATTGAAAATTGTGTTAAATACTAGGAAAGGCTGTGCTATGAGAGTGCATCCTAGGATGCCAGATCTGGTCCTGGTGGAGGGTGTGGTCATTAAAGGTTTCCTCGAGGAAGTGATTGATGAGCTGAGATCTAAAGGATCTGAAGACTTCAACTAGACAGAGGAGAAGAAGGGGTGGGCCGGGCTGGTGTGACTAATGCTAAAACAGCAGGAATGAGCAGGTGAGGTATGGAGGGTTATGGAGGGCCAAAATAGATAGGGTTTTGTAGGTAACTTAAAAAGTTTGCACTTTATTCTAAGTGCACTGGAAAACTATTGCAAGGTTTTAAACAGGAAAGTGATGTGAACTGATTTGCATTAAAACAAAATCATCACTCGGTTCCTGTTTGGAAGAGGCCCAGGTGGGAACAGGAAAACCAGTTGGTGGGCTCATGCCCATCCATCTTGTAGATTGAACAAGAGCTGGAAGTAACTGGGCTAGAGTTGGCAGTGGAAATGAAAAGAATAGGAAGCATTAGGGGGATATTTAGGAAGTAAAATCAACAAGATATAGGGGAATGGCTTGAGTTAAGGCTGCATAATCTGGAATGAGTTAAACTTATTTAGTACTCTGATGTGGCAACTTGTTTTTAAGAGGTAATGCCACTTTCTAAAGCTTCCCCAAGTGCCTAACTGGGTCAGTTAGGATGACTTCAACTGCAGGTAAACACAAAACAGGTGAGCCTACTCAATAGCCGTAAATAATTAGGAGCTTTCTCACACAGCAAGAAGTCCAGTGGGGGTGCTGTTCTTGGGTAGTGGGATCAGCTCTGTGGTGTGATCATGGATGCAGGTTCTTTGCTTTTCTTCACTCTGTCAACTTTCTAGGCTGGCTTCCCTTGTGGTGTCATGATGCCTTTGAAATTTTAAGACATCAGACACCCAGTCACAACTGCATCCTTTTTAGTTTTGAGTGGCCAGACTGAGTCACATTTGCGTCCTGTAAATCGACCTCTGCCTGGACAATGGGGGTTACCATGATGGCTTATGCCATTTAGGATTTCGCTCTGGACTGGGAATGGGGCCACCTTGTCAGAGGAGTGGATAAGTGGACTTATCTGCAGTTTTGTTACAGGAGACTAGATATCGGGGCTCACTGGGTTTGTCATGGTGTCCTGAACCAACGAGTCCCAGATTTTAAACTTCTTAGACCAATAAGTACAATAAAAGGAGTGGGTGGGGAACTAGCAATAGGATTGCCAATTTTTTATTTTTACCTAGTAAAGACATTTGAAAATTTGCCATCAGCTGTCTCTATTATTTCGTCAGAAGAACATTTTAAAAGCAAAGAAAAAAAATCATTTTAATAAGTTTAGCATTATTAAACCTTGCTCTCTTTTTCCTCATTTCTCTTACCTGAAACTTGGGAACCACTCTTTTGGACAACTATGAACCACATAAAACAGAAATTCCTAACTAGGATCCAAAGGCTCATTGGGTCTATGGAATAGAAGTCAGAAGGTCCATGAACATGGGTAGGGAAAAATTAGACCTTCATTTTTACTATCCTCTATTTGATATGTAGCATTTCCTTCAGTTACAAATGTGACCAAAAAACGGTGTATTAACATGACATCACAAATATTTTTATGTCGTATTACAGTTGTTGTAGTTATCCTGAAATGTAATTTATGTCCACCACTATTTTGAAACTACAGAAGATATTAGACTGGCCGCTGGAAGCTTGAGATCAGTCTTCCCCACAGACTCTCCTGGGATGTAGCTGGCTGCTGTCTGGCAACTCTGCATGGGTAGGGTGAGCCACTGAGCAGTGGATTTGAGTGTTCTCATGGGGGTGATCCAGACATTTCAGCATTCCTCAAGTGTAATCACTTGTGGATCAATATGCAGAAGGAGTTGCATTATTTTCATAGTTTGCTAAAGTTTTGCAAATTTGAATTGCTCTAGTGTGGGTTTTTCACTTTCCATCTATAATGCAACCTTTGGTGACACAGGAGAGTTCAATTATGTCTGATTGCTGAGCTAACTGTCCAGGTGTGATATTTAAAGTAACTTCTTGTGATTGCTAACAGATTGCGTGGTGACATGGGTCATGCACAGTGTGGTAAGCTTTGTGTAATAGTCCTGTCTTTGACTTATGTTTTATTTTTTACATATCTGTTATAAAATAAAGTCTTACATGCACAGTATGTTATCCATGCATTGTTCTTGTACTATAACCCTGTGAATTGCCACACATTAAAAATAATACCATTGTGGAACAGTGACAATATGAGAAATGAAAACCATTGTTTCCAGAAAGTCATGGAAAGTCATGAAGCAATAGCTAAATTCGGGAGAGGAAAGGACTCCTGAGCAATGGCTGTGGCCCCCATCTATACAAAGGTTAAAAGATGTTAATGGTGCAAAAACCTTGGCTAATCATAAAACTTGCCTTGTTTTACTTATTTGTTATAAAATTTAATGAATATTTCATACTTAATTAACATACAAATTATTCCCTTCTCTGTAGATTTATCAAACAAATTACTTAGGAACCACAAACAAAGTATTACATTTTAAAGAACATCACTGGAATAAAAAAATTTGTATTTTCCCTTTATTTATTATTTATTTTTTATGAACCTAATTTATCTCAAGCTGGCAAAAGAAAGGAAGGTCCGATGAAAACTACATACCTGGTTTCATTTACATTAATGAAGCAATGGAATATAAAAGCCATAATAACTTTTTTTCTTTTGTGGAAAAATTCTTGAGAATGGGATTTGAAGTCAGGAAGGCTGAAAGAGTACTTCATGTCTTTTTACCTAGAGAATGCATCTAAAGAAAATGAAAGGTTTTGTGCGTATGTGGAGAGAGAAAACTCAATTAAAAAAAACTAGGATACTTCAAAAATATGCATTTGCCATTTCATGAAAACCTTTGTTGGAAGCATTTTTGAAGTTTCTTACCAAGTGCCAAACAAAAGAAGTCTCACATTGCTGGAGAAACTACCTGAAGCCACACACACACTGGAAATGCGGAGCAGACTGGAAGTGGCTCTCTAGTCAAATGAAATGCTTTCCGCAGTAGTTGGCATATTTTGAAGTATGTTATGGAGAAACTGGCAGTCTTGCCATTCCCCTCAGTAAGTCACCTGATGAAATTACAGACATCTTTCAATAAAGCCACCTTCTTGCTTTGTTTGCAATGACCCCGCTAATGTTAACAAACAGGGATTCTTGTTTTGTGGTTCTCTTTGATAACAGCAAAAGGGATTGGACTAAACATGGCTGCATGAGAGATGTCCCCAGTTCTCTTCCCTTGAAACAACAATAAACCAAACACCTAAAACTCAACCGAAAACACCCAAACTGCACACCAGCATGTCTGAGCATGGGATCTGCGCATAAGAGGTATCACAGGTCAGAACCCTGGGTATTGGGCAGTGGACTGGGAGAAATAAAGAAACTGCCTCTCGCAGGCTGAGCTCCTGTAGGAGGAGGGGGAGGGGAGAAGGTGTGGAGAGTTTCCTGAACAGTCCTGACCAAGAGTTCTGTGAGCTTCATGTGGCCGGCAACAGTGCCCAATCATCAGGGCAGAAGGCAGAGAAACAGGGACGGGAGGAAAGCGAAGATGGTAGAGAAACAACAGTTGATTTTTACCAGCTGCAGTTGCAAAACTTGAGGCTGAGCTGCAGCCTCCAACTCACAACCCAGAGGGCCCTTCCCCCAATACCCTCTGAGACTGAATACCATGGAGCCCTAGGAGAATCTGAGCAAACGCTACCGAAACTGTCACTAACATTGACAAGAACTGAGATTGAGCGGAGCGAGCATGATTAAACATCTATAGGGTAAAAAAAAGGCCTTATGACCACTATCTAAAGCCAAGATCCAGGAGGCTTAGATGCCACCTACTGGACACCAAAAGAAAAACACCGGATTTGCAAGAGGCTAGAGACCATTAAATAAATCGTTCTGGAAAACTGCGAAGACTGCTGACATTTTGAAAATGGTGTAAAAAATTTTTAAAAAGCTTTTTATCCTTGCAGAGGAGTTCTTGTGATATTTGGTTGCACATCTGATGTTGTCACTTTAGTGAAAAAGGGAACATTTTGTGTTGTTTTCAGTTGCTGCATTTAACACAGGCATATTCTGACTTTTCCAAAAATCCCAAGAGAAGTTCTTTTCGATGGCCATAAAATTATCAGCTTTATCAGAAGCTAGTCTCTGAACCAGGGCTCATTGACTTGCAAGAAGGAAGTTTCACTTTTTCTAAAAGAACAAGAAAAGTCATTTTTGTAACACTTTGAAAGAAAGAATTTTGCCTGGCAGATAAATATATATTTTAAAATAAATTTATTTATTTACATTAGTTTTAAGCATACAGTATAGACAGTATAGATGTTAGATATCTATAATACTTATAAAACAATCCCCCAATTCTTGTCTCCCTCCTCTAGCCCTCCACTTAGCCATCATATTAATGCTAACTACATTCCCTTTTTCATGTTCCTCGTGCCCAGCTATAAACTACTAATTTTTACTTCTTTAACTCTTCTCCCCATTGTCCTAGCCTCCCAACACTCTCCCCTCTGTCCGTCACCAAACTGTCCACAATATTTGTGAGTCTGTTTTTTGATTAGTTTGTTCTTTTTGTTCCTTAGATACTGCATATAGGTGAAATCATATGGTATCTATATTTCTTTGTCTGTCTTATTTCACTCAGCATAATAACCTCTAGATCCATCCATGTTGTTGCAAATGGTAGGATTTCATTTTTTTAATGGCTGAGTAATATTCCATTGAATATATGAACTGTAGTTACTTTATCCAATTGTCTGTTGATAGACATTTAGGTTGCTTCCATATCTTGGCTATTGTAAATTGTGCTGCCATGCATATTGGAGTGCATAGATCATTTTTGTTTTCTTTGGATAAATACCCCAAAGTGCAATTGCTGGGTCAACAGGTATTTGTGTCCATTTTTAATTTTTGAGAAATCTCCAGACTGTTTTCCATAGTGGCTGTACCAGTTTGCAATCCCACTAACAATGTATGAGGGTTCCCTTTTCTTCGCATCCTCACCAACACTTGCTGTTTTTTGATTTATTGACAATAGCCATCCTGACATGTGTGAGGTGACATCTTATTGTGGTTTTAATTTGCATTTCTTTGATGATTAGTGACCTTGAGCATATTTTCATATGTCTATTATCCATCTGTATTTTCTCTTTGGAGAAGTATCTGTTAAGGTCTTCTGCCCATTTTTCAATTGAACTGTTTGTTTTTTTGTTGTTGAGTTATATAAGTTCTTTATAAATTTTGGATATTAAACCCTTATCATATGTATTATTAATGCATATCTTTTCCCAAACAGTCAGTTGTTTTTTTTTGTTTTGTTTTGTTTTGTTGATGATTTCTTTTGCTGTACAAAAACTTTTTAGTTCGATGTAGTCCCATTTGTTTATTTTTTCTTTTGTTTCCCTGCCTGAGCAGGTGTATCTGAAAAGGAACTCTTGTTAGCAATATTAGAGAGTTTACTGCCTATGTTTTCTTTTAAAAGTTTTATGGTTTCAGGTCTTACATTTAAATCTTTAATCCATTTTGAATTTATTCTGTGTAAAGTGTAAGAAGATGGTCCAGCTTCTTTTTTTTTTTTTTGCATTATCTGTCCAATTTTCCAACACCATTTGTATAAGAGACTGTCTTTATCCTATTTTATATTCTTACCTCCTTTGCCATATATTAAGTAAGTGTATAGGCAGATATTTTTTAACCATGTGAATGAGCTGACTGTTTCAACTCAAGGCTCTGGTGTCACCATTATGAAAACATAAGCTTTCTTGGCTAGGCTGCTAATTGAAATGCTGAAGAAAGTGCTTTACCTCAATGGAGCTGAGTTAAAAAATTTTGTCGATTTATTTGAAAAAAGCAATCTACAAACACCTGGAAATACTTTAGAACTCTTGCAAAAGTCATTTCTGTCTTAATGGTAACAAAATTGAACCCTAGAGTCGCATTCTTTTTCTTTCTTATATGAACTGTATCAAAGGTGTTGATCTATCCAAAGATGAATTCATTGATCTCAGGACCAAAATAACACTCTAACTGGAGTTTCACTAAATAGCCTTGGAGAGTTTTGGTGCTCCCTGGGAGACACTTATCTTTACCATGTGAAGAAGCTGTGGAAGCTTTAATTCTATTTTCAAAACTATATCTTTGAGGATTGGATTTTCAACATTGTTACCATAAATATATATCAAAGTCAATTGATTTCCAACAGAACATGCAGGTTATCTTGTCAAATGCCATTCCACCATTTTATATTCTCATTCAAGGTAAGCAAAAACAGTCTTTATATGAGTATGTCTTAAAAAATAAAATTTAACTTAAATGACTATTTCAAATGTAATGGATTAGCTTTTTCAAGGCAGGGCAAAGAAGCAAATCTATTACTATGTAATAAATATATTTTAAAACAAATACCTTGGAAATTGTATTTCAGTATATTTATTTATTTTTTTTTGTAATTTTGTGTGTTTATTTTACACATTGAAAACATTATCCTAAGAAAGGTCCATTAGGCTTTGTCACACTGCCCAAGGGATCCATGGTGTGATAACAGTAAAGAAATCTTGATCTAAAGGACATGATCAGCTACCATGTTCTCCAGTTGCTTAAATGGGTAAAAAAGGTAGGTTTGATGTATATTGGGGTAGAGGCTGGAGAAAGAGAAGCTCTCCTCACATCAGGCTAGGCCAGCCAAAAGGCTCCTGGGCTTCCAGGAATAACTGCTTAAAGCAGTAGCCTTGAATAAGGGAACAAGGGAAGTAGGGGAAGGATATATTCTTCCTATAATAACTGATTTTAGGAAACTGGTCACTTTTCAACCAGTCCTTAGGTATTGAAGTGAAATGCATTACTGAGTTCTTCCTGTGAGTATGGAGTGTGATGTTGCAGGGTTATGGGCGAAGAGGACTGTGTGGTCCCTTCCTGAGGAATTAACAGTTTACTTGTGGAGACAAAACGAGTGCATAAAACAATTAAGGAGAATTAAAGGTAAAGCTAAATGGTGTGTCCTCAGAAAAACCTGTCTGGTGACTTTTCCATCACAGTGTCTCCAGAACCAGAATATTGCTTGGCACATAGTGTGTGTGTTAGAAAAATCTCTGTTGAATGAAAAAAGTGGTGACCGAATTTTTAAAATAACATCTATTGTTATGAGAGTAATACATGTTCATTAGAGAAAACTTGAAAATACAGAATAATATAAAGAAATAAAAGAGAAATAAGCAGCCAACATTTTCTGTATATTTTTTCTAAAGACACACACACACACGCACACACACACACACACACACACTTTTTAAAGAACAGACTTGAGACCTGAGTTTTATAGCCCAATTTTTTTCTCTTAAAATTATATCATGAACATTTTTCTGTGCCATTAGATATTCTTCAGAACATTATTTTTAATGGCTTCCCCATGCAGTATGCTATAAATAAATCATGGTGTAGCCTAACTTATTAACCACTTCCCTATTGCTGAGCATTACTATTGGGAACGTTTTGTACACCAGAAGCAACATTTATTTGTTGCTTGCTCTATTTCAAGTATTGTGTTGAGGTTTTCTTCCTTTACACATAATCTTATTTAATTCTCACAGCAATTCAATGAGGTGGGATTCACCATACCCGTTTTACAGAAGAATCACGTGTCAAAGGTCATGCTACTAGCAAGGGACAAAGCTGGGATTTGAACTCAGGTCCTGTTCAGTGTCAAAGTCTTGACACTCAGATGTTACTCTAACTGCTTCCCTAGCAGGTATGGGGAAGGTGCACACTTTATTAGGAGGTTGAGAAACACACAGCCGAAGGTAGGAGAAGATCCAGAAAAGAGGGCTGTGGTGGTGACCAAAGGAGAGACGATATGAAGGAGGAAGAGCTTTTCCATATCCACAGCTGTGGAGACTTGAGGGTAGACAAGACCAAAGCAAAAGCTTTGAATTCTGTTTCAAGAGAGACATTTTAAAAGTGAGATGGATGGAAAGGTATGTTCTGAGCTCGGTGCTCCCAACTCCCTGGTGGTGGAGTGTCAAGATCCCTCTTAATTTCTTCCTGATACCAAGAGTCATCTAATAACCTCCATGCCAGAGGCTTAGAAAAGGTGACATAAAGAGTAGCAGAGTGTTGTTCTGTTCTTCAGCATTCCTGCCTCATGTGTGAGTGGTATCAGAAAAGGAGCTCAGAGGCTTGTAAGGGATGGAAGGCAGAGTCACCAAGCCCAAAGAGAAGGCAGAATTGCAGGGTGACCAGAGGGGCTGGCTGGGCTTTGAACTGAGCACAGCCCTTTGCCAAGGGACCAAGCTCAGGTGACTGACTGTCCTGGTATGCCAGGGACTGTGGGGGTTCCCTGGATGCAGGACTTTCAGTGTTAAAATTGGGCAAGTCTCAGGCAAACCAGGATGACTGGTAACCCTAGGCCAAGGCTTTTTTCTGAGCCAGGGCTCATCCAGTGAGACAGGTCCAAGCAGGTTTATGAAAAGAGCAGTCAGTGAGTGACCCAGGATCCAGCACTGTCCGTCCGCACATGCTCACCTCTGCTCCTCACCCTCACAGCTTGTCCCTCCTCTTTTTCCTTCATTGAAAATGTGTCCACGAGGATCATTGATGACCTATGTACTGACAGATTCTAGGGCCACTGTCAGTCTAAGCCACTGTATCTCTCACCCGGGCCCCTACGGGTCTCCTTGCTTCCAGGCCCACCCCTATAGTCTGTTCTCAACCCAACATCCAAATGATCTTTCTACATCAGTTTTCATTAAGGAATAATGTGTATACAGTAAAATTTACCTGCTCTAGTATACAGTTCTGCATGTTTTGGCAAACACATCCAATGGTTTAACCGTCACAGCATTCAAGAGAGAGAACAGTTCTACTACTTCAGATATCTACTCCTTCTCCTAACCTAGCCCCCGGAAACTACTGATTTGTTTTCTGTCTCTATACTTTTGCCTTTTCAGAATGTCATGTAGATAGAATCATGTAGCACATACCTTTGAATCTGGCTTCTTTCATTTAGCACAGTGCATTTGAGATTCATCCATATTGCTGCGTGTTGGTAGTTTTTTCTTTTCAAGACTAAGTAGGATTCCATCGTATGGAGATTGCACAGTTGTTTAAAGACTTCCCAGGTGAGGGATATTTGGTATTTTCCAATTTGGGGGAAATATGAATAAAGTTGCTCTAAGAATTCACTCACAGAACTTCTTGGTGAGTGTAAGTTTCCATTTCACTTGGGTAAATACCTGGAAGTGGATTGGTAGGTTGTGTGGTAGGAGCATGTTTCGCTTTATAAGGAACTGCTAAACTGCTTTCCAAAGTGGCTGCACTACTATTTTGCATTCCCACTAGCAGTGAATGAGAGTCCCAGTTGCTCTGCATCCTCACCACTGCTTGGTAATTAAAAAATTATTTTAGCCATTATCGTAGATGTGTAGTGGTATCTTGTCGCTTTAATTTGTATTTCCCTAGTGGCTAATGATGATGAACATCTTTTCATGTACTTATTGCCATATTAGTGTCTATTCAAAGTGTCCTGCTCATTTTAAAAATTGGATTGTTTGCTATTTATTGTTGAGTTTTGAGAATCCTTTATATATTCTGTATCAAGTTATTCATCAGTTCTGAGATTTGTAAACATTTTCTCTCAGTCTGTGGCTCGTCTTTTCATTCTTGTAACAAGGTCTTATGAAGGGCAGGCATTCTCAATTGTGGTGAAGTTTAATTTATCTGTCTAGTGTCATATATAATAAATATTTCCCTAGTTAAGTTCACAAAGGTTTCTTCCTACATTTTCATGTGTGATGTAGGAAGATAAGAGAAGTTCTTTTTCTTTTTTACAATTGTTTCAGCATTATTGATGGGAAAGACTAACTTTTCTACACTGAATTGCCTTTGTATCTTTGTTGAAAAGAAGTTGCTTCCTTCTTCATATAGTGTTCTCCCCTGTATGTCTGTCCCAAATATCCCTTCCCTTTTTCTTACAAGGACACCAGTTGTAGGTTTATGGCTCCACTTAAATCCAGAATGATTTTATCTTGAGATCCTTTAATTAATCGCATCTGCAGACACCCTGTTTCCAAGTAGGATCACATTCATTGTATCAGGGGTCAGGACTTGGAAATATCTTTTTTGGGACTACTATTCAATCCACTGCATAAACCAAATACATTTACTTATTTATTTACTGAAATTCTATCTCTCTCCAACTGGTCTGAAATTTCCACAAGCGTAGGGAGTTTTGTCTTCACTGCTTTATCTTCAGTGTCTAGAATAGTGCCAGGTACATAGTAAGCGTTCAGTAAAAATATGTGTTGAATGTGTGTGTGTGAATCTCACTTCTCCTTGTTTCAACATCAGACACACCTGTGCACCTCTTTTATTCTAAAATGCCTTTTCCTTGGTATGTAAGACTCCCTCCCTTGTTGTTTCACCTTTGCTTTCTTTGTTTCTTCTCAGCCCCCATTGTTTGAGCCTTGTCCTTTCTCCACCCCTTGACTCGTTGGTCTCTTATCTTCTTTTTTACTACTCTGTATTCTCCTTAGGTAGCTCATCCACCCCTGTGATCATCACTTCCTAGATGCAGGTGACTCACATTTCTATATTTTTGTTTTTTCCCCCCTTTTTCATTTCACTCCACCCCACTTTCAACTCTGACCTATGGATGTTGCTGTTTCCCCTTAAGAACTGGATCTCTGAAGGCAGGGTGTGTTTTCCCACATGCTCGCAGCGTGCACCTGGAACCTGGCACACCTGGTGGATGGTCCATAGCTCTACGTGGGGCACGAACCCAAGACCTTCTGCATATAAAGCAGACGTGCTAACCGCTACACTATGGAACCACCCCACCTTACTATATTTTCACCCAGCCTGTCTTTTGAACCATATTTACATTTTCCCATTTTATCCGAGTCCTCCTTATAATTAATGTACCCAACACTCTGACACATTCTCTGGTTCCTCCAAACCTGTCTTCCCTCCTGTCAGGATTCAGTCCTACCACCTTTCAAGTCATTAAAGCCAGAAGCCTAGAAATCATCCTCAACTCTCCTACATCTTATCACTCATCAGGTTCTATCAATGTCACCTCTTAAATATCTCTTGGATCTGTCCACTTCTCCCTATCCCCACTGCCACAGTTCAGCCACTGTAATTCTCTTCTTGTCTCTCTGCTTCTTTCCAAAATGCAAAATGGTTCTGCTCCTCATCACAAACCCCTTTAGTGACTCTCAATAGCCTATAGGAGAGAGAGAGACTCAATCTCCCAGGCCATTTCTTGAGCCTGCTCCTTGCTGTCTGTGATCCAGCCACAGTGACCTTGTAGTTACCCAAATTCACCAAGTTCATGGGCTAGAGCAGAGGGCACTAGGAAGCAGACCACCCCATCAGATAACTTCTGGATATCTCCATCTCCAGTAGCCTGTCTGCTCTCTGGTTCCCTGGACCTTGGGAAAACTGTTTAAATTGTTTGGATAGAAAACTTAAAAAAAAAAAAAAGCTTTAACATTGGGAGGAGGGAGAGCTGTCTCGAAGAGAGATTTTGGGTTTCATTTTACTCTTAGGTTGTGGCAGTTTCTTGGAGAACATCCATTTTGTCTCTGCTTTTTGGCGTTAATTGTTGGGATCAATGCTGCGGCAATTATATAATGTTTACTGTATCCGCCACATATCCGAGGCTGAAGTGTTGCTAAATGTCACTTTCATGCTCCCCAGTGTATGGTGTGTAATTATAACTGGTTCACTACCTTCTTTGTGAAGGAGGCAGATGCTTTTAGCCTGAAAAGGAGAATAAAAATGCATTTTGCTAACCTTACAAGACTACTCATTTCCGGAGAGATCCTGGAATGGACACGGGCTCTTCATCATGAACAGTATTGCCTGCTGGGAGCTCTGCCAGTGTCTCCTAAAATGTGCGGGACCCCTTGACTCCTCCTCCCTGACAAGCTGAGGGGGACAGGGAGTGGGCGCTCCTGGGAGCCTGAGATCAAATCCAGAGGCAAGGAGAGACGGAAGAACTGGGAATCAGAGTGACTGCCCGTGCAGCTGTGAAACAGGTGCTATCGGTTATGAGAAGCCTGACCTTGAGGAAAGACTGGTCAGCTGGAAGTCACAAACTTTGGGTTTGTATTTAACTATGCGATTTCCGATAAGTCATTTTGGCTCTCTGGTTTCATTTTTGTCACCTTCTAAGTGGGAATAATAAATCCTGTCTGACCTACCTCAGTTAAATTCTATTGCAAACTGTTTCTTGAGAACTTGTTATACTCTGGGCACTAGAGTGTGTAGTAGTGCACACATTAGACACGGTTCCTGCCCTCAGTGAGCTTAGGGTCTTGAGCAGGAGTTGACAAACTATGACCCACAGGCCACATCTGGTCTGTGGACTGTTTTTGTACAGTGTATTAGCTAAAATTCAATTTAGCATATTTAAAGGATTATGAGAGAGAGAGAGAGAGAGAGAGAGAGAGAGAGAGAGAGAGGATGCAACAGAGTATGGATGCGGCCTGTAAAACTCAAGATATTTATCTGATTCTCTATAGAAGAATTTTTGTTGACCCCTGATCTAGAGCTGTTCAATGATGGTCACTAGCCACATGTGGCTATTGCACACTTGAAATGTGGGTAGTAAATTGAGATGTGCTGTAACTGTACAATAGACATTGGATTTCAAAGACTGTATAAAAAAAGAGTAAAAAGTGTTCTATTTTAATTTTTATATTGATTACATGTTAAAATGATAATATTTTAGATATTATGGGTTAAATATATGATTAAAATGAACTCTTTGTGTTTCTTTTTCTTAAAATGTGGCTATTAGAAAATTGAAAATCATGTTAAGTAACTAACATATTTCTATGGGCTAGCACTGGTCTCGTTAAGAGTTAGATTCTGAGTCTAAAATTAGCTCGATTGCCTATTACTGTGTTATCTGGGCACATGACTTAACTGAGACTAAATTTTTCATTTCTAAAACGGGGACAGTGATAACAGCTAATTGATAGAGTTGTTTTGAGACTCAAGTGAAACAATCTATTGAAAGCATTTTGTGAGGTGCAAGTTGTTACACGGTTATAACTGGTTATTATATTTCAGCAATGCCTGAGAACACAGGAGGCTGTTTAGCATCCTCCCCCATTATTGATCCTCCCTGTACTTGTGGCAGGGCTGGTGTAGATGCCATTTAGCGCTCCTTCCCACTTATTACTGGCTCCCTGGGCTCTCCTCCTATGCTTAGCCCCCAAACCCTGTAAGGCATTGGTTTGTAACATTTAGAGTTGCTTATTCCTCCTGGAGTGTTTGCATTTGATCTTGGAGACACACAGACGTCAAAGTCCTAATGAAAATGCTGTAGGAAAATGACGTTCTATTAGGAGTCAGGAAATCTGGTTGAATGGTAACAAAACTGCAAAGAGTAACTAACATTAAAGCCTTGCTAAGTGTTTCACTTGTAATGTCACTTAATAAAATAGCAATAGCATGAAGACCTAGAGTCCTGATTTTATAAATAAGAAAATTGAAGTACAGATAGGTAAAGCGATTTTCTCAGCATTTCCCAGCTTGTAGATAACAGAGTCTGGGCCCGAACCCATGTATTCCAACACCAAGTATAGTATAGAGGTTCTTTGCCTGTCTTTGCATAAAGAGTGAGGCATGTTAAGCAATGTGGTGTGGTCAGGAGTCAACCTGGGGTGGTAGACACAGCTCTGGTCCAGGAATCAGAAGATTTGGATTCTGTCCCTACTGCCATGTTTATTACCTGGGTCAAACCACTTTCTCCTCAGGGCCTTGAGGTCCTCATATGCAGGTGGGGTGTGGCACTGTTACCTCTCAGGTCCTCTTAGCAAGCACATTCCATGAGTTAAGTTACAAGGCCAAGTACGGGGACCTCCAATGCCAGTCCAGGGGCCAAAGCCCTCAAAATCACCTGGGAAATTATTTTAAAATGCAGGTTCCTGGGCCTACCTCTGGAATGTCCTTCTGTGCCTGAGGAATGAGGTTCTAGAATCTGTGCTTGTAAAAATTTCTGTCACATCTTCAGGTTTATGAACCACTGAATTAGAGGCTGTGGTAGATTCTTACTAGATCTTCGAAATCAGCACTTTCTCAAAGCAGTGGTTTTTTCTTATCTCCCATCTAATGAAGATGTTAATCTTGTCAATACCTACTTCAAAATATGACTGAGATCCAGCTGTTTCTCACCACCTCTGTTGGCCACCATCATTGTCCAAGCCTCCATGATCTCACCCCTGGACTACAGCAGAATAGCAACACAGCATAGAAGGTTAGAAGTGGCAGACCTGGGTTCAGAACCTGTCTCTTACTTGCTTAACCTTTTGTGCCTTGGTTCCTCAACTGTGGAGATAATAAAGCTATATTTTGTTGCTGTAGGGATTACATGAATTAATACATGATAATACATGACACAATAAGCCCTCAATAAATATAATTTATACTACAATGACCTCTAACTGATGTCCCTGCATTTCTAGCCTATTATGATCCATTTTTCCATCCTGCAACTAGAGACATTTTAAAGTATAAATCACGTTATGTTACTGTCCTACTTAAACATCTTTACAGCTTCAAATTTCCTGTTGCACCCAGGATAAAATCCAAACTCTTTTCTATGGCCTATAAGGCCCTACAGTTCCTGCCATTATACACCCTATTGCCCATTCTTTTCCATACAGTCTGTGTTCTAGTCTTGTTTGCTTTCTTGCTATTTCTCAAATATACACAGGACATTCTGGTCTCAGGATCTTTGCACTAGCTCTACCTATTTATGGCCTGATATTATATTATTTGTTTAAATTGTCAGCCTTTCCTACTAGATGTAAAACCCTGTGAGGGCAGGGGTTGTATATCTACCTTATTCATTTTCATATCCCAAGTGCCTAGAACAGTGCCTGGTACACAGTAGGTGCTCATTAAATATTTGCTGAATTAATGAATGATTGAACCAATGAATAAACCCATACCATCTTCTTCTTGCTTGTCTCTGCCTTTCACCTGGTAGACTCTAGCTTGTTTCTTTTCTCTTTTGACTTCTTCAAGCTCAGACTGTTCTACAGTGGGTGGTCTGGGCATCTAGCTGTAGTTTATCAAGGCAAAGGAAATCATTCTCTGGAAAGTCATAACTTGAAATATACATTGCTTTTGCACCATGTTAGTGTGCACTAATTAATTATGTAGAAGAATGAATATTTCTGGAGACCCAAGTTGCCCAACCAGGCCTTTTATCTTCCTTGTCAGGAGGGGTGGAGGCCATTCATTACCCACTCCCTTCCCTTCTGGAATCACAGGCGGGAGGCTGCTGTAGATGCTACTGAAACTCCTATCATTTGTCTGACCTTTCATTTTATCAATAAATCTATCCTTTAAACTTGGCCATCTGTATTTAATGTAACCAGGGAGTGGGCTAATTAAGCACCTAGTTAGATGGCCTCTTCATCGGCATATTAGGTCTAGCATTTTTCCTATGAATGCTAGAGTGACCCATGGTATAAATACCAAGGTGACCCATGGTATAAATAAATCCAAGCTCCCCATATGAAATAAATCCAAGCTCAATTCCTTGAGCCATGAGAGAGCAGATGTCAGCCATTCATTTTCCTGGGTCCTCCCTTGGCTCATGCCAGCTTTGTAGCCCTACACTTTTATGACCACTTCTCTTAGGCTGTTGCTTAACCTTTCGAAGCCCACATTAATAATATCCATACCATCTGTCTCATGGGTTTGGTCAGGATTCAACATGTCTTTTCTGTAAGTCCTTATCATAGTGCAAAGGGTGACGTGCAAAAATATTTACCCACTAAAGGGGCCCCAGCCAACAAGCCACACCAGTGCTGGGGTACTGGAGCAGGTGTCAGCCCTATGGTTACTGGAGCGTGGGGAGGTCTGAGGGTCTCAGAGTAGGGTTGGGGTGACCAAGGTAATGGGAGCCCTTGTGAGGGAAGTTTAGGGAACTGGCTGTGTATAACCAGCATGACACATTTCAATAATGTAACAACAGGTTTGACTGTACTGCAGAGTACTGGCAAATGGTCACCTTGTCTCTTTGGATGAGCTCCGTGGAGTCATCCACCTGGCTCTGGAACATACACATCAGACACTGAAGAATGGACAGGCTCCAGCATACATGCTTCTGTGGAAGCTTTGGCTCTCTTTGCTTCTCTTTCTTGTTTCTATTCTGACTTGACCTTCTGGCTTCCTTTTTCACTTCAGTCCTTACCATATAGTTGGGTTTGACACTTGGCATCACTCTCCTGGTGATAGGCTTATCTTCCCTGGATAAGTGGGTCTACTTCTTCATTCAGCCTCTGGGGCTTGAGGCCGCCTCATACAAACACCTTTTGTGTTTGTCCTTGTCCTGGGGCCCTTCAACCTTAGCCCTAAGGCTAAGGTCCTGTTCAAACCTTACTTGTTGTCCAAGTCCAGATCCACCTTGAAAGTTGCCTCCTCTGGGAAGCTTTTCTGCTATCTCCAATTGTCTCAATGGAAAAATGAAATATCCAGCTCGCCTCCTCTGAATTCTATTCCCTCTAAGGCTGGTTGTGACAAGTGACAGCAATAAGTGCTGTAGGAGTTGAGGCAGGGGGAGCAAATGCAGAGGGCCGGGGTGTTAAAGAGTTAGACAGATTTGGGGGTGAATCTTGGCTTGGTGATTATTGCTTGTGTCACCCCGGGTAAGTTGAAATTTGTGAGAGCTGTAAATTCTTTCTCTGTGAAACAGGATCCTTGTGAGGATCAAATCAGATGATGTTTTGTAAAATGTGTACCACAGAGCCTGGCTGGCATATAGCAGGTGCCTGTAGATGGTACCTGGTTGGCCATTGTCCCATGTCCCCTTTGGTTTCTTCCATGAGAAGCTGTGTGACATGGTGGTAAGAGCATGGGCTGTGGAATCTGGACAGCTCTGAGTTGGAGTGCCTATTTGGCTAACAAAGAGCTGTGAGACCTTGGGTAAGTGCAAATCTTTCTGAGTCCCATGTTGGTAGGACAGGCCACGCATGCCTTTCTTGTGGAGCCTGTGGAAGTAGAAAAAAAGGCAAAGGACACAAAGTGCCCAAGGAGTGGCTGGCATGCAGTGGGTGTTCCACAATGCTGGTCCCCTCGCTCTCCTTCTCTGTAGGTGAGTGATCTGTGGCCACTGTGACTGACAAGGAAATATGCATCCATTTACTTGATACGAAGTTTTCTTTCCTCATTTTGTTTTTTAACTTGCCACAAAGGTACTAGAGGAAACTGAATTATTAGAGAACTGTCTTGTTTTCAGAAACATTAGATAAATTAGGCTATATATTTTATTGTTTGTGAATATGGTGCAATAATTTATTTCCTTCCTTTGAAGTTGCTTGTTCCAATACCCCAAAGCAATGCTTTATTTTGTTCATGCTTGATGTGATCTGCTTACCCGATTTATGCCTTGTTCAAATGAACTTGCTTTAATACAATTTTAATTGTTTCTAATGCTTTAAATTAATTATAGCCATTTTGGTGGCTCCTCTGTGTCTTTGCTGTTTCTGTTTCATCTCCATGGCAACCTTTCTTACAAAGAGGAGGGAGTGTGTGTGTACGTGCATATGCCTCTTCTGTTCTGGATTTTGACTTCAGCTTGCGTTTAAACTCTGTAATATCTGTTTCAGGGAGAAGCATTCTGGGGTAACAACAAGTGAAAGCTGTTTATTGTTTTCCACTTGGGAACAATGCCTGGCCTAGAATGTCATCTGTGAACTCTGCTCCCCTCTCCCCTTTGCAGTCTTTTCAGCCTGGGAGCAGCTCAGGCAAAAGACCTTGTGGGGTTAGTGCTGAGATGACTTAGTGCAATGTTCAGAATTAATAAATTAATGTTTATGTAGTGCTTTTGTGTGTTTGACAAGACTCTTTACAAATGTTAGCTGATTTGATCTTTGTAGCCACATTTTGAGGCTGGAATTATTCTTGCTATAGAGATGAATAAAAGGCATAATGAAGTTATATAACTTGGCCATAATTGCTCAGTTGGTGAGTGGTATGCCAGGGTTTGATCTCAGGTTTCGACAATGTCAAGTGACCAACTCCCTTCTATCACAGTGTCTCTTTCCCCTCACTACTGAGGGCTGGTAGACTTGCTCTGTCTTTTGGGGCCCATCCAAAATGCCCATCCACCCCCCTTGAAGCTTTCCTGGTGAACCAAGCACCCATCTGACCCTCCTCTAACCCCTGTAACTCTTCCTTTTTTGGCTCTCACTGGCCCCTTTCCTTAATTATCATTTGCATTCATCCCTAGTCAGAAGGACTGGAGGGCAGGCTGGTGAGTCTTGTCATCCTTACATTCCTTTGTACCCAGAATGATGCTCCCCACAACCTGGATACTTAGTAAATATTCAACCAACTTGGAGAAAACCACAGAAGGAAAAGCAGAGGTGTTTTGGAAAATTATCCTATATTATAAAAATGATAGTGGTTATTCTCTCAACCACTGTGTTTCACTGACTTGTATATGTGCTGGCTCCATTTCATATGTGCTCATGAATGAAGGGTAACATTCCATTAGACATGTTGTAAAATTAATGAATTTCCTGCATTTAGGGGCTTTGGGGCTCTTGTCTTTGAAGCCCCTGAGAATGTTGCCTGCTGTTTCGTTAGAGTTGGCAAGCCTCGGCGTCAGATGTGGTCTGACTCAGGAAATGGCAGGAAATCCAGATTTCTCAGGTTTGGCTGTCCAGGCAGGGCAGGAGGTGAGAGATTAATGGGAGAAGCTATTAGAGGTGGCAGTGAGAGGCCAGATACAGGTGTACCCCTCCTTCTTCCCTTTAGAATCTATGGACTCAATGAGTAGGCAACACAAAGATTCAGAAAGGGAAGCAGGAGAATTTTAAAGATAAGCAGAACTACAGGAGAGATGAGGCTGTAAAGCTGTGTTTTGGAAAGGATTCCAGCACATGTTTCCCAATGGACAAACACCCAACCTATTTCCCTCCCAGCATGGTGCCATGCACTGATCCTGAGGGACTGCCTTACTCAGAATGAATGGTATTTAGAGTTTCTTCTTGGGAACAGCCTTCAGGACCTGGCTTGGTTTATGAACTGTGGAAATAGGCAGCTTCACTGTCCTGTGCTACACCTCGTAAAGCCTCCCTGCTCTTTTGTAAACCCGCATACCTCTGTAAACCCTCTTGCTTGCTCACTCACATTTGGAGTGAATGTATCCACGCCACTTGGCCTCCCCCCAGTTTTTGCCATTGACATAGCTTACAGGCAAAGAATTCTTTGAGTTCTTAGTGATGAGGTGGAATTCAGTTGCAACTTTCTCAACCAGGGTCACCAGGGCCCATCTGCACTAGATTCATGGCTCAATGTGACTTCTGCCCCTGGAACACTTCCTTTTGTTTTCTGTGCTCTTCTGCATGGATAATCCACTTTTTAACAGAGACAGCCTGCTTTTATGCTTGATTTTGGGGGAAGTGAGCTAATGGGCTTTTGGGGATGGACATTTGCGTCTGTGTTGCTGTTCTGTGATCACCCTGGTTTGACCAGCTCTTCAGTCTTCCCTGTCAACAGTGTGCCATATTAATTATCAGTTCAATTTCATTGAAAGGATGGCTGACCAGAGCGTCTGTTTGCATCATCTGACATTTTCTCTTGGATTAGTGGCCAGTAAGGCTGCCATCCCTGAAACCCAGGCATCCAAATGAGTACTTAAGGCAGCCAACCTCAGAAGCTTTGCCTGGAAGGTGTGGGGGACAACCACACCCAAAGAATTATCTGTAGGAGGTGGTGGCCTGGATTATGAATTCTATCATCGATCACCATAGGTTTCAAATATCTACTCTGTCCAATACCACTGGAAAATTTCCTGGTCAGTCAGTTGTGCCCAGAAATTTCTTATGGAGGAAGTGGGTCATCTTCTCAGCCTTGGGGCACTCTGCACAATTATCAATTTAGCAGGTAGTAGAAGGTAGGGTTTCAGGAGGATCCCCTTTGAGGCTCTGCTATGGAGAGAAGAGAGTTGTCCTGTGGGTGTTTTTGCTTCTGCCTTTCTGTGCAAGCATGGAAAGAGAAAATTCTTCTCCCACTATGCCATTTCAGCACAGATATAGGAAGCGCGCACACGCACACACACACACACACACACACACACACACACACACACACACACAGACTACTTCAGTGTCCAGGGCTCAGCACCCACTCTGTCTTAGGATGACCTCTTGTCACTCAGGCCTCCAATTGGTGCAAGATCAGTTGTTTCTGGTCCAAACCTCCTTTGGCCCAGGATGGTCAGCAATCAGAAGCTTGTTGGGAAGAGCTGCTGCCCCAATCCTTGAATGCTAAAGATGGGGCCTGATCAGGGCAAAGTTGGGAAGGGAGAGGGTTCAATTGGGGTTTCCCTCCCATCTCCCCTTTCAGAACTTTCCTTTCCACAAAGCTGTTTTGTACTGGGTGCTATGGGGGTCACAAGAGGGAACATATAGGACAGAAATTAGGGGTCACACCAGATTTCAAAGGAAAGTACCGTTTAAAATTTCCAGGAAACATGCACTACCTCTATATGTGACTCATCCCTTCTCTGGGCCACATCCCTTCCTCAACCTGAATTCATCTTGATGCTGCCTCATCCTTGCACCTTGCCCTTGGGTGAGGCTTAGAGCATGGCAAGGCTTGGAGAGAGGATCAAAATGGGTTGAAAGCTCAGGAGTAGGATGAAAGAGTCTAAAACTAGAAACAGTCACAATGGACTTACATTACCTTGGCTTAATAAATTTTTTCATTGAGGTATAATTGACATGTAACATTACATTAATGTTAGTTGTACAATATGATTTAATGTTTGTATATGCTGCTGGCTTAATGTACTGCACTCTCTTTTGCTTTCAAAAGTGCCCTAATTTGGACAATAAAACATATGATCACCCCACTTTACTTACCATTGACTCACCTAACTTGTTTTCATACTATATCAAGATGTCCTCGTATCTAAAAGGTGTTTGGAATGTCTCATATCCAGTGGCAGGGCCCAGCTCAGGTAGAGGAAGTGGAGGCAGGGGTACGGATGGCCTCAGGATGGCCATGGAGACCACACTTAGCTCTCCTCTAGGAGCACCCTATCTAGTTTCTCTGGAAATTCTTGAGGAACCCTTCCCAGCTATCAAGTCTGCAGGGCACATAGCTGGTACCAGAGAACCTAGGCTGTCAGTGAGCTATTTTGGGGCACAGCCTCCTGATCCCCTGGCCCTCCCCAGGCAGCCAGAAATTATTCAAGAGCTATAGGGCTTCTCCTGGAGAATCCATGTGCAGGCAGCTGCAGCTCCCAGGAACCTGGGTCTTGACTTGACCCAGTGTGGAAAGCCAGGCCCAGCAGGGGCTACTGGTGAGTGGAGCTCTGGGTCTGCCTGGATAAGAAAATGGTAGATTTTCTTCCCATAACTCATAGCTTTGCTGCAGCAGAGCTGTCTGCTCTTCCATATTAATAGGAAACAAACACATTGTTGTGTTTGATTTCCGTGTTAGGCTAGAGTCTTTGAGGGCTGTTTAAAATTTAATAAGTGAGAATAAAATAAGGAGAAAAAAAATTCCACTGGGGCATATAGCTGCATCAGACTAGTTAATTTTGGCTCTACATCTCCAGCTGATAGCATATCTAGCAGGTGTGGCGTGTGCTGTCCTTGTTCCTCCAGGGCTCAGGGCTGGCTCGACCCTCTGTTCTGGGAACAGACCTACTCTTGGTAAGGTCATACTGTCATGGCTCAGGTGGAAGCTGATGCAGCTCAGAGGAAAGGGGTTTCCAGGGAGCCCTGAATAAGTGTTGTTCCCTGAAAGGCCCTGAAGGTCACCTCTGGTCCTTCAAATTCAGTCAATAGACTTTTATTGAGCACCTACTATATCCCAGGTAGGTGGGATATATCCCAGGTACGTGGGAACTCATATTCAAGGAATGCAGAGACAGGAATCATGCAATTACAATGCAGTGTGAGTGAGTACAGGGTGTTTTGGAGTAAATAACAGAGGTTCCTGGGGGAGTGGGCTGTGATATACTGCAGAGAACCTCCATCACGACAAAGGACTTAGTCTCCCAGCTGCTGGGAGTACTGAGGCCGCCTAAGGACATTCAGCTGTCTGGCTGGAGGTGGAGCTTTCTTCCTCTGAAGAGAGCCATCTGGCCCAAGATGAAGAGAGCCATCCCTTCCCTGGGATGCCAAATCTGATGACTAATGGATGTGTGTGTATGAAGGCTCAACCTCCTTGCCCCTATACAGCACAATTCTGAAGGGTCATTTGAATCTCAGAGCCCCCATAACATGAACTGAGCCCTCTTCGTGGTTGCATCACAACTCAGCTTCTCTCTGCCCAAAGCTGCATCCTTCTCTTCCAGAAGACTCCCTAACAAATCCTGCACACTCATTTCTGTCTCAGGCTCTGCTTCCCAGGGGAATTCAACCTACAACAGGACCCAACATGGCCAGAGTTCTTCCTAGAGCTAGTGACTTTTAGACTAAAATCTGAGTAACAGTGTGGTGACAGCTATGGGTCTGGGGGGAAAGGTGTTGGTTCCAGGAAGAGGAAGAGAATGTGCACAATCTGATAGGCAAAAGGGAGCAAAGCATGCCTAGGAGGTGAATGGCAAGGCAGGAGGCTGCAGTTCTTGTAAGCTCTGATGGGGCCTTGGGTTTTATTCTAAAGGCATCATGATGTCATTGAAGGGTTTTAAGTAGGGAGGGTGATGGCTGATTTATTACGAAAAGAATATCTTGATAGGAAGGAGGTAAAAACAGAAGTAAGGAGACCTGCTAAGGAGGCCATTGTAGTAACTCAGAATAGATGATAATGGCTTGAATTGAATTAGGTGGACAGAGGCGAATAGAGTTAGAAGATACTTATTTAGGAGGAAGATCAGTTGTCAGAAACTGAGGGATAAGATATAGAGGGAGAGGGGAGAGCAAGAATGATTAAGTTTCTGGCTTCAATGAATCGGAAGCTGCTGCCACTGTTTAGTGAGATGGGGAGCAAGCGGAGATGCTGATTTGGAAACAGTGTGGTGGAGGGGAAAACATATTGAACTTCAGAAGTGCTGAATTTCAGTTATTTTTAGGCTATTCAAGTACAGACCTGAGACATTTAGATAACTGTATGTAAAGATTAAAAAACAGAGCAAAGTTGTTTATTTATCTATTGCTTATAATAAATTGCCCTCAAAGCTCAGAGGCTTAAACAACAATAAAAACTTATTATTTTAGTCTCTGCGAATGGGGAAGTGCCTTAGCTTGCTATGTTGGTCAGGGCTGTCGTCACCCGAATGTCCACCTGGGGCTGGATGATCTGCTTTTAAGATGGTGCACATGCTGTCAGGTCAGTGCTATTGGCAACAGGCCTTAAATTCTTATAAGGTGGATCTATGCATAAAGCTTGAGTGTTTTCATGATATAGCAGCTGGCTTCCCCCAGAGCAAGTGATCCAAGCAAGTAGGACAGAAATGGCGATGCCTTTCATTGATCTACCTTCAGGAGTCACACATCACAGCTTCCACCATATTCTATTGGTCACACAGACCGACCTTGATACACTGATGGTGGGGACTACACAATACCAGACTTCAAGGATCATTGGTGCCATCTTCAAGGCTGGCTACCACACTTGGAGATATAGATTTGAAAATCATTAGCATTTAGATGATATTTGAACACTTGGTAATGGGGAGATTGCCTAAAAGAAGTGTATGGAATGAAAAGGGGAAGGCTTGAGAACAGAGCCTTGAGAGACGCTGACCTTTACGGATAAGCAGAGAGAGAGAAGCCAGTAAAAGAGACTGATAATAAATGTGATCACATGTCCTGGTTTGCCTGCAATTTGTTTTGGTTTATGCCTGATTGTCCTTAAATGATAGTTTATTCTGTCCCTTTTCACTCTTAAAAGTGTCCTGGATTATATGAAAATTCTATGGTCACCCTATGATGAAAAGCAGCCAGAGCAGCAAAGGAAAACCAGGAGGTGCCAATATCATGATGGACAGTGGCTATCATGACAAGGAGGTCACTGAAGGCTTTCACAGCAGATATTTGTGTTGTGGGTGTGCAAACCAGGTTTCAGTAGGTGAGGTGAGTGAGAAGAGAAGTAACTTAGTGTTTTTTTTAAAAGCCTGACCAATAAATAAAGGGAGAAAATGGAGTTTTAAGAGTATGTGTTGTGGGAGAATTTTTCTCTCAAGATGCTAGACTCTAGAATATATAGAATTTTTGAAGAAAGCACTCCAGTAGAGAGAAAAAGGTGGGATTCCTTTTTGTCATTGTTGTTTTTACCATCCTGTTTCCCCAGAACAGGAGAATAATCTGGAATATAACTATGGAGGCCTCAGTGTCTCAAAACATAACCCCAAGATGAAGGTACTGAAGCTGGTTGAGAAGGAATGAGACTTCTGAAGTTCCTAAATTTACAATGGGCTCTGCCTGGTGCTCAGCTGGGGCTTACTGGTCTGGAAATTCACATGACCTGGCATCTGAGGCGCTCCTGAGGTACTGAGAGCTACCATTATTGCTCGCCGTCCAAGCAGAAGGCTGCTTCTCTGGGCTTCCTCTCTGGGGATGCTCTTGCTTTCGTGACAGCTGTTGGAGCAGCAAGACTCTGGAAAGGTGGATTCTGTACCTGTGCTCATGGGTTGACATAAGAATGTTGGAGGTGCCTTTGTATGTGCTACAGAATGGAACTGAAATGGCTGCTACCGCATTCTAAATCATGATGAGGCATCTAGAAGCATTCATTGTCCTAGATAGCTCTGGCAGGAGTGTTTGGGGGCCCTTTGCAATGAATTGGATCAGAAAGGAGAGACAGGATTCTTTACCATAAGGCCAGAATTATTGCTTCACCAAGATGTATAACTAAAATGAGTATGTAGGTTTCAAAAAGAAAACGAATTCTTGTGGTAGTGAGGTAAGTTTGCACCTCAGACAATTAGGAGGAAGCTGGTTATAGCCAGCTTTGGAGAGACCTAAGTGCATTTGAAACACTCGCGTCTCTTCCTACACCCGGGAGACCACAGCTTCTCTGGCCACCCCTCAACCCCAAACAGCGAGAGAAACCCAGATGGGGATGGTTTTACTGACACCCAGGTGATATCAGAGTCTCCCGAAGAAAAGATTCAGGACGGGGACCCCTTATATGCAGAAGGGGTAGATTGTCCGCAGAGAGGAGAGGAGGGACCCTGGATGGTGAGGCCTTCCAGAAAAGAGGGCTGGGGGAGTGAGGATCCAGCTAAGTAAACCTCAAAGAGCGAGGCCTCGTCTTCACCTCTACCATGCAAAGGGTAAATTAGTCAGGTAAATTCTCCTCCCTATCCTCTGACTTGGTGTCAGGATACTTTCTGGAACCCTTCATTTACAGAGAGCCTAACTCTCCATTGAAAAAAAGACTACGATTGGTCCCCTTGGTATCACCTGACAAGACAGCATTCTTTCAATGTAGATGAGGAGGAAGAATGGATTACACAGGGAGGGCCTGGGGTGCTGACTTTGGATATCCTTCCCCCACCCATCTCTTCACTGGGTGCAAACTCACACAACAGGAAAGGAGAAGTGCCTCCCCAGCCACTGAAAAAATATTTAGGTAAGCAGAGGCTTCTTTGAGGAGGACACCTCTAGAAAGCTGTGAATGTGCAAGGACAAGCGGGGTGGGCCATTTGCAGACCCAGGACTACTGGCACGGCAGAGGAGCTGGCTCCGAGCTCACCCACCCTCTGCTGCCTGGCTTGGGCTGTTCATGCAGGCGCATCAATCCTCTTCTGGACAGATTGGTGGTCTCACCACATGGCATAGCGGCTGCTGCAGACCACCTCAGAGCATATTTCCGGCAAGGAGTCAACTCTTCCCGGCAGCCTTATACTTTAAAAACAAATTGATATGCTATAACTGCAAATATCTGGGTTGTTTGGCCCTGACAGGAATTATCTGAAGGCAAACAGCCTGGTTCGGCTGGGGGAAGTTGTTTCCCGACAAATGCTCTCTGCTGATATCAGGATCCCTTTGCAGGCTAAGTCTTACCCCGTTTTATGGCAGGATATAAATTCTGCATAGATTTTTTTTATAATTCCCTTTCTCGATGCTTGAATTCCAAATTTCATGTCTCCCTAGAGAGACGCTGGAATCATCCAGCCATCCTCCTCGGCAAAATTATGTGCAATTTGACCTGCCATTTAGCCATTTCCTGGAGCCGGTTGAGTGGTTCTTTGGGCCATTTCTGCCTTGAAGACAACATAGGGCGTGTTACGGTCCATGCAGATGAGGACTCCAGACCTCTGGCTTGGGATTCCTTGTCCTTGCGGATGTTAATTCTACCTCTGCTGACAGTAACCGTTTCACCAAGTTCACAGGCCTTAAGTAAGGGCAGGGGACCTTCCTCTGAGCGATTTTGTTTCAAAGAGCAAGGGGTCAATAGGCAAATTAGGGAGAGAACAAACCACGAAGAATATCATGTTACAGAGAAATTTTCAGCAGCCTGAGTAGATTCCATGGATCTTTTCTGGGTCGATATTGACAGGGAAAATGTGAGCTGATCCTATGTAATATTGTGATCTATAATAAATATTTGGTTTTCATTCTGTTCCTGACCGAGGGTTCCTAAAAACCTTAGAATTTCCTAAGTGATAAGAAGCATAAAAATAAAAGGAGAGGGTTTTGTTATTTATAATAAGCTCTTTTCCAACAAACATGAGTTTATGTTAATGAGGTAATTTTTGGAAAGCCACTAGATAAGTTGAGATAGGAGGAGCTGGTTCCTAGGGGAACCAAGCAGGTGACTAGAAAGTTAGAATTTCCAGCTCCACACCTTCACCCACCTCTGGGGAGGGACGAGGAGAGAGGAGCTGGAAGGGGAATCAATTGCCAGGGGCTGATGATTTAAGCAAGCATTCCTTTGTAATGAAGCCTCCATAAAAATCCAAAAGGATAGAGTCTGATAGGCTTCCACATCAGGGAACACGTAGAGGTGCTGGGAGAGTGCCATCACGGGAGAGGGCATAGAAGCTCAGGGCTCCTCCCCACACACATTGCCCTATGCATCTCTTCCATCTGGCTATTTCTGAGTTATATCCTCTTATAATAAACTGGTAATTTGTTAAGTAAACTGTTTTCCTGAGTTCTATAAGCCACCCAGCAAATTAATAGAATCAGAGGAGGGGGTTGTGCAAATCACCCATGGTGTAATAGGTGCTGAAGATAGAGAGTAGGCCTCCCTCCCCGCTTTTTTTTGCTGTTTAGTGGTGAAACAGACCTGTCATTGGATCATTTCAATCTACTGTGGTAAGTGCTTAGATGTAGGCTTATCTCCATGTTTTCTGGGAGCTAGGGTGGGACTGGGAACTGAATTATATCAGGGGATATGTGCTGGATTCCTTCCATGTGACAGGTATTATGTTAAATGCATTCCCTGAACAGTCACATGTAATACAACAGTGCTATATATTTGGCAGGTAATATTCTGCCCATTTCACAGAAAACAAAGCTGGAACTTAGAAAGGCTAAGCCACATAGATAACAAGAGGCAGAGCTATAATTGAAGGTTGGGCCTGTCTGATGCCAGCCCTGTACTCTTAACCATCATGCTGCATTTCCCACTTTCCTGGTCTGTGTAGGTTCAGAGGCTTCAGAATT
The DNA here is from genome assembly GCA_030015415.1 of Cynopterus sphinx. Lineage (NCBI taxonomy): Eukaryota > Metazoa > Chordata > Mammalia > Chiroptera > Pteropodidae > Cynopterus > Cynopterus sphinx. The sequence continues at coordinate 76,049,947 of CM057383.1, read as the reverse complement.
CCTGAGGTGAGCCTTGAAAACAGGGCAGGCCACCCTTGTTAGCCAGGGTGGGCTTGTTCGAGGGATATCTTCTCCCGAGGGTAAGTTTAGACTTGACTTTTGCCCCCAGAGCTGCTGCCTTCTCAGTCACTCTTGCTGGCTCCAACAGGCCAGAAGCCTCATCAGGAGGCTGCAAATTGGCAGCAATTTAGTTAGGAGTTTTACTGAGATTGGAACCAGCCAGAGAGAAGGGAAAAGTGAAGAGACTATCTTTGAACTATATCTAAGTACAGCATTGTGCAAGTGTGTAATTTTTTTCATCATTTCATTGTTGATTTTGAAGGAGCTCGGCTCCCTGGAGGAAATGTTTAAGGCTGGAGAAATACAGTTTTCCCCCCAGTTTGTCTCTGAGTAAATAAGAGGAACATGAAGCACAAATATTACACTGGTTCTTATTGATTAAAGTTCTAACAAGTTAAACAATTTTACAGCTGGCCAGTTTAGAGTCTTTTCATGGCTGCTCTGTAGCTAATTGTGGAGAAGCCATGCCTGAGGTGACAAAACTTCTGTTCTGGGTTCTGGTTCGCATGACTCTTTCTCTGTTTTGTTTCTCTCTGTATGTTGTTACCGTTTTCTGGTTCTCTTTGTAATCACATTTCTTTTTCTTCATCTATATCTCCTCCTCCCACCCCCTTCCACCCCTCCCATTGCACTGTCTCCTTCCCTCTCTCCTAAATCTCCACAGGTCTTTCCCTCTGCTCAGCTTTCATTTGGGATATTACAATAAATAGAGGAGGCCCAGACTCAAAATTAAGAAGTTTACAATTTGATCTTTCCATATTGTTCAGTATCTGTCAGTGTTTGGGTGCAGCTGGTGGCTGTCAGGTCTTCCTTTGTGCTGTGTCCCCAAGGATTTGAAAAGAAAGGGAAAATGGTGCTGTTTGTGACCTAAGTCCTCAGGAGCACATCACTCACTAGCAGTTTGTGAATCTTGGTAATTATTTCATGCTAGGCCAGGGCGTCCTAACTTGAGGTCTGTGCATGACCTCCAGAGAGATGAAGCAGCCCCTGAAATACAGTAGTCACCCTTTATCCGTGATTTTACTTTCTGAGGTTTTAGTTACCTGTGGTCAATCTTGGTCTGAAATATTAAATAGAAAATTCTAGAAATTAAGAATTTATAAGATTTAAATTGCACGATGTTCTGAGTAGCACCATCCCGTTCCATCCCACCCAGCACTTCAATCATCCCTTTGTCTAGCTCTCCATGCTGTATAAGCTACCCACCCATTAGTCACTTAGTAGCTGACACAGTTATCAGATCAACTATGGTAGTATCAAAGTGCTCATGTTCAAGTAACCTTTATTTTACTTAATGCCACATTCACATAACTTACTGCAGTATGTTGGTATAATTTTTCTATTTTATCATGAGTTATTGTTGTTAATCTCTTATTGAGCCTAATTTATAAATTAACATTTCTCATAGATGAGTATGCATAGAAAAAACATAGTATATACAGGTTTTTAGGAATCCACTGGGGATGTTGGGACATATCTTCCACAGATTAGAGAGAAATACTGTAGAAAGCAGATTTCTAAATATATGTGTTTATATGCATTTTGGGGTGGAAGTTTTATAACTTTCATCATATTCTCAAGGTTGACCATGAACCAAAAATGTCAAGAACAACCACCTGACAAGTGAGGTCCTAGGTGGGTAGCCTAGGCATTTAGAAGGAAGTCAGAATTCAGCTTTGGACATGGGTAGTTCTCTCACTCCGTCAGGAGTCTTATTTACCTTTGCAGGGCCTCAGTGAAGAAAGAAACTAACAGCCACATTTGACCTTTCAATCTATCTTTAAAAAAAAATCTTTTTTTTTTTGTATTTGATCTTGTTTAGGTCTTGGTTCACAACTAAAATGCTAAATTTTTGGACTTTATTATGTACTCGAAGGAGCGGAATATTTTCATTCTAGAGGGAAGATGGAGTTGTTATTATTTTATTCTTTGCTATATCCTAAAACTGTAGAGTTGAAACAGAGCTAAAAGTACATGAAGTCTACTCTGAAGCCTCAAACTTCATTGCCTCATTCAGGATCTTGCCTATAACACTTCCGTCAAATGGCCATGTAGCCATTTCTAGGGATCAGAGAATGCTCTGTTCATTCATTCATCATCCCCTCATTCAATTGCACTCTACCATATGCTATGTACTTGACTAGATTCTGGAAATTTGATAATGAAGAAGAGAAATGACACCCTTGTCTTCAAGGAGCTAGAATCTAGCAATCTAGAGAGACAAGCATTAAACAACTATGAAGAGTGTTAGAACAGGGGCAGCTCTGAGATTGATATGTTACTCTGGTTTGTGAATGTCAGTTCTTATGGAAGGGCTCCCATAGAAAGTAACATCCAAGCTGAGCTGAAAGAATTTTGAAAACTAGTAAGATGAAGGAAGATTGGGCTGAGGGAGTGTTTAGGTAAAGGCAATGGCACATGCAAAGATCCAAGAATGAAAAAGAAGGAGCAAGGCTTAGTGGAGAAAGTAAGAGAAAATTAGCATGACCAGGACAGAAAAAGAATAAATAGAAGAATGGTTTCCATGACTACCCATTTTAATTTTTGACAGCTCTAAACTAGAAAGCTCTTACTGACATTTAACCTTTCCACTTATGGCCTTCCAATGACCCCAGGTAAACAAAGATCTCCATGGGATTTATTAAGGAAAACACACCAGCTATGAGTTTTTTTTTCAATTTTTTTATATAGACAGTCCCCAACTTAAGATGGCTCAACTTACGACTTTTTGACTTTACAGTAATGCAAAAGTGATATGCATTCAGTAGAAATCGTACTTTAAATTTTGAATACTAAATTCCCGGAGAAGTGATAAGAGGATACAATACTCTCTTGTGATGCTAGGCAGTGGCAGTGAGGTGCAGCTTCTAGTCAGGTGTGTGATCACGAGGATAAATAATGGATGCTCTACAGTGTACTGTATTGCCAGTATTTGAGTGTGAACTGGATTTAGTGTCTCACAACTAATCAATAAAATATGGGAAAAATGATGGCATGTCACTTCAAAGATTAGGTTATAAAAAAGACTGTGACTCTACCTTGGGTTTCTCTCTCTCACTCTATTACTCATTTACTCTGGAGGAAGCCAACTATCATGTTGTGAGCTGCTTTATGAACAGGCCCAAGGCAGAGAACCAATGGAAGTCCCCAGCCAACAGCAAGCAAAGAACTTAGGCCTTCAGTCCAATGGTCCTTGAGGAGCTCAATCTTGACAACAGCAAGTGTGTGAGCATGGAAGTGGATCCTCCCCAGCCAAGTTTTCCATTGAGACACAATCTCAGCTGACTTATGATTGAAGTCTTGTAAGACCATGAGGCAGAGGCACCTGACTAAGCCACAGCTAGATGCTATACCCATAGGAATGGTGAGATAATAAATGTTTTAAGCTGCTAAATTTGAGATAATTTGTTAAACAGAAATAAATACCTAACATAGGTTTGGTACAATCAGTGGGGTGATGCTATAAAAAATACCTAAAAATATGGAAAGGCTTTCTAACTGGCCAGTGGATGAAGCCTAGGAAGATTTTTTGATGTGTATAGTAAATAAACAAACAAACAAACAAACAAACCCAAATTATCTTGAGCAGACAATAGAAATCTGGACTTCGATAATGCTGGTGAGGTCTCAAAGGGAAGTGAGAAACACATTAGGGAGGGAGATCTTTCTGATGTGGTGGCAGAATGTAACCACATTATTGCCTGCAGCAATGTGGAAGTAGAAAATGTGCCTAATGAACTGAGTGATCTAGCTAAGGAGATTTCCAAGCCAAGTGTTGAAGATGCTGCCTGCTTCCTTTTTGTTGCTTATAGTAAGATGTAAGAGGACAAAGATAAACAAAGAAAGTACTGATAAACAAAGAAGAGCCAGGACTTGATGAATTTGAAAATTCTCAGTTTCTCCAGATGGCCAACAATGCTAAAATTAAGAAATGTTTTCTGAGCAGAGATCAAATCCGGGGCACTGACAGAATCTCCCCTGAGCTGAGATTCAGATAAGACTACATCCCCTGATGTCTTGCTGGAGGCTGTGAGAGACCTTGAGGCAATGGAACCAAGCTGAGTTGTGTCCAGATTCCTGACTCACAGAGACAATGAAATAATGTTTGTTGCTTTAAGTTGCTAAATGTTGGGTAACTTGTTATGCAGTAATAGATGACTAATACTATCATCATCATCATCAACATTATTATATCATCTGTGCATCCAGAAGAATGGATGTCTCCAACCAGGAGAAGGTAAAACAGAGAGTCTCTGTACTAAGAACACAGGGTAGTTGTAGGTGAGATTGCTGTACTGAAATAGGGTGATTAGGTAAAAGTTAATATATTGAATGTTATGGTGCAAAGATTTTTATGGGAAATCTGACTTGTCCAAAAGGAAAGACCTAAAAAGACAAATGTCAGAGGTTCTGCAAAGATAGTATTGCTATATCTATTGTTTACCTATTGTAAAATCCAAGGTTGATAGGCCCCAGCCACACACATAGAACTTCTGATCAGTGTTTTATCATATCACTTAAAAAAAAACTGAGATATAATTGACATACAGTAGTTTCAGATGTACAATATAATGATTCAGTATTTGGATATATCATGAAATGATCAACACAGAAGTCTAGTTAACATTTGTCACCATACATACAAAAATTTTTTTCTTGCAATGAGAACTTTTAAGATCTACTCTCTCAGCAACATTCAAATATGCAATTCAGTTATTATTAACTACAGTTACCATGTATATTACATCCCCATGACTTATTTATTTTATAGCTGAAAGTTTGTACCTTTTGATCACCTTCCTCATTTTGCCTACCCCTCCTCTCAACCAGGTTTTGACAACCAGTAATCCGTTCTTCATATCTATAAGCTCATTTAAAAAATATTCTACACATACATAAGATCATACAGTGTTTGTCTTTCTCTGTCTGACCTATTTCACTTAGCATAATGTCCTCAAGCTCCATCCATATTGTTGCAAATGGCAAAATTTCCTTCTTTTTTTTAATGGCTAAATAATAATCCATTATATGTGTGTGTGTGTACACATACATACATACATACATGCATACATACATACACACATACATATCATATATATATCATGCTTTCTTTATCCATTTATTCATTGGTGGACACTTAAGTTACTTCCATGTTTTGGCTATCATAAAAAATGCTACAATTATCATAGGGGTGCATATATCTTTTTGACTTAGTGTTTTCATTTTTTTTAAAGATAAATACACAGAAGTGGAATTACTGGAGCATGTAGTTCTATTTTTAACTTTTTGTGAACCTCTATACGGTTTTCCATAGTGGCTGCACCAATTTATAATCCAACCAACAGTGCACAATGGTTCTCTTTTCTCTACCTCCTTGCCCACACTTGTTATATCTCATATTTTTGGCAGTAGCCATTCCAACAGGTGTGAGGTGTTATCTCCTTTTGGTTTTGATTTGCATTTTCCTGATGATTAGTAATGTTGCAGCATGCTACTTTTAAATATGAGCAGACTCACAAATACTTGAGGAAATAGTATCTAATAAGAAAGATGCAAACCAAAACAAATGGAACTTTGAGAAAATAGAAATTGTGTAGGAAAAAGAAACCTCAAAAAATCTATTTTAATGCTCACATTTAAATGGCTAAAGAGCAGAAGAGAATGTTTGAAGATAGAACACTCAGAACACAAATAATTCTTGAAAACTTAAAATTTTGTAGCAGAAACAAAAACTCAGTAGTAGGGTCCAAAGACTGTATGATCAATAAGGACAGGAATTTGTTTTCCTCCAAGTATTTCCAGCATCTTAAACACTGCTTTATGCACAGTAGAGACTCAACAAAAAGTTGTTGAGAGAATGAATGGTTGAATGATGATAAAATTGGGTAAATTTTCCAAGAGTAGAGCAAAATGACACTGATGAGAAATAGGAAAGCAAAGCAAAAGATCATAAGAGATTCAACTTCTGAATGATGGGGATCCAGAAGGAATAAGTCAGATGGGAAAAAAAAATCACTAAAAAAGTCTTTCAGTAACAATTCCTCAAGACAAATGACATACATGAATTTCCGGAATCAGCACAATGGATGAAAATAGAGCTACACCAAGGCACATCACTGTAAAATTTCAGAACATCAAGGACAACTACACTAGAAGCTAAAAGACAATAGAGAAATAATTTTAAAATATGAGAGGAAAATAATTCCAACTAAGAATTTTATACTCAAAAATCAATTACATATGAAGGTAGGATAAAGATACTTTATGGTGCTTAAGACTTCAAAAAATTGGTTATCCTATGCACACCCTTTCCTACTAAGTTGTCAAAGGGTGTATTTACCAAGATGAGGAAGTAATCCAAGAAAAACAAAGACATAAGATCTAAGAAATGGGCTCCCCCAAGAGGCAGAGTTGTAGAAAATATTCAAAATATTGGTGAAAGGATGACTGAAGACGACAGCTGTGCAGCAGACCTGGAGAGCAACCAGTTCAGATTGCAGCAGGACAGAAAGCTTCAGAGAAATTATTTCAAGAGCATTTAACTGACAGTATGCCTAATGTGTTTGAATGTATTGAAAGATTTACACAATGGAATAGATTTTGGGGTGGATTAGTGAAAAGTACATAGAAAATCTACAAGACTGTTATAGGGGAAATAGAGAAACAATAATGGTTTACAAATAGCTTGCCTGTGAAGAGCATATATATAACAGTAATGTAGAAACCAAATACTGACCTAACTAAATTTTACCTTCTGGCTCAATGAGGAGAATGGGCATAGGGAGATGGTAGAGTGTCCAGGTATGTGGTGGGATCTGGAAGAGGAAGGAGAGTTAAATTTTCATCTTTCAGATGTCAAGTGTGTGAAAGTTTTTGAAAGTAGAGTCACCAACTTGTTATTTAGTGACATAGGAAAAAATTCAAAAGAAAATCAAGTAAGAGAGTTGAAAATGATTGCCTCCAAGGAGAGGAAAATGGAATGGGGGTCGTGGGGGACATGGTAGTTTTTTAAAAAAAGTCTTATAGAATTATTTCTCTTTAAACTATGTTAATGTAAATCATCAATAAAAAGATAAATGAAATTAATAAAAGAAAAAATAACCAGGTGGTAGCAAAAGAATAGGAACAAATTTATAAATAGCAGAACAGTAATTTAGGACAGAAAATGAAAATACTAAAAAGCTATGAAAGTAACCAAAAACCTTTCTTCTATTCCACATGGAATAGATTTACCTCAATGAGAAAATTATTTTGAATGATAGTTTTATAAAAAAGCCTGTGAAAGTGAAATAAATGTTGTGTTGAAGAAGCAGCATTTTTGACATAGGCAAAATGTGGAAGACCCTCTAGAACAAAAGATTGTGTAGGTCAGGGGGTGTCTGTCTATCCTCTGAATACTCGTAGGGAGGACTCTAAACTTCCTTGCAAATGACTATTAGCATTACTGGAAGCCGATTGGAGATGTTTATTTATTTATTAAGCACCTAACGCATACAAACTCTTGCTAAGAGCTTCAACATAGACCATATTATTTTCACATTGACCCTGAGAGAAGGATATCCATTTGCTAATATAGAAGAATTTGAGGCTCGGAGAGGTTAACTTACTTATGTAACTTCACTAGACTGGTAGGTAGTACCAATGCAGTTTAAGCCTAGGTCTGTCTGAGTCCAAGATCAGGGCTGGGAAAGAGGTAAAGTTTCCTTCCTATGATATCTGGGTGTATGTGCCTGATCTTAGTCCTGTGGGTTTAATAACCTTCTGCCTCTTATCATCATCAGGAACTGAAGATATAGAAGAAGGAGCAGAGAACCAGGATGAAAAAGACAGAATCAGGATCTAGAGTCCAGGCTCTGCCCCTAAGTTTCTGGGTGACCTGGGAAAACTTTCTTCACTCTTCTGTGCCTCTATTTCTTCATTTTTAAGAGGGGGAAGAAGAACCAATTGACCTTAGTTTCTTTTCTTTTTAAATATTAGGTGATTCTAAAATTCATCCCTGATGCTCAAGAAATGTGACAGTTACCTTAAACAGTCAACGGCAGTGGGGCTTGATGCCTTTGGCAGCTCTCAGCAGAGGCAGGCGAGGGATAGGGCAGAACTGCTTTGTAATCCTCCCCATCTCCTTGGCATTCTATTTGTTGGTTTGGCTGTTGTTACGGGATGTGCCTGATTGTTGTGGAGAAAAGACCATGGGTTTTGCATGAGAAGACTTAGATGAGAACCTTGGTTTAGCTGCTTTCATTCATTTTATTGTTTAGTTATTTGGCAAATATATATCAGGCATATACTACGTGTTAGGCACTGCCAGGGAATACGGAGGTGAATAGAAATGCTTTTTGTCCTTTGGAAGTAAAGTAGGGAAGAGAGGTATATAAACAAATGATTGTAATTAGGTGTTTAGTATGTTTATGAAAGATACTTGTACAGGGCAGTTATGACAGAAGCAGGTGGTCAAAAGGCTTCCCAGAGAAGAGACATGGATTACTCTTGACAGATGAGTTAGTGCTTGAAGTGGCAGGAAGACATGGGTAGGGAGCGAGGATGGCAGAGAGTGTTACGAGGAGCATTTCAGGTAGAGGAATAGTAGGAGTAAAGGAAGGAGGTATGAAACAACAGTTCATGTTCAGAAAACTGTAGTGAAAAAGTGAGCCTCTGCTTCTTAGCCGTAGAGGGTCATGTTCTCTAGAACATGTTCTCTAGGACATTAAGTCGGGGTAGAGAAAGTTTTTAAAAGAAAGGTGGATAATGTAGTGGTATATATTTTTACCATGGGACACAGAGAACTGGATTTGGCAGAAGGGCAGCAGTGGAAGGAAAGGTAAGTGTGTGAGAAGACAGAATAGGGTGAGAATGAGGGTGGAAGCTGAATCTGGTCAGGATAGTTTGTGGGTAGGCTTCAGTGCTGACTTTTCAGGTGGGTAGAAGTGGTCACCTGGGGTAGGGTTAGAGGCTGACAAAGCTGCCAGGATGTGGTGCTGTTGCTAGCTGCAATCTTTGCTTGGGGCCCTAGCCAGTATATGTGTGACTGGAATGGGAGAAAAGGGATTTGAAAAGTGTCCTGCCCACGTGACTTGGAAGGGTCTGGTTGGCACAAAGGATGCCTTCTATAATGCTAAGTCTTTTGAGCTCTCTGAACCTGTTTCCTTCACTATAAAATGAAGATGATGATAATAATGATAATAGCATCCAATTCTTGGGGTTGTACTGAGGAGGACTGAAATGAGGCGATGTGGATGAGACAGGATTGTGAGCTGTAAAGAATTGTGCAAATTGGAGTTATCTTAAACTTCCCTCAACTCTGGTCCTCCACTTCGTGTCCCCATTATCTCTCTGAAGGAGGTGGCTTATTGGCTGCAATCTCAAAATTAAGTTTGAGTTGATCTTGTACCTTCTGGTTGCTAAATTTACTTCCAAGAATCAGTGGTCTTGGTGTTACATTGCATAGTAGTATTGAGATAGATGAAACAGATTCATTCTCTGAAGTGTTTGAAACCTAGTTACTTTATTATCATTATTTTTTAACAGGACATTGCTCAGAATGATTGGAGTATTTGATATTTGATAATTCAGCTTTTTGAATTCAACTATATTCTTACATAATATTTCATTTAAAAATAATTTGTGTAATAAAGTATGTGTGTGTGAGCACACATCAGGGTATGTGTCAACCCTTTATTCCCTAGGAAGCTGAAAGAACAAAGTTCTTATGATCCTAGGATGATATTCAGGGCTAGACCTGGTGACAATGCCTTTACGCCTCTCCAATCTGTGTTACTCCTCCTCTCTAATATGTGGAACTCAGCCTTCAAAGGTGGCATGGCTAGAGTCTCCTGAGAGTGGTATTTTGTCAGACGAAGGAGTGGGGTGCCCAGTGCCTTCAGAGCCTGGTGCCCACTGCTGGACTTTGATCTTGCTGCATCAAATACCTACAAACTCTGGTTACAGTGATCAGCTTCTAGTGGGGGATGCCTGAGAAGCAAAGTTTTGTGTTTTAGCCCTTTCTTCCAATGCTGAGGTAATTCAAAAAGCCTAGCATTGTTGTGGGGCTTCCAAAGACTAGCCCCAGGTGACATGCGACCAGGCAGGATATACAGGCAATATACTCTGGTATGGCATACAGGGCTGTATCTGTTCTGATGAATAATTTGAATGCCACTTACTCTCCTATGGATCCCCTTCCCTTCTCTATTCCCTAAGACAATTCCCCCTGTACCTGTTATCATGTTTGCAGGAATGAGACCCACTCCATTTTTATTGAGTAAAAGGGATTTTATTCTAAGACTACAAACTGGAATTGAACCTGGAGATCCTCTTGGAATGAATGCTCTAGTGATTGGTGTTGCTCTCCAACTTTTATGAACAATTGTCTCTTTCTCTTCTTGTTACTGCACTGACTTCTTCATGCCCTACTCTGTATCTACTTCAAAGCTTTTGCTTCCTTATAACTTTGGCTTGCCAAGACATTTAATGACTCTGTATGACCTATGGTACTTTTCTCACCTTTAGCTCCCACAACCAACTGGCTCATTCTATTTGAGTAAACATCAGTATTTCCTGGTTAAAATATTGAGAGATGGAATGTCATTGGCCCAGCTCATCATTTTATACCAGGATCAATGGTCATGCCCATCCATGCTCAGTCACCTTTAGTTGTGAGGGGATGGGGTTCTGTATAACCAAATGTCATCGTCTATGTTACAATGAACTGTGGTGGACAGGTCCTATGATTGACATCTCTAGTGTGCATAAAGTCTTTCCTTGTGACAGAGGAATATACAAGAAGCATTGCAGAGAGTCCTTCCAATCAGATGACTATGATTAATCATTTTAATAAGTTCAATCCAGACCCACAGGTAGCATTGTAGGCAATGGCTTTTGTATTTATTTTGCATTAAAACTTTATAGCTCTTTATATTTCAGGTACTAATAGTCTCCTAAGTAGTAAGGTAGGAATGAAGCATCTCTGAAAATCAAGTCAGTGACTCTCTTTTCCATGTTTGGATACATATTTTTCTCTTTGTTTTCAGTTATTCCTCTGCTATAGGGCAGCTGACCAAACTCAGATCCCAAGTACAGACTTGGAGGTGCTCATGAAATGGAAGTTTTTGCTAATTGAAGGAATATATCAGTCAAATACCCCAAGATATGGAGGTAATTTCTAGCAAAGGTTTTGTGGCATTAATTTGTTTTACTCTGACAACTTGATTAATCAGTTTTATTGTGACAACTTGTTTTGCTGCAATGCTGCCTAATCAAGGAGCTGTCACCAAAATACTTTATGGCTTCCCTATTTTACATCACAAATCAAAAACTCCAGCGACAGCTCACCAACACAAGAAGCAGTGATAATTAAAATGCATTCTGACAGAATTGGGAGCATTCACTTGGATGATGTTATTAGGAGAGATTGCACTTACAGAAAAAGGAACAATCAGAAGGCACGTTTTCTAAGTAATCATGCAGCTTTCCTGGTGAATTCCAAATGCCACACCTGTGGAAAAGTTCAGGGGCTGAGCTGAGAGTATTGCACATACCTTGGCTGGATGCCTGGGATTTCCCTGCTGGCTGTGGAAAAAGCAGAGGCTCTGCTCTTGGCTAATCATCAGGAGTAGAGCCATTAGGATTCATTCAGCAGACAGCAGGAAATGGAGGAAACTTGTCAGGAATGGAGAGCGTGCTATAGAAAGAGCTCAGGAAACTCATTTTCACCTGCTTTCTAATAGCTGTGCAGGAAACGATGGGAAGTGGTGGACAAAGGTGAAGAGAAGGTTATGAGGGTGTGCATCTTCCAGAGGGAGCACAGCAAGTGATCATTTTAGGGAACTCAGCAAATTAATATTTCTGCTGTTTCCTTATCATTAAAGCTGCAGCAGAGGTGGTGAAGGGATGCATTAAAAACACAGTTCCTCAGTAATCTGAAATTTACTAGTATTGTTAATATTTATTAACAAAAACATAATAATGCCTACTATTTTTCAAGTGCTTACAGTACTGGGTAAGCAACTCTACATGTATACATACATTTAATCATTACAAAAACTGTCTAATAGGCATTATCGGCTCCATTTTCCTGGGAAAGAAACAGGCTCAGAGAGGTTAAGTAACTTGTCCAACTCTTGTAGTGAATAAGTGAGAGAGCCAAGATTCAAATGCAGGTTGGTCTGACTCCAAAGCCCAAGTTTTTTCCACTGGGCTTCATCAGGGCTCCCCTCACTGTCTTCCCTTGGCAACCTGATTCCCTCTCACAGGGAATGGCATTGGCTGCCTGGTGTTGTCTGCCATCTGTTCAGATGCAGGTGGAAAGGCTTCACGACTCATGGTCAGATGGGTGAGTGCAGCAGGTCCAGCCATGTGTGCAGAAGTGCAAGGACAGGGAGAATAGCTCTGTTATATCAAGGAGCCTGTCTCCCTGTCATCCTGAGTTATGAATGAATGATGTGTGCTCTTCTGGGAGGGTCTCGATTTGCAAGAGCTCTGAAGATGAGTGTTATGATAAGCAGGACATTTATGGTTTTACATGCCACAGGCACAAAAGTCAATATGTTATATGCTCATTTAGCATGTTTGACTCTAATAGAACAGGTTGAAAATAATTGGCTTTTTAAGAAATGCTGCATTTCATTTCATTTCAGTCGGAAGGCATACCCTCTGGGTGGTTATAACTCCAGCCTTCACAAATTTACCTCATTCTGAGATTGGCATGTGGGGGGTAGTAGGGAAAATAGAAGTATATGTGTAGGGGGCAAGATGGCATTCCCTTTAAGAAATGCACAAAGCTGGACATTTTTTCATAGTTGTGTGGGGTTCCTAAGTTCTTTGGCAGCTGGACATTTTCTACCTGGTGCTATTTCCTCAGATATGTGGTCAATTATTTCCCTACCAGCTGATAAAGTTCTAGCATCCTTGGCTAGGGATGGCTGGAAATAATTTTTCTTCTCTTGCTTCATTGATTCCTAGTTGAAGTCTATGAAATGGTGAATGGAACAATGCTTGAAAGTGGTGAATTTTTGATTGACAAAAAGATATCAGTCAGAGTCCAGCGGATAAAGTAGAAACTATACTAGTTATTTCTACAGAGATCAGATATAGTGACTTTATTAAATAGATGCTGGAGGACTGAAAAGGCAACAGAGTAATATGGTGGTAACACAAAGGCAATAACTACATGAAGAAGTTACCAACCTGGGGCTGGGAAATGAAGAGAAGAGGTCAGATTATTAGAACCTAGAAGCTCTGAGGAGGATCCCACATTATTGGGACCAAGACCTTTGGAGGAAAGAACGCTGCCTAGACGGTGTTGGTACCCCCAAGGGGTTCGTGAAGCTGCTTCTGGGAGTGTGGAAAGAAGCTGGAATATGGAACCATCTTCTGCTGTAACCAGCTGTGGATGCCTGGCTGAGCTACTGCTCTGAGGATGACACTGATAGGAAAAGTAAGCGACCATTTTTCCTCCCCTAACCTTCCAGAGCTCATCTAGCTTCCTCTATTGGTAAAGCCTAACGGGATCCTTGCTGGTGAAGCAGAGATGTAGTTTACAGGGTCCCAAATCTATTACAAATTTGAGCATAAAAGAATGGATGTGAAACTGAGAGACTAGCTTAATAACAAACACAACTGCCTATAAAGGATAGCAAAGTGGCTAAGAGCATGCAAGAAATGAGCTTCTTGGATCTGATAAGACCCTAACTTTGTGTTTAATATCACTGGAGGGCAAAGAAAGCCATGCTAAGATTTGTCTCATCTGCTCAAGTGGAGTCTCCATGTGGGTCCTCTTTCAATAAGATTCTGTATCCGTGGTTGAATATTTTGATACCGTGTGTTTCATTCTTGCTGATCTGGAGTCCTCAAAAAAGTTGTAAGATGATTGGTACCAACTCCCCACCACCATGGTTAGATTTTGGAAAGAGTATCAGGAAAGCAAAGGAGAAAATGGGTCCCTAAGAATGTTTTAGTCAAGGCCATTGCATGAGAACTGTAGGAACAGCATAAGATAGAAGCTGACTTCAAAGAGAAAATTGAAGAGCTGGTATTATGTTATTTCTTTAACATGTGTAAGTTAATCTTTGTTTTTACAGAAGAGTCTTTTGAGAGCTATGACCTTGGCTTTCACTGTTTTGTCCAAGCCAAATAAGTTTTTTTAAAATGGCTTTTACAGGATAGAGTCTCAGAAATAATTTTATACTGCGAAAAGGTGACTTTAAAGTATAATATTAAAAATAACAAATTAAAATAGTTCAAGATAGTTCAAGTAACGTGTAAAGTAACTAATGTTGGCCATAATTTGGGTTAGAAAACATGTCCGTTCTGAAATGGAGCTAAGAAAAACAGAAGTAGATGGCCATAAGCCTGGACAGTTATCATCAAAAAGTTCATCTCTAGGATTAGTGATTTGGGCTCTCTCCTACTTTATTTGGATCACTTTAGTTTAGAATCTTGGCCTGAGGCCATAGCTTCTGTGACTTCTGCACTTAGTTAGGAGGACATAGCTCTCTCAGGCAGTTTCTGTATGGCTTATAGCAGATTCACACCATGCAATAGCCAGGCTTAGATGAGCTGAAAGAGGCAAAGAGACAGATGGTATATGCATCACATGGAATATGGTGGAGCTGCCATGTCCTCTAACTTCTGAAAGACAAAAAGTGAGAAAATAGACATTGTTGACTTAGATGAGGGACTGCTCAGAAATTGAGGCCACAAGGGGAAGCTGACTGAGTATGCTCACAGGTAGGCTGAAAGTCATCCGGCCTCCTCTCTGAAAGGCTGGTGGCTCCTAGTGGAAGTGACACATGATAGTATCCCCTTACTTAAATGCACAAAACAGATAACCATGAAAATCTCTTTGTCTAGAAGTACTTGGACTTGAAAAATGAGAAACACTACGATTACTAGCCTCAAAGGAGGAAGTTTATCCTAAATCTTTAAGTTTCCAGGGATCAAATAGAGAGATTTCCTTAAATAATAGTGAGCTCTGTCCCACCCAAGTCAAAGGTAGTTTAAAATCTGATCAATTGGATTTGAGTTTGCCAAGACTATTGCTCTTCCTTGTAGATGTAACTGGGTCCCTGAAGAAACTGACTACATTTCTTCTCTTTTGTTGTTGTGTAGTTGTCACAAAATGCAAATTATAGTCATAGAAATCTTTAATTCATGTAAGAATTCAGGTTTCTTAATGTAACAATAAAATAGCTAAAACTTATTTTGATTGTTTCTGAAGTTGACATTAGGTGTTATGAAAATGTAATGTGAACGTGCTGTGATTGAAATGTGTTTGCCTTAAATGTCTTTTATTGTTTGAATTTGTTCTTGAGGAGCCCAGCCAATGTTGCATCAATTTTAAAGACCTTACAGAAATCGTTCTCCTTGAACTATTAGAGAAAGGGGGAAAAATCACTTATAATTCTCAATTTTATTTTAGTTGCACTTTCTGATATTAATAGGATTTTGAAAAGTTGGACTGGCACAGGGCTAAAACAATGACTATAAATTTATCCAAAGGAAATTGTAGTTCAAAACTAAAGTTACCTCTGATATAAATTAACAGCTCTAGTGATCATAAAAATGAAGAGTTAGAGGTGATTTTTAAATAAACCCATGAAGCTGGAATTTGTCTGTTCTCCCCTTTGTTGCTGTGACATATTTCAGAGAGGTTGTTCAGGGACACTGGGCATGGCCTCAGTTTTCTTTCCCAGATGAAACTGTGTAATCCTGAGGATGAGTTTGGGATGCATGTTGAGATGATATCTTAAACCTGTGTATCTTTTGGTAGTTCTTTGGAGGAAGGTTGAGATTGCATTTTCCTTTTCAACAATTGGTCTTGGAGTGGTACTGGTTAGGGGCAGCATGCAGACCTGGATGCTTTGGAACTAATTCCAGTATTGAAGCCAAAGGTCAAAAAGGAAAAGGATACTGGAACTTTAAAATGTGAAGGCAAGAGTGTAATTTGGACAAATGATTTTGTGTAAGAGTATACAGCATGGTACATTAAATTTAGAGCAATATAAAAAAAAAAGTTAGTAAAAGTAGAGACAAATTGAAAGTATCAACATGAACCCACTTTTTTATTTAAAAAAAAAATTATTTTTCGATTTCACCAGACCACCTCACATGCTCATGTGAAATGGTATACTTCTCTAGTAAGCAAATTTGGGTGTCTACCATTATTTCCACAAAAAGGAGTCGAGTTTCCTTAGATAATAGCTAATTCTGTGTATGGACTATGAGAACTTGAGATGAACTAAATTGTAATAATGTGAGCTTCAAAAAAGTAAATAATGGCTATGATAATAATAACAAGTTAAGTTTATGAAAGCCGCAAGTCCACAGTGATGTCCAAATGGGACAAATATTATGAATTGTGCATCAATTTCTGTGAGCTTACAGAAATTGTAAATGTACCAGCCCATGTGGTGAAAGCATGATCACTTCCAAGGGTCAGAAGGTGAAGTATGGAGGGATAAATTGGCCATGGTGGTTTTCAGCTCATAGTTATGATCAGAATTACCCAGATAAAAGGGTATTAAATCAGAGCCAGGAGTTGTCTGAGAGAAATGGACTTTTTGGATGCTGGAAAGCTGCAAGCAGAGAGATTGTTCAGGGACACTTGGCACAGCTTCAAGTTTCTCCTGCAGAAAACTACGTCCTTGCTGACAATGAGTTTGGCTTGAGAGATAAAAAGGTCCTGTACACTTAAATGTTCCTTGTTAAGAGCTGAGATTATTTGAATAAGCTTATTCTGAATTGTATTCTCAGAAGTTTTCCTTCCATACTTTATCTTTTTACTATATTTTCAGTCTCTTTCTTTCTGCTGGTTATTTCTCCTCAGCCTATAAACCTATTTAAACATCTACTCTCCTGTAAATAAAAAGCAAGCAAAGAAAAACCAAACAGCAAAAATAAACAAACCAGTTTCCCCAAAGCGATTTCATTTCTAAACCTTCCCACGATTCCACTTCTTTTAGTTTTGTTTAAGATCTTTCCTTTCATCTGAATATTTTTGCCTTAAAAATCTTTTTTTGGTGCAGTCTAATAGAAATTTTAATGCTAAACTTTAAAAAAATGTTGTAGCCCTCTGATGAGATGGGTAAGCAGTTAAGGCAATAGGTTGCTAAAATCTCATATAAGCTTATAACACTATTTTATTGAGACAATATTTTTATTTAATAGAGATTTTATCTTTATTTATATTTATATTTTTATTTATCAGTGTTTGCTTCCGATTACTCTTTGATCTCAGTTCATATTTTTGGGGACATTTTTTCCCGTTTATTTATTTATGATTTTTAAATTATTTTAAATTGTGGTAAAATACACATAGAACTTACCATCATAACAATTTTTAAGTGTACAGTCCGGAAGTGTTAAGTATATTCACATTGTTGTAATAAATCTCCAGAAATCTCTGTACCCATTAAACAACTCCCCATTTTCTGTTCTCCAGCCTCTGGCACCACCATTCTTCTACATTCTGTCTCTATGAGTTTGACTACGTTAGTTACTTTATATAAGTGGAATCATACAGTATTTGTCTGTTTGTGACTGGCTCTTTTAACTTAGCACAATGTTCTCTTTTAACTTAGCACAATGTTCTTAATATTTAACAATATTAAGTCTTCCAATTCATGAACATAAGATGTCTTTCCATTTATTGGTGTCTTCTTTAATTTCTTTTCAGAATGTTTTATAGCTTTCAGTGTACAAGTCTTTCACCTCCTTGGTTAAATTTATTCTTGAGTATTTATACTTTTTAATGCTCTTGTAAATAAAATTATTTTCTTAATTTTCTTTTGAGGTTATTCATTGTTAGTGTATAAAAAAACAACTGATTTTTGCGTGTTGATTATCCTACAAATTTTCTGGATTAGTTTATTAGTTCTAATAGTTTGCGTGTGTGTGTGTGTGTGTGTGTGTGTGTGTGTGTGTGTGTGTAACAGAGTTTCTACATAAAAAATCATGTCATCTGTGAAAAGAATAATTTTACTTTTTTCTTTCCAATTTGAAGGCATTTTATTATTTTTTTTCCTGGCTTTACTGTTCTTGCTAGGATTCGTACAATGCTAAATAGAAGCAGTGAAAGCAGGCATCCTTGTCATGTCCTTTATGTTAGCAGAGAAGCTTTCAGATTTTCACCACAGACCTTAGCTGTGGGCTTTTCATATATGACTTTTATTACAGTGAGGTAGTTTCCTTATATTTCTAGTTTGTTGAATGTTTTTATTATAAAAGGGTGTTGATTTTGTCAAACATGTTTTTCTGCATCAATTGAGGGGATCATGTGGTTCTTTTCCTTCATTCTGTTATTTCACTGATTGATTTTGAATTGTTGAATCATCCTTACCTTTCAGGAATAAATCCTACTTGGTCATGGTGATCCTTTTAATGTGCTGTTGAATTCTGTTTGCTGATATTTTGTTGAGGATTTTTGCATCAATATGCATCAGGAATATTGGTCTATGGTTTTCTTTTCTTGTGTGTTTGTCTACCTTTGGCATAAAGGTAATCCTGGCTTTATAGAATGGGTCAGAAAAATTCTCTCTTAAATATTTTGGAAAGTTTTGAGGAGGATTGGTATTAATTCTTCTTAAATATATGGTAGAGCTTACTGGTGAAACCATGTCTTCTTGGGGTTTTCTTTTCAGAAAGTTTTTGATTACTGATTCAATCTTACTAGTTATAGGTCTTCAGATTTTTTATTTCTTCACAATTCACTCTTGGTAAGTTGTATGTTTTTAGTAATTTGTCCATTTCATCTTGATGATCTAATATGTTGGTATATAATTGTTCATAGAATTCTCTTATCTTTTATATTTCTGTAGGATTGTTTGTAAAATACTCTCATTTCTGATTTTAGCTATTTGGGTCTTCCCTTTTTGTCTTTAGTTAATGTAGCTAAAGTATTGTTAGTTTTGTGGTATTTTCAAAGAGCCAGCTCTTGGTTTTGTTGATTTTATTTATTATTTTTTCTATTCTCTATTGTTTATCTCTGTAATCTTGATTATTTCCTTCCTTCTGCTAGTTTTGGATTTGATTTGTTCTTTTTCTAGTTTCTGAAGGTGAAAGTTAGGTTTTTTTTTAATATACATTTTTATAACTATACATTTTCCCTTAATATTGCTTTTGCTGCATCTCTAAGAGTTTTGCTATGTTGTGTTTTCATTTGTCTCAGTTATTTTCTAATTTCCCTTGTAATTTCTTCTTTGACATATTAGTTTTTAAAGAATATGTTGTTTAATTTTTACATATTTGTGGATTTTCTAGTTTTCTCTCTGTTATTGATTTCTATTTTATTGTGTGTGTGTGTGTGGTTTTTTTTAATGCCTACAGCACCTGGTCTTCCTAAGTGGTCTCCCATCCAAGTACTAACCAGGCCTGACCCTGTTTAGCTTCCGAGATCAAATGGGATCCGGCATGTTCAGGGTGGTATGGCTGTAGACAGTTGTTGACTTCTAGTTTTATACTATTGTGATCAGAGAAGATTCTCGTATGATTTAAATATTTTAAAATTTATTAAGGCTTATTTTGTGGCCTGATATGTGGGCTATCTAGGAGAATGTTCCATGTGCACTTGATTTCTTTTCTTTGGTGGAGTGTTCTGTACATGTCTGTTTGGTTCAATGGTCTGTAGTGTTGTTTGAGCCTTCTATTTCCTTACTGATGCACTTTAACTATTTTAAGTGTGCAATCCAGTGTAATTATGTACATTTACAATTTTAATCAACCATTACCACTGTTCAGTTTCAAATTATTTCCTCATCCCAAACATAAACTCTACTCATTAAACAATAGCTCTATATGCCCCCCTCTTTCTTGCCCTTGGTTATCTCTATTCTTTCTGTATCTATGAATTTGCCTGTTTTAGGTACCTCATATAAGTGGAATTATACAATTTTGTCCTTTTGTTTTTGGCTTTCTTTTCATTTAGCATAATGTTTTCAAGGTTTATGTTGTAGTACATATCAGAATTCATCCCTTTTCAAGGCTATAATATTATTCTATTGTATCTATATACCACATTTTGATTATCCATTAATCTCTTAATAAAATGGACTTGTTTCTACTTTTTGGTTACTGTGAATAATGCTGCTATGAAAATTTGTATAAAAGTACCTGTTTAAGTCTCTGCTTTTCATTTTTAGGGGGTATATACCTGAGAGTGGAATTGCTAAATCATATGGTAATTCTGTGCCTAACTTTCTGAGTAACTGCTACATTTCCACCAACAGTATACAAGGGTTCCAAATTTTTCATATCATCACCAACACTAAATATTTTTCATTTTTTTGATAGTAGCTCCCCTAGTGTATGTGAAGTGATATCTTGTGGTTTTGAATTGTATTTCTCTAATCCAGTGATGTTGAACATCTTATATTCAGTCCCTTTAAAAATTATTATCATTTATCATTTATTTTACTTCTACATGTGTTTAAAAAATTATAATACATTGTTTTTGTTTTTCTTTAAACAATCAACATCCTTTAAAGAGATTTAAAATGGAAAAAAATTTTAAGAGTTTCCTTTTTACAATTTCTGGCATTCATTTTTCCTTTGCAGATATCAAATTTTTATCAGGTATTATTGTCTTTCTACCTGAAGAACTACTTCTAACATTTCTTGTAGTGAAAGTCTCTCAGCTTTCACTTCTTTGGAAAAGTCTACTCTGCTTTTATTTTTATTATGGCTGAGTATAGAAATGTAGATTGATAGTGTTTTTTTCATACTTTAAAGGATATCAGTCCATTGTCTCCTGGCTTACATAGCTTCTGATGAGAAGTCTATGAATTTCTTTATTGTTCTTGGTATGTAATGTCTTTTTTTTTTTTTATCTTTGTCTGCTTTTAAGATTGTCACCTTATTCCTGGTTCTCAGAAGTTTGATTATTCTGTGTCTTGGTATGGTTTTTTTGTGTGTCTTCTTGGGCTTAATTGAGCTTCTTGGACCTATGGATTTATCATTTTTGTCAACTGTAGAAATATTTTGGCTGTTATTTTTTCAGACAGTTTTTCTATCTTTCACTCTCCCTTTTCTCTGACTTATACTATACAAATTTTCAACTGGTATTTTTTCAATGGTTGTATGCTCTGCTCTTTTCCCATTTTTCCCTCTATGTTTTATTTTGGTTGTTTTTCTTGTAGTACCTTTTCTGCTATTAATCTTGTCTACTGAATTTTTTATTTTTTATTTTTTATCTCTAGAAATTCCATTTGGGTCTTTTTTATGTTTTCTCACAATGTTCATGTTTTCTCTACATTGTTCCACATATCAAATAAATTTATACTAGCTGTTCTGATGTTCTTGTCTGCTAATTTTGTAAAATTTGTAATTTCAGGGTCTGTTTCTAATTATTGATTTTTCTTTTGCTATGGGTTGTATTTTCCTGCTTTTTAATATCCTGACAACTTTGGAGTGAAAGCTAGACTTCATGAATTTTATTCTGTACACTGATGGATTTTGTTGTATTCCTTTAGAAAGTTTTGGACTTTCTTCTGATACATAGTTAACTCATTTAGATTTAGTTCAACTCTTTTAAGGTTTGCTTTTATGCTTTATGAAGGTGGATTCAGAAAATTCTTTAGTCCAGGGTTAGTTATTCTTACTACAAAGGTGATACCCTGCTGACTACTCTCTCTGATGCCCAATGTATTGTGAGATCTCCCCACTGTTATTGATAGTAATATGAACTATTCCTAACCCAACGTGAGCTCTGAAATTGTTTGGCCTACTTATTTACTGGTAGAGTTTTAGGTTGTACACGTGGATCACTATTCAGCCAAAAATTTGAGAACCCCATCTTTAGATCTCTGCTGCACTCTCTCTATTCTGTTACCATCTCTCTAGTGTTCTTCGTATAAATCCTAGCTACCTTGGTCTACCGAACTGCAGTCTCACTCTCTTCAACACAGAGAAAATGTTGGGCTCTCTTTGAATTTTTTGTCTCTGCTCTGTGGCTAAGAAACTACTTCTAGCTAGTGATCTGAGACATTCATAGGGCTCACTTTATTTGTTGCTATTTTCCTCAAGGATCACTGCCTTCTGCTTCTTATTGTCCAATGTTTGAAAACCATTATTTTATATACTTGGTTGGACCAATTTTCTAGTTGTTCTAGAGTGAAAGATAAGTTTAGAGCCAGTAATGTTATTCTGGCTGAAAGTGGAAGTTTTCATCTAAATATTTAAAACAATTTATTGCCTTTTGGAGGATAAAATATTTATATTTTCACCTTTTAACTAAATTCTAGATGTCTTTTAAATTTTTTGAGGCAGTAAAAACACTTCAGAAATATATAGACTAATATTACAAATCCTTATACATATAAAACTAGAACTGAATATCATTAATTTCCTTCACATTATTTTCCCATATAATTATATTAAGTATATAGTAAATATATTTTTCTTGCAGTAGGCATTATTCTATTTTTAAAAATATATTTTGATTCATTTGATCCTCATAATACTATGACTTTAATACAGTGAATTACACTGTTGTATAAACAAGGCTAATGAGTAATAGAGTGGTTAGGTAGTATGCTGAAGGACATTCAGCTAGTAGGTAGAGCAGGAATGTGAATCCAGAGAATCAGGCTGCAGAATTTGAGCTAATAACCACTATACTATACTGCCTCTCATAATTAATAAAATGCATAAACATCACATAAAAGTAGAAATTCTCTGTCTTTGATCTTCAGTCTTATTTTTCTCATGTCTTACCCAGGGGAAAATTATATGCTGTAATTTTATATACTTCCAGTCCATTTTTAATACTTTACCTTTATTTACATATATTAATAAATAATAGGCAGTATTTTTGTGTTTTAAATATGTACATATAATTTAATAATATTGATTATATC
Organism: Cynopterus sphinx; assembly: GCA_030015415.1. NCBI lineage: Eukaryota > Metazoa > Chordata > Mammalia > Chiroptera > Pteropodidae > Cynopterus > Cynopterus sphinx. The sequence goes on along the minus strand of CM057383.1, from coordinate 76,027,040 downwards.
TTACATATAACTCTATGACTTGCTTTTTAATATTTTATTCTTGAAAATAGCTTAGGTTGATACATGCATAATTGCATTTTTATTTACTTAGTTGTCTATGTTATATATCACTTATTTTACCTAAACACTCTAAAAATTATAAAATTCTTTCTAGCTAGTAAACATATCAATAATCTATACCTGTTCTTTCTTCTTCTTCCCTGGATCCCCTCTTCTCTTGTTCCCTTCTGCACTGCTTTCTAGCTCTGCTGAGTAGCTGTCCTTCGGGTCCTTTGCCTTCCTCCTGTGTAGTATCCTCAGTTTCCTACATGTTGTGTATTCCTTTCTAGGTTTACTTCTTCTTTTTGATGGGTATGTTCTCTAGTTATCCTAAGAAGGGTACATGGAGAGTAAATTTCTGAAACCATGCTTTCTGTAACTATCTTTATTCTACTCTTTACCCTACACTCAATTGATAATTTTTCTGAGTATAGATTCTAGACTAAAATAATTGCCCCTCTGTCTTGTGAAGACAATGTTTTTTTCTTTTTTTTTTGCATTTTAGTTTCCAGGGGAGCTGATTCTAGATAAATTGTATGTGATCTATTTTTTTTCCTCTATATAGTTTTGAGAGCTTTTTTTTTAGCCTTTATGTTCGAAGATTTCAAAATTTATATGTATTGGTAGGTTTTTTTTTTTTAAACTTTAGTAGTCATGGGTTGTAACTTTTTAATCTGAAAGTTTCTATCTTTCATTTTCACTTTTTTTAAAACACCTAGAGCACCCACTATTTCTAGGTGGTCTCTCATCCAAGTACTAACCAAGTCTGACCCTGCTTAGCTTCTGAGGTCAGATGAGATTGGGCTTGTTCAGAGTGGCATGGCCATAGACCTCTTTCATTTTGGAAAATTTAAAAATATTTTTTAAAAGTAGCTTTATTCCCTTTGCTTTTCTCTTCTCTCTTTCTAAATATTTCTATGCTGACCTCTTGGACCAATCTTCTCTCTCCTATTTGTTATTTTTTTGTCTTTTTGTTTTATTTTTTGAGATAAGTCCTCAACTTTATCTTTCAATCTTTCTATAGAATTTCTCTTATTTCAGTTACCAAGTATTTTTTAAAAATTCAAGACATTTTTATTATTCTCTGACTGTTTCTTTTTTTAGTAACCTGTTTCTGTCTGTTCATGTGTCATGAATAATACTCTTCTTGTTTCTCTGACAATATTACAGTTAAAAAATTTTTCCTTCTCTATTCATTGTCTTCATTTTATTATTTTATTCTGATTGATTTGGTCTCCTTTTTATTCCTGGAGGATTTCTTCAAAGGTCTGGATACCCCTGGTTGACCCTCCATATTTAAGAGTGCGTTACTTAGGAGAGATCCATTATTAATGGTGCTGCTTGGCTGCTGTGCATCACTGTGGGGTGGTCAAGCAAGAACTCTGCTATTTCATTTTGAAACTCACCAATATCAGTATCAATAGGTCTATTCTCTTGGGACATTCAGTTTTCCCAGAGAAGAACTCACCAATCCCATCTAGAATCTGCTCTCTTGGGAATATACCTTGGAGCAAATCCATAGAATGATACTGGGAGTCTCACTTTCATCAAATCTTGATTTTAATTAGGCATCTGCTATTCATTTTTTTTTTTGGTCTGGTCTCTTTGATGTGGAGCCCCTTTGGCTTAGTTTTATCACAGAATGAACCTTCTATCTCATCCTGGGGTGGGAAAGATATGTTGCTTGGCTCTGAAAGAGGTAGAAAGAATACTTGGAGATCTATTCTTTTCACTTTTATTTAGTTTTTCTTTTTCAGTACTAAGCCCCACCCCACCTTCCATAGCTCCTGGTGCTATAGAATATGGAGACTTTCCAGCATTCTGAATCATGGGTTGACATCGGCATCTTCCTGTGCATGCACTTGGTATTCAGCTTTCTTGGGTCTGTTAATGCCTTTTCCTCTTTTCTGTCAGCCATCCATCATCTCTCGTCCTCTATTCTCTTTGTCCTTGTGGATCTATAGCATTTTTAATTCTTTATTTTCATTTTATCAAGATACCAAGAAGGAGAAGAGATAAATTTATGAATTCAAATAACCACATTTAACTGATAGCTGGCATATCTGTTTTTAACCTTTAAATTTCAAACTTTTTTTTCTCATTACCTATGTTGCAGGAAAAAGCAGCTCATTTTAACCACATTCCACACTTCCATTTTTAGGTGGGAGCACTGTCTCACTTCTTGGCTTCATGCAGGAAGACAAGCTCTAATTTTTTTTTTGTCGTCTGTTAGGTGTATAAAATGCTTATTCTTCTATAGGACTAAAATCCCAACCCCTGCTGCCCTTTTCTGGTTCTATTGCCCTGAGGACCCAGTGGGTCTTATGACTGTAGCCCACTGTAGTTTTTACTGCATTTTCAAAGATATTTTTAATCTTTAAGATTTTTATTTTTAATCAACTTATTTGAAAAACACACAAACATATACAATTTCCCCTAAAGTTTAGAGTTTATAGGGGAGATGTCTTAAGGTCCTTGACCCACTATCTTAAACACAAGCCCTTCCCATGACATTTTGACATGAAGTTCCATACTTGTTGCAATTTATTTTAATCTTCCCTTCATCCTTACAACTTAATTAAAAGTTGTTTTGCTATAGTGTCCTAACTTCCAAACCCAGTAGATTCTCCAGTTCTTGTCTTATTAACTTTCTTATTGCATTTAACACCTTGGAGTGCATCCTCCTTGACACTCTAATCTTTTGTCCTCTGTATATCTCTGACCAATCCTGTGGCTCATTTGATCTTTCTTTTCTCCATCTGTCGCTGAATATTGATGCGCCCCAGGGTTTTCGCCTCAATCTATTTGCCTTGGTTGATCTCATTTTAGTTATTTTAGTTATTAACTCACCATTTTAGTTATTAACTATATGCTAATAAGGAAAAAATCTCCATCTGTAGCCCAGGTCTCTCTCTCAGATTTCAACTCTAAGACAAACTGCTGGCACCTCTACCTGAAAAGACCATGGTCATCTCAAATTTAAGATGCCCAAGGGTAAACATATTCTCCTTCCTATGTTCTTATCCTTGGATTTTCTATTTCAGTTGATGACACCAACATTTACCTATTCACCAAGCTAGGAACCTGGCAGTAATTCTCGAATCCTCTTTCTTCTCACCTTCTTTATTCTAGTTATGTCTTTAGGTTGCCAAGGAACAGAGAGATGGTCATTTTATCTCTAGTAATGAGACCTTATTTGGGAAGAAATAAAGGTGGGCTATAATGGCTATGAGTTAAATTTCATAAGAAGTGCAACTGGACTGAAGGTGACTCTAGAAACCATAGGATCTGTACTTTGTAGAACTTCTTGCGATTAATGTGACTCCATCTCTTCTGTATTCACCTCTGAGAGTTAATTTCCTTATTCATTTCCTCCATCCTGTATCTTTTCTTTGCATCATAGATTATCCTCATAACTTTGGGTTGCTATGATCTCTTATGGTTTCAATCCTACTTCTTTCTTCATAGAACCTCAATTTGCTCTTATTTGGGCCTTTGGTTCTACTGGTCACAGCATGGTTTTCTCTATGTTAAATGTTTTGGATTTCTGGAATCAGGAATCAGATAGGCCACACTGCAGGGTACTGGTCAGTCTATTGACAGGCTTTTCTTAATCAGATTTTCATCCCACTCTAAGCACCTGTAACAGGAGGAACAGGTTAATGTGTTATGAAATATGACCACTTAAATTTACGCCCAAATCATGACTGGACGGTCACCCTTCATAAGGGAAGCTGGCATGGAAGACACTATGATTGACACAGTTAGCATATTTCTTATATATATATATATATATATATATATATATAATCAAATCTATCAATTTTATCTTCTAAATGGTTTTAAAATTTGTATTCTTCTCTTTATTTTTCTCCCCATGTCTTGGTTCAAGTCCTCATCTGCTTTCACCTGCCCTTCAGCAACAACTTGGTGCTCTTCTTTCTCTTCCTCCCTCCATCCTTCTTTTTCTTCCCTTAATTGGTTATATTATTGATTTTAAGTGGCAAGCAATGGCATCTATTACCTATTACCTGGAATAGACACCTGAGCACTTTTGCCCGTTGCACCTTGGTATCAGAGATGCTAAGAAAAACACAATACAATCAAGCACTGAGTAGAGCAATACTTTACTCACACAGGAAAGAAACAGCAAGATCATCTTCAGTTGTGGGTATTGGTATGCAATGGTTGGCAGGTCCTCCTTAGCAGCCCATTCAGGGCAGTTGGCCCACATGTACCCATCTCATGCTGCAGCAGAAGGACTTTGTCCCCTCTTCACAGGGGACAGATAAAGCAGTGATGTTGCCAAATGCCATAAGACACTCATGCTTAAGCAGAATAAAAGAACATACGTTGAGTCTGAAATAAGGAAAGATAATCCCTCACAAGGTGATAAATTCAGCACAAACTGTGAAAGTTCTTTATCTCAGTAAGAAAGTGTTCCAGACCCAAGGCTCCTTCTTATCCCTCTGATTGGGGGTCCAAAGAGGTGTGTATGAGCTGGCCTGTCTTAACATTAAGTATGTTTAAAATATCTCTTTATTTATTGAGTAAAATTTATTACTAATTCTTAACTAAAATATTAGATGAATTCAACTTTGTATTTATTTCTTAAAAGAAATCCAGAGGAGCTAACCAAATTAAGCTGTTTTTCACTTCCATATGATTAATATTTCTTCCCTGAGGGTCAGTGCTTCATCAGCTGTGTCTTGGATGATTACAAAATCTCCCAATCTCATCTCAACTCCAATCCATTTTCTAGATTTATTTTCCTAAAATGTATATTTGATCATGCCCTTCTCCCACTTAAAAATCTAAGGTCCCTTTCAAGCCTATTTTCTGCCACTTCCTCCCTGTGAGCTTTCCCTATTCATAATCCCTGCACAGGGCACTGGGCTCTCATCTGTAGGATGATATTCCTGGTCTTCTCACAGAGAACATCACACTAATTTAGGTTTTGGTGTCAACCTCTGTCTGTCCACATGATATAGTCTAATTATGAAAAGTAAAATATTCAATTATTTAATGTGGTGTTTTTGTTACTGCCACCAAGCTATTGATTATCTGTCAGAATGCTGAGCTCAAGCTCCAAGCCACTCTTAACACATTACCTCTGGGGCAGAATTGTGTTATAATAATTTTTATCTAGTCCCAGCCTCTGTACCCCTCTGCCCCAGGGAATTAGCCCTGTGCTATGTTTGCAGGTGGTCAGTAAGTGCTGTGGGCACAACAGCAACAGATTCTTTTCTCCTGAGTCCTTGGTCACCAGCTATCTGGGTGAAAGGGTTAACAGAAATATCCCAAATAAAAACATTTAGTCTAAATTTATTTTTAAGTCCATGTTTAGAGTTAGTTTGAGGAAAACCTGAGGGCAGTAAGAGTGGTGCTTAAAGCACATAATTGAGGTTGGTGCCCCCTGGTGGGTGGTGAGGGTGATGCATGGTGGGGTGTATGGGGTCTGTGACTTGAGTCCAAGGGCTTCTCATTAGGATGATACTGATCCCTCCCTGGCAGGCCATTTAGATTTTTTAAAAATTGAGGTACAATAAACTTCATATATTTAAAGTATACAGTTTGATGAGTTTTGACATATGTATACATTGTGAAACCATCACTACAATCAAAATAATGATTATCACCCCTCAAAGTTTCATTGTGCCCCTTCGCAATCCCTCCCATTGCCTCCTTATCTCCCTGTTTCCTCCCCGTGCAACCAGTCATCTGCTTTTGTCACTGTAGATTAGCCTGCATTCTTTAGGATTTTATATAAATAGAATATTATAGAATGTCATCTTTTGGGAGAAAAGGGGGTCTGGCTTTTATTCAATAGCAGTATTTTGAGAGTCATCCATGTTGTTCATGTGGTTCATTCTTATTTATTGCTCAGGAGTATCACATCGTTTGCCTGCACCACAATTCATTTAATCATTCACCTGTTGATGGAAATTTAGGTTGTTTGGGGCTATTACAAGTAAAGCTGTTACATACATTCCTGTATAACTTTTTTCATTTTCATTTTTCTTGGGTGAATAGGAAGAAAATGACTAGTGTATGAAATGACTATGTATAGCAGGCATATAATTAACATTTTACATTCTCATCAGCAGTGTGTGCAAATTCCAGTTGTTCCACATCCCCACAACACTTGGTATAGTCAGTTTCTTTTTTATTTTAGCTATTCTAATAGGTATGTGGTGAGCTGTTAAATTTTGAAAATTCAGTTTCCTAAGTCCCCATTCCAGGCCTAGAGCTGTCTTCTATTCTGTAAAATGACTATAATGGTCTTTCTTGTAGCATAGATGTTGCAGGGTTTAAATGAGAAAGTTAAATGAAAACACCTGGTAGATATATATCTCTATTTTTATCTGTATTTGTATTTATATCTATATGCTAAAAACTTAAAACAATTTCTTGCAAAGGAGAGCAGAAGATTCTCCTCCATCATCTTTACCAGTTTTTATTATAAGTTCTTAAGTCTTTAGCTTCTGTATAATTCTTTATTGACCAGGTGTCCTGTGTCAACTACCCAAAAGCAGTTATTTTCCCAGTGGTATATGCAAGTAATAAGATGGACAGATTCAGCCTTTTCTCAATAGACAGTACAGTCTTTTTTTTTTCTTTTGTTGAGTATATATCCACCCTCTACCCTAATTATGAAAGTTACACATATTCGTAATAGAAAGTAAAGACAAATAATTCTATAACCCGCAATATCTAGTGGGTTAGGATTTTGTGGTGTCCTCTAGGTTCTGTTCTATGTTGTCTCAGTTGGCTTGGGCTGCTGTAACAAAATATCACAGACTGGCTGGCTTAAACTACAGAAATTAATTTTTTCACAGTTCTGAAGGCTGGAAGCCTAAGATCAAGGTGCCAGTCTGTCTGGTATCTGGTGAGAACTCTCCTTTAGGTTTCAGATGGCCCCCTTCTCATATGGTCTTTCCTTGGTGCCTGCTTACCTGCCTGCCTGCACTGGGGGTTGGGAGGAGGATGAAGAGAGAGCAAGAGTAAGCTTTCTGGTGTCTCTTCTGATAAGACTTGAATCCTGTAGGATCAGGGCCTACCTTTATAATTTTATTTAGCCTAAATTTCTTCCTTAGATGCTCCACCTCACACTGGGGTTTAGGGTTTCAACATATTCTTACAGGACACAGACATTCAGTCTATAACATATGACATACATATATACACATATACTTGAAGTTATATATAATAATTGATTATGATATGTAATAAACATATATGTAAAATTCAATATCATTATTTAAACATTAATATTGATTTTTTATGCCATTAAAATTTTCAGATAAACTTCCTATCAACTGCCTAATAGAAGTACCATAATATTTTTTTTACCATACCTCTGTTGCTGAGTTTTAAGTTAAATCAAATATTCCACTAATGTAAATGACACTTTATACATACATCTGTGTATCTCTATTTATTTTGAATTTTCTCTCTTTGAGATATTTAATTGAAGAAAGTATTTTTAAATTTCTGGATTTTTTTTACCTAAACATTTTTGTTATTAATTTCCAGTTTTTTATGTTGTCAGAGAATGTTGCTTACACAATATATGCATTTAAGAACTATTGAAGCTTTCTTTGTAGTTCAGTATTAACTTTAATGAGTGTCTCATGGGCACACGAAAAGAAGGTGTTTTTGGTGATTGTAGGGTACATCTTTTGATGTATTTCTATAATGCAACCCTATTAATTTTATTATTCAAATCCTCTACCTTACTTTTATTTTCTTAATCTATCAAGAAAGAGTGAGTTTTTAAGTCGTTCACTATAATGTGTTTATTAATTTTCCTGTTTCCAACAATTTCTGCTTTTTTAGCTTAACAATGAATTATTTGACATATAAAATTGTATGACATATTTTTATTGTAGATATAACTTTAATAAATATAAGATGGCATTTTATGTTGCGTTGAATGCTTTTTGCTTGGAATAAAACCTTTTCAGAACTTAACATTGCCACTTCTGAGCTGCATTGTTTTTCATTTGCCTGAGAAATTTTTACTTATTTTTCTTTCACACCATTTTTTTTCTATTTTTTTATGTCTATTTCTTGTAGGCAGCATATAATAAGATTTGAATTTGTAGCACAGTTGGAGAATAACTTTGTTTTAATAGGGTAGTTAAACTCCTTATATTTATGCCATGATTGATTTGTTTTTGTTTTTGCCATCTATTTTATGCTTTTCCTTTTTATGCTTCTTTGCTTTTTTTTTTATCTTAAGCTATATGGAATTTGTTTTATATCCTTTTCTATTCTTCAGTGGCTTGGAAAATATGTCCTATTTTAAATTATGTTACTGATTACCTTTCAGTATTAGAAACATTTAAATATGTACAGTACTTTAGAAAGTTTTTATTGTGATATTAAAGTAAATACATAAAATACATTGTTTGGTATTGAATAATTATTAAGCAAATACATGTATAACACTATCTTTTTTCAACTTTTCTGTATAGTTTTGACACATCCTTGCAAAAATGATATAATGAGGATTTGATTTTTAATTTACCATGATTAGCTTTGATTTTTATTTGGAGCAATCAGTCCATTTAGATTTAATGTAATTACTGATATGTTTGCATTTAAACCTACCATCTTATTTTGTGGTTTCTATTTGTTGGATCTATTCTATGTTTATTTTACTCTTCTTTCTTGCATTTGTTTGGATTTATGAAGGATTTAAATAATAATTTTATTTTTCTCTAGTTTGGAAATGTTTACTCGGCATTCATTTGGAGCTACCGAAACTACATAAATTATGTGTACTTAATTTATCAAAGTCTGAAGTTAATTAATATCTTTAGTCTTCTTCACATAATAAAAGAACCTTAGTCTATTGTAAGTTTTCTCGCCACCTTACTGGCTTATATATTATTGTTGTTATATATTTTAATTCTTTATTTTTTAAAAAATCCCTCAAGTTATTTTACACTATTGTTTTATATAGTCAGTATTTAGATTTACCCATATATTCACTGTGTTCTGAGTTCTTTATTTCCTCTTTATTCTCAGTCCTTCTATCTGGGGTTCCTTTCTTTCCATCCAAAGTACATCCTTTAGAATCTGCTTTGGTAAAGATCTGCAGGTGGTGAATTTTCAATTATTGTCTGTCTTTCTCCCTCATTTTTGAAAGATACTGTTTTTGGGGCAAGGGGCAGGAATAGAATTCTAGATGGGCACTTGCTTTTTTTCAGTGTGCTACAGAGGCCATTTTGATTTTTGAGTGTCACTGTTGCTTCTTGAGAAATTAGTTATCAGTGCAATTATTACTCCTTTGAAATCATCTTTTAGGATTAAAATTTTTTTTCTCTGATATTCTTCAGTTTATCTGTATTGAGATAGGTTGTGAATTTCTATTCACGCTTCTTAGGATTTGTTTGGCTTCTTAAATCTGTGTATTTGTGTCTTTCATTAATTCTGAAAAATTCTCAGCTATTATCATTTAAAATATTGCTACTCCTCTCTCCTTTTTCTTGCTGGGACTCTGTTCTATATTCTGAATAATTTCTTCTACCTCATCTAGTTCATTAATTCTCTATTTAGCTATGTCTGTCAGCTGTTATACCCATCTGTGGCTTTTATTCCAAGAAGTTCTTAAAATTCTATTTATTTAAAAAAACACATGCTATAATTTTTATAGCTTTATTGAAGACAGATTTATTGCAGATATTTAAAACTGATCTTTTATTTCTTTAAATATGGTAAGGGTGATTGCATTTTATCTGGCTTGATAATTTCAGCATTTGAAGTCTTTTTGGATCTATTTCTGTTCTTTGTTATTTCTTCTGGTTCTCACTTCTTTTACTTTAACAGTTTTATTTTTTGATGGTATGCGTGTCATTACCCTCATAGATATTATTTTTAGAGATTGAAGCATAGCATGAAGGTGCATTATTCAGAGAGATTTTATTTTTAATTCTTCTGCATGCTTAAGAGAACTACCAGTCTAGAACCACGTTAAATTAAATTCGTGCCTTGAGGGTTTCATTTCCTCCAACCAAGTGATATGAATTTCAGCTACAAATCTGCTTAAGAGCTTCTTGTGTTTGCAACTTCTCAGGTAAGTTTTTGTGATCAGTACCAAAGCAACTTTCCTACTGGTACCATGAGGTGGTGGTAAAGGGTCGTTTACTTCTAGTTCACCCTTATCTTAAAGATACAGTCTTTTGGGGTCTCAGCTTTCTTTGAAGATGGTTACTGGATAAATGCTGAAATGACATCTTCCCCTTTTATCTAGTTCAGGCACTGAAGTTTGATGTCAAAAGCAAAGCTCATGTTTGCAGAGATAGACACCCTCAGAACAAAGATGGCTTTATTGTTTTTTCCCTGACTGGATTTTCATCTCACTTACACTTTGGCCTGATACTTCTCTGGTATGTTGACAGGTCTTTTCTGTTTTTAAAGAGATTTCTGGGATTTTTAGTTGTTTCCAACAGGAGTATTGGTCTACATTATTAGCCCATCAGGAAACATTATTATTTTTGTTACACGTCTTCTCTTTAAAAACTTATTTTTGATATTTGCATTTAGTTTGCAATTCTATTTACAGCAATTTAGATTTATATTTAGTAGGCTTCAGTAGTCAGTAAATAAATTTTCCCATTCTTAACTCAGTTATGTATCTTTTAAAAAATATTTAATAGACTTTATTTTTTCAGAGCAGTTTTAGGTTCACAGCAAGTTGAGGGGGAAGGCACAGAGATTTCTCGTAGATGCTCTGTCCCAACTCATGGGCAACCTCCACCATTATCAGCATTTCTCATCACAGTGCTACATTTGTTGCAGTTCATGAACCTACAATGAGCCTACGACATTGTCATTCAAAGACGACAGTTTACATTAGGGTTTACTTTTGGTATGTATATGTACAATGACATGTATCCACCATTACAGTATCGTACAGAGTATTTCAACTGCACTTTAAAAATCTATTGTGCTCCACCTATTCAACCCTCCTCCCTCCCTAAACTCTGGCAACCACTGACCTTTTTACTATCTCCATAGTTTTGCTTTTTCTATAATGTAATATAGTTGGAACCATACAGTATATAGTCTTTTTGGATTGGCTTCTTTCACTCAGTAATATGCTTTTAAAGTTTCCTCTATGTCTTTTTATGGCTTGATAGCTCATTTCTTTTTAGCACTGAATAACATTTCATTGTTGAATGTACCACAGTTCATCTACTGAAAGACATGTTGGTTGCTTCAAGTTTTGGAAAATATGAATAAAACTGTAATGCTGTTATAAACATCAATATGCAGGTTTTTGGGTAGACATAAGTTTTCTTTGGGTAAATCTCAAGAAGTGTGATTGATGGGTCATATGATAGGACTATGTTTAGTTTTTTGCAAATATTTTTTTCCCAGTCTATGACTTGTCTTTTCATTCTCTTGACTTGTGTTTTACAGAGCAGAAGTTTTAATTTTAATGAATTCCAGTTTATCATTTATTTCTTTCATGGGTCATGACTTTGGTGATAGATAAATTTAAAAAGTAATTGTCATACCCAAGGTCATCTAGGTTTTTTCCTGTTATCTTTTAGGAGTTTTATAGTTTTGCATTTTACACTTAGGTCTGTGATCCATTTTGAGTTAATTTTTGTGAATGATATAAGGTCTGTATCTAGATTCATACTTTTGCATGTGATGTCAAGTTGTTTCAGCATCATTTGTTGAAAAGACTACCTTTGCTTCATTGTATTGCCTTTGCCTCTTTGTTAAAGATCAGTTGATTGTATTTATGTGGGTCTATTTCTGGACTCTCTATTCTATTCTACTGATATATTTGTTTATTCTTCTGGCTACACTTGACTACACTGTCTGGATTACTGTATATTTATAGTAAAACTTGAAGTTGGATAGTGTCAGTTTTCCACCTTTGTTCTTTTCCTTCAATATATATAGGCTATTGCAGGCATTTTTCTTCTTCAAATAAACTTTAGAATAAAAATAACCTGCTGGGTTTGGATTGGTGGTATAGCATTAAATCTATAGATCAAGCTGGGAAGAACTGACATCTTGACAATATTAATACTGAGTCTTCCTATCTATGAACACCTCTTCACTTACTTAGTTCCTCTTTGGTGTCTTTCATCAGATTGGTAGTTTTCCTCATTTAACTATTGTAAATACTTTTTTTAGATTTATACCTATTTATTCTATTTTGAGGGGTACATACTATTGTGTTTTTAATTTTAAATTCCACTTTTCAAATTTCATTGACTTTTATATATTAACCTTGTATCCTGAACCCTTGCTGTAATCACTTATTAGTTCCAAAGTTTTTTTGTTGTTGTTGTTATTGTTGATTATTTTGGATTTTTGCATAGATAATCATGTAATCTGTGAACTGACAGTTTTAATTCTTCCTTCCTGATTTTCATACCCTTTATTTAATTTTCTTGTCTTATTACACTATCTAGGTTGTTATATATCTTTAAGTATATATATTTTTTACTTTTTAGGAAAGAGAAATAAAGAAGTATGTTTCCTAAATTCTTGTGTACTCTTCTATTTTCCTATAGAGGCAGAGGCCTTCAGGAGACCACAGTCTACTGCAACTTCTCTCTTTGCCAATTCTGCTTCTATCCTTTCCCTTGTTGATGTTCCCAGGGGTACTGTCTAGTATGAGTCCTTGTCCCTAATCTCCACTCAAGTGCCTGCTTTTTGAAGAACTCTCCCTGTAGCTCAAAAGACCCCTTTTCTTTTGGACAGTGGCCTGGCCTCTCCACCTATCTCACTCTCCAGCTCTGTTTAATTGGTAGGTAGCAGAGGCTCCTCCTGGAATTAATCAACAGGTTAACAGTAAGTCTTAATTTTTACAATTTTGAGGTGTCTGATTTTTTTTATGGCAATTTATATATTAGAGTCAAATGAGGAAATGTTTGAATTAGGACAGCCAGACAGACAACATTTTATCTATCTATCTATCTATCTATCTATCTATCTATCTATCTATCTATCTAAATTAGTTTCATGTATACAATACATTGGTTAGACATCTGTATAATTCATTAAATGATCCCCCCAATTGCTCCCTCCCTTCCATGGCCCTCCATTTAGCTAACTGCATTCTCTATGCCGTGTTCCCCATCCCTACTGATCATCTATCATTAATTAGTTTGTATTTCTTTAACCCTTCACCCCTTTGTCCCAGGCCCTCAACCCCCAGACAGATAATATTTTAAATAAGAAACACTCTTTGCGTCTTTCTTTAAATCTAATACTACTTAAATCTAACACCAAGTGAGGATGATTTATCATAAGAAGAGGAACACGATTTACTCAACCCTTTCTGCATTTGAAGCCCCTTCCCCCAAAAAATAAATAAAAAGAAAGAAAGATAACCTACTAGTGCAACACAGTGCTAGGGAAGAAGGCTTGAGATGGGAATTTGGAACTTCGTCTCCTGGTTTCTGCTCCATCACAAACTTGCAAGAGAAACATGCACAGTAGCAATGAAGGCAACATTCAGCCAAGCTGATTTGGAGAGGAAGGAAGGCAAGACAAACTGAATGGGGCCCTTGACAAAGGCAGAGGTGGAAGGCAGTACCAGCATAAGGAAGCATAGGGAAAAAATATGTGCGATGATTTCAATAAACTACATTTGCACAGTGGTAGCAACTGTCTGAAGGCAGAGGGGTCTGTAATTGAAGTTCCAGAAGAATGGAGATGTTTAGAAGAAGATTAACTCAGGAGAGCATTGTGTTTATAGAATAAACAAGGCAACTAGCTTGGTGGTGGGGACAGTGATGGGCGCTCACGCTCCCTTCTTACCACTGAGTGGGAACTAGTTAGCAGCTCTTTCTTTGTCCTCACAGAAAGATGCTGAACTCTGCCTTAACTCCTAAAGACAAATGCTTTCCTCACAGTAACTCCAGGCCCTAGCTCACTGTTGAGTACAGAAGGTATCCAGCTGGGGACCGATGTGTCCGACTCCTCTTAGAAATCATCAGTCATGTCACCAAGCAGAGTGCTGGTTCTTCCAGGTAAAAGATAACTGGTGACTTACTAAATGGATAGATGGAAGGATGAATGTTTATGGAGGCCACAGAGGTGAGCCTTCGAGGACACTGTCATTACATGGGCAGCCCCCTTCCTCCCCGTGCTCAGCATGGATTGCTAGGCTGTCCACGTGATCCTTGGGCAGTAACCCTGCCTCTGGAGCAGCAGGGGTCAGCCTCTCTCTATTCTGGGGAAAGAGGGCAGGCAATGAGTGCCTGGAAAAGGAGGAGGCTGGATTTTGTTCCATTTACAGACTAAGAAAAACTGAGACAAGTTGGGGGAAGCTTGTTTGGGCTTTAACCACCATATCTGTATGAGGCTTAGGACTTCTTGTGACAAACCTTGACATCAACCGGTTTGTTTTCCTGATGCTCAGACTCACATATCCCCACAGTTTTCTGGTGAGGTGAGAGTCACATGGCAAATGCCAGAACTTCTTTCTGTAGCTGGGTCTTCTTGGAGCTTGGGTCTCTCTTTTGCTTCTTCAGGAGCACAAAGGCCACTGGTTTCTTGCCTAAAACCCTCTTATGTATCACTCAGACAAGCACAGAATGCCCTGTAGTGGCCTGGATAGGGCTGCCAGTCCTGGGCAGAAGACACTTGTGCTGGCAATGGGCAGGTGCCTCCTCTTCTCTCTTCCTCTGTCCTGGGGAACTCACATCTTCTTGTGTAAAAGAGAAAATTAAGCAAACCACTATTATAGGTTTATTTTGATTGAACAGAGAATCTCATCTGCATATATGAGAGTAATACAGGCAATAGCCAAGTACATTACAAGCATATTTTCTCTAGATGCAGATCTCCTGGGTTTAGAGAAAGATTTGACACAGGTACCTCTTGGCCCATGTAGTGTTTGAGGATCTGACCATGTCTGACCTCGGAGGGATTGAGAAAAATGTTCTTGTTTTCCCTTTTGAAGATATAAATGTGTCTGGGAAGGGTAACATTAAGCTATAATTTGCATCTGCCTGAATTAATTTATCAGGTTTGCACTAGTCCCCCACGGGGGCGGGCAGCCTGAGGGTGCTGGCTGGCTGGCTGAAGTTTAGGTAGATGCAGAACAAAGGGCAGGGGCACAGGAACAACATATAAAATTGTTTTTTAAGAACCAGCCTACCAATCACACATGTGCAACAAACTTGGTTGTCTCCTAATCTCCACATCTGTTTCATTTCCTCTGCCAAGGCCAAGCCTTTGCTGCCTTAGTACCAGTTCTGATTCTTTTCTGCACATGGATAGCAATATCTTTAAGCCAAGTCCTAAGTCATTTTTATTAAATCACATAGTGGCTGGTTTGTTTTGTTAAATTCTGATGAAATGAACAGTAGAACCCAAGTTTCTTGAATTCTACCAGATGGAGGAACAAACGAGTCATTTGGTTTTCTCTAGCTCATGCTTCTACCTAATAATGCAGGGCCTTGAGCCTATCCCAATGTCTCATCCAGGGTGAGGTGGGTAAAGAAAGATGCCATGGAGTAACTCTTGATTGCTCAAGGGAAAATCCTCACAAGGAGCCCCTATTTGCTTGGGGGCTGGGGAGTAGCCCAGCCTTTGTGGTTTAGCAATGTTCACTCTTTCTTATACTCACTGGTGGGTAGAGCTGGCCCCTGGGGAAGAGGGAGGTTCATAAAGGGCTTAGGAGCTTCCTGGGAAAAGAGACCTAAACTACAACCCCTTCCCTTTTGAAGTTCAATAGTGTAAGAACTTCCCTGACAGATTGGGGTGGACCTGCACTGAGGTTCTTAGGCAAGAACAAAATTTCTTCAGGGAACTCACAATGAGAGCAGAGGGCTTGATCTGTGCCCAACCCTCAGGACTTACTGGCATCCTGAACACCCTCATACCTCATACTTCTTTTTACGTCAATGCTTGATTAACCTAAAGATGCTCCTTCACCCCACCCATGAATGGTGAAGAGTGGCTGAAAAAATCCAGCACACATTAAGTTGATATCACTAAGCTCAAGTGGACCCTCAGACCTGTCTGACACGTCTACTGTTTGTTCTTATTTAATTTGCTCTTCAAGTCTGTAAGATTCTACCATTTGCTCACTCTCCTTAACCTCCAAAAGCCTCCCCCATCTTGTCATCATACAACTCTACCTTTCATTTTTCCAAAAAACAGTAGAAGAAATAAGAATGGAACTATATTTGTCCATCACCAAATCGATTAACCTGTATGCTTCTAAGAGCCCTGTACTCAGCCCTGTACGGACCCTGTACTCTGCCTCCATCCTGAGTAACAGATGTACAATCCCTGCTCTACCATAGGCCGATGCCTTCACCTGTAGACGAGGTTGCCTTCTCTCTTGTCTACCTGAGGATGCTACATTTCCATTTATTACTTTCCTCCTGGATGATTGATGAGTTCTTTTCTACTGGCCTACAGATCTGCTGTAATTCTCGCTCAACTCAACAACCACCTAAAGCAAACAGCCTAAAACAAAGAAGTGAACAAAGCCTCCAAACTTCCTTGACCCCAAGTCTTTCCCTAGCTTCTGCTCCAGTTCTCCGCTTCACTTTAGAGCAGAATTCTTCCAAAGACTTGCCCATTTCATTGTTCCCATGTTCCCGGTTTTCATTCTTTCTTCAACTCATTCCTAGGAGCTCTTGTCCTCAGTTCTCCTTTGGAACTGTTCTTGTCCAGATCACTAGTAATGTCCGTTTGCCAAATACAATGGGTTAAATGTCTTTCTTATCTTATTTGATCCCTCAGCAGCATTTAAAATAATTGATTACTCTCTTCTTTGTTATAAACATTTTATAATAAAATATTTAATTCCTATGAAAGGTCTGAAAAGATTAGAATGTTGTCATTTTGTTTATGACTGAAAATAGTTGAAGGCCTCCACATCTCTTCCTTTTAAATTACTTTAGAAAAAAAATCTTGCTTCAAAGACATCACATCTACTTTTTCTCCCACTTCATGGGCAGGTCCTTTTCTAACTCATTTGTCTCTTGACTTCTAACCTGACTCAACCTTTGAACTTTTCTATCTAAAGACCCTCACTAGAGGGTCTCTTTTAGTCCATGGCTCTAAAGACTATGTGTATGCTAATGACTCCCAAATTTACCTCTGCAGATCTAACCTCTCACCACAATTCTAGGTGTTTGTCTCCATTGGGTTTCTAATAAAAGCAAACACTTGATTCTATATCCCAACATATCCTCCCCCAAATGCTCCTCTCACAGATTTCTCCATTGTGGTAATGTGTCACCTGGACAAATCCCAGCACTCATTCTTAATGCCACTCTTTCTCACTCCTTGTCTAATTAATGACAAGTTCTATCAGTGCTGTCTTTAAATTTTATCCCAAATCTGACTAGGTTTTATCTCCACCAGCCTAAATTGTCACCACTGCTCTTACTTATTAGCCATTGCCTCCTAAGTGGTCTCCTGGCTCATCCTCTTGGTTTCCTATGGGAGATTTTCCTCATAGCGAATGGCCAGATTGATTCTTTTAAAAATTTAAATCAGGTCATGTTCCTTCCTTGTCAAATTCCTCTAATGTTTCCCCTCATACTCAAAATTAGATTCGAACTCTAATGTGGCTCTTGTGATTGGATGTGATTTGCATTCTGCTCACACCTCTGACCTTATTTCATGACAGGCCCCTGGGCTAACTGTGTGCTCCAGTCACTCTAGCCCTTCCACATGCCAAATCTGTTTTCATATCAGAATCCTTATACTTGTTTCCCCTCTACTTGAAATGTTCTCTCCCCAGATTTTGCATGGCTCATTTCTTTCAGGTTGTTCTGTCTCTGCCTTTCTCAGACAGCCTTCCTGACCTCTGTGTAACCCTACTTTCTGTCCCAATCTCTCT
This sequence comes from Cynopterus sphinx, assembly GCA_030015415.1. Classification (NCBI taxonomy): domain Eukaryota; kingdom Metazoa; phylum Chordata; class Mammalia; order Chiroptera; family Pteropodidae; genus Cynopterus; species Cynopterus sphinx. The sequence goes on along the minus strand of CM057383.1, from coordinate 76,009,150 downwards.
CTATTACCCTGTTTCAATATTTTTGTAGCTTTTTCAATTTGTTTTTGTCCCTGATTTCTCTGTGAATGTAAACTCTAAGAGCCCTAAATGCCTAAAAGAATGCCTAGCGTAGAGGAGATACAAAGGGATAATATAATATAAAGTGTTTTGATATAAAGTGAATGGCAAAATGTCAATTCATGACATTAACCACAAGCTAAAAAATAGAGATGTTAGGTAGCCCAGTAGGTAATAACTATCACAGAAGGTACTAACACAGAAATCAGAAGGCAAAGCAATGGAAGTTAAACCAAAAATGAGCAAGTGTAAGACACCCCTGTAGATGTCTCCCCATTAAACGACTTCCACAACAGCTCTTCCTAATCCCCTTGATATTTTTCCCTGGGTGGATTCTCAGTTCCTCATGGAGAAAGGTCTCTGGTCAGTTGCCTCTCTGAGTCACCAAACATTCCTAGACAAACTGAAGGCTAGAAGATACTCAGCTTTGCTCTATCTAGAAGCATATACTATGGAACAGTCCAAGGACCTTCAGAGAAAAGTGTTCTATTTTGGAGTGGCAAGGCAGGAATATTGGATTAGGAGACTCTATGAATTAAAGCAAGGGTGTTCTGGCCTCTTGAAAAACATTGGCATTTTTGTTTTCATTGTAAGTGTGTACATTTGGCCTTTCCCCAGCACATCCTTCAGGGTCCTAGGATAAGCAGAGAATAGGAGGGCATCTCATAACCCAGGGACAGAATGGTGGAAAGTTGTAGAAAAAAGCTTCTGGAGACAGTGACACACAGTGGGAAGCTGTATGATACTTTCTCCAACTGGTAGGTTCTGGGCCACTTAAGCCCAGGGCAGGAGATGGCCTGAGGGAACAAGATGTGAGTATTTCAGGTCTCCCATTCTGATAAACCTGTGATGAAATTGATCATGATGACCATAGAACCATAATCTTAAATTCTGTGAATAAAGGCAGAAAGTTGGTCTCTTTACTTTTGTAATATACACTAGCATAGCATCTGACACATAGTAGGTGCTCAATATATATTTATTGATTAAGGGAATAAAAAGAGTTATTCTAATACTGAATTCACAGATATGGAGTCAGAATATAATGGAAATGTAAAATATCTTTATTTTTTTGCACAAATGAAAGTAACTCTGAGTCAAAAAATGCTCCCCTCTGGGATCTCTAGATCTGATTGGTGGGTGGTAGAAAAAGCATTCCTGACAATGTTCTAGGCCTGTTGTTCCCTGAATTGGGGCCTGGAGCAGAAAGAGGAAATGTAAGTAATTTACTTAGAGCAGGGACTCAAACCATTTCTGGCAATAAAACTCCTTTGAGGATCAGGGGGAAACTGATTCCTACACCCAGAAGAAACATGGGATGGGTAGTAAAAATGAATATCAACGAAGACCTAACTGGTTGTAGAAATGAGGAAGTTTATAAATATTCATTTTTTGGGGGGTTTTATGTTAATCTCTGATTTCCTTTATTTTCCTTTATTTTCTCTTTTTTCCTTTCCTTTACAAGTTTCTCAATCTGCTGCCCTTCACATTTTGTGTTAGGTATGTCTTCATTAGATTGTGGAAGTTTCCATCATCTCCACTGTAGGATTTTTAGCAGCATTACTGGCCACTGCCCAATAGATTTAGCAGTCCCCTAAGTGTGACACTCAAAATTGTCTTTAGACGTTGGGGGCAGAGTCACCCCCAGGTGAGAACTACTGCTCTACTATTTTATATGAGGAGTGCTGGTACTCATATAGTTTACCAGCTATAAGAGGACTGCGTATTGCCATCCTCTTGGAGATCTTGGACTTGCAGTGTCACAGTGACTTCCACTGGTGACTCCAGCAGCAGCCTCTTCGGTGGCTCCAGCTCCTGACAGGCAGATCCACAGTAATTCCAGCTCCATGAATATGCTTCTTTCTTTCAGTGATAGAATGCTGTTGTGTATATTCGACTTTACTGATTTAGAGGATCAGATAGCACATACTTCATGATCAGCAATTCAGGAACCATGCTCACTGGATATCTCCTGGTTAGGTGTTTAGTCTCTGCCAAGGCCCAGTAACAAGCTGGAAAAGTCTTCTCAGAAGGAGAAGAGATGTCAATAAGGAGGGCATGTCTTTGCTCTCTCACCCTGGAGGTCTGTGCCATGATTCTCCAGTTGGAGCTTCCAGAGGTCCCATACAGCCTCCTGATTTGCCACAGACACATCGAGCGAGGTTGGGTCCTCTAGGTTAAACACCCTAATGGCAAGGCTGCTTGTACTTCTAGTCTGGACCCACTCATAACTCACAGCCGATGGGGTCAGCGAAGCCTGCCTTTATGATACGATCTCTCCTCACCTCAGAGGGACAAGGGGCTACTAGCACTTGTGCATAATTTAGAACAACAGGGAACTACATTTTCATCAGCTTCCCTCCTCATGGATCAAGGGCATCACCTTCAGGGAGTCGAGACTGATTCTGTAGAAGTTTCTTCTGGGAGCTGTGGAATGGTAATCACTGCCTCAGAGGGAGAACTGGCAGGCAGAACTCTGCTGGGCATTTTCCCAGTGCTTCATTCTCAGGCATTAATCAATTACGAGCATTTGTTTTCTCCAGTTTGTTAATGAAGCACAGATACTGTGTCTGTATGTTTCAGTGCCTGAGTTGTCACAGCACCTAATTTGCAAGAAAACATAATTAGGCTGGGCTTCCTTTTTCCATCTTTCTCTGTGGGGCAGGAGGCTCCTTGGCTACTCACTGTTGTCAGCCTTCCTTTGTATTAACAGTGACCAAATGTGTAGATAAGGATCCTAGAGTCAACCTTCCTTGCCATCTGGGAATCCTTCTTTAGTATTTCACAAGACACCCAGAGGAGATGCAAGGAAGCTACTTTGTATCAAAAGAATGGATTCCATTGTGGGGGAACTTCAGTTGTTAGAAAGCTACTTCTCACACTGAACCTTGTGTGATCCGGCTTGCAAGTCAGCACTCAAATGAGGCCTTATTCCCTCACAGGCATTTTAGTTTCAATTTGGAGACCTTAGTTATTGTCTTAAGGTCCCAAGAGTTTACTTTCCCAAGACATGTTTAGTTGAAGTTATAAGATTTCATTAAAAAAAAAAAAAAATAGATCTCTGTTAAAAACACGCCCCCACAAAATCCCCAAAATATAAAACAGAGCCCAGTGATTTCAGCCTTGAATAAGAGTATCATTCAATTCGCCCTAAATTTTTCTATTATCATTTTAATCTTTTTTGGATTGTGACCATAGCTTTGGGGCTTCTGAGGCATTTATTATTTCCATTTACAGATGGGGTAGCCTCTGGTCCAGGGAGACTAAGCAGCTTATTCAAGTGTACACAGAAAGTTTAGGATTAGGATTCCAATCTTGCTGTCCTCAGAGACATTCCACCTGAGCAGGAAGCCTCCTACAGATGAGATTCAGTATATGACTGCTTTCTGGAAAAGAGAAAGCATTAGTCTGTTCAGCAGTTTCTCTCCTCTATTCCTAAAACAGAAATGTATGAACCAGAATGAAGAAACTCTCATTTCCAACTTGTTCAGTAAATTTTCTCTCCATGTGACTTTTCCTTGCTTGCGACTATTTTAGTTGATGTTTGAAGACAACCTGCTTTAAGCTTAATCTTTTCCAAAGCTATTTCTTTGAATTTATCTGTTAGAGTCTTCATAGGAACCAGCCCTGTATGGCTGATAGTTTTAAGGTCTTGGTTTATACCGGACACCACTGATTTCTGATGGGGCAGAGACCCCTTCCAGGTCAGCTTGTGGACAGCACATTCAGATGGGCCATAGCAGGGGCATCAAGAACCCAGTCAATACTAAGTGCAATGTACAGTAGCCAAGATATGGAAGCAGCTTAAATGTCCATCAATAGATGATTAGATAAAGAAGTTATGGTCCATATATATAATGGAATATTAATTGGCCATTAAAAAAATGAAATCCTACCATTCACAACGACATGGATGGACCTAGAGGTTATTATGCTGAGTGAAATAAGTCACAGAAAGATAAATACCCTATGATTTCACTTATATGTGGAATCTAGGGAACAAAATGAACAAAGTAATCAAAAACAGACAAATATGGAGGACAGTCTGGTGACAGCCAGAGGAAAGGGGATTGGGGGGTTGGGAAAAAAGGGTGAAGGTTAAAGAAGTACAAATTAGTAATTGCTAGATGGTCACAGGGATGGGGAGTATGGCATAGGGAATGAAATTAGCATTAATGAATGGCTAGGTGGAGAGCCAGAGGAGAGAAAGAGCAATCAGGGGGATTGTTTTATAAAGTATATAAATATCTAACCAATGTACTGATTCTTGAAACTAATAATAAAATTTTAAAAAATGATAAGAAAATAGTGAATTCACACTTAACATGTACCGAACACTATGCTACCAAGATTTCACATTGGTGAGTTTCAGCAGATATTTTTGGAAAGTATGTGAAGGCATACATCATATATTACAAGTAAATAAAAACAGATTTTTAAAAAGTGGTATTGCCAGTGGGTCGAGGATCTCAGGCCCCAGAAGGTTCCATTCATTCTGATGTTCTCATCAGTCTCTGGAGATAGGAACATCAGTAGCCTGAAAGAATAGTCTTATCATGCCTTTTCGAGTTTTATGAATGTCCATCCCCCTGCAGGATGGCTTTGAAACCTCGGCCAGGGAACTGCACACGAATTTGATCCTTCCTTAATAACCCATGTGTAATACTGTCTGTCAAGAACTTGCTCACTCCTAGGCACTTGTGACACATAGCTCATCTTCCCATCATCCCTTTAGCTATATTATCCCTCTTTTTCCGATGAAGAAACCGAGGCCAGAGGTTAAATGATTTGCTAAGTTTGCATAGTAAGTGGCAAGGCTGGGTTCAACCTTGAGTGTGCTTTACTGTCTCTCTCCTTCTCCTTCTTTCTTTCACGCCCCAAATTACCAGCTCATGAACCCCAGAGTTGCCTGACCCCTAAAGGGTTGCCTTTTCTAGACTCACACCACTGTGTAGTTACTGACAGCTGTGTTTCTCCTAAGATGCTCTGGTGAAAGTGTTGCATGGCACCGTCTCTCCTGGTCTGCTCGCTCATGTGGAATTCCGAGTTTCTCCTTCTCTGGACCGAGACCCCCAGGGCTCTGCTGTTGGGGCAGCTTTTCTGGGGGTTCGATGTGTAGTTCGTTATGACTGAAGTGAAAGATACAAGGTATCTGCAGCCACCAGTGGCCTCAGCTGTTGCCTGGGCCTGACTTCTTCTCTAGAGAGTCAGGATTTAGGGAGAGGGGAGTGGTTGGTGAGAGAAAGAGAGGGTCACGCTATTTCCTGCAGAGCCCACCTCTCTTCCTTCCTACTGTCTGAGCTGATGACATTTGTACCAGCTGCTCCCAAAGGGAGTCATTTTGGTGAAATGTCACAGGCTTCAGCATGAATGATCCTTCTCCATCCTTCATTTCTTTCTCTTCCACCTCCCTTATATCCCTCAAGTGCCTTTTTTGTTTTAAAAGGACACTGCCTTGAAATTCAAGTGCAGGGAAAAGTAATTACATTTTCTCTTCAAGTCTGCCTCTCAAAAAACCTCCACATCATCTCTGGCTGAAACACAGGGATTATTCCAGAGGGAAATGTTATTAGTCGTAGCTGGGCCTGCTTACCTCTGGGTTTCACCAGCCACCTTTCTCCCATGCTGAGGGCAATGGTGACAGTGTGGTTGATTCTGCAGCCTTGCTCCCTTCTCTGCCACCTTGGGAGAGCTGAAATCAAATGTCTCATTCAAAGTCACACAAGCAATAAGTGGTGAGTTCACCTGGATTTTCAGCCAGAGCTTTCTGATTCCAGAACTACGCATGCAACAACTCTACCATGTAATTGCAGTGACTTTGTTTACAGAATATAAAATTGGGATACATTGTCTGACTAGTGGTTGTTTGCATTTCCTGACTTATTGCTTTTCTCAGATTTCTAATTTGGAAAGCCATTTGAAATTACCAAAACGAAATCATGCTTTTTAATATGTTTAATGAAATCATCATTATGGGAAAAAATAAATCATATATGATTGAAAGTATCCCAGGAAACCCAGCACATGGTTGCTATATGACCAGGATCTAATGGTCCTAGATTCTCGTCCTGGTTTAGCCCTTAACTAGCTATGCGATTTGCTTCGTTTCTTACTTGGTAAAGTGAGGGTTGGGTCAGATGATGCCTCAGGACCTCTGTAGCACTGGTGTTCAATGACCTTGTAATCTTAGGTGCAGACCTCATTATCTGGACTATCAGTGATATATAAATGAGATTCTAACTTTAGAAATGATTTTGCTCTTCTACTTTGGAAAAATCTTGGCAACATCTAAATCTAGCCTTTGCCATCTGGGGCCCTATACTGTTCTCTGGGGGGTCTACTTCTTTCTTTGCCAGATTAAACCCTGGGAACTTATTTTTCTGATGTTTCCAGTAAAATGATCTCTTGGACTTGCCTCCTGGCTTGCTCTATTCCCTCCCTTCATGCCATTTCTTAACAATGCCTCCTTCTCCTTCTCTCAACCCTCCCCTAGCCTTCCCCGCCCCTCCATTTGTGCTGCTTTCCTGTCATGCCTCCGCAGGCATCTCCCATTCTTCCTTTCATATTTCAGTCTCTCTCTGTGCTGGTTCCTTCTTTTTCATATAAAATAGAGGCTAAGTCTCCTTGTACTGAAAAGGACTAATAAACCTTGGCTCTGCTGTCCTTGCCTCAGAGGGTCACATTCTCTCCTTCCCATTGCTTCTTCCCTTCACTGCCCCCTATTCCATTTAGATTTTCCTGCCCTATCCACACTTCTGAAGTTTTCTCATAAAGAAAACCAGAGATGGCCTATTGAGATCCAGCAGCATTTCTCCTTATTTTCTTTGACCTTTCTGCACCAGTTGGCACTGTCACTTCTAACTTTCTCAAACACTCTTTTTTGGCTTCAAGTGTCAACATACTGTTTTCCACCTCTGTCTCCTTCACTTTGGGAGGTTCAGACTTTCACTTACTTTCTACTCTTTTTCAGTGATCCATCTAATCTCATGACTTCCACTAAATAGCTTTGAGATTCTGACACCAAATTTCTAACTGTCCCATGGACGGCTTCACTTGGTTATTCCATTGTCACCCTACTTAACATGTTTACACTGGAAGTTACCATCCTTGGTTAAAAGTCTGCTTCCCATCCAAATTTCTCATAGCTGTCAATTTGATGTTATTCAATTAAGTGGATTTGAAATCTAGTTGGTGTTCCCCATTTCTCCTTGTCCCTCACTCACTCCTTATTCATCACTCACTAAGATTGCTCTGTTTGCTGTTCATAAAGTCCCTCAAATGTGTAGTTTCCCTTTCATTCGGGAGCTACTGTGGTAGGTGGAGGCCGAGCTAACCATCTCCTATAACCATTGAAAGTTGTTCACTCCCTTTCCCATAATAGGTAAGGGACTTTTCAGTGTCACAGCTGTTGTGGCACAGACCACCGGCCCTGGTTGGTCACTCCCCTTATGGACCACCAGCCAATTAAAATACACTTTCCTTATATAGAAGGAACATGCAAGTCTGTAACTATGAGGAAGTATAAAATGTGTATAAAAGAGAATGCTCCCCTGCGATCGGGGCTCAGCCTTTGATGTGAGTCCGCTGAGCCAGTGCCAGCACCAACACACGCTTCTTCCTGCTTATTGCCTCTGTGTCCCATTTCTCTGTCTGAGTATCCTGCAACACTACCATCCTGTTTCTGACCCACATAAGGAATCACTAGTCATTAATTTCTTGATTCTTCAACCCATCCTATTTTCCTTTATACCAACGCTCTTTCTAAAATACCATTTTGCACATTTTACTGTATTCTTCTGATGTAGGACAGGGCAAATTTCTCCAAGTGTGTGGGGAGGAGACCAAACCCTGCACTGAGAGAAGAGAGTCCTTTGGCGGAGAGTGTAGAAAGAAGTCAACACACATGCCAAAGTCAGAATCCAAAGGAAAGTTTATAGCAAAGGGGTAACACTCCACAGACAAGAGTGTGGTCTCCTCTCACAGGCAGAGTGAGTATGTAGTATGAAAAGGCAAGAATATGTAGAGTGAAAGCCCTGCTGGCAGTTCCCAGCCTTTAATCCATAGGTTCCCCTTGGATTTAGATGTAGGGAATGACTCTTGGCTCCCTCCCGTTTCCCCTTCACAGGTGTGGGGAAGGGGTGGTTAGCAATCCCAGCAGAAATCTTCCTTTGTTCTGCAGGTGTTCTCCTGGCCTGGCTGCAGGCCTCATCAGCACATTGCAGTCTCTGAATGTGGCTTGATTAACATTTTTAATTCTCTTGCTTCCTTCCTAGTTACTTCCACTTCCTGTGTTCCTAGTACTAAATAAACTTTCAGAGCTTCCCAGAGTAACACCCAAACTCTCAGATGATGTTCTAAGGCACCTTAAATATGACCCTAATTTATTCCGCTCTTACCTCCCGTATGTACTCACCTTCTTAGACAAAGCACACATGATTTTCTGCCTCTGTGTATCCAGTTTGTGTCTCCTCAATCCCATGTGCTTGGGCAAGCAATGGGCCTCCATGAAACTCGGTTTCCTCATCATAAAATGGTAATAACAACTCCTCTGGTTTCCTTTGGGAGTTGTGAAGATAAATTTCACTTTTTCAACAGGCATTTATCAGGGCAGTGCTTCCAAATATGTGTCAGATTCTGGGAATTTGCAAAGCAAGTTATGGCCCCCCTCCTGAACTACTAAGGTAATTGGGGAAACTTGCATTTAAAAACCCACTGGATCAGTAAGGTGGGATGGGCAAAAGTTGGCTGGTGGGCATGCACACTATGGGCCCAGCCTAGCCCTGCCCCTTTGACTTGAGACCTGCTCAGGGCTCTCCTTTGTCACCCTTCACCATTGACTCCCTGTCTTCCTCCTACTCCCTCAGGTCCCAGTTCTCCCTAAGGTGAAAATAAGTAATAATGGATGCTAATTTAATGTGTTACTTCTTCCAGGTGACATATTTACATTTTAATAGGAGACAATGCAAACGAGATTATTTTAAGCCCCATGGCAGATGGGTGGGTAATACTTTGAGTCAGGGAGGATTTGGGGGGTCTTCAATCACACTGTGTAGGCACCCACTGATTCTCCTCATGGGGCTGGCTTCACTCAGGAGTCCAGGGATGAGGGTCTCTCCCAGGCAGTGCCACCTCTCCAGGCTTTCCGAGTGCTCTGGAGTGTGGGCGTCTAGGTGCAATGACAGATGAGACATCTGTTCCATGATGGGCTATTACCAACAATTCATTACTGCAAAATGGACTTATCCTCATTAGCCCAGGAGCTCTGAGTTTAATGTGGCATTCTGCAATCTCAGGTTCTGCTGCACACATTGAAGGCGTGCATCACGTTTTATAGAGCCGGCAAACCTGAGCTTCAGAAAACAATGGAGATTTAGCATGTCTCTTGAATTAGTTGACATATTTATTCTTCATGAATCAGCCTGTTTTATAGACAAACACTGTAGCTTACAGCCTCATTATTAAAAATTAGTTCGCCCCACTGCTCTGCCCAAGGACACAGTTCTCCTCAGGGAACAGTTTTGCCCTTATCATCCTGCTGCTTTTGCAGTAGGCAATAGGTTTCTGAGTTTCTGGTCTGGGAATGTGTCTCCTGGGGCAATTCCTGGGGGAGGAGCTGGGTCTGTGGTCTCCAGTTGGCCCTTCATCACTACTCACCTGTGTGAAATGTGTATGTCAGGCCTTTTCAGGAAGGTTCTTTTTTCCTTTCTAATGCCTACCAGAAAAACTATGGTATATAGCCACGCTTTTTTGAGGAGTGAATTATCCAGAACCAGTAATCAGTTCAAATAATGTGCAACAGACACAGTGTCAATTTCCTAAACTTTGATATTACAGGCACTGCCGTTGATGCGTGAACTCCCTGCCTGGGCTCAGCTTGTCTTCGGGAAATTACACAGCCTCTTGTCACACTCCCACAAAATGACAGTTTTTCCAGGTTTCTTTTTCAGTAGCTCAGGGATCCCTAAAATACCTTCTATCTAGAAATATCTATGTTGCCATTTACCAAACTACAAATCAAAAATTAGGGGATTCTTTAAAACCCATGCCTCAAATTCTAGATGTCCTGCCTCACTGATGGTGGGACAAGGAAGATAACTTTTGGGGGCCAAAGCATGGTTGATTATATTTTCCCTTAGGAGTTAAATTTGATCTTTCATTTTCCTCATTCTGTTATGTCTTACAAATATAAAGTAGCCTGTCTCCCATGCTAAAAGGTACTTCTCCATCCAACTACCCACCCCTTTCACAGATGTATGTTAGGTACTGGGGCTGTTCAGGACATGAGATTCCCAAGAGACTGTTTAACTCTTGCACAGACAGAATTCAATAAGATTTAACAAGCACTTGTTGAGGCTTTGCAGTGGATCAGGCCCCAGGATGACAGGAAACCCAGAGACTCTCTGAAAGAAGCACAATGTCCCTGCAGGTCAGAATAAGATACATGCTTTCCTGCAATAAGTTTTTGCTCCCACACAACCTGCTGCTTTCCTGCTCAGTGAAGGGAACTCGGGGATGACATTGCCATCAAGATTCTCAGCTCCTTGAGGAGTCCCAAATGAGGTGCACAGAAAGATAGTCAGAATGTTCTTATGTTTGAGGAGAACCTTCGCACCCACTGCCTCACCAGCATAAGCTTCTTTTCTCGCCCCCCAGCTCCTATTTATTTCTCTATTATCATAATTGTCTTGATAGAAAACCAAAGGTTCTGTCTAATTTCCCTGAGCTCAGAAAGAGAGGCTGTGTGATGTTGGGCAAATTTTTTTTGCATTCATCAGATGAAGACATTTAGGTTGTTTTTACTTTTTGGCTATTATGAATAATTCTGCTGTGAACATTCACATAGAAGCTGTTGTGTGAATGTACGTTTTCATTTCTCTTCCGTTTATACCTAGGAGTGGAATTACTGGGTCATGTGGTAATTTTATGCATACTTTTTCATGAAGCTGCCAGACTGTTTTCCAAAGCGGCCATAGTATTTCACACTTCCATCAGCAAAGTCTGAGGATTCTATTTTTTCTCCATTCTTGTCAACATTTGTTATTAGCCAACTTTTTTTTTTATTATAGCCATCCTAGTGGGTGTGAAGTGGTATCCCATCATAGTTTTACTTTGCATATCCTTAATGATTTATGACATAGAATATCTTTTCATGTGCTTATTGACCATTTGTATATTTTCTCCGGAAAAAGTATCTTTTCAGATCTTTTGCCCACTTTTAAATAGAGTTGTTCAACTTTTTAATTATTGAGCTGTCATGAGTTTATATATTCTAGATACAAGTTCTATCAGATATATGATTTGAAATGTTTTCTCCCAGTCTCTCGGTGGCTAAGTTTTTAAACTTTTCTTACCCACAGTTTCCTCATTTGGAAATTTGAGATAATAATGGTATCTGCCTCTTAGATTAGGATTAAGTGAATTAATAGATAAAAGCATTTAACCCAGGGTCTGTAAAAAAACAATTCTTAATATATGTTAGCTACTTTATTATATATATTTTATCTCATTTCTTCCTCAGGACAAGAGCCTTAGTTACATAATCCTACTTTTCTCTATAGGCCTGTGGTATAGGAGATGCCTCTGGAACCTGAGTTTCAGGGAGACACCTTCTGGCTAAAGGCAGCAGAATAACAAGAACCAGGGTTATAGTGGCTGCCCTTTCTTGAGGGTTTCCTACTTGCCAACCTTCCTTATACTGCTTTGCAAGCTGGGTTGCAGTAGGGGCTTCAGTAACAATGGCTGCCACGGAACCTGGCCTGTTCCCCCTGGCTGGTGCATGGTGTAGCTTGGTCAGCTGGACCAGGGCCATAAGGACAATGGGCATATGTAGCCCCTGTGGAATCAGGACTTTGCATGAAGAAGTCAGATGCCCAGGGCCTGGTGCTGGTCTGGCATGTTTTAAAATGGGACCTAAGATAGCAGTTCACTTGAGAATTGTTGTCTTTAGTTGGTGCTGGGAAGGAAGGGAAAAACATGTTCCTGATGAGAGTTTTGCCATCACCATTCACTGATAAATCATTGCTCAAACTGTGTGAGATACTTGCAAGGTGACTACTACACCCAGTCTGAGAAAAAGTTATCCATTGCCGTCAGTGTGAGATTTGGAAAACAAATGCACATGTAGTTTCAAGGCTGGTGTATGTTGGCTATTTATTTGCAAGATGGTGTTAAACAATATCCAGGGGAGCATAGAAGCTTCCTAGTATCACTCCCAACTCCTCTGAATCCTTAACAACCCGTGTTGACATTCCTTACAAATCCTAAAAACTGAAAATGTTCCATATCCTTGCCGGTCTTTCTTCCTTCCCTCCTCTCTAGGTAAGTCTCTTCCTCATTTAATTATTTCATGTCTCCTTGTGCAAGCCACTGAGCAAAGTACTGAGTGAGATGGAAGGATAAAACATTGTCTTTGTCCTTAAAGCTATCATAATTTAGGAATCTGAAAAAGCAAAGCCTGAGGCGAAAGTCTGCTAGCATGTTATTGCAAAGTGAAAACCAAGGAAGTGGGAGTGAGGGAGGAAGGGTGAGCCAGGCAGGGAAGGAACAAGATGAAACACAAGGGGTATATTATAGACTGGCCGCTGCTTGATACAAAGCACCGATAATGGCTGTCTCGTGACGCCATCCTCATAGAGGCCATTTGAGTTACTGAATTTCAGACAGTTTAGCAAAGAGAGGGGCAAAGAGAGGGGGTGCTTTTCCATTTTTTGTTCCCTTTCACAAAACTTTGCCCTGAGGAGTTAACTCGTTTGCATGACAGAGTTCTTGCAGGGGCTAGAAGCCAGGTCTCACCCTGTACTGTGTATGATGACCCTCTGAGTCTGGAAGGGGAGGCTGGGCCCTGGTTGGTGAAGTCCACGCAGAGTCAACAGCTGATGTGGAGTAAGTAGCCAAGGGCACCAAGAGAGGGGTGGCCAACAGGATCTAAGGGGCCGTGTGGGAGATGTTGATATGATCCAGGCTGGCACTGCTCAGCTCTGCGAATGCTCTCTCATCATATCCAGTCTCCACATTAGAATAAGAGCCTGCATTTTTGTGAGAACAAAATACCTTAACTTTTTCCCTGAGGGAAAAATACAAATTCATTCAGTCACAAATTCTCCACCAAGGCTGTAACCAGTCACTCTGAAAAGAGGATAAGTGAAAGAATCTACCATTCCCACCTTTGCCACAGGTTTGAGGATGTAGGTACTATGCCGCACTCCACCCCCCACCCACCCATCAGTACTCATTCTAGATCTCTCTCACCTTCAGTAAAAGTTCTAGGATGCTTTCCTAGGCAGTTGCCCAGTAGGCTTCTCCATTTTAACGTGCATGAGAACCACCCGGGGTTGTGTTTAGGTGCAGATTTGGATTCAGTAGTCTGGGAGGAAGCCTGAGAGTCTGCATTTCTAAGAAACTCTCAGGTGATGCTGATATGACGGGTCCAGGTGTCCACTGGGTAGCAAAGGCCGAGACTACATCTATCTCTTAATTGCCCTTCCCTGTCATACCCTTGCTAGACCATGGTTGCTACAATTGCCCCTTTATAGTTTTTACTGGGTTTCAGTTGCCTAGGAAAGTCCCAATAAACCCCCAGAGCTCTGGAATTAATCCTCTCTGTGCCTGCCCACTGTGCAGCAACACAATTTCTTCTGGGAATCGGGTTATTAACCCCACCAGTACAGTAACTCCTGCTATGTCTGTTTGTCCACTGGCTTGGGGAGTGCCCAGTGACTCTGCTGTAGTTGCAGCTTCAAGTCCAGTGGAATCTGGACTGACAGAAAGTTTCTTCCTTGACAACCAGACCTCTTACCCTCCAGGGCCTAGATTGCAGGCAGTGAAAATTTGATTAGTGGGGGACAGAGGCCTGGTAGGGGCAAGTCCTCCATCTACTCCTTGGTTCCCAGACTCTATGTCATGGCTGTTGGGGACATGGTAGTATAAAGAATGTTGGTTCAGTGCATATCCCACCTCCCAGATGACTGTGCGTTAGCCCTTTGGGGTGTTGTCATTGAGCTGGTACCTTTGTTCATTCTGCCATGCTTTCAGGTTGCTAGTTCTAGACAGTGGGGAGCATGGTTAGAACAGTGAACCTTATGTCATACACCCATAGTACATCTCCTTTGCTGAGGCAAAGTAGCCCCAGGAGCCACTGTGGTGACTGGGCAGTGGTTGGTTGGAATCCATGCAGAGCTGGAAACTATGGTGACAATGAAGGTGGAACAGTGGTAAAAGGTGATTAAGGTCAAGAGGGTCTGAGAAGATGCATAAGAAAGGTCTGATAGAGAGGGCTCACACTCTGGTTTGGAAAGCAAGATACAAATACCTAAAAACATGAGGCAGAAGAGATAGTGAACACCATGAGAGTTTGGATGTGGTCAAGGCAAAGGGGATGACCATGGCCTGGGGTAGTTGAAAGTTTACAAGAATAAGTATGACTGGACTTGCTCTAGATGGTCTCACATAGATGTAAACTAGTAGAAGGAAAGGAGAAAATATTCTAGGTGGTCAAGATCAATATAAAGAAGGACCCAGATGTGGGAGTGCACCAAGTTTATTCAGAGACTGGAAAACAGACCAGTTTGGAGCTGGTGTGTGTGTGCGGGGGAGTAATAATAATTATTTTAGTAGTAATAGATAACCTTTATTGGGTACTTATTGTATGTCAGGCTCCATTCCACACTTTTACATGTATTACTCATTTAATGCTCACAACTACTCTTTAAGTAGGTAAGCCCAGGAGCTAGATTTTGAGGTACCTTGAATGACCAATCAAGGAGTTGGCCCTCTCCTCATCACACTGACATTGGAAAAGATGTGGGCCCCATGATGCTAGGGCCAACTTCTTGCTAATCTTTATATTCTTAATTCCTTCTATGGGACCCGGCACATGGGACAGTTACCATGATTTCACTGAATATTAAAGCAGCTATCTTCAATAAAGCACTCATTACATTCCAGGTACTATTTTAAGTGCCTGACATGGAATAGGTTATTTAATTTGCACATAATTCTATGAGGTAGACACTATTAATATTCCCATTTTACATGTGAGGAAGTCGAGGCACAGAGAAGTTAAGTCCAATGCAATAGAGCAAGAAAGGACCATAGCTACTTTTAGACTCGGGCAATCTGACTTTAGAATTCACACATGTAGATTCTAAACTACACAGCCTCTCAAAAACCATTCAGGAGAAAGATTTGGAAACTATATTGGTAGAGCTGAAGGTTTTAAGGCTAGGTGAATGGGAAGGCAGGCAGGTAGCTGTTTTAGGGGGTAAGATAGAATGCTCTTCATTGGGTTATATGTGGTCTCCTTGTCTGCCTTCTCCAGTGAGAAGACACATTATCCAGGCTGCAAGGATCAGCAGACATTCACATAAATAGGTGGTTTGTGTGTATTTGTTTTCTCTTTTCCCCCACAGTGTATTTACACTTAAGATTGAGATAAACATCCATTTGCCTTAACACACGTGAGAATACCTTAGCAACTTTCTGCATCTCTGGCCTGTTGCTAAGCAGTGACCCTAGTGTTACCATGGCAACATCATCCAAGACTCCAGAGTGCTGCTTGTGCCAGCCTGCTGTGCCTGACATGGCATTGGGAAACCATGTTAGCAGGGCCTCAGGAGCACGTTTGCTCTCCAGGCACAGACTTGCTCTTTCTGTTTGGCCCCATCACAAAGCCCTGTTTCCTCCTGTGGGAGACTGCCTGGGGAGAGGAGCTCTCCAATGTCCTGGTGACAAGGCCTCTGGTCATGTCTGCTGTTCTTCATCTTGCTGCTGTCTCCACATCACTGGGGAGCCCTGTGGAGTGGGCTGGGATTCGGGATGGATGCCCAAGAAAGTGTAGGCAGTTTTTCTCCACTCTGTCCAGAAGAGAAAAACTTTGGCATACCTGGGAGTGTGACCAGGAAAGACAGGAGTGTCAATCAGGATTCTAGCAGGAAACAATAGAGGTCCAACTCAGAGGTTCAAGAGACTTCACTGAAAGGACAGCTTACAGAGATGTGGGTGTGGCTAGGGGTACAGGTATGGATTGTGATGCACCTGAAAATAATACTGGGAAGCCCTTACCACCCTGAGTGCTGAGGGATAAGAGGAGGAAATAGTTCTATAGAAATGATTTTCTAGTTTAAAATCTGGAACTCCAGTGCAGGAGCCACCCCATAGTAGTGGTTGATAAGGCAGAGAGTGAGTATTGCAGGAGCGACAGCCCTGAAGGGGAAGGAGGAATGTGAAATAAATGCTAGAAACTCTCTTTTTACATTTTTATCCTCATTTTTTTAAAATTTGAAAATAATTTTAAACTTATAAGAATAAAAATAGTACAGTTTTACCCAAAGTCTTCTGTTTTTAACATTTAATTTGTTTGCTGTATTGTCTGCCCTCATCCCTCATATTTTTCCTTAACCTTATGAGAATAAGTCAGATATATTTTGGCCCTTTTCTCCCAAACATTTCAGTGTATATTTCTCTAAATAGGGGTATTTGCTTTCTTTTTCTCTTAACAGACCCACAGAATAGCTATCAACTTCAGTAAGTTTAATATTAATACAATATCTTTATCTAATTCTTTGTGCGTATTCCAATTTTTTCAACTCAATGATAGCCTTTAGAATATTCTTTCCCCTCCAGGGTAGTATCAAATCTAAGACAATGTATTACATTTTACTGTCTTGTCTCTTTAGTGTCCTTTATTCTGCAACACTTCCACAGCCTTTCTCTGCCTTGTATAATGTGGACATTTTTTGAATATTCCCTCCTACCTCTCTTTAAAAACTCTCTCTCATGTTGGGTTTATCTTGTGCTTCTAAATCATTGGATTTGGGGTACATATCCTGGCCAGAACCTTCCTTCAGTGATGCTGTGTCCTTTTCAGAGTGTTACGTCAGGAGTTGTGTCGTATCAACCTGCCCTTTCCTAATTTTCACCAGCTGGTGAAAGAGTGGTTCAATTTCTTCACTGTATAGTTACTATTTTATCTTTGCAACTAATAAGCAAACTGTGAGGAAACACTTTAAGTCCATGCAGGCATAAGGATTTCCCCTGAGATTTAGCATCCTATTGAGAATTCTTGCCTGAACCAGTCTTTACTCTAATGGTTTCAAAATGATGATTTCCCAACTCCAGCACTCTGAAGACTCTTTAAAAGTCTATGAAAGGAGCTTCTTAGCAAGATTTGGTTCTGACCTTGAGAGGCAATTCAAAGCTGCTGAAAAAGCTCCACTGTTTCTCTGTCTCGGGAAGAGGATCTGCACATACTACCTGCTCCTGAAATTTCTCTCCTCTTCAAGTGTGCTACACCTTCCTGATTTCAGTTTAAACCTCTGGGGTAAGACCTATGTCTTAACCTCTGTCTTATAGAGTGTTATAAGCAGTAATTTCATCTTGTAATTGGTGGTATTAATGAAGTATTTCTGGGTTTGGGGGACAATTAACACATTATTTATTTATATTAACAAGAATTTGAGTGCCTGTAATTATCATGCACTGGACTAGATGCTGGGGGAAAGTTGTGAGTAAGACAGGCATGGAACCTATCATTTAGAAGCTTAAAGTCTAGTGGGGAAGACTGACATTGTGCAGATAACTTTTAATATATTAACGTTTTATAAAAGGGGCAAGTATGGAGGGCCTTAAAAGTATGCACCAGCAGAATCTAACCTAATTTGGGGACAGGGGAGCCCTGCTTGAGGAAATAAATATGAGTCCAAATGATCTTGGCAGACAGTGGATGAGGTGGGAGCAGCAACTGAGAATTCTGAGAAGTGAAAGTGCAGGAGTGCATTCCAGGCTATATGGCTGGGTTTGGGGGCCACATGGCTCATGAGAAGACTGAGAAATGACTAGAATCCAAACTGTGGAAAGCCTTTTGAGTCTTGAAAAGGACTTTGGTTTTAATCTTAAGAGCCAAGGGAAGTTTCTGAAGGATTTTAAACATAAGAGTGACAAAATCTTATTCATAAATTAGAAAGATCACTCTGGCTGCCATGTGGAAAATAGATTTGAATGGTAGAGAAAGAAGGTAGCTGGAGTGGAAGCAGAGAAACCAGTTAGGAGGTTGGAGGGGAGTCCAGTTAGAAAACAGGGTGGCAATAAAAGGGATGGAGGGAAGTTTTTGATTCCTCAGTTTCTTGTATCTCCATAGGGATCATGGATATTATAGAAGAAGCTTAAATTTCTCCAAACTAGTATCACTCTGTTTAGACAGAAGACACTGTCCACTGGAGGAACCAAGTTGTCAAACTAGCTGGAAAGCACATAGAGAGTTCCTAAGGAAAAATTTTACTGATACTTACTAAAAGTAGCCAACCGTGGACCAGGATCTCACTTGTAGTTAATAAATTTGCTCCTTTCTATTTTTACAAAAGAAAATGATCCTATTACCTAGTATTTCACAGTTTAATTTGACTTGCCTTACCATTTGCACTTCAGAACTTTTATGGACATGGCCACTTTTGGCTCCCAGACAACACAGGACTATAGTAGAATCGTCCCCCCAACCCAGCATTCTTTGCTTTGACTGTAATTTTTATGGCCCATGATACTTCCCTATTAATTTTTATTGGATCCATGATATTTTTTTATTAACATTGAGTAATAACTGTTTTCAATGGCACCACTCTTCCGAGGAGCCCTCGATTTGTAGTCCATCGTAACAGTCACTAAATTGAAGTTTCTTCTGTCAACATTTCACCTACAGTAAATCCAGCCATTCAACCTCATCTTGCTTAAAAAGCCATGAAATTCCAAGACATTATGAGAAAAATGACCAATATCAAAGTGCTCTGAACAAGGTGAAATTTGAGCTCTGGCTTATTTGAATCAAGGTGTTTCATAGTTATGGGCTGAGAGTGGGAATTATCAACCTCAAGTTTAAACTCTCATCCCTGTGGGATTTAACCTATTTGGTAAGTTGTTGGTTGATCTACAGTTCCATATTGAGATTGTGTCTGATGGAAGCTAAGGGAATATTTTAGTAGTTTTCTTCTCTCACATTAAGGATGAAATGAGCTTCAGGTCAGAACCTGCCCAGAGCAGAGTGCAAAGGTGTATGAGAATAGCTGTCCATGGGGATGTCTTGTCAAGTTCAAACATCTCTTTCCTTGAATTTCTAGCAAAGATTCTCTTATTTTAAAGAACATGGCTTTAGTATACCTACTGTCAATTTCATTCCATTTCGTGTCATTCCATTCGATGAAAGATTCTTGATATTTCTCATGTTGTGTCTAGCAGGATACCAATATTTGTTAGAATTAGTTAAGCTGCAATTGACAGAAAACCCCAAATTTCTCTCAGATAAAATAAATATAGAGGTAGAGTTCAGAGCTCATAGGGCAGGCTACAAAGTGGTCAGGAACCTTGGCTGATATCTTTCTGTTCTCAGATCCTCAGCATATGGCTTTCTACTCCTGGTTCAATATGGCTGTCTGAGATTCAAGCAATCTTATCTGTATTCTAGTTGAATAAAGGAAGGAAGATGACTATGCTCACTTCCTTTAAGGATACTTCCAGGAAGTTGGACAGGACACTTTCACTTAAATTCTGTTGGCAGAATGTAGTCATATAATCACACCTATCTTCAGGGGAGGCTGTTAAATATTATTATTGTAGGTACATTGCACAGAACTAAAATTTGGAGATTTTATTACTAAGGACAAATGGGAGAATGTAAATCAGGAGCCATCTAATGGGCTCTAACAGAAGATATGCAAACTATGTTCTCTATATTTCTTTTAAGGTCTCCTCAATCATTCTTGAAGTATTCGAAACATTTTAAAAACAGATGCTACCTATTCTTGGAAACTAGTTTAAAATTCAAAGATTAAAGTTTAGAGGAGGAATGGCCTTTGATGTATATGTAGCTGGTGACTTTTAGAAATACCTAGAAGCTTCCAATAATCATCACCTGTCTCTCTGTTTTTGTGTCCATCCATCCATCCATCCATCCATCCATCCATCCATCCATCCATCCTGTCTACACATTTATTGAGTATCTGCTGTATGCCAGACACTGTCATCACAACTGAAGAAATAGGTATGAATAAGATAGTTCTCATATTTAAGGAACTCACGATCTGGTGGAGGAAAATGGCAGGTAAATTAGAAATTTCATGTGATAAATGCTATAATAGAAATAATCATTTATTTTTTTCATGCAACAAATACTTGTCAAATACCTACTATGCTCTTTAAGACATTAAAGATACAAAATGAAAAGTCAAGTTCTCTACAAGAAAAATTAAAATGCAGAGTGATAAAAAGGTCTAATGAAGGTATGGATAGGTACAAATGGGAACATATGGAGAAAAGCTTGAGTCTGCCTGGATAAGTTCAAAAAATGCTTTCTAGAGGAAGTTACTCTTGAGCTAAAACATGAAAGAAGAGCAGAACTTTTCCAACTTGAGTCTCTTCCTCCTGCCCATTAAGGACTGAGGAAATTAACCTTCTTTCCTTTTATGTTCATATGTAATTCTATGTGTCATGGCTTGTATTTGCCAAGAATCTATCCTTGAAGACTTTTGAATAATTCTCTTTGCTACCCAAATGGGTACACAAAGGTATATAATATACCTTGTTATATTTCTTGTATGAGTGGGTAATAAGAGATTTTCACTACTTTCCTTGGTTTTAAGCAGAGTCATAATGGCAATAGTTTAAACCCATTTTGGGGCTGGAGGGCCTGACAAATGCATTTCCGCCATGGTAAGGAACTAGAAACCAAAAGCGATTGTGTCTCAGACGAAATGAAGAGTCTGACAAAATACATCCTATCAGTGGAATAAAATTAGATGTCTGTCAGAATGCATTTGTCCTCTAAATAACCATCCATATGTTTTATGTTTTAATATAAATAGACACACATCAGTTTATCACAATTGCACTGTCAGAGACCCAGCAATTCAAAACAGGATTTAAAAAATATTTCTAGAGCAATAATGTAGGAAGACTTCTGGGGAGTTGTTTTTCTTATTTCTTCTCTTTTCTTCTTTTGATTTATTTTGGCTTCCTTCAGAGTCTACAGTTCATTACTAAACAGAAGTGAAACATCTATTTAAAATCAATCCAATAATATTATGTTCCAAAGCATTAATTTCTGCCTGCAATCAGCTCCTTGCAGAGATTGTTTTCTACTCCCTTAGCTTGCCTTCTTCAGGTGTGGCCTGTTGGGATAATGCTGGGTTTGTGACTACTGGGTACCTGAGATGTAGGCCCCCTCTAGCCCTATAGCTTCCTTACTTCTGAGGAGTGTGGCCTTGGGTCAGGCCCAGGGTGGGGAATGGGTGGGAATGCACACTGTGAACTTTCCCACCCTCGTTTGAGCCACCGTTCTTCCTAATTTGTGTGGGTAGTGGGCTATCAGGAGCAAAGAAAGTTCTGAGGAAGAGAACCAGAGGACTTGCAAATCTGTAAGCCTCAGCAGTGGACTGACTGTTTCTAAGCAGGGAACTGGTTGCTAAAACAATTATTATCTTGTCAAACATTCTGTCCAATGAAGAAAATTAATATCGTAACTTTGTAGACAAAAGCATATTTTGACCAAAGCCCAAAACTCTGTATTTAAATAAACCCTGGAATTAATGCTGTGATTAGCATGAATATTTGCCAAGGTCATAAATTTATTTAAAAAAATAGTTTAAGAGTCAAACCAACCACAGCTGCCATGCAGGAAGGAAGAACAATGTGGAATTTAAATCAGGTGTTCATGATGGGCACATTGCAGTCCTAATGTAGGCAGACTGCCAGCCTCCCCTCCTCTTCTCAGGAAGTCAGCTCCCTGAGCCTCTGTTACTTGGTGCTCTAGCTCTGCTTTAAGCCTTGATGGGGGAAGGGTAGAAGAATTGGAGGTAGGTCATGGGAGGAGATAATAAGGTAAATCAGGTCTGGAAACTCTAGGAGCTCTGGTTTCAGATTTTGGTTTTAAGGAGAAGAGAGACAAATTGGCCAGAGAAGAAATAGATGGAAGGAAACATAACTTTGTCTACATAGGACTTCCTGGATCCTGGTTTTTCATTATTCATTTCTATCTCTGTTCTTCATGGTTAGCTACCTCCATCTCAGCACACTTGGTGACATTAGTCAGAACAAATTCCCAGCAGAACAGATCTCAGTGCTTCAAACTCCATAAGTTTACTCTGAAAAAGTAATTCCTATTCTTAGGGGCCAAACATAGATCCCTAAGAATAGATGAATGAGAAGAAAAGGAGCTATGGAATATTACTTGCCCATAAAAAAGAATGAAATCTTACCGTTTGTGGCAACTGGATGGTATTATGCTAAGTGAAATAAGTCAGATGGAAAAAGACAAATACTGAGATTTCACTTATATGTGGAATCTAAAAAAATGAACTGAATAAGCAAACATAAACAGACTCAGATACAGAGAACAACTGATGGTTGGTAGATGGGAGGGGGTTTGGGAGGCTGGGTGAAGGAGGTAAAGGGATTAAGAAGTATAAATGGGTAGTTACAAAATAGTCACAGAGAAGTAAAGTACTGCATAGGGAATTGGAGTCAATAATACTGTAATAACTATGTATAGTGCCAGGTGGATACTAGACTTATTGGGGGATCACTTCATAAATTACATAAATGTCTAATCACTATGTAGTACTCCTGAAACTAACATAATAGTATATGTCAACTGTAATTTAAAAAATTAAAATTAAAATTTTTTTTAAAAGGAAGGAGTTTTTTTTTCATCATTATAACCCAAGCCCTTGGCACAGTGCCTACTTGGGATATTTTGACCCCAAAGTAATGTTATGTTGTTAGATGTCACATCAGTCAAATTGAGAGCTATTATTACTACTGTGTGATGAGCAGTTTGTTCTTGACTTTTTTCAGTGGATTGGAGAAATACTATACATCTTTTAATGTGTTCAGAAGGACATCAGAGAAGTGGCTTCAAAATCTTACACACCAATCTTGGACTAGAGAATGAGCCTTGGATGTTTTAGAAAGACTGTTGACAATTTTCTCTTGCATAAGCTGTAAAACATTCTAGCCAAGTCATAATGAATATCTGTGAACAAAATAATCAACACAAAATAAAACTGACAGCAACTAAAACCACACATGGTTTTTTGATGGGGATCCACATGGTACAATTTAGATATGCAAAATTGGATTAAAGAACCTGAATTGTTCAAAATGGTGGCAAAGAAAACTCCTATTGGCAGAAATAATAACTAATCATTATTTTATATGGACAAAATTTGGTCAGTGAATCTGATATTTGTTATAAGTGTGATAGAAAAAATAATTCTGATTAAAATTAATTTTGTTAAAAGGAAATAGATATGAAAAAATGGAAATGCTTTAATAGTGGTAGTTTATATAACTGATTGGGCGGAGTAGTTATCCTTTCCACTTCTGAATACATAGTCCCCAATGTCCATCCCCAAAGGCCATTTACCAATTTGTTCTTTGTGTGTCCAGAGATAGTTGATACCATTGATTCACAACCTATTATGCAATTATAGAACTGTAACAAGTTGCAAAAAGCAATATCTACTTTTACAATATGTAATAAAAAACAATAGTTAATATTAAATACAATTTTATCAGTATTTAAATACAACATGTACAAGTCTCAAAACAACATTAAAGAATATTGATTGCAGTCCACTAAATTAATTTTGCAACCTACAAATCATTGCCACCCACTTTGAAAAACAATGATCTGTATATACCAGTATATATTTACCTACTCCACTTTTTAAAAAAATACAAATTAGAGACTATCATACAAAGTGTTCTGAGTTTTGCCTTTTGCACTTAAGTTTTTGGAGATTGTTCCATATTAGCACATATAGGTCTGCCTATTCTTAATGGCTACATTGCATTCCATTGTATGGATACACCAGAATTTACATAATCAGTTTCCCATGGAAGTGCATTAGATTTTCTTTCTTTTGCTACTATGAATAGTACTATATTGAACATCCTTGCGAACACTACCTATTAGATATATTTTTAGAGGTGGAATTAAAATTTTTTCAAAGTAGTCCTCCAAAGAAATAGTGCTACTTAGAACAAATGTACTCTAAGAATGCATTAGTGTCTTTTCCCACAATCATTGCATTATCAAACTTACTGTTCTATGCCAATATAGTAGGCAAAAAAATAAATAAATATAAAGAAATAATTTAAAGTTGTTTTTTTTAATATAAGTAAAATTAAATATCATTTCACATGATTAAAAGTCAGTTGCATTTTTTTCTATAATGATATTTTTCACTAGTTCTTTTTTTATTGAATATTTTTAATTTTCCAATTGATTTATTTAGAAGTCTTTCTGTATATGATGGAAATTAACTATCATATTTTTGCTATATTTTTCTTTATTGCTTGCTTTCTGATGTGGTTTATGATATTTTTGTCATAAAGACATTTTCCATTTCATATAGTCAGGTTTATCAACTTTTTAAATGTGTTCTGCATTTAGTACTATGCTTAAAGAAGTCCATCCTATTACTTTACGTTAAAAAAAACTGTTTTGTGTTTTTTTCTAGTATTTTTACGGTTTAGGTGTTTAAATTTAGGTATTTTATTTATCTGGAATTAATATTGGTATAAAGAAATGAGAAAGGGATTTATTCTTTTTTTGGGTGGTCCAGCCAGTTATTCTAAATCATTTATTGAATATTATACCCTTCCCCTAATTGCATCAAAAATCTGTCTACATAAACCAATTTTTGTGTATTTTTAGGTATCTTCTAGATTTTTTACTCATTCCATTCATATGGCTGTCAATTGTTGAGCCAGTGGAAAAAAAACACTTTAATTAACATGACTTATAATGTATTTTAATATCTGCTAGGGCTAATACTTCTCTCATACTCTTCTCTGTCACAAATGTTTTGGCTTTTCTTGCATTTTATTTTTTTATATGATTTTTAGAGTTCATATGAGGATTGTTTTCTTTTGGTATTGATCATGTTAAATTTACAAATTAATGCAGGAAGATGGACACCTTTGTAAGGACTCTGTTTATCCAAGAAAAGAGAATATCTCTCTATTTATTTAAATTTTTATTTTTCATTAGATGGTTGTTTATAGTTTACTTCAGATAGGTCTTACCTATTGCTTTAAAATTTTTTTTTTCTAGGTATTATTTTCTTTTTAGGTTGCAATTCTAAATGGTATCTTTTTCATTTTATTTTCTGGTTGGTTATTGTTTCTAGAAAAGATATTAATTTTTTAAAAATTAATTTGTAAACAGTAGTATCAATATTATTATTTGGGGTCCCTTTTTAGTTGATTGGTTTTCCAGATATGCAATAATAATATCTGCAAATAATAAATTCACTTTTTGTGTCTTAATTTTAACCTTGTTTCTTGTGGGGGCCTGCAGAGGGTTAAAAAATTACGGGGTCTTATTACGAGATGTTTTTCCAACCTGTTTTGGAGGATGGTCAGGAAACCAGGAAACTGCCAGAAGCATTGATCCTTGAATTCCTAGTACAAGGCGGTAGAGTAAGGGAGTAATCAGTGAGGACTCTGGCTTCCAATTGTTAGATTAAAATCTCACCTCCATCATTTATTAGTTTTGTGGCCTTGGCAAGTTATTTATCTGTAAAATAATAGTTTCTCATCTATAAAATAACTGGGATCCATCCCGTAGGGTGGTTATGAGACTAAATGAGTTGGTCCTCATCAAAGTACTTAGTCCTGTTATTAGCAGATGGAAAGCATTAAAAAAACTTGATTAATATTGTCATTAGAGCCAACAGTCATGGATGCTTCTAGCAGGGCTTAAGTCTATAAAAATCTATAACATATTTACTAGATCTTTAAACATTTAAGATGCAACCTCCAAACTCTGCAACCTGTTTCCTTAATTAAAAATAATACCCTATACAAAAATCTAGGCCTGATAAATTTATTTACATTAAAGCATACACGACTGTCAGGTCTTAAAGTAGTATCCTCTCTTCCATGGGGAGTTGTCTTTTGACTGGAGACAAAGAAATGAAGCAGCCCAGAAGAACCGTCTCTCACGAGAAGGCAGTTGAGATGAAAGCTTTTGATGGGCATTGTTTGATTCAACAACTGTTAATGATCAGGAACACTAAGTGACAAAGATAAAAAGACCATTTCCTGCCATTGAGGAACACACAGTCTAATACATGAGATAGATGCTCATATAACTGACTAGAATTTGCTTTATAGGTATCTCAGTTTGTCTAGACAGTTTTGGAGCATGTGTTGAACAAACCACTAGGAATCTCTGTGTGAGGCACTAATGAGGTTGGCAGACTCGGCTCCAGGTAAGAGGTGAGGTATGACTCCTTGATTCCAGGTAGGAGGTGGGGAATGATTTTAAATGGCTGTCACTCAACAATCATAGTCACCATTTACTGAGTTCTTAGTATGGACCAGACACTTTAGATATGTCAGTATTATCTTCTTTAATTCTCTCCACAACTCTCTGAGGAACGCATTATGGGCTTCATTTCACAGATAAGAAAACAAAGGTTCAGTGTGATGAAGCATTTGCCCAAGGTTAACCAAGTGGTAAATGGCAGATTGGGATTTAACTGCTGTCTGTCTGTCTGTCTGTCTGTCTGCCTGCCTGCTACCATCACCACTATGCTTTATTCTGATTGTCCTCTGATTTAATGAACATGGAGTTTTACCAGAATTTGAAGTGATGGGGCTCTACTAGTGAAAGATTGAGAACTGGAAGAATTCATTGTCTAAAATCTCTGGGACATCAATGCTTAACTCAACCCTGCTTTGTAGCCCATGCTGAGTTAGTTTGCTTAGTATGGTTATGTAGGTTATTTACTACACAAAAGTGCTCAGCTGAGAGGGGTGAGAAGGGACCGAAATCCAGACTGAGCTCCACTTGCCAAGGGCACCTTGGTGAGGGGCTGCACGTATCACAGGAAGGGCATCTCGTTCCAATTTCTGTGATGATGACATATGGACTAACTGCAACCTGGACTCACAGCGCAGCACGAAAGGGCATTATCAGCATTTTCCTCACTTGGGATGGCCACTAGAGCACAGAATGACGGCAGTGGATCCAGCAGTTTTCAAGTATGTCTAGGTATATCTATTTTGCTCTATGCTTTAGAAATGAATTAATTGGTTTTATGATACCCTGCTGTGGGCATTCTCACTCCAGATCTGGAACTGGTCTGGTTTATAGTTCATCTGCCCCATCCACTAGCATACATCTTCATTTATATTGCTTCCTCTACCTGGAACAGAATCAGGTTTTGTGGGACATGGAGCTTATAAAATTTTAGATCCTCTTTAGGAAAAAATATAAAATGGTATACAAAATTAGTTGTAGAGCCTGGGAACAGGCCCATGGAAGTGAGGGGCCCCTGAAATGTATACTCTATAGTCTGCCTGTGTCTACCACCCCCCTTGCTCCTTCTTTCACCTGGGCCTTGTTTCCTGTCTCTGTCTAGCTCTCCGGATGTACATAGTCTAGCCAATGACTTCCAGTCTCTATATCACAGGTCTAGGCTCAGTCACAGGGGAAGAGCAGGCCCTTCTTGTGCTAGTCTGTAGCCCTTCCCACCCTGACCTCCCTCCACATGGCCCCTGAGGGGAAAGGCAACAGTCTAGACCAGAGAAGTGTGGGAGGACAATAGATTCTACCGGAACTTCACAGAGTATGATTAGCTTTGGGGATACTGACAGCAAGAAAAGACATACTGCAATGAGCCCCGCCAGGCAGGGGAAAATGGAAAACACTAGAAGTCCATCCTGGGAGCCTCACTGTGCCCCTCTAACCTGTCCTCCCACATATGCACAATTGGTTGGGAGTAAATTCAAGGCTCTTCTCTTAGGCACCTGGGAAATGAACCAGAGCAGGCTGCTATGTGACCTCATTAGGTGACTGTGGGGGAGTCATGAGATCAACCCAGTGATGTGGGAAGCTATTAAGGGGCCAGGGCAGCGAAGGCTGTTCAGATGAGGTGACATGAGAGCCTGGCCTTGAAGAGTAGCAGGAAGGTATTTTCAGGTCGAAAAGGGGCAACAGCCAGCATTCCAGACGGCAGCAGGAAGCGGGTGGTCAGGTTTGTCAGCTCAGGAACACGTTCTGAGGTGGTGAAGCCAGCCAGCAAACCCACTTCAACTTTGCAAACAAAGCCCAGCGGCAGCCTGGCCTCGAGCAGAGGTGTTGCGCCCCCACAGCCCTCAGGCAGCGTCTTCTGTTTTGGGGGGAGAGTCCACATGCCCCGGGCAGCAGGCCAGGAAGAGGAGGTCCTGAAGACCCGCAGTTCACACCCAGCGTGTTAAGGCCGCAGGAGGTGCGTGGGGGAAGTTGGTACATTGGCATGAGATCACAAAACGCTTTCACGCACAGACACCCTGGAGAAACTCCAAAGAGCGAGCAAACAAGGGAGAGAACATTTTTTTAAGTTTAAAAGAAAAAAGGGTCACAGATCAGAAGGGCTCTGACAAACTACCAGGGAAGACACAAGTGCAAAGCAATCAGCATGTGCACAGATTTAAACAGGGCCTGTTGTGCGTGCCTAGCAGAGGGAAAAAGGGAGCCTCCCGGTTGGGGAGGGTGTGTGTGTGTGTGTGTGTGTGTGTGTGTGTGTGTGTGTGTGTGTGTGTGTGTGTGTGTGTCCCAGCTGAGCCAAGTTACCCTCTTGGGACCGAGAATATATTTTGGTGATCTTTAAAGCCCCCCGCACAACCTTTCAATATGACGTACAAGGAACGTTGTTCTAGTTTTCTTCTTTTTGAGCCGCTCCACCTCCCCTACACTTTAATTTTTGTTATGGTTATAAAGGAAACCTGAACTTTGGTATCCCAAGAGAAAAAAAAAAACAACAGACGTGGCTTCCAGGGCCAGCCACTAGCCCTGTGACCTAGAGCGATGATGAATTCAACTTTTCAGAGCCTCCGTTTCCTGAATTTAAAATGGGGAAGGTAATAAAGACTACTATAGAGTTTTAAAAATACTTTTCATATTAGAGTAGCTTTAGATTTATAGAAAATTTGCTAAGAGAGCACAGAGAGTCCCCACATACCACACACCCAGTTTCTCCCATTTAGTCTTACATTATATGGTGCATTTGTCACAATTAAGAAACCAATATTGATATATTATTATTAATCACAATCCATACTTTATTAAGATTTTTTTAGTTTTTATCTAATGTCCTTTTTCTGTCCTTCACATTTCGGATGCTGTGTTTCATTTAGTTGTCATGTCTCTTCTTGGCTGTGATTTCTCAGACTTTCTTTTTGATGACCTTGACAGTTTTGGGGAGTGTGGGTCAGGTATTCTACAGAATGTCTCTCAGTTGAGTATTGTCTGTTTTACTCATGATTTGATTGGGGCATTGGGTTTTGGGGAGGAAGACCACAGAGGTAAAGAGCCTTCTTAATCACATTGTATCAAGGTTGAATGCTACCACCATGAGCTAACACTGTTGATATAGACCTTGATCACCTGGCCAAAGTAATGTTTGTCAGGTTTCTTCTTCAGAAAGAAGTTACTTCATACCACCTCATTCCCCTTGCAAACTCAGCATTGGGAGGACTCTACCCACACTTAAGGAGGAGGGACTTAAGCTCCACCTCCCTGAAGTTATCTGCAGAAATTATTTGAAATTTGTCTCCCCCCCCATTTATTTGTATCAGTGTGGACTCATGAATGTTTATTTTAAGTTATAATACAATACTACATTATATATTTTCTTGTTCAAATTGTTCCAGCTTTGGCTTTGGGCTTTTGCTTTAGTTTTAATTAGGTTGTTTGTTTTCTTATTTTCAAACTTGAAAAGTTCTGTGTATAAGTTGGCTACAAGTCATTTATTAGATATAAGTTTTGCAAATATTTTCTCCAAGTCTATAGCTTTTTTCATTCTCTTAACACTATCTTTCATAGAGCAGAAGCTTTTACTTTAATGAAATCCAACATATTTTGATATTGTATTTCTTTTGATAGTTCTTTTGATGTTGTATTTCAAAACTCACCATTAAACCCATTGTCATGTAGATTTTCTCCTATTTTTTTTCTAGTTTTAGTTTTGCATTTTAACATTTAGGCCTCTGTTTCATTTTGAGTTAATTTTTGGGTAAGGTATAAGGTCTGTGTTTGGGTTCATATTTTGCATATATTGACAGCTGTTCTTTATTAAATTCCTTCACTTTTGTCAAGGTCAGTTGACTATATTTGTGTGGGTATAACTCTGGGTTCCCACTTCTGTTCCACTGTTTTGTGTCTGTTTCCTCATCAATATTATGATCTGTTGATGACTGTAGATTTAAGTCTTAAAATCAAGTAGTGTGAGACCTCAAACTTTGTTGTTTTTCTTTAGGATTGTGTTGGTTATTCAAGTTTTTTTCCCCTTTCCATATGTATCATTCTTCTTAGGCTGCCATATCAAAATACCAGAGACTGAGTGGCTTAAAATAAACAAAAATTTATTTTGTCACAGTTCTGGAGTCTGGTAGTCTGAGATCAATGTTCCAGCATAGTTGGATTCTGGGCAAGAGTTCTACTCCTGTTTGTCCTGATATAGCAGAGTGTAAATTCCTTGGTGGCTCTTTTTATAAGGACACTAATCCTATTGGATCAGGGTCCTACTCTTATGATCTTATTTAACTTTAATTACTTCTGTAAAGACCTTATTCTCCAAATATAATCTCAATGGGGGTTAGAGCTCCAACAGATGAGTTTTGAGGAGGCATAATTCAATCCATAACATTGCATAAAACTTACAGTTTGCTGATATCTACAAAATAGATTATTAGGAGCTGATTGAGATTCTGCTGAATTTATATATTAAATTGGAAAGAACTGATATATTAACAATTTTGAGTCTTTCAATTCATCAGCATGGAATATCTCTCCATTTATTTAGTTCTTCGATTTATTTCATCAGTGTTTTGTAGTTTTCTACATATGGATCCTGTGTATATTTCGTTAGATTTGTACCTAAGTACTTCATTATTTTTGGTGCTATTATAAATGGCATTTTCACAAATTTCAAATTTCATCTGTTAATTGCTAGTATAGAGGAAAGCATTTGATTTTTGTCTATTGAACTTGTATCCGGAGGCCTTTTGTACTTGCTTATTAGTTCCAGGATTTATTTTTCTGTAGAGTTTCTGGGGTTTTCCATATAGACAATCATGTTATCTGTGAATAAAGACAGTTTTCTTTTTTTCTTTTGCACTTAAATACCTTTTATTTATTTTTTAAAAAATCTTATTGCATTAGCTAGGACTTCCAGTATGATGTTGAATAGGAGTGGTGAAAGAGGACATCCTTGCCTTACTCCTTACTTAATAAAATAAGTTAGAAAGTATTCTTTCTGCTTCTATTTTCTAGAAAAGATTGTGGGGAATTAGTATTACTTTTTGCTTAAACATTTGGTAAAATTTGTCAATGAAACAATCTGGTCTTGGTGCTTTAAAATTTTTTTGGAAGGTTATTAAATATTGATTCAAACTTAAAAAAAAAACCTTTACACAGTCTTAACCCATTTCTCCTTCCTTCCACCTCTGCCTCTGGCAACCACCATTCTGTTCTCTGTATCTATGAGCTTGTTTTTTAATTTTAATTTTTTAAATTTACATATAAGAGAGGTCACATATTTTTTGTTATTGTTTTCTGTTTGACTTATTTCACTTAGCATAATGTCCTCAAGGTACAGACATGTTGCACATGGCAAAATTTAATTCTTTTTTTATGGCTGAATTATATTCTATTGTGTATAGATATACCAAGATTTCTGTTTTCATTCATCCATTGATAGACACTTAAATTGTTTCCATATCTTGGCTATTGAAAATAATGCTGCAAGGAACAGGGGTGTGCATATACCTTTTTGAGTTAGTATTTTTATTTTCTTCGGATAAATACCTAGAAGTGGAATTGCTGGATCATATAGTAGTTCTATTTTTTTTTTTTTGAGGAAATTTCTTACTGTTTTCCATAGTGGCTGAACCAATTTACATTCCCATCAACAGTGCACAAGGGTTCTTTTTTCTCCACATCCTTACCAACACTTGTCTTTTGGGTTATAGCTATTCTAACAGGTGTGAAGTGATATCTCATTATGGTTTTGTTTGCATTTCCCTGATGATTAATAATGTTGAACATCTTTTCATGTGCCTGTTGACCATTTGTATGTCTTTGGAAAAATGTCTATCCAAATCTTCTGCCCATTTTTTTAATTGAATTGTTTGTGTTTTTACTGTTGAGTTGTATGAGTTCTTTATATATTATGGATGTATGATATGCAATATTTTCTCCCATTTAGTAGGTTGTCTTTATCATTTTGTTGATGGTTTCTTTTGCTTTGATTCAATTTTTTAAATAGCTGTTGAGTTAGATATAGAGCTATTCAGGTTATCTGTTTCTTCTTGTATTAGTTTGGTAGTTTATGTTTTTAAGGAATTGGTTCATTTCACTCACATTTTTAAATCTGTGGGCAAAGAATTGTTTTTAGTATTCCTTTGTAATCCTTTTAATGTGAATAGAATCAGTGATGACCTTTCATTTTTTACATTGGTGATTTGCGTTCTTCTCTCTCCCATTAATTTAGCTAGAGTCTCAGTGATTTTATTAATCTTTTCAAAGAACTAGAGTTTTTGGTTTTATTGATTTTTTATTGTTTTTGTGTTTTCAACTCTATTGATTTCTGCTCTAAATTTTATTATTTCTATTTTTCAGCCTGCTTTAGGCTTCGTTTGCTTTTTCCTTTCTGGTTTTGTAAAGTAGACGTACAGGTTATTGGTTTTAGAACTTTTTCTTTTCTAATGTATGCATTTAATGCTATAAATTTCCCTTTAGGCACTGTTTATATTGCATCTGATACATTTTGATTAATCATATTTTCATTTTCATGTAGTTCAAAATAATTTTTAATTACCTTAGGCTTCTTCTATGATACATGGGTCATTTAGATGTGTGTTGGTTTATTTGAGGATTTTTCAGCTATCTTTTTGTTATTAATTTCTTGTTTAATTTCAGTGTGATCTAAGGACATATTTTGTATGATTTCTATATATTTTTTAAATCTGTTAAGTTGTGTTTTATGGAACAAATGTGGTATATCTAGATGATTGTTACATGTGAGCTTGAGAAGAACGTGTGTTCCCTTTTTGGATGTTTTTCTATAATGTATATAATATATAATATTACATAATATATAAAATAGCATATATTCTATATAGTATTCTATAAATGTTAATTAGATCAAGTTGATTGATAGTGCTTCTTAGGTCATCTATATCTTTACTGATTCTTCTTGCTTGATCTATCAATTATTGACAAAGGGATGTTGAGGTCTCTATAGTAGTGTATTTGTATATTTCTTTTTTTATGTTATCTCAGTTTTTGCCTCATGTGTTTTGACATTCTTTTGTTAGATGAACACATAATTAGAATTGTTATATTTTCTTAGAAAATTTACTTCTTTGGTCATTATGTATTGTCTTTTTTCATCCTTGAAAATCTTTTTTATTCTGATTTGCATTGTCTGAAAGTAATATACCTAATCTAGCTTTCTTTTGATTAGTATTAACACAATGTATCTTTCTCTATTTATTTTTACCTGAGTCTTTATACTTAAAGTGGGTTTATTCTAGACAACATATAATTGGGTCTCATTTTTTTTATTCTACTTGAACAATATCTTTTAATAGATATATATTTTTTGCCATTCACATGCAAAGTGATTATTAATATAGTAGATTAAATTCTACCAAGTTTGTAACTTTTTTCTTGTTTGTTATATTTGTTCTTTATTTCTTCACTCCATTAATTCCATTAACCTCTTCTCTTAGCATATCAATTATTTCCTTAAAGTTTTTTAGTGGCTTTCTTAGAGTTTACAGAATACGTTTTTAACTAATCCAAGCTCATTTTCAAGAAATACTATGTGACTTGATGTATAGTACCGATACCTTTTAACAGAGCATCTCAATTCTTCCCTCCTATCTTTTGTGATTTGCTATCATTTATTTATTCATATACTATAATCACCAAGACATTGTTACTATTGTTCCTTTAAAAACACAATAACTATTATTTTTCAGATCAATTAAGAATAAAAAAACCTAAGATTTTATTTTACCTGTATTTATTCCTTCTCTGATGCATTTTATTTCTTTATGCAGATCCAAGTATCTGGATAGAAATTTTCTTCTGTTTGAAGAACTTCTGAGATTTCTTGCAGGATTGGTCTACTGGCAATGAATTTCCTCACTTTTTGTTTGTCTGAGGAAGTCTTTATTTCCCCTTTGCTTTGGAGGATAATTTTACTGAATATAAGATTCTAAGTTTTGGGGTATTTTTTTTCTACCCTTTAATATTTCACTTTATTATTCTCTTGCTTTCATGGTTTCTAATGAAAAATTCATGCTAATTTTTATCTTTTTTTCTTCTCTACGTAAAGTTTATGTTTCTCCCCTCTAGCTTCTTTCAAGATTTTCTCCTTGTCTTTTGTTTCTACAATTTGCATGTGATATGCCTATGTTTGTTGATTTACTTGTCTGTCAAATCTGAAGATCATTTTGTCTCTCAGACTGAGTTTTTTCTTGGCTTTTGGCATGCTTTGTAATTTTGTTGTTGTTGTTGAAAGATGGCATCGTTGTATTTGGAAATAGAAACTGAGGTAAGCTGGTTTTTAGTATGAGGAATTATGTTAATTTGGCTACAAGTTG
The DNA here is from genome assembly GCA_030015415.1 of Cynopterus sphinx. NCBI lineage: Eukaryota > Metazoa > Chordata > Mammalia > Chiroptera > Pteropodidae > Cynopterus > Cynopterus sphinx. The sequence continues at coordinate 75,974,443 of CM057383.1, read as the reverse complement.
GTCTGCGTTTAATGTTTGTTATAGCTGTAGATATGAGAGCCTTCAGAGTTCTATAGTGTTTTTGATTTTGTCTTCTCTTGAATTTGGACTGTCATAATTATACCTCCTCAGAGAGAGTGTGTGTCTTGCAGTTTCTTCAGCTTTAACCCACTGTTGTTGTACTGGAGCCCTTTTGTGTGGTAGTAAACTGTAGGTAAGGGGGAACATTCTATTATCTCAGTCTTTTCATGGGCCTGCATCTCAGTCCTGGACTTTCACAATTGTTTCTCCACTGGAATAGCTGTACTCAACCCAGCTTCCTTCTCTCTTCTCTGGCTGAAGTTTTCCCAGTCTATTTCCTGGAAGCTCTGACCCCTGTTGGCTATTTTTTCCTTTCTTAAGTGGGATAGAAATGCTAGAGTTGACTGGAGTAAAAGGAATTTCCTTTCTCTAGCTGGAATAAAATTCAGGCCAAGTCCTTCTCTTGGAGAGTAGGGCTTTGCTGTGAAAAAGTCTCTGATTGTATTTCACATTGATTACTCTTTCCTCCTGTCAGTACTTTTGTTATTGTTGTTCTTACCTGTGAGAACATTGTTATGTCCCTGAAGGCAAACTGTGGGAGCTCTTTTCACCCCATCCAACTTGTGGGCCCATCCAATCTGCTTCTAGTGGTTTTTCCATTAAAATGATATGCTTTTGCTCATGAAGTTGACCTTCTTAAAATCTCTCAAAGGTTCTGAAACTCAAACAAGTAGTATTTGGCCTCGGCATGCCCATACCTTTGGCTGAGCAGCCCCTAATGTGGCAGTCAGCCTCAGTTTGTGGCTTGGATCCTCAAGGTATCTCCAAGCTCAGCATTTGTAGTTGCCATCTGTAGATTGCTTGGTGACTCATGCCTTGTGGCCCCAGGAGGGCAAAGTCTTTCACTGAACTGGCCTGCAGTGGTGCCCCTCCTTGGAGGCCTTGTGGCTGGCTTCTGACTGAGCCAGAGTACCACACAGGGCCACACCTGAGGATGATACATCTGAAGGGCAAACTGGACAGTCACCAGAGCTCTGCTAAAGTGAATCCTGCTTTGTAGGGTCAGCCCCTGCACAACAACTTCTCCACTGTAGTCACCAGCCAGTTCTCACAACCAATCAGTTCAAGGTTAATCTCTTCCATTGATGAGCAAACAACAACCAAGTCTCAACTACGACAGAAGGGCACACATAACCCATACAAGGGACATATCTGGAGCACCTAGTTAAGGTAACCAGGGAGACTACCACTGGGCTCCACAGGACACCTACTACATAAGGCAATTTTATTAAGACCAGGAGATATAGCAGCCCTACCTATTACATAGAAACAAACACAGGGAGGCAACCAAAACTGAGAGACGAAGAAACATGTCCCAAGTGAAAGACCATAAAAATACTCCAGAAAAAGAACAAAATAAAATGGAGAGAAGTAATATAGATATGGAGTCCAAAATGCTGGTTATAAGGATGCTCAATGATTTCAGTGAGAACTTCAACAGATAGAAAACATAAAAATGGAAAGAGAAAACATAAAGAGAGCTAGTCAGAAATAAAGGATACAATAACTAACATGAAGAATACCTTAGGGAGAATTAACAGAAGATTAGATGAAGCAGATCAAATCAGTGATTGAGAAGATAAAGCAGCAGAAAACACCCAATTGGAACAAGAAAAAATAATCCAAAAAAACTAAAATGAGAATAGTTTATGGGGCCTCTGGGTAAACAAGTGTACCAACATTCATCATATGGGCACCAGAAGGAAAAGAGAGAGCAAGGAACTGAAAACCTGTTTGAAGAAATAATGATGGAAGACTTCTCTAACCTGGTGAAGGAAATAGAGATACAAGCTTAGGAAGCACAGAGAGTCTTAAACAAGAAGAACCCAAAGATGCCCACACCAAAAAACATTACAATTAAAATGCAAAGGTTAAAGACAAAGAGGATCTTAAAAGCAGCAATTGAAAAACAATAAATTACCTACAAGGGAGCTCCCATAAGACTGTCAGCTGGTTTCTCAACAAAAACTTTGCAGGCCAGAAGGAAATAGCAGGAAATAGTCAAAGTAATGAAAAGTAAGCATGTACAACTAAGATTACTCTACCCATAAAGCTATCTTAGAATCAAAGGGTAGTTAAAGAGCTTCCCAGACAAAAAAAGCTAAAGGAGTTCATCACCACCAAACCAGTATTATAAGAAATGTTAGAGGGACTTTAAGAAGAAGGAAAAGAAAAAAGAAAAAAATATGAGTAATAAGATGGCAATAACTATGTATCTATCAATAATCACTGTAAAGAGAAAGGATTAAATGCTTCCATCAAAAGATAGAGTGGCTGAATGGATAAGAAAACAAGACTCTTACATATGCTGCCTATAAGAGACTCACTTCAGATTGAAAAGCACAGACTAAAGCAATGGGATTGAAAAAATATTTCATGAAAATGGAAATAAAAAAAGAGCTGAGGTAGCAATACTTATACCAGACAAAATAGTCTTTGAAACAAAGGTTGTAACGAGATAAAAAAAGGACCCATTAATTTCAATTCTGCGTATTTATGTGAAGAAACCCCAAACACTACTTCATAGGGACATGTAAATCCATGTGTTCATTGCAGCATTATTTACAATAGTTAAGCTATGGAAGAAACCTGGGTATTCATCAATGGATAAATGAGTAAAGAAGAGGTGGTACATACATAATGGATATTACTAAGCCATAAAAAAGAATGAAATCTTGCCATCTGCAACAACATGGAATGACATAGAGAGTGTTATGCTGAGTGGGATAAGTCAGACAGAAAGACAAATGCCACATGATTTCACTTATGTGTAGAATCTAAAGGTAAACAAACAAATAAAACAGAAACAAACTCATAGATACAGAGAACACTCTGATGGTTGCCAAATGGGAAGGGTGTTGCGGGAGATAGGTAAAAAAGGGGAAGTAATTAAGAAGTACAAATTGGTAGTTACAAAATCATCTTGGGAATGTAAAGAATAGCATAAAGAATATAGTTAATATTGTAATAACTATGTATGGTGTCAGATATGTACTAGATTTATTGGGGGTGATCACTTCATAAGTTCTATAAATGTCTAATCATTATGCTGCACTCCTGAAACTAATATAATATTGTATGCCAGTTGTAATTGAAAAAATTTATTAAAAGAAAAAAATAGTCATGGGGATGTAAAATAAGCATAAGGAATATAGGCAATAATATTTCAATAACTATGTATCATGTTAGATAGGTACCAGACCTACTGGGGGGATCACTTCTAAGTATAAATTTCTAATCACCATTAATCACCATGTTGTACTCATGAAACTGACATAATATTGAATGTCAACTGTAATTGAAAAATAAAAAAATTATTTTTTAAAGTGTGGGGGCTGACCTGTAACTGTGTTCCCTGGAGTTCCTCACTCTCATGATAGTTCATGCTCACTCTTTAGCAATTAATAAGAATTTCCTAAATTGTTTCTGCCAGTTAATGGCTCCAGTGGCTTTCATTCCAGGTAAGCAGATTTCAGTTGTGTCTCTCTGGATGCACCTGTCTTTCCAGATTTGTAGGTAGTGGTTTGTAATGTGACCTCAAGTCTTGAAAGATGCAGGAAAAGCCATTGGTTTTACCTTTGTCCAGTGTTTTCTTGTTGTAAAGATGAGCATGATGACTTCCAAGCTTTTTACATGTCAGGGTTTAGACCAGAAGTCCCAATCACAGCTTGTATGAGAATTCATACACATAAAAGCTCTTTGTGAACTGTAAAATATTGTTAAGGTCTTGGTTGATTTAAAAAGTGAGATTAGGTTAGGGATAAGTGGAAGAGAGAGAGGAAAAGCCAGCCATCACAGGCTTCAAGAACATAATTTCATTAAAATGAGAAATTGCAAAAAACACATGAATGAAGAAAAACAAGAGAGAATTGAGAGGAAGAGAAATGTTCTTTCCTTTGTGTACCTGCCCTGCTTTCTTTCCCCATCTTCGCTCCATCTGTCCCGTGTCTGGGTTCCAGCAACTCAGTCTTCTAATTGGCATCTGCTGGGCAACTAGCCCTGGGGTCAATTAGGCTATCCACCTGCAGATGCTTGATGCCATAGTCTTTCTGAGCCCAAAGGGTTGGTTGGAAACACAGCAGAGGGGCCTCAGGGCTGGCTGCAAGCCTAGAGCTCCTTCTATGAAGGCACAATTACAGAGCCCACCATCTCTAACTGCACACACCCTAAAAGCCTTCTTTTTTACTAAATTATCTTCGGATAAGACATGGATAGTCTTACTGCTGATAAAGTGAAGCTGCCATCATGAATAAGTGACGCTAGTTCACAGAGAGCATAAAACCAACTGCTCTCCCTAAAAGTCCAGCTTCTGCTACCCAAGTAATGGCCAGGCTAAGGCCAGCTAGAGATTCAGCTCCCCCCTATTCTACAACTGAATGCTTATCACATCTGACATAAAACTTATGGAACACTCCAGGGAAGTATTCCCCTGGCAAAGAGGAAAGGGCACTGGCTCTAAGTGTGACATAGACTCAAATTCTAGCTTCTTTCTTACTAGCTGTGTGTGCTTGTGTGAGCTACTTGATTTCACCGAGTTTTAGTACTGTTCTCTTGTGAAATAATAGCTAAGCCTCTAATAGCACTTTCTATGTGTCAGACACTATTTTAAGCTCTTGGCATATATCTCATTCAATTCCTATAATAACCTCTTGAGATGGGTTCATGTTATTATCTCCATTTTGAAGTTAAGAAAAGTAAGATTCAGTAAATGGGGGACAGAGACAGAGATAAAATGTACTTTTCAGGGTCGTTGGGATATTTATATGAAGTAATATTTATAAAGTGCTTAGCATAGTGCCTGACACCCAGTAAATATGCAATATATATTTATAAGAAAGCCTGACTCTACTTCTTCTAAAACTTATATATATATATATATTTTTTTTTATAGTGGAATTGAACCTAGCAAAATGAACAAAACAAAAATGAACAAAACAAAATGAACAAAACAAAAATGTATAGTCAATTATTTATCACAAAGTGAGTACCTATAAAATATCACCCAGGTTAAAAAAAAAATAGAATATGACTAGCACCCCAGAAGTACCATCAATCATTACTCTTCTTTGTCCCCAAAGTTACAAATATCTTGACTTTTATGGAAATTATTACTTTGTTTCTTTTTATAATTTTACCACTGAGAGTACATTCTTAGACACTAGTTTTGTATGCTTTTTGAAATTTTTATACTAAATTATGCATTCTTTTGTGTGACTGAGATCCATAATATTGAGATTTTGTTCATCACTGAGATTCATCCATTTCATTGCATGTAGCTATGTAGTGAGTTCATTTCCAGTAAAGCTTTTTTTTCAATAAAGCTGTATATTGCTTTATTGTGTGACTATACCATAATCTTTATTTATTCTGCTATTGATGGGCATTTATGTAGTTTCCAATTTGGAGCTATTACAATAGTGCTGCTATGAGCTTTCTTACACATGTTCTCAGTGTTTATGACTGAAATTAGAAAGTCATAGAGAACATATTTGTACAACTTCAGTTAATACTAACAATTTTTGCAAGTTCTTATACTATAAGGGTCTGAGGGTTCCCTTGGCTCCACATCTTCATCAACACTTTATATCATTCACTTAAAAGACATTTTGATCAATGTGTTTTCTCATTGTGATTTTAATATCTATTTTCTTAATTATTAATGAAGTTGAACATGTTTTCTTAAGTTTATGGTCATTTGCATATCCTTTTTTGGTGAAGTGCCTTTTCAAATTTCTTGCCCTTTATTCTATTGAGTTGTTTGCCTTTTACTTTTAATTAGTTTGTAGATATTCTCTAGATATTGAGGGTAGGAGCTTTTTCGAAAGTAACCTGATAATTTCTCTGGCTGGTATTAGGACTTTTTTGTATGTTTAGTTTTCATTAGTTTAATTATGGTGTGGCTAGTTGTGCATATCTTTTCATTAATTCTTAATGTGAATTCTTAAATCCTTGATTTGATGTCTTTCATCAGTTTGGAAACTTTTGTCATTGACTTTTCATTTATTGCTTCTATACTATTTTCTTTCTATTCCTCGTTTGTGACTTCAGTTAAATTCACACTAGACCTTCTCAAATCCTCAATATTTCTTAAACTCTTGTTTGTATTTTTCATTCCTTTGTCTCTCCCTTGTCTTTTCTAGAAATTTTCTCCAGAAATTATCCCTTCATCTTTGCTAATGTGCTGTTTAACCCACTTTTTGGGTTGTAACTTTTAATTATTATAATATTTAGTTCTAGAAATTCCATCTTACAGTTCTTGGCAATTTTCAGTCTTCTCTTTATTCTTAAATACAGGGAGCATATTTGTTTTAAGGTTTAAGTATAATAAAACTAGTATCCGGAGACCTTGTGTGCCTGGTTTTATTGTTTTGTCTTCTTCCTAGTTTTGTCCATATAATCTCATTTCCTCATGTGGCTGATTATTTTTGATTATGTGCTAGGTGTGTATTTGCAAAATTGCTTGTAGGAATATTTTGAGGTTCAAGATATTATCTCATTTGATAGGAGATTTATCTGTTTCTGCTAGATGCTTGCGGGATACTCGCAATTTGAGATCACATCAATTCAGTTTTAGGGTTTGAAACTATTTGAAGTTTCTAGGATCACCTTTATGCTTTTAAATCCTAATCCAAGAGGATTCATCAGGACTTTTCCTGTAATGGACTCTAGATTGACTGACTCTGTCTCTCCGTCTCTCCGTCTCTGTCTGTCTGTCTGTCTGTCTCTGCTCCACAAGACTGCCAAAGGGATTTATTACCTTCTAGGTCATGCCCTCTGGAATTAACAAACATCCCCAGGGAAAAGCAGCCAGAAATGCAAGGCTTGCCTCCTAAGGTTTCATTATTCCCCACTCCTGAGCACTAATTTCCCCCAATTTTGTTAGCATTCTAATGCTTCAGTGGATGTTTTTATATATTGCCCAGATTTCAATACCATGTTTTGTTCTGATAATCTAGTTTGCCATTATCTGCATCTTAAGTCTCTCATTTCCACTACCGAACTTTAAATTTACATATCTTTCCCTTCCCCCTTCATTTACATAGATGCATCTGCAGGTTGCTTTAGCAGTATGATTGCACCAGGTAAAAATTTTAAATGGATGACCTTCATGTTCTGTGTCTCACTACTTTAACTTTTGTCTCTCTGCCCATTCAGTGTTTATCCTCTGATTCAGATGCCCGCCCCACCTCTGTCCTACTCCTACCGTCAATCTGGAATGCTAATTCTAAATGTCACTTGACTGCTTATTGTCTCTTAAGGTAACAAAGTCCCCCTTCTCTGTACAGGCTTCCTTGATCACCATAGTTAAATATGACCTTTCCTTTTTTTTTTTTTTTGAATTCTTCTGTCATTTTGTGGGTATTACAAGTTTAACTCTTAACTAGGTATATGTTAATTCATCCCCTTAACATTTTTTTAAGTGTATATACATTGTAAAGTCCTTAAAAGAAGATACACATTATTTTCTTTATAACATCCTTAGCTCCTAGCTCCTTGCATATTGCAGGTACTCAAAACAAATAATTGAATGAGCATCTCAGGTCTATCCTCCAAAAATTGTGCTATATCTAGGCCTTCATCCCCATTGCATTACATTGTATCCCTGTATTAGGAAGTTTCTACTGCCTGCCCTGCCCACACACCCCTAATCTGGGAGCTTTTACTGAAGGCATACCCCGTCATGAACCCAATGCCTCTATTATAGCTGACTTGAATAGGGTATGTCCTTGACCTAGTCACTAATCAGTTCCTTTGTCAAGATTTTAAATAAAGAGACATGAAACTTGAAATTGAAATGCTTTAATAATAGCACATCTTTAATAATGCTTTAATAAAAGTCAGGTAGATTCCATAGAAGAGTCCATGAAGAGGAAGTAAAAGTTATAGAGATGAAAGAACTAGTAACCAAAGGAAGTTGACCAGTAAACATAGATGAGAAAGGAGCATTTATGCAAAGACTGAAAGAATTGAGTGTCCATGTGGCTTCTGAGGGTCAACTTTTGTTCCCAGCAATTTCCTGTATCCTCTCCCACAGGGCCTCAGTTCTGTGTCTGTGAGTTTAGGTCTTGCATCTATACCTTAGATGACTATGTGTGCTTCTATTTCTGGTAATCATAAAGGATAGACTAGAATAATAATAATATATATTTCCTTAATTATATTAGTTAGGATGTAGCTGAAACCAGCTCTGTCTAGCTTAAACAAAATGGAGACACGTTGAAAAGACAAAGGAAGCCCAGAATTGCCAAGTGGCAAGGGAGTCAGTCATGGAAGACAGATAGGAACTGAGTAGCACTGTGGGACCAAGAAGCAGGAAGCTACCTTTTAGCAGGAAGGGCCAGAACACTTCCACTTTTGCTGCTGGACACTTGGTACTACCACTGGTCTGCACAGCTAGATGCTGCTGCTACCTTTGTGGCATTCCTTTCTCGTGTGTCGTTTCTCTAAAATTGAAGCTACTGAATAGTGGTGTCTGATTTTCATGAGTGACTGGGTGGGTTCTGTATTTTCACAACTGGCAGAAGACAGAGAGGGAAAGATATTTTCTCCTTTGGTTTTATACTGGGAAGCAGGGCACTGTTCCTGATAAGATAGCACACAATGAAGAGGAGGAGTCGTCCCTCTGAAAGAAGGAGGTTGATGTTAGACAGCCAACAATAGCAAAGACAGCACTAGTCTCTACAGGAGCCTTTCTGGTTATGGAAAATATACTAGAAATGTCAGCCTTATGTAAGCTTGAAGGGATGCAAAATGATTGTTGGGGGAAAGAAAGAAAGCCGTAGATTTGGAACAGCTCCTTAAGCATGCTCTATACAGCTGGCATGTGCCTTGTGCCCTTTTCCCCTTCTTTCTGCTTCCTGTCTAGGATATGAACATATTGGCTGGACTACCAGAGAACATCTGGGATCTTGAAAATGGAAGCCGGGAAACAAAGATGGCTGAGTAGAAAGAGAAAAGGCTTCTGGTCATTTCTTTTACACGAGTAAGCCCTTATGTGTTCAAGTCACTGTGATCTGGTCCGTTTCTAGCAGCCATTATTATTATTATTGTAATTATTGTGTTGGCCACCAGACTGAGTTTTTAGCAGCATGGCTATTGTTTACTGATTTCAGAATTCCTGTCACTCTCTGTGTTCTCCAGAAAGAGCTGAGAGATGGATAATACTTTTTTTAAACTAAAAAAGCACTAAAAAAATTGGGTATAGATTTTTTTTTTAAAAGACTTTCACAGTGCACTTTAAGAAACTTGGAAATTCCCTGGAATATTACTTTCTCCCTGGTAAGGGCTCTTTTCTGTAGCATAGAGCAGCATTGTTTTTGGAACATCTTATATCCATTTATTAATGATAGTGATGTGGGGTAGAGGTAAAAACTGAAGCAAGAAAATTCAAAATGGGTGGATCATAAAATTATTTTTCAATTTTTATTTTTAAATTTTGTATTAACATTTGAAAACTCTAAAAAACAAAATTAATAGCATACCATACGAATACTCAGTTTGGAGTAGCTGAATGTCTGGGTTCCTCTTTGTGGCATATCTCCAACATTATTGTTCACCTCTTCCTGTTTTCTTTTGACACTGACATGGACAGCATCTCTCACATAAGCCAAAGAAGGGCTGTATTCTATTTCATTTATTTTTCTTTTCTATCCTTTTTTATTCTTATTTATTTATGTTTTTGTCAGAGGTTAGTGCTGGGGTGGAGGTGATAAAAAAGGAAGTAGAAGAAGGCTGCAACTGCTGAAGAATTAACCGAAAACTATTTAAAGGTAATTAGATGTTTTGTTTTGTTTTTCTGAAGGATTGCAGGCTGAATTTGGAAATAAAACTAAACATGTTGATAATATTTCATGGACATTAAACAAATGAATTAATTAAGCAGAGGAGGCATTAATAGCCAAGAAAACTTTAAAGCGTGGCTTAGCACAGATTATCCACTAGGAATGTGCTGGCAAAATAGAGTTTACTTCAATTGGCAACAATTATGGCATTAGCAAGAAAATTAATACAGACAACAGAGGCTCTCTAAGACCAAAGTCTAAACTGTGAAGAATGATGTCATCTCATCTTTCCCAGGTAAAATTTTCTTCTTTTCTCTTCAGAATAAGATTTCAAGGTCTTGGAGGGCAAACCACCACTTCCGTCCTCACAACTCTCCTGTTACAAGACCTAGCAGAGAACTTTAAGCAACAAATACTTAACAAGTGTTACATGATGAGATTTGCAAAGAGCAGTCTCTTTAAGGAGCCATGTGTTGCTAATTAATTAACTCTAAAGGGCACTACCTGGCAGTTGTGCAATCTGGGAATCTGGTCCAGGGCACTGCTGGGTGATGAGGAAGACAGCATGGAGCACTTGTCAGGCCAGAGCCAAAGCTGGGTTTTCTCCTGCCCCAACTCATTCCTATGCCGACCAGGGGGAGTTCTCAGTCTGAAAGTGTCTACCCTTGACATTCAGGAATGCCCAGATACTTTTTTGAAGATGAGGAGAAAGTGGGTCTTTGGAAGTCTATTTATTATTCCTGAATAGCTGAAGAGGTCTGGAATAGAATAAGGTCAAGGAATACAGGAGCCAGACGCAAGTTTGTCTAATCGACAGAGCCTTAGCCATTTGAGGGGAGACAGCAGGAAGCCTTTCTGAGTGGTAAAGAGTACAGGCTCATTCAGGGTGCCCCAGTGAATTTCAAGGAATTGTGAAGAAGCACAGAAAATGCTACAGGCAGTCATCTGCAGACTGGGGTGTAGTCCAGAAACAGCAGTCACTTTGGTCATCCCTTTTCCTGTGGTTCAGTTTCTGCCTTCTTTTTAATATCTTATTCTTTCACTGCTCATGATGAACTTCCCTCTATCTACTCAGTTTCTCTCATCCTTAGGGTTGTTGTTCACTCCTGGTTTCATATTCCAATGGATCCTGCTTTCTACTTTTTCTCCAAGGTCTCGCCCCTGCTACCTTCTCTATAGCCTATCTCAGAGGACCCTCTTGGGCCAGCTGAGTCATTATGCAGGAGGGGACGCTCTTTGGACATTATCTTTTTTTTTTTTTTTAAATCATGCTGTGTATAACTTAGAAATACATTTAGGCTTGCAGATGGGGTTTTGGTGTCAGAATCCTACCATTGATTCTTTCACTTCTTAGGGGTTTTCTTCTAAGGGAATGCACCAGAAGGAAAAGAAGCCAAATGGAAAACAAAGAACTACTTTTGTTAAGCACTTTCTTGTCTACCACACAGTGGTAAAAATTGCCAGGGAAAATGTGGCTTAAGATGGAAGAGTTCAGAGAGGCTTCCAACTTCCTCTCCTTGATTCTCTTTGCCCAGTCTCAGATGGAGAGGGTGGAGCCGGGAGGCCAGGCCTGACTCAAGGACACAGGCCCTGCCACATGAGAAACATCCAGTGATGCCTGAGAGGCCAGATCCACTTATTGAATCAACTGTTTGGAAGAAAAGAAGCAGAAGAGAAGAAGACAAACATTGATCTTGTCCATGAAGGTTCAAGTTACCCACCTGTTGTTGAATGTGACCCTCTTAGAGCTTTACTGCCTGATGTGGGAGCCACTAACCCCATGTGGCTATTGAGCGATTGAACTTGGGGCAAGTCCAAAGTGAGATGTCTTGTACAAACCTGATTTTGAAGACATAAGGGAAAAGAATGTAAATTACCTTATTAATATTTTGTATACTTCTTGTCTAAATGATGTTTTAGATATATTGAGTAAAATAAATTATTAAAATTAATGTCATCTCTTCCTTGTTTCATTTAAAAATGTAGATAATTTAAAATTACATATATGGCTCCCATTATATTTCTATTAAACAACATTATCTTAGTCTAAATATGTTAGCTGTCTGCGGAACAGCAAGGACAGAGGTGGAGAGAGTGAGGACGACAGAGGGGAGAGGCAGAAGCAGCTCTTTCCAGCAATGCAGATTACTTGTTTAATTGGCAATAACCAGGGCCATGGGGTCACATGATCCAAAATGTGGCAATCTATGTAAAAGCAACTGTGTATGACTCCTTTCCTCACATGTGGACCCTGGGCATTTTAGATGCTTCTGCATTACAATTTAATAAAAGTTACTTTATCTGTCCATTTATTCAACAGATATTTATTAAACTCTGCTATGTGGTGGCACTCTTCTAGGCTCTGGGAATATATTCTTGGGTAAAAAAAGGATCTGATCTTATGTAGTTTGATTCTTGTAAGGGAATAAAGACAATGAACAAATAAGAAACTCAATCTACCTATGTCCTAAGGGCATAATGCAATGAAGCAAAACAAAGCAAGGTGAAGCTATAGAGAGAAATGAGGAGGTGGTGGGTGCTACTTTGGATGGTTGTGACAGAGGGCTCACTGACATTTGAGTGAAGACTAGAAGAAGGTAAGGGTGAGAGCCCTGAAGTTATGTGCAGCAAGAGAAGACCCTAAGGAAGGAGCATGTATGGCATCTTCAAGGAAGAGGCAGGAAGGTGGTGTGGGTGGAACATCGTGAGAGATAGGGAAAGGGCAAAAGATGAGGGCCTCAGATGGTTGGGAAGCCATTGGAGGGATTGGAGCAGAGGAGTGATGTAATCTGTCTAGGTCTTAAAAGGATAAGTCTGGCCACTTACTGAGAATAAAGAGGGCAGATAAGTCTGCAAGCAGAGAGCCCCATTAAAAAGTTGTTGCAGTAATCCAGGTGGGAGATGATGAAGCCTTAAATCAAGGCAATCGCAGTGATGGATATGCTTTGAAGGCAGAGATAAAAGGATTTGGATATGGAATAGGGGAGAAGGCAAGAATCACAAAAAACTTCAAGGATCTTGGCCTGAGCAATTAGAAGGATGGAGTTGCTAGTAGCAGAGATGGGAAGACTGGGAAGAGCAGGTTTCAGTTTGGGAGCCTTTAAGTGTGAGATCTCTGTTAGACTTCCAAGAGGAGATAACAAATAAGCAGTTAGATATATGAGTCTGGGGTTTTGAGAACAGGTCAAGACTTGAGAAATAAATTTCTTAAGGCTCAAAATAAAAAGGAGAATCACAATGATGAGATTATCTAAAGCCCTAAGAGATCACCTAGGAAGTGAGTGTGAATAGAAAAGAGAGGGCTACAGCCTGGGTCTGCTTAAGGGTAAGGAAGATGAGGAGGAACCAGTAAAAAATACAAAAAGAGAATGGCAGTGCAGTAGGAGGGTAACCAGGACACTGGTGGCCTGGACTGCTGGCAGTTACACTATGTCTGTCTGACCCCAAAAGCCACAAAGTCCACTCTCCACCTCCTGGCATGTATTTGAACACTGTCCAAAAAGACTTGTTTTGATGTATATCTCCCGCTAATACAGATTCTGGCATTTAGTAAACTCAATAAATATTTAAATAAATATTGAATAAATAAATAAGCATTTAAAGGAGGAGAAAGGTGTAGTCTGGCATTTTTTTTAGTTTTCATATGCACTGAAAATGAACTTGTTTATGGTTTATTATTATTATTTTTTGACACTTAATATTCCCTTATGTTAGGTGTAGGGAGTGAAGGAGAGTGAGAGTAATGATTGGGGGGTGGCAAGGAGGCACCACTGAACACAGACAGACTTGATTGATCTATATACCAAGAGTCCAACTTTACCTTGCATAGGTGGAAATTGTAAGGTAAATGCGTGACATGCGGAGAGAAGTTTTAGAAGCAAGCCTTTATTGGGAGAGCGCTCTGGGTAAGGTTCTCTGGTCCAGAGAGGAGAGGGGCCACAGAAGTCACGCCCTGGGGTGGGAGGGCACAGCTTTTATGGGGTAACGTGGGGGTAGGGGTATAGGGTGGGGAATGTTAATCAAATGCTAATTGAGCATCAGATTAGGGTGGTGGTGCCTAGGGCTGTAAGGTGGGCCCTATTCGGAAGGTCTGGATTCTGGTATTAAGCTGAGAAGTCTCCAGGCAGGTATCTAGCTGGCCCTTCCCCCGCTGACCTAACAGAAATTAAGTATACCCCTGCCATCACTGTAAGCCGACGAACTATGTGAAGGGCTAAATCACCACGGGCAACATGGGTGTTCCCATTGTTCCAGACACTCGTGCTCCCATCACGGGACTCAGCCAATGTGTCGCCAGTACCAGAGCTCAGCCCTGACTCTGCACAAAGTACCGTGCCCTGGGGAACCAAATCTTATATTGGTGTCTCTCTGAAAATCAAACTCTGTTTTATGCTCAGTCAGAGTGGCTGGATAGCTATTTTATTATTGATCAAACAAGGCTCTAAAGAGAGCTGCCCTGAGATGAGAAGAATCTTAAAAGGCTCCCTCAGCTAACTTGGGCAGTTGTGATTCAAGTTAGAGAAACGAGCCTGTGCTTATTTCAGGACCAGAGGCCCAACTGTATCAAAACAGAAGCCGAAAAACTTTACATTTTACTGCACTGGAGCAGGAACTGTGTTGTTACAATCCTACACCGTCATGCTTTCCTTACCACGATCAGAGCAAACCATACACACGTCTTCCCAGACCATACTTCCTCTATTGTCAAAATCTGGGTTAATGTGGAAAACTTCAGCCATTTGGATAGTTGCAAATATCTGGGTGTTTGTCACTGTGCAGTCAAAGTCAGTGTGAACTGAGCCAGCATGGGGCTATTATTTCCCGTGTGTATGTTATGGAAGACATCTCCCAACTTCTCCTTATCTGTTTGTTCATAGAGAGAATGCATATTTCTTTTTAAGATAGCCTACTGTGGAAAGGAGAGGAGAAATAGGAATATTGTACTAGGCATTTTATAGTCTTATTCTATTTACTCCACACAGATAGGTATGGATTTGACCCATGATGGGCATGCTCATAGAACTCATGCAAGGTCATATGCTTTAAGAAGTAGCAGTTAGAATCAGATCCAGGAAAATAGCAGAAGTGAGATTCAAACACCTTATGCCACTGAGGGGAAAGTTTTAGCTGAAAGGGAGAGGCTGGAGATAGAGTTGAGGGGTTTGTTGATGGAACAATAGTAACCAGAACTACCTCCTTCTCTCTTTCCATTCTCTCTTCCCTCAAACTGGGAAAAATAATGACACCTTGTTTGAGAACTTACTTAATCAAGCTCTTGTAAATGGTGATTTCAAAGTATCAGCAGGATCTTGATGTAGCTAAAGGAACAGCTATTAAGGAGTGGGAGGTTTAGTAATAGGCCCATTTTTTATTCTCAGTGGCCCAAAGGGGTACAATTTGAAGGAAGTCTGGAAATTTGGGGGGAGGAATTAAACTAATACTGATCTGCATAGTGATGTAGGCTATTAACTTCATTGTGGGCTGAGATGACCTTGCAAATTATGGAATAGTAGGCACTGTTTCTTTACCTCCTTATGCTCTGAGAATTAATGCTCATCCTCTGGAGGAAGGTGTGTGTGTGTGTGTGTGTGTGTGTGTGTGTGTGTGTGTATGAGAGAGAGAGATCTGTGAGGTTTTTTGTTTCTGATTTAAAAATTGCTTCTATATCTGAGCTATCTATTATGGTAGCAATGAGCAACATATAAATTTAAATGAATTAAAGTTAAAATAAATGCAATCAAAAATTCAGTTTCTTAGTCACACTAGTGACCAGTGGCTACAGTATTAGATGGCACAGATATGGCATATTTCCATTATTACAAAAGTTATATGGGACAGCATCGCTCATGACCCTTGGAAGAAAAGACAGCAGGTGACCTCAGAGAGGACCAAATTTGGAGTACCAAGTCATGTCTGAACTGTCTTGGGCTATGATTCTGGACTGACTGATTGAACAATTAATGAATACATGTGGTTAGTTGTGTGAGATGGCTGTATGGGTTGGAGGCAGAGGATGGAGGAAGGATATTAAAATTTAAGATTTTTTTATGGGAAGCATGGAGCTAGCGGGGTGAGGGGCTGGTATAATGTGGAGGTAAGGCCATAGGGATGAAGGAGATCAAAGCACTGTGAAGCCAGACTGGTGAGTCACCATGGATGACTTGTGCCACTTTTCTTTATTCTGTTAATAGGAAAAAAAGCAACAAAATCGAGACCAACAGATGATGAAAAATTGGCCCTTCCTTCATATCTAAGTGTCTTGAAACAGTGGTCCTCAATCTTTTGGCACCAAGGACTGGTGCTCCTATGAGAATCTGATGCCTGATGATCTGAGGTGAAACTAAGGTGGTGATGCTAGTGCTGGAGAGAGTGTGCAAATACAGATGAAGCTTCACTTACTCACCCTTTGAAGTACAGCCAAGTTCTTAATAGACCACGGACTATTAGAGGTTCCTCGCCCATGAGGTTGGGGACCCCTGTCTTAGAAGATGTGATCTAAACTTGTCTCTATTTTCTCTGCTTCCTAGTGGGATTACCTGTAGACCACAAGGGAGTCATCAAACACCTTCTCCTCAGGGTCCCTATATTAATTTTCTAAGACTGTTGTAACAAACTTCCACAAATTGACAATAGACATTTCTTCTCTCACAATTCTAGAGGCTAAAAAAACAAAATCAAGAAAGATGTTGGTAGGACCATGCTTCCTCTGAATACTTTAGGGAAGAATCCTTTCTGGCCTCTTCCAGCTTCCAACGGTTTCTGGCAATCCCTGGTGCTTTGATTTATAGATGCATCATTCCAATCTCTACCTCCATTTCCACGTGGACATTTTCCCTGTGTGTCTGTGTCTCTGTGTCCAAATACTCCTCTTTTCATAAGAATACCAGTTATATTGGATTTAGAACTCATTCATCCAGTGTGGGCCATCTTAACTTGGTTGCATCATTTTTTCAGCCATTAGTATAATAACCATAATCAATCTATTTCCAAATAAAGTCACACTCATGGCTTCCTACTGGGCATGAATTTTGGAAAGACACTATTTAATCCAGTACAATCTCTGATTTAGATATCCCCTAACCTCCTGATTTAATGAAAGTAGAGATCTTATTTTTTGTTATTTAATCAGTTAACTCATTACAGAAACTTTGTTTAGAATCTACTATGCTCAAAGCTATAGTTTGCACTGGAGGCAAAAGAAAAAAATAAACACAGCCATTGACCTTAACTTTCTTGCTATCCGGTGTGTGGCTAGATTGAATTTCAGTTTTTCTTGTCTTTCTTATTTGTGGGTTTGGGTAGGCATGTGGGGGAGGACATCTGAGACAGCGGTGGAACCAAGAAACTTAGGGAACAAGCCTGCAGTGTGCAGAGTCTCACCTGTAGCCAAGCCTTAGTTGGAAGGGTGGTTTTTAACTTTGGAGGCTTAAATGAATCTTAAAACAACACCCAAGGGAGGTGTTCATAACATCACCTTCACGTTATTCCTATGCCTCCCACCCACCTCTAGGGCCTGTCAGTGTCACCCTTGACAAGAATATAATTATGCCTATTCCTTAGGAGGTACTGCTTGTGTATACTTTGTTTAAGAGAAATTGCCTAAAAAGTTGCTCTAGAGTTCGTGGTGTCTGTTTTGGTGTGCAATTAAACTTTGCATTAATTACACCCTGATTACAATAAAAAAATTTCCCTCTAGTAAAGTGCTTTAGGCTAGCTCAATTCCCCTGGGGTGGAAGAATGTTCTGTTGGTGCCATATAAATTTGATAAACAACCTTACAATTGCTTACATTAGTCCTTTTGAAAGATCTACTATGGTTTTTGTGCAAAGCTAATGTGAATGTTGAGTGTACCAGGGCTCTCTTTGGGTGACCTTCAATTACTGTGTCATTATTAATAGAAGCTCTTCTTCTGTTTCCTCTCATTATGCAGCTCAATTACAGAGACCCCTTCTCAGCTTCTGTGCTCTTTCCATTTGTTTACCACTGGTGGGTGAGCATTTTCAGGTGGGGATGATTCACTGGGTGCTAAGGAGTGTGGCCAGTCCTATGTCTTCTAATCAAAGTGTGTGTCACACTATTATTTTTCAAAACAAGAAAATTGCAGTGTGGAAAGAAGAACATTGATTGTAAGTGAAGTGCTACTGAAAGCAATTAAAGGGCTCAGAAGGTGAATTTCATTAATGCTGTGTTATTGTGAGAGCTTGGCCCCTTGCTAAACCCAGCCTCTGAATCTCATTTTCTCTCTTCAGTGGTAAAGGTCTAGGGAGGTCTCGGTGAGTCTAATGAGTCCTTGGAGAGGCTGGGTCCAGAGAGGAGACTACAACTGCACAGTGTTTCTCTGACTGCTGTCAGGAATCTGAAATAAGTTTTCTGTTTAGCACAAAGATGACCTCCCTTCTACCAAACCCTGTAGTTCAGGTGCAAAACTGTACCTGTGGTGAGATAAAGTGGAAAAATGAGGCAATTAATTTTTGAGTGATGAGAACCTACTAAGGAGAGAGAAAACATTAAACGTTATTGTTAGTCCTGAATTTTCCAGGTTTATTTCTCTTTTAAAATATATGTCTAAATTCCACCCTTCAAATAGACTCCAAATGAAACCCTTTATTTGGCATAGTCTTAACTGTCAAAATGTTTCATTACACAAGAAAACATGTTCACTCCTAATATTTTCAAAACAGACGTACTTGCTGCAGCACTCATGGGACATGCAAACAGATGCCCTGGAGCTGAAAGGAAAGCCAAGTGTTTCTGAAAGATTCCCACTCGTGTCATCTTTTGAGGGTAAATTCATGCATTAGTGGAGATACATGGAATTTTTCAAAACACTTTGCTTGCTAAGATGGTCTAGTCAATGGAAAAGGTGATAAGACTTTAGAGAAAAAAGCTTTAAAAAGTGTTTCTGCTTTTGGGTGACACTTCACCCATTATCGCAGGTGTTTTACCACCTCCAGCATCTCGGTCCCAGGTTCCTCTAGGATTGGCACTCGGTATGCAGTATGTTTTGTGAGTAAATATGTAGGCCTATCATTGCAGCTTCAAAACAACTTTTCTGATGAAATTCATTTTTTCAGCCATTAGTATAATAACCATAATCAATCTTCTCATTGCCAAGCACAGAATTCCTGTGCAGCCAATTCTCAGTGATGCGAAGTAACTGATGTGCCAATCAGATAAATATTGTGTTAAATTGCACTAAACAACAGTGATAAATGACGTGTTATAGACACAGTAAAATCATGTTTCTTCTTAGATCTATTTCAGAATTCAAGGACATCAGAATGAAGTCCATGATCAAATCAGTGAGTGACTAGGATAGAGTCTGTCAGGTCTTTCAGAGATTCGGCATTTATTGCATAATGAACCACCTCAAAACTTACTGGCTTAAGCAAGAATGATGTTTTATTTTTCATGATTCTGTACTTGGGGCTGGATTCAGTAGGATGACTCTTTGGTTCCATGAATGGCTGCCTGGGCCAGAATATCCAAGAAGGCATCTTCACTCCATGATTCTGCCTCAGCTGGGATGGATGGGATAGATGGGGCCAGATGACACATTCTATCTCTTTCTCTCTTTCTTTTTTTTTTGTGTGCCCTCTCCAATGTGTTGCTGGACCTCTTGTCATAGTGGCTTAGGGATCCAAGTTAGAGCATTCCAAGAGGACCAACTGAAAGAAAACTACACAAAGAGGATGTGATTACAGGGAGGCATGGCTCACTGGTGGCCTCTGGAATAACAGTCTGTTGTTCTAGGAATGTTCCTGGCTGATCCCAGAAGGTACACACACACATGTGCACACACACAAGCACACACACACACACACATATACACTCATACATTTATTCATGTGCCATCTGGAAACTAGAGTCTATTATTCTTGGCAACAGAAAACTATCCTTTGTAGCTCTAAAGTTTGTGGCCTGTTCTCTTCCCTCTTTTTCTAGTTTTCTTGGTATATAATTTACATACCATAAAGTCAACTTGTTTGAAGTTTACAATTCGATGAGTTTTAGTTTATAGAGTTGTACAATCACCATGATCCAATTTTAGAATATTTTTATCATTCCCCAAAAAACACTTGTCCCCATTAGCACTTACTCCACACCCCACCTCCACCTCTCCTGCCTCCACCAGAGGCGATAATCTACTTTCTGTCTTCCTTTATGGATTTGCCTGTTCTAGACAGTTCACATAAATTAAATCATATAATATATATGGCCTTTTGTGACTAGCTTCTTTTGCTTAGCATGTTTCCAAGTTTTAACTCGTTTTATCAGTTTTTTTTTTAAGTTTATTCCTTTTATTGATTAATAAAAGGAATATTTTGTTGTTTGGATAGATATACCACATTTTGTGTATCCATTCATCATATGGTAGATAGTTGGGTTGTTGGTCTATGAGTAATGCTGCTATAAACATTCACGTACAAGTTTTTGTATAGGCATATGTTTTCACTTCTTTTGGGTAGCTACTAGGAGTATAATTGATGAATGAAAACTCTATGTTTATCATTGTGAGGAACTGCCAAACTGTTTTCTGAAGTGGCTGCCCCATTTTACATTTCCATGTATGCTTGTTTTTATTCTCATAGAAGACAGACACTTCCTTGTTTAAGATGGCTTAGAAAGGAGGTACAAGAAAGACACAATGCTATCTCAAAATCATATTTGATCCTAGAATTCTCTGATTCTCGATGCCAAAACAAACAATGGAATTAACAGAAATGTTTGAGTATTTTGGTGTCTTAGACTCCAAAAGGGAGGTTTGAGTCACTTTGTAAGACTTTAGTAAACCTGTGTTGAAACAAGTTGTTTTAAGGCATTTCTCATTTTGCTGATGCCCAGCTCTGCATTCTGACCACCTAAAAAGTTTGTGCCCCAAATTCCTGAGGTAGACCTGAGCAAGCACCAATTCAAAGCTCAGAGAGTCTTCAGCATAGAAATATCCAACCTGTTATTTTCTGCCTCAAGGACCCAGGAGGGGTGTTGTATGACTCAGAGGCTCTGAGAGGCCAGGGAATTCAGATTACACAGACTGAGGAGATGCCATTTTCCTTGTTGACTTAGCTAGAGGGCCAAGGACCTATTTTTCCCTCACCCTTTCCAACTCGTCTTTGGAGAGTTGATTTCCTAAGGTAACAGTCCAAGTTTCTTTCAGATACCAGGAATCGCCTCTTATTAGCTGTGTGGGGTAGCTGGACCTAGGAAGTAGAATCTATCTACCAGCTTGGCATTCCTCATTTCAACCTGCCAGACCCCTTTTTTCACTTCACTAAGTTTCGTCTAGATCATGGCCTGGGCAAGAAAGGCTAGAAACTCATACATTTAAAAGTCTCTTTATGAAAATAGTGGATTCTTAAAATATCCCAGAAGGTTGAGCCTTTTGGGCCTTTCTCTCAGTTTCTAACCTCTCTATATTGAAACTGTCCATGTACCCTCTATCTCCCCCAGGAAACTCTGGGCTGCTGAGGGCAAAGCTGGGTTTCTTTATAGTTGTTACTGCATGTCACAGAGCAGGCTCACAGTAAGCATTTGAAGAGGGAATGAGTAAATGAGGACAGTGATATGAAGGAGAGGACTGGGTCTTCATGTATCTAGTGGGCTCTCACATGATGAGGAGACAATCTAGTCTATGTAACAGGGAAGATTAAGTCCCAGGGGATGGATGTTATAAGCATATTTGTTCTCAATACAAGGAACAACTTCCTCAGCGTTAGAACTGTTGCCTTAGGGAAGGGGTAATGTCTCAGTTCCTATGTGTTTAAACAGAAGCCAGACTTCTTTCTGGAGAAATAAGTGAGGAGATTACTGGTGAAGGGCTGGGTGACCTCTTTGGATCCCTTCCAATTCTGAGGTAACCCAGCTGTGGCTGGGCGGGTGGTGGGGGGCACCTTCTGTTTTTCCAAATTCATGTTAAAATAGACACAACTCTTTCTCGCAGATTTGCTCCACAAGGTGTTTGGGAAATGTAGATGGTACTCAACACCTTGCAGAATTGACTGGAGAAGGCAGCAGCTCTTTTGTCTTCCCAGTTCCCCTTGGCTGTTTCTCCCCGGTCTTCCTTATAGGACATCAGTATTTGGCTTCTTGTCTTTTTCGCTGTTACTATATCTCTCCCTGTGTTCTCACTCTGGGTAGGGGGTGGGGTAGGGTTCTTCCTTCTTTTCCTCAGGATGTCTCTCTAGTACTTTCCTTTCCTGATTAGAGCCATTTGCTTTCTTGGCTTCTCTACTCTTGTACACTTGCACCCGTTCCTCTGTACCCACCCAAGTAAAGAAACCTACAGTTATCAGGAACCATTCTGTGAAAAGTGATCTATGTGTTTAATGACATGGAGTTTCCTTTGGAATCTTCATGAGAATTCAACATTTTTAAATTTAGAAGATAGGGAAAATGAAAGGAGGATGTTCCTTTTTCTCACCCATTTAGAAGAGCCTAGAATCCCCCCCTCCACCCCCAACCTCCTCTTCACCCAGGAAGAAGAAATATGCAGCATTTCACAGTGGTGAGGTCAGGGAGGGTGGTGAGTGTGAGGTTAATATTTCTCAAGACATAGAGCCGATGTCCTCAGGACTTTCTCTGGTCCTCAGGATTAGGTGAGTAGCCCCTTTCCCCATAGCTCCATATGCCTTTTCTTATCATATTACCACAGTTGCGATTTCATATTTACATGTGAGGTTATTTAATTGGTTTTTGGATTCCCCATGATATTTTAAGCTCCCTTATACCGAAGACTGTGTCAGTTTAAATCACCTTGAATCCACACAAGGCCAACAAAAATTCTGGGCTTACAGTAAGAGCTCTATTAATATTTGTTAAATGAACATATAGATGGAAATTTAAAAACAACATGAATATCTCATATGGACTTTTTTTTTTTTTTTTAGGTGATGCAATCCTCGGTTGACTTCACAGATTGCAAGGACCTTGTCAGTTTACAATCCCTTATGTTTTTATTTTTTATACCTATAGCACCCGGTCTTCCTAAGTGGCCTCTCATCCAATACTAACCAGGCCCGACCCTGCTTAACTTCCAATATCAAATAAGATCGGGTTTGTTCAGGGAAGCATGGCCATAGACTCATATGGATATATTTTAAATAAATATGTATTTATATGAACTGCAGAGTAGTCTTTGGGAGGAAATTAATCTTCATAGTTGAATTTGATTTCAGGCACTTGAGGAAAAAAAAGATGAAACCCAAATAAGTGCTTCCATCATCTCTAGCCTCACTCCCTTTCACTTTCAAGAGATCAGAACTCCCCCTCCATTTCCCAGCCAAATCTGTGGATGTTGAGACCAGAGCCCAAACTTCCCTGTAGGGAACCTGCCAAACAGAATATAGAGAAGTCTTTGCTATATAGGTCTGTGGGCCTATCACAGGAAGGTACCTAAATATTGTGTTATTTTGGTGCCCAATCAAAAGAAAGGGGGTCAGGAAAATTGGTGTAAAGTAAAAGCTTACAGGGAGAAGATTAGAGGAAAAAAGAGAGGTAGGAGAGTTAGGAAGTGAGGGAGCCTCTGTGAGTGTGGTCTTCCAGAAACTTGGCCAATGAAACTTGCTCTTTGTGTAGTACAAGGGGACTAGGTGGCCAGATCAGGGACCAACACTAATAAGAAAGAGTTATCTACTTGTTGAGTGGGCCAAAGAGATAAGCGATAGAGAAGAAGAAAGAAGAACATTAGATGTAGAAGAAAGACTGCAGGCAGACGAGGCTCACTTACTAGCTTATTTGCATCTGATATGAGCACTGGGATGATGTGAAATGATGCATACAATTTCAGGTAATTACAGCCAACCATCACACAATCACACTCCCTCCTTTCCCTTCCCGGGTGCTGCCTCCACTCGAGACCTTAAAGAATGGTGAGGAAGAAACCTAGAAAAAGGGATGGTTTCAAGATATCCCTGGGGAGGGGGCTGTAGTATCTGAGAGTCTACCCCATCTCTACCAGCTTGTCTGCTCACTGCCAAGTAGCCTATTGATGTTTATTTGTTTTTGTTTGTTTGTTTGTTTATCTGACAGGACCACATACATACCACATAGTTGCTGGCATTCACAATTAATCCTGTGGAGTATTTCTGATTTGTGGTTTAACCCTGTCCTTCATGTATCAGGTCTGGGTCCCAGGGCCCCATGGCTGGCTCACATGGTTCCCTAGCAACCAGATGAGACAGGGAAATGTGCACAGTTTCATCACCACAAGATGTTAGGTCAATTAATATTCATTAGCTGTGTCTGTGTTTGGCTGCTAGGAGACATTAGAGAGAAAAAAAAATCTTTGTTGCCTGAGTGGGGGATGGATGGGGTGTAGGGACCAATGAATATGTATATTATTAACTGAAGACGCAGTTTCTTATATTAGCACATTGGCTTGTCTGCATGTGTACATGCAGATTAAAAAAAAAATTCATCTTTTTATTTACAGTTATTCCTCCAAGTTGATTGTATGGAAATATATTTCAGAAACAATAAGAAGGTTCTATCCCAAAATATTTATTATGGCCCATTCACAACATTTGATGTTTTATCACTAGTAATTATTTTATTTATTCTATGACTTTTTTCAGACTCCATTATATAGTAAATATGGTAGAGCATAAAAGAAAAAAACGTAAATTTTCTTTATACTTATCATATAAAGATAACCATTATTAACCTGTTTTCTCATGTCTATAAGAATTTTCTACATCTTTTTTATTAGTTGCATAATATTTTAGTGAATCTATTTCCTATGGTTCATTTAAACAAACTCCTGATTCTATTCATGCATTTAAATTATTTACATTTTTTACTGTTATAAATAAGGCTGCAATGAATGTCCTTGTGCATTTATCCTTGAGGCCTTGTCCGATTATTCTTTAAAGTAAATTTCTAGAAGAAGAATGGCACATTTAAAGGTCTTTTATATACTTTGTCAGATTTCCTTTCAGAGAGAAGAGAACATTTTCCACTTTTATCAATAGTGAATGAAGATACCCCTATGATCTTTATAATAACCCTAGCAAAGATTAACATGAAGTCCCCAATGTTCAGTATCTGAATTTTGTCAGAAACCTCTTTTTACCATACCAAGACTGGAGCCCTGAGCCCCTTTGAGAGAGAGGGTGCAAATTTTAAATTAAGGGGATCTGGGAGTGCAGATGACTGGTGATTTTACCTCAGCTTGTCAAGTGTTTCCAGGCAACTCATCCTCTACAGCCCCAAAGTGCAACCTGAAACCAGCTAGCACAAAGTCTGTCTCTGCAGTGCTGCTATTCTCCCCTGGACCTCATACTCTGTTCTGGACAGACAGCTGCTAGTCATGAGGTAGACCCTGGGGAGCTCTTGTTTTTAGTCTCAGGACTCTGGTAGCCTTGAGTCCTAGCTCCAAAAAGATGATGGGGTGATCACAGAGGAGGATCTGAAGGTTGGTGGCATGCCCAGAGGGCTTGCCTCAGGACAAAGAAAGCAGGTCTCAGCTGCCTAGGGAGTCCCGATGAAGGAGATGAGGGTAGGATTATGAAAGGCAGCAACACCTGTGGACTTAGCAGTCCTCTCAATACTGCTCTGATGTGGGAAAATTTCCTTCTTACTCCTAGCAAACAGAGAACTAACTCCTCCTACCTTCAAGCTAGGTGGGGCAGGAGGTGGGGCAGGGGAATGGGATCAAGGTCTGTTTAGCCCCCTTTCTGGATTCTTTTTAAAAACAATCCTAGTCAAGGATGACCAAGTGCCACAACTTGAACTTCCAAGTCAATGGGACCAATACAAACACGTGTGCCCGCTATGCCAGACTAGGCAAAGAAACTCCCTCTGGGGATGATTAGTGGGCCTTGACGAGGTCTGATGGCTTGGGACAAGGACAAGTGGCCAGGAATGGGGTAGTGTAGAGTAGTGGTTCTCAAAGTGTGGCTTGTGAACCAGCAACATTGGCATCTGGGAGCTTATCAGAAATGCAATTTTGTGGGTCCCAACCACACCCACTGAATCAAAATCTCTTGGGGAGAGTTCTTCAGGTGAACTCAAGGAGTTCTCCAGGTGGTCCTTATGCCTAATCAAATTTGAGGTATACTGATGTGGAGCACAGGACATAAATTTTCAGTTGTGACTTTATGTGCCATCTCATTGGGATCTCAGGTAAGGCACTTTACCGCTTTTGGCTTCAAGTAAGGACAAGCAGTCTTTGCTGCAATCCTCTCCTCAGTATATCATGTAAGTAAGGTGTGTGTGCGTGTATGTGTGTGTGCATGTAGACATGCATGTGTGTATAAAGGTGGGTGGCTAGTTTGGTCCCAATTCTTCTATTTTCTTTCCCTTCCTCTCCCATGAGATGGTAAGGATAAACACTTTTGGAAACAAAAGCCCTGTGTAAAAACCAACTGATGCTATTTACTGCAAAGTCCTCTGGGAAGAGGATCTTGGGGTCCCCCATGGGGGTGCTCGGCAGATCCCAGCAGGATGACATGTTCCCATGGAGAAGAGAGAAGGTTCTAAAGAGCAAAGTAAAATATTGGTTTGGATTGGGGATGATTTGAATTTATAAATTCATAAAATGCTCTCAGTTCCAGTTTAAACTGCCTAGAAGGCGCTTTTTCTCTTCTTTTAAAACAAATTGGTGTAGGGTATGCTGCAATACAACATTGCTATCTGGGTTTAATTAAGAATTCATTGAATTAGTGAGGTTTTGGGATGTCCCCTAGAGTCAATAGTTTTCTCCTAAAGTCAGTGTGCCTTGGTGTGAATCCAGGCTCTAACACTTAAAGTGTTTGACCCTGAGCAAGTGACTGAACCTCTCTGTGCCTCAGTTTCCTCATTTATAATATGGGACTAATACTGGTAACTACCATGAAGTATTGTGAAGATCACATGGGTTAATAATATATGGCAAGTACTGAGACTGCATTTTGGCATATGTTGGCTCTGCTTGCTGTTCGGGTCAATTTGATTCTGGTCTCCTGTTCCAGTTCAGGCTCGCATGGCTTCCATGCAGCTCAGCCTCACTAGGGATAGGGCCGTTATCAACTTTTTCTGTCATTTCTACAACAGGATCCAGCTGCATTTGGAGCTAACTGCTTTCTCTCTTTTCATCTCCCTCTCCCTTCCCTCCAATTTCCATTTCTTTTGTGAAATGGTTAAAGTGCCTGACATAATTAGCTGTTAATTGTTAGCAGCTGTACCCATTATCAGTTTAATGCCTAATTAATTGCAACAATTAATGCTGCCTATCCTGTTTTAGGAACTGTTGATGAGGGAAGGCTGGTGTTGTTTAAGTTATATCTTAATTAATTTACCTCCAATTT
The DNA here is from genome assembly GCA_030015415.1 of Cynopterus sphinx. Taxonomy (NCBI): domain Eukaryota; kingdom Metazoa; phylum Chordata; class Mammalia; order Chiroptera; family Pteropodidae; genus Cynopterus; species Cynopterus sphinx. The sequence goes on along the minus strand of CM057383.1, from coordinate 75,947,316 downwards.
TTAGCATTTGACTAAAAATTCTAAACTAGTGGCTCTTTGCCTCATATGAATAATTATCAGAGGATCCATTGACTGTGCAATGGCCTGGGGTCCATCCTGTCATGGTTGGGAGTGAGCATTCACTTTTAGGAGTGAGGCTTCCAGAAGCTCCAGGCCGTCCTATTGCATTGTGGGGCCCTTAACGCAAATGCGTTCTTTGTAAAATTTTCCACACTGCCATGTTGTAAGAAAGTGACAAACATAGAGCCTCAAAAGCAAATGGATTTATCTCTACTACTTTGTTCAAATCTGCAATGGAGCACTCATCTCCTTTGTAGATGACTTGTATGAACAACAGACCTGGAGTGTGAGCTCCTGCAGGGCATGACTGTCTGGGTCACAACCGTATCTGCACTGATAGTAGGATTTTTAGTCAACTAAAAGGAGAAACTGAATGGATATGAATAAGGCATACCTCCATTTTTTGAGTTTTTTTTTTTTTTTTCTGGGAGCCAGGCATAGTGCTACATGCTTCCAGCACTCCAGCACATTAAAAAAAAAAAATTCTCACAATAAAACTGTAAGGTGGATATTATTATCCTTTCTATCTCCGTTTTACAGATGAGAAAACCAAGAGGTTAAGTACTTGGCAAATAACAGAATCATAGCTCAAATCTACATTATTCCACTTCCAGTAGACTTGCCAGTGTACAGCCTTTCTTAGAGTAAATGAATAAGTGAATCTCTCAGCATTGTGTTCTGAAGTGACCAGTTTACTTTTAGAGCCTTAGTACCAGACCACATTTCTTTGGATTATCCCAGTGTCAATCACTCAAGAAAGAGGCCAATTCTGGTTCAGGCAATGACTTTGGGACATGAGGGCCTTTTACTTAGCACAGTGGTCCCCAACCTTTTTAGTACCAGGGACAGGTGCTCCTATGAGAATCTAACGCCTGATTATCTGAGGTGAAGCTGAGGCGGTGATGCCAATGCTGGGGAGAGTATGCAAATACAGATGAGGCTTCACTGGCTCACCTCCTGCTGTGCGGCTTGGATCTTAACAGGCCATGGACCGGTCTATGGTCTGGGGATTGGGGACCCCTGACTTAGCAGTAGGATATGAAGGCAGGTGGCAGAGGCAAGTTTGGAAAACAAATTTCTTTCTTTGGGCTTGGAGGAGTTGGAAACCTATATTCTGCGTTGATAGATGAGATCCAGAACACTCTGCAGGATAGTAAGCTTGTCCCAGCATCATTGCAGGCCAGCTGGAGACACTGTTGTAAATAAGACATCACTGTGGTCTTAGTTCTTAAACTCTGAGAAGAGTCACATTTAATACCCAAGTGTAGAAGTCTGAAATAAGGGCTCCTAAAAGATTTCAATTCTAATCCCTGGATCTCTCAAAAGATTCTAGTCCTACTCTCTGAATTTGTGAATGTTATTTGATGCAGCAATAAAAGACTTTATATGTGATTAAGGATCTTGAGATGAAGAGGTTACCCTCAATATCTTGGTGAACCCTCAATGCAATCAAAGATATCCTTGTAAGAGAAAGGCAGAGGGACATTTGACACAAAAGAAAAGGAGAAGGTGACATGTCAACAAAAGCAGAGATCTGAGTGATGTGGTCACAGCCAAGGAATGCTGGCAGGCACCAGAAGCTGAAGGAGACAAGATACAGATTCTCTTCTAGAGCCTCTGGAGGGAGCAAGGTCCTGCTGACACCATGATTTCAGACCTGTGATACTGATGTCAGACTTCTGATCTCCAGAACTGCGAGAGAATAAATTTCACTTGTTTGGGGCTACCAAGTTTGTAGTAATTTGTTACAGCAGGCATAGGAAACTAAAACATCAGGTTTAAGGTTTTCCTTGTTATAATCTCTTTATGTTATCCTCAAGCATTCAGCAGAGCTTTAAGTCAAAAAAAGAAGAAAAAGAAAAAATATTAATAAAAGAATTAATGATAAGAGCCAAAGTTTCCTGTTTTGGGAATTATGTAGTTGGGGTTCCTTGGGGTAGATATATAACCCTTTATAGTGATTTTAGGGTGGCAAGTTTAGGGTTAGGTCTCAATGCATATTTAAAAAGACACTCAAATACTTAATAAGATGTAAGTTTATTATTAATCCATTTTTCATTTAGAAAAAAAAATAGTTCAGCTCACTGCCAGCATTAATTTAATTTAATCCAAAACACACTCTTGAGACTAAAGCAAATTTTACTGGTTTTCTATGTGAAAATAAAATATAAAAACCGTTTTGGGAGTTATTTCTAAACAGAACTTGTTTCTAATCCTAATGTAACAGAAATGTATACATAAATTGAATCCATCAAATGAATCTTTGGCTAACCACTGTTTGAGAACAATAACATTATGAGTAGGAATGCTACGTTTTTTGGGATTTGACATTTTCAGTGATTGAGAGTTACTGTGTTTTGTAAACAGAAATACCACTACTAAAAACAGAATTCTATAAAAAGAATGATGCCATTTGTTTCCAAAGACTATCAATATACTAGAATGACGCGAAAATAATAATAAAAGTGAGATACTTTGTGGCAAACTTTGGGGATAAGGTTAGGATTGTAATTTGGGGGTAAATGCTGCAGCCGCCGGCGAGTATTCTCAGGGCAAATGAGAAATGGGTTAAACAAGAGAGAAGTTTATTTGTTGTATGTATAAATCTAGAGTGTATGTATAAAACTGATGTGGCAGCTCCACAGCTTTGTCAGGGGCCCACGCTCCTTCTATCTAATCGCTCCAGCATGTGGTCCTCATCCTCATGGTCCAAGATGACTGCTAGAGTTCCAGGCATCATATCTGGGCTCTAGAAGCAAGATGGAGAAAGCATAAAGAAGAGTTTGCCCTCTTATTGTTAGGGAGGCTTCCAGAAATTTTCTCAACATTTCTGTTTACATCTCTGGTTAGAAATTTATTTTATGGTAACACAACTTCAAAGAATGTTTATAACTGAAGTGTTTTGCCTGGATTACAATGTGTCCAGTTCAAAAAATTAGATCCTGTTAAGAAAAAGAAAGGGAGAAGAATTTTTGGAGGCAACTGGTCCTTTCTGCTACACCAACTCTTCAAGTTCTAGAGTTCTAGTGAGGAGAAAGGAGAAGAATTGAACGGTACTTAACCAATGTGGATTTCTATTTATATATTTATTTATTTATTTATCTGTTTGTTTGTTTATATTTTTTAGATGAAGCAACCCTTGGTTGACCTCATAGATTACAAGGACCTTATCAATTTACAATCCCTTATTTTTTTATTTTTCACACCTACAATACCTGGTCTTCCTAGGTGGTCCTCCTTTCAAGTACTCACCAGACCCGACCCTGCTTAGCTTCTGAGATCAAATGGGATCGAGCTTGTTCAGGGTGGCATGTCCATAGACTAGATTTTTTAAAAATGTCTCACTTGGAGTGGGTCTTGATACTAACGCTACAATGTAAATCTGATGTTTGTAAACTGGAAAGTATCCAGGCCAGAGTGGATAGAATGGCTATGGGATTGAAAACCATAAGGAATAGCAGAAGAAATGAGTTGGTTAGCTGAAGGAGAACTTTTTTATGGACAGAATTTATTTGTTTTCAAATAAACTCAGGGCTGTTATGTAGATATGAGAGTGAATTACATTTATGACAAAATAGAAAAGGAATAGGGTGGAAAGGAGTCCAATTTTAGCACAATATGAGAAAGAATTTTCTAAAATCTTAAGAAAAAAAAAAAGAAAAAAAAAACACTAGCAATAGGATGTCTGCCCCTAGGGAACCGATTCCCTCACTAGGCTGAGAACTATCAGGTTTGGAAAGGGTAGGAGGCTAGACTGAATGGTCTTCCTTCTGACCCCATGAGTCTGTGGGGAGTCAGGGGAGACCCTCTAGGGGCTTGTCAAAGATCACAGTGGAGGACACAGCACTGTGAGGGTCTGTGTCTTAATAAGAATCAAATGAATTAGGCTGTCAGGGAGAGAATTTTCCATGCCCCTAGTAACAAAGCCGTAGTTGTTGCTGGGCTAAGGCCTGGAGCTCTGTGCCAGCATCCCAAAGAAAGAATGCAGGGAGTGTGGCTCTAGTTTGGAGCTGAGCCCTGAATATGGACAGACAGAGTTGGGAGGGGGCCAGGAAAATGGGATTGCTGGGGCCTCATTTTATTTGACTCCTGCAGTGCTGGACTTGGTAGGGGCAGTCAGTTCCCTGCATCTTCTGAGAAAAACCTGGCAACCTGAGGTTCCCAGGGTCAAGACCAGAATGGAGGAAGAGGCTTGGATCCTTTCCCTGAATTAATCTATATAGAATTAAAGATTGAAGTCTTCTGCTGACTTATGCTGAAATTTCTCCAAGAGGCTCTGACACAGAGCCTGATTTTAAGTTAATAGTTTTGTAGATATTTGGATTGCATTGACTCTGTTGTGAAATACTCATCAGTAAAGCATGAATGAGATGCCTCTCTAGCCAGAAGAACACAATGGTTCACCTCCATGAAATGATGCTCATCCCCACTAACATCAGTGGTGACCACATAAAGAACATGAATCGTGTATAAGACTATCTTAAAAACTTGAGATTCTCTGGTTTCTTTTGGTTGAAAGTGACAGAAGCCACTTCACATTAGCTTGATCAGAAACCAAGAGATCTGGCTTAGATGATTCATGGCCTTTCCCTTTGCCATTTGGGCCCTCATGCTTCTCTCTTCCTTCTCTTGGCTTTCATTCTCTTTGCACATTAGCCAGCCAGTTGCCTAGGAGAGATGGTTCAGAGGACTGCAAGCTCACAGCTCACATTCCAGCTGCGTTGTGTCTTCATTTCTCCTTTGTCTTTGAGCCTAGAGGCCAGGGGACTCCTAGACAATTGGCCTGGTCAGGGAGTCTTTGAGAAAGCAGGAAGGCCCTTAGCAGGAAGCTTGTAGACAAATCCCAGCATGATTCCCAGGGCCTGCCATGCCTTACCTCTTCAGCTACCCAGGAGTCTGGGAAGGTTAATTTGTTTGTGCTCAACCAGGCGCCTTGCCAGCATCTCTGCTAGAAGTGTGGGGCCCTTTAAGGGCTTAGTGTGGCAACTGTTCCTGAGCTCTGAATAGAAGGGACTGCAGCCACAGAATCACAAACCTGTCTCACTGAGTTGACCTGGGATCTTTCTACTTGTCCGGCTTTGCCTTGGCCTGCCATCTCAGACGCCTTAGCTCTGTGCCTGGTGAGAACTTTGTCCCTTTGCTGGGTGTGTATCAGCTGCCTGAAGAAGGCTTTTGGTCTCAGCCTTTAGCTGTGGCCCCTGGAGCCTGCTTTAGGATGCATCCCGACAAGCACAACCTCACCACTGCTCTGAAAGATGCTGTTTTGGCAAATAATTAGATACTGTTCATTCCTTCTCAAACAGTTGTGCAGTATTGCAGCCTGCTCTGCTTGCCTAAAATTCACTTGAGTCTGAAATTTTCCTTTAGGGAAGGGCTAGGGGCACAGGAATTTAAAGAAACTGAACAGATTTATTAAGTGAGAACAATCTCAGTAGGACTGAGCTTTTTAATTGTTACCGGGTGTTCCCTGTGTGTCTCACGTGTAAGAGTCAGGGTTCTTAGTTATAAGCAGTAGAAGCCGATTCTGACTGATTAAGCAGGAAAGGTTTGGTAAAGGATATTGAGTGTCTCACAGAATCAGTGGAGCCTGGAGAACCGGGCTTGAGGCTACACATCCAGAATAATGTTCCATTACATGCTGCAAACTGGCCTAATAAGAAAACTGCTGTTACCGCTGCGGCCGCCAATTGGATGTGACAATGTGTATCACTGCTAAGAACCTGATTATCACCACCACTGCTGACTTCAGTGTCAATGCCACATCTGGCCCAGGAATGTGACCTTGGCCATCCCTGCTGCTTCTCAGTTACCTGCTTGTGTCTTAGCTGCAAGGGAGGCTAGGGAAGTGATTCCCCTTGTTTCTATTTTTGGAAGGCAGGGACATAGGGTAGGAAACTCCTCAAATGTAAGAAGGTATTCAGCAAGTGCTGGGCAGCCAGAAAACTTGACAGCTACCTACTACACCCTCTGTGTAAGGTGTGCACTTGCACCTCTGTGGGAAAGCAGTTTTCATTTCACTTGAGGGTATTGCCTGAGGGGGTTAATACAGTGAGGGTGGCAGAAATGTGGTCACAGAGGAGATGAGGCCTCTGGGCTTGAGTCATAAGCAGGCAACACAAGTTCGGATGGCAGTGATGGGAAGACAAGTGGCTGCAGGAGGATTGTAGTGACAATGCCAGGGACCTTCACTTTCTGTGTCTCCAGACACAGATGATGGGTTCTCGTTGGTCATTCAAGTTGGTTATTGCCCTTAATTCCAGGTTACCAGGTTAGAATAGCAGACTTTCTAAAGTGTGTCTTCCCTTGAGCTGCTTGATATAAAATGTTGGGTGGCCATCTAAGATTCACCTAGAAGAAATCAAAGGAGAAAAGCAATACATGAAGCCCCGAAGTGAGACTTAATTCATCAATGTCATTTAAAAAAAAAGTCATCTTGGCTCTCCCAGAATGATATGGCTCCTACCGAGTCTCGTTTGGAGACTGTGCTACACAATACCTAAAACAGGTTTCTCAAAATAAAGCTGACATTTAGTAAATGCCGTGTGTCAGGTACTGTACAGAGGGCTTTACATAAATTATCTGAGTTAATCCTCATAGAAACACCATGAAGTATGAGCTATTATTATCCTTATTTTACAGTTGAAGAAACTCAGGTTGGAAGAGAACAGATAGCTCAGTCCTTGGTTAGCCAGTCAGTAGCAGAGCTGGCATTTGAATCCTAGCAGCCTGACCTAAAAGTCTACACTGCTGAATTCCTTCTCTAGGATCTTGCTCGAGAAAGAACTATGACTCCCCCAACATGAGCCTTCCCAATTCCTTTTTCCTTCTGGGGTTCAGTTTAGGTCAAGATTAGAAAAATTTCCATCTGGCTGGATGTAAACTATAGCTAGAACAATGGTGACAGGTAGCTGGAGAGTTAGGGCTGCGTAAGACCTCATTAGCCATGTTAAGGAGTTTAGACTCCATCCTGAATAACAGCCCGAATCCCATGTTGCTTATTTCTGCATAGAGCAGATTTTAGAGAAGAGCACTTCAACCACCAGATAATAATTTAAGTCTTTACTTAGATGTCTTAAAGAATGTTAGGAGAGGTCCATTTCATTACCTACAGTAGCACTTCTTGGAAGTTACTGTTCTCATCCTTCATCATCTCACTCTTTACAGCTGCCTCTGACACCCCAAATCCCAAACTGCTTCTCCAACCCAATTCATTGGTTTTCCTTCTCCCTCTCTTCTTACCCATCTTCCTCCAGCCTGGGTGCTGTGGATATAATGGCTACTGCATCTGGTCAGTCTAGAACAACATCAACACATGAGCTTGTTAACCTTACTCTCCCAACTCTGACCCCTTGTCTTATGTATGTCCACCCATCCTTACAAGGCCTGACTATTCAGGCTACCTTTGCAATTTGGCTTTTCCCAAGGCCATCACATACCTTCTTGATGCCTGCAGTGCAACCAGCCTTGGATCCAGGCAGGATTGAGATGAGAAAATATGACCCAAGAAGACCCAAATGGAAAGAAACAAAAAGCAGAGCCAAGATCCCGCTGCAGAGCCACAAAGCCAAAGGAGCTGGGACAAGATGAAAAATCCAGATGCAAGGCAGTTGGACAGATAATGGGAAATCACCTGAGAAGGGAAAGTTTAAAAGTGGAAGGTGGAAGCTGTAATCATTAGACTTTCCCTGAATTGGAAAGGGTAGCGCCAGGATCTTTAGCAGGTAACTGCAGCCTGGTGAGCTGCATTTGAGGGAGAGAAGACATCATGGTAACCAGGCAGCCCGCTGAGTGCCCCACAACCACCATTACTGATTGCTAAACTCTTTCCAAAAGTTCTACCTCCTGATTTTACCTCTAAAAAGTTTTAGTAGAAATGATTGTGGAGTGCTTTTTTCCCCTCAAAAAAATCTAAGCAGATTTATGCTTCTAACTAGCTTTCTAGTTCTTGGAACGCTCTGTGGAGAAACCATTACCTTAGAAGCCAGTTCTAATCCTCTGCAGATAGGCAAGTGCTCATTGAGAGGCTTCCCTAATGCTTCTTGGTGTAGAGCTGCCCTGCAGAGAGCTGAGGCTGGACCGGCTTCAGGGATCTGGGAAGCAGACAACTCCTGGAGGCCAGATCCATCATGAGAGTGCTTGGACTACACACTGCCAGCCATCCAGCTCTTTCCCGGAACGGAATCGTGGACCCCAGTTTGTGTGATTCTGATTAGCTGGTAAGTCACAAAAGAATCATCTAGATAATGGTTGTCATTAACTGGAAAGGATACTTTTACTAAGACACTCACATGACAACTTCTTAGGCCTTAAGTCATTCCCTGATACACCTTTACCTGGAGATAGCAGCTGTCACCCAGCCTGATAATCCAACATCTGTGAATGAATCTAGATGCTGATGTGGACTTGGCTTTTTGAGTGAGGGATCCAGGCTCTACCTTCATTTTTGTGGCCCCCATTGCCAGACCTTGAAAGAGCTAGTCTAGCTGGTTCATTGGACCCTAATCTCGAATGAGCATGAAAACATCATCAAAAATGTGGTAAGATGGAGAAAACGTTTTTCAAAAAGTCTATGAACTTGTTAGGAATGCTCTGATAAGCCACTTGGAGGTTACCTCCCCCAACAGGAAACTGTGATCCACAATAAATGAATGCTAAATTGCCTTTTAAGAAAGCTGAGTCCAATAAACGTGGAAGGGACTCTTATTTTGTTGGTGGGGGTATGTGTGTTTGGTGCTAGAGCAGGTTGTACATGGAGGTTGAGAGCTGTCAATATTTTTTCTCCTTCACTGCCTTTCCTCATCTCAAGCTTAGGCTCTCCTCTAAAGCCTTGTTCATCTTGTCCACAGTAGTCCTTCTCTGATGGCATTTATAAAAGCACATCGCTTTTATTGAAAAGGTCAACTCCTATTCTTCCTCACCCTTCAGTGTGCTTCCCCTCTGTCAGCCCTCCATGCAGGGCTCACAAAGGCAGGCTCCCACACCTGCCAGGTTTCAGACCTCTCTCCAGTTCCTTACTACTTTCAAGCCTCTCCCTGGCTCCTGCCTTATTTCCACAGGCTCAGTCCTGTCCCTGGGCCCCACTGATTGAGAACTGACTTTACCCTCTAGCTTTATCCTGTGACTTTACCTTCTTGATATTGGTGACTCCTATCTTTCCTAGGGTTTGAACTTTAGATTCTTGCACAATTTGATGCTGTGACCATTCTTTGAGTTTTGAGGAGGCCTCTGCAGCCTCAAATGAGAGGATTTTGCCCTGTCAATCAGGAATCCCTTCTCCATAAGTCCCCTAGACACTGCCCAACCCCCTTGCCCCATGCATGTTAGGAGGGGGAGATTGCATGGCCAAAACCTTCAATAAAACCCACTGTGGATCTTATTAGGCCTTATACTATATGCTGGACTATGCAGATCTGAGCATAGAAAAGAAAGTGGGCTGAGAAGCAGGCATTTTTATGAATGGGGATATTTTTAAAACTCATTGGCAAGGGTTTAATTCTTATTAAAAACAACACCTCCATGTTTGAGCTCAGAGACAACCCTATGAAGTTATAGTCACTCCTGATTGAACAGCTACTATAGTCACTTCTCATTCTTTGCAGGAGTTGTGTTCTATAAAGGATCCATGAATGCTGAATTATTGAATAACAAACTGTTGCTCCTAGGGGAAATATAGGGTTAGGTTCATTCCTGCCTCTGGTTATAACATCACTGTCACATGTTTTATATGTGTTTCTGTCTAAAGACCCCTCATTTAATATATATTGTTGATTCATAATGTTGAACTTATGACCAACAGCACTATAACTCATATATAAATGAAGCTCATTGAATACATGGATTTTTCTCCAGAAGGCACTTTTGATATTCTTGCACATGAGAACACTAGACAGCACTTTAGCACTAGGGCTGGTGCCATTTTAAACAGTGAAATTATACACACACAAAAGAAAAAAAGAACAAAAAACGTGTCACAAAATAAACCATAAAAAGGATGCTTGTTTATAGGATGTGAGCTGAAACAAGAAGGTATAGCATTGCGTTGTTTGGCCTCAGCTGGACACGTGTACATCAGGTCACTCAGATATTTTACTCCTCTGTATATGTCAGTGAATGACTGTGAAAATGCTATGAATATTGATTTAGGATTATAAATAAACTTATTAAGCAGGAGAATTTGCAAATGCTGATTCTGCGAATAATGAGGGTTGACTTGTACAGATTGGTGCCCTGGGAGATGAGGATGAGTTGTAACCCGTATTCCACAGATGTTCTTGGAAAGTCTGCATCTTACCTTCCTTCACGGCCCTGATGGCCTAGATCTTCCTCCTCGGATCTGATGGCTGGAAGGGAGTTTTCTGGTTACACAGAGTCTGTGTCCCAAAAGAAACCCTTCCTGGGGTTCAGCGACTTAGTGGGTAAAAAGTGACATTTAGTGGGACTCACCTTAATATTTAAGCTGCAGAACATCCATGGTGCTCTGTTTGTACTATACAAAGAATGACCCCTTGTAATTTGGTTCTTTTTGAATAGTTGCTAATAATTTTGCACTCAATTTCCATTTAAATGAAAACATTAACCTCTGGAGCCTGGAGAGGAGTTAAAAGGGGTTCATAAGTATGGCTCTTATCTCCACAGCTCAGAGTGTCCTAGGAGTAAATCCAAACATACTTCTAAATCACTTTTCCTCAGCAGATGAGAGTCCCACTCTTATTCTGAAAGACTCTTCCCCACTCTCCAAGAAAGAAAGTTCACTTTCTCATTTACTCACCTGCTGTGATGTGAGGAATGTCTTTCTTAAATAGAACCTACAGTTTTCCTGCTGGAATGCAAGCTTTTTTTTCCTGGATCACATCTAGGGCAGGTGATGGAAGCCCGCTTCCTCAGTGGACAGTGAAGCTCCTGAAAAACTAAGCAAGAGACTCTGGTAGAGGCTGGAACAAAGCCCAAGGGTCATCAAAAATAGCATTTTGTCATCCAACAATAAGAGGAAGCCTTTTAATGCTACTTGAGTAACCAAACATTTTAACATATATTCTTTCACCTTATTCTTATAATTCCTGAGGGGAAAGATACTCCATTTACCTGATTCTAAAGATGAGGAAACTGGAGAGTTGAGTTAACCCAAACCAACTAGTGACTGGCAGGGCTGGGACCCCAGAGCCCTTGGCCTTCACTCTGTAATGATTAGGATATGTTGAGAGCTATTTAGCATCTCTCGCAATAAATTGATGATGATGATGATGATGATGATGATGATGATGATAATGATGTAACCTAGAATTCAGTCACTAGATATTCCTAAATCCTCTAACTCCCTCCTTTAAGATTTCAATAAAAACTAGTTTATCCTACCCTCTCATATATGCTCCTCCCAGTCTTTGTCCTGGGTAGGCCGTACCTTCAGGCTTTGAATTACTTCTGAATCTTTGGTTCTCATGTTATGTTTTGTCTCCTGCATTGCATCTTCCTTTTTTTATGCAGATAATATCTTATAGGGAGGACAAGCTGAGATGCACAGATGTGATTTGGCATCTGACTGCCACATACAGTTGGATTCAGATGAAGGGTGAAAATCCAGCTGTGTACCAGTCGACAAGTGGAGAACTCTGAGATGCTAACTCTAAACTAAGGAAGTTCTCTTATTTATCCACTCAAAGGGGATATCCTTTTCTAATTTGCACAAAGAAACCCCTATAGTCTGGAGGTGGCTCTAGGGAATACATTCAAGGTCACATGTCTAGAAAGTCATGTGGCCAGAGTGGAAAGCCAGGTCAACTTCTGCCTTTTGGTCTGGCATGCCTTCCTTCCTACCAATGCTTAGTTCCAGGGGTGGGAGAGGGAGACATGGGATGGGGAGGGAGATTGTGGGGAAGGCAGGGAAGAGAAGGAGAGGGTGGAAAAGGGAGGGCAAGGTGTGCCCTTGCCCTCCCTGGGAAAGTACATTCTTCCTGGTTCCAAATTTTCAGTCACCCTTTTCAGCCTCTTTCTCTTCTGCTTCTAACAACAGAGAAATCTCTTTGGTCAGCTTCCCTCTCTCAAGCATACCCTTCTCTTGTCTGCCATTTACTGTCTGAGGTCTAAAAATAGTAACAATTAGAGAAATCTGCTCATCATTTCTGGTCTTCTTTTTTTTTTTGTCTTAATTTAAATTCTATTGGTTTTATCTTCTGTAAATTTTGACTGAGCTGGAGGAGCTTCTGCAGACTGAGAATAAGTGTGGCATGTGTGTGTGTATGTGCATGTATCTGTCTATGTGTCTGCATGTGCATGTATGCATGTGCATGTTTATGTAGGGCATTTCTAGATCAGGAGGAGGCAGAAAGGAGTTATCTGTTGTTATCCACTGACTACTCCTTGCAGGATCCCTGGTACACAGGGATGTCTCATGAATATTGGTAAGCAAGCCAGATATTTTCTGTTTGCTCCACCAGATTCACTCTGCAGCTCCTTCTGCCCTGCTCATCCCCAGGGCCTGACCTGATAGGACTGCATCAATGTGCTCCTTGCCCTCTAGTTGAGTTTGGCTACTGGGCAGCCCCTGTGGTGAATGGGAGAGAAAGGGGAGTGTAAGTCAGGACATTTATCCCTTGGCTTCTTTTCTGAAGGAGTTACCTTGAGATGGCCACTTTTTTTGACTGCTGCCCCTCTCAAGACAGGCCTCTCTGGTGGTTTGTTCCTTCTAGGTCTGGTCACTGCCATAGCTATAACATCAGAGTTTCCAGGTGACTGATCAGGCCTACAAATTTCTGACTTTGCAACACTCCCAACCCCCACTCATATAGCAGTCTCCATCATGTGAGCCAATTTCTTAAAATAAATATACTCAAAATAAATGAATTTAATTATACTATTAAATATCTGTAATTTATTGTTAAATAATGGCTTTGTTTAACAGCATGCTAGTACAGTTTCATAAAACTTAGCAATCTGCTTTAGGGAGCCAGAAGGCAGGCTTTAGCACATCACTCTTTCTAGGACACCTCATTTGAAGTCTAGGGTTCCCAAGAGCACAGTTTGAACAACTGAAATATACCTCCTAATTTTATAGGATGAGGAAAATGAGAGGTTGTGACCTTCCTGGGATCATAGAACTAGAAAAAACATGTTTTGCCCTAGGTTAGAGAGCATTATCCCTTCCTCTATAGTAGAAAAACTGTTCTCCTCAACTTCCTAGACACACAGCTAAGTGACATTCCTCAGCTACCCTTGCATCTAGGTAAACCATATGATTGACTTGGATGAATGGAGTGTGAACTTAAGTGATGTATGCTGATTATAGACCTAATTAACCATAAACCAGTCAGTGGGATCCTCTATGATCTCTGCTCTCATCCCCAACCATGTGGTAGGGATTGAATGGCTATGGGGCCCTAGAAGATGGAGGAGCCACAAATTGGAAGGAACCAGATTTCTTAACTGAACAAGAGCCACCTAGGGTAGATATCCAACTAGAAATAGCCACGCTTAGATGTGTGAGTGTGAAATAAATCTTTATTGATTAAGCCACTGGAATTCAGGTTGTTTGTTGCAGCAGCTAGTGTTGTTTGCATCAACTAATATGCCTTGAAGTAAACAATGCAAAACAGTTCTACTTAATTCACAGGGTATGAATGTATAACTGAAAAGAAGTAAAGGGAAGGGAAGACAAGTAAAGGACAAGCCATCCAGAGTATGAAAAGCTGTAAATGTAATGGCAAGGCATAGGAAAGCAACCTGGCAGATGGCTAAGTGTGCAGGGTCTTGGCCATGATATTACTGCACAAGTGAGTAATAATAATATTAACATTGGTGATTATATTAGTCAGGGCATATCAAGCGCAAATTAGGTACCAACTAGAGCTAGCTTAAGCTTGGAAAAGGAATATTTATGTATATAAGAATGTCTCAAGTCAAGGGCACGATCATACTTAGGCTTCTGAAGGATCTGGGAATCACATGACCCCTGTCACTGTCCCTTATCTCTGTACTTCTCTATGTCTGCTTCATTATAGACCAATATTATCTGTCCTCCCTCCCCCCAGCTCCTGAACTTGCTGTTATAGGCTCAGCCAGCCAAACTGGCTCTCCCTTTGTCCCAATTCCAACACAGACCAAATTAGCTGTCTTTGGATCTTAATTCCAAAATCCAGAGAGACTCTTGTTGACCCAGTGTGATTAGATGTCTTCCCTGGTCAAATCTAGGAGGTAAAGTCATACTGCATGAACATGGCTGACAGGGGACCACCTCCCTCTATATACAAGGTAATTCCCTGAGAAAGTGAGGCAATTGTTGACTCAAGAGTGGCCAGCTTTTGAAAAACTTTTGGCAAAAAGGAGGAATAAGGAGGAGGAGGCTGGCCTATGCTTGAGGTTCCTCTCCCAAACCTGCCAGCAAGTGACTCATTTCATCTCCCTGTGGAGAAGTGAGGGATGGGGCAGGAGAGAAGGTCACAGTATAACCTGGGGGCTCTTCCTCTATCCAGAGGGAACCATCATGAGTGGGATAGTGTGTTCCATCTCCTACCACAATGGACAGAAAGTGCCAGCTGTGGTGCCTGGCACAGAGTGAATAGGCAGTGACTTCCTCTCTCCCCTTCCTCCAACATTCACTCCTGCTATCTCTTCTTTCCTGGCCACTGACAGAAACAATGCCAGATGGAGCCATATTGAAGCTTAAGTCAAGAGGAAAAAACAGTAATACCAGTCCTATCTTTATTTTGTTCTTCATGGATTTCTCACATTGGTTTTGACTTTTAAAATACTTCATTAGCATACTCTTTATCTCCATTACTGAGTATTTTGTACTGTCCTATTTTGTGCCTGAGGCAAGTGTCTCACTTTCTTGACTCTGGTACCAGCCCTGCTTGTCAGAGTTCCTTGAAAAGTAACCTGAGATCCACTCCTCTCCTCAGCAGCCCAGACCTTCCTGACTCTTTGAGTTAAAGTTTGTTTCATGTGGTTTTGAAAAATACATTTTTTCCCACAACACTTGTATGTACAGGGTATCATTGAAAGCTATCTAAAAAATTCATAACAGAGGTTGCTCATGGGGAGGGAAAATAAGAATGAGAGGGAGGAGGGAAGGGAGATTTGCCTGAAAAAATGTATTTTTTAAGGAAAACTTTATTCAGATAAATATTTTTCCTTATTATAAAAGTGATATTTGTTCACTGTTGAAAACTTAGAAAATGCAGATAAAACAGGAAACAACAACTAAAAACATTTATAAATTCATCACCCAGCATATTCTGTTAATATCTTAGTGTTTGTCTTTTTCTATTCATCTGTGTTGAGATTACCAAAATGGTATGTTTCGTGAATAACATTTGTGATCCACTTTTAACTTAACATATATAGTGAATCAATTTCTAAATTAATAAATAGTTCCCTTTAATATTATTTTAAATAGTGACCCAAAATTCCATCTTTTGAATGTGAACAATTTACTCAATGAAACCCCCAATCCTGGATATTAAGTATATTTACAATTTTTCATGATTAAAAACAGTGCTGAGATGAACAACCGCGCTCTGGAAACTTTTAGCACATGCCTAATTACTTCCTTAGGATGACTTTCTAGAAAAGGACTTGCTGGTTTCAAGAGAATGTACCTGCTTTGAGTTTTTGCACATATTGCCAAGCTACTCCCTAAAAAGCCTGTACTGGTTTATGCTTCTACAAAGCATATGTATCTTAACGTTAATTTAAAACCTGAACTATTGGAAGCCTGAGCAGAACATGAAGTGACTGTATCTAAACCCATATGCCCTGAACATGACTGTAATATTCTTATCTTGTGGTAAAACTGGTCACATCATTACTGTCCGGCCTGTGTTGGAACACTGGAACTGGTATGGAGGTGCAGCCGAGATAATGTTTGAGGAGCCCAGAAGTTGAGTTGCAAAGGAGAACTCTATCCCCTTTCTCTCCCTTGTCATGGCAACAGTGAGCACTGATTAATGGTGGTGGTGGAGACACAAAGCGCATCTTCCCCACTTATCCCAACTCTCATCACCTTCTAAACTTTTTCTAAATTTCTACCTTTTTCTTCAAGTTTTAGACATTGCCTCTGAGTCCTCTAAAAAATGTTTTAGACAACGAAGATCATTAAGTGGTAATATCCTCTTCTTATGGGCCCTGAGAAAGGCAGTTCTTTTCAGATTTGCTACCTCCTATTTCCCCGTCTCAGATTTATACATTCCACAAGTTATCTTTGTCACTATTGTTATAATTTTGAGCAGCCTCCTGCTGGTGAAATCTCTTTCAGACTGGCTTTCTTTTCTTCTCACAGACTGGATACAGGAGGCTTTTTGTTCCCTTTCATAGCTGCCACAGCCAATTCTACCTCTTTGAGTTTTCTTTCTCTGAGTAGAAGATATCTTTTAGAATTCTAATTATTGTTTTGATTCTCTTATCTTGGGAGTTAAGAGGAACAAGGTGAAGAAGTTTCACTTTTGTGCTCTCTGTGTATGGCATCTTCTCAGTAGATTTTACTTTTCCCTTAGGAAAGAGAGACATCAAGGCCCTTTCATTGTCCAAGGTTCCAGTAGTGGCTCCAAAGGTATTGTGAGTGTGACACAATTTTCTGTGGTCCACATGATGCGGGAAGAATATTTTGGTTCATTGAACATCTCCAGAAGTAAACTAATGTTGAGGTTTGAAGAAGGGGCATAGAGAACGTCTGAGCATTGGTCTTGTCATCGGATGTCATGGGTGGTGTTAGACCCATCCTGTCAGGGTGAGGACCTGGGTTCATACTTCTCCTCTGGCTCATCAACCTCTTCCTTCAGATCTGTTTAAGCCTAGACGTATGAGAGTTTATCTGTGAGAGAGGGGCTCACAACAGGAAAGGGCAGCTGGGAGACTGGTGCCTTTTCTACCTTTTCCTTTTATTCATGCATGCAGTAAATAAGCTTCTTTTCTTTTTTAATGGCCACATGTGATAGAGTGTTTGACCCAGATAAGGCATTTGAGTGGACCAAGGAGAATAGAAACAGGCTATAAATGATTGAAGTTCACCCACTGAAATTATTCTCTAGCACCCCCCAAGATTATCTCCCTGTTTTCTCACTGTTTCTGAAGCATTTACACAATGTCTCTCACTTTAAGGGATTTTTAAACCACTAGTCGATAGAAAGAAAGAAGTTGGGTGCCAGGTATCAAGATTTAGTCAACTTCTTGAAGTTCTTATGCATTATTCCTTGATCTATACAGAAATGTAAATGAGCTGCCTATTGTTTTTCAGACCCCTCCTCATAATCCCTCCTAAGAGCACCAAGAGTAAGACAGTTTACTTCCCTTTATTATTACCAAGTCCTTAAGGGCTTCTCAGTTCTCTCTCCTAGGCCAGGAGTCCCTCCCCTTCCTCTCTGAGCCCTGGGACCCATGTGAGCAGAGCATCATGTCTATACCACTCTTACGCTAAAAATGATCAGTCGGGGGTGGGTATCTTTTCCCAATATTTGAAGTTAATAGATACAATTTCCTCCTTAAATTTTATTTCTTTAAGCAATTGACACCAACTACTCTCCTTATCTAAATTAGAATCTGATATTAAATAGTGACTGATATTGCACAAAAAATTTATGTTGACATATTTTATGTTTAATATGCCAATATTTCAGGATGTTACATAACTGATATGAGCAGCACAACTATTGTATAGTCAGAAAGGACAAGCTTGATTAACACTGGAATAAATAATATATGTACTTCTTAACTCAAGTGGGGCATTTACATCTTGGAGAGATGGTGGGTCCATTTCAAGGTATGAATTTATATCTTCCATTTGGCCCTAAACAAGGCATAAGCAAACTTAAGCAGAGGGATGAATCATTCAGCATTCTGGCCTCTCTGCTTCTTGATTTTTTCATATTCAGCCATGTGTTCTTCCATTCTTCCTTGCCTCCCCCACTCCTATGACTATATTCTGGTCCTTATAATCAACAGAAACTTACCGCTTCTCAAATCTCAATTTTGAACATCCCATTTTCCAAGTCATATCCTCTCACTCCACCTTTCTTGCCTGGATACTTCCTCTGTCATGAACCTTCAACTTCATGGAGACCCTTATTCCCTTGACACCATTTATTTCCCACTTTCTATCAGCACCTGCCTAAATATCCTTCCTTGCTTGTCATTATAACTCCTCCACAAACACCCTCAGCTGCTTTGTTCTTCTCTCTCTCCATTGAACATGTCTTGCACAACTCCTCTGTTGGACTTCTAAATACTGCTTCCTTTCTCTGCATCTGCTCCTGAGCAGCTGAACATTAATGGAGAAAGTCACAAAACAGATTAATTTTTAAATTAAATTCATGATGATACATTTCCACTGGACTCTCATCACTGCTTGGCTACTCTCTGCCTGTCCTTCTAGTAAACTTAATCCCCATTTTACAAGATAATCATTTCACACTTTCTCTTCTCTCTTCAAACTCCTTATTCCCTTACTCCATACTCATTCTTAGCTGATGAACTCAGTCTTTTTTTTTTTTTGAGGAAATTGAAACTATTGAATGCTAACTCCCTACTGAACCTACAAATCTACCTGCACCAACAACAACTTTCTCCTTCTCTCCTATTACAATGAAGAAAATATTTCTTCCCTATTAAAAGTCAATTCTTCAAATGCTCTGGTTCTGACTTTCTTCACTTTCTCAAAGATTGTATTTCTTTGGTTCTTCCCTGTCTCTACTGCATCATTAATGTCTCCCACGCTACCAAATCGTTTACTTTATGCAAACAAGCTCTAATATCTCCCAACTTACAAAACATCAAAAGCAATAATAACCTTCCTTTGTTCCTACCAATCTGTCTACTGTTTTTTTTTTGTTTATTTTGCTGGAGAAAAGAGTTTATTTTAGTCTCACACCTCATATTTAATACTCAGCCCATTCCCATTTGGCTTCTGCTTCCGCACTCCACTGAAACTACTGTTCTCAAGGTCACTGATGGCTTTCAGCTGGCCAAATTAATCCTCATCTTTAACTCTCAGCAGAATCTGACACTTTTAATTATACCTCCTTCCTGAAACAAGCAACTCTGTGGATTCTGTGATTTCTTGGCTTCTAGTTTCTTTCCTCTCCCACTGTCCACTCTTTTTCTTTGCTGAATTATTCTCTCCTGGACTTCTAAATGTTGCGTGAGTCTAGATCACAGAACCCCTCTTTTCCCTCTCTACTTTTTCTTTCTAGATATTTGTATTCCAATGACTTTAAAATACCATATATTTTCTGACAATTAACAAATTTATATCTCTAGCCCAGCCTTATCATCTGAACTCTGGACTTGCATCTCCAAATACCTACTTCACATCTTCTCCTGAATGTCCCACTGACATTTCATAGTTAATATGTCTGAGAGGAAACTATTTCCTTCCACCTCTTCACTCAAACCTGATCTCAACTTGTCTGCTCCATCTCAATAAATGCCACTGTTACTCATCCAATTACTTAATGTAGAATTCTAGAAATTGTGATTCTTTCCTTTCTCTAACCCCCGTGTATCCAATCTAGTGATAAATTCTGTCAATCACAACTCCAAACTATATCCTACATTCATTCACCTCTTTTCCATTGCTTTTTCTAATCTGCACTGACATCATTTCCCAACAGAATTATTAAACTACTCTTCTAACTAGGCTTTCTGTTTCAACTTTACCCTCTTTACTTACTCAAACAACAAGAATGAACTTTATAAAATATATATTACATCATGTCATCTACCTGTGTAACATCCTTTGATACACTGCATTGAGACTAAATCCAAACTCTTTCTCTTGGCTGACACAACCCTGGGCAATCTGCCCCACCCTCTTCCCCTTCATTATGCATATTCCCATTCTGTTTATTCCAACAAATCTAGCTTCATTTGAACATGCCAGAGTCTCCCTGCTTTGGTGTGGTTAGCTGACCTGGACTCTGAGCCTGAAAGTATTTTCCATGGTCTCTTCTCATCTTTCTCATGAGATGGTCTTGCAGAAATCTTCCTAACTACAGTATTAAAGAACATATAAACCTTCCTTTTTATTTTCCTACATTAGTCCTTTATTTCTTTGCTTGATTGCACTTAGTACAATGCAGAGAGTTTTTGTTGTTTGTTTATTTTCTATAATCACTATTAGAATTTAAATTCTGACACCAGGAACCATGCCTTCTATATTTGTCATCATGTCCCTATGCCTGGAACAGCGCCTGACTTTCATGGACATTTGTAGGATAAATAGATGAATAAACAATGAATGTTACATAAAAACACACACCATACTCAACGCATTCAATTCATTTTATAGATCTCAGCTCATCTTTAGATCTGAGTTTTCCTTTCTAGGGTATAAGTGGGTGACCCTAAAATTGCTTAAACTATTTCTCACTGAAGATTAGTGTGTTTCCAAAGTGACCAAAGGGTCTCTTAAAAAAAAAAATTTTTTAAGATTTGTCATCTTGCCTCCTTCCATCCAACAGTCACTGTAGAGTATGTAACATGGTTTATTAGAGAAACAAGGGCTGTGAAGAGAGAAACCATGGATTGAATCCCAGCACTGCCACTCATGAGTTGTATAACTTTGGGCAAGACACATACCTCTCTGACTCTCCATTTCCTCATCTGTAAAATGCAGAGTAATATCTGTTTAATCTACTTCAAAGGCTACAGTGGTGATTAAGTAAAATAATGTAAGTGAAAAACCTTTGTAAATTGTAAAGTGTTGAACAAATAATGTCTAAAGTTTTATGAACTCTTCCTATGAGGAAGTAGACAGTGATTTTCAGATTACTCCAGGAATGATTTAAAGAATACTTTTCCATGGTGCTTGACCTCTGCTGAGCTGAGACTTCATGGAAGTCCTGTGACTGCTTCCAGCCCTCACATCCTGAGCCTGACTTGTTCCTTTCCTATTGTGAACAAACATGTCAGCTGTTTGCTCCATAAGGCACAGTTCCTGTCTGGCAGGACAGATGGAATATGGGGTTCACTGGCCTTTGGGTCAGAACTTCCTCTAGAACCAGCAGGTGATATTTCTTGTTTGGGTCTGTCAAGGCTGACAGTCTAGAGCATCTGCCACACCCACTGCTCAACACTCCCCTGCCACCCTCAGCCCTACTGGAAGGGAACTGGAGCCATCCTTTCCCTTTGCAGTATCCGCACAGACACTTCAGTTGACTTGGCTACTAGTGATCTTAGATCCCGCAGGAGGAGAGCCTCTTAGCTCTTATAGAATACTTGCCCAATGCCCACTTTTCAGGAATGAACCAAGGCACAGAGCTTTATAAAGCAGTTTCCCTAGCTTCTCCAGCTTGGGAGAGTTTGGACCCCAGAGTGCTCCTGGTGACTTCACCTGTGGGCACCCAGAAGCCTTCATGGCCATGGTCTCTCTTTAGCCTTCCCAGGACTTAGTGCCTTTCTGTCCTCTATTCTACCCACCCTGGCTATCTGTCCTCTTCTTTTTCTTTCTCCCAATTCTCTATCACCAGGAGATGAGCAGTTTTAATAGGTCTTCTTATTCATGAGTCTCCACACCATGTATCACAAACTATACTGTAGTAAGTACTCAGTGCAAGTGTTGGGTGTCAAGGAGGCGGTGTCACCCAAGTGGGGCAAGAGACTCTCTGTTCCATGAAACATAACACACTCCTGCCTCTGGCTTTCTCCTGGAAATCTCTACTTCCACAATGTTCATAAGATAAATTTTACATCCCTTACCCAAGCAGTCAAGGTCCTTCACAAGTGGTTCTAAACATCTTCTCTGGGCCTATTGCCCACCACACCCTAAGTCCCTGTTTCAGCCTCTGTGTTCTACTCACTGTTCACTAAATATACTTTCTTTCCCTGCCTCACTTTCCATGTCCTCCAAGGCTTACTCCAAGAAGCCTTCCTTTACTCATTTGGCCCAGGATGCTCTCTTTCCTCTCTCTCAAGGCTGAAACATTTATCATCTGCATGGCACAGAGTAGCATCTTTTTTGCTTATTTGCTTCATTATTCTAATGCTGCTGCTACTTCCCCTCCTCCTCCTCCTCCTCCTTGTTGTTGTTCTTCTTCTTCTTTTACTTTACTACCTTAAATACCTGCTTTCCCTAGTCTAGTCATCTAGTTCCTTAAAGGGCAAGGACTGAATTATTATTAACACAATGCCTATCACATGGAGGTGCTCAACATCATTTGTTGAGTAAATGAATAAATGAATGAGTAGTAAAAACATCACATTTTCTTTAATGTGCTTTCTGCACATGATTTCTTTATTTAGTTCTTTCTAATCCCCTGGAAAAAGTACCCTAGATTTTTTTTTCAAATTCTATGTTTTCTTGGGGACTTTTCTACCTTGCTCTGCCTAGATAGTCATTCGCTTATTCATTCATTCAATACATATTTATAAATATATATATATAAAATAATTTGCTACTGTTTTCAGCACAGTACACTTATAGTAGACTGAAGTTTAGATTCAAATTTGATTATACTTTCTATTTTAATTGTCTTTTATTGTCTTAAAATTTTTTAATTATTAAAACATTTTAATTGACATATAATTGACATACAGCATTATATTAGTTTCAAGTGTACAACATAATGATTTGATATTTGTGTTTATATCCTGGTGTTTTAGTTTTTCTCTTCTCTATTAGGTTTTGCAATCCATGAGACTGGGAGGGTATCTTTGCATAGTGGCTAAGAGCATATTTTGGAATCCAGACAAATCTGAGCTTAAATTACACCTCTACCACAAATTATTTCTCTGGGCCTCTCTTCATCTATGAAATGGAGATAATGAGAGACTTTACCTGGCAAGGTAGAAAAATGAGAAGGAAAATAATAATGTAAGTAGAATGTTTAGCGAAATGCCTAGTATATAATAAATATTCAATAAAAGATAGTAATAATTGTTATTTTTTAAGTCCTTTCTCTTCTATAACATGTATCAAAAATTGTGGCTCATCCAGAATCTACAAATAAATTCATATTGAGTTAAGAGGGAAAGGGCAGATGCATGAACAGACCTGCCAAACGTTCCACATTGTTTAGCTGGGTCAGTGCCCAGGTCTCCTAAATCCTGGCATATGGCTCTTTCTCTTTTCCTATGCTTGTAAGTAGACCAAGGAAGTCGCCTGGATGAAGAAAGGAAAGAGGCTATACTATGATCCCCAAGAAATACACACCAAAAAAAATTAATAATAAGTATTTTTTTGGCCATTATTTTGCCCTTGGTGTAGATAAGAAAGGATGGAAGCAATAGGGAGATAGATTTTTTTTTTGATAGAAGAAAAAGTGTTTGAACAATTAGAATAACCTGAAGATGGCATGGGTTACCCCATAAAGTCTCTAGTTCCCCAGTACTGTAGACCCAATGGCCACTTACTGGGGAATTTAACAGAGAAAATTAGCAAACCAGGTAGGTGGTTGGCTTAGATGACCTTAGAGGTTTTCTTCACCACTTTAGCCAGGCTAATACCAAACATATGAGATTGAGAACAGCATGTCTATCAGAAAGTGCCACCCCCCCTACCCAACACCACCACTGTCCCACTGTGAAATCAATCATTTTCATGTTCAAAGGCCTCAGCTGCAGGAGTCCAGGAAGAAGAGAGATGTCATAAGATCTTTCAAGTTTTCAAAAATGCCCATGACCTGTCAAATATATCAGTTATTCCTTTCTTGGCCTGGAGGAAGTTCTGGCATCTGCTCCAGGCCTCTGCTGTCCTAGTGCACACTGCCTGGAGGACTTGATTATATTCTAGAATCCATTAACTATAGCCACATTACACCTACACATAATGAACCTCCAAGGCACTAAATCATTCTATCCCTTTGTCTTAAAAAACATCATAGCATGAGGCCCCTGGACAGTGGAGAGTTGTCCCTTTCTTCACCTCAGAGTGCAGTCTGTTTCTGTGGATGGCTTCAAAGCTCTCAGGACCCCTTGTCCAGCTATTAGCAGCTCCAGTCCCTCTGGGCCCAGCTGCAGAGCTGCCCTCAGGTTAGAGTGCTACGAAGGGAACTGCAAAGAGCATAGCTAACATAGGGAGGGAGGGGCCAGGCAGCATCTCAGAGAAAGCCAGTCAGAGCCTGACAAATGGAGAGATTATGTGTGAGATCAGCAAAAGAGGAGACACAGACACTTGACCTGGTTTGGAATTATTGCAAATCCATCAGGCTCTGTGCAAATTGAGACCATAATTCAGATTGTTCATATCATCACCAGCATCTTCATTTCCATTAAGGCCTGCTGTCCATCTCCCCTGGGCCTGGCTCCATCCAGTGGCTAATTGAAGGGGTCAAGCTAGCACTAAATTAATAAGCCACTCTAAAGGAGTCAGCCTCCACTCCAGCTCTGCCAACCCAGAGGCCCTGGTTAACCTTGGATGAGTTCCCATCTCCTCAGCCTCAGGTGAAGCTTCAGGAGAAAGATGTTGATTGACAGAGTGTGGTGGAGGGGACACTGGACTAGGGAACATACAAAGTGTTCCCCATCTCTGTGTCCCATTAGCTTTATGACCTCAGGCAATTTATATAAACTGTAAATCTTGGGTTTCTCATCTATAAAATGAGAAAGATAAAAGACATGCCTGCTCTATTTGCCTACTACTATATTCAATGTTAAACCAATGCTTATGATGTAGATGAAGATGCTTTGAGATTTGTAACGTGAAATGCAAATGTGGGTGGCCCTGGGTGCTTCCCTGTGTGGCTTCCAGGAGCTCTGTGCTGAGTTAGAACCCAACAGATGTCCATCATCTATCCATACTGTCCTTGTTTGAGGGTTAGAGGTTCTTTTTCTTTTCCCTCTATGAATCATGTCTCCTCAAGTGTGAGGCCCAGGAAAGTGTATCAGGTGCCATTAGGGCTGGCAGCAAATACTCTGAGGCATCTATGTGACAGGCCCTCACAAGGCCCCTTTGATGGAAATATCATCCTCACTTTAGGGACGAAGAAAAAAGACAAAGAAATTAAGTGATTTCCCCATAGCCACCTAGCCAGTGAGTGGGAGCTTGGATTTGATTCACTCTGCCCCAAAATCCACCTCTTTCTACCCCACCTGCTGTCTTTGAATTGAACTTTTCCACTTTGTTTTGGGGGCAGGGCCAAGGCCAGGGACCAAGTGGTCATTCCTCAGGAAGTGGAGTTCCTTGGTGAGGGGGCTATGGTTAGGTGGGGCCCCTAAGCAGTCACTCTAAGATTTCCCTGTTCTCTGGAGAAACAAGCAGAAAGACATCTTTGGGATCGCCTGGACCTCATGCACATAGCCCCCTGCTCTCCATGTTTGGGCAAAGCTCAATCCTACCTCAGATTAGCTTTGTGGCCCTCCTCCATTTCACCTAGCTGTGTGCCCCTCAGTCTGCCCCTACCAGTCTCTTGCTCCTCCCCACCTGCCTGTGTCACCCCACAAGCTCCCTCTCTTCACCTTGGCCACAGCCCTACAATTCTGCTGGGGTTGAGCCTTCCCTCTCTATGGGTGCCCTTACCTGGCCTGGAGGTAGGTGCAGGATGCCACACTCCAGGCTTGTTAGTTCTTGTTCTCATGGTCCCCTATAATTGTGGCTCCTTTCCCAAACCATGAAAGTAATTTTCAATTCAATATTTTAAAGGCTTATTTTATAAATTAAATTGAATGGGGGAGCAGCCTAAAGGGACAAAAAAACTTCTCCTTAATATTGAAATAGAAATTAGCCAGAAGGGGGCATATGGTGTCCAAAGTGGTCCTAGTGCATTCCTTTTACCCATGTGGACTGCCAAAGTCCGGCTGGGCCTGTCCCTCTGCTTCATGAACATGGACACTGAGGGAAAGACTAAGTTAACTTCTACAGAGGCTCTGACTTCCAACTCTTAGGAAACCTTTGGAAGGTTGACTTAATTTTTCATGTTCTATTTAAGAGATGTTTTCATATATTATGCCAGCCAAGCTCTGGGATACCATAGAAGCATATCATTCCAAGACTCCTTTGTGACATGTCCCCCCCATTGCTGAGGAGACCCATCCAGAAGAAAGGACCTAAGTGGCTATGGAAAGGTCCTGCTCCATTCCTTCACTGAGGTGGGCCTGGTCCCAGGGCTGATTTGGGATTGGTTCAGCTCCTATCTGACTGTGGTCGAATTCTAGGGCAAATGACAAAGCAGCCTGCCATGTGCCAGGAAATACTTTGAGCAAATAGCTGTCTCAGTGGTTGTGTGAGGTAACACATTCATGGTGGCATGAGTGTCAGGCACCAGAGGAACAATTTGCCATGTAGGTCACTCAGGTTACTGCTGTCCATCCAGGTTGCTGGTTCCCTGACTCCTTGGCTCCTTGGGTGCTGTCCTCAGCCTAGCCCCACCTCCTTTTGGTTGTGCCACTAACTCTGGCCCTTCTCCCTTAGCCCTTCCTCCGTGTGCTAACCAAGTGTGGATCTAGCCCTCTGTATCCAAAGGTTCGATGTCTGGCTGGCCAGACTTTCAGGGACTAAGCCTTACCTTTTAGCTTCTGGTTACTCAGATGTGACCCTGCTGGTCAGAGTTAAGCTGGCCCAGCCAGGAAGACCTGTCCTTGCTGGGCCTGACTTCTGTAGTTCCTGGGCCTGATCCCTGCAGACAGGCTCTGGTGTTTGTGTTCTTTCTTTCAATCAGTGGACAACCAGGCATTCCCAAGTAATTACCTAAAGCAGATGTAGCCACAATAGAGAGATGTCCATTGTTCCCTCTCTAGGTTGGCTATCAGGGAGAGAAACACTTACCTAGGGTCCTTCAATTCATAATCAGGGCTCCTTTAAAGAGACCCTCCATAATGTACCATGCAGGCACTTCATACTCCCCACTTTTCTTCATCAAATTGTCTGATAGCTGGAGAGGAATGCCCTCTTCTAGCCTTTCTGTGGGCTATTTTTTTTTTAATGATAAATGGTCACACTGAAGTACAACGACTAATAGGAACTCACTACACCCATTTTCCCCATGGAGAAGTGCCCAAAGTCAGCAGTGGCTTAACCTAACTCCAGCAAAAAGTTGGCCCCAGTGACACCTATGGAAGAATGATCCTTGGATAGGGGGTGGGCCAGAGCCTTTCTAAGGACACTGAGGGTAGCAAATAACATTTACTGCTTGTGACTGTTTATAAGGTGCAAAACATTTGACAGGTTCATCTCATTTAAAAATCTCTGTTAGGAAAGATTAAAATCCTCTGCCCTTCTGTGTTTCAGTTCTTATTCTATCACTTGGTAACTCTGGTCTCAGGTGAGCCACTTAACCTCCTTAAGCCTCAAGTCCTTCACCTAGATATGGGAAGACCTATCTCTTGGAGAACTTGAGATGATTACATTTGCATAATGCTCATAAGACTTCTTCTGGTCCAGTGACTAATGAACATTAAACTTTCAATAACTGGTAGATCTTTCCTTGTATTCTTTTCTTTCTCTGCAAAATGAGCATGGTTTTGTGAAGCCGAGTGAGAAAATGGAGGTTAAAGTGTGTATAAACATTAAGAGCTAAGTGTGATGTCTTTTAATTATTGACTTTGTTTCATTATTCTCACCCTAGGAGGGGAACAAACAGCTCTCTCCCCTCAGTGTAAGTCCAGTATGAACCTTGGCCTCTGGCAGAGCCGCTTTCCCTCCTTCTGAGTCTGGATCCACTACAGCAGGTGACCGAGGAGAAACCTCCATGCTCAGGAGCTGACAGGCCTTGCTGCAGTGCAATTCCCTCCTGGAATCATCGAATCGTCCCCCAGGTTGGCTTTTGACTCCCAAGATGGTGTCTAATCAGATAAGCCAAATTGAACAATTCCATCTGAAAGTTATTAATTACCAAAGGTCTGAGAGGACTTTCCACAGTGCTCCTTTGTGCCTTTGTGAGAGGAAAGGAATGAGAATGGATCATATTGGGGTGAAGTCAAATCCGATTGTCTTCCTGTTTCTCTGGAACCATCCTGTGCTAGCTTCAGAGAATACTATCTTTTCATAATTGCTCTTCTTTCTGTTCTCTCAAAGCCTTTATAGCACCATCCCTCCAAGCATTTATAATAACATGTTATTTTGCTGTCCTTTTCTCATTTTATATAGTTTCTTTGGTAGCTGTTCTGATTTTTTGCAGACCCTATCTAAATGCATGGGTTATAAAAGAAAAAGTTTAGGATTTAGTATCAGAAAACCCAGTTATAATGCTTGCTAGCTGTGTGACTTTGGGAGAGTCACTAAAGTCCTTTGCTGCCTCTGTTTTCTTCATTTGGTAAAGTGGGACTAATAGCCAAATGAGATAATAGGCACAAAACTGTCTTGTAAACGATAGTGCTGTTACTAGTCCCACGGCCTCTGAGTGTTCTTTCTTCTTGGTCCAGGTCCTTTACTTCATAACTATTTAGTAAAAGGAAGAAAGTGAAAAGCTAATACTTATTTAGAAACCATAAGGTGCCAGGGACTATTGCATATTATATCGATTTAATAAGTTTTATTGTCTATGTTATGAAGATGAGAAAAATCTAGGCTTAGATAAATGTTATTTGTTCAACATCATACAATAGTTAATCAGAAGATTTGAATTTGAATCTGTATGATCCTAGAAGTGGGGTGTTTCTGCTTGTTGTAGGCTGAATAATGGCCCAACGTAATTCCCAGAACCTGTGAATGTTACCTTATATGACAAAAATGTACTTTACAGGTATGATTCTTATAGATTCTGAGAGAAGTCAATTATTCTGGAATATCCATGTGGGACAGATGTAATCACAAAGTGTGATTATTGAGAGAAGGTGATGTGAAAACAGTAGCAAAGAAAGATTTGAAGATGCGACCCTGCGGGCTTTTAAGATGGAAGAAGTGGCTGTGAACCAAGGAATAGAACAAATCTAACTCGAGAAGTTTGAAAAGCTAGGAAATGGGTTCTCTCCTGAAGCCTCCAGAAGTAACCAGCCCTGTCGACACTTGCACTTTAGGCCAGTGAAACTGAATTTTGACTCTGACCCCCAGAATTGAAAGAGAAGCAATTTGCGTGTTTGAAGCCATCAAGTTTGTAATGATTTGTTACAACAGCTGTAGGAAATTAATAAACCTCTATATCATGCTGTGTCCTTAGTTCACTATTTTCTGTTTTCTTTGCTGTCCTAAAGGTCTGAATTATAGCCTTTTCTAAACATTGTTATGCCTGGGGGGAGCAAACAGTCCTTTCTGGTTAAAAGATTGGCTGACAAATACTTAATATTTACCTACCAGGAAACCAACCCCAAGCAAGTCATTGTGACAGATGCTACAAAATGGCCCTGAAGGAATCGATTAGCTTTCTATGATGCAACCCTAAAACTCAGTGGCTCAAAACAATACACCTTTTATTATCTCACAAAGTTTCCATGGGTCAATCCAGTTGCTGTTTAGCAAGTAAGTGGTTCTGGCTCAGGGTCTCTCATGAGGTTGGAGTCAAGATGTCACTTAAACTACAGTTATCTGAAGGATTGACTAGGGCTGGAGAGTCCACTTTTGAAGTGGAAAAGAGTTTAGAATTTAACATCAGAAAACTCTGTTCTAAAATTTTGTTCATTCTCTAGTAAATGACTTGTGCAATTGGTGGCCGGTCTCAGCCTCTTGCTGGTTATTGGCAGGAGCTCTGGGTTTCTCACTAGATGGGTCACTCTGTAGGGCTGCTCGAGGGTCCTCGTGATGTGGCAGCTGGCTTCCCCCAGAGCAATAGATCTGAGAGAAAGAGGGCACAAAAAGAATCTGCTGTGCCTTTGTGACCTCGTCTTAGTCTTGGTAGTCATCTGCTGTGACTGCTGCCACATTCTATTTGTCAGAAGTAAATTACTAAGTACAGCTTACCTTCAAGGGGAGAAGAATTAGGCTTCACTTTTTGAAGAGGAGAGAATTTGTAGAGGTATTTTAAAATCACCACAAGGAGTTTGTAGTAGAGGAGGGGCTGAAATAGCCACACAGGAAAACCACAGAGGGCAGGCTCTAATCTTAGGCAGAACTGGCCCCAAAATGCCTGTCTCCAGTGTAAGGACCAGGAAAACAAAGGTGTGGACTCATGGGATCAGTGAAGATCTTCAGGAGCCAGGCATAAAACACTGAATGGAATGTTAAAAAATAAATAACACTTTAAAAAATTATTAAAAGCAAGTTATACAAAATGTAAACATTTTGAAAATGCAAAACATAATAAAAGTACAAAATTATACGGGCAGAAAAGCAGCAGGGAGAGCATTCCTCAGGGAACAACAGCACAAGCAAAGGCAAGAGGGTAGGATTAAACATACCTTATGCCTGTAGTTTTCTAGCAGCAGCAAAACATATCTGTGATATAAAATAAACTAGTTTTTTTAAACAAATGAAAACTATTCTCAGAAACTATTGTTTGTTTGGAGGTAGACTCACTCTGCTTGAGATATGCAGGTCTGGATTCAAGGTTCCAGAAGTGGAAATAACTACAGGGGGAGGCAAAGGGTATGTGAAAGTGTGTGTGGTGAACCCGAATGATTTTTGAGAGAGTGTGTTCAGAGGAGGTAGGGAAGCACTAATGTCAAGGGACAGGTGACGTTGTGTATAAACTTGGGGCCAAGTGAGCAGTGGGAAAGTACCAAAAAAGCACTGAAATCAGCAGGCCAGGGTAATCCATTGGGGTGAAGTCTGTAAACCACAGGCAGAAGTCTGGAGACACCAAGACACTGGATTCTAAGTGACTAGGAGGTGAGTTTTCGATAAGCAACAGACCTGGGATCTAGGAGAACAAGCAAATAAACAATCCTTCTTTTTCTTCATTAGTGAATCAAAGAAACAAGGTCTATGGATAATCATAGCTAGCTGTTTTTTACAGAGTTCTTTCTGTATATCACAATATATCAAGGTTTTTACATATCTTATCTAATTCACTATGACAAAAAATCTATATGATGTTATTACCTTCTGTATCTGATAGGTAAAGTTTTGGCTACTTATAATATAGGGTCCAAAAAAACAGTAGCTTAAACATGTAAGGGTTTAATCTCTCATGTAAAAGAAGCTCAGAGTGAGACAGTTTAGGACTAGTATGGGGGTTCCTCAGAGTCCTCAGGGATCAATCAGGTCTACTTTCAGCTTTCTGCTTTGTCCTCTTTAGTGAATTCCTTTTATATTCTTGCTGACCTCTTGTTCTAAGGTGGCAGCTTAAGATCCAGCAAGAAGGAAAGAGAGGAGGAAAGATAAAAGGCTCATTTCCCAGAGAAATTCTTATAAGTGGCTTCTTTAGAAGGCACTATAATACTTTTGCTTCCATCTCATTGGCCAGAAATTAATCACATGGCTGCATTTAGCAATGAAGGGGCTGGACCTTTTGGCTCTGCATATTTATGCCCAAAGAAAAATCAGAATCTGCCTCTGGGAGACTGGGTATAGGATGATCTGAAGCAATTTCAGGATGGGTATAGGATGGCCTTTTGCATATGAGGCTTAGAGACATCAACAGGCCCAAAATCATGTCTTAAATATTAAACAACAGAACCAGGTCTCAATCCAGGATGTCCGATTCTGAAGTGCGTGGGCATGCAAGTGTGTATATCATGAGAGAGAGAGAGAGAGAGGATGAATGAGTGAATGAGTAAGTGAGAAGGAGAGCAAGTGAAAAAGAGAATGAGTAAGAGTTTATAAGAGCATTTTACTTGGACCTAGGAGTGAAATAGGGAGGCACGGCAAAGAAAAGTCAGCAGCCCAGTAGTGTTATATTTACTGAGCACCTAAGAGGTGCTCAGTAAATATAAGTGGATGAAAATTAAAATCTTGAAAGCAATTAAGCAGTTCTTCAAAGGTTAGCAGAATCCATTGAGTTAAATGAGATGAGAGGGAGCTAACTTATTAATTAATAGTTTATATCTGAGATTATCTCTCATTCTAGTGGAACAACTCATTTTATAGTCAGATGGAATGCCAGAATTAGAAGGGAGTTAGAGAGTGTCTATCACAGCCCCTCAAAATGAGGGAACTAGGATTTAGGTAACTTTGTATGGTTGGCTGTTGTGCTTTCTGGGGGTAAGGAGCAGGTGGAATATATTAGTTTGACAGACTATGTGGCTTAAACAACAGAAATTTATTTCTCACAGTCTTAGAGGCTGGAAGTCCACGATTAAGGTGGTGGTTGGGTTGGTTTCTGGTGAGGCCTCTTTCCTTGCCTTGCAGAAAGCTGCCTTCTCACTGTGTCTTCACTCTCCCTTTTCTCTGCATGCATGCACCCCTGGTGTCTCTTGTTCTGTTGTATTAAAGCCAACAATTATGACCTCATTAAATCTTAATTACCTCCTTAAAGGCAATCCCCAGATATAATCACATTCTGAAGGACTGGGGGTTAAAATTTCAACATAGGAGTTTTGGAAGGACACAGTTCAGTCCACAACAGGGAGGAAAACAAAAGACAGAGAAAGTGATAAATCCAAAACCCCAAAGGGGGTAATGTTTGGAGGTGACCTCTTCCCAGTCCTTGCGTGGTGGCAGTAGAAAGTTAAGGAGGGAGCTATGAGAAGTTTGGAGGGATACTTCCAACTAAAAGCTGCCCAGTAGTGTAGCAGAGAAACCACAGGAGGTGTGGAGTCGCCCTCGACACAGGCTTCCCAAGTTCTCACCCACCCTCAGCATCAGGGTTCCCTTCTCTCATCTCCTATCTGCTCCTCAGTTAATCTCCAGACACTCCTTAATAGGTATCTCTTCAATTTATTGTTCATCTTGGAAACAGGGAAGATATAGTTGAAAAGCAATGAACTTGGGTCTTTGACACACCTAGTTTGAACTTTGACTTCCCTACTTACTTGACCTCATATGTATATTTATGCTTAAAGGTAACCATTGAAGAAACTGCATATAGTACATTTCTTTGTATTGGTTGGATCATTCTCACCTAAACACTTCCTTTTTATTAAAGAATTAATTGGAAATTTGGAGTGCAGAGATTGGTATCATTTCACAAATTCTGGCATCTGAAGTGAATAGCCCCATAAGCAGTTTGCCTGACAGCACAGTAATGGAGGGGACAGACTTGATGAAGTTTAATTCTCACCTCTATATCTACAAGAGGCATCTCTCTGATTTTTTTTCATATCTAGTCAGCCTACCTGAAATAATTTAAATCTCTTTGGAAGATAATTTTGCATGGTTTTGAACACAGAGTCCAAGTCTTGATCAATACATTTTATCTTAATGAGCAGATTTTGTTATAAAGCACCTCCTGTAATCCTTTAAGCCTTAATTACCTTCAAAACTATAATTAACATTTAACTCCACTGCAATCTCTCCATTGCTTCTGCATCAAACTTTAAGAACGTGGCTACATGGTCATTTTCTTGACCTTAATCTACAAAACTGTCTGCATTTTTCACTTCATATAAGTGAATGGACATTCAGACCTAGAGTTGGTTGGAGCTGGGAATAAGGTCTACATGGTTGTGTTCAGGGTGAGTTTTGTGGGGAGACCTTACTGATGAGAATAGGAGCTGCAAATAGGAAGAGGAAGCACTCCTCCACATTCCCAGACTTGTACCCGGTGCAAGCTGTGTCATGAGCCACTAGTAATGTGTCTATCTAGAGGACCAGGCTTGGGCTGGGCAACATTCCCTCCACCCATGGTTTTGACATAAGGACAGGTGAAAAAACCCCTCTCTTCTCTTCTCTTCTCTTCTCTTCTCTTCTCTTCTCTTCTCTTCTCTTCTCTTCTCTTCTCTTCTCTTCTCTTCTCTCTTTCCCTCCATCTCTCTCTCTCTCTCTCTCTCTCTCTCTCTCTCTCTCTCTCTCTCTCTCTCTCAACCCCCTGCCTTTACCAGCACAGCAGCAACTTAATCTACAGTCTTTCACTTCTGTAAGTTCCAGGTTGCTACTTTAAAGAGGTTCTAGGTGTTTGCTGGTGATTGTTTCTGTCTGCCCTTCTTAGTTTGGATACATGGAATTAGTCATCTATTTGCATTCCAGAGTGTTATGAATTTCAAAGGTAGTTACTAAGTTTTGTAGCAGATGTCAGTGCCTCAATCATACCCGTGACCCTCACCTGCATTCTGGCCAGAATTCTATGACACTTTCTCTGTTGGCTTTCTTGGCCACCAGAGACCACTGCACCTGTCATTGCAGCTAGCTGTGAGAGTCTGGAAGTGTGCAGGCACAGACCCCCACTTCCACAGCTCTGAGGCACATGCTCTACACTGACCCCAGAGGTCCCCAGCAGGACAGAGCCCTGAGTGTTACAGTTGTAATCTGTATATTACCTTACCCTTATTGGCTTTCTTCCCTCCCCCATCTCACTTCCTCACTCTCCTACTGATGTTTTGTGGGGTCACTTTTAAAGGAAAACTTTTCTCTATTTGCAACACTTCTGATGCTAAATATGTGGGAGATTCCTCTACACACCAACAAATTTCCCAACTCTCTAGATATCAACTGAGTGTCCTATAATGTAATTCAACTCTGACACTAACTACCTGGAGTTAGCATCAGACTCCACATTTTAAGGGTTCAGTAACACAAGACTGCTCTCACTTTAGATGCCCGTTGCAAGTAATAGGTCCCCAGGGAGCCCCAACTTCTATCTGACTTGGCTACAGAGTCAGGAGTTGCCTCTCTCCCCACTGCTATCATTTGATAATTTGCTTACAAAATTTGAAACAGCTTACAAAGCTCAAAGAAGCAGTTACTTACATTTACCCACTTATTACAAAGGATATGATAAAAGCATACAAGTGAACATCCAGATGAAGAAGTGCATAGGGTCCCAAGCACAGACGCTTCTGTCCCCATAGAGTTGGGCTGTGCTATCATCTTGGCATGTGGATGCATTCACAAAGTCAGGAACTCTCTAAAGCTCATAGTTTAGGAATTTTTATGGAGACTGTCATATAAGCACGATTGATCATTAACTCCATCAACAGGTCCTTTTCCCTTTCCAGAAGATGGAGGATGGGGATGAAAGTTCCAGGATTCTAATCATGGTTTGATGTTTCAGGCAACCAGCCCCATCCTGCAGAAGCTATCTAGGGGCCCACCAAGATTTATCTCATTTCTTGGGACACAAAAGATGTTTCTAACATCCAGGAAATTCCAAGGGACTTAGGAGCTGTATGTAAGATGCTCCTTTTATCCCCATGACTCAGGAAATTACCAGAGTTTTAGGGGCTCTATGTCAGGAATCAGAATCAAAGACCAAATATGAGAATAAAAGATGCTCCTAGCACTGCTATCACTCAGGAAATTACAAGGCTTTAGGAGTTCTTTGTTGAGAATAGAGACCAAATATATATTTATTATTATGTCACAGCCTCTCACTAAACTACTTGCTAGAGTAACTCATATCAAGATAGACTCTCATGACCAAGTGTCAGACACTATGTGAGGCACTTGTGGCACCAACTCTATCCTGGGGGGACCACAAAACACAGTGGTCAAGGTCATTGCCTCCAGAGCCTAGCTGACCAGAGTTCAAAATCTTAAGGTCACTGTGTAGTAGTTGTACGAACTTAGGCAAGTTATTTAACACTCTTTGTGTTTTAATTTTCTCATTTGTAAAATAAAGTCATAGTCCCAATCTCAAAGGGTGAATATTAAAAAAATTATTCCATGAAAAGCACTCACAATAATGTCTGGCACACAGTGAACCATTAATATAATAATAATTACCATTTTATCTCAATGACCAGTACTACTCTACCTATAACTCTTCAACTTGAACATCTTGAGATTGTTTTTAATGCCTCTATCTTCCCTTAAAGCCTCTTTGAAAAGTCTAGTCAAGTTTATCGTCTCGTTATCTCTCAAATTTGCTAGATGCTCTCCATACCCTTGTAACCACTCAAACTCTCTCCTGGATTGCAGTGACAAGACCCTAACTGGTCTCTTTACCTTCAGTAGTGTCCTCTAATCAACCATCCTCCACATTACAGCCTGAGTGATCTTTCTGAAAACCAGATCTCTTCAGGCTGCTTCCCTACCTAAACTTATTCTGAGACTTGGTGTGCAATCTGAAATACCTTTTCCATCTTTCACTATCTGGATACAATTTATTTTCTGAATTTAGTTCAGATGTCTTTTGCTCCAGGAAGCCTTCCTAGATGCCCAGGCCCAGGCTAGTGGTCCTCTTGTCTGCTGCTGTGTATCGTACATCCCCAAATCATTATGCACCACCTTATAGAAATATTAACTATTCCTTTCTCTGGTTAGATGGCAAACTCTCTTCATACAGAATATAAGTCTAATTCATCTTTGTATCTCCAGATTTCAGTGCAGTACTTGGCACATAGTCTGCATTTAATATATATTTGATTAAGTGAACTGATAAGGAGGGAGACAGAAAAGCTGGCAGAGAAAGCGATAGACAGACAGGACTTAAAAAGTGGCTGTTAAAGTGACCAAGTTTCCCTTCCTGATGCACTGAACTCAAATGCAAACTCCTCCAGCAGCCCTACTACCTCCCCCCCCTTAGGGTTTCATTTGGCCCAAAGTAGTTTCTGGCTTGCAGTGTCCTCCTGTTGTTCTCTGTGCTGAAGAAATATCTACTGTCACCTTGTTGTGGGGCCCAGAAAGCTCTGCCAGGCTCTCAGAGGTCAGCGACAGCTCA
Source organism: Cynopterus sphinx (assembly GCA_030015415.1). NCBI lineage: Eukaryota > Metazoa > Chordata > Mammalia > Chiroptera > Pteropodidae > Cynopterus > Cynopterus sphinx. The sequence continues at coordinate 75,910,771 of CM057383.1, read as the reverse complement.
GGAGCCCACAATAGACAGTCTGCAGACTGGGCTTGCAGATGAGTGTTTGGATAAAAACATGAGAAATGCAGATCAGGCTCATCTCTGCCTGCTGAGCTCAGTGTTTATTATTCTGGCCTCAGTCTTTGGAAATGTCAGGCTCAGGCTGACTTTTTACTTCTCTGCTTCACCACGGGGTTCAGAAAAGCACTGTGCCTGCACAGGAGTTTTTAAAAGAGCCTCCCCTCTCTGGCTGTCTGCAGTTTTGGGATACCGCAAGCCACTTGTGTTTCTAATTTCTAAACATTCCTATAGGGGTCATAGGGAAGCGAAGTTCAGTGCCTGATTGGCAAGGCTGCTGGGGCAGAATTGGGTCCTGGGCACCCTAGACACTGTGGCAGCATCTGGGCTGGCTGAGCTGGCTCATGAGGGGATCAGGCATGGCCATGGCCTTTCCATCAACTAGGGCCCTTGCCTGATTTGGGGCTTCAGGTCTTGAGGTCTGTTATAATGGTTTCATATCCATTTTCCCCAAAAAATGTTTGTTGGGGGACCATATGTGTTAAATAATAGAGAGATGAAATATGGCCCCTTTCTTCAGGAATTTGTAGTTCACTTGGCAAGAGAAATAGAAAAATAATGAGAGGTCAAAAATAATGAGAACACAGAGGAGTGACAAACTCTGCTTATCAATAGAGGTGAATAACCTTCACCCAGTCCTCAAGTAGAAACATGAATTCAGCAATACTCACGAGGTGGAAATTTCCTTATCATTTCTTTATCTTCAATCCACAGCATTCATAGTCCACCAAAATTCTTTTCTTTCTTTTGACTACTTCAGCCTCAGAGAAGAGACAAGCTTGGATCAGAATTCAAGTTTGTCCTCAGCTTTACTACACCAGATCCATCCTCAGTAAAGAATGAGGCATTATCCAGAAGCTACCAGGCCTTATAGTGTCTGCTGTAACAGCTTCGTTTGCTTCTCTTGACTCCCAAGCATTCAGAACATCAGCAGGGCTAAAGACAAAGGGAGACATATCTTTAAACCCTTTGCAGCATGATAGAGCTGCTCTATAAATGATGAAATAAAATGCACAGACTGGAGTCAAAGCCGTGGCTGCACACAGGCTCTGTCAGAAGGAGCTGGAGAAGCCAGTCAGGGGACCGTAATTAACAGGACCTGTAATTGTGGCATAAATAAGAGCCCAGGCACTGACAACTATTGTTATTGAAATGTCATGTTTTGAATGAAAAAGCACAGTTAAAATGTAGAGAAGCTGGGTGATATTAATGTATGCAAATATGTTTAATTAAAGCTCAGCAACCACTGGCTTAAAGTAAAAGCCTTGATTTAAATACTTAAGCAAATATTATAATGTCTCCTATGACAGGCAACAAAAATGGTAAATGACACCACAAACACCACCAGGAAATATAGATTCCCAGACCTCTCTGTGTGCTCCGTGTTATTGAAGAAAACCAGAAATTCCCAGAGTGGGGATTTCCCAAACTGATCTCTGGGATGTCTGGGGTTTGAGGGAACCTGGTCGCTGGGTATCAAGGCCTCTAGAAGGCAGGTTCAAGAGGGAGATTAGGTTCAAGAAGAGCAATGGCCATATTTGACTAAGGTGATCTATTGACTAGCTGTGTCCACAGCAGATCTTTAGCCTTTGAGGGTAGCAGTCATGTTCATTCATCTCACTAATTCATGTCTCTCTATTCCTGGCTCCTGGCTCGGTGACACTCAATATATAGTTATTGAGATGAACTACTCTGCATTTTTACCCCTGGAACAATATTTACTGAGGAAATTTGAAAACTGCTGATGGATCTTGAGGTCCATGGCCTCTCTGGAATCCTGGCAACTCTGGCTTCTTAAATGTATGTTGCTGTCTCTATGCCCCTGTCTCTGCTCTGGCTGGAATCCTAGGAGTCTACTATCTCGGCAAGGAGAATGGATCAGTGCTGTACCTTACCATGGAGGATATGTGTTTATTAGTGGATGCCTTATATATAAATCGGTAAGGGCAGATCTTCACGGACCTGAATTCTTTCTATGACATTTAATATAGTGAAATTAAAATATGCTTATAGAAAGTAAAATCAATCATTACTTTTTAGTAAGCAGAAATTATTTCAATGAAGGTAGAAGGAGTTAGTTCAAACAAATAAATGTTTAGAGCAGATAAAAGATGTATCAATAAATAGGTCCTCAGTCTATAAAATTTACCAATTCATAATGCTAGAGACATCATAAATATGTAGTGATGCTATAAGAAAAAATACATAGCAATTTTCTGTCAGATTCAGAGAAGGATAAGAGAAACCAAGCTTCAAGGGAGGATACAGCCTTAATCTTTTTCAATCACACCTTTCTGTTAGTGCTTTTCTCAGATAAAAGTATATAAGGCTAAATGACCAGTGGCCTTAAACCACTTTTAGCGAACTTAGTAGCAGTTAGTGGTCACTGTTAATGGTCATTAGTAGACAATTGATATCACTTATTGAATACTTACTATTATTCACTAGGCATTTAACTGATACAATTTCATTTTATCTGCACAATAGCCCTACGTGATATATATTATTCTTCTTTTGTAACTGATAAGGAAACTATGAGTCATAAAGGTTAAGTAACTCTCCAAGGTCTTATAATTAATAAATAGTAAAGGGAAGTTAAAAAAAAATCCAGTCTGAAAATCTCTTTTGACTGGTATATTTGGATTACTCTTAGTTAATATAATTATTGATATGGTTAGATTTAGGTCTATACTTTTATTATTAATTTTATGTTTTTCCTTTCTATTTTTTGGCTCCCTTGTTACCTTTCCAATTATTTCTTGAGGATTATTTGAATTTTTTAGAATTTCATTTTAATTTATCTATCTGTATTTTGGTTTTCTTTATATTATTTTTTAGTAGTTTCTCTAAGGATTACCTAACTTTTTACAGTCTAGTTAATATTTTACCATTATGAGTAAAAATGGAGGGACATTAGAACCATATAGATTTCTTTATCTTCCCCCTTTACATTACAGTTGTATATATCACCTCTACATACACAAAAGAGCCCACCAAACAATATTGTAAATTCTGATTCCAACAGTTGTGCATAAATTTAAAGGTCTTAAGAGAAGAAAAATAGTCTTTTGTATTTATCCAGATATTTACCATTTCTGTTGTTCTTACTTCTTTCCTGTAGGTCTAAGTTTCTCTCTGGTGTCATATCTCTTTAGAGCTTCCTTTAACATTTATTTTATAGCCGATCTACTGGTTATAAATTGATTTTCCTTCATCTGAGAATGTCTTTGTTTCATCTACATTTATAAAGAATAGTTTTGCTGGATATAGAATTCTGAGTTAACAGTTTTTTTTCCTTTTTAGTGCTTTAAAATATTCTATTGTCTTCTGCCTTTTATATTTTCCAATGAGAAATCCATATATATACATATATATGTATATGTATGTAGATGTATATATAGTGTGCTGGTTTTGTATAGCTACTTTCAGTATGTTTTCTTTATTTTTCGGTTTTCAGTGGTTTGGTTATTATGTATCTGGGCATGGTTATTTTGTTGTTGTTGTTCATTTGTTTGTTTATCTTGCTTAGGACTTGTTGAGTTTTCTGCATCTGTAAATTTATATCTTTCACCAAATTTGGGAAGTTTTCAGTTATTATTTCTCCAAAACTCTCCTCTCCTCTTGAGACACCAATGACCTTTTCTTATTGTTCCAGAAGTCCCTGGCACTCCATTCTTTTGTTTATTTGTTTGTTTATTATTTATTTTTGTTCCGTGGCTTGAAAAATTTCTATTGCTCTACCTTCAAGTTCTATTGAGGCCATCCAGTGAAAATTTTTTATTAAACATTTCAGATGTTTACTTTTCAGTTTTAAAATTTCCATTTTATTATTTTTATGGTTTCTATTTCTCTGCTGAGAACTTTCTTTCCATCATTTTCAAGTGCATTTACCTTTACCTCATATAAGATAGTTATAATAGTTACTTTAAAGTCTTTAAAGTCTCTGTCTGATCATTTCAACACCTGAATCAACCTGAGGTTAGTGTCTGATGGTTGTCTTTTCCCTTAAGATTTGGTCACATTGTCCTTCTTCTTTGTAGAATAATTTTGGATTACACCTTGTAATTCTATATTGTGCATACTCTGTAGCCTATTGAAAACCTCTAGAGAATGTTGATTTATTTTTTGTTTTAGTTTAGATCAGTTAGGCTCAGATCATAAGTTTTGTCTTAACCTTCTGTGAGGTGGTGATTCATGTTTCAACTCAGTTTTCAAAATCCTTCCTTATTCTTTTGGTCTGTCCTATGTATGGGCAGCTTAAGGGTGACCCTGGGACTTGTGTGAATTCATACACAGAATTAGAAAATTTTCTTCTCTAGCTCTTTCCTCTTCAATATTTTCCCAATACTCTCCAGCCTACAGGACCCCATTTTCCAATTCCACTGCCCAGAAAAAAAGTGATGTTTCAATCAGAGTTTTAGCTGCAAGTGCTACCAGTGAGGTACAGCTCTATGTGAGGGGCCATGCTCAGGGCAATGTTGTGAAAGAGAAAAAAAGAGAAAAGCTCCAGGAATTCATCTTTGTATGGTTTGTGTCTGTAGGTGTTAATTCTCCTTTCAATCTGCTTGTTTTTATTTACTTTAGAGAGTTGCTTTTTGTATTTTGTCCAAAGTCTCTATCAGTGAGAGAGAACCTTTACTGGATTCACTCCATCTTGGAATGTCTTTACATTGCAGTAGGGTTTGAACCCAAGATTGTTTGACCAGAAAACTTCCATTTTTCCATGTATCACACTGCTCTTAAGTATATGACTACCAAATTGGCCAGAAAATTATCTATGAAACTTCATGTATTTTCTCTGCCTTTGCACATGAGGTTTCTGATTCAGCTAAAGAGGTAGAACCAGCAGAAGCCAGCAGTTAATTTATCTTTACAATAGAAACAAATTAATTACGTGATGATTTGCTCACTTAACAGTTGTCTTCTCTTATGGATCACAACACCCCCCCCCCACCTACCACCCACTGCACCCCCCCCACACACCCAAATACACACAAACACACACAACTAAGCTGTACAAAGTTATCCTGAGACTCCTTGATTTGTTTGTGTTTTATAGCTATAGCCAGAGGCTGGAAGAACTGAAGAAAAAAAAAAAAGAGGGAGGGAAGAAACTGCAGAACCAAGTGCAAAAACAAAATCTTCTTTTCACATTTCATTCTGTAAAAGGAGAACAAGAAATGCAAACGAATGAACTAAGCTCTCCCAAGGGAAATAGACTTAATTATAGAACAATATTGCCAAAAAGAAAAATCTAAAAAATACTACCAGTACACTGAGTTTCAGGCATGTGCATGTGCACGTGCATGCGCAAACACACACACACACACACACACACACACACACACACACACACACTCACATATCCACAATAAGCAACCATTGAAGGCAGATGAACAAGCAAGAAAGAGGAAAGTCTTGCATATTTATATTTTACAGTTTCAGGGGCAATGCTCCATTTTGTGTGTGATTGTGTACATTTTGTGTGTGTAGATATTTTTCCTCTTAAAATTCTACACAGAGTAGTTCTGAACTGCACATATTTTACTATTTCAATTAACAAAGATTACTATTTGTTTTTCTTTTTTTCTAAGCACTAAGGCAGTATTTATGCCCTCAATGAGAGAATTTTGTGGGCCAATCTCTCATTTTACAGGCACTCCCTGGACAAAATACAATCATAAAGTGTAATGAAGTAAAGTTGGTTCATGGGAGAAGACTGGCCTCTCCTAACAGGCCATTAAAGGTAGATTGTAGAAGAAGATCAGCAAGAAACCATCATAAATATATCATTAGGCAAATTAGCTAAGCATTTACTGCTCAATGGTGGGAGAAAGTCCTTTCCAATAATTTTCCTAATGTCACCATAATTGGAGAAATATCTGCCACTGCACAGCTGTGCAGCTCATTATCTGGGTGGGCACTCAGTTCTGCTGTCTGGGACCAGGTGCTTTCTGTCAAGAGGATTTTTGTGAGGTGCAGAGGCCCTGATTGGGTATGAACATTTTAGGTAGCTGTGTCCTCCTCATTCGCATGGCTCTCTGGAAACTACTGGCGTTTGTAATAGAAACTTGAAAAACGACGTGGTTAGGATTTTTCCCCCCAAGGCTATGTTTGCAGAGCTTTCAGAAGTCAGCTTTTTGGGGTGAGATTTGGATAACATGGGGAACATTTCCACCACTATAGCTTATCCTTCAGAAGTGAGGTTTGGGGACATACTTTTATTTCACTTGCAGATGATAATAATTGTCACCTCTCTTTATGTTTATAAAATATTTCCACTGGTGTCAATTCATTGGATCTTCACCACAACTTTGAGGATAGATGGTTATTATTCTCATTTTACAGCCTGATGAACTGAAACTCCCAGAAGAATAAGAAACTTGTTTAAGATCAAACACTAAGTAAAATGGAAGAGTCTGGGATTTTAACTCTGCTCTTCCTGTGATTGAAAACACACCACTTAGCAGTGTTTCATCCACTAGTTCAGCTGTCTTACAGAGTGAAGACCTGTGTAGGTAATGTCTCCTCCACAGATGGTAAGCTCTAACTAGTCAGAGATTAAGTTAAGTACATCTTCCTCTTGCACCACTACCCTGGTCTCTGTGTTCCATAAAGGGGATCCTTCACCATCTGGGTTCATTGAAGATGGGTGTATAGGATGAAAATCAGGGGCTGCCAACATCTAGAACAGTGCCTGCTACATGGCAGGTGCTCTATATTTGAGGAATAAATGAATAGAGATATTAAAAAGCAGCCATTTGGGGCAAGTATGAAGTTGGGGTGAGGTAGAGTAGAAGAGTAAGAATAAAGGTCAGCACTAGCAAGGGGTCATGTAACCTGGACAGAAAGAAACTTTGGGATAAATGTGCAGAGCCATGGGAAGAGTTCAAGCTTCAGCCTCTCCACATGGTTGAGCTGGGAAAATTGAGCAATGACTGATTTCTCTGATTAAGAGAAAGATGTTTGGAAACAATCTCTCCAGGCCTGGATGTGACCAACTGGAGCTCCTTGAGTTTTGAACCTAGTGGTCTTTAGAAGTAATCTCAAATCAACTATCTCTTATGTCCATTTATTCTGTCTCCTATATCTTGATATCCTGAGTGCTCACCATTCTGTTGGAATAGTGACAAATTAAAAAACAAAGACCTCCAAAAATATGGGCTACGAGACTCCACTAGGAGGTACCAGGGATTTAGCTCATACTTTCCTGTTTTTCTGGGGAGAAGTCAAGGTAGTTTCCCCCACTATTGTGGGCTGCTTCATTTACATAGGTAAAGCCTTAAATCTCTGAGCCAGCTTGAACTTTGGTAATTCTACTGAGAGAAGAACATTCAGATGCCAGGCAAGTTTTTCTACAGCTGCTTGCACAGAGTTCTCATAAAAAAATTAAACCAATGAGTATTGACTATAAACTGCTAGCTTAATCAGGTTTTCTGAATTACTTGGGACCTAAGCCATGACTTAGGGCAGGCAATCCAGCCATGATCCTCTCCTTCTTGGTTCCTCCATCCCAGAGATCTTCTCGCCTGTTTTAAGCCTTCTCTCTAACCTCTGTGTCTGTCTTTTACTCCTTATCTATTCCCATTATTCTTTCTGGAGCACAATCACTTAGTCCTAACTCCTTACTTTTCTGGACTTCTTTCTCTCCCTCAGGCTCTAACCAAAACTTGGTTCTTCTCTATGGATGCTGCTTTCTTTCTGCTGTATGGACCCCAGAGGAGGTGTTGGCACTCTTCTAGCTTCATCATTTTCACACTCTTACCTCAGAGGAAAGCCTCTGTCCTTTGTGTCTTGAGTTGTGGGACTAAATCACTTCTTACCCTCCCAATTGTCTTCACATACAGAATTGACTATCAAACACCATACTTATAGTTTCTCATTTTCTATATTATTGAGGTTTTGGTACTTGGGAACTTGCTCCTGGAAAGGCCACCCATATCAAGCTAGCTAATTCCTTAAGATGACTCCCCTGAGAGTATACCTTTAATATAAAACCAACCAATTCAGAGATCACACTCTCAACCATCTTTTATTACACTCTCACACACTAAGCTAATATCCTTCTGCCTTAAATCACCCCAGGGCCAAGTACTGAACCACTAGGGACCACTCTATAGCTCATAGTCACCTGATATTATTCAAACTATCCAAGCTTGAGCTTTCTGAGCATACTCACCCTGGTTCACCTATTTCTTCCTGTTAGAATTCCAATAAAGGCTCTCAGCCATGCTATTCTTTCTCCTTCCACCTCTTGACCCACCTTGATTCATCTCTGTGCAGCCTTGCATGGCATGCCTCCAGTTTCTAGGAATTTGTTAGTATAAAGTTCTTCCTTCATGACAATAATTTCAGTGTCTGCTGTCATACCATACTTGATTAAAACAAACCCCAAGTACATTTTAAACACACACACACACTCACTCACTCACTCACTCAGTCACTGGAGCTTTAAATCTCATATTCTTTTTATGTCAGCTCCTGTCATTATTATCAGGAACTTTAAATCCTGCAAGAGGATAAATAAATAAATGAATGTCTGACTTGGTTCCAGTTCTGGTTCTGATCTTCACTAGACAAGTCACTTCACCTGTCTGAGACTATTTTGTCATTTGGGAAACTGGGACAATAACACTGCAAGTTGTGACAAGGAGTAAATGAAAAATTATGTAGAGCACTCAGAACCTGAAATTGGGGTGCAGAAGATAGAGTGCTAGTTCTGCGTTTTCCTCCTCCTTACTTGAGGACATTTGGATGAAGGTGAGTCACTGGCAGGAATCATATGAATCTGAGAATTTTTTTCTTGGTTTCAAATTCTCACTGTCAGACACTACCTCTACTCACAGCAGAGACTATTGGAAAGAAAAGAGGCAGGAATAGCAAATACCAATTTTATGGGCTCAGAGACTCAACCCAGCCTTCTCAGGAATCGTCACTAGTTACTGCTATCTCTCCTTTTCCCATTTGAAGAGCCTTTGTGATAAAGCAGGAAGGTCTGGGTATACCTGAAGACTGTGATTTTCAGGAGACAGCCTGCTGGAATGATGGATCCAATGTCTCCTGGGCCAACATCAGAAGGGCTCATAGCTGTTGGGAAATGTTTCTCAACACATCACAGGAGACCAGAAAGGGTGAGAAAATGCAATCCTCTTTCTTTAGAGCAGTATTTGTAAGCCAGGATATATGTTAAAATTCAGTTCTCTCCTCTGATTCAGTCATCATCCTCAAAGGGACTTGAAGAACTGAGGACTGACTCTGTCCTCTTCTGTGCTGCATGGTCCAGGTTCAGATTCTTCAACCTTACATATTTAATCTTTCTCTTCCAGGGGAGAACCAGCCTGAAAACACAACCATGCTGGTGCCAGTGGCTCTGGCCATAGCTGAGAACATCTTTGAATCCAACAGTCACTGATCAATCAGCAAATGGTGCTATGTGCACAACCCTGAGCTTGTTCTTATCAGGGTTAGAGAAGAAAAGGAAGCATGAGCTATCACCTCTTCCTTCAGTTACTAGTCTTGCTGAGGAGACAGAAAAGTTGAAGAGTAGTATGTGGTATATTTAATGGCTGAATCACAGTGCTTGATCCATCTGCAGCCATATTTGGAGTGGAGGAAGCTTGAGAAAGAGTAATAGAGAAAAGCCCCAAGAAGGGGTAAGACTGAGAGGGCCTTGAGGAGGGAGAGGGCACTGCAGGGCTGAGAATAGTCAGAAGAGGAGCAATCAAGATCACTGAGAATTTACCATGAGCCAGGCACTGCGGAAGTACTTTACACACAATTCCATTAACCCTCACAACAGCTTGTGCAATGGATGCTTTATTCTTCTCATCCTCATTTTCAAATGATGAAATGGAGGCACAGAGAAAGCTGTCCAATGTCACATAGCTAGAAAATGGCAGTGGGCAGTTGACTCCAGATTCTACACTCATAACGCTGCAGTGTGCATCTAGATGAGGGTCTCAATCTTGGTTGCTTTTTCAGAAAACCAAGGCCAATACCCAACTCTAGAGACTAATTACATTTGTCCAGGGTGAGGGTGAGGCATGTTTCAATGTAAAACGAGGTTGAGAATCAGCATTCTTGATGCCATGAGCCTGTTGTGAGGGAAAGTAGTGGCAGGTAAGTCAGGTGGGTTAGTTAAGGACAGATGTTAAGAACAAGCAAATGTCAGCTTAAAGAAGAAGAGGAAAGGAAATATATCCATTTTAGGCACAGTTATCAAATGGCTGCTATTAGCCAGGTGCCACACTCAAAGCAAGTATTATTCCAATTCTACAAATGCTACTTAAGAGACTATGTAGCTTTTCCTTAACTGATGGTAAGTAGCAAAACTAGGATTCAGATGCAGGCCTGCTTAACCACATAGCCTATGTACTACGTCACACACAATAATCTGTAATAAGGAATGCTATAGGTTCTTTTGTGGGTGGTATGTGTTGGTTGTGATAGGTTGGTTATGTTATGCCTCAAACAACAAATATTACTTTTCTTGCCTATGGTAACCATTCTTGGTTAGTAATGTGTGTGCCAATCCTGGTCACTCAGGGACTCAGGCTAATCTCAAATGTTGGTGGTCATCATGCCAGAGAGAAAGAACTCTGGAGACTCTCACATCAGCAGTGAAAATCTCAGTCTCAGAAGTGACATCCATCACTTCTGTTCCCAATTCACTGAACGGAACTAGTCACACATATATCATGCACCTATAAAAGGAGAAATATTGATAAACAGTCCTAATGACTATCTTGGTGGAGTAGATGAAAGCAGTGTTTTAGAAAGTTGGCTTGGAAGTGGTATACATGGCAGCTGACTGGTTAGGTGACCACCACTCACATCATTAGGGAGAGGCAATGAGGTTTTTCACTGTGGTATCAATAGTGAGAATGGAAAGGAAACAGTCATTCCACCAGAGCTGATATTGGATTTGATAGGAGCTCATGTTACATAGGGGAAGGCCAGAGAATCACACATGACTCCTAGGCAGGACCAACAGGCAAATAATCAAGAAGCCACATTTCAGGCTTTACTCACTGTCTCCTCCCTGTTTCTCACCCTCCTGTTTTAGATCCTTCTCACCTGCATTCTTTCCTCTTGAGAATCATTCTAGAAAGTACCTATACTTCCTAAGTTCATGGCAGAGTTTCCTGTCCTCAAATTTATTAGCTGAGAACGATTATTTAGACCTAAAGTGTTATTCTAAGGATGCTTGCATTTTAATAACTTTGAAGTCTTTGAAAACTAAGTTAATAAATCTCCAGGAACAGCATTTCAGGCCACAAGTGAAGAAATAGTTATTTAATGAGAATTACCAATGTGAGTCAATGTTTCATGGACTGGTGCTGCAGCAGTGAACAACAAAGTTCTTGCCCTCATGAAGTTAATATTCTCTGCGGAGGCAAGACAGACAATATACAAACAAATGACTCCCCCAAATTGTAAGTGCTGGGGAAAAAATAAAGCAAAATAAGGGTGTTAGGAAGTGCTGGTATACATAAGTGTGTGTGTGTGTGTGTGTGTGTGTGTGTGTGTGTGTGTAAGACTGTGTAAACATCTTCCAAAAATACTGCCATTGCTAAAAATATTAAATTCCTTTTAGGGAATTAATTTCAAAGCCCTGTATTTCATGGATGAAAGTCTAGAGATTTTTCTATATTTTTTTCTCTGGTGTTTTTGAAAGCAAATCACATGAATCATCTGATTAATCAAGATGGAGAATTTCAAACCAGCCTGGGGAGTGGCTTCAAAGGTGCCTAGAAGGACCCTAGCCATGGGACATACTCAGGCTACATACAGGGCACCTCTACACTCAGGTACCCACATCTTTCCTCCGTCTGCTCTCTACCCTGACTCCAACCCATGAGGACACAGTATACTGTTCAGTCTGATGGGACAACTGTCGAAACAGGGGCCTCATGCTCTCAGCAGCCTTGTCAGGCTGTCAAAGTGATTTATTCAGAGGAATAAAAATGATAACAGAACTGCCAGCATCCCAATGGCCTAGTAGTTGCAGATGTCCTGGCCTTAGGACCTTCCTACTAGCTGCTACTTCAACCTCAGATGAAAGCCAAATAAATAAGCCAAAGCACACATTCTTAGAGAAGGCTGTTTTCCATTGAGCTAATGCTCTTAGCACAGGCCTCTGAATCTATATTTTATTTTTAAAAAACAGCATCATCATTTGAACTAGGTCATGCATCTTCCCTTCGAGCTAACAAAGGCAGTGAGCCGCTTTCCTTCTCCGCCTATGCTTATCATTCTCCAGGCCTGGTGGCAAGGTCCACTGCTCAAACAGTTAATATTTTTTCTGACACAGCAGTGACTGTGTTTGGAATTCCAAATGTAAAGGATGTCGGGTTCTACATTTCAGAGGGAAACTTGGGAGATCAGCCAGGCCATTCATCTGTCAGATTCTGTGCTTGCAATAATGGAGTAGGGGGGAGGGGAGGAGGCAGGGGAAAGAGAAACTTTCTGGGACACCAAAGGAGAAAGCTAATGCATTATGGTCTATTGGCAAGAACATTAAATGAGTCTTGGGGGACCTGAGTCTACACAGGCCTGCTATAAATGATCTGGGTAACTTTAGGAGAGTCTCCTGTATTGTTTCTGTTGCTCCATTTTCTTATCTATTTCAATGTGGTCTTAAGTATAGGTTAGATGCAAGGTTCAGGTGTTCTAATGTAAAAGTTCTTCCAGCATATTAGTGCATTACTGATACGAGGCATCATTGTTATTGCTTTTGCGGAGTTTTACCATTTAAGCATTTGGGGTCTGGGTCTCCAAGATTTAATTCCAAGGAAGGTCTGTGGATTAGATGAGTAAATTCTTTGCAGACAGAGATTATGACTTATACAGAATCATAGAATAATAGGAACCTAGTCCTTAGAAATCATGTGATACCACCTTCCACCCAAATGCAAAATTCTTCCTACAAACCTGTCTGCGTTCCCACAGCAGTTTACAGTGTAATGCATGTAATTGTTTGCTTTTGTGAGAGCCTTGGATCCTGGGGCTGACTTTTCTCTTTTTTTCACTTTTAATTCAAAGTTCCCTAAAACAAGATGAGAACACACTATAGGTATTCAATAAATATTTTGTTGACTAAATAAGTTACTGTATAATTGTTCCTCCAGACTTTCTTTAAAAGTCCTAGTGAGGTGCTCCTTGCTTGATGAGGAAGCTCACTGTGTTCTTGGTAGCTGCAACTGTCAGAATGCTCTTTTACAACACTTTTGGTGCTGCTTCTGGAGCTCTATGGGATAAGGCTGCTTCTCTGTGCAGAGGAAAGCCCTTAAAATGTCTATTCCTCCTTCTCCCTTCCATCTTTCCTGCTTACTAAAATTCTCTTGAATTTGGTCTCCTCTGAACAGATTATAATTTGTAAAATCCCTTCTTAAAATGTGATGCCCAGAACAATCTGAATATGATCACATTGGCACATGAGTCAGAGGGACATAGATACTAACATTTATTCTTACTAGGTCCCAGGTAACTTCAAACACTATGGACTCCCTAAGTCTATTAGCCCATTCCATTTCATTAAATATGTAAAACAATCCTGGGAGATGAGGATCATTATCCCTATGTTATTTATGAGGAAATAACTAAGTTTCAGTGAGTTAATTCAACTTGCCCATAGTCTCACTGCTGGCAAGTGGCAGAGCTGGGACTCACTTTCAGATCTTCAGGCCATCTTTCTTCTCATCCCTCCGTTCATCACTTTCTTATTTAATATCTACATGCCAGGCTCTGTACTTGGCCCTGGGATAAAATGACCTTGATCCTGAATTTCTCTGAAACACCGAGCTGCCTTCTGCAACCCAAGAATATACTTGCCTGGGGAAAACCAGTGTTAATACAGCATTTTGCAAACACCATCATTTTAGCACTTTTCACATTGTAATGTATGTGTTTGTGCATTTTCCCCATCACCATAGGCTCCTGGTACTTGGTTCTCACCCCACTCCTAGCACTAGATGAGGTGTTCATTATAGTGCTTATATATGATAGGCACTAAATAAGTATTTGCTGAATGCATAAAATGCTTATTTGCTAAGTCAAAAGTTATGCTTTCTGTGACTAAAGGTAGAGTTTCAGGAAGGAAAATCAGACAGAAATTAGAGAAAAGAAGGGTGTCTTTCTAGCTGACCAGAAAATCAAATGGTTCCTGGTCATTTCTGGGGTGACAGAAGTGCCTGAATCAACTTTGTGTCCAATGGGACTGTGAATTTCTCTAATCTGGACCATAATTCCTGTGAATGTAGCCTCTAAGATTTTATCAGCTTTTGTTGTCTCACCCTTCTGATTCATACTGAGCCTGAGGCCCCTGTGAAATCCCAGAAGTTTTCTGTCTAAGCTGCCGTCAGGACAGATGCCTTTCACAACCTGCTTTGTTGTAGAACCTAAATTTGGGGTTTGAGGAGTGTTTTTATTAAATGTACTTTATCACTTCTAGCCTATTACCCTGAGTGTGGGTTTGCCTTGTTTTAGGTTACCTTCCCAGCATTGCATCACCTACAAAGTAGATTAACATGATTTCTGATTTTTTGTTTCATTTAAGTCATTGACAAACTTCCAGATAAGGGAATGCCAAGGACAGAAGCCCAAGGCACCTTGCCAGAGGCAGACCTTGAGGGTGACCTTAATCAACATTTTCTAAGTAGCACTCTAAATAACTAAGATTTGATCTAACTGTATTACTATATTGCTCATAGTTCTAGCTTGACTACAAGAGTATTGTAGGAGTTACTGATAAATTTTTTATTGAAATCTGTAGACTATATCATGCTAAAAAAATTTGGGCTTGGCTATATTAAATAGAAACACAAAGAATGAGATCACCACTTTATTTTATAAGAATTCAGAATCCATCTCCTTAGCAATCTACTCTGGAATCTTACTGCAAGTCAACTTGAGTTTTTGTTTCTGGAATACTCTTTCTGCGGAAGGCCAAAACCTTTACCCTGCTGTTGCAGTTACTGGCCTACTGACAACTAAATGCAACTATGGAACCTCCATATAACGTTTTTCTTATACTTTCAGGAACCCAAGGCCAAAAGCTTTGATTAAGGTCATCAAAGAGAATGACTCTAGGTTACAAAGGATGAAACAAACACTTTCAATGAGAAATTGAAGCTTCAAATAGCACCCCACTGCTTGAGAACATGTACAATCCTGGGACTAAAGCAACACATGTGGGTGAGATCTTGGCTCATGATTTGGACAAAGCAGTTTCCTAGGTCTTATGTGTAAGTACAACTCTGGTATAATTTCTCTCAGAAGGCATGTAAATACTATTGATGGTGATTCTGTTTGAAGGATAGGGATGAACCTAAAATCATCCTATGCATAATAGCAACTGCCAGCTATATATGGGGAAAGTACAATCCTGTTCAGTAATCATTACAATAATAATAACAATTATAATAATAATTATTATTATTTATCATTTATCAAATCTTTTTATGCCAAGCCCTTTGTGTGCATCCTCTCATTCAATTCTTACAGTTGAAGGAGAGGGTTATTAGACTATCTGAAATAGTTGTGATTATTTCTTCTATTTTATAGGTGAGGAAACTGAGGCTCAGGAAAGTTAAGCAACTTGCCCAAAGTCACACAGTCAGTATGTAAAAGAGTTAGAGTCTGAATCTAAGTTTGATCAGGTAGACAAAGACAGATAATGTACAATCTGTACCCCCATGGACATCGCATTTTAATTGGTAGATTAACTCATAAATTATAACGGAAGGGTATTTAAAAACATCATTATAGTCTGGGGGTGGGGCATGAGAGAAAATAGTAAATTGTAAATAATAAAGGTGCATCCTGGCAGCTGAAGCTTATTTGCTGAGCTGTGATAGAGAGTTTGGAAGATTGAGGTAGGAGGTGGAGTGGTCCTGGATCATAAGATGGGAGGAAAAAGGTATGGGACAGGACACAGGGGTGCCACTGCATGTGGCTGGGCAAGGAGGAGGAGGCATGGTTATGTTCTTAGTGGGAGCAGACCATTTGTGGGGAGGACACAAATGGGCCAGATAGGTGGATTAGTGAGCTTGTGTATTACAATATATAAGGTGCAAATCTCTTTTCTTCTTTCCTGTGAAATATGCAGTGAAGTCTACAAAAAAAGTCACAAAATGTGATTATTTATGAAAAACAGTGAAGGAGCTGAGGTCATACCCAAAGGTCATGGCAATAAAATTAAGCCCAGTGAATGAATCAGAGCAGGGTTGTGCTGAGCTCATCAGTATCTCTAGATTCTGAAGGAAATGATGCACCTGGGCCGGCTCAACCAGGGCCAGGGCTCAGTAGCTAAAGGCTGAGCCTTTATAGGAAGAAAAAAAAAAAAATGTTCCCTTCATGCAGGCAGGAAATAAGTACTGGACTTTGGCCCCCACTCATCCCCTCTGCTGGCTGTCTTTGGGCAGGTACAAGCTGCATTAAGGTCTACAGGGACCCAGACATTTGTCTGAAACAGAAATGAGACAGAAGATGTCTGGGTTCAAAGGTTTTGATGCTGCTGTATTGTGTAGAGTTGTGGCCGGGGTGCCTTCAAGCCCAGCGGAGAAAGGCCAAGAAGGGCACCCAGGTTGGAACTATCTTACCTTTAAGATGAATGTTGAGGGGTGAACAGAATCTCACACGACAGATGACAAAGCAAAGGACTTTCCTGCCCCTGGGAAAGGCACAGAAGTATGAATTTTGGACACTATCTGTGGCTGATTGTGCCATAGACTACGAACATGAGCTCTCCACAAACTTTCTCCATGAGAGGCCTTCATCAACCATTTTGAATAACCAAACACTCTAGGCATCACAGTTTCAAAACAATGCTTCTAGTTCTCCTTTCCAAATAGCCTGAAGCTTCTACAAAGAAGATATCACTGAACCAATAGGTGACTCAATTATAGGACATTTGTGACTGATGCACGAGGGGGGTACACAGGAGGGAGGGCTCAGCAGGAGGGATGATGTCTGGAGATGAGGCTGGGAAGGAAGTTTGGCCAATGCATAAAGGAGTCATAAGGAGGAGTATTCAAGGTTCCTGTTACAGGATTACTGGGGAGAATTAATTATCTCAGCAACAGCTATCAAACCAATCAGTACATTTGATGAGCTACCCTGTCTCCCAGCAGGGCACTGATAGAGCAGCACACAGAACAGATGAACTCTAGTGTAAGGAAAGAGATTTAGAGAGGCACCTTCACTTCAGGAGGACAAGGCTGGCTGGAATGGTGTAGTGGAGTCCAGGAATGCCAGGGGGCAGCTAGCAGCTAAGAAGCTGGTATAGCAAAAGTGTATAAAAAGGGAAGAGAAACTTCATTCACCTCTTCTTTCAAATACCATGTGGTTAAATGTTATCATGTGCCACTGGAGCACACAAACAATAGTTTTCCTCCACTGCCTACTTCAATATCTTCTCCGGGTCTGGCCCAGGTATACACACCCATCACCTTGCCTATCTTAACTACACTAGAAATCATGTTTCAGAATTCAGAGCCAACATACTAGCATCTATCTATCTTATCTCTGGAACACTGGGGGTCTGGAATAGGAGAGTTCTCCAGGGAAGCATGATCAGTCAGTCAGTGGGGCAAGGAGAAACAGGACAGGCTGAATGGGGATTGTGTCCAGTCAACTGGGCAGAACAATGCAGGTTGGTGATTGATAGCTATGCATTAACTTTGAATTCTTGGGGAAAATGCAGTTTACAGTGAAGCTTATACTAGCACATATCATCTCCTCTCTGGGAAGAAATAGTCGCACCTTCCTACCTATTAATCACATCTTCCATTAATCAGGATAACTCACCATAATTGTGATTACAGTTGGGAATCAATTAATGTTCACCTTAAAATAAAGTGTAGAGAGGAAAGCAATTAACGTAATAGAGTTAGAGCATCAAAATGACACAAATGTTATTGACAATTATGAATCACATCTTACAGTTTTCTGGTTCTCTGCTCTTTCATGGAGAGGTTAACAGTGGAGGAGGAGAAGCGGTATCAGATCTTTTAGGTAAAAATGTGAGTTCCAGCTCTCATTACCATTCAGTAAAAGCAACATGCTAGTGAGTTCCAGGCCATCTTCTAGCTCCACCTCCAAACTCCAGTTCTAGGCCACAAACCTCCAAGGATCGGAAGGCCAGACCCAAAGAAGGGACGGTTTCCCTTTTGGCTAGTGTGACTGATTTATCTCAGGCATGGCCTAACTTTTTTCTCAAAAGCGAAGTCTATGATCTTTCAAACATGGACTGTTTAGCTGTTTGTTTGGTGGGTATCATCTGGGAGAGATTTATAATAGTAAATAAAATTAACTTAATCTAAATAGAAAAATGGTATTTTAAATTCATATTGAGCTTTTTAAGGAAACACTTCTTGCATCTCTCTCTCTCTCTCTCTCTCTCCCTCTCTCTCTCTCTCTCTCTCCCAACAATCCGATGAGTGAGATAGGATGGGGGCTTATTTTCATTTTTTAAATGTGGGAAGCAAAGTCTAAGTGAATGAATGACTTGCTAAGGTCACACAATGAGTTAGAAGCAGTCTGAAACCCAGGTAGGCTATCTTATCAGTACATCCTCTCTACAAAAATTGTTTTAACACACCTTACCTCATGGTCAGTCAAGTTCATATTGTAACTCAAATAGCCTCTTGTTCTGGATAAACACTCCTGAGGAGACATTCTAGGTGACCACAAATAATTCCAAGTTCAGTTCTTTCCAGACCTATGAGTAAAATTTATAAAGAAAAATGTAGACTTGAAGAATTCAAATTCAGTAGGAAGAGATCTGACAGGTAATCAGACCTATCCCTTCATTTTCCAGATAAGGAAACTGAAGCCTGGGCTGGATTGGGGGTGGGAGTTAGGACAGTGATTTGGGTGCATTCCCAGTTTTGGATAGAAACCTCATAGATGAACTTGACAGGGAAAAGGGTCTGAGTTGTAACCTAGGAGAAAATAAAGCTACGATAACTGAGAAAGAAATCTTTGCAGATCTCATTCAAATGCTTTGTGTGTGTTTGGTTTACATCTTTATATGGTTGTTGATTCAAATGTTTGGGGCCATACCAAGCTTCTCATCCATCTTAAAGACTAACTTAAGAACATTTGCTAATTTTCTACGTAATTAATCTGATTCCTTTCTTAAGCTCTCTAAAAACTCAAGATCTGCAGTTCTTCGAACTGCTCTGTCCCTGAACATCTATGTGTCTGTTCCCAGAACAACCATTCTACGTAATCAAGAACTTTGGCAGAGGAAAGTTCTGGGGTCTAGAACTGGCCTTTTTTTTCTTGTTCTTACCCTAGTAAGGGTATACCTGTTGCTTGGAGCCTGAGACTGGTGACTGCCTAGACAGTATGGCACAGCCCTATCTGAGAAGGGCTGCAGGGACCTAGCTGTCAGTACCCCTGTTGAGGGCTTCCTCCCTCCCCCCCCATCCAGACCCACAGTCCAATCTTGCTACTGCAGCCACAACGGAGAGCTCAGAATAGAGCAAAGAGCTCTTGTTCACAACATCAGCATTGACTAAATCTCTGTAAGCATCTGAATGGCAATTCTGATTCAATTGCCAAATAAACTCCAGGACATTGATAACCCACAAGCACTGAATTTTTAAACTTCTCTTTTTTCTCTTTTAATCTATGTCAAAGAGAGAAATTATTTAGCAGAATATCCCAGGATGATGGATCCATAATCTTACCTACAGGCCACCCTAAGTTCTGCTACCCTAATTAAGCATAGCTTCTGGCAGGGTCAGTGCCCGACGTCATGTCCATTAGGAGCTGGAATATCAAAGTCCTCCAAGTCCACTAGATGGCAGTAGTCAGTTAATCATGTTGAGAGGATGAGCCTAGAGAAGCAAGATCCCCACAGAGTAGCCAAGCTCTAGGATTTATAATCAAGTCCAGAATATCTAAATATAAGGACACCCTCTCCCTTCCTCCACTCCCTGAAGATAATTCTCACTCTATTTAATTACTATTTAAAATAACAGCTACTCTGGACGAGGCTATTTATGATGCATGACAGGACTATTAGGGAAAAAGAAAGAGAGGCCCAAAAACTATGGCTGGGGGAGCCGTTTTTGAATTGCCTCTTGATGAGCTAAGATGAACTGGATTGAGCTGTTAGCTCCTACTGCAAGGAAAAGATTCTCCCGTGTTCTTTTCGAGACACTGCTCTCTAGGTTTTGAGGCCTTCCAATTAAGGAACTGAGCCAGACCATGAACCCCAAACCACAGCTTATTACACAACTGTGCTGAGCTCTGAACCAAGCCCTGATATTAATTTATGGAACCACAAAGCAATTACAAAGTTGTTTTCTATTTTTCTTCTGAAAACCCCCTATTGACGAATGAGTTTGAACTGGAACCAAGCCCACATATTTCCTAGAACTACTGAACTGTGGCGTCAGGATGTTCTCTGAACCCAAGATGAACTGAACCTTTAGTTCATAGATTTCGTGCCCTGGTTGAGACACAGTTCTTGAAAAGAAACTTATTTTAGCTGAAGTTGTCTCTAACCCTGTTCTGCCCTCCATCTCCCATTTCAGAAAGTTTCACACTAGGGTTTCCTGATCAGTGCCCCCCAAGCAGCCTTTCACATGGAGATATCCCAGTTAGTGCAGCAAACTCCTTATTAGGCTATTTTCTAGTTGGTCACTTCTGTAGCAGCCAGAGAGTCTGGTGGTTGGATGGGAGATTTATGTAGGACACTTGGCTAAAATATAAATAGTAGTTTAGAGAAAGGGAATCTGCTTTGTGTCAACAGTAATACGAGGCTGGCGGCCTCCAGCAAGCTGCATTGGATGTTTATCCATTGAATCAAGTCACTACATCATCTGGCCCTGTCTGGCCAGAGGGGCCCTCATTGGAGAGCACCAGGCTCCCTGCCAGCTCTATAGTCTGTTTCTCAACCTAGTGGCGGTCTCTTGGCTGCCTTTCTCCTTCTATCCCACCTCATCTGGGTAGAGGGACATAAGCAGGGACCTCAGAGGCAACTTTAGTAAGCATTTATTTCCAACTTTCTGTGGCCACTTCATTTAATCTAAATAACAACCCCCTGAGTTCTATAGGGGTGTGTCCAGGTTTTGAGAGATCTGAAGCTGCTACAATTTAGAGGAAGGAGCTTTAAGAAAAGAATACAAATATAAAATTAGATATAAAAGTGAATATTCATTTGGTATGAAGCAAAATGAATCACACACATACAAAATGACTATAGCCTTGGGAATTTAGGTCTCTTTCTTCTGAGATCCCTTTAGGCAATTTATCAGAAATGCTTACATATAAATGCTTCTCCAGTGGCAACCTGGCTTCCCCCATTCTTCAGAGCGCTCTGCACTCATGGGGGCCATGAAGTAAAGTTGGGAGTGCTTAGCTTTGCCAGCTTTTAGGTAAATTTGCTGTACAGGTAACTGGTGATCCCTATTTTACTCTAGTGACTCCTACCAAGGTATTCTGTGACTTAGGCCAAAGCACAGCCTTAATAAGGTGTGAAGCTGAAATCTGCAATTGGAACTTTTCATTGTACTCCTTCATCCCCTCCATGGTTGCCACGCTGCTTTGGGACTCTGATGGTGCAGCTTGGAACCCGTTTGAGGGCCAGATTTGGTCTGAACCACAATTTCCGCAATCCCCTTCCCTCATCCTGAAGCCAAGGAAAAACCTTGGAAGAGCTAACCTTTTCTCTAGGAGATGAAACCTTCCAATTTATTTTAACTCCTTTCTACAGAATGCTTTCTCCTGTCTCCTGTTGTCTTCTGCAACCTCAAGGGCTGCTCTGTCTGAGGAAGGGGTATCTGAGGAAGGGGCTGTATGAGGGAGAGGTATGTGAAGGAGGGGTTTGTGAAGGAGAAGCTGTGTGAGGGAGGATCTGTGTGAGGGAGGGGGGTGTGAGTGAGGGGTGTGTGAAGGAGGGGTGTATGAGGGAGAAGCTATGAGAGGGAGGGGAGTGTGAGGGAGGGCTCTCTTGGCCTTCTAGCCCGTTCTGTACAGATTCAGAGTGCTAAATATGTTTTTGTTATGGTATTGTTTCCAGGCCCTCCATCTGGAGGCCTTTCTCTTGTCTCTCACCCCTGAGTGCCCTTCCTCTGAACCCTGTCTTTTTACTCCCTCCTCTCTCACCCAATAAAATCTTTCTCTCTGCAAGGATCTATTGTTAGTCATTTGTGCCTTAGGGTGAATTTAAGTCATTTGGCTTCTTCCTTCAGGAAGAATTGTAATTCTCCATTAATGAACAAAAGCTCTAACCCTTAAAAGGAATGGTAGGCAGGGGGAGTAAGTGAGGGATGTAACTGAGTTGGTGGTGAGGATGGAAGGATTTCCCACATTTTTGAAATTATATCACAGAGGCAGCTGTTAGACTATTTTTTATACTATTCTTTTTCCTTTGTGTAAGGAAAAGAAGACAGAAGTTTAAAATGGATTGACCATCTACGATGTGCCAAGCCCTGTGCTAGGTACTTTCAGAAATGTTTATTTAATCCTTATAGCAACTCTGAGAGGTAGGTATTATGATACCCTTTTAATGATGACAGAGCTGAGATTAGCCACATGCACAAGGTCACACAAAGGCAGATGGAAATACTTTTTGGGGAGTCCCTACCTTTCCTTGGCACTCTGCAATGCCTTCTCACAAGTATCTCATTTATTCTTATAGTAGTGCCCAGTGTGTAGAACTAGCTTCATATTTTTAGAAATGAAAAAAATTGAGGCTCAGAGTAATAAAGTGACTTTTCCAAGGTCCCTGTCATGTGGAAATTACCTTGATGCAATGGTAGCCTCTAAGTAGTCTGCCAGGTAAGTTATTTCAAAGGTCTCAGAACAGAAAGGCTCACAGATCAAATTAAGTTGCTGACAACATACAGTTTACTAAATGTATTTAAAACACAAAATGAGAAGCAAAGAGAGAGTGATGGGGAAGGGTAATTCACTTAGGATGAGAGCATGCAGGTGGAAGGACCATACTCCCTGAATCCTGCCTGGGTTATACAATGCTTGTATGTCTATACTACCACTGCCCACTGCCCGCCATGCCCCCAATCTATGCTGCATCAGCCTTCCCTGCTGATGGTGTAGTTATGAGGATCAGAAGTGAGATTTGAACTAGAATATTTGAGCAATATACAGAAGGCTTCTTGGGGCAAAGCATAAATTTGTTCTCTGATAGGAAGAACACAGGGATGAAGACAAGTATGCTTGACCATAGCTATAGCTTGCTACTTAACCTTCTGAACAGGCAAGAATATTATTTGCATTCTTGCACAGAGCACATGGGGCCAAAATGAGACCAAATGGATGTCAACCAATGGGTTGTTGATTTAAGGTTGATAAAGCTGTCAGCTCAGAGGTGGCATAATTGTGTCTTGTTCTTTCCACTACTTTCTATCTATCTTTAAGTAACACTCTTACTTATTTCATCAGACATTCCATTTACTCTGTATATCTTTAGCATGTCTTTTGAGTTACTAACTTATTATTTATAATTAGCATATCTTATAAAGTCTGCATTTATCTTACAAGTTATGTGCTTACTCATTATCTATACTTCACACATCTTATGTGTTTTGCCTATATCTTATAAGCTACTTGCTTGCCTTCTACCCATGCTAGCTTAAGTTATCTTTTTTATGTAGCAAATTTTAAAAATTAAATAAAAAACTTAGCAGTTTAAAACAACAATACACTTTTTTTTATCCCTTACAGTTTTTTGTGGGTCAGGAATTTGGGAGCAGATTGACTGGATGGTTCTAGTTCAGGGTCTCATGAAATTCCATCAATTTCACCCACAGCTGTAATTATAAGCTTAACTGAGATGGAGGATCCACTTCCAAGGTGCTACTGACAAGGCTGTCAAGTTAATGCTAGCTGATGGCAGGGACCCTCAGTTTCTCACTACTTGAATTTCTCCGCTGAGCTGCTTAAGCATCCTCATGACATGGCAGCTATCTTTTCCCAGAGCAAGTAATCTAAGACAGAGCAATGTCTTTTGTGACCTAGCTTTGTAAGTGACATACCGTCATTTCTGCAAAATCCCACTGGGTACACAGGACAGCCCTGCATATCATGAAAGGGAACTCTACCAGAGAATCATGGGGCCTGGATCAATGTAGCCATCTTGGGGCTGTTTTCCGCAATGAAATACTTTGAGTTTCATCCATTAGATCACCATCACCATCACCACCACCACCACCACCACCATCATATCATCATCATCATCATCATCATCATCATCATCATCTTCACCGAAGCATAGTTCTCAATAGGAGCACTACAAACAAGGTTCTCAGGGACCAGGGAAGAACTCCAGGTCAGCAGCATAGTAGGAGGATGAGGTGTTTTCTTAGCTATAATATGACCTCTTCTTAGGCACTGCTTCTTATATAAGCTTCTTTTGTCCCCAGGACATAGGAAATGAGATTGAACAGGATCTAAAAGAAGTCTTTTAAACTCAACACAAGAGACATAATAGTGCCTCTTACATCCAGGCAAGTGACAGAAGCTTATAGTTTAATTTACCAGCTTCATAAATACTGACCACCCATAGTGGTGTTTTCTCATGACTTTCTTATGATATTACTCTGTATATTTGTCTGTTTTGCTTCCATTTATGGTGTTAATTTTGCTTCTAATGTGTATCATCTCCTTTTTGTGAGGCCTTAAGAAATTTCATTGTTGATTTGTGTCTGATTTGTCCCAGAGCTTCTAGTGTTAGACTTTGTTTTAAAAATCGGCTATTTTTACCCCTATTGGTACTCTGTGACCAGGTACATGGAAAGGTTGTAGAGAAGTTGTGCCTGGCTTCCTTAAGGACTTCTGGGATTTCTTACTACTGGATAAATTATTCTGTGGTTGTTCCAGGCTATCTCAAGTTAGTACAGGGCATTTCTTCATGTTTGTTCACAAGGGCTCTTCTTTTGGGTTGAGGAGCCCTTAGTACCACTAGATTGGGGTCCACATAAAATCAGATTTTATTTTATTAGTTCTTTTGAATCTTTCTCCCCTCTCCCCAAAGGAAGGGGAGTGGAATGAGTCTCTTCAGATGATGTTCATTTGAAGTCTTACCATTATCACCCCTCAACTCTTGGTATGGTTAATTAAAAGAGTAGTGGGTTTTGAAACCTCATTGTTTTCTGGAAATGGTTAATCGAATTGATACCTACTTCTCTTTGATCTTTGACATCATCTCCATAATTAGGCAAATCATAGGATATCCCCTCTAGCAATATGTGGCCACTGATCTAGCCAAGATTGTCATCTTTATACCCTTCCACCATAACTACTAGCAACAGTGTTTTTACTTGGAAATCTCTGCAGTACACATTCTCTATCCAGCCCTCTGTCACTATACTGTGTAAAAAGACCTACTCTTGCTTTAACTCCTACTATTTCTCAAGAATTGTCCAAGGGCAGCCTATTGATGTATCCTTTTTCAGGGATCATTTGCCAGTTATCTCCTATATGACAGGTAGGGAAAATGCTTCTCATGAATGACTTCTCAGTCAGCGTAAAGTCCAGGATTCTAGCACCACTATCTTGGCTCTGAATTGTTAGATGTTAGGCATGATACTTTCAGAACTCTAGTCAAAGGTGTCACTGCAGGTGCCTTTTCCAAGTAGGAGGACCAGCACCTACTTATGTTGTTGTTTGGTGGTCCATCTTCATTTCTGATTAAGCTTCTTACACAAACCTATCCACCCGGGATCATGCATGCTTTTCACTTTTGAGTGGTAGCTCAAGCAACAAGAGGTCTTTAGTTGATACACAGGTTGGGACAGTGAGCTCTATTTTGATATCCTATGATCCTAACTGTACATTACTCTATAGCACCTTTCATTATACCCCTGTTAGACACATAGGCATTCTGGAGCTTCTGGTAATTTCCTCAAGGCTCTAGAAAGGGTCCCTGGATTTCTAAGCAAGACAACTGATGCTATTAGTCTTTAGATACAATCTCTATATGCTTATAGAGATCTCATTAAAATTGAGCATCTATGTTATGGTCATTAGGCCTATTTACTTTAGAAAAGCCTTCCATTTGATAGTGGTGAGCTATCTCTTGGCGATAAGTATGATATCCTCAAGGATTGTTGCCACTTACATTATAGCTAGATATGAATTTTGAGTGGGTAAGGAAGCCTAGCTGCCTGGGTTATTTGATAGTTCTGTGTGATACTCATAACTGAGTCGAGAATAAGAGCAACTATGTATTATTCATCCTCAAGTGATTTCTGCATGAATGTTTAAGGGTTCTGGTACCTCATTCTAGTAGAGAGAGCTAGAGCCTCTGCATATGGTTATTACCAAGGTTGCATACTTGACTATTCTATCTCCTGCTAAGTAAATCCTTATGGATAATGTTCTCATTCACTGGCCCTCTCAATGGGGAGATATTTCTCATTAAGACCAAATTGTTTTGGCAGAGGAATCTTTGAAAAGATATTAAGCTTATGGGATGAGGTTATTATCCGAATATATTGATGATAATCACCAAAAAACTCCCCTTCCAGCTAATGCCTTTAACACAGATGCCATGACTCAAGTTGTCTTATCTTTTATCCCTAATTATTACTCTTGTCTTCAAGTACAGGTGAACAGTGGTAGTTACTAGGAAATTCTACCCCCTTATTACACAAATACTTTTTTTTCTTGTACCAGCTGATAACAATAGGAAACCTTTGAGAGTCCCTTTCATATGACTATATCAGTTAGTGTTGTTGGCTTGTTGACTATATGAGACTATTAACCTTGTTGTCAGGGCAAAAAAAAAAATTATACTTACCATGGAGGACTCTTACTCTGGGTTTGACATTGCTTTCTGGTTTGTTTGCTGTTAAGGCAACCTACTGTGCTTTTAGAGATACGGAATTTTACATTATATTACCCTGTGGAGTCCCTTTTTCATCTTCAGTGACCAGAGCATTAATTCAGCTGATGCTTCGGCCCAATCTTGAGTATAAAAAGAGGTATTAGGTGGACTTTCTACCTAGCCTACCACCTCCAGGCAGTCAGCATCCTTGAAATGTAGAGTGGCTTTTCAAGAGCCAACTGTGCCACCTTCTTAGCTCCCTATTTTTCTTGCTGTATGTTTTATCTTGTCTATGCAGGAGAAGTCCTGAATGACCACCACCTTTTTGGCTTAGTTTCTTCAGCCATTCATATGAGCTAGATAGGATCAAAGAGTAGATTAAACTTATGTTTTTGTGATCTGGTCATTGACGCACATCGGTATCTATGGCTATAATATGCCAATAGCATTTTTTATTGAGGTATACTTGACCTACAATATTATGTTAGTTTCAGGTGTACAACATAGTGATGCAACATTTATATACATTGCAAAATAGTTACCATCTGTCACCTTACAAAGTTCATACACAATTATTGACTGTATTCCCCATGTTGTACATTACATCCTTATGACTTATTAATTTTATAACTTATTTTATAACTGTAAAATATAATTTTATATGTATTTTTTAATCCTCTTCGCCTAATTCTCCCCTCCCTCACCTCCCCTCTGGCAACCACCAATCTCTTCTCTGTCTGTGTTTGGGTTTTATTTTGTGTTGTTTCTTTATTTTTTAGATTCCAAATATAAGTGAATTCATGAGGTATTTATCATTCTCAGTCTGACTTATTTTACTTAGTGTATTATACTCAAGGTTCATCCATGTTGTTGCAAACAGCACAATTTCATTCTTTTTCCTTTTAGGGATGTCTTTCCATTTTCTACTCTACTGAGAGTTCTATTTCTTGCTTTTGAACATGAATTTGCATATATTTATTTTTCCTACTATTTTTACATTTTCTACTATTTTTATGAGTTCAGTAGAGAGTTTATCACGTGGTCAATCTGCCATCATGAACTGACAGAAAGCCTGATTCCTTCCTTCAACCTGAATTCTACTCTCTTTATTGTGTAGATCAACTTACCTCCCCATCCCTTGCTCATCTTTGAGCCCCTGCTTATATATGCAGAGACTCACTGATGTGCTCTGTTAAACAGTGGATTGTATATTCCAAGTCTCTTCTTTGGCAGCCTGGGATAATTGGCAGAAGTTTTGAAATTTCCATCTTTTCCTTCATTCTCACCCATTAATCTTAGCCCAGAGAAAGGGGCTGTGTAGATATTTATATCCTTTCAATATGAATTATGTCTTCTTCTTTAAAATACAGATGTGATTATTTTAAGCAAAATTTATTTCTCTATTACAATTATAAGTAACATTTATGGTGTAATATGTACCAAAAATTATATTAATTGAATTATCAACACTAGTTTCACTTAATTCTTACAACATTCTGAATCTATGTCTACAAGTGCGAAAACTTGGACTAGGAGAGGTTAAAAAGTTGTTTAGGAGTTCATTGCTATTGAAGGTCAGAAATGGAATTCTGACTTATGCCTGAATGATGTTAGAGTAAAACATTTTTTATGTGGATTCTGATAGTAAATATTTTAGCTTTTGCAGGCCATATATGGTCTGTGCCATATATTCTCTTTTCTTTTAATACTTCTTTGAAAATGTAAAAACTATTCTTAACTGGTGGGCTATAAATAATGGCATGGGCCACATTTAAACTGCAGGCCATAGTTTGCCAGCCTCTGCTTTAGAGCTCTATCTTCAACCATCTAGCCAGAGTGGGTGGCCAGATGGGGCACAATTCCATCCTGTCTTTGCCCACACAAATATCATGAATACCAGACACATTGTAGCAAGCAGTGATTTCAAGGCAAGCAAAGCCCATGCTTTTCAAACAGCTAGAACATTCCTGCTAGGTTTTTGCCCCACTTTCTAAAATGGAAGTTAAAACAATAGACCTGAGGATTGAGGTTTTTGTTTGTTTTTCATCTTATCCCATGTGTCACACTGAGTATATGTGTGCCAGGTAAAGAGGCAGTGAACTGTGTGGCACTTTCTCCTCCAAGACTTTAGGCAACAATTGCTTTGCTATTTCTTCTTCCTGAGAAACATTTATCATAAGCCTGTTTGGGAAGAAGAAAAGGGAATGGAAAGGGTAATAATTAGAGTCAGGGTATTTACTTCCTCATTGCTCTCCATCAATAGAAACCATTTGGTAGGAAAGTAATAGGCTAAAGCTTAGAGATGGTGAAGGTCTAATGTAAGAGAGATTGACAACAGAATGAATTCTGGCTTGGTACATAGCATGAAGAATGGGTAGGCTGATTCTGAGCAGGCCAGCTTAGGTTACTGAAAAGATGGTGATGGCACTAAATAAGAGGAAACATGGCAGGAGAACCAGGTTTAGAGGGGGAGGTGTCAAACTCTGTACTGGATGAGTTAATTTGGAGGCTACTTCAGTTTTCACATAGAAATGTCAGGCCAGCAATTTGAAACACAGGTGCAGAACTAATGAAACTGCCAGACTAAAGAGTTTTGTATTTAGCTTCAGGACAACTTGAACCTATTGGAAAAATGCAGAAGTCTGTTTTCACAAAAGCTCTGTTTAGAAATATTATTTTGGAGGAAGAAGAAGTAACATTTCCTATGATCCTGGCTTTAAAACAATGAGGTTTGGAGTTAAGGTAGGGACATTAAGACAATAAAGTAACAGAGAAACGCAAAAAAGATATTGTTTGAAAACAGCAAACAAATAAAAAATATACTTTTTTCCCTTTTAAAATAGCATTTACTCCAATATTTTATTTTAAAAAATTCTAAGGCAATCATTGGAAAAAGTAGTATAATAAATACATTCTCTTCATATGGATTCACTATTAACATATTTTGCCACATTTGCTTTCTTTCTCTTTTCAGAGAGAGGATATTCTATATAGCCACATTATAATGATCACACTCAGGACATTTAACAAAAATACCATAGTTTTATCAAATATATAACCTATGTTTAAATTTCCACAATTGCCCTAATAATCAATGTCTTTTATAGCTTTATTTTCAGTATCAATCAATGGTCCAGTATGGCATTTAGTATATTACATCTTTTTAATTTTTAATTTAGAAGTTTCCTTTCCTTGTTTGAACTTTTATGACACCGACCATTTGAAGAATCTAGACCACTATCTTTGAAGAATGCCTGATGATTTGAATTTGTCTAAATGCTTCCTCATGATTAAATTCAAGTGAGTGGATTTTGGCAGGCATGATATACAGGTGGGCTGCATCCCAATGAGAGGACATCAGGAGCACATCGACAATCACATAAAGTAAGTTTGTCCCATCAGTGTTGATGTTAGTTTTAATGCCTTGGTAAAGTTGGTGTCTGCCAAATTTCTTCATTGTGAAGGTACATTTCCCCTTACCTGTTGGGTGATATTCTGAGACTATTTGACTATCCTGATCTTCAAAACCACCCACTAAATGTTTTAGCATTCATTGGTTATTCATGCCTGAAGCAATGATTACATTGGTAGTTGAAAAATGGAGATTCTATAATTCTAAAATTTTTTTTTACATTCTTCTGTAAAAAAGAGTTTTCCTCCCCACCAACTTTTATTTTTCTTTAGTATTATTATCAACTCATGGTTTAAAAATATTTTTATTTTGAGTATGTTATCTATTTCTGTCATTATTTTTTCAAATTGAGGTATAATTTCCATACAGTGCAATGTTTGGGTCTTAAATATGTAGTCAGATGAATTTTGACAAGCATATATACTCATATAACTCACGCCTCGATTTAGATAGAGAACATTTCCATCACTACAGAAAGTTCCTCATGTCCTTTCCTGGTTAATTCCTGTAATCACCCAGGCAATCACTTATTCTTTTTAATTCTGAAATTATTCCAAATTTAGCTAATGAGACACACTTTAAGCTAGCCGCTGGGTCTTGTTGTCATACATCAGGTTTTGAGCATCTTCTTGATTTCAACCTCTGGAACCAGGTGTTTCTTCAAGGAGTCCCTATTCTTTTTGTGTCAAATGGTATTTAGAAACCAAGATTTTGGTTGCGGAATGTATGAGTTTCCTGGAGCTGCTATAGCAAAGTATCACAACCTGGATGCTTAAAAAAACAGTCTATTGTCTCACAGTTCTGGAGGCTGGAAATCTGAGATCACAGTGTTAGCAGAGACTTGCTTTAATTGGAGGTTTTAAAGAACAATCCTTCCCTGCCGCTTAACAACTTTTGGGAGTTGCCAGCAGTCCTTGGCATTCCTTGTAGCTGCCTCACTTCAATGTCTGACTCTGTCTTTGCATAACTGCCTTCCTTCTGTGTGTCCGTGTGTCTTCACATATCTGTCTTCTTATAAGAAGGCTTGCTCTTATATTTAGGACCTATCTGAATCCTGTATGATGTCACCTCAATTTGATTACATTTGCAAAGACTTGATTTCCAAATGAGGTCACAGTCATAGGTATTTGGTTGGGGTTAATACTTCAGCATATCTTTGTGGGAGACGCAATTCAACTCACAATACTGGGTATGCTCATTGAAACTAAGATGACATTATTTGTCTGGGCCATATCAGTGAACAGAGTTAAATTAAAAAATATGTATCATATCATACATAATCATGAATTTATACTAATATACTCAATTCCAATCCAATGTCACAGGTTTTCTCTCTCCTCCTTTCTGTTCTGTATCATCTGTATCTGTATTTGTATCTGTGTCTGTTCTGTATCTGTAACTGTATCATCTGTATCTTGAACTCAGTTAGAATATGCCTACTCCTACAATAAAAACAGAATAGTATTAGAATTCAACATTAACACCACTACCTACAACTAATTTAAGTTCAAGGTTTCAAGACTTCTGTAAAGTTCTCTTTGTCTTTAGAATATATTCCATTGAGGGTGTTCAGTCAATGTAATGTATTCAAAGGTACTTGAATTACTTGTTCTTTTCTATTTAGTTATATTATTATTTTGATATAAAATTAGGGCTATTTGTTTTGTTTGTATTCAACTTTAGATATTTTTCTTATGATTTAGTTTATGTTTTGAATATATAAATCATTAACTTATGTCTCATTGATTTATCTTTTAAATACATAAAATATTAACTGGTTCAAACTATTTAAAAAGTATTCTAAGAAAATTCTCTATCCCTTCTCTAATTTTTTTTTTTTTACCTCACTCCTACTCACCCACCTTTGGGACCAATTTAATTAGTTTCTGGTTCACTTTCCTGTGTTTTCTCTTGTAAAAATAAACAAAAACATTATATGTATATATTTTTCTTTTCTCTCCTTATTTCTTACACAAAAGCAAGTGTATTATAAAAGTCTTGTGCATCTTGCTGTTTTTTTCAATTATCAATCATTTAATATAAGTTTCTGGACATCTTTCTCATTCCTTCTTATATCTGTTTAGTCCTCAATCATGATGGTATCATTATTTATTTAATCAGACTCCTGCAGATGATTATTTACATCTATTCCAATAATGTTTATTACCAAAAGTACAACAAAGGAAAACCTTGTGATTGTTTTCATCATGTAATTCTTGGAGGAGTATCTTCAGGATAAACTTCTGAAAATGGTACTGCTGAGTTAAAGGGGAAATGTATTTGTAGCTGTATTAACTACAGCCTAATTCTCTTTCACAGGAGTTGTACAGTTTTTTCATTTCCACTAGCAGTGTATGAGAATGGTATTTCCACCACTGCTTCACCAATAGGGTGGCTATCAAGCTTTTGAAGTTTTTGCTTATTTCCTAGGTGAGAAAATAGCCTAGTTTTAATTTTAATTTTTCATCATGAGTGAAACTGTGTATTTTTAGTACCTTTAAGGGTCATCGTATGTTTTTGGTGAACTGTTCATTTATAACATTTTATAATTTTCTGTCAGATTTTTAAAAACTTATCCTCAACATTAATAAATTAAGAATATTAGCCTTTTACCAGTTACACAAGTTGTACCTTTTGTCTCTCAATTTATCACTGGTTTTTAGACTTCACTTATCATGTCTTTGTCATATGAATGGTTTTTTTAAAATATAGTTAAAAAGTCAGTTTATATGTTTACTGAGGCTGGATCTCCAACCATAGTTAGAAAGCCTTTCCCCTTATCTAGTGCCTGTATGGTTTGCATTTAGCTTTTTTGTGCATTTGAAGTTTATTCTGCTAATAACATGAAGAAAGAAGCCAATTTTATACATTTTGTCAAAAGTACCCCAGTAATTCTAATGCCATTTGTTTAAAAGTCTATCTTTTTTCTCAGTATTTTGAATTATCAGCTTTATTATATACTAAACTCCTATATGCATTTGGGCTATCTCTGCACTTTTTATTTCAGACCATTGGTTTAAATTTTACTTTGTCTGATATTAGAATCATAAATTTTCTTTCTCATTGTTTCCATTCACCTGATATAACTTGCCCATCAATTTATTTTTAACATTTTCAAATAACTTCATTTTATATGTGATTTTTATACTTACCAAATAATTGAGTTTTGCTTTTTAAGCCAACTTGAAATTTTTTTATGTCAATAGATAGGTACATCTACGAATATTAATGTGACTAATATGTTTGGCCCTGATTTGGTTGTATTTTTATATTTACTATAAGTATTATGTTGTATTTACTGTGCTTCTTTCTCTCTATTATCTTTTTTCATTTGATTTTTCTTATATTTCTTTCAAAATTTAAGAATTTGTAATGTTGTTCTTGTACTTTACACTTTTAATGACATCCATAATCTCCATTTTTCTTACTTAGGCAATTACTATTTGGTTGTCAAGTTTAAATGTAACCTTTGACAACTCTGTAGACAGGAATGGGGAAGGCTTACCAGAATTTCATTAGTTCAAGAGTACCCTCTTGTTGAGATATGAATGATAACTTCTTTACTTCATGGTTATAAAGTAAGAAGAGGGGTTGAAGTCCCTTATGAATTGGAAATTCTCTTTTGTTTCTCTAGGACCATTATTTCTCCCCTCCCATTCCACCTTTCCCTTTGCCAGTAAGCCTCCAAAAGATGCTTTTTGAAGTTTTCCTTCTCTTCCTTAGAAGTAGCCCCTACCCAAGGTTGCTGCCTTTGGCCCTTTGCACCTTCAAGCTTTTCTAACTGACTTCAATGAATCTGGCACTTGGATTGACCAAGTGTCTAACATATTCTCATTGTTTCCCCACCCAGGATGCTATTTTCTCTTTCTAGTCCTTCCACCTTCTCTGCCACCACTCTACCTCCGGCCACCCCTGCTTTGTTTCTCCTCTATGACATACATTCTTAAGATGACTCTGCTGGTTTGGTTTATTTCCTGACTTGTGCAAAATTTAAATTTTGTAGTATCCTTAGATTTCTACTTATGCTATAGTCTTGGGTTATGAGTAATTTTATTTACTCTTGATTTTTTATTTTTTTGAGAATTTTTGAATTGATTCGGACTTAAGCAGGTACTATTATCCTATTGAAACTTGGAGCCCTTATAAGCTTTTAAATTTGAAATAAATGTTGGCAGTTCTTTAGTCCAAACCCCACTATTTAAAAATAAGAAACATAGTCCTACTAACAGCAAACAGTTTTCCCAGAGTTACACAATAGATTCAAGACTACTACTATAATCCCTCTTCATCCTTCAATAACAAAATACTCCTTCAAAACACAGATAAATCTCACTATGGGGAAACATCCCCAAAGTCAGAAATCTCAGAGTTTCCCACACACTTATTTGTATCCTGAAAGGCTACACAGAATAGTAACTGTTCTCTTGCTTGAAATTCCAACAGAAGTCCAGGGAAATATCTCTGATCCTGAAGGAATTTGTTTCCATCTTCTTCTAAAACACTGATCTAAACCAGTGTTTCATTTGTATATAGGAATTTTCCACTCTCTTCTCCACCAGAATCCTTAAGGATTGTTTTATCACCAATTTTTCTCTTGGTTCTTATTTCTCTGGCAAAGAAACCATGGGAGGAGAATAAAGAGTCAGGTCCGAAATACCAGTTAAGTTCACTCATTTAGTCAAACACAAATGACAAACCTATGATGTGTTAGACACTCTACTGGACCTTGGGAAAAACAGCGAGAAAGCAAAATTATAGCCCACAAAAAGTCCACTGTCTAATGGAGCAAGTTTGCACACATTATGCAACCAGTGTGGTAAGTGCTGTAAGATGTAAAAACAGCTAACAGGGGGAGCATAGAGGCAGAAAGGAAGATTCTGTCTTGCTAATGAGGTGGGATTTGTGTTGAGTTTTAAAGAATAAATAGGAGTTTGCTAGATAGAAAATGGTATTTTATATTTGGTGAACTAGAAACAAGTAGAGACTGTCTTGGAGATTAGGCTTGGCTATACACCAGAAACTAGATTTTAAAAGCCCCCCAACTTTTATCTCAAACTTTAATTTGAAGGCAGTAGGAAGTGGTAAAGTATCTTAAGTAGGTCAGCGACAGGATGAATTTTTTGTTTTAGAATGTAGGGTGGATTGGAAGGGGCATGCCTGAAGCGGGGAAATGAACTAGGATGCTACTGTCATATAACTGAAAGAAAATGAAGGCTCATACCTTGATGACTTCCTAGTTTATGTCTTTACTCTTAGGTACAACCACTGTCAGCTAGAAGTCTATCAGACCCTTCAACTCAACTTGTCCAAACCTAAACTCATCATTTCCTCCTTTCTTCCTTAATGTGCATTCCCTATTTTTTGTTGTTAAGACTAGTAATTTATGTCAGATACCAAAAATCTGTTTCTCCTTCACTTCATACATCCAACAGTCATCTACCCTTAAAAACTCAAATACTTAATCCCAAATGCTAGTCTTTGTGAGGATATTAAGAGAATAATGCAGAGTAAAAAATCAGTGGTGAAGGACAATGAATTAGAGGTTAAAATATGGTCATAGACACTCTGGAATAGGGGTACTAGAGAGTGTGAGAAAGGCAGGAGATTGTAGTGTTGTGGCTGCCAGCCCCCAAAAGACACACAGACCAGCAGAACTCAGTGAGTTATAGGAATCACACTCTTTATTCAGCCACCTGGGTCTGCCAAGGGTACGCAGACCCCAAATTAAGCAGCCATGAAATGTAGAGGCACAGGGTTTTTAAGCCCAAAATCCCATTCTTCATTCTGTCTGAACACAAATGTCTATTTTTCTTCTATTCGTTACCTGTCAACCCACTGGTCAGGTGTGCAAGCAGAGGTACAGAAGCAGAAAGTTTGTTAGAATGTTATGTTTCCATGGTTAGTAGCCTGTGTTCCTATGGCAATAGTCAAACAGTAATTTCCAGCAAGTAATTAATTTTTAAACAGTAATTCTCTAGCCAACACAGTAGTAGTGAGTATGGTGTTCAAAACTGAGGTTTTAATGGTGGTACAGTTTTTGTTGATGCTAACTAAGATCTTGGTGTGGCCACGTGAATGAGGAGTCAGGTGGGGGTGAGACATTATTATGAGATAAGGAGGTTAAGGGATGGAAAGGCTGGAGTATTAGATGGATTATTGATGTGAATATTGAATCCCCAATGACAGTAGTAGCAGTAACTAGTAGTCATAGTTATACTAGTGAAGAGATATCCAGGCACTGACGTCATCAAAAAAAGGAAGTGCCTAAGAGCAATAATGAGGCCATAGGAGGTCATGCTTATCTCTAGATGCAAATTGTATCCAAGCTGCATACAGAAATAGCATAACCCGAAATGCAACCCCAATGACTTGATCAGAGTCTGAGCCACAGAGAAACCTTTGCTTGTGAATTAATCCTACCTCTCTTGACCTTTCTATTGTTCTGGACTCCTCAATTCCTGTCCTTTAGGTATCCAGACTCAACTATGATTTTTCTAGTTGAAAACTTCTAAATGAGGGAGAATGCTGGCAAAAGTGGTGGAGATAAAGGTTCCCATTATGGATTTAAATGATATATTCTGGGTTACCTGAGAATTTTTCTCAATCAAATTCATCCTCTTTGCTCTCTGCTCTGAATAGTCTAGACAGCTATTTGGAGGTCCCAACGGTCAGTAGGATTTTTCGTTTGCTTCTCACTTTGAAACATTCTTTTACCTCTTGGAGACCCTTCTATTTCTTTATGTTCTATTTCAAACTTCAGACATTGATGCGTTATTCCTGTTGCCCTCCCTCTGATCTAAGAAGGCTAACATTTGAACCCTACCTAGTACTTTAGAATGTGGATGCATTATAATGTGTTAGGAATACGTGTGTGTTTGTGTATGGCTGGTTGTAAGGGGGATGGCTGATGATATTGTTTGAGTCTGGTGGGCAAGAGACCGGGAGCATTACAAGTTGACTAGATATGGGGGGAAATGGCACACACCAAAATAATAAAATGTCAACAAGGACACAGTTAACAAGGCCTGCTATTTACTCCTGTGGGAGTAATTATTGAAACTGTGAATGTGAACAAAATTTATGAAGAAGAGAATGCAGATAGAAATAGAAGGGCTGAGTACCAAGGTCTAAACCTTGAGAAACTCCCTCATTTAGGGGTGAAGAGGAGAAAAAAGAGCTTTGATTGGTAAAAGAGTGCAAAGGAGAAGAAGGATACCGTTTCCAAGGTCAGCAGAGAAGAAAAAGAACTTTGAGAAGCTAAGGTAATGCTGACAGAGCCAAATGATGCTGAGGAGGTGTTGGGATTTGGTGCCTGGAAACCACTGGTGGCCTGGGAAGGAACTGCTCTAGCAGAATGGATGCTTGACAGTAAGGGTTCAGACAGTAAGTGAATGGAGCAGGTACAGGATCAGTAAGTGTACACAAAGAATTGAAGAACGTGTCTGTGTATAAAAAAAGAAATGAGGTGATGCTTAAGAGACACATTTATCAAATGAAGGTTTTTGTTGCTTCTATATGTTTGTGCTTCCTGCCCTCCCCCACCTCCACCCTGCATTCATGTGTTAAAACCCTAATCCCCAGAGTTATGGTATTTGGATATGAGGCCTTTGGGAGATGATTAGGTAATAAGGTTGAAGCTTTCATGAAGGGCTTAGTGCCCTTATCAGAAGAGACTTGAGAACTAACTAGCTCTCTCTGTCTCTTTTTCTCTTCTCCATGCGAAGGAACAGTGAGAAGGTGGCTATACACAAGGCAGCATGAGGGGCCTCACTGAGAACTGACTCTGCAAGTATCATGATCTTGAATTTCCCAGCCTTCATAACTGTGAGAAATAAATGTTTGTTGTTTAAACTGCCCAGTCTATGGTATTCTGTTCCAGCAGCCTGAATGGACCAAGATAAAAAGGCAAGTTCCACCTCCTCTGCAGCCCCAGACAGTGAGGCTGCTGTCTCTCCTTCTCTCCTCCACGTGAGTCTTTAAACTGTCTACCCCAGCATTCCCAGATTATGATCAGCTTTTTGTTGACAGGCGGCACTGAACGTTGGCTCATTCATGGGGAAGACAGTTGTTTCCTGTTCTCCAGCCATGACAAATTGCTGACTGTTGGCATCACTGATGAAATAAGTAAAGCCTCTGCCACCTTAGCTTCTATTACTTTTTAATATGAGTTACTTTAATAGAAAGACTTAAATGTTTCTTTCTATTGCTTTGCCTCAGTACTTCTGGGGTCATAAATTCTTCTCCTTCTTGTCTGCTATTATGGGCATATCAATTCTTTCTAGTTCTGCGAGCACTAAAATTGAAAGAAAACAAAGTTGTGGCTTTATGCATTTTTAATTTAACAAAATCCCAGCTTTGAAGTTGATGGAAACAACTCTTGAGGTTGCATGATGTGGCCCCCAGAAAAGCCTCTAGAGAGGCTAGATCAATGAAAGCTTTACAGGCCATTGTCTCCATCCATCCTTATCTTTGGGGGAGGCCAAATGACTTTGTGTGTATTTCTTATGAATGCCAATCAGGTTGTAAATCTTTTCTACTCAGCTCTCCTGTTCTATCTCCCCTTTAAGGACATAGGGAAACAGACTGGGATGGGAGAATTTGGGCTTTAGGCCTTGGAGATGCGTCATTTACTTTGTCCCTAAGGCTCCGGAATGAGGTGTTTAGCTGGAAGGTTGACAATGAAAAGAAAAGAGTGTCTCCATCCTTAAAAGTCTCTCTTTAAGGTAACTCCCTTGATTAGTTCCAGCATCTCAAAGACTGTTAGGAAGTCCTTCCTCATCTCTAGCTCACATTCCACCTTCATGGAGAGAGTTTATTTCCTGGAGGTGAAAAAAGTAAAAGTTGGCATCAGGCCCATGAAAGAATGAAATAAATGTCCCTTTAGGCATGGTCCAGATTAACACCACTGCTCATCAGCATAAAATATATTCAATTATGAGGGATTAAGAGGCTTGGGCAAACAAAATGCTAAAGCAGGTAAAATCTGAGCATATTAGTGGAAAACAGTGCTATAGGACAGCAAAGGCTGAGGCTGGCTCCAGGATGAAAGTGCTGGTCAGATGATGCTAAGGAAGTGCACTTATGCAGTCTAGTGAGGAGGACTGCCTTCCATATTTTAGGTTCTTGAAAAGTTCTATAGTCTTAGGAGGAGATGGAACTGGAAAGATATATCCTGTCTACCCTGGCTATATTCATCCTGAAGAAGAAAGTGCTTTGCAAGATCCTTTGTTTTCTACGGAATGGTGATCGCTGAAATAAATCACTCAAAGGAGCTCCAATGCGGGCTGTACATTGAGCGGCCCTATGGGGGGAACCATTTGAATAATTCTCCCAGATTCTCTCCTGTGGATTTACACAGTTTAGGCAGAGAAGAGAGTGGGTGAAACATCCTGTGCCTGTGTGGTGGGGGGTGGAGCAGGGCACCAAGTGGGTGGATGACAGCCTGCCAAGCAAAAGCAGAGAATCAGAAGAACAGCAAGAACCATGCTTCAGGATACAAAGTAGTGACCCCAGAACTAGGACTATGCGTGTGGGGTGGAAGACCAGCAACACATCAATTAGATGAACAAGTTTTGGTGGCACCTTCTGTTTACCTAACACTGTTATGCTTTTAGGGTTGCAGAGAAGAGCTAGGCTGAACCCAGAGCTGTGCTGGGGAGTGTGGAAATCGGGAGAGGACTAACACTAGAGAAACAATGCTGGAGCCTTTAATCTTTCCTTGAGGCAAGGAACAGTTTTCAGGTGATACCAGAACTGAATTTCCAGAAATAGAATGAGATACTCTAAGGTCAGAGTAAGTTGTTGAAGAAGAGTGTTGAGGTTAAGAGAATGGCCTTTAGAGTCAGGAGGATCTGGGTTTGAACTCTGCTTCTTACACTCACAAGTTGTGTAACTCGAATGAGCTGCTTAATCTTCCTCTGTTTCTTTGTCTTCATGCATAGAAAGGGAATCATAATTACACTTATAAAGTTGTGGTGAGAGTTATGTTCAGTAATGTATGAAGCTCCTAACACAGTGTCTGGCACATAGTAAGCACTCAATGTATTTTCTGTAAATATTATTATCATTAGAGATGGGGCTGAGAAATGTGAGCAGAGAATAAGAGAAATGGAAATTCAGTGAGGTGACAGAAGCAAATGGCAAGGGATTTAACCATCTTTCAGGCATATTTGTCTGGCTCAGGGATGTTTGACTTAGCCCAGGAATATGTTTCCCATGCTGTAGGGGTCTTCAAGGGGCTGCATGGTCCCTGGCAGCCAAGGTAAGGGAGCCAAACAAGAATAGAATATAGCAATTCAGAAACCCAATCTGAGCGTTTCAGCATATGCATTAAGATGGCTTCAGTTGGATTCATAATCAGTGATTAGGGTATGAGATCAAGTACAGAGACAGTGTCTTAAATAACACTGGCAGGGCTATCTTCTATTTGTTCTTATAGTGGTGTGTAAAAGATGGGCCCACTGACATCTAATTGGCCCTTCTGTTCCCTAAACAGAAGCATTCTACTTGGGCTGGTTTACAGAAGAATGGCTTAAAGCAGTTTTGCAAATAAGGCTTAAATGTATCTGCCTTTCTTCCTTACTTTGAAAGGACTCAGAATGCAAAATGAGAGTTGCATTCATTCCAGGAGAATGGAAGGGTAACCTATTTTGCAAATCTGGCTTCTCAACATCTTTTAAACAAATGCACTGTGAGGTATCACTTGTATCACTGTGTCATTCATTCATTCATTTATTCATTCACATATTTGAAAAACTGTGTTGAGTCCCACTAACATGAAAGGCACTATGCTACACCTTGGGAGTGAGCAAAGCAACAACAAAATAACTCACAAGGGAACAAGCCAGGTTAACAAATATCTGTAATCAAAAGAAAAGAGAGCAATAATGAAAGTAGGTGAAAAACTGATGCCCTCTATCTCTGGAATGTTTAGTCAAACTACAGAGCAGAGAATAGTGAAAGGGAGTTGTGAAATAGATCCAAGGCCTTACACTCTATGAAATTTGGCATGGTATGGCCATACAATGACTAATAAACAGATTTCTCCGAGTAAGTAGAATAAAAGTCATGGGAGAGAGATCACTGGGACAATAAACATATGGCATCTTTCTTGGTACCTGAATCACTAGATCATTTAAGCCTTCATCTCTGGTACCAGAATTCAGAAAAATTGCTTTTCAGGTTTGTGTTTGGCCAGAGGTAACAATGGATCTAAGGAGGATGGGAGATATGTTCCCAATCTCATACACCTTCTGAGCTATATCCACCTCACTTTTAAGCTTCTTAACACCTGGATCACTGGACGAAAGGCCTTCCCTTGAAAACCAGTTAGCCCAATAAAACTGAAGGCAAACCTTAAAGTGGAGAAGTCTGTTACAGGAGCTGAAAAATGGCAACAAGACTGGAATTCTTTCATTTTCAGCAGAAGAGGAAATGACGCACACTCTTTAAGGCTATGCTACCTTGCGTTTGGGTGACAACAGAGCAAACTAACATAGGCAACAATAAAGTTCAAGCCAGAAAGTTGCAATACACCCCCTGCCCCAACTGGGGTGTATAAATATCTGTTGAAAAGATAAATGAATTTCATATGCATGTATCGTATTCTTCCAGTCGAAGATTTGATTTGGTTTCCATGGCTAGAGGCCAGATGCCTACTGGGAGTTATTCCAAATTGCCAGTCTTGATCTTTTCTTAACTGCTCCCAAGGGGTCCAGAGAGTGATTCTGGTGTCTGGCCTGAGCAGCATGGCACTGTGCCCTGAGAGGGCCAATGCACAACTCATACTGGCCTTAGGTCCAGGCACCCGCTATACAGAGCCTACCGCCCAGATGGTATAGATTCAGATTCCAGACCACTTAGAAAGGCCAGATCTTGCCAACTCCATCTCCAAGGGAACAGTATGTACAGAACCCACATGCCAAACTACCTGGGACTTTGCCAACCAAAAGATGATGAGAGGTCCTGTCCTGTTAGCCCCACCTAAAAAAAGCAGCAGATGGGAAACTGGGGCAGGGGGTGGAGAGCAGCTGGAGGATATTTACTGAATTATAGTGCTTGAAGGATTTGAAAAATCATTGTTTAATTATCCTTCCCGCCTTCTCATG
Organism: Cynopterus sphinx; assembly: GCA_030015415.1. Lineage (NCBI taxonomy): Eukaryota > Metazoa > Chordata > Mammalia > Chiroptera > Pteropodidae > Cynopterus > Cynopterus sphinx. Next base: position 75,868,386 of record CM057383.1, on the reverse strand, counting down.
TAAACAAATGTCCTACACCAGAGGTGTGAAAATCAGACTTTTTAGTGGTTGAAGTTCATCTACATAGCTGTCCAGCCTTTTTTTCCTGACCACCAACATATACATGCAAGCACAGGCATATACCTACACATACTCAAGAGTTTGTACAAAAAGACACACACGTGCACACACACACATGGGCACCTCCATCCATAAGGCAATACAGCTGACTGTGAACTTAAGGCCGTACTTTATTTTACTGTGTATTTAAGGCCTTTCCAGGGACCAAGATTCCTTTCTTAAGTCTCTTTTTAAAATTAAATCTGGCTCTTTGGGGCTGCAGCAGGAAAACTGAATTCGAGATACAGTAATTCTAGATATTTATATCCCTTCGTCATTTGCTCAGTTGGTCTTCTGCAGCTGTGGTCTGTTAGGGATTATCCCACCAAAAGAAATAGCAGAACTACACATATTTAATAAGAGGCTTTTTTTTTTTTTAATATTTCTTCTCCTGGCTGTAAATAGCTACTTGGAGGGAGGGGAGCTCTGCCGCAGGAGAGAATCTCACAGACCAGGAACTGTTGCCCAGGAACTGGTGGTGGTGGTGGTGGGTGGGCCTGGGGGAGACAGGCCTGCCTGGAGAGAGGAGGGAGATGGGAGCCTGGAAAAACTGGATCCGGATCATAGGCCCCAAAGTTCATACAGTGGTTCTGCTGATGCCTCTTTACAGAAGAAAGTAAAACCCACTTCTGCTGTCTTTAGCTCTCAGTTTGAAGGCTGACTGCTTTCTGATCTGGCCAACCTATTACTTACTCTTTTCATTGCTTCTGGGTATATTTCCTTGGGCCCCAAAGAGAAACTCTGGAACCTTGGAGGACTCCTGATAATCCTGATACTCCATGGAGCATTTCTATTTACAAGAAGGAGAGACAGGTTATTACCTGGGTGTGATCTAACACACCTGCAGGCCCCAGGGATGTTAGCTGGCATCCAAGTAAAAACAAGCCCCCTCTGGCTTCAGTCATAAACAGCTCTTGGCCTTGGTCCTAAATGACCTCTAAGTACATAAAAGACTCAGAGGCTACTTGTCCATTTGCCTTTGACTCCCACTTACAGTGTCCCAGAGATCTTTGGTTGGGGGTGTTTGCATAGGTGTTTCTGAGTCTGTTTTACAACAATCCCCTAGTCCAGGCATGGGGTTATTTTTCCTTATCAGAGAGAAGAGAGAGATAGAGAGAGAAAGAGAATAAACAAGTTTTTCTTTTCTTTAAAAGCTGTGCCCTTTCAATTGAGAGTCACTCATTTCAGCTTTCTTCAATGTGGAGAAATCTCCCCAAGCTAACTCATTGCATTCTGGAAGCTCAGCATAAAAATTACAGCTGCCTTGGAGGCCATCTGACCCTAATGCATCAAGCTTTGGAGTGAAGCCAAACCTCCACTTAAAATGACAATCCTGTATAAAGTGGCACAATGACATGTTAAATATATATAGATGGATATAGATGTAATATGAAAATATACTTTCCCTGCTCTGACCATCAGATGCCCGCATGTTAAAGGTATTAATAATTGGTGCTCCTCTCTGGAGGGATCCTCCAGTTATATGCTTTGGAACACAGACAGGAAGCGTGAATCATGCAGCAATGCGAAATTAATCCAGACAAAATGAAATGGTGTGGCTGAGGTATCTGGGATGAAGGGCCCTGAGGGCAGGAGGTCTAACCTGTCCCTCACTCATGTTCTCCCCCCATCTCTGTGGGAGAGGAGAGGCTTTGTTCAAAGGGGATGCTTGCTGTGGGAATTGGAGCTACCAAAAGCAGAGTTAGTTGGCATGTCCTTTTATTCTGAGGAACAGAATAACTGGAGAGGAAACCTCTGCAATGGCCAAGTGTCCAAATGGTTGTCTCTGACCTCCTGGGGCACCTGGACATGGGTGGAAAGCTTGGCATGTGTACACAGAAGGCATAGATGTGGTTCCCACCCTCTCAACACTCAGTGCTGGCTCCAGATGTGAAGAATTGGAAGTGACTCGTAGGGTGATCTGTGGTCCTATGTACCTGTCCCAGCAAAGACCCCTTCTCTTCTAGGGGGACGGAAATTTCCCAAACTAGTTTCCTTCCTCAGAGGTGGGAAATACAGAAACAGCTTTGCCTTTGTTTTCAGATTTTAATTTCCTAGAATCCACCCTGGGTGTAGTTTATAAATAAATCTTTTTATCTTCCAAAATAACCCCTCAGTTCAGACAGCAGAAAAAATCTTTTTGCTCCTTCCTGTTTAAGAACAGAGATGATTTTTTTACTCTTAAAATGCAGCACCTTTCCATTGCAAACTACTTGCTCTGGCTCTTTGTAGTGTGATGTGAAATTCCTGGTACTGACAGACTCGGTGATTAAATTTCCGGAATAAAAGAGTAATCTGGTAACACGCTCTAGTGTTTTTCAGCCCCTTCTGGGCTTGCTGGCAACCACACTACAGCTTTCTCTATCAGCTCCAGCATTTACTGCTCTCTTCCTCTACTTTATATTTTTATTTTTGTTTTTGGAGTTCTGATGTCTGCCTTTAAAAAATCTTTTAAATTGAGATGTAACAGTAAAGTGTACTCGTCTTACCTGCACACCTCAATGAGCGCTTACATGTGAATGCCCCCCTTTCAGCTATAGAAACTGCTCAGTGCCCTCACCTGCCTAGTCTACATCACTGCCTTCCCACCCAGTGTGACCCCATCTGTCACATCTATCACTGTAGGTGAGATTTATCTTTGCTGTACTTCCATCTGAATGAATCATCCACTGCGTACTCTTCTATGCCTGGCTTTTTTCATTCAACATTATGTTTTTAAGATTCATCCATGTTGTTACATAGGCCAGTAGGTTTCTTATTTTTTAATGGTCTATAGTACTCCATTATATGAATAAATGGAATTATTCCTCAGTTAATGAATGTTGGGTTGTTTCTAGTTTGGACTAATATAAATAAAGCCACTCTAAATGTTCTTTTACTTTTCTGGGGGAACATATTTGTGGACTCTCATTTCTTTTGGGCACACCTAAGAGTAGAATTGCTGAGTCATAGGGTATGTGTATGTAGATATATGCAAACCCCAGATTCCAACGTGATTGTAAAAATTGACACTCCTACCAACAACATAGGAGAGTTCCAGTAGCTCCACATCCTCTTCAACACTTGGTTTTGTCTCTCTCTGTACTCATAGTTGTTTAGGTATGAAGCTGCTTCATACCTGCTTACCTGGCACCTTTTGTTTCTTAATCATGACTTAAATTCCTCAAAACATACCATGCAGGGATTAAGTTTACAATTCCCCTGGGTTGTACTGATGTTAAAAATGAAAGTACCATGTCCCAAGAACCTTCTTAGTCCTAGGCAAACTGGGATGGTCAGTTACCCTAAATGAGGTATAATGAAAGAAAAGAGGCTTTGGCAAGGAACTGACCTGGTCTGAAACCTAGTTTATCCAATAGTTGTGTGAAATGTCAAGGGCAAGAGTGATGGACAGATAAATAGATATGTAACGGGGCAAATATAGTAAAATATTAATGGTACCTAGGTGATGGGTATACATGTGTTAACTGTAAAAATCTTCAACTTTGCTGTATTTTGAAAATAAAACATTGGGGAAAAGAGAAAATGTGAAAAATGCTGCTGGGCTCTAGGACACCAGATCCCAGGACTCAGAGGAAGCTTTCATGTCATGGAGAAGCTAAAAAGAACAAAAGCCCTTGTCATTCTGGTCTTCACATTGCAGCTGCCCCACCCAATTTCTCTGTTTTCTAAAAACCTTTCAGAAAAAGAGAGACAAAGGAGTAAAAAGCAAAGAAGAGAACTTGGAACTTGTCTTTAAATTCCAGCAGTTACATTGCTTTGCTCAGTCTTCTTGTGAACAGAGCATAAAGCTTAGTGTCATATCCTTGTCCCCTCATGACCTCCCACTGGCCTCAGGTAGAATAGGCTGGACCATTACCCATGACCTGATGTCTTCTTGAGTTATATTCTCCATTCTCCCTGCTTCTAACTTTGCTGTTATCGCTGGCAAAGCTGACTTACTTTTATCCTTTCTCAAAGCCATCTCTTGTTCCCATGGCAACTTACTGGGGGTCTTCTATCACCATGGGAACATGGCTGCTGGGTTTAAATACACCTTATCACCACAGCATTAAAAAATATGGGAAGAGAGGAAGACTGGTTGTCAAGGAAACAGAATTCAGGTCTTCTCCATGAGAGATAAGCTGGGGAAAAGAAAGTGCTGTTGAGAGTTTAGAACCAGTGCCACACCCAATCCTGGTCCTGCTGGGATAGCCATGCATTCACTGTGCAGATTCTATGGTGTGTGTGTGTGTGTGTGTGTGTGTGTGTGTGTGTGTGTGTGTGTGTGTGTGTGTTTGTGTGCTCGCATGCACACACATGCATGCGCACACACATACACAAAATTTATTTTCCATCTTGGCTGTCTGAAGAACCTCATAGGAAGGCAACTTGGGGATTTCAGGAGTCTCAGAGGTAGCTCTCATATCTCAGCCTGAAAGTATAGAAGTAGGGCTTTCTCTCTCTCTCTCTCTCTCTCTCTCTCTCTCTCTCTCTGTCTGTCTCTCTCTCTCTCTCTCTCTCTCTCTCTCACACACACACACACACACACACACACACAGCAGGTCAATACAGGGTACCTTCCTCGTCATTGAGAGGGCAGAAATTTCATGGTGAGCAGCCCAGGAAAACCAAACCAAAAGAGAGACCCAAGGCATAGAACAAAAGCATATAAAAAAAGATGTAAATGATGGGAAATATGAATCTCATCCATGGCACGGGTAAATAAAGTATACCTTAAAGAGGCCAGTGCTATTTGTTCTGTGTCATCCTTTCTTGAGACAAATGATATATTCAGTCAGTCAGCCATCCAATCAGAGAGATAGTTGATGAGTATTGAGGGCATAGACCTTCCTAATCACAATGAGAGCTACAGAGCAGAGGAAGGCATGCAGCTCCACCTCAGTGGAGAAGAAAGAAAACACATGGCTGACTCCTAGGCCATAGGCTTCCCAGGACCAGAAGCACCTAGTACTGTATATCAGTCAGTGTCACTGACCACACTTTCAAAAAAACAAAGATTCAAAAAAGCAAACAAACAAACAAAATACCTCCTAATTAACCTTTTTGTCATTGCTACCAAAGTAACTAGGCCCTTATATACATCTAAGAATTTATATCTAGTAGGTTGGCCCCCAGAAGAAATATGAACAAACAAGTCCCAGGTTCAGATGAAAGTTCTTCGCTCTTTTCGGCAGCTTCCAGGTCCTCAGGGCCCTCAGGCTATCATCTGGTTGCCCAGAGCCACCCCTGGCAACATCCTCCCCAGCTGACTCCCCTCTCCAGACCCAGTCCCACAGCCCCAGTGTTCTCATCATGTCAAAGTTTACCTCTTCTCCCATGGGCATGCATGGAGAAAGGGGAAGAGAAAGGTCTCTGGTATTAGAATATTCTACGTTTTAATTGAAGTCTTGCTACTTTCCAGATTTGTGACCTTGAAGGAATCTCTTATTTAAGTTTCTATTTCTAAAATAATTCACAAGATGATTCTAAGGGTTAGATGAGGTCATGAACATAAAAGTGCTCTGCACACTATGGGTGCTATACACTGGCTAGGACTGATTGTTAAACCTACAGTTTTAACACATTCTTGATCTAACAAGGAGCTTTAGATGACAAGAGTGACTGAGAGGTGCCAGCCCATAGAGCCAAGATATGAGCTTTTCTGGTTGTGAGCTGATGGAGGCAGGGCCCATGCCCTCAGAGTTCAGCACTGTGCTAGTTTCCTAATAAGTTTAACAATGACTGCTGAATGATGGGCTTGGGCTGTTGACTGGGACTTTTGGTTCCTTTTACATGCTTCATTGGATAGGTGGCAGTATGCCCATCATATCTACAGGGCAAGGCCTCTTCAGCAGTGAGAGTCAGAGTGCCCAGGTCCAGCCTGAGCTGAGGCAGCTGTGTGGAACAGCTATAGGAGGGAAGCAGGAGGACAAATAAATAGAGAACTAAGCAGGAGGACTATGACTTGAGATTCTCCTGCAGGACTGACATGATTCATTGTCTGGCTGCCAGGCGCAGACCTCTCTGCAGTTCTGACTCCATTATCTTGAGCTTACTTCCTACCCTAGCCACTGCCCTATTTTCTCCTCTTAACACTTGTCCCCTTGGCAAGCCAGCATGGTAGTAGCTTCAAGAAAGATAGATTATCAATCCCTTTTCAGAAAGAACCAATTATTCATGGTCTCCCCTAGAGTTTTATGAAAGAAAAAAAAAATGGCAAGAGGAGAGCTACTTCCTGCTGCTTCCTGGGAGGTTTCACCTGAGAGCAGAACCTAAATTGGGATGGGCTAGACCACAGCAAGAGTAGATTGGGGGATGGAATGGCAACAAAGCAGAAGATGGGTGTAAGATGTGGGCAACAGGATGCTGGGGTGGGATTAGGAAATCGCCCAGGATCAGGCTCCTAAATCAGGCTGTGTGTACCACAGGGGAAATGGCAGTGTGCCTAGGACAAAACTGCAAGATACACACAAATTGTATGCTTTGGTAAGTAAATGAAAATATCATTTGATATAATAAAATGCATAAAGATATGTTTTGGTTCAAAGTGCAATTTTTGCATTAATTAGGAAAACAGTTGAGATTTACAATTGTTTTACTTTCTGCTCAGTCCTCAGGTCATGCTCCCAAAGCCCTCAAAATAGGTATTTATTCTCTTCTGCCATTACGGTATTTTATTTCATCATTTATTCACTCATTTGTTCATTCAATAAATAATTATTGAGTGATAACTATGAGTTAGGTACAATAGTTGCATCAGAGAGTAAAACATATATGAGTTTTGAGTTCATACAGCTTATATTATACTCTAGGGGAAATCTCTGAAAGTATTGATGAGCCAAAATTCTCCCATCTGTGTTGATCAGGCCATGGAATGGTGAGCTTCCTTTCCTGTTACCATCTGCAAGCAGATTAGATAAATGATTAGTTGCTTGTTGAATGAATGACTGAATGAGAAATGATTTTCAACATTCGATGAGAAGGCCCACTGTCTGACTCCTAAGGTTCTTTCCAGTCCTTGACTCTGTGCTTTCTCTTCCCTGTGCCTTCAGGACATGGGAGGGAGGTGCCCTTGAACTTGGAGAAGTTTCTGGAGTTCCTTTCCATTAGTGTCTTTTAGAGTCTCATGCCTTGTCCCCTTAAAGTCAAATTGGGCTTTCTTCTGGAGTCTAAGCAGTCCAGGGTCTTCAGGTCTTTCCCTTACTTGTATCCCTTGACCAATCAGGCAGTAGAAACTCTATGGGGCATAAATTTGAAAAAAAAATGGGCTGTCAGCAGAAAAAAATCAAACTATTCTCTTCTGATCCTGTATTAGCCATTGAATGTGTTTGCTTCAAACATGGTAGAAGCCCCAGAAAATGTAGGGTGTTTCCTCATCAGAGGTGTATAGAACTCCAGTTCTGAAAGTTGGCATCCAAAATAGCCCAGCCCAGAAACAAGAAGGATGAGGTATATAGTGCCCACATACTCTTCTATCTGGACAGGGTTATGATGACCATCTGTATAGATACAGTCAATAGAAGGGTTAAGAAGAAAGTCTCCTGGGCATCTTGGTGGTTGGGTTGGGTATGAGAGCAGAAGTCTTCAGATGGGCCAGGCCCTGCATTAGGACAATTCCTATTGGTTCTTTGGAATCGAAGGGAGTGTGCGTATGTCACATTCACAGAGCAATTTAAGTATGATAATATACATCACACATTTAATTCTTACAACTCATTTAAAGGAGATGGCATTGTTTTCATTTGACAGTCAATAAAACTGAGCTATGGAAGGGTAAATAAGTCTCTGGCTCTAGGTATAGGGCACCATAAAACCTCTCCCTTTGGCTTCAAAGACAAAGTAATTCAAATTCCTAACTCCTTCCAGGTGGGAGGAGTACCTTTCTATAAGAAGACCCAGTGCCAGTGACTCACCATCAACCCCACTGGAAGAAGCTGCAGGCCCTTAAATGCTCAAGAAACTGCTGGTTCTTGAAAAGGAGACAAAGCTGGTTCTGTCTTATAAGAGCTGCTGCACTTCCAACAGGTACCCTACCCCTAGATTGCTGAACTACTTTACATGTAGGCTCCAGGCTGGTGCTAGTTTCCCAGGCTGCTATGTGAGCAGCCTTGATGCTAAGTGATGGGGTAGCTCCAGAACTGGCTCTTTGAACAATGACAGCAGAGAAGCACCCTCCTCCCATCTCTCAGCACCACTGGCATGGAAGCCCACTTAGAACAGGTTAGATGTTGTTCCTCACTCTTTTCATTTCCAGGTAATCTATCACTCAGGAACAAGGTTATAGAGAGATGTTTAACATGAAAATGAGGATGTGGAGGAATGAACCTGTCCCTAAGACACCATGTCTTATTCTGGCTGCACGGAGAGGGGATGAGGAGAGAAGTGCAGCAGGGAAGAAGTGAGGCAGAAGTGGGCAGCTGAGTGGATGTGGAGAGGCCCTGTGGAAAAACTGTCAGCGTGTGGTTATTAGCTGAGATAGCTAGAGACCTGGGAAGATGTGTTGAGCTTCTCTCTTACCTAGGTGCCCAACAATCCTTAAACGTTTCTGGTGAAATCTCTGCTGCTCAGTGACATATGTGTTTCAGAATCCCTGGCCCCACCCCAGATCTGTTAGTACTTTAGAAACAGGAAGCAAAAACCTCGCAGCACCAAGAGCCCTGGATTCTCTTGTGGCTCTCTGGATCTGAGGAAGGGCAGAAATGGAGTGACATTTGCACTGGGCCCTGAATTGGTTTTGAGAACAGAGGAGAAGAGCTGAATGTGGCTGTCTAGGACAAAAATAAACCAAATTTTGTTGCTACGAGGAACCGGGAATTGCAGAGGGTGACATGTCCTGCTTGGGTTTCCAGGACCCAACTCTTGCCTTAGTTTCCTTCCAGTCCATTTGCACCCAGTTCTGTTGAGAAGGAGCCTCTGTCATTCTACCTTTCACAATGGGAAAAATCACTCTGTTCCTCATGATTAAGTAACCCACTTCCTTTTTGCTTTATTTCAATAAGATACATGGACAGGGCCTAGAGGGAATGGGGCACTTGCCCTTGGCATAAATGTATGGGGACACCAGAAAACTCAGTATTCAAAGTAATATTTTAATAAAATATTTTTAAAAAATCAAAATCAATGCAAGAAATCCTTGATGAACAAAATATATAACATTTAAATAAAGAAAAGATCAATACTGAATTATTCTTTTGCCTCAACCTTCACTATGGCTCATCACAGCACAGAATGCAGATACCACTCACTGCTCTTCCCCACCCCCCCAACTCCCACTAGTGAAGCTTCTAATCTTAGTGGACCAGAGAAAAATAGGAATAAACCATTAAAACTTGCCAATTGTGTTTTGTAGCACAAGCAGGGTTTGGTGGTGCAGATGGTTTGGATGTGGTAGTTAGAGGAGCTTATCTGGGGATATGACACTTCTACTACAAGCTGGGAAAGAACCTGTATGCATTATGAGTTGCTTTGCATCCCTTCACATTAATATCTTGAAGCCCTAACCTCTAGTACCTCAGAATGTGATCTTATTTGGAATGAGGTTGTTGCAGATGTAATTAGTTAAGGTAAGATGAGATCACACTGGAGTCCCCTTTATCCATCATGACTGGTGCCTTTATAAAAGGGGAAAATTTGAACACAGACATGCACACAAGAACACCACGAGAAGATAAGAGCAAAGAACAGGGTGATGCTTCTATAAGCTAAGAAACACTTAAGATTGCCAGCCAACCACTGAAAGCTAGGAGAAGGACCTGGAACAAATCCTTATCTCAGAAGAATCAACTTTGCTGACACCTTGATCTTAGACTTCTAGCCTCCAGAACTGTGATACAATAAATTTCTATTATTTAAGTCACCCAGTCTGTGGAGTTTTGTTATGGCAGCCCTCACAAACTAAAGCATTAGCCAAATAGCATTGATAGCAGATGACCAGGGAAAGTGAATAGATGACAATCTGGAAGCAGGGAACCAGGAAGCAGAGGAAAATATTGACATTGTGAAAATCCCTAATGGAAAGTGGGAAGAGCGCAAAATAATATTCAAAGTCTGATAAATTGGGCTTTCTTTCTCCTTGCTCTCTCTTTCACAGAAAGAGAAAGAGTGAGGGAGAGGAATTGGCAAGAGAGTTTGTCCTGCTCCATCAGCCAGCAGGGAAGCCCTCCAGCCTCCTGGATGCCTACACTCCTGCTGCTGCCCACTGGAATCTCATTCTCAACAGCAGCTCCTACGGCTTCTTTAGATGACCTGATGGAAGGCACTGCTGAGGCTGTAGAGTGGCAGATGTATTCTTTAGGTACAAGGACAGCATAATTTTCAAGCATCGTGGTCAGTGGTATTTTTCTCTGGGCAAATCACTCCCTGGGGCAACATAACCTTAGAGCCAGAGCCATAACTGTCAACTTACTCAGCAATCTTTGTCATTCACAGGGAGGTGACACTGATCAAGACATGATTCTAATATCCAATCTAAGCTTGTTCTTACTTGTCTTCTCGTATACTTGCATCATCTCTTGTTCAGGTTCTTTCTCATCATTAATAAAACCGTGGGAGCCTGGAGAAGATATCCAAGATCATTCTTGCCTCAGCTAATCTTTCTTGCCACAGGAATCCTGATGGAAAATGGGCAGTAAGTGATTAGACGTTAGAGGTCAAGAGTGAGCAAAAGGAGTACCTTGGGCTAGATGGAACCATGACAAAGATCCTTTCATTCAGTGGTGCAGGTGAAGCAGCGTCACAGACAGCAGGATTTGGATCTGAAATTACAAGGTTCAGGGGGGAGTTTTAACAAGAGACTGCACATCTTCAAAGTGGGTGGTCTCTTCTGTCTCTACAATCAGATTATTTTTTCAGCTGTTCTGTAAGAGACTGCTGCTTGGGATTCTAGAACCATTGTACTTTTGATCTCCCTCTTCTCAGCATGGACTGCAGATCCCCAGCCTGGAAGCCTTGCTCTGCCTCTCTCTGAACACAGGGGTCCAGGGAAGCTGTGGCCTTGGGGAGCCCCAGGAATTGCTGGAGGTGTGTGTGCACGGCAGGGTGTGGACAGCAGTAGCCTCTTCTAAACTCCATGCAGGGGAAACTGGGAAAGTCGATTTAAAACCTCCAGTGAAATTACCTTGTCTTTTGACTAGCAAACAGGTGAAAGAGTCAAGGAACTGTAAATTTTTCCTAAAAACAACCATTATCTCTTGTTTTTCTTTTCTCCTCAGTAAACAGTGCTCAAAATTGTAAGTGTTGTATGTAATTTATTGTCTCACTTTAAATGTTTCTTGTAACTATGAATATTATACTTGGATCAGATTCCAGTATACTAAACTATTTGTGGGCTCAAAATTCTTTTACAACAGTGGAATTTTGCTAGAACGAATGCATTGTTATAAATCACATTTCCAGACCCAACCTAGAGTTTACATTTGGCTTTCAGTTCTACAACTAACCAGAAATATAATCTGAGCCAGTCACTTAAACTCTCAGAACTTTAGTTTTATCTGTTATAGATGGGGGACATTAGGTATAGCTGTCCTAATTCCTCAGGTTTGTTGAGAACCAATAAGCTTATTTTATAAAAGTATACTATTAACTCTTAAAACCCCATCTAAATATTAGCTTATTCTTGATGTAACATCAATCACAGTTGGAGAAACTATTGTGGGCTCTCTGCTACATGGGGTGGTGGTTTGAAATTCAATTTGTTTTGGCTAATTCATCTTCCTTTTTGTTTTCCAGCATTAGATATGCTACACTCCTCTATAACCTTGCTTTTTCTTACCTAGTCAACAAGGACAGCAATGCTGGCCTGCCCTCCTTTTAATTTTGTCATCATTTAGCTTTAACTCTCCCCACTTGACATGTAGGACTTATATAGTTTTGGTGGCCATCTGATTCATTGATGCTAGGTAAAGAGGAGGACTCAAGCAATACTCTCAGTGCCAAGTTAGATGATGAGAGAAGCTAATTTCTATTAGAAAGCTTCCCAGTGCTCATGAGTGATCCACATGCATCTGAAGATGCTTAGAGCTTACAAAAAGGGAAGACAAAGCCAGCAGGGCAGAATTGGAGGCACAGATTGCATCAGTAGACTCCTTCCTCTCTCTTTATAATAACAATATGAGGTTTATCATAGGATGTGGTGTTTAGTGATGATAAAGGAGAGAGCACTGGATTGGGAGGGACCTGAGAAATGTTGCAATGAGAGAAAAAAATTAATGTCAACTCTAAGTAAGAGATATTTTTAACCTAGGTTGCAGACATCCAGAGTTTCTTCTCATAAGATGTCAACATGCCAACCAGTGCCATGAATCTTTAAGTTAAACTTTTCACCCTCAAGCACCTCTAGTGGGAGTGGACTTGGGGAGGCATTCTAGAAAGCAATCAGGCATGATTTCATCAAATTAAATATACACATACCCTCTATTCCAGTCATTTCAGTGCTAGGGATATATTGCAAAGGGACATGGATACTCATAAGAGTGATTTGTGGTGATGGCGAGTAGTTAAATGCAATCTAGGCACCCATTCCTGGAGAATGGGGAGGTAAAATGTGGTGGAAGTATACCATGGAAGCCCCTGCAGCATTTAGCAGTCATTGATTAGATACAAACATAGCATAGTTGAATCTTAAAACAGAACTGGTGAAAAAAAAGTAAGACATAGAATGAGATCTATAACACAACATTTAAACAAATTAAAATGCATGCATATAAAATAATACTCATTTGCATTAATACATACAAATAAACAGATACACATTGAACTATTAGAATGATTGACTGTGAAGATGGGGATGGGGATGAGAAGATGGCTATGTGAATAAAAGAGAATAAATAAACACATCAAATCTCCTAAGAGAGGAATCTGGAATGGAAAAATATAAGAAGTATGATTTACTCAGTCCTCTGCACCCGAGGTTCAAAATAAATAAAAATATGAAATCTCCCATGTTTTTGTTAGTCTGGGCTCTACAGTCTGTACATTCCTGAATGATCCAATGGGACACATACAAAAAGGAGAGGGTGTTTTGTTGAATTAACTAAAACAAAACAACAAAAAAATAATAACTTGTTCTGCATGGTCTCTTGGCTGGGTCTTACATAAATCTATGTCGGTCTTCATGGCTGCTCAACAATTCTTATCTTTTTCTCTTGGATATTCCAACTCATGTCCCTCGTGGCATCCTTTCTTAAACTTCACTCTCTCTGACCCCAACCTCAGTTCTGTCTTCTCCTTTATTCTCATCACCTGGGCTCACCAACAACATTTTAGAGATCAACATCACCTGTCCCATTTAGGGCTCTTAATTTGAAACAACAAAAACTAGCCTTTTGTCTTTAACAAAACAAGGAATTTATGAAAATGTGGAAGCCAAAAGACTCCACAATAGGCTAGAGGAGCCAGCTTGGAAAATAAGTGAATTCAAAGGGAGTCTGGAGGCTGAGCTACAGGAGGAGTCTAACTGAATGCTCCTGTGGCTGCTGCCTTTGACACTCATACACTGCTGGACACTGATCTGGACAGCCTGCTGATTGACCACAGGTCACTGTGGTAGCCAACCTCCAAAATGGCCCTGATGATCTTCACTGCCTTCTTATATGCCTGATAGTCCTGCCTGCACTATGTAGGGCTTCCCCGTGCATCCGGTGGAATCTTGTGGAGATGGCGGTGTGTGACTTCCGAGGATAGGTTACAAAAGATGCCTCGGTTTTTGCCTTTCTCTCTCTTTGATCATTTGTTATGGGAAAAACCAGCCACCAGCCATAAGGTCAAGGGTTACTCAAGAAGCCCTATAAGAAGAGGGGCTGAGAGACTGAGGCTGAAGGACTGAGGCCTCCTACCAACGGCCAATGACGAACTATGGTCTCTTGCTAACAGTATCTCATGTGAGTCAACCGTCTTGGAAGTGGATCCTCAGCCCCAGTCAAGCCTTCATGTGACTTCAGGCCCAGCAAAAATCTTGATTGAAATCTCCTGAGAGATCCTAAGCCAGAGCCACCTAGCTTGAATTCTTAACCACCGGAAACAGAGAATAAACATTTCTTGTTTTAAGGCGAGGTAATTTGTTATGCAAATATTCACATTTCCATGCTATGTGCAATGGAAACAGGATTCTATGATTGGCAGCCCCTTTGAAAATCTTTCCATTTGGAGATGGGTGAGAAGCAGGTACCCCAAGGAGAACGGCTGATAGTATAGTTATAACTACTGGGGGGAGATCAGGAGTCAGGAGGCTTCCCCAATTGTGTCCACTACACATTTTTTCAAAAGTCCTGAATGTGACAGAGAACTAACAGAATCTTAAGCAGTAAAGTGGCATGATGAAATATTTTTCTTTATCCAATGGCTGAAGGGACTAAATGAGATAATGAATGTAAGTTATCTAAAATAGTACACAATATATAGTAGGTGCTTGTCTGAGTTTGGATTCCCCCAGAAGATGACTTTAAAACAAGGATTCAAGTACAAGTTGTTTACTCGGGAAGTGCAGAGATACCAGCACTGGAGTGAAGAGAAGGCCAACAATAAAGGCTGCACTGTTGATTCACTACCACGGTGGTTGACTGGAGTTTAAGCCCAAGCGGATACTCTTGGAAGTACTACAAAACTCATGCCTCAGAAATATTTCACCTGTGAGTCAAAGGAGTTCAGATATTTATATATATCAAATCCTGAGAGTCATTGGCTAAGGGCCATTCCTTGGGCCCATTCCCAAAGGGTTTATTCCTCACTGCACACATGGGCAGATTCCATAGGCAGAACCTGTAGCATATAATATGTGTTAGCTTCTTCCCAGTCCCCTGCCTCCCACCAACACTTAAAAGTCCCTTGAGTATAAAAATCATGTCTTATTTATTCTCAAATTTTCCATGTAACCTAGCCCAATATATAACACATAGTGTTGGTTGATAAACATTTTTTCTTTGCTTAATTAACATTTCAGGGCATCTTTTCCTGAAGATTTATTGGTATTGCATCTATATATCTTTGATTTGCTAGGACACAATGAATTTGTGCCATTATATTTTTATCCATTAGATATATAATTGAACATGATCTGATTTTTATACTTTTGTAATACTTCTTTATGCAATTCCATTCATAAGTAAATAAAAAAATCTCTGGTAGATCACAAGTCCTGTATAAATATCTTGACCTTATCACTATAGGAAGCTATTTCCAAACTGGTGGAATTTGGAAACTCCTGGTATATGGATTCTTATTAGCTTTCTTGCCTGAATCAGCCTAGCATTCTGCCAGCAGCAATAACCTGACCCCTGCTTGCTCAGCCTTATCTAATCCTTGAGCCAATGAGGACCAAGCTTCAAGTTGTAGTGAGAACTCCCTTGCCCTGGGGGTGAAGAATGCATCCCGTATTCCGGGTTACAACATCTAGCTTTAAAAAAGAATTATTAGAGCCTCAAGTGCTAGATAAGCCATCAGCTCTAGTTTCTTCTTTCCACATCATGCACAGGGCCAGTTTCTTCCCAGGACCGTTGTCTTGAGCCTGGCTCTGATCCCAGGTTAGAAATCTTGGACCCTAATTCTAGTTACCTAGTTTTTGGGGACTCATCTCCCCCTGGTGGTTGTGTCTTACTTTTGAGAGCCTAACAGCTGCCCTAAACTAGACAGAATTGGTGTCACCATAACTATTTCCCCAAAGAATTGTCTCTGCCTAGAAGCCACCAGCACTATGTTTACATGTTCCATCAGATTGAACCCCTTAGAAAATGATGATGGAGTTTGTCATATCTCCTTACAGCTGGTCCTGATCAGTCCACTCAACCCTCAACTCTTGTCTGCTTTTTTAGATGTTCATTTACCGTACCTTCCATTCTCCTTGTATTTGTCTTCCAGCAATACAATTACTTCAGGACATTATCAGAGTGGGCAGTTTTGGTTGACGTTTTCTAGACTTTTGGACTCCGTCTTGCTTTTCTTACCTCTAGACCACTGGTTACTGATGTCATCTTTCTGCACCCAAGAGACAGGATTTGAAAATAGGCATCCAGTAGTGGGTTGTTAAGAGTAATGGGGATGAATGCCTTATTTACAGCATGGGCTATCCAGACCAGTGTTCAGCAACAAATGCCTGTACTGTGTCTCTTATGGCTTCCCTGATGTAATTCCTGAAGAATGACATTTCTATTGGGGATTGGTGGTAAATACGGATGGAGATGTTTTTCTGGGTCCTGAGATTCGACATGGTGCCAGAACAACATTGTTCTCTTTCAGATTCTCCTGTTGCTCAGTTTCTGATGTTGCTTTTCTTCACACCTCTTCCCTTGAACTTGCTCCCTCCCTCTTACCTTCCCTCCCTTTTTTCCTCTCTTTCTTTCTTTTTTAATGTTTGAATTCTCATGATTGAATTCCCTGCTCAGGCTCTGAGCTGCAGTGCAATCCTTACTATTTCCAGAGGAGTTGGATTACCTTGGTGCTTTCCTTTGTTTCTGAAAGGATGCACGTATTTCTTGGAAGCTTCTCAAGAATCAAGTGACATCTACCAAAAATGATTTCTCAATCAGATTTTTTTGCAAAGTCTCCATCATAGATTCCAGAGCTTTGGTTAATAAATATCAAGTTCAGGAGACCTAAATAATCACCTCTGGGATTGTATACTTGATCTCAAAATAGTCCTGTCAGTGAATTACTTGGAGCCTGAGAAGGAAGAAAGGAGGAAAAACCATACAATTTCTATTTAAATTGACATTCTTTTCCCTGGAAACCCAGAGGCCTCTCTGCTGGCATCCTGCTGTTTGCTTCCTTTAATGCACCCTATTCGGAGGATGGTATGATTATTCCCTAAACATATTACTGTAGCTCTTCCGGCAGATTCTCTTCTAGGAATGTCACGAATGAATTACCATGAGGTGTTGGCATAAGGCCTCAACCAGCAGGAGCCAATTATTTTAAAAATTTCCAAGCAAATCAAATCAGCGTTTCACAAGTCACTGGCCAAGAATCTTTAGAAAGTAGTGAGACATTCCCTTGCTATAATATGTGTTTCTAACCTAAATGTGTACAAATCTAGTCATCCTCAGGTCCACACTCCTAGACCTGAGAATTTTGTTAGGGCACCAGCTCACAACCATTTGCAAAATCTAATTGGATAATTTCACTTATCAAAACTGTAAATGAATGTTTGATCAGATGAGATCATTAAATTTCCTAATTAGGCAGTGTAGACTTCCTTTTGCCAGATGGTTTGACACATACCTATCTGTGACACAACTTAATCACACTTTGCCTTGAGTGAAGGCTGTGTTTCAGAAAGGAAATATGTTCTCTTGGCTAGATCAAACATAAACCATCCAACCCTGGCATCTCCAACAAGAGAAGGAAACTTGGCTGAATTGGCACATGTAAGGATCTATGTCATGGTTAAGATACATTAGCAACCAGCACATGGGGAGATTCTGCCATGTCTTATTTAAATTCTCAACAAAACAGTCTGTTTATGGAGATAATAGATGCTGCCTTCTTTAGTTAGTGGATCTGATGGGTATTCAAGAATATTTAGCCCTAAGGACCAAAGAGTAAGCACAAGAACAAGATATCACAGTGCCACTTTTTGTTGTTTATGTTTCTTTGAACTTTTGAACTGTCATGATGTCTGGACATGGTTCTGTCCCTAATCAACAAGTACTCTCGAACAGCAAGGAGTTTAAAACATTACTTAGACAGTAACAGTAGGATTTTATGCCTCTTTCCATCAGGCATTTCTCCTGCTATCTAATCTAAATCCTCTCTAGTAAAATTTTATTCTGTTTCTTCTTATTTTGTTATCAAGAGATATCGAGGTCCCTCCATCACCCATATCCATACACAGTGGATCTTTGACTTACTTCTGAATAGGGTCATTTAAGTGTTGATGACTCAATAGGAAAACATTTTTAAAAAACTCATAGTGAAAATGCTTGAGAAATTAAGGTCTGTAGTTTTGTCTACACAGTGCTGTTTGATTGTGTGGATATTATATATAAAACAGGTTCTGAGGTACACAGTATTTTTTTTTTTTTTGCAGAATTATCACTGTAGGTCAGTCTGAAACTGTTTTGATCTCCAAGTGTACATCTCTGAATATGAACCACCATACTGAGAGAGTTATGTTGTTATTTTTCCCTTTCTCCTATGAGAGAAAAAATATACTCCTGTTAATTGAGGTACTAATTTAGGTTACTTTCATTTATTTCCTAGCATACTAGTAAAAATGACAAATAATTCAAAATCTTAAATTTTCATAGACACCATATATTTGTATATAAAAATATATGGATGGATTTGTAGTTTCCTGCCCAGAGGTGTCTCCGAGAATTCTCCAGAGGTTGCCTTGAATGCATCAAGAATTAGCTTTGGTCCTCACTCATTGTTAAGCTAATCCATCCAGCACTATTAAATTGTTCATGAGAGCAAAATACCATGGCTTTTTGTATCACCTATCTGAGCCTTAATGCTGCAGAGTTGCAAGTTCATTACTGCCACCTCAGAGCATGTCACCTCTGGGTCATCTTGGGCAATAATGTCTTTTTTTTTTTTCTGAAGAAAAGAGGCAACATTGCTTCTCTTTACATTTTTCTCAAGTGATCAGGCTCAGGATTGTTGCTTGGGCCCCACTGTTAAGAACTCCTTGGACTAGCTCCCTTTTCTACCTTGAGCCTTTTCACTGCTATACATCCCAGGCCACTGCTATCCATTTCATTGGGCTGGGTTGAATTCCCTCTTCTTTGCTTTGGGGTGGTCTTGCAGGAGATCCACAGAAGGCAGAGGATGCTGTCGCCATTCATAAGGCTATTATAGCTTCACAGTCTAAGGATGCAGACTGTTACATTCAGTGGGGAGGGTGTTGTGAGTCAGAAGGCCGGCATGTCCCAGCTAGGTGGCTTGGATCCCAAAGTGCTACCAACTTCTGTGAATCAGTCCTTTCAGTTCACATACACTGCCCCTTTTCTCCTTGAGCACACGCATAACACCATAGTGGCTAGGCTGGGCTGGGTTCCCACAACAGCTGCAAAATGCATCTGGAGCCACCAATTCCCCTCCTTCCTTAGTCCAGGCTCCAAGAGACAGACAACAGACAACTCTCTCCTGGGTCCCATCTTCCTTCTCACTTCTGGGGGGAAGCTCTCAGTACGTTGCATGTCTAATGATCTTTTACCTACTATAGATAGGATTCCAGTTGTTTTTCCCAGGAGATTCTCTTGGCATGATTTAAAACAAGTGACAGCAGCAGAAAAGAGATAAGAGAGCATTAATTATCTCCACATGCCTGATATACTGAGCATCATTTCTGCTCACAACAGTATCCTTGCAGACTAAGGTTTTCCCTTATCTTCCTTCACCTTATAGAAAGAATCTTGTGTTTCTGCAGGCTGCCTTTCAGGTGTGTGTTTTTTTTTTTTTTTTAAGGGCCACAGAGTGATGCAAATGATATATATAAATTTTCCCCCTTTTTAATTTCTCCCGCCTCCACTTCCACCCTTGACCTATGGATGTTGCCATCTCCCTTTAAGAACTGGATCTCTGAAGGTGGGGCGTCTCCTCGCACGTGTTCGCAGCATGCTCCGGGGACCTGGCGAGCCCAGGGTATGGTCTGTGGTTCCACCTGGGGCGTGAACCCAAGATCTTCTGCGTGTAAAGCAGATGTGTTAACCACTATACTATGGAGCTACTCCTCAAGTGATGTATTTTCGACTTTTGACTTTTCTAATATTTTAATATTTAGAGCAGCTTTGTTGAGGTAATTTATATATTTATATATATATCCATATATAATTTATATATATATATATATCCATATATTTAAGTTGTACATATTTAAAGTGTACAAGTTGATAACTTTTGACATATGTATATATTCATAAAACTGTAGCCACAAATCAAGCTAATGAACATATCTATTGCCCTCAGAAGTTATTTTTGTGTTCCTTTATACTTTTTTTATTGTCTGGCTTCTTTCACTCATAATAATTGAGATACAATGACTTATGTCATTATATGTGTTAAGAGTTCATTCCCTTTTGTGGCTGAGTAATATTCCAGTGTACCATTGATATACCACTGCTAGTTTATTCAGTCACGCACTGATGAACTTTGAGGTTGTTATCTGTCCAGTTATTACAAATAAAACTGCTATGAAGATTCACGTAAAGGTCTCTGTGTGGACATACACTTTTATTTAAATTGGGTGAACTCCTGCAAGTAAAATGGCTAGATCATATAGTAGGTATATATTTCATTTTTAAAGAAATTGCCAAACTGTTTTCCAAAGTTATTGTACCATTTTACATTCCCAGTAGTAATGATTGAGCGTTTCAATTATCTCATATCTTTACCTAACCAACACTTAGTATACTCAATTTTTTAAATATTAGTTATTCTAGTAGGCAAGTAGTACTTGTTGTTAAGATTTTAATTTGCCTTTTTTTTAAAGACTAGTGATGTCAATCGTGTTTTCATATTCATATTTGATATCTACGCACATTCTCTACATTTTCCAGTCAACTCTTTTGTTCATTACTTATTTACTCATTTATCTTCTTACTTAGTTTTGAGAGACCTTTATATAGTCTAGATGTCTTTTCATATATGTTTTACAAGTATTTTTTCCCAGTATGTGGTTCGTCCTTTCATTCTATTCATTTTTTAATAGTGTCTTTTGAAAAGCAGAAGTTTTAAAAACTTGAAGAAGTCCAATCTATCAATTTTTTAAAAATTTTCTTTTAATTAGTTTCAAGTATACAGCACATTGGTTAGACATCTATATAGTTCATAAAACAGTTCCCTCAATTGCCCCTTCCCTCCCCTGATCTTCCACTTAGCCAACGTATTAATGCTAACTGCATTCCCTATGCTGTGCTCCCCATCCCTGTGACCATCCTTCAGCTTCTAATTTGTACTTCTTTAACCCTTCACCCCATCCTCTCATTCTCCCATTCCCGCTCCCCTCTGTCTATTTTTAATTAGTTTGTTCTTTTAATTTCTTAGATTCTGCATATAAGTGAAATCATAATAGTGTTTATCTTTTTCTGTCTGACTTAAGCATAGCAACTGTGGATTGCTTGCTTCGTGAATCTTAACAGGTGGACCTTCTAGGTCCATCAAAGCAATATCTTTTTCCATCTCCTTCCTTTTAGTCTGTGTGTGTCTTTTAATCTGAAGTGAGTCTCTTATAGGTAACAGGTAGGAGTCTTGTTTTCCTTTTCATTCATACACTCTGTCTTTTAGTTGGAGCACTTAATTCTTTTCCATTTGAGGTAATTATCGATAGGAATGTAGTTGTTACCAATCTTTACTCCTTTTTGATACATGTTTTTTCTTCATAAAGACATCCTTCCAAGATTTCCTGTAATACTAGCTTGGTGATGATAAATTCTTTTAGCTTATTTTTGTCTTGGAAGCTCTTTATCTCTCCTTCAACTCTAAATGATAGCCTTGCTGGACAAAGTAACTTTGGTTGTACATTCTGGGTGATCATCCTGTCAAATATTTTGTGCCAAGCCCTTCTGTCCTGCATAATTTCTTTTGAGAAAAAGCTGCCAGTCTTATGTGTGTTCCCTCATTGGTAACTATCTGCTTTTCTGCTGCTGTTTTTAATATTCTTTCTTTATATTTAAGCTTTGGCATTTGGATCCCTGGTTTTTTGGAATTCTCTGAGACTCTTAGGGTTTTATGTCCATTTTCTTCACCGTGTTAGGGAAGTTTCCCATCATTATTTCTTCAAACAGCTGCTCAACATCTTGTTTTCATCTAATTGTTACACTAATTAGATGAATATTTGGAGCCTTAACAGTGTCCCATGTCCTCCTTAAATTATTTCTGTAGTTTTGGCATCTTTTTTCTTGCCATTCTGGTTGAGTGTCCTGATTGGCTCACCCATCCTCTTGATAGATCATTTGATCCTTTTTTTTATTCACTTTGTTTATTCCATTTATATATCCTTCTCATCTCAGATAATGTGTTCTTCATTTCAAACTGGTTCCCTTTTATAATTTCCATTTCCACTTTTTTTAAGTTCTCTACATTTCCCAAAAGTTCATTGAGCATCTTTATAACTAGTTTTTGAAGTATGCATCTGTTAGATTACTTGACTCCATTATATCTGGATCTCTGTTCTGTTCTGTCATATGGTTTCTGCTTCTTTGTCTTCCCATTTTGGCTGCCTTTCTGTGTCTATTTCTACATACTAAGTAAAGCTCCTAAATCTCCTGGTCTTATTAGTGTGGATTTGTGAAGTAGGTCCTGAGAGGGGTTCAGCTGCAGGCCAAATTTGGCCCAAGCTTCTGCCCCTCTGGGGCCACCTGTTAAGATTCAGCAAGCAATCCACAGATGCTGTGCTTATAGTTGCTTCAAAAGACCACACCAGAAACGGAGGCCACCGTGTATCTCAGCAAGGAGCACCTGACTTGCTGTTTTTCATAATTCACTCTTATCTCATTTTTGGATTGTATGCTGTAAGTCACTGTTTTGTTATTTTTGTTATAGGGCTTGTCTTAGGGTTCATAATATATATCTTTAGCTTATCACAGTCTACCTTCAAGTGCTATTATAAATATCACTTATAGTATAAGAACCTTAAAGTAGTATTCTTACATTTTCCCCCTCTCATTCTTTGGGATGTTATTGCCAACATCTTACTTTTACATATGTCATAAGTTTACAATGTTGCTATAATTTTGGTTGCAACAGTCAATTATCTCTTAAAGAGATTTAAATAATTAGAAATTTTGTTTACCTATGTAGTTACCATTTCTAGTGCGCTTTATTTTATAAAGATTAAAATTTACATCTCGTATCATTTTCCTTCTACTTTAAGGACTTCCTTTAACATATCTTGTAGAATGAATCTGCTAATGATAGTTTTCTAGCTTTGTATTTCTGAAAAAGTCTTTATTTTTATCTCTGTTTTTAATCATTGTTTCATTAGGTATAGAATTTTAAGTGACAGTTTTATTCTTTCACTATTTTAAAGATATTGCTCCACTCTCTTCTTACTGTGTTGAGTCTGTGAGAACTCTCTGTCATTCCTATTTTGTTTGTTTGTACGGCATCTCCTCAACCCCTACTTCTAGATTGCTTTAAAGACTTTCTTTTTAGCATTGATTTTGAGAAATTTGATGACAGCATGCCTTAATGTACATTTCTTTATGTTTATTGCGCTTAGGGTTTATAGAGATTCTTGTATTTGTGAATTCATAGTTTTCATCAAATTCAAAAAAAATTACTATTACTTTCCAATTTTTTCCCTTTCATCTCTCTTCACAGGAACTTGAGTTAAATGTATAATAAATGCTTGAAATTGTCTCATAGCTCATTTTATAATTTTTTCTATGTGTTTCATTTTGAATAGTGTCTATTTTTATGTCTTTATGTTTACTAATCTTTTATTTTGCAATTTCTAATACATTGTTAATCCCATATACTATAGTTTTTATTTCAGACATTGTAGTTTTCATCTGTAGAAGTTTTATTTGGATCTTTTTAATAACTCTCTTGTCTCTACTTAACTTTTGAACATATGGAAGTAAGTTATAAGAACTATTTTAATGCTCTTTTTCTAGCCTAACATCTGTGATGGTTCTGGGTTGTTTTCAATAGATTGATTTTTCTCCTCATTATGGGTCATATTTTCCTACCTCTAATGTCTGTTAGGTTTTGATTGGATGCCAGATATTGTAAATTGTACCTTGTTGAGTGCTGGCTGGATATTTATTTATGTATTCTTGTAAATAGTCTTGACTTTTTTTTCTGGACAAAGTTCAGTTACTTGAAAATACTCTGAATCTTTTTAGTGTTATTTTTAGAATTTATTAGGCAACACCAGAACTGTGTTTACTCTAGAATTAATTTTGCTAATTCTGGTGTTTCTAACCCTATCTTTGCCAGAAGTGGAAGTCTTTTTGACAGGTTTTTAATTTTAGGAGAACTGTTAAAGACCTACAGGAAAATTATACCACCTAGGTGCCAGCACTCAGGAGTCTACTCTGTCTAGGTTAATATTTCACTCCTCTTTTTTCTCTGGATAAATTTTTTGTTTTCTAATCATTTTCTTCTCTAATAAATATATATATCCATAAATAATTCATATTCTTTCTCATTCTTTCACAGAATTTTTTCTTCTCTTTTTTAGGTTGTATGTAGAATTTATATAATTTGTCTATTTTTTTATGATGCTGGGTAAGAGGTGGACTTATACAATATTAAGTAATAACATTTTAAGAGAATCTATGTCCGCATGTTTCAGTTTCTATTGCTGTGTAACATATTACTGTGAAATTAAATGAATTTTAAAATATATTTTATTATATTTATGGATTATGCAAGTCATGAACTCATGCAGAGCACATTGAGAGTTGGCTGACCTCTCTTTCATGATGTCTGGTGCCTGAGCTTGGACATCTCGACGTCTGGCTGTCATCACTGGCTAGGGGTTTGGAATCATCTAGAGACACCTTCACTTACCTATTTTGCAATTGATCCTGGTTATTATCTGTGACCTCATATGGGGCTGACACTTGAGCATCTACATATAGTTTCTTCCTGTGGCCTGGGCTTTCTCACAGTGGCCTCAGTGTACTTGGACTTCTTATACTATGTCTCAGAGTAAAGGTCAAAACCCTATCACTTTTTATAACCTAGCCTTGGAAGGCACATCCGTTATTTTTTCTACTTTACTCTATTGGCTAAAAATTGTCACAAACCCACCTAGATCCAAGGAAAGGAAATTAGGTTCCATCTCTTGATAGCATATTAGTAAGGTTACTTTATAAATGTGACATATTATTGTGATCATCTTTGAAAAATACAATCTATCATAGTCTGCCTCTGGCCACAAAAATTCACATCCACTTTCATATGCATTCAGTTAGCCTCATCTCTTAAGGTCGTCAGAATTTTATCTCATTGTGGCATCAGTTCAAAGTCTAAGATCTTGTTAACTAAATTAGGTCCAGGCGACAATGAGGCTTCTCTGGTATACTTCTTCTAGTATAGTTCTTTTTGCTCTGAAGATCTATGAAATAAAGAGACAAGTTATCTGACCCCTTCCCCCAACACACCCAAGTGAGACAAGCATAGAATAATTGCTAAAATTCTCCCATTCTAAAACAGGAAAATAAAAAGCACACAGAGTTATGGGTCCACAACACTTCAAAATCCAGCTAAGCACGCAGTGTTAACAACTTGATCCTGCCTCCTGGAGTCATCCTCCAGGACTCTTGGTTTTGCCTTCTGAGCCTTAGTTCCACCCTCTGAGTCATTTCTCTTTTCTATACAAATTCTTCCATGTTTGCAACTAAGTAGACTTTTCAGCCTGCTTGGTGCTCATAAAAATTTAGGAATTCAAAGGCTCCTGTTCATTTGTGCTTTCTCAGTCTCTCTCTACACGGCTATAATTCATTAAAAAATTCTGCGGGCTTCTTGCATATTAACATATTTTACCAATTAAACCCCATACCCACAAATCTCTTTAAGATGAGCCCTTCTTTGGCTTAGGATGTCTGTGAGGTTGTTATGAGACAACATCCTTGACAATCTCAGCAATACTGTTGTTTAACAGAGAAGATCTGAAAGGAATGCCTTTAAGATACTTAGAAATCCTTTTGTCTACTTCAAAGAGTTCATGATACATCAATTTTGATCTTTCTAATGTCCTAAAAAAGAGTTTCACACTCATAGCCTTGGCTTTATATTTATTTACCCTGAAATGTTTTCATATTTTAGCACCCTGAGACAATTTCTGTTTTTGAGAATTTTCTTCTGTGAGCAAATAGAGGTGATAAACAGCTTTATTTTCAAACTCAACAAGTCCTGGATCTTTTATACCTCCTTTAAAATTTCTTCAACACTAAATGGTTCCTTTTATAAGGCTAAAATAGCTCAGTTGTTACTTTGTCATTCCTCTAGAAAATCTCTTTAGCCAAATCTACCCATTCGTTAGGTTTATTTTTATTTTCCATGTCATTGCAAAAATAATTGCATGGCAAAAATACAATATTGCTAAATTTTCTGCTGTTACATAGTCATCTTTTTTTCCCCAGTCTTGACCTTTTTCTTCAATAGACCCTCAAGGCTGTTTCATCTCTATTGAGCAAAGCAATCACCAGCTTGCCCAGATTCAAGGAAAAAAGACTGGTAAGGTCTTGATGGGGATAAAGAAAGGTCATACTATAGAAAAGCAAGTGAGGTGGGAGGTACTATTGCAGCCACCTTTGGGAAATACAATTTGCCACATCAATCTATAACAGTTTCAGTGCTTGTGGGCAAGTGAGGTTTACCACAAGATATAGAAAGCCCACAAGAAGACATTACCATAGGGTGTGACTACTGAAATCTACTCCAATTTTGGAGAAAAAAAATGCATGATTTGGCTTGTCCCTTATTAAGTTTCTAAGAATGCTAATTATTATACAGTAGGTTGTTATGGTGAAGGCAGAGAAAGAATACTGAAAGGAAATGGCAAAAGGTAGAAGGTATCATGAGGTTCTAAAGTTGCCAAGATAATGTAAGCTAAAACAACCTTTACTTTTCTATTTATTATTATATACCTTAAGGAGTCCAGAGCCATCAAATAAAGGGTCTTCCATTAGTAAAGCAGTTCAGTGGAGATCTTTTATCATCTCATATATGTCACCTATTTCATTTTCATATTTCAACACTTACTACAATATTTAATTGTGCCATTTGTTGTGCTCTGTACTAAGGCTATGAAAAATGGTTCTTGACCTAAATTAGCTCCGAGTGCTGGGCAGAGATAAACCTGTTAACAAATAATTTAAATATGCCTGGATAACTTCTAGGGAAGACTTTTTAAGAAGCAGCTAAGTGAAAATAGAAGGAACAAAAATGATTTGACTATAGGGTCAACATCCAGAGTATTGTTGATATTTAAGTTAATTCATAAAAATTTAAAAAATTATTTTAACAGCGTTCTTGGCAGAAAAAATAAGAAGTTCAAAAGCACAGAATTGTGAATGGGTTCAGCTTGTTTGAAAAAGAATGAGACCTTCAGTCTTACAGAACCATATCTGTTCTAATGGAAAGTAAGAGATGAGTCTGGAGAAGGTTGGGGCTTGACTGCAATAAACCTCGTACACTATTTTGAGTAATTTTTTGTTTATTTCTTTAGGTTTTGAGTATCTAGCAAATGTTCTTGAGTATAAAGTGACCAGAAAGATGACACTAATGGTAGAATGAGAGTAAAGGAAAAGAATGGGTGGCCAAAAGAACGCTTAGGAAATGATTGCGATAGTTCAGGAGAGAGAGAAGTAAGCCCTATGCTCTGAGTGACAGCAGGGTTTCAGGGAAGAGTCAGGCTCAGAAGCTTATTCTAAAGTATTTGGAAACTGAGTGAATGTGAGGCGCAGCCAATGACACTATTCATCGAAACAAAGGATATATAGAAAGAAAAAACTTATAAGAGGATATGGTGGAAAGATAGAGATGAATTTTGTGCCTGTTAGATGTGTGGTGCCTTGGAAATATTAAAAAACAGATGTCCTAGATGTAATTGTAAATATGGGTCTGGGATTTGGGAGGGAGTTGAAATCATGGGTAATCTCATGTTTTAAATTATGTAAGTTTGGGGACTTGGAATTTGTTATTGTACTAAAGTGGAGCATGACAATTATTGACAAGACTTTGTTCAGTTTTTAACTTAGAAGCCTTTCATCATTTTAAAAGATCCAATATCTCTTCCTGGAGAACAGCCCTCTCTTAAGAGGGCTCAGAGACCAGCCAGTAATAGGAGTCAATAAATGATTGGTGGATTAAACTAAGGTTAAAACCCAGTCCCCTGGTGATCTGTCCCTGACTCTGCCAATGATATATTATTTATTAAAAGTACTCCCACTCATTTCTTAAGGGAATAGATGACTCATATAGAAGATCTATACATTAAAGATGAGTAAGAGAGTCCAGTAATGAAAGGAGAAAATAATTTATCAGAAATCTTCAGCTGCAAATAATAACTGCCATTGAGCACAAAACATACCTGTGAGTTTACTGACAGCCAAGGAAAGAAGAAAACCATGATGGCTTTATATTATTATTCTTTGAGTTCCTCCTTGAATTAAATGCTAGGAAAACAGATTGTCCCATTTAACAGAAGGGAAATCTGCTTCCTTACTATTTATTTCAAGGAGGAACTCAAGGAATAATAATATGAAGAACATCTTCAAAACTTACCTTATAAAAAGCCAAATATCATTCTTGATATTGTTCTCTGATTGAAACTTAATGTTGAATCCCATTTTTGTGAAGATATTTTTCTGAAGAGCCCATGTGGCATGATTTACCCCTCACAAATCATGTTTTTGCCTCCTCTACAGAAATGCCAATGAGTTAATAAAGATAGGGTAGTTTAGCTCCAGGGACAGTGTTCTTTTGAGAATAGGACAGGTTGGTGGATAAGAATAAAATTTCAGAAAAAGTGGAGAAAAAGTAAGTCTCAGTTTGTGTTTAATGGGAAGCTGAGAAAGAACAATATGTGAGACAACAGACCCTTTTTGAATCAGGAAGCAAGGTTGATGACTCCAGGCATTATTTGTGGTTTAAGGCTTATTCTAACTCTGTAGGGAAAAAGGAAAAGCTGTGAGAGGATTAATTGCTTGTTACAGAATCAAGGAAAGGGAGTTTCCAGAAAGACTTTTGTCAGTCAAAAGTCTGTGGGTCAGGTGTTCTGATCAGCATGAAGGTACAATGGGATGCTATAGTTCACAATACAGGTATATGACAGCCACTCCTAGATATTCATCCCATTTCTAGATCCTGGCTATGGAGTACAAATGTCAAATGTGTCATATGTCTTGTACTGGTTGGTTGGTATTGGCTGCATTGACACTGTGTTGAGAAGGTTTCTGAGGCTCTACCTAGACCTAACAGGAAAGAGTATCATTGTTAAATAGTAATGTCTGCCATAGATGTCAGATCAGAGTAATTAATATAACTCATCTACATTTATATATTAAAGGACATACATATTATTAATTGGTATGATTAATATTAACATACCTGCCATCCTTGATGTTGGCACCACAGCAAAGAGATGTTGGCAACAATTTCACATAGTACTCTTAATTGTGTCTCCCTCAAATTCATATGTTGAATTGTAGATAATACCTCTAAGGAATTAATTAAGGTTAAATAAGGTCATAAGAATAATCCTAATCTGATAGGACTGGTGTCCTTATAAAACGAGGAGAAGACACCAGAGCTCACTCTCTCTCTCTATGCAGAGAAAAGGCCATGTGTGGATGTAGCAAGAAAGTGGCAGCCTGCAAGCTGGAAGGAGAAACTTTATGAGAAACCAACCCTGGCAACTTGATATAGCTTGGACTTTTAGTTTCCAGAATTGTGAGAAATAGATTTCTGTTGTTTAAGCTACCCAGTCTGTGGTATTCTGTTATAACAGCCCAAGGAGACAACTGCAGTAGTGAATCAAGAAGGACAATTTACATTGCCAGAAAAAAGCAAGAGTTATAATTAACCCCCGAATATCCCTTCTTCAACTCCATCCATACCACTGTGCCAGAAGAAAAAACATTGGGTGGCCTGATTGCTTTTAATTTGCCTACTGACTATAATCCTAGCCTGTTGCGCTGAAGGAGCCACCTGTTGCTCCAACATACACATTACTGGTGATACGACTTAAAGTATGGGTTAAAATTTATAGACCCCTGCAGGGTTTTAGAAACTCAAACACTGTCCATACAGAAAAGGTACTTAAGTGAAGCCAAACGTGTATGGCAATGAGACTCGGTGGGGATTATGGTGATTTGGAAAGTGAAGGTCTTAGCTTAAACCTATTCAGAGTTACATTTTGAAAAATGCATGCAATGTGTATGCAATGTGTGTGTGTGTGTGTGTGTGTGTGTGTGCACGTGCATATGTTGTGTGTATGTGGAAGGGAGAGGGAGATAAAATGGAGGAGACTGCACACACATCTGTGGCTGAATTCACCTAGTTGACAACCAATTTACTATGTCTGAATGCAGGAAGCAGTAGCTGGTATGGCTCTTGGATAGCACTTGCCAGTGTGTCAGCTGCACACTTTGTGATTAGATTGAGGTGAGTGGCATAGGTGAGAATGCTTCCTGGGGATGATGAAAAGGTGACACACACCTTAACTACAAAATGATGAGGAGGCAAAAGTGATACTTAGCTTTCAGCATTGAGGGAATCAAGCCATCATCTTCAGTGGAGGTCAACCCAGCTCTGTAAATGACAGAAAGCTCCTAGAGTGTTCACAGAGAGAACCAAGATCATCCCCCCAAAACTGCTTTGTGTTTGTTCAGACGCTTGACCGGATTTTCAATGGAAATTTCTAGTTCTAACCATCTAACTTAAGAATGAGATGCTGTTGACTTGGAAGATTTTAAGTTTCTGCTTTCACCTTAATATTACTGCTGAATATACTTAATTTTGGCCAGGACCTGGGTTTTCTGGGCCCACCAGCATGAGATAGCTATAGAAGGACTCTGAAAGTAATGAAATGAATTGCCCTATTGAATGGGGATATTCAGTTGTGTCCATCTGGATGCTGAATAGCCTCTGCCGAATATGACTATTTGAATTTAGCACAATTGATATCGAGCTGTTCTTTCTGAGAGTAATTGGCCACCTGGTTCATGACCATCCCTCTAATGTAAGAAAGACTGTGTCATAAGTGCATTAAAAGCTACTTGTGTTCCAGTCTGGCAACCAGCATTCCGAGTACTCAGAGCTAAATTACATTTAGTAGGTGTTGGTTACAAAACAGGAAAGCAGGAAAGCCAGGACCCAGCCCTGCTCTGGGTCACCTAAGGTTAAAATTTGATCATTTACAGCCCCCTTCCTACACAGAACCACTTAACTTAGCACTGTGACCTTTGGGGAAGTGACACCCATCTCATTTTCCTATGTGAACCAGGAAGGGAAAGTGTCAGCTGTGAGGGAAAAATGCCCATTAAATAAATGTACACAAACTGCCAGACTGAATCATGAAGCCAAATGTGTTTCTGAACTTGGCATTATTTTAAAGGCTGAAGTTCAGAACTGCATCAGAGAAAAGTTTGTTTAATTCTCAATTAGGAATTATTTTTATGCAGTGTTAGTGGCATGGGACTTTTATGAGCTCTGCTATTGATTGAAATGATGCCCTCATTGGGTGTAGATTGAGTGATCTTTTGATTCCCTCCCTATTAACATGCTAATGGTTAGGGGTACAGCTCCACTCAAAGGGGCCTGTTATTCCAAGGATGGATGTATCTGACCTCACACTGTTCTCCCAAGAGGCTGGGGGAGGAGGGATGTCTTGGGCTCTTCAATGGTTTCATTAGCATATTGTAGCTCAACTCCCAAGGGTGATAAATGTAAAGAACATGGAACACAATTAGGAAGATTTTTAAAAGGTTACAAATGGTGGGTGTGTTCTCAGAATGTCTGGGTCTCTATATCAAGGGCATCTAAGTCAGTCCTGAGAACAGCTGGAGCCCAAAGGCCAGAGCCTCTGTGTGCACTGAATTTACATAAGCTTTGAAGATATTTTTAGCTTCCTGCACTCACTCTTCTTAATATTCTCCTGCTTCTCTGTCTCACAAAGGGGGAAGGCTGCAAGCTTAAGATTCTGAGCTTTTGGTTTTCAGAAGTTCTGGTGTTGTTTTCTTTTTTGGATCTTCTGGGGATAAGTAGAATCAGAAATTGCTGCAGAAGCCAGAGCTACTGTATTTAAAGCCCTTATGTATGGAAATCAGGGGTTAGTAGAGTCACATCTTTATGGGGTGACATCTACTCACATGGGATTGCTCATTTTTAAATGAGATTCTCTGAGATGATATGCATTTAAATGCCTGACATAGAGCTAATGAATTTATTGTTTTCTCTTCTTCTCTCTTTCCTCCCCTATTCAAAATAGTCTAATTTGGCAGGAATCAAGGTTATTATGAAGGCCACAGGAATCTTGGGAAAGTAAACAGCCATAAATAGTCATTGTTCATTCATTCATTCATTCATTCATTTGAGCGTTTATTGAGCAATGACAGCATGCTGGGCATTGAATTAGGTAGAATTTGAAATGATAAAAGAATGAGACCTAGACCCTTTCTGTTATCTATCAGTCTAAGCTTGTGTGTGTATGTGCATGTACGTGTGTGTGTGTGCGCGCGCGCGTGGGTGCACACGCACATGCATAAGAGGGTGTAGAGAGATTGTGTAAGCTGTTATTTGATCAAGTTAACAAGTAAATTTGATTCATATCTCCTGTCCATGAAGATCAAAAGAGAACCAGAGATTCCTAGAGCTGAGTGAGCACTGCTCTACCACAGGAGCCCTGGATGTTGGTCCTGATCCTATATCTGAGCAGCTATGTGATTTTGGATGAGTCACCGTACCCCTTGGGCTCCAGGCCAAGTGTAGGATACAGCAGTCTGGCATCAAGAGATAAGCAGGGGAGAGTATGCTCTGCATAAATGTGTTCTCATTGTTCATTTTATGGGTTAGATGAGATAAGATGGTGGGCAGAATTCTGCCCCAGACTGTGAGCTGTGAGAGCTGAGTTGTTTGCAGAAATGTATGGGAAAAAAGCAGGCAGAAATGATCTCAGGCTCCTTAGGACACTAAACTTCCTACTACTCTCCTATGCTCTTCCCAGTAAGGTTAGTCTGCCATAGCCAATATGTGTAAGATAACATAATAGCATAAATCTTTGGAGAGAGACCATTTTTATTCCAATGACAATGAGTCACAGGCTCTTTGAAGAAGTATTTGGTAAAGCATCATGTTACAAAAATTTGATGAACCACTGATGGAATCTTCCCTGGATCTAATTCCAGAAGACCCAGAGCATTTAGTGTCCTGGTTTTCCCATTTCTGAAAAAAAGAGTCATGGTCTTATCCCTGCTGATCTCTCTTCCTATATCTATTTGGCAATCATTTTGCAAACACTTCACTGGACACGTGTTCTTCAATGAGAGAGACAGATATGGGTGCTGTCTCCATTTCTTACCTGCATCAACTCTCTCCAAAGCCATCCTCACATCCTTCTATTGTCTGAAATCGGGGAGACAAGATTTCCACGGGCCTTTAAGCAGGAGTCTTCCCTGGAAAACTGTTCTCATGGCAGTTACTGTCATCCTGATTTCTGACAACAGTGTTATAGGAAGGTCAAGTTCTGAAGATGGAAATGATTTCCTCAGGGTAACATGCTTCTAAAGCTCTACTCACATTCTCATGGCTCAGGAAATATAACCCAGATAAGAAAACCCTTGTAATGCCAGTAGGGTGGTCAAGTTGGGGTCTAAATCTGTAATCTGTGCATTCATATGAAGTCAGCTAGCAAGGTGTACCTTTTTCTAGTTTCCACAAGGAAGTCTTATAGGATAGTCCCCTCTCACCCCACCTCAGTATGTGAGAGTAGAAATCGATTTTTAGTATAGAGCCCACAGACACACTTCACTCCAAATCCTGTATTCCATACTCTTTTTGTCAGGCCCAAACTGGACAGGGAACTGGCAGGAATTGGAAGGTTCCCCAAAGCAGTGTGAATAATAAGGTGGGGGAGAGAAAGTTTAACTCTTGGTCCTCTACAGAGTTGTCACTGTCCCTGATTCAGCAAAGGGCAACACAGGTATAGTAACCAGGTACGCAGGCATGCACGTACAGAGGTACACACCACACACACACACACACACAATGCCACACCAACACACTCAGGATACACTTAGACACATGCTCCACATGCTCTCTGAGGTAGACCCTGGGATGCACCATCTAGATCTTCCATTAATAACAAAGGACTCAATCTCCATCTGCTAGGGAGGCTGCCAGTAGATAACCATTAGCCATTGGCCCTTTGTGGACAACCTCGCAGAGGTTACATTTACTTCTAGGGGCAGCCGAAATCTAGTGACTGAAGGGGGTGACTAATAAATACCTGGCCTCCTTGCACTAGCTTGAGACAACATCAAGGGCCATTCAACTCTATATGTGAAGATGTTATATAACCCTTATTCCATAAGCATTTATTTGTTGACCTTGTTTTCCAAATGTCTTCATTCTTTTATTCTCTTCTAGCCACTCTTTCTTCTTCCTCACCAGCCTTTGTACACTACCATATCCTCAAGGGCTGGCACATGGGAAGTATACATTAATTATGTGTTGAATGCTTGAATGAATTAAGAAACTGGATAAGTGAACATCAGGTGTGGACTACAGAGGAAGTGGCTGTCCTGGATGAGAGGCTAGAATAAGTTACCTCAAAGACCCTTCCAGCCCAACTATTATGCAACGATTCTGAGAACTGATGAATACTTTTTCTCAGATCAGGAGGAAAATGTCCCCTTCATAAGTCTTCATGCATTTTTGCCTCTTCTGCCACCTCCCCTGCCCCTTCTTACTTGTTCCTTCTTCCTGTCTTTGTCCTTCAGTCCACAGGTCCTGTGAGTTCTAGGTCCTGTTGACTACACTCCCACATATCTTATGGCTCTATTCACTCTTTCAATTCCTGCCTCCCTTAGTCAATTCCTCCATAATAGTCCCTTGAGGGACCCAAACCTCCAGCCTGCTACTCTCCCATTTTTCCTCACACTGTAACAGATCCTTCTCTCTAAAGGCAGCAGTGACTATCCCTCTCTTCTGCCAAAACCCTTATTCATTCCTAACATGGCACATATAACCCTTCAAGACCTTTCAAGCTTCCACTTCCCAACACTCTACTTGCACCCTATATGTCCAGTTCCTCATATACTTCATGATCTTTCACATCCTCACTTCTTTTCATTTATGGTCTTTGTGACCCAAAGGCTCATCCTTGCCCACCTAGTTACTACTACCCTCCTTCAGGATTCTGCCAGCATGGTGTCACCCAAACCCCAGGTCTGACGCAGGTTCCACTTCTGAACTTACCCAACACTCACTTCCTCCTTTTTAGCATACCACTCTTCACTGCTTCATTATGACAATTGATTCTCTTGACCATATTTCCTATAGGGACAGTCTCTAATTTCTCTGTGTGTCTTAAACATCTGGCACAGTTTCTGGCATACAGTAGAATCTCAATAAATGTGGAATAAATGAATGAATGATTATATGAATGCTTCTCCCCCATTAATTTCTTTTGCAATTCCTCAGCGTGGGGCAGATCCTTATCAGCTGGATGAGGGCCTACAATATCCTATGGGAGGGCAGTAGGAAGGTATGAGAAAGCCATTTTTGCCACAGATTTCTTTTCAGTGATAAAAAAACCAAGAATATTTACGAGAATCTCACATCCCTTGACTCATTTCTTCCCTTGACCTCTGAACAGTGACCCAAAAATTCACTTCCATCGCTGGTCTCTTTTCTTGGGCTGGAGTTGTGGTGAGGGGACTTTCAGGCAATAACCCATTGAAATTCTCACATTCTTCTTCTCCGTTTTCCTCCTTCCCATGACCCTCTCCTCTCTTCCTGGACCAGTTGCTGAGCTTCTGGCTTGCATGACAAGAATTCTGTCATCTAAATCACTTCAGTTTCTCCCTGATGACTGGAGACCATTTCAAATATTCTCTGAGCTCAATTTGTAATGTCCAGCAGGGAGCGCACCACTGAATCATTATATAACATACCCCTCCAAGGGCTTTCTGTGGAAGGACAATTAAGTTTTCACTCCAGAAACCACAGAATTTCCAAGATGCCTAGGAAGGTCAGGCTCTACTAGGGATGCAGATATCCACTCCCAGAGGAGCTCAGAAGACCCCAAATTTTTTGCCTGGCTCAGAAGAATGGTTAGAATTTCGAGAACTCATCTAGTCCATCACCTGGTCCCAACCTCCCTCAGTTTCCCATTCAAAGATTTTTTTTCTTCCATATGCCATTACTTGAATCTTACCTGTATCTAACTTAAATTCTTCATGCTGAAATTGCTTTTTTCTTCATATTTTCTTATGAAAGCCACTTAGAGCAGAGCTTATCCTAGATAAAATCATGAACTAGGAATTTAAATTCATGATTTCTCCATTTCCCTTCTTTCTGAGCCATGCTATGTGACCTGCTGTTACCTGGGACTATTTATTTTTGGAGGAATTAATTTACTCTCATTCATTACTGACTATTTTTTTATACCCACTAGTCACCCCAGGGCTTATTGTTTCTGAAGGAGGGAGCAGAGATTTAAAGAGTATGCTTAACTCAAAGGCTTACATCCCTAATCATGGAATTGTAAACACTAAGATAATTTGGAGCAAAGTGAACTTGTATCAACTTTACATAGACGACCAAGTCAAGGTCTTAGAATGTTAGAGCTGGAAGAAAAGAATGAGATTATCTAGATCTTTTTTTTTTTTTTTTTTGCAAATGAGGAACCTGAGGCCCAAAGAGGCATTCATTTGGTTACTGGTCAAGTCACTATTAAAATCCAATCTTCTATTTTTCACTCTGGCTCTTTCTACTAAAATAAGTGTTAACCTTTCTTGAACACATACTATGTGCAAAATGTCATTCTAAGTTCTTTACAAGTACATTTTAACTTATTTAATCTTGACAATCTTGCGAGGAAAGTACTGTTGCTATTTTCATTCATAGAAGTGGCAACCGAGGCCCTGAGAGGTTAAATAAATCTCCCAAGGACACAGCTGGGAGGTGGCAGAGCTTCTGATTTTACACACTACACTACACAATACTCATACAACCTCCTCAACTGTATTTTAGGAACTCCTTTAGAACCTTGTTGTGGCATCAATTTTTTACCACTTTCTATTCTTTTCCAAACATCTGGGCCTTCTCACTACTAAAAACGTATCCCACATTTTCCACCTCACCCTTGCACTAAAGGCCACAAAGACCTCATAGAAAACCCTTGTTCCAAACAAGAGGTGCCACTGTTTACTGACAGATCTGCCTGCCTGTGGCCCTCTCATGTAGTAGGTTATCATCAGTGCTGTTATTAAAGCCAGAAATAGGATCCTGAACTCTTTAGTCCTCCTCCAGTCTTCTCACCCAGGAAGTTCCCACGTCTATGATATCACAACGTTCCCCCTCTTCCTCCCATGATGTCATCCACACAACCCAGCAGTCTCCCTTCCCCAAGTTCTCACCTGCCCCAGGCAGGAGACATGGACTATTTCATGTGACCTTCCCCAAATTTTAATCACAAGACTCATGAGAAATAAAATCTTTCCCTGGTTGGGGTCAGAAACTATCCTCTCCCAACTGCCTCCACCCTTCTCAAAGAAACAATTCATTCTTGTTGCACATGTTAGCATAGCACCTACCCAGGAATGAGATAGGACCTTCACATGCTGCTCCTTCTCACTTCACCCCCAGCTTCTCTTCATCATTAAACTAGAGCCAAGATTCCTTCACTCTGAAAACTCCCACATTCACATGGCATCTCAACTCAGCTGTGTATTTATTTAGTTGTGTGCTTTATGTGTATGTGCATGTGCATATGTGTGTGCACATGTATATGGCCAGGGAGGGGACCTGTGTGGGACATTGAGTTGGTCTATCATTGGGGACTTGGTTTAAAATAAACTAAGTTCATAGGCATAGGATGAATGCTGGCACCACGTCTAGACAGTTCCATTGCCTTTATTCCCATCTTGAGGCCTGGGTGTGGTCCAGGCCTCAAGAATGAGGAAAGAATGGGCAAGATCCCAGGGTTGAATTCTATATTAAAAATGCATACCAGCTTAAGTCTTTCAAAAATGATCCAGAGAGGCAGATAAAACTTGCTGTTCCTCAACTTTTCTTTTTTACCATGCAGACTTGTGGCATTTATGAAGTGTTACTTTGCTGCTAGGCACTGTGCTAGGTAGCATATTCATAAGAGAAAGGGGCCACAAAATTTAATAAAATTACAACTCACATATGAGGGAAAATGAGCTCTATTATCTAAAACTAATCTGGTCTTCTTTCCCAGAGTAAGTGGAGAAAGGTATGGAAGAGTAGCCAATGTTCAATCCAGTTTAGAGCTTGAGCTCATCCAATATGTAATAGTCCTTTTAGAAAATGCCAGTCTCCCAAATAAAAGATGCTCAGTCTCTCATTTTGTTCCTTTGTTCTCTGTTTTTCTTCATAAAATGAAAGAAGAGAGGAGGAAGATTTATGCAGTCTCATGGTGCAAGGGAAGTTTCAGGGCTCTCCAATTCCTTTGGTTCCAAGAACCTCTCCTTTTCCCTCCTGGCTGGTCTTTATCCTACTGGCATTGTTGGTCAAGTTTGTGCCTATGTAATTTCTGGTCTCATCTCAAAATTTGTTCAGAGCCCATGTCAATCCACCTTCCCCAGTGGACTCACCACACTTGGGTTCTGTTGAAACTATGAACTCCCACAGCCTTGGGAGTCTTGTCTACCCATAGCTTTCTCACTTGTTTGTGCTGACATGCTCCACAGAGGATCCTTGGCTCCTTTTAGTCTTGTCTTCAACAAACAGGAACCATGGATAGCTCAGGAAAGTCCAACCTTAGCACTTCCTCTGCCTCTTTGTGTTGTGGTCTGCTTCAGCCTGCAAAGTGGCTTTCATGCCTGTCTTGTTCAATGTCAATACACCATTAAAGGGCTGAGGTAGTGTCTTATTTTTCTTTTTATCCAAAGAATCCAATTCAGCACTGGCCATATAATAAAAGCTCAATAAATGTTCATTAAATGAATAAATGAATGAATGAATGAAGCATTTTTGGCTGGTACTCACATTGTTAGAGCCACACAGCATTTTTTGGAGAAAATTCACATCTCAGGATAATACCAGATGTTTCCAGAACTGAAAGAGAAGTTGACTATAAAAGTAGCTAACTTTTGTTGATAACTTACTGAGTTAGGTGCTATGCCAAAAGTAGTATAAACACATTTCTTCAATTAAACTCCACAACAATACTTTGAGGTAAGTGAGTGGGTTTATCCTGTTGTTATCACCATTTTATAGATGAAGAAACAGGCATAGAGATGTTAAGTAACTTGTCCAAGGTCACATAGCCGGAAATTAGCAGAGCTTGGACTTGAAAACCAAATCTGAAGCTCTGAACTCTCTCCTCCCAGTTTGGAATTTTCATAGGAGCCTCCATAGAGATGTCTCCCTTGGACTTCAGGAAATATTGGAACTGTGGAAAACCCCGAGAGAAGAAAGTTCTGATCTAATGGAGCTCAAAAATCAGCAGGAAACCAAGTCCCAGTTTAGAAAGTAAAGGAGAGACAAGTATAAATACAAGAAGAAATTTTTATAAAAACTCAACGCCCTAAGGAAGTTCAAATAGTAAATGTGTTCCAGCAGTGTCCATCCTGTGAGATGAGCCAGACCTACATGCCCCTTTAAGAGTGGCAGACTGAGAACTCAGGATAAAAGATCCTTAAAAATGGCTAATGCAGGATGGAAAAGCATCTTTCTCCTCTGGGGATGGCAATGTAATTTTATACTAAATTTACTGTGGTTTATGTAATTCTTTTCATTCACACCAGAAGGAGTTTCTTTGCTGCTTCCCTTTTCAGAAACTTAGACACCATATATCTTTGCAGAGTGGATTTTTAAAAATAAAACAGAAGAAAAGATTAAACCATAGAAGTTCTTGACTTTCATGCCTTCTGCCTGGACCATCTTCCTGTACTTATTTCTTTCCAAAATTGATATGGTAAATGTTACTGCAGTAACACTGGCTCTAGAACACCCAGGCCTTCCAAGAAAGCAAACTTCATGGAGGAATTCTGTAACTCTCTCCTTGGGATGGCTAGAAGAACTATACTTAGGGAGAGAGACAGAGAGAGAGACAGAGAATTGCCCCATCAGTGACTTTCAGAAGAATGGGGCAAGGTGACAGAGTCCCATATTTTATATCCATGAGTCCCTCCTCTTTTTCCACTCTCTGTATCCTGAGCCACCTCTGATCCCTTCAAAGACCCTTGTCTGGCAGTCTCCAAAGTGTCCAAACTCTTCTGTCTCCTGGAAGAAGCTACTCTTTCTGTTCTTCCACAAAGGCAGGCCACAGCCAGGAGTTGGGGCAGAGGTATAGGGCAGGTAAAGCTTTTGGAAGGGCATCAGAGTTCTGGTGACTGGGATCTTAGCCAGTCTAGATATTGATCCTATTAAAAATCTCACTATTGCAGTCCCAGAACTGGGAATACTGATCTTGAGCTGAACTTAGAATAAAATAATCTCTTAAATTTCACAAAGCCCTGTTGAATCTTCCTCCTACTTTTTCCCAACTTCATCTCATGTCATCACCTATCACACCTAGGCACAGGGATGTCCTTTTTCTTATTTAACACACTAAGATTTTTCTTGCCTTTATAGTAGCTGTTCCGTTTGCCTGGAAAACTCTGCTCTACCCACCTTCTTAAGCTTCAGGTGGAAACCTAATTGTCTTCTTTTTAGTGAAGACTCCCCTAACCACCTTTTCTAAAGCAGGTCCCATTCCTCTTGCTCTCTATGCCCTCACTTTTTACAATTCCTTCACAACAATTCGCACAACAGATCTGATTTATATGTGACTTGCCAATTGTCTGATTCATCCACTGGAATGTTCTCTGAAGGCAGAGATCACATCTTTCTCATTCCTATTAAATCTCCAGAGCCTAGCACAGAGCTCATACTCAACAAACACTTACCAAATGGATAACAGAATTCCAATTGTTTACCATTCACCTGGCTGCCTGGTCTAAGACTACAATCTCCTTGAAGGTAGGATCTGTCTTTCTTCTCTGTACCCTTAGCACATGGTGCAGGGCTTGGAATAGAGAAAACCTTCCACATATGTTTGCAAATGAACAAAATTCTCACCCTTGTTCCATGTCAGAGCCATTCTGTTCATAATTCCTGCAGATGAGTTCATCTGATCAGCAAAAGACCAAGAAGGCAGAGCAGGCCAGGCAGGCAACAGGCCATTTTTGTGTGTCCAATTATCTGGTGACATCATCTCCAAATGAGCTGGCAATAAAATGATTATCAGAAACAGTCACAGTCTATTGAATATTTCTCTAGTATTTATAATTATTGTTACACAGCTGTTCATGGTCCCTCTCCTATGCCTGCTCCAGAGAGCTGAGGTTTTTGTGAGGGTGTTTTTTCCTGCACATTATCAAAAACAACTTTGGAGAGTTTCTACTATCTAACCCTACCTTTCATCTCACTCACTCTCTCAACATCTCTAGTGGCAAGGAACACACTGTCTCAAGAGGCAGAGACTCTGGAGTTTAGCAATGTCTTGCCCAGGTAGAATCTAAAATGTCTTTTCTATGAATTTACCCATTGGTCAAGGCTCTTCTACCTGGGATCATCTTCTAAGAATGGCCCTGTAGACACATAGATGGATATTGTGTCTTTCTGTTACTCCACCTAATTGTTCTATACCAGTGACACCTTCCTGTTCCTTGCTGACTACTTTTCATCTCTTCTTTCCCCTGGGCTCTGGGCTTCAGCCTGCCCTCTTCTCTGTACAAAGATGTCTTCCCACTCTAACTAGCATGTTCTTGCCCCAAACCCAGTCAGTAAAAAAGTGGGGACCCAGTTCCTCAAATTCCCTTTGTTATGTTAAAGGTATCTTCCCACCCCTATCATTGCAGAAGGAAGGTCTTATTCTGCTTTCTTTACCAGGATGACCAATAAACCAAAAGCGTTGAGATTGCAGAATCTTATTAGCTTTTTACACATCATGGTTTCTGATCTCTAACTCTGCCACTCTTTGCCAAGAGGGGTAACTGGGAGCTTCACTGAGCACCCACTTTCACTATCTTGAGGGTGGGATTTGTAGCATTTCCTCTTCTAATTCTTCCTTACCTTTTAGGCTCCTCAATCCCAGAAGATGTTGCCATTAGGTGTGCTCCAATGTCAGGTGGGAAGTTTGCTTCTCCTGGCAGCTCTAAACTGGGTAGCAGCCAACCTCAGATTTTATCTCTAAAGAATGGCCCCACTGAGGGGTGTTCCTCGTAGTCCTGACTATCCTCTGGAGAGCGGTTAACAGTCTTAGTCCCTGAATCATTCTCATATGCCATAGTCTAAAGTCCCTTCTCCTGCCTGGCAGTTTTCCTCTGGCTACTCCCTAGCCCTTCAGTATCAGGCATACTATCTGGACTGATGCTATGTGATGACATTATGATGGTAGATTAGGCTAATTATACAGGAATGCCCAAATCCTGCCGTTGAACAATCTCTTATCTCCAGGTTTCTATATTAGTCAGCTCAGGCTGCTATAATGAAATAGATGGGGTGGCCTAAACGAGGAATCCCCAACTCCTGGGCCAAAAACTGGTACTTGTCCGGTTAGGTACCTGGTTGCACAGCAGGAGGTGAGTGGCAGGCGAGTGAGTGAAGCTTCATCTGTATTTGTAGCTGCTCCCCAACACTAGCATTACTGCCTCAATTCCACCTCAGATCATTAGGCATTAGATTCTCACAGGAACACTGGTCCCTGGTGCAGAAAATGTTGGGGGCTGCTGGTAAACCACAGACATTTATTTTGTACAGTTCTGGAGGCTGGCAAGTCCAAGATCAAGGTGCCAGCCTATTTAGTTCCTAGTTAAGGCCCTCTTCCTGGCTTGTCATCTTGCTGTCCTTTTGCTGTGGAAATGGGGAAATTGGGGTGGGGAGGAGGAGGAAAAGAGGAAGAGAGAAATAGGTCTTCTTATAAAGTCTCTTCTTATGAGTATTAATTTTATCATGAGGACCCTACCTTCACCATCTTATCTAAACCTAATTACCTCATAAAAGCCCTACTTTCAAATATCAGCACATTGTGAGTGTTTAGGATTTCAATACAAATTTGAGGGGGACACAATTCAATTTATAGCAATTTCTCAAAAAGTATATACATAGATGCAGCAAAGAAGGATGTTATTACTAGTTAGGAGAGTGTCCTCAAACTCCAATGCAGCACTCAGTAGAGCTAAGCCAGTACATTAGAAAATTCCTTTTGCTAGACATAGGCCAGAGTCAACCCAGAGGCAGAACTGAATCAGCCCCTAAAGTCTACCTGGTTCTGTGTCTTTTCAGTGGTCACATTTAAGTCTAAGATCTTAGCCTTCAGTGGGAGTAATGGCAGCTCCAGCCCCACCCACAACACCAGGAGAAAAGGAACAGAGACAGAAAGAGAACCGCCCTGATGTAAAGAGTAGAATGGTCTTGGCCTTCTAGCCCAGGCTAAGGTCAGGTCAGTGGTCCTGGGCCTACAGAACCAGGTGAGAAGAGAGGGAGTGAAGAAGGCAGAGGGGAAGACCCTGGGAGTAGGCCCTGGTCAAGGGAGACAAAAAGAAAAAGGGGAGACCACACTCATACGTTTGAACATACTAATTCTTTAAAAAATTTTTGTTCCTTTAAAACGTGACTCAATTAAGTGCTCTTGGATCTGACCAATCTAAATTGGGCATAGAGACATAGTTGAAACAAGGGCTGAGTGATGTAGTACTCTCCAGGGAAGCCCAAACTCTATACTTATTTAAAATAATATCACCCAGAACTGCACACAGGCTTTATATTTGGTCATTTTTACCCCCCTTAACCAAAACTGGCACAATTAACATATAATTATGCAATTCAAGATTGCTTTAGATTTCTTAGTAACTGCATCTCACTCTTGGATTATTCTAAGTCTATGTAAGTTCCACCTAACCCCCAATTAGTTGTCCCATGAACTGCTTTCAAGTCAGCATTTTCCCCCATAAAATTGTATAAATAATCATTTTTACCTACGTTTGAGAGTT
Source organism: Cynopterus sphinx (assembly GCA_030015415.1). Lineage (NCBI taxonomy): Eukaryota > Metazoa > Chordata > Mammalia > Chiroptera > Pteropodidae > Cynopterus > Cynopterus sphinx. The sequence continues at coordinate 75,824,686 of CM057383.1, read as the reverse complement.
TACATGTATTTCTGCTAAAGGTTATCATTTTGATTTTGGCCCATCATTGAAACCCATGAAAATTACTCTGAATTGTAATTTGCTGCACAGCACATGAACTATTTCTGCTTTCACTTTACTGAGATTTTCACTGCAGTGTCTCAGGAGTTCCTGTTCAAACTAAAAACGTCCTACTTAGCATTCATCCAGTTGCCTCCCTCACTTCTTCCAAAACAGAGCTCAAAGCTAAACTCTCCCAGGAAGGCTTCCAGGATTAAAAGGGGGTAAAAATGAAGTTCTTTCCTTTTAGGACCAGGGGAAACTCCACAGAACTTGGCTCGGTGGCCTGGGGCTACTTATGGATTTCAAAGGGGAAGCTTCCTCCTTAGAAATAAAGAGTCCAGAAAGTGAAACCGCATTATGTTGAATATGCTCCTTCTGCAAGGAGAGGTCTTGTGCCTTCAGATGCCAGGTGCCCCAGTGGCATGAAAGGCCAGTAACCTCTTCCAGAGAGAGAAAATTCTCCAAGGATTATCTCTGTGAGCTCCCCACCCCCAGCTCACTAGTAGAAGGAGCAGCTGAAACCAAAGAAAAGCTAAAATATTCTGGTTTAAGAAAGGCAGAATAGTTTGGAATTCCAGTACTCAGAGCTCTAGGTTTAAACATTGGCTCTGCCACTCATTCACATTTTAGCCCTGAGCAAATGCTTCTGCTTTATAACCCTCAATGTTCCTCATCTGTAGAACAAGATACTTTACGGCTCCTTCCTCTAAAAGATAAAATAAAATAATGACTGTGAAGCACGCCACATAAGACCTATCCCACAGGAGGTACTCAACAAATGCTAGTGCCCGTCACTGTTTATGTCACTCTTTTCTTGGCTCATCTCTGATTAGAAACATGTGGGAAGTCTCAGTTATTGGCATCAATTTCCCACTTGCAAGCATGCCGACCACAGTGTATATTTAAAACAGAAGTTTTATTAAAAGCGCTAAGATCAATAAGCATTATGTTCTGAAACCAGTGAATTAGTGATGTTAATTGATTTGCCTTTTAGTGTCTCCAAGTGATGGCTTGTAAGTCACCTCCATTTTTATTATACACTGCTGCATTAAAAATAGACTAAAATTAGTGACTTAAAGAGAAAAATTTAACCATTTATCCATGATTCTGTGGGTTGGCCAAGCTCAACTGGGCATGTTTTCTCCACATGGTGTTAGCCAGGGTCACTCCTATAGCTGCCTTCTGCTGGGATCTGGGAAGAACTAGAACATTCTTGTTGGCTTCAGTCACACCTGGTGCTTCAGCTGGGTAGATTGGGCCGTTCTTTTTCTCCATACGGCTTCTTGTCATTTAGTGGTTTACCATGACTTTCATTAAATGGTGGCTGGATCCCAGGAGGGTGAAAACAGAAGCTGAAAGGCCTTTTAAGGTCTAGCATTGGAAGTCTTGCAGCATTACTTCTGCTGCTTCTGTTGATCAAAGCGTGTCAGAGAATGAGCCTAGATTTAAGAGAAGAGGAAATAGACTACTTCTTGATGGGAAGAGCAGCGCACATGTATGGAGATGGGAGGATTGTTGGTGAACATTTTTGCAAACAATCTAATTTTGCAAAGCAATTACTAACTTTGGTTTCTGTTCCAGCATCTTTATTAGAACCATGCAAATCAATGTTACTTGGAGGAACCCAGTTGCTAGTTCTGGCCCTGGCTGCTTCCATTCTCCCCATCTTACTGGCTGTTCCTCCTACCCATGTTCTGTGGTTCTCCCAACACCATTTGCCTCTAAACCATGGCTCTCCATATTCACCTTGGGCTGAGAGTAATGGTGGACATTTCTTTCAAGCACACAGGCCAAATTAAAACTTTTATAACATATTTTTAAAAGAAATAAGTTGACCTGACAGTTCTTGAGACTGCAATGGAATGACATTTAGAGAGTGATGGAAAATATGGGTACATATAGAAAGTCACTAAAAGTGGAACCTACTCTATGTATTTTGAACTTCTCTTATGGAAAAAATCTACATAGCTCCAGCAATACAGTGCCAGGCTAATTAAAATGATGGCCTCCTTACAGCCAGACTCCAGTCCAGGGAGTTTCCTGAGGACACAGCAACTAGAAGCTCCAGGAAAGCTGAAAGAGGAGATGTCTGAAGCCCCTGGGTAGACACTGGGAAAGCGATGCTTACTCCTTTCCTGTCAGGGAGGATGTTGCTAAAAGGAGCCAAAGTGGCAGCTTTTTCTGCAAAATTAGCCTGAAGCTTTCATGTGTGACAGTTAATTGTATGTGTCAACTTGACTGGCCATAGGAGTGACCAGATTAAACATTATTTCTGGATGTGTCTATAAGAATGTCTCTGGATGAGATTAGCATTTGAATCCATAGACTCGGTAAAGCAGATTTTCCTTCCCAGTGTGGGTGGGCATCATCCAATCCATTGAAGGCCTGAATAGAAAAAAAGGCAAAGAAAGAAGGAAATCATCTCTTTTATCCTGCCTAACTGCTTGAACTGGGACATCTCATCTCATCTCATCTCATCTCATCTCATCTCATCTCATCTCATCTCATCTCATCTTCTCTGCCCCTTAGACTGGAATTTAAACCATTATCTCCCTTAGTTCTCAGATCTTCAGACTCAGGTTGAATTGTCCCACTGGCTTTTCCACTTGAAACTTTCCTAACCTAGTGAAGGAAATAGACATACAAGCCCAGGAAGTGCAGAGAGTTCCAAACAAGATGAACCCAAAGAGGCCCACACCAAGACACAATTAAAACACAAAAGTTAAAGCCAAAGAGAGATTCTTAAAAAGCAGCAATTGAAAAGCAATTAGTTACCTACAAGTGAGTTCCCATAAGACTGCTGATTTCTCAACAGAAACTTTGCAGACCAGAAGGGATTGGCAGGAAGTAGCCAAAGCAATGAAAAGTAAAGACCTACAACCAAGATTATTCTACTCAGCAAAGCTGTTTTTTTAGGATCAAAGGATAGAGCTTCCCAGACCAAAAAAAAAAAAAAAAAAAGCTAAAGGTGTTCATCACCACCAGACCAGTGTTATAAGAAATGTTAGAAGAACTTATTTAAGAAGAAGAAAAAGAAAAAAAATGAGTAAAAAAAATAGTAACAACTACGTATCTATCAATAATCTCTATAAATGTAAATGGAGTAAATGCTTCCATCAAAAGATAGGGTGGCTAAATGGATAAGAAGACAAGACCCTTATATATGCTGCCTACAGGAGACTCATTTCAGATCAGAAGACACACAGAGACTTAAGCAACGGGATTGGAAAAGATGTTTTATGAAAATGGAAATTTACAAAAAGCTGGGGTAGCAATATTTAAACCAGAGAAAATAGACTTTAAAACAAAGGCTATAACAAAAGACACAAAAGGACCCAGTAATTTCACTTCTGGGTATTTATGTAAAGAAATCCAAAACACTACTTCACAGGGACAAGTGAATCTATGTATTCATTACAGCATTATTTATAATAGTTAAGATATGAAGGAATCCTGGGTATTCGTCAATGGATAAATGGATAAGGAAGAAGTGGTACATATATAATGGAATATTACTCAGCCACAAAAAAAGAACAAATTTTTGTCATCTGCAACAACATGAATAGACTTAGAGGATATTATGCTGAGTGGAGTAAACCAAATAGAGAAAGACAAATTTCACTTATATGTGGAATATAAAGAACAAAATAAACAAACAAAACAAAAACAAACTCATAAATACAGAAAGCACTTTGATGGTTGCCAGATGGAAGAGGGGATGGAGAAGGTCAAAAAAGGGGAAGGGATTATGAAATATGAATTGATAGTTACAAAACGGTCATGTAGATGTAAAGTATAGCATAGGGACTATAGTCAATAATATTGTAATAACTATGTATGGTGTCAGATAGTTAGATTTTGGGGGGTTATCACTTTGTAAGTTACATAAATGTTTAATCACTATGTTGTACACCTGAAACTGTATATTTTTGAATGCCAACTGTAATTGAAAAATAAAGAGAATATTTTTAAAAAGTGATATGTGAATTTTCAACTGGGGTTAGTGCCCCTAACCCCATGTTGTTCAAGTGTCAACTGTAGTTTTATCTTTAATATGTAATACATGCCTTTTATATTCACCTGGTAATGAGTTATTTATGGACAGTATGATGTAGGAGTCAAGTTTAAAATGTTTTCTCATATCCAAGGATATGAGAGATTATTTCTTGCAAAAATTCTTTTTCCCTCTGCAATGGAATCTTTTGTCAAAAGTGAAGCGTCACTCTATTTGTGAATCTGTTTGGGGCTAGAGAGTTATTCTATTCCCTTGGTCTATTTGATTGTCCTTGAACCAGTTCCTCACTCTTATTAACAAGTGTGGTTTTATAAGTCTTACTTTATGGCAAAGCAATTCTTTCCACCTTGGGTTTTATTTTTTTCCCTACAAAAGTGTCTTGGTCTTTTCTATTTCTTATAAATTTTCAAATATTCTTGCTAAGATCTACAAAAGTCTTTGTAATTTTGATTTGGATTCTCTGATTTTTACATAAATTTGGAAAGAGCTGACATCTTTATAATGTTGAGTCTTCAAGTTCATGAGCATGGCAGACCCTCTCCCGCTCCATTTATTTATTTAGGTGTCTTTTCATTTCCCCTAATAATATTTCTGGTTCTTTCTGCATAAAGCCTTGCATAATTTTCATTAGATTTATTCCTAGGTATTTAATTCTTTTAAAGATATTGTAAATAGGAATCTTTAACAAAATTTTATTTTCTAACTATTTCCTTTTGCTACATAGAAATAAATTGATTTTTGTATATTGGACTTGTATCTGTAAACTTGCTTGTATCTGTAAACTTTTAAGAATTTGTAGGGCTTTTTTTCCTTGCCTCACTGTTCTGGCTAGGACTTCCAGTTGACATTGGCTAGAAATGCTGTTGGCCAGCTAATTGTTATTCACATCTTTCATTCTCTATTTCAGAAGGAAAGCTTTTAACACTTCATCACTAAGTCTGATGTTTGTTGTAGGTTTGTTGCAGATTGACTTTTATCAGGCTAATAAATTCTCTTCTATTCCTACTTTGCTGAATGACTTTTGTTTGCTTATTTTAATGATGAATGGTTCCTGAATTGTATTGCTTTTTAAATTAAGATTATCATGTAAATATTCACCTTTGCTCTGTTAATTTGAATTAGGTTGATTAAAATGCCATTGTTAAACTAATCTTGCTTTCCTGGAACAAATGTATTATTTTTTTATACATCGCTGGTTCCATTGGCTAATATTTTGTTTAGGATTTTTGCTTCTGTGTTCTAAGTGTGTTTGACCTATAGTTTTCTTCTTTCATCATTTTCTTGTCAAGTTTGATATTAAGATTTTGTTGGCCTCATAAAACAAGTTAGGAAACATTGCCTTCCTTTATGCTCTGAAAGAATTTATATGGGATAGGTATTTTTTTCTTTTTCTTTTTGTATGTGACTTGGGCAAATTACTTAAACTATTTATTTTTTTATTCAAAAGTTTATTTTTTCATTTGCAGTTGACATTCAATGTTGTATTAATTTCAGGTATACAGCATAGCAGTTAGACATTTTTATAACTTATAAAATGATCTCCCCAATAAGTCTATTTTCTACCATACATAATTATTACAATATTATTGGCTATATCCTCTATGCTATACTTTACGTCTCCATAACTATTTTGTAACTACCAAATTGTACTTCTTGCTATTTGTACCTTTTTCACCCAGACTCCCAAAATCTCTCCCATTGGCAACCATCAGTTCATTCTCTGTATCTATTGAGTATGTTTCTGAGGGTTTTTTTTTCCCATTTATATTGCTCTTTAGATTACACATGTAACCAAAATCAGATGATATTTATCCTCTGTCTGACTTATTTCACTTAGCATAATATCCTCTAGGTTCATCTATGTTGTCACAAATGGTAAGATTGCATTTTTTATGGTTGAATAATATTCCATTGTGTATGTTTACCACCTCTTCTTTATCTAATTGTCCATGATGAACACTTAGGTTGTTTCCATATCTCAGCTGTTGTAAATAATGCTGCATTGCACACAGAGACACATATATATTTTTAAATTAATGTTTTAGATTTCTTTGGGCAAATACTCAGAAGTAGAATTTCTGGGTCATATGGTAGTTCTATTTTTAATTTTGAGTGACATTTATACTGTTTTCCATAGTGGCTGTACCAATTTGCAATCCTACAAACAATGCATGAGGATTCCCTTTTCTCTACATCCCCACCAACATTGTTGTTTGTTGATTAATTGATAACAGTCATTTTGAGAGATGTGAGGTGACATCTTATTGTGATTTAAATTTGTATTTCTCTGATGATTAATGATGTTGAGGATCTTTTCATATGTCTATTGGTCATCTGTATATTTTCTTTGAAAAAATGCCTATTCAGCTCCTTTGACTATTTTTTAATTGAATTGGTTTTTTTTTTCCCTTTTGGTTCTGAGTTGTATGAGTTTATATATATTAGATATCAAACCCCTATTGGATATATTATTGGCAAATATTGTCTCCCTGCAGGTAGTTTTTTTTTTTTTTGGTTTTGTTGACGGATTTTTTTGCTATGCAAAACATTTTTAGATTAATGTTGTACAATTGATTTATTTATTTTTTGTTTTTTTTGCCCAAGGAGATACATAATAAAAAATGACTCAAAGCAATGCTAGAGAGTTTACTGGCTATGTTTTTTTCTAAGAGTTTATGGTTTGGGGTCTTACATTTAAATCTTTAATTTGTTTTGAGTTTATTCTTGTATATGGTATAAGAATATAGTCCACTTTCATTTTGGGGTATATATCTGCCCAGTTTTCCCACCAGCCTTTGTTGAATAGACTACCTTTACCCCAGTGCATATTCTTGCCCCTCTTTTGTAACAAATTAATTAACTATATAAGTGTGGAGATATTCTGGGCTCTCTGCTCTGTTCCATTGATCTACATGTCTGTTTTTATGCCAGTACCATGCTGTTTTGATGACTATGACCTTATAGAATAGTTTGTTATCAGATAGTGTGATATCTTAGACTTTGTTCTTTCTCAAGTTGCTGTGACTATTTGGGGTCTTTTTTTGGATCAATATAAATTTTAGGATTATTTGTTCTAGTTTTGTGAAAAATGCCACTGCTATTTCGATAGGAATTGAATTGAGTTTAGATTGCTTTGAGTAGTATGGACATTTTAATGATGTTAATTCTTCCCTTCCATGAGCATGATATATACTTTCATTTATTTGTATCTTCTTCAATTTCTTCAATGTCTTATAATCTACTGAATATAGGTCTTTTACTTTCTTAGTTAAATTTATTCCTAGGTATTTGGTTTTTGATGCAATTGGAAATGGGATTGTTTTCTTAATTTCTCTTTCTGGTAGTTCATTATTGGTGTATAAAAAATCTAACAAATTTCTAAGTATTAATTTTGTATCCCGCTACTTTACTAAATTATTTATCAGTTCTAATAGTATTTTTTTTTGGTGAAATATTCAGAGTTCTTTACATATGGTATTATGTCATCTTAAAATAGCAGCAGTTTTACTTCTTCCTTTCCAATTTGGATGCATTTTATTTATTTATTTAGTTACTTACTTACTTACTTACTTACTCACTCACTCACTCACTCACTCACTCACTCACTCACTCACTCACTCTGATTGTTGTGGCTAGGACTTCCAATACTATGTTGAATAAGGAAGGTTGAAAGTGAACATCCTTATCTTGCTCCTGGTATTAAGAAATCACTTTTAACTCCTCCATTGAGTTTAATATTTGCTGTGGTTTTGTCACATATGACATTTATTATGTTGGGTTATGTTACCTCTATTCCATCTTTACTGAGAGTTTTTATCATAAATAGTAGCTGGATACTGCATCTATTGATATGCATATGATTTTTATCTTTACTTTTGTTTACATGGTGAGTCACGTTAATTAATTTATAGATATTGAACGAAACTTGCATCCTGGCAATAAATCTTACTTGAACGTGGTGTATAATATTTTTAATGTATTGCTGAATTCAGTTTGTTAATATTTTGTTGAAGATTTTTGCATATATATTTATCAAACATATTGCCTATAATTTTCTTTTTCCATAATGCCTAGGTGTGGTTTGGGGGTTTTGGAATCAGCGTAATGCTAGCCTCATAAAATGAGCTTGGGAGCTTTCCCTCTTCTTGAATTTTGGGAATAGTTTGAGAAAGATAAGTGTTACTTCTTATTTGAATGTTTGGCGAAGATCACCTATGAAGCCATCCAGTCACAGACTTTTGTTTGTTGGAATTTTTTCATTACTTATTCAATTTTGTTAGTAGTTATCGTTCTGTTCAGATATTCCATTTCTTTTGATAAAGTCTTGGAATGCTATATGTTTCTAAGAATTTATTCATTCCAGATTGTCCAATTTGTTGGCATATAATCATTTGTAGTATTTTCTTATAATTATTTTTATTTCTGTGGTGTCAGTTGTCATTTCTCTGCTTTCGTTTCTAATTTTATTTATTTGGGTCCTCTCTTTTTTTCTTGATGAGTATGGTTAATGATTTATCAATTTTGTTTATATTTTCAATGAATCAGTTCTTGGTCTCATTGATCAGTTGTATTGTTGTTTTTTTTATTTAAGACTCTATTTCATTTATTTATGTTCTAATCTTCATTATTTCCTTTCTTCTACTAATTTTGGGCTTTGTTTGCTGTTCTTTTTCTTGTTCTTTTAAGTATTTGTTAGATTGTTTATTTGATTTTTTTTCTTGAATTTCTTGTATTGCTATAAGTTGCTCTTAGAACTGCTTTCTCTGTGAACCATAGATATGGGGTCATTGTGTTTTCATTTTAATTTGTCTTAAGGTAGTTTTTGATTTGCTTTTTGATTTTGTTGTTAATCCAATGCTTGTTTAGTAGCATGTTATTTAGCCTTCATGTGTTTGTGTGTTTTTCAGTTTCCTCTTGTAATTGATTTCTAGTTTTATGTCATTGTGGTTGAAGAAGATACTTGGTATGATTTCAATCTTAAATTTATTGAGATATGTTTTGTGGTCTAACACAGGGTCTATCCTGAAATATGTTCCATGTGCACGTGAAAAGAATGTATATTTTACTGCTTCAGAGTGAAATGCTCTAAAAATATCAATTAAATCTATCTAGTCTAATAAGTCATTGAAGGCCACTATTTTTTTTTTTTTGATTTTCTGTCTGAATGATCTATTCATTGATGTCATTGGGGTGTTAAAATCCCCTATAGTACTACTGTCAATGTCTTTCTTTATGTCAGTCAATATTTGGTTTATAAATTTAGGTGTTTCTACATTGGGTGCATAAATGTTTACAAGGGTTATATCCTCTTGTAGGATCAATTTCTTGAAATGTCTTTCTTTGTCTCTTAAAGTAGACTTTGTTTTAAAGTCTATATTGTCTGATATAGGTATTGCTATATCAGCTATTTTTTGTTTTTCGATTTTGGTGAAATATCTTTTTCCATCCCTTTACTTTTAATCTCTGTGTGCCTTGCAATCAGAAATGGGTCTCTTGTAGACACCATATGTATAGGGTTTTTTCTTATTCATTTGGTTACCCTATATCTATGATTACAGCATTTAATCTACTTCCATTTAAAATCATTATTGATAGGTATGTAGTTATTGACATTTTGTTATTTATGTTCTTTTTTTCCCCCCTTCTCAAAGAAATCTCTTTATCATTTCTTGTGATAGTGGTTTGGTACTGATGAACTTCTTCAGCTTTTTCCTGTCTGGGAAACTTTTATTTCTCTTTTGATTCTAAATGATAACCTTGCTGGACAGTATAGATTTTGTTGTGAGTCCTTGCTTTTCATCAGTTTGGTTATTTCCTGCCAATCCCTTCTGCCTGCAAAAGTGCAATTGAGAAATCAGTGGACAGTCTTATGGGAGTTCCCTTGTAGGTAGCTAACTGTTTCTTTCTTGCTGCTTTTAATATCCTCTCTTTGTCTTCACCCTTTGGTGCTTTAATTATGATGTATCATGGTGTGGGCCTCTTCGAGTCTTTTTTAAAACTCTCTATGCCTCCTGGGCTTCTTCCTTCACTGAGTTAGGGAAGTTATCTATTATTATTTCTTCAAATAGGTTTTCTATTTCTTGCTTTCTTTCTTTTCTTTCTGGTACCCATATGATATAATGTTGGTGTGCTTTATGCTGTCCAAAGGTCACTTAAACTGCACTCATTTTTTTTTTAATTTCTTATTTCTTTGCTGTTCTAAATGGGTCTTTTCTGCTACCTTTTTTTCCCCCAAATCTCTGATTTGATTCTCTGCTTCATCTATTTGCTATTGATTTCCTCTAATGTATTCTTCATTTCATTTATTGTATTCTTTATTTTTGATTGGTTCTTTTTTATGGTTTCCATGTCCTTTGTTATGTTTACTTTCTTTGTTGACATTCTCACTGAGTTAATTTATTCTTTCCTTAAGTTCATCAAGCATCCTTATAACCAGGGTTTGGAACTCTATATCTGGCAGATGGCTTGTCTTCATTTTGTTTCGTTCTTTTTCTGGAATTTTCTCTTTTTACTTCATCTGAGACACATTTCTTTGTCTCCTCATTTTGGCTTCCTTTCTGTGTTTGTTTGTATTAGGTAGATCTGCTCTGTCTCCCAGTCTTGGCAGGGTGGCCTTATGTAGTAGGTGTCCACTAGGGCCCAGTGACACAGTCTCACTGCTCATCTGTGCCAAGTGCTTCAGGACTGTCCCTTGTGTGGGTTGTGTGTTCCCTCCTTTTGTAGTTGATCTGTGATTACTATTGGCATGTCAGTGAATGGGGTTGACCCTCAGGGTGACTGGCTTTGAAGAACAGCCAAAATCACAGTGAGAGCTGACCCTATGAAGTGAGATTTTCCCGGCAGGGCTCTGGTGCCTGCCAAGATACTTCTCTGTGTGTGACATTTATGGAGCTAATCAGATTATGCTCTGTTCTGGTCTAAAACCAATCACCAGGTAGATTAATTCTGGGGCTACCTGGTAGGAGTTGCAAAGTGATCCACAGTTGGCAGCTGCCTGGAAACATGTGGGAAAGGCCACACTGTGACCAGAGGCTGGCTGCCATCTTTGCCAGTCCTGAGTCCACTCAGCAAAAGGCACAATTGGGCACACTGAGGACAGCTGCTGCCTTCCCAGGGTCTGAAGACCTTGGAGAGTTTTTAAGAAGGTTTGCAGCATGGGCAGAGGTCGGTTGCCCACAAGACACAGTCACAGCAGGAGCTAAAGGTGGTGCATGAATTGGATGGTGGAATCTTAGGAAGTCAACAAAATGAAGCAAGCAGTGTTTATCAGTTTAATGTAGATTCAGGTTTGGCACCTGCCTGCCCCTTCATGCTGTTTGGAGGGAGAGTTAAACAAAGGGACAATGGCAGACCTCACCCTGAAGCCATACAATTCAGTTTCTTCTAGTATATATCTGGCAACTTTTGATATGTTTTCTCTTTGCTGAAGCTTAGGATAATGTTTGCAAGCAAGTGAGTCTGTACACAGGTGCTTTAATAGGATGTCTGGATTTTCAGTGCCTTTGGTCTCAAAGGCTCTTGTGGGAACTCCTCTTCCCTGCACTGGGGCCCTGGGCTGGGGAGCCTGGTGTGGGGTTGAGACACCTCACTTTTCAGAGGGACCTCTGCAGTCAAGATATACTTCCCAGTTCTCAAATGCTACATGTAGGTGTGTGACCAGCCCATTTCACACCTCCATTCCTCCTGTTAGTCTCAATGTGGCTTCTTCTTTATATCCCTAGTTTTAGGAGCTCTGTTTGACTAGTCTTCAGATGGTTCTCCAGGTTGATTGTTGTGTAATTTAGTTATAATTTTGATGTGGTCACAAGAGAAGGTGAGCACAGCATTAATCTACTCCACCATCTTGACCAGAACTCTGTAACTCTTTTCAAAGTACCCACTCATGGCTTGTTTATCCTCTCCATTTTAGGGTTGTTTCTAAATCTTTCATTTTTGCCTTTATTGTTCTTTATTGTTTTCTTCATCTTACTTTATTAGATTTTAATTTGCTAAGATTTATTTTTCTAACCTGTTAGGGTGATTGCTGATTTTTAAAAATCCTTTTTCATTTTTTAATAAATTTATTTAAATTCTAAATTTCCCTTTAAGCATTTCTGTAGCTGTGTTCCACACACTTTTGTTATGTCATATTCTTATTATCTTGTAATTAAAATGTTGTCTAATTTCAGTTGATTAATTTTTGACCTACAGATTATTTAAAAGTATATTTTAAAAGTACATATAGCAAGTTTTGTTATCTTTTAATTTTTAGCTGGATTCCTCTCTTAGGGTATGCATACAAATTTTTAATTTTTGAAATTTATTGAATCTTGTTTTGTGGCCCAGTATAGGACCAGCTTAGCAAACATTTTGTAATTATTGGAAAATTATTCATCTTGAGTACAGTGTTCTGTTTAGATTAAAATCTGCACTTTATATTGTTAAAATAGCTCATATTTTTTTCTGATTTTTTGTCACTTTTCAATAAATTACTGAAAGAAGTGAGCTAAAATCTAGACTATGATTTTGATTTATGTATTTCATTTTTCTTCTTAATTGCTCTTTCAAATATTTTGAGGTTAGATGCATATATGTTTAGAAAAATATATGTATATATGTAATTTTTTAACAAATATTTTTTTGCAATCTGTGGCTTGTCTTTATATTTTCTTAATGGTATCTTTGATTAGCAAATAAAAGTCAAATTTATTATTTTTTCTTTTATGTACCAACAAGAAATTCACAAAAACATTGTCTTATGTCTTCCTTTAAAAGTTCTATAGTTTTCATTTTTATATTTAAGTCTGTAACCCAGCTCAAATTAAATTTTGTGCATTAGAGAAATTGTGTTATGAGTCAATGTTAAATATTTTTCAGTATGGATAGTCAACTATTCCATTATCATATGTTGAAAGGACTATACTTGCCTTGCACCTTTGTCAAAAATCAATTAAATGTAAAGTATGGATCTATTTCTGGACTCTATTCTGTTCTATTGATTTCCTTGTGTATTCTAATACAAATATCAGACTTTCTTGATGCTGTAACTTTGTATTGAAAACAGTTTACTGTATAGATTATTGTATCTTAAATCCTGGAAACAGGTAAGTCCTCTCCTAATAAGAGTTGGAGTCTATTCATCCATCTCTGGAATCTGTGTGGACCTGTGACTACTTTGACTAACCCCATATTACAGAAGTGTTTCCCTGTGACTTCTGAGACTAGGTCAGAAGGAGTATTGTTTCTACATTGGTGTCTTGAAAATCTCACTCTGGAATAAGCCAGAAATCATGCAAACAATCTAGCTACCCTGATATCACCACGTTGTGAGGAAGCCCAAGCTAATCATATGAAAAAGATGTGCAGTGAGACACCTGATAAGCATGGCAATTCCAGCTGTTCCTGTCCAGACCCCACACAGCTGACTGAAGTAATTAATATTCAGACAACTTAAGTTCTAGCCATATCAGATTGCAACTTCAAGAAAGGTTTTGAGCAAGAACAGCCCAGCTGAGCCAATGTAACCCATAGAACTGTGAAAAATATTCAATTGTTATTTGGTTGAACTAAGTTTTCACATAATGGGTAATATAGAAATAGATACCTAGAACAAAAGAATTTTTTAAAAAGAACATAGGTTTTGAAGGTCAGAAAGACCTGAACACAAATTTTTCTTGTGTTTGTGCAAACACAGGTGAAATTACCAGGCTAGGGACTAAACAACTTATATGCATTTTTTTTTATTATTTAATATTTTTAAACACCTACTAAGACAGGGAGTATGCTTAGGAGATACAAATGTGATTATAACATAGACCCTCTTCTCAAGGAATTTACAGAGCAGTGAGGGAATATAAACATGTTTAATACAAAGACAGTTGATGACATTGCTGTTAGTAGAAATCACTTTGTGGCAAATTCCTAAAAAAAATCTTTGCTAATCTGGATTCACACTAACTTAATATGTACAAAATATCAGGTAATGAATACAGCCCACCTAGCTTCTTTTTTTGTACTGGCTACTAGGAAGGTCAGAATTGATGGTGAGAAGAGTCAACCACAGTTATTTGTATTGTCTTTTCTCTCCTTCTTCAACATGATTTTCAATTTTCAATTTATAATTTAACAGTATCTCATTGTAATGTTGTAAATTCTTTTGAGAGAAAGCTGGGATAAAATTGCAAATAAAATATATATCAGAAAGCTAGTTGATCGATTCAAGTTGAGAGCATAGTTTGTGATCAATCTGTGTTGTTCCACTTCTTGTTTTTGTAGTTGAGACAGCCTCTGCTGAGAACTTGTTTTAACTATGACCACTACCATTACAACTACAACTATTACTAATACTACTAACCATAGTTAGTAGTTACTGAAACATAGTATACCAAGCTCTGTGTTAAGTACTTAAATGAATCAGTTCATTTCATTTTTAAAATTATCTTGTGATGTAGGTGTTAATTTTACCTCAATTTTAGAAATGGGAACACTGAGACATGGAGAGGTTGAGTCACTCTCCCAGGTAGTGCTGACAGTCATGTCAAAAGCAACTCCATGCCATAGCCCATGAGCTTCAGTATTAAGCTTTTGTGCACATGGGTCCATGGAGAAGGTGGTTGAATAAACTTCAATGATGACCACATCTGGCCTAACCCTTTTTTTTTATTCAAAGGTTTTACCTGATAAGGCCCAGGGGATGAGCTAACTAAGGTCACCCATATTCACTACTCCCTGTACGTGGAATCTCATCTTCACAAACATTTGTATGCCTGGATCCTAAATCTAAGGCAAATATACACAAAATAGATTGTGTCTGTGTTTATCATGATCAGAGGAAACTTGAGAATGGACAAAAGAGAGAAGTTAAATTATGGCAATTATTTCAAAATGTTTGATACATTAGCAAAGATGTTCAAAGCATGTGTCCTTGACATCACTGAAACCCCCTTCCTTAAAAACTCAAAGAAATATTTCTCTAACAGAGAAAATAATAACATTGTAACAGGAAAGAGAGGGAGATATACATGATCAGAAGCAGAAATGGAACTAACATGTATTAAATACCAGTATATACCAGACTTTTTGCATGCATTATCTCATTCACTCATGTGAAGTAGGTATTTATGGCTAACTGAATGCCACAGGAAACCCTGGAGTATGGTGCCTTTCACTGCTCAATTAAGAACATTGGCAGGTGTGTATCCTTTGTGGGATTTGGTTTCCTCATTTATAAAATAACAATAAAACTTACTTCATAGTGTCAGTGTAAAGATTAAATAAGATAATCTATGTATAGCACTTTGTAGGGACATGATGAATTTTAAGAACTATTATTACTATATCAAATGATGAGTCTCAGTAGGGAGAACACAATATTCCCTTGTATGGGGAGGGGTGGCTGGAGAGAGGAGGAAGTGGGTCCAGGAAAAGTGAGTGTTTGGGGGCTTAAGAGATCGAGTACAGTTGGCAGTGCTTGGGTAGCTGGCACCTCGAAAGTGATGGGTGGACTTTTGTATTCCAAATTGAAAGTTATTTTGATGGTGGATCTTTGGAAACATAGTGGAGTGAGAGACATTCCAAGATCTCTCCCCTTGAAACAATAATAAGCTGAACATCTCAAACCCAACAAAAAACACCCAAACTGGACACCAGCACATCTGAGCATGGGATCTGCACATAAGAGCTACCACAGAACAGAATCCCAGGTGTCGGGCGGTAAGCTGGGAGTAATAAAGAAACTGCCTCTCAGAAGCACTGGAGCTTCCTGCAGTGGGAGGATGGGGAGGCTAGTGGGAGGGGAGGAGGAGTGGTGAGTTCCTGCAGTGAGCTTCCTGAACATTCCTGCCTGGATAGCTGTGAGCTCCCTGTGGCTGGCTGGCTGCAGGGCCCAGTCATCAGGGCAGAAAGCAAAGTAGCAGGATGGGACTGCGAATGAACAACAGCTAATTTTTGCTGGCCACAGTTGCAAAACCAGGGCTGAGCCGCAGCCCCCAATCCCCAACCCAGAGGGCCCCTCCCCCAATACCCTCTAAGGCTGATCACCACTGGAGCCCCAGAGGAATCTGAGCAAATGCTGCCAAGACTGTCACTAACACTAACAGGGACTGAAATTGAGGGGAGCAAGTGTGATTAAATATCTATAAGAAAATTAAAAAAGCATTATTAAGACTTTATAAAAAGCAAGAATCCAAGAGGCTTAGACACCACCTACTGGAAACCAAAAGAAAAATGCCTTCTTTGCAACAGGCTAAAGAGAGACCTTTATATAATAAATCTTTCTGGAAAAAACAGCAGAATACATTTCCATTAATGCTCAGGTGGAGAAATAGTTCATTAAACACCATCTCAGAAAGAAAGAAAAATCTCTAGAAAATAAGTTTACAGACATAAAAGTATGTGACTTAAATGACAGAGAATTCAGGATGGTACTTCTGAAAAAACTTAATGAGATCCAAAACAATTCAAATCAACAATTTCAGAAATTGAAAAAACAACTAGATAAACAGAGCAAGGAGACTGACCCCTGAAAAATAACCAAATAAAACTTCTGGAGATAAAAACACACTGCAAGAGTTGTAAAATATAAAAGTAAGCTTGGGAATAAGAGTCAATCAAATGGAGGAAGGATCAGTAATATTGAAGACAGAAATCTAGAAATAAACCAGAAGGAATAAGAGAGAAACCGAAAAATAAAAAATAATGAAAGAGAAATTCAAGAACTAGCTGATATCACCAGGAGAGAGAACATAATAATAATGGGCATTATTGAAGGCAAGGAAAAGGAATAGGGACTAGAAAGCATTTTCAGACAAAGAGTTGAAGACAATTTCCCAAATCTAAAGAATGAGCTGGAGTTTAAAATTCAAGACGTCAATAGAACACCCAGTTATCTCAGCCCAAAAAAGCCTTCACCAAGACACACTGTATTAAAATTAGCAAAAATTAATGACAAAGACAGACTTTACAGGGCATCCAGGGAGAAGAAAATGGTAACTTATAAAGGAAAACCCATTAGATTATCCTCGGACTTCTCAGCACAGACATCACAAGCCAGAAAAAAATGAAATCAAATATTTAAACTATTAAGTGAAAAGAACTACCAGCCTAGAATAATGTATCCAGATAAGCTCTCCTTTAGATATGAAGAAGAAATTAAGACCCCTCCAGACATTCAAAAATTGAGGCGATTCTCTTCTATGAGGCTCGTACTACAGGAGATACTGAAAGGGGTCAGTTCACCTAAAACAAAATGACAAAAAAAAAAAAAAAAAGCTATAATTAGTAGTAAAGTGACTATCAGGCAAATAGAAGCAGAAGAGTACAACCCTTACTAAGAACAGGGCTTTATAAGCTTAAATGATAAGAAGAGAATTGCTATAGCAAGATGGTAATGAACACTCAGCATACTAGGAACAAATGAGATAACAATGACTGAAAAGGAAGGGATTCAAAGATCCGGATTTTCAAAGGAGAATTGAGACAAGGTATGCACAGAAGAAAATGGATAACTGAATATATATATAACTATCCTTTGGTAACCAAATGCCAAAGATTCAGAACCATTTTATATAACATAAAACAAGAAGGACCAGAGGGAAAACCCACAAAAGCCAACCAAAATAAAGAAAACAGAAGCACAAAGACAAGGAAGCAATGGAAACACCAAGCTACCAGAAAGAAAAAGATAAAATAGGTATAAGAAGGCCTCATATTTCAATAATCAATCTAAATGTAAATAGATAGAACTCACCAATAAAAAGGCATAGAATTGCAGAATGAATCAGAAAACAAAACCCAAACATATGCTGCCTTCAGAAGACACATCTCAGCTCCAAAGATAAAACAGACTCAAAGTAAAAGGGTGAGAAATGTTATTTCAAGCAAATGGCATTCAGAGAAAAGCAGTAGTAGCAGTACTAATATCGAATAAAATGACTTCAAAATAAAAAAAGCAAAGAAAGATACTGAGGGATACTTCATAATGATAAAGGGAATCATGTACCAACAAGATATAACACTTATTAATATCTATGCTCCCAATTAGAGAGTCCTGAAATATGTAAAGCAATTACTAACAAAAGTAAGGGAGAAACAGACCAAAACACTATCATAGTAGGAGATCTAAATACCCCACTGTCAGATATGAACAGATTATTTAAACAGAAAATCAATAAGGAAATAACATCCTTAAATGGCACATTAGACCAATTGGACATGGTTGACATTTACAGAACATTCCATCTCAAAACAGTTACTTAAAGTCTTCTCTAGTACACATGGAACATTCTCAAGAATCAACTACATACTGGGACATGGAAGTAGTCTCAAATATAAGAGGGTTGAAATCATACCAAACATATTCTCTGATCATAACGCTTTGAAACTGGAGATCAACTGCAGAAAGAAATCAGAAAGAACTAGAAATACATGGAGATTAAACAACATGCTACTAAAGAATAACTGGGTCAGAGAAGAAATAAAAAGAGAACTCAAGAGATACATAGAAATGAATGATAATGATAGTACAACATATCAAAACTTTTGGGACATGGCAAAAGTGGTCATAAGAGGAAAGTTCATATCATTACAGGCCTATCTCTAAAAACAAGAACAAGCCCAAATAAACAACCTAATGCTTCATCTTAAAAAACTAGAAAATGAAAAACAAATGAAGTCTAAAGTCAGAAGAAGGAAAGAAATCATCAAAATTAGAGGAGAAATAAGTGAAATTGAAAATAAATAAAAAAAACAATAGATAAAATAAATGCAACAGAGCTGGTTCTTTGAGAAGGTTAATAAAATTGACCAATCCCTGACTAGACTCACTCAGGAAAAAAGAGAGAGGACACAAATAAACACAATCAGGGCTGAAAGAGAAGAAATTATGACTGACGTTACAGGAATACAAAGGATCATACGAGAATACTATGAAAAAGTATATACAACAAATTTAATAACCTAGAAGAAATGCACATACTTAGAGAAGTACAAACTTCCTAGACTGAATCAAGAAGATCTGGAAAATCTAAATACACTGATCAGCAGTATGGAAATTGAAACAATCATCAAAACCTACCAAGAAGTCAAAGTCCAGGACCACATGGCTTCACCAGTGAATTCTACCAAACATTCAAAGAAGATTTAATACCTATTCTTCTCAAACTCTTCCAAAATATCGAAGAGGAGGCAATGCTTCTCAACTCATTTTATGAAGCCACTATTATTCTGATACTAAAACCTGGTAAAGATAATGCACAAAAAGAAAACTACAGACCAATATCTCTCATGAACACAAATGCAAAAATCCTAAATGATACTAGCAAACTGAACACAGGAACATATTAAAAAGATCATGCACCACAATTAAGTAGGCACAGGGATGGTTCAACATACACAAATAGATTAATGTAATACACCACATAAACAAATTAAAAAATAAGAATCACATGATCATATCAATAGATGCAGAAAAAGCTTTCAACAAGATACAGCATTGATTTATGATCAAACAATAAGATTGGTATAGAAGAAAATTACCTTAACATAATAAAGGCCATGTATAACAAACCCTCAGCCAACATTATACTTAATAGTGAAGAACTAAAAACCTTCCCTCAGATCAGGAACAAGGCAAGGCTGTTCACTATTGCCACTGTTATTCAATATAACATTGGAGGCCCTAGTGAGTGCAATCAGACAAGAGAAAGATATAAAAGACATCCAAATAGGAAATGAAGACGTCAAACTGTCAATATTTGTGGATAACATAATTGCCTATATGGAAAACCCTAAAGACTCCACAAGAACACTACTAGAAACAATAAGCAAATACAGTAAAGCCTCTGCATACAAAATCAATGTTCAAAAATGCAGTGTTCCTATACTCGAATAATGAAGCGACAGAAAAAGAAGAGAAGAAAATAATTTATTTTGCAATTGCAAGAAAAAGAATAAAATACCTAGGAATAAATTTAATGAAACAAGTGAAGGACCTATATAATATAAACTGCAAGACCCTATTAAAAGAAATCAAAGAAGATACAAAGAAATTGAAAGATATTCCATGTTCTTGGATTGGAAGAATCAACATAGTTAAAATGACCACATTACCTAAAGCATTATATGGATTTAATGCAATCCCTATTAAAATATCATTGGCATTTTTTAAAGAAATAGAACAAAATATCATCAGATTTGTATGGAAGCAAAAAAAAAAAAAAAAAAAAACCCGCATTGCCAAAGCCATCCTGAGAAAAAGGAACAAGCCTGGAGGCATCACTCTGCTCAACCTCAAATTATACTACAAAGTAACAGTTACTGAAATGGCATGGTATCGGGGAAACAGACACATGGACCAGTGGAACAGATTCAAGAGTCCAGAAGTAAACCCATATTTGTATGGGCAAATAATTTTTGACAAAGAAGCAAAAGACATACAGTAGAGAAAGGAAAGAGTCTAATAAATAGTGATGGGAAAACTGGAAAGCCACCTGCAAAAGAATTAAACTAGACTGTTGTCTATTACCATATGCAAAAATTAACTCAAAATGGATTAAGGACCTAAATATAAGATCTGAAACAATAAAATGCATAGAAGAAAACATAGGAACTAAACTCAAGGACCTTGGACTTAAAGAGGATTTTATGAATTTGACCTCAAAAGCAAGGAAAGTAAAGACTGAAATAAATGAATGGGATTGCATCAAACTAAAAAGCTTCTGCTTAGCAAAATAAATGTTCAACAAGGTAAAGAGAGAACCATCCAAATGGGAAAATATATTTGCAAGCAACACCTCTGATAAGGGCCTAATATCCAAAATATACAAAAAACTCATATGACTCAACAACAACAACAACAAAATAATCCAGTCAAAAAATGGGCAGACCTCTTTAAGCCATTTCTCCCCAGAGGATTTAGAAATATCCAACAAATATATGAAAAGATACTCAACATCACTAGCTATTGGGGAAATGCAAATCAAAACTAAAATTAAATACCATCTCATACCTGTTAAAATAGCTATAATCAACAGGACAAGTAATAACAAATGTTGGAGAGGATGTGAAGGAGTCCTTATGCACTGCTGGTGGGACTGCGAATGGTACAGCCACTATGGAAAAAAGTATGGAGGTTCCTCAAAAAGCTAAGAATTGATCTACCATTTGATCTAGCAATTCTTCTACTGGATCTTTACCTCAAAGACTTGAAAACCCATATTCAAAAAGATATTTGCACACCAATGTTCATAGCAGCATTATTCATAGTGGCCAGGACATGGAAGCAACCAAAGTGTCCTATGATAGATGACTGGATAAAGAAGCTGTGGTACATATATACAATGGAATGTTACTCAACCATAAGAAGAGATTAAATACTGCCATTTGCGACAACCTGAATGGACCTCAAGATAATCATGCTAAGCGAAATAAGCCAGATAGAAAAAGTTGAAAATCACATGATATCACTTATATGTGGGATATAAACCTAAAAGCAACAAACAAGCAGGACAAACAAACAGAGACTCATGGACTTGAACTATAGGCTAGTGGTTATCAGAGGACTATAGATTAGTGGTTACTAGTGGGGTGGGGGAGGAGGGGGGAAGTAGACGGGTAAAGGCGGTCAAATATGGGTTTTAGAGGAAGGGTGAAATGAGTAAAGGGAATCAAATATATGGCAGCTGAAGGAAACTGGACTTTGGGTGGCAAACACACAATAGAATATACAGATGTCAAATGATAATGTACTCCTGGAAATTATATAATTATATTAACCAATGTTATCCCAATAAATTTAATTAAAAATCTTTAAAAAATAAAAAAGTAAAAAATAAAGAAAGAATGTAATTTTGGTAACATTTACTTGTGGTTTTCTCTTTTTGAAAAAATCTATACTTGTCAAATAATATGTATGTCAATCCTATAACAGCTTCATCTAGAATTTGTACTGCTTTGTCTCTGTGATTAGTTGAAATGTTATTAGTCTGATATTGCATACTAATTCCAATTTTAAAACTTTTACCATTTTCTTACAACTTTTTTGTTCTTGTTGTCCTCAACTGAACCAAAAAGCACCCAGAAACAACTGAGCTAACTCAATATTTAATTTTACATCTGGCTGCTCTGGTATTTAATGGTAAAAAGAACTGGTATGGGTTGTCTAATTCATTTTCTATAGTTTCTAATGGAAAAAAAGAGTTTAGACCCTAGGACACCCCTGGTCTTTATTTCCTTGGCTCATGCCCCAAGGGGATATGAAGATAAGGTCATCCTCCTAGGAGCCAGCAAAAAGGAATGGAAAGTGAGCCAGCCTGTGCATGAATGCAGACACCGGTTCCATCCTGCCTGATCCGCTTTGGCTGGATGACTTTGGGCACATCCTTTTCCTCCTCTGAGCTTCAATTAGTTTCCTTTCTGTAAAACTAGAAAGTAAGAATTCCTGATTTAATGTTTTCCAAGCTCTACAACTTAGTGTTTTGGTGTTCATTTGCAGAAGAGTCTGGTCCAGCTGGGCAAGCTGTCTGCTCCATCAGGCAGGTTTGGAACTGTTTCCCAAGGGAGGAAATATGCAGCTTGAATGGTGGCAGAGAAATCTCCTGGAGCAGGGCTTGGCATTATAGTCAGATGGCACAGGCTGAGAATGAGTGGGAGGTGGGTCTGGGAAGGGACTCAGTAGAAAGATCTGGTAGGGGAGGTGTTCGGGGACAGAAAAGAAAGAAGATAATGACGCAAAGAAGGTACTATCAAAATGCTTTTAGTAAAATGCTCAGGATCTTGGGGAAGGCATCTTGGATTGACCTACTACAAGAGAAATGTCCCAGAGGGAGAAGGAAATGTGACCTTAAATCAAAGAGTAGAGACAAGGCTGGTAAGGGTGGTGGGTGATCACAGGAGGCAGAATCTCCAGGATGCTCAGCAAAGCCTTGAACAAGTGATTTCTTCTCTCCAGGCTTCCAATTTTACATCTATACAATAAAGCAGATAATACTCCAATATTTCACTTCCGACCTGGGAGTCCAGGGGCATGGGGATGAGTCACTGCGGCTACGTGGTGAGTGCAGGGCACATTACTTGGCTTAGGTGACCTTTTAACAAATGGCCTCTATATTTTATTTGGCCAGAAAGAGCTCATAATAGAGGAGAAGGGTAATTGAAACTAAGTCTGGAGTCCTAAGTAGGGATCTAGGGGTCCTTAGGATGGTAGGATTGCAGGTTTCCTAGTCTTACAGAGAAGAGAGGTTTTCTGAGGGTCAGAAGCAAAGCCTATGATAGATCAGTAATACCCCTCAGACTCCAGAGTGCTAGAAGAGCAGGGAGCAATAAAGACCAAGACTGAATTTCCTGCAAGCCAGTGTTTGGGGATCAGGAGGACGGTGAAGTCAGATTTAAAGAGAATAAAAGTGTGACTATCTTGCACACCTGAACTTGTGGGTAAGACTCATACCCACATATGTTATTTCAACATATGGTATTATTGTGTGGAAAGAAGGAAAAAATAAATCCAGAAATGATGAACTTCAGAGAAGTGGAATAAAATTTCAATTTGAGTTTTATACCAGAAGAGATGAGAAAGGCAAATTTTTTACAAAAAGTACGTGTCCATTTAGCTCTCTCATACATGATCCTTGGGGCCTCAGCTTTGGGAAGTCAGGGCTTTGGAGGAGCAGGATTTTTTTTCTCACTAGAACTAGAGGCTGAGCTCCAAACAGTCCCCTGCCATGGGAAAAATGTGGCCCCTGTCTCTAGGCTCATTTGGGGAATCTTTCCCACCCTCCTGTGCTGGACTAACCCTGCCAGTGCCTTTTTTACTTACACCAGGATCTTGGGAAACAAACACACCCACCACCCAGGCTTTCCAGGGCAGGGGGTGAGCTTATAAGCACAAATAATAATGTATCAAGGAGAGGTCTAAAGCTTGCTGGGTGACAGAGGATGGTTGGAAAAGCAGGAAAGGGCCTGAATATAAAAGCTGAACATGACAAGAAGTATATAAGAAAGGAGATAATCACAATGCATAGAGAGCGAGAAATAGAGACCAAAGAAAGTTTATTGCTAACTTGGGAAGCAGAGGGAAAAGGACTGTTTGGCAGAGATTAGAACTAACATGTAGCCCGAGACCCCAGAAAAACAAACTACAGTTAATCTTAGTGCCAGGTACCTTCAGGAAGCATCCCCTAATCTCCAGGTCCTGGGAACAATGAAGACAGCCCTTTCGTTCTGGAAGGTCATCTCTGTATGATGGTTTTAAAACTGTGCTCCTAAGAGCCCTGCAATTCTCTGCGTGTCCCTGAGCCCTTTTGAAGGTGGAGAGAAAGAGCAAGATCTAAGTTTTAGGGGGAAAACAGTGGAATGAACTCCAGGTCCCCCCTTCCTGGATTCAACAAAGCTGCTACAGTCTTGCCTTTTCAGTATATTGAGGTTTTGTACACATTTAAGTTGGGGGAAATTTTTCTTTTTCTTTCTTTCTTTCTTTCTTTCTTTCTTTCTTTCTTTCTTTCTTTCTTTCTTTCTTTCTTTCTTTCTTTCTTTCTTTCTTTCTTTCTTTCTTTCTTTCTTTCTCTCCCCCCCCTCTCTTTCTTTCTTTTTTTTTATTTAGAAAATATTCAAAAATCAGTTTGGCAATATGAACATCTGATAAAACCCAGCAAAGGGCTTTCCTTCAAATATTTCGAGACAGCTGGCAAGCTGACAATAAAAAAACGATCGTCAGCTGGGACATGGAATGCTCCTGGCTGCTACATTCAGCTGGAGAACTCTGGATGATATTGTGTGGTTGGAGGAGACCCTAGGAGCCGCTGGCTCTTCTCCAAGGCAGATCCAGGTTTCCTGTCAAACAGAAAGAAAGAAATGACACCAGAGAGGGGAACACACCTTCCCACAGTTGAGCCTTTGGAACAACCTTGAAGAATTCCCAATGCCTTGTGCTAATTTCTCCAGGATCATCTTCTACTTCCTTTTTTGCACTTGACACTCACTCCTGTAGCACCAAGTGGATGGTAGTTTCCCACCTACACTTTAAACTAATTAATTAACTTATTTCTTTACTTTCTGGTCTCAGTACCTGGAATTCTCTGGTCTCTTCTCTGTTCTGGTGGTTTCTTTCTTTGTTTCTTTCTTTGTTTCTTTCTTTGTTTCTTTGTTTCTCTCTCTCTCTTCTTTTCTTTCTTTCTTTCTTTCTTTCTTTCTTTCTTTCTTTCTTTCTTTCTTTCTTTCTTTCTTTCTTTCTTTCTTTCTTTCTTTCTTTCTTTCTTTCCTTCCTTCCTTCCTTCCTTCCTTCCTTCCTTCCTTCCTTCCTTCCTTCCTTCCTTCCTTTTTTCTTTCTTTCTTTCTTTCTTTCTTTCTTTCTTTCTTTCTTTCTTTCTTTCTTTCTTTCTTTCTTTTTTAATTATAGCTCAGACATAGGTTGCCTCTTCCAAGAAGCTTTCCATTTTTCTTTATATAAAGTTAATTTTTTGCTCTTTGAGTTTCAGTCCTTGCCTTGAACTAAATTTGAACTTATTATCCAGCTACCAGCTATAATCTCTTTGCTCCTTAAAATTAAAGTGAAGGAATTTTTCCTCATATTTTGTGACCTGTAGGAAGGTAAAACCATTCCCAAGATATTTCCCAATTTCTGCGGGAATGGGCATGGAGATGAGTTGTGATATTACAATTACTCTAACTTTAGGCTTCAACATCTCATTATTTTTTTCTACTTACATATATGCTAAATACTATCATACATGAAATTTCCAGTTTAAAGATGTTGATTTATACTCAGAACTCAACACCCTTCCCTGATTTTCAAAAGATGAAACCTTGAAACCTAGACAAATGTAATTTATAATGACAACACATCCATTGTCTAGGACCAGGGGTGGAAGGAATTATCTGGGAAGAGTTAGTTATAAGGAGACTTCTGGGGTGATGGAAATAATCTATAGTTTGATTGTGGTAATGTTTACACAGACATATAAAGTTATCAAAACTAAATTGTCTACTATATATTGAGCTCTGTGCCAGCTCTTCTGGATACAGAGGGTAAGTGGAACACAGTTCCTGCTACCCAGAGGCTCATAGAATAGAGTGGGAGAAAGCCAGCTAAACAGTCAATTATAGCAGTACGACTCATGCTATGATAGAGACGTAGGGTACACTGGAAGTTCTGTAGAGGTGGTGCTTAAATCTGTCTGGGAAATCAGGGAAGAGTTACTCCCTGGAAGATTTGATATTTAAAAAATTAAATTTATTGTGGTATAATTTGGATGTAACAAAATGCATCCATTTTAAATATAGATAGATAGATAGATAGATAGATAGATAGACAGACAGATAGACAGATAGATAGATAGATGAGTTTTGATAAATTTATATGTCTGTGTAACTATTACCACAATCAAGATATAGATCATTACCATCTCCTTCCTTCCTTTTCTTCTTTCTTCCTTGTCCTTCTTTTTTCCTTTCTATCTCCTGCCCTTTCACCTATCCTTCTTCCTTTTCTCCTTCTTTCTTCCCTTTTATCTTTTCTTCCTGTTTTTCTCCTTTCCTGATTCCTTCCTTCCTTCCTTCCTTCCTTCCTTCCTTCCTTCCTTCCTTCTTTTCTTTCTTCCTTCTTTTCTTCCTCCCATTCCTCTTGTATTTCTACTCCTTTCCAGGTAATTTTGGTGAGTCACAGAGCCTTGAGCTCTCCTAACCACAAGGATAAATTATTTTTCTACTCTTAGCATTTCTGACACCAAGTGTGGGAGTTTTCCACACCAAGGAATTCTCCACACCAGGGAATTCTCCAATTCCCTATGGTCATCGACTGTGTTTTCTATATCACTGGGCCTTAAGAAGGAAAGAATGATGGTGACATAATTTGAGTCTCTGGGTCTAACAATGACTGATGCCCATGCCACTCCTTTTCCAAAATATCTGAATAAACCAAATCCCTTTCTTCCTTCATCCAATGGGAGCTGAAAAATCTCATTGAATTTATGGCAAGGGGTGACATTAGTAACTCTTCCTAAGATTCTGCAAATGATTCTCATTTGATGCCCATAGTCCCGAATGGGAGAACACATATCTATTTTTAAGAAATCAATATACATTTGTATTCCAAGGCCACATTGTGAACTTTTCTTTCAAAATCAGATATGGATTTTGTCTAAGCTAGGCAATGAAGCTAAGATGTAATCACTTATATTTGCTTTCCTTTATATCCAAAGTTATTTGATGGACAGCAGTGAATAAAGCAATCTTTATGGGCATGTTTTTTTCACATCTCACTACTGAACTCCCTGTGGGGTATGCCAGTTGTTCTCACACTTTCACCAGTCTGAGAATCTCCCTATGCATGCCAATTCAGTTAGCTTCACAACAGTGGGTTCATCTGTCCATTCAATTCAATTAGCTATTTATTTATCAGTTGTTTTTTAAGTACAGACCCAGAGACACTACTGGGTATTGCGGATACAAGTTAGACACATCTGTCCTCACTAAGCTTATGGCCCAGGGGAAGAGGAAGACGTTGCAACATGTGCTGCCCTGGCGGAAGTCCTGGGTGCTAAGAATATAAAGGAAGCACCTAATTCAGCTTTCCAAGAAAAGTCGGACGTATGAGCTAAAACGTGAATGATGTCTGCAAGTTGGCCAGACAGACACCGGAGTGGGGAGAGATGGGGGCAGTAGAAAAGAAGACAGATAACAGTTAATGGATATAAATAGCAAGCAGAATAAACAGCAGGTGTAAAGGCTTGAAGGTAAGAAAGACCTTTAGGAAACAGAGAATCTCAGGGTGGCTGAAGTTTTCAACATGGGAAGACAGAGATGAGGCTGCAGTGGCTCATTCTTCCCTGTTTAAATGATGTGCAGCTCTTCCTAGTACCAAGCTTGGGGAGTCCCCACCTCCTCCAGTCCAAGTGTTCACTATGAGGGTTCAGAGAGCCCATTCTCGCAAGCAGAGCACCACATTCTAAATCAAGTAATCAATGTCCTAAATTCAACTCTATCTAATCTGCAGCCTCAATTTGCTTTCCTTGCTGAAAAGTTTACTGGTTCACCTATTTGAAATGGATACTGAGGACAGGAAGATAAAAGGATGTTGCCAGAAAAGCTGGAGCAAGTTGTGAAAAGTCTAGGGACAATTTCTGATAGAAAAAGATCTTCTTCATTTTGGCGGCCAAGAAGAAAACTAAATGAGAGGGTCATAGTGGCAAGTTGATGTGCCAAAGTCAAGGTCTAGTGCTCATTTGAGAACACAGAAATTCTTGGGTTCAGATCCAAGCTCTTGCTCTATCTGGCTGAGGGGTTTGCATGACTCTCCAACACTCTTCAACTTTTCAGTTCATGGTGAAATGGAAAATAAGTGAGAATTAGAGCATCAGACGTGGTATCTGATACACAATAGGTGTCCAATAAATGACATATTGTTTTTGTATGATGTACAGTAATGCAGTGCATAATGACATTTCAGTCAACCACAGATTGCATGATGATAGTCCCATAAGATTATAATGGAGCTGAAAAATTTCTATTGCCTAGTGACATTGTAGCCATTGTAAAGTTGTCACCATGTGTTTGTGTTTTAAGCTAAGTGTTATTACAGAAGTGTCAAAAGATTTTTTAAATAAAGAGTTTATAAAGTAATAAAGTTATAGTAAGCTATTTTTAATTTATTACTGAATAAAAAAATGTGGTTTTATAAGCTTAGTGTAGCTTAAGTGTACAGTGTTTATAAAGTCTATGGCAGTATACAGTAATGTCCTAGTCTTTCACATTCTCTCACCACTCCCTCACTGACTCAACCAGAACAACTTCCAGTGCTTCAAGCTCCTTTCTTGGTAAGTGTCCTATACAGGCATATCTTTTATTAAATCTTATATACTGTATTTTTACTGTAATTTTTCTATGTTTGTGTAAGTTTAGATATGAAAAAGAGTTACTATTGTGTTTCTTTCACTTACAGTATTCAGTACCTTAACATGCTATATAGGTTTTTAGCCTAAGAGGAATAGGTTATGCCATAAGCCTACATCTCTACTTTCACATCTACGTTTGTAAAAGTACACCCTGTGATGATTGCACAATGATAAAATCACCTAATGATGTATTTCTCAGAACATATCCCTGTCCTTAAGTGACATATAACTGTAGATGACATCAGGCTGTTGTGAGAATTAAATGATTTTATGCATGTAAACTGCTTTACTTATAAGAAGCACAAATGTTAACTATTACAACTAGCATTACTGTTGTTATCAGAGATAGCTGTATATAAAGAATTCCTGAAGTCTCCAATCTTACTGGGAAAAAGACAGAGATGGGAAACAGACTTTAGCACAGAGACCAAAGCAGGGATGACAAACAGGTTCATCTCATGTGACAGCTGACAAAGTTGGTAGCAGATGCCTGGGATGTGTATCAAGTACACATCTAAGGCCATATTTGGCTCAGCAGGAAAAAGCACTATGATCAGATAGTGACGTCTCTAATGGGTGGCAGAGGGGGGCATACCAGCATGCAAGCTATATATTTACCTTCTGTAGACTAAAACATCTTTCTAGACAATTGATTCATGACCCTGCAACAAAGGGCTTGACCTTGTCTATGCATGCCAATCCCTATTTTCTCCATGTTTTACTCCCAGCTCATAACTGGAACATGGCCAGAGCCCAGCCCCAGCTTCCTTTTCCTCAGGGAACTTTGGCTGGCATAAATTGAGACCTGTAAATTCACCATGTGGATGACACAGGCTGCGTGCCCAGCCCAGGCTCTGCAAGTGACAGAAGAAAAGGAAGTTGCTTAGTGACATGACACAAAGGGTATCTTTGATTCATCACCCAGCTCCAGCCTCAAGCCCATGGCCAGCAATGAGTAACGGCTGCAAATGGGCAATATACCTCCTTTGAAAATGTCACTTTGCTGTAAAATGTAAATGTTTAACATTTAAACATGAACACTGACTCCTAAAATGCCTAGTGCTGGGTGGCTTTATTTCATTCCTTTAGAAAATCTTTGTCCTTCCATGGTGAGAGATTTCAATGCATGATTTACGTCCTTGTTCTTGTTAAATTTGTGCTGTCTCTTGCCCCAGATAAGGCGGTAAAAAAGCTGAGATTTTCAGGGGACTTTCTACCTTGCCTGTTAATACAGAGTAGTAAATATACAGTGCCATTCCATCCCCAGCCACTGTTTGGAGGTGATGTGAACTCTGAATGTAGGAAATTTCATTTTATTTCCAATTATCTTGTACTTCAAAATACAGGCTTGTGTCATTGAAGGTCAAGAAAGACCAAAAAAGAGCAATAAAGACTGTTCATTGAACTCTCTCTCCATTAGACCTGCTTATTGTCTTATTCTATCTGATGGAACTAAGGTAAATCCAGGGTGTAGGGGATTGTTCTTGAAACTGATGCTCTTTTTCCTAAGACATTTCCAGTGAGGGTCATTCAAGGGGTGACTTTAGATAGGACTCCTGCTGATTGGCCTTTGGAGAAAGATGGGCCAAAATAGCAAGTAAGCCAAAATGGAGAGATCTGGGCAGGCTAAGAGCTAGGTGAAGGAAGACAGTTGGATCACAAGAATCACTGAGCATGGGGATAGATTATACCAGTGACAGTTTCACCTTAATTTTATCCAGCTTCCATTTCCTCTAGAGCAAATTGTTTGTTGAATTTTTCTTGGGGTTTTAATCACAATAGACACATGACATATTTATTTAATAAATTAAATAAGTACTGATTCACAGGCAAACCTAGCTTTGATCCAGGAGATTAGATCTTGCATTCCAGTGAATGTATTTTACAACCAGACTAGTCTTAACCTTTCTGTATCTTATTTTATGGTATTGTCATATTCTTTGGAAGTAATTAGAATAAAGGTGGTTATTCTTAATTTTCCAACTAGAAATAGAGGACGAGACAGTTTACAGTTTTGTGTTTTTGTTTTGTTTTGTTTTGTTTTGATATCATGTTGAGTCAGTGATAACACCAAGATAAAAAACTCTGTTTTTTTGTTTCAGGTCTAATTTTTTTACATTTTACACATTGAATGATTAAATCCTGTGCCGTGAACCGTGATGATGCATATGTGATATCAGGACAACACAAGTGTGAGGCAAGTGGTGAGCCTAGGGTATTTGCAAGACTCAGAGTAGGTGCCTCTTTAAACTTTGTGCCCTGGGTGCCTTGCTTGCTTTAACATTATTTCAGCCCAAGTGGCCACCCATGTGAAAACATGAATGAAAGAGAAGTGCTCAAGGGAAATATTCTCCAAGCCTAGTACCTGGATGTCAGGACTCACTTGGGACAGAAAGTTGGGTAGGAATTTTTTTTCAGGGAAGTCACAATAGCAAAGAAGCATGCATACATTAAAACACTGATCCAGGCTGAATCCAGGTTGTTCTCTTTCTACCATTCCTACCATGGTACCTGATAACATTTGGCAATAACTCCTGATCAAATCTACTCCCCTCAGAAGATATATGGGATAGAGGACTGGGAGTTCCTACATTACTTATGTATACTTAGTATGGTTTGCCTCCACTCAAGGCCCTTGTAATAGGACATTTTGATTACAGTGTTAGAAACTCAACTGAAACTGTCTTGGGCACAAATGGGGACTTATTGGGTGAATACCAAAATGTCTTACACAACTAAGAAGAAAGGTACCTCAGGAACCATTGGAATGAGGGACCTAAATGACCAGGAAGTTTTTTTTTATCCCTAGCCTCTTCTTCTTTCTTCACTTTTGTGATAAAGGGATTTCCTCTACAATGAAGAAAAAATAGTCACTGAGATCTCTCAGGTCTCACACCCTTGATCCTGCCATCAGCAAAAGAGTGACCATAATCCTTCATGTCCAGATTTTTAAAAACCAGGAAAGGATTGGCATAGCTTGGTCAAGTGGTCATTCTTAGATCAATTAGTGGCCTTAGAATCAGGATTATGTGGAACCAACAAAGCCTATGGGGCCACGTTGTGTATAAAAGCTCTTATGGAGAGTGGAGATCTCTGTGAACTGAGCAACCAACACAGCAGTGGTCTCTATAGCCATACTCCGTGATTACACTGTGACAAAGTTAGACACTCTTCTGTGTGGTGGTCTAGAAGAGCGAAGCTTGCAAAGACAATTTAAGTGGAGGGTGTTACTTACAAGAAGCACACATTTTGTAGTTTCTTCTGAAAGAGTCTATATTATTCCCTCTGAATGTCTATAAACCACTTGGACACTTCAAGAGTCAAGCATGCTCATCAAATGACCATAACAGCCCTTCCCATGAACTGTGAGATTCTTTATTGGAAAAATAATATAACACTCTGATTTGTTTCTAGGGATGACATTGTAAAATTCAGCAATTCTCATGGGAATTTCTTGGCGCTAAAACCAAGCATCTGCTGAGTCCTCCCCCAGAGCTTTTCGCTTCCCCCAAAAGGGGCAGCACTTGTCTCAGTGTGGGAAAAACTCTTCATTTCCTGAGCTGACGTTCTGTATGTTGTTTTTAAGGAAAATGACAACCAGCAGCTCCACAGGGTACTTCCAGTCAGATTTCTAATGCTACTTGTCTTAGGTCAGTTTTTGTTAAAACTGGAGAATCAAAGAAAGTAGAAATGGTCTCTAAAAATCTATTCCTGGGGTTTAATTGGACGGAAAGGTATAAACTCCTCCTTTGAGAAACATGTTTAATAAATCCAAAGAAGAAATATAGGAGGTAGTATAATTTGCTGGAAATAGCACATATTTATTAAGTTATTTAAATTTTAAAAGTAAAGATATTTGTAGGCAATCAACTAAAAAAGAAATTCTCCCATAATTCCTCTATGATAGTAATGGTTTTGTGTTGGCTTTCTAGTCTTTTATATAAATAGTTGTATATGACATGCATGTGAGCCATGTGATAGTAAGCATGAAGCAACCATACTGTTATGCCAACTGGATTCCTGCTACCAAGATGTTTATAGTATTACACGGAATGTATAATGGGAAGCCATCTCTCCATGTTGAAAATTGATAAGAAAGTTAATTTGTTGTTAAAGGAAATTTAGATGTTTCCTTCCTCTGGGAACACTTATGGAGACCAATGCGAATATAGATGCATGAACAGTACCTGGAGTAGAGAAGAAAAGCCATTCTTAGGAATAAAAAATAAAACGGACACCCAGCCTTTTATAGATAATTTTGCAGAGAAACCGATCATCCAGATAAATCAACTGGTTCTTAAAGACACTACTTTGAAAACGGCTTGATCAAAGACTAGAACTTTCCCTAATAAGAAATGAGAGTCTCCATGGAGTTGGACATTGCTGCTCAGACAGTATGGGTCATGGAGAAGAGGCTCTACAGAGCACAAAGTAGAGCTGTTTAGATGGAGCCAGACAGACCCTGTTCCATTATTCACGCTAATGTTTTGCAGAGGAATTGGAGGCTTGTAGCTTTGCGGTGTGTATATAGCTATCATAAGCAATGTGGTTTACAGTTTCAATAATTCCTTTCATAGTGTTAATAAAGTTCTTTGTTAAAGAACCCTTCTGGCATTATCATATACTTAGTTCAGGTGACTCCTATTACTGTATCAAAACTAGGTGAACTGCAGTGTGTACTCTACCCACCTTGACAAAACTTCATTCTAATGTGGTAGGCTACAAGTTATGTTCTGATGAGCTAGGCAGAGAGAACACAGAGGAGAAATTACTTTTGGAAATATTTTTCCAAAGCCCATAAACCTTAAAAATCTGTTGTGCCAAACCACACAGACATCTTGGCTGTCTATATATTTTGCATCCTTAATTTCCACCCTCCACTCACTGATAAAATATGAAAAGAGAGCCAAGAAAAGACAAATTTGTATATAGATGTGTGTGTGTGTGTGTGTGTGTGTGTGTGTGTGTGTGTGTGTGTGTGTGTAAATACCACCAACTATGGAGAGAAGAGAAGTCAAGAATTGTGATCCTTTGGTGCCAAATCTGCCTCCAGTGGGAGATATGGAACATCTGTTGGGACCACAGTGTTCATGATGGCTTCTCCACTTATAAGACTGGCAATGTACATATTTATACATATACAATTAATGTGTATACTTGTGATCTTTGTAATTTACTTAACCATTTAACATAATTAAACTTAATGTAATTTACTTAACCATTCCTTGTGTTGGGTTTTATTTATTTTTGTTGTTGTTATTGTTGAAATAAGCCAATACTTTTTCAATATTTAGCTCTTTATTTCTTGTAAATTATTCTCTAAGGACTCATTTCCTAAGGTAGAAATTTGGATTTCAAGGTCTTGGGTCTGTTGCTAAGTTAACCACATGATCTTGGTCAAGCTAATTTCACTTCCTTTGGTCTATAAATTGAAGGGATTGAGATTTATGGTCCTTTTAGAACTAAAATGCTTCAATGTCAGGGGAATATCAGGAGGGCTGTCATGTTTCTCAATGCCAAGACACTATAATATCATAGATTCCTCCTGCAGTTTTACAGGGCACAGCCTGATAGACATATACAGTGGCCCTGAGTGTATGGCCTTTTCTTCATAAAAATTCTCCCCTATAATGTCCACCACATCACTAATACACAGTAAGTTTTATTACAGATTAATGATATCTCTGATAAAATGAACACCCTAACCTGTTTCTTCCAGACCCTACCTTTCTTCACCAATTTTTGCTGATAGTTAATTGTCTTCTCCTAGATAAATATATCTGAGGCCTTACCCATTGCCCTCCCTTCACCTCTCCCACCCTACCCCTTTAAGATCTACTTATGTTCTAGGAAAAGGCACATGGATAACACAGATCTAAAGCAATGCCTCTTAAATGTGAAGAAATTTCTGGGGAGCTTGTGAAAACACAGATTTATGGGTGTCTAATTTTGAGATTCTGAATCAATAGGTCTGGGATATAGCTTTGAAAGTGCATTTCCCCCAAGCTCCCAGCTGATGATGATGATGTTGATGATACTACATTTTTAATAAAAGTGGCCTAAAGCAATTCTAATCAGCAAAGAGTAACTTTTTAAATTTAATTTCTCTTTTATTTCCTACCGGTTCCCTTTCTTAGTTGGCCAGTAAAATGGCTGTGTATGTGAAATCTTCTGTAGAGTAGGAGCAGAACATTTCCCTGCTCCTGAGGTCAAAGTTGTTTAGAAGTTTCAACAAGCCCAAATACATACAATGGTATCCAACTTTCTCACAACCAGAGGGGTCCTTTCTGGACTCACTCCAGCTATCCAACTGTCAGTACTTTTTGCTAATGGCTCCTTGCTGGGGTAGTTTTCTGAGGTTCTTATTAATCCTATTATTTAAAAAGAGCCAAAGCTCCCATGACAGCAGTCTTAGAAATAGTTGCTTCTGGTTTTATTAAATTAGATTTTGCAAGGGAGATGGAGGCAGCAACATCTAATGAAGAAATGGTCTTGGAAGAAATGAGCCAATATCCAAGTGTAGCCTCATATTGATCTCTTTCTCTGTCTCTGCTGGAACATCCACTTTTCTATCATATGGCTATTTCTGGTCTCTTACAAATACCACCAGAGCACATATTAATCCCTTTCTAGTCTGAACCCAGGTTGGGAAACCTTATTTATGAGAAATCAGATGTACTACTTACTATCAATTACCTAGCTTATATTCGTTTTCTATTCCATCCTCTTCTTCCATCCCAAGGAGAATCATTATTTAATTCATATTTTCACTCTCTTCCATTCAGTAATATGCTTTTCTCACTCTCAGACTCAGTCCTAATTGTTTTACGCCAATCATATTGTTCTTATTTCCCATATTAGTTATTGGTGTAGGAATGAACATAAGACACAATTATAGCCAATTAGACTTATAAAAAAGCCCGCTAGAGGGCTTCTGGGAAAATTTTTTCTCTCATAAAAAAGAGACATAAGAAGAGAGATTTAGGGAGAGATTCCTTCTCTCTTTGCATGTTGACATGTCTGATGTGATATTTGAACTGCTCTACCTATCTTGTGACCATGAGAGAGCTGATTTGAGGAGAAAGCTGACATACTACAGATGGAAGAATATCAAAATGGTAGAACTTAGGTCCTTGAATCACTGGATTTCTCTACCTTGGACTTCTTAAGAAAGAAAAATATTTTATTGCTTATCACTTTAAATCAGGGATTTTTGCCACTTATGGCTAAAAGCTATAAATTTTTTAAATATATATATATTTATTAACATATGAGAAAATAAAACAAGATAAAAAATTATGTGCCCATAGGGAAGGGGATTTATAGAGTTCAGATTTCTGATTAAAACTCTAAAGGCAGACTTATGGAACAATTCATAAAACATCTAATCCTGGTTGTTGTTCCTCAGTCATCCAGACCACAGACCCAGAAAGAGATAGATTGGCGCACTGCCAGTCTGTGGGGATTTCAACTCCTCCTACATCCAGATTCCTAGTCTGTGCTCAGGAGCACACTTCTACCCTGGCAGTAGAATTTTCTTATAAGGGTGTTCACTCTAGCTTACTAAAACCCTGACTGGCCCCTGCATCCTGAAGAAGATGTACACTTCTGGCTCCTAAAGATTCTATTCCCTGGGATTCTGGTCAACCACACTGATCTTGAAGAGAATTACTTTGTTCCTCTGAAAGTCTCTGTAAACATTTGAAGACTTGCTGTGACCTGAAGTATATGTAAGAAAAGCAACTGCTCCCCTTTCCTAATGAAATTCAAGTCCAGATCATCCAAAGTAGAATCTGGATTTAGAGTTGAATCTGCATGTGAGGAAGGATTCCTGTGCCTCTCATCCTGACTCAGGGCACCACAGTCTTCTTTCTCACTGACTTGGCTGCCACCAGAGCTCAGTAGGACTGTGTGGTTGCCCCTCCAATAAAGATAGGACCCCTTTCTAATTACCATAGCTCCTGTGAAATTGGGCTAGAACATAAAACTCAAGGATAAAAAAAAGGAATCAGAAAAGAACATGACACCAGTTTGTAATATAGTTTAGTCACCTTCAGTTTGTGTTTCTTTCCTTAAGCTCTTCATAGATCAGTGGAAGATACATGCACTCTCAAAATTATAGTATTGAGAACTGCAGTTAGTCATAGCCTTCAAGTATTCATTGAACTGAACCAAGAAACTTTGGTTTTGTTTTGTTTTTTCCCCAGTACCTAAATCCCAGTAGTGGACACCACATGAGTTCTTTCCTAGAAACCTTTCTCACTATTTTTCCCAAAGTGGAAATACATACCTGAAACACCAACAGTGAGAAAGAAGGTTTGATTTAAGTTTCAACCCAAAAATATTTCTAAATCAAGGTTGTAGTAGGGTTATGTACAAAATATTAAAGGGGCAAACAGAAAGGGGTATAAAATTTTTAGGTGTATATTAATTTATATAACAAATTATATATATTCAGTAAGTCCCCACTCAACGTCATCAATAGGTTCTGCAACTATAAGTGAAACAATGTATATTCAAACTAGTTTTACCATAGACTAATTGATATAAACAAGTTCAGTTCTACAGCATATCATTACATTATAACTAAATGACATCAAACAAAACATTATTTGAAGACTTGCTGTATAATAATGTATGTAATTATATATACTTTATATAAGGAATATATCAATTTACATAAAGTAATTAAGGTTTTAAAAGGAAGATAAAAGTTTATGTTTTTTGTTTTGTTTTGTTTTCACAGAGAAAACGATATTTGGACTGCAGTCTTGAACAGTAACAGAAGAGTTTATGTCAACTATCCTTCAGCTCCTTGAATAAGGGATGTAACCACTTTGTCCTGTGGTGAGTAAATTAATGAATGGCAGAAGATTTATAAAACTGGAGAGAAACCATGGATAAACCAATGTATTTATTACTGCAAAAGTCAATGAAATGCTAGGGTCTAATTGGAGTGGTAGTTTCTAGTAGTTAAAAACAGATAAATCATGACATACAAATTCTTGCAGAGATTAGAAGAAGACTTTAATTTTAGAAGATTAATATAATCTTGATAACTTGAACTGACAAACATTGCATAAGACAAAATTACAGACCAATTTTATAAAAAACATACATTAAAAATTTCTCAACATAACATTAAAAACTTAAATTCAGTAGTTTTTTAAATAAAAACTGCTGATCAAATATAGCTTATACCAATAATTTGAAATTGTCAGCATTAAAAAATATCTATCAACAAAATTTGTATTAATAGGTTAGAAGAGTAGACAAATATAATTATCTCAACATTTTAAATTGTGGGAAAAACAGCATTATTACAAGTTGAAAAATAAATCAGGATTTAATAAAACTTTCAGCAATGAACTTGCAGAAATAAAGTGGAAACTCTACTTGCATACCTTAACCCAGTGAATGCTATTGCTATGTGCCAAAACCTACAGCAAATATCATATGTACTTGTGAAAATTTTTAAATGTTCTCATTAAAGTCAGGATATCCACTATTCAGCATTGTACTGATGGTTTAAATGCAATAAGACATGAAAATTAAATGAGATATAAAGTTTGGAGCTGATGAGAGAAAATTTCATTATTTGTAGAAGATGTGATCTTTTATACGGAAAATCCATTAGACTGTATCTACTCTTATGACATATCAAGCTACATGTATTTGAAGATTAATCTGCTAGATTGTCTTAAACTGCTAGATTGTCTTAAACTTACTTAATATATTTTAAAAGGAGAAAATATACCTTTAACAATGTTTCTAATTTTAAGAGAACCTCACACTCCTTTTTCAGGCTGAGTTTGAGATAGATAAGGGATGTCAGAGTGAATCAATCATCATCAAGGTGGTTGATAAAATCAAAGCACTATGACAAACATAGAGGAAAAGCTTTAAGGAAACAAACAGTTCTTACAAAACAAACATTCTTACAAGTTTGGGTTTTATAATAAGCATATTTCATATTTTATAATAAGCTTCAAAATTATAAGCCAATAGTCCCTAAAACAAGTAAAACAAATATTTAAGTATTATAAAAAAGCTTTTTAGCTTTCTTAGAAAATCTATTTAGAAAGAAACTCAACTTTATTCTGAGAAGATTAAGTATAGATTTATCTTAAATTTTAATGTAATGAATTTGAAAATATTCATACACTTCTTACTTATCATCTAGGATTATGCAATGTCAGAGTATTTGTCATTTGAAATCTTGTAAATTGACATCTGCTTTTCAAACTTTCTACTTAAATTGCCAACCAAAGCCTGTGCTTTCTATATTGAACTATTATTTCTAAACATGGCTGAATTAAATAATATGGAGCTGAAAATTTATGTCCACACATCTGATAAACCATTTAAAACAATGAAGAGAGTTCAACAAGTTTGCTGGATAAAACATCAATGTACAGAAATCAATACAATTTCATTAGTGATTAATCAATCAGTGAAAAGGTAATAAATAGAGTAACCTTATTCTCAATAGCAGAACACCTACAAAGGTCCTTAGAAATATATAGAAAAAAAGGTGGGTAAGAGCTTGTGAGAAATACTTATGATTGTTATGAAGGACAAAAAAGATTTCAGTAAAAGAAAAGAAATATCACAGTTATAGGTCATATTGTATCTCTCAAAAACATATGTTAAAGTCCTCAGAATGTGACCTTATTTGGCAGTAGGGTCACTATAATGTAATTAGTTAAGATGAAGCTATACTGAAATAGATTGGATCCTCAATCCAATGTGACTGGTGTTCTTTAAAAAAGGGGAGAAAGACACACAAGGAAGAGAATGCCACGTGAAGACACACGGACACAGAGTGAGGAAGACTTCAGAGATAGCATGACACTGCCAATGCCTTGATTTTGAACTTCTAGATTCTACAACTGTAAGACAATAAATTTTTGATGTTTAAGTTACCCAGTTCATTCTACATTGTTAAGGTACCTCTATAAAATTACAACCATTTTCAGCAAAGGGAGGAATCCACTATGACAAAGAGTCATAGTTTCATTAGACAAATATATATTGAGTGTCTATGATATGTCAAACACTACTTCATATGCTGGAGATTCTGCAGTAGACAGAATGAACTAAAATCTCTGTCCTCAGGGAGCTTCCACGGTAGGTGTTAATTTAGTTGATCTTTTATTTAATTAAATTTATTGAGGTAACATTTGTTAATATGATTTAGGTATATAATTCTGTAATATATAATCTGTATACTGCATTGTATGCTCACTGTTACCATATGTTTGACCATTTTACTTTCTTAATCCTCCTCCCACATCCCTTCCCCTCTGGTAACCACTATACCATTGTCTGTGTTTATGAGTTTGTTTATTTTTTTGTTTGCTTGCTTCTTTGTTTCTTTCTGTTTTATACTCACATATGAGTGAAATCATATGGTTCTTGTCCTTTTCTGTCAGACTTATTTCACTTAGCACAATACTCTCAAGAGCTACCCATGTTGTCACAAATGGCAATATTTCACCAATTTATGGCTAAGTAGTATTCCATTGTATATATGAACCACCTCTTCTTTATCCAATCATCTTTCAAGGAATCCTTAGGTTGTTGCCATGTCTTGGCTGTTTTAAACAGTGCTGCAATGAACATAAGGTTTTCAAATTTTTCTGCAGGATACCCAGG
Organism: Cynopterus sphinx; assembly: GCA_030015415.1. Classification (NCBI taxonomy): domain Eukaryota; kingdom Metazoa; phylum Chordata; class Mammalia; order Chiroptera; family Pteropodidae; genus Cynopterus; species Cynopterus sphinx. The sequence goes on along the minus strand of CM057383.1, from coordinate 75,784,111 downwards.
AGAGGGATTACTGGGTCCTGTGGTAGTTCTGTTCTTAATATTTCGAGGAACCTCCATAATGTGTTCCATTGAGGCTGAGCTAATTTACATTCTCATAGATGTTAGTTTGAAACAGATTCAAAACTTTGTGTTGAGAGTTCCAAAAACAGCAATATATATATATAGTACTGGTATAAAAGTAGACAAATAAATAATAAATGGAATTCAATAGAAAACTGGAAACAAACTTATGTGCACGTGGAAACTTGACATATGATAAATGTGGGATTATTAATAAATAAGGAATAAATAAATTGTTTAATAAATGAAGTTGAGATGATTGGTTATACCTGATAAAAGACATATGCATATAACCTAAAATATGTAATTTAAAGCCATTAGGAGAAAATATGTTAAATGGTTTTTAGAATTTTTGGACAAGGAGAGATTTTCTTGACATACACATACAATTCTTTTTAAAGGACAGATAAACTTGACTATAACATTTAAAACTTCTCTGTGCCAAAGACATTACAAAATTTGAAAATATGAACAGATAAGGAAAAACTATTTACAACACATAAAATAGAGAAATGGGATCCAATATACACACATACAGAGACACACACACACACACACACACACAATTTTTACTAATAAGTAATAAAATATTCAATTTAAATAACTTCAACTTAAAAGTTGTTGAAGTACTAGAATATACAATTTACAGAAGAAATATATGAATTCAGGCTAAACTCCATTGCAATCAAAAATATCAAAGAAAAGACAGCATTCCACCAATCAGATTACAAAAATTTTAAAGTGTGATGATATTAAACATTGGGGTAAGTATGGTATACTAGTTTTCAATTATTGCCATAACAAATTACCACAGATTTAATGGCTTAAAACAACTCATATTTATTAACTTACAGTTCTAGAGGATAGAAATCTAATATGGGTCTCACTGGGCTAACATCAAAGCATTTAGCGGGTCTGCATTCCTTCCTGGAAGTTCTAGGGGAGATAGTTTGTGTGCATATTTCTGCTCCTGAGGCATTTCTGATGCTTGTATAGCTTTTCCATTTAAAACTAGCAACTGGGTATCAAATTTTTCTCATGCTGACATCTCTTTCTGACCACTGCTAGGAAAGGTTCTCTGCTTTTAATGACTCTTGCGTTTAGATTGGACCCACCTGGATAATTCAGGCTATCTCCCATCTCAGTGCTAGTTAATTAGTAACCTTAATTGAACCTGCAACCATATTTTGGCTTCACTGTAGTGTGTGTGTTTGTGTGTGTGTGTGTGCATGCGCACGTGCTCACATGCGTGCGCATATATACCAAATCAGGGTAATGAACATATTCACTGCTCACACAAATTTTCTTGTGCTCTTTTGTCATGTCTTTCTTCCACTGTGCCTGTCCCTCTCTAGACAACCACAAATGTGCTTTCAGTCATTTTGGATTAGTTTGCATTTCCTAGAATTTAATATCAATAGAATCATATAGTCTATACTCTTTTGTCTGACTTCTTTAACATTCATTATGTTATGTGAATTAATACTTCATTCTGTTTTATTGCTGAGTAGTTTTCCATGAAATTTCATAATTTTTTTATGAATTCTTATGTTGATGATTTTTGGAGTTAATTTAAAATTTTTGGCCATTCGTGTACAAATCTTTGTACATACATAGCTTTCATTTTTTTTTTCAGTAAATACCTAGAAGTGAAATGACTGGATCATATGGTAAGAATATGGTTAACTTTATAAGGAATTTCCAGACAGTTTTCCAAAGTGATTGTATGATTTTACATTTGCAAAAATGGTGTATGAGAATTCCAGTTCTTGCACACCCTCCAAAATACTTGGTATATGCGGTATGACCAATCTTTGTAATTTCAATCATTTAAACAGATATATACCTTGTTGCAGTTGTAATTGCATTTATCTAATAACTAATGATGTTTATTTCAATTCTTTTAAATCAATTAAAATTTGTTTTATGATCCAGAAGAGAGCCTGTCTTGGTAAATGTTCTATGTGCACTTAAAAGGATTATCTATTTTAATTTGTTGGCTGGAATATTGTATAAATTGTTAGGCTGAAGATCTGGAGAGTATCCTTTACCTTTTCTAGATCCCTATAGATTTTCTATCTACTTATTCTATCAATTATAGAGAAGAGTATTGAGATTTCACATTATAGTTGCAGATTTGCCTACAGGTCTTTCAGTTTTTGACTCACGTATTTTAAAATTCTGTTATTAGGTGCATGCATGTTAAAATAATGTCCTCTATATGAACTGGCACATTTATAATTTTAAAATGACCTTTTAAAAAATTCCTTGTTAATGTTCTTCTCAATGAAGTCTACATTGTCTGATATTAATTAGCTATTTCATTTCTTTTTTGATTCACATATTTTTTCCATGAAATAATAATGAATAAATAATAGGTTATTTTAACCTATTTTTCCCATTAAATTTAAAGACAGTTTCTCATAGGGCGCATACTGTTGGGTCTTGCTTTTTTATCCAATCTAACTATCTCTGCCTTTTAATCAGAGTTTTTAGACCTTATTTAATGTGATTATTGATATAGCTAGGTTTAAATCTACCATCTTGCTGTTTGTTTTTTCATCTGTCCCATCTGTTTCCTTTTTTCTTTTCTTCTTTTAAAGACTTCTTTTGATTTAATTGAGTATTTTTTATTATTCCATCTTTATTCTTTTATTGGCTTCGTAGCTATAACTATTTATTTTATTATTATAGTACTTGCTTTAAGGTTTATAATGCACACTTTTAACTTACTTTAGTACACCTTCAAGTGATAGTATACTACTTCACATATGGTAGAAGAACCTCCCAATACCATATTTCCATTTTTCCCTCCTGAACTTTTATTTTGTCATATATTTTACCTCTGTATATGCTATAAATTCCATACTACATTATTATTACTGTTATAATTATCTTATCTGTTAAAGAATTTCATAATAAATAACCTAAATATCCTATATGTTACCATTTTTTTTTATCTCACCAATACAACAACAATAACAACAATAAAAAGACTTAAAGAAAATATAGCATAATATTCCCACCTCCCTAGGGAAGTTCAACACAAGATCTAAGAGTCCAGCACATAAATGAGTGAAATTCTATGCTAGAGAAGTGTATTTATTAGGCAGAACTAGAGATTTGCCTAAGAGATGAGAATCTGGTTCAAAATGGGACAAGGGCCTTATTTTGAAAGAGTATTTGCATGGAGCACTGTTTTATTTTGTTTTACATTTTATGTGGCTGATCAATAAATGGAAAACCATTTAATAAAGATGCTATTTATATATCAATAACAAATATCAATTGTCCTTATCTAATAATAGTCTCTTTTTGAAATTTGAGGCATATTTGGAGAGGCTGATGGAAATGGGGCTGAGAGACCCCTAAACTTTCTTTTGGCATTGCCACTGAGGTGAATCAAGTATTCTGGGAGCACAAAAGACAGGAAAGAAGGCACCAGACTCATATATGACAATGAGGTTTCAATAGGAAATAGAAAGGCAGGAGGATTAAGAGCTATTTGAGGATTAGCAGGTGGCAACAGCACAATATTTTATTCTTTCAGTGATTTGTTTCCTTCCCTTCTTCTCACAGGGAAACAGACTTGAGGTAACACACTCAACACAGAGTGGGCAAGAAATGCCCCCCAAAGAGGCAAAAGAACCCAGAGGAAATAGGGCTATGTTAATATCATCATAGAAAATTTGAATTGTTACATTCTCAAAAAATAGGAGGAAGGAAGGCCTCTCTAACTGAAGATATTTTTTTTATTCCTTGTTTTCAAACCACAGTGCAAAATTTTATGCTGAGGTGATGGTATCTATTTAGACAATGTGAGCCTGAGGCTTCCCTTAAAACCAACTCCTAATAACCAGCATCATCTTCTTGAGATGTAGAAACCACCAGCTAGTGAGAAGAGTTTTATTTTTAAAAGCTTCTCCACAGTTTCAGGAACTGAGATCATTGAACTGCAATGAATTAACTAATTCCACCTATTGATCGAATAGCTCCTCCCACCACTCTGTTCTGGGAAGCATATGACTTTATGGTAAAAAAAAAAAATGTTTGAACGTTTGGTAAAATACATACTATGCACTGACTCTTTGCAATGTTTTGCCAAAAGGAGTCACCATGGATCAGGAAGCTGGTAAATGTGCAGTCTGGGGAGAAAGGAAAAAATGTACCCTCTTTTCCCTTAGAGCTTTTGCCTAGAGCTTCCCGACAGCTTTCTGAGAAAAATTATCTTTGTCTAAAGATAGAGTTGTGAGTAGATGAAGCTGCAAGTTTCTCCAAGGCCCACTCTCTCTTCTACAACCAGATTACCTAACTTGTCAAGCCACACAAGTGTGGGAAGTAAAAGTAGGGCCATCAGAATTTCTGTCACCCATCAGGATTTCTCAATTTCTCTGCCTTCTCATTCTCTGGGAATTCTGATCTCCTTCTTATACCCTCTAAATGGTTCTGATAATTTACAGAGCATGTCTCACAGGTCTAATAAGATTTTAACAAGATGAACCTTTTCATCCCCCTGTGGTGGGTCTAACCTTCATCTAGAGCTGCTGCTGGAGTCTGCTTATGTCCAAGTTAAAGCCCACTACCACATCTGCCGCTGGCCCAAGTTTGCTGCAACCCCATGTGCCATGCTGTAGAAACTTGCTACTAGTTTTTACAATACCTCTTTAAGCCCAGTGCAGATAGTTGTAAAGCTGTGTTTTGTGATTATCACCATTGCCGCCATCACCATCATCATCATCATCATCATCATCATCATCATCATCATCATCATCCTGACTTTGTCTTTTATGACAGGCTCTGTAGCCCAGAGCTTGGGCATGGATGGATTCCAAGGAAGATGCAGGCCAGTACTCAGAATTGTTCTGTTTTTCTGATTCCTTAAGAGTCATCCCCCCTTGACTTTGCTTTCTTTAGAGTGAAGTCTTCTAGAAGAGGAACCTGTTGGTTCCTCATAAGCAGACCCCTGGTCACCCTGCTTAGATATGCCCCAATCCTAAGTAAAACACAATTTAACATATGTTCAGTTGTTTCATTGTTTAAATCCTTTAACAAGAAAGAATACCCACTGGGTAGGAAAGTGAAGTGGTTTTTGAGTTTGGGGGAAAAGTGATGGTTTGACTTTGCAAAAAATAACTGAAACTAGAGTATGGAGCTGAGCTATGGTGAAAAAGAGAACCATTGAGTAGGGTTCTCTCACCACTGACAGGGCTGATTTTTAAAGGAAAAATTATGGAGAATAGAATATAAGATTTTAGTAGCCTTGTGCCTTCACCTCCTTCCCCTTTCTTTCCCTCCATCTACCAAAGTATTTCCTCATTAAACCCATCAAGTCAGATTCTCTTCCCCATACTACCACTGTCTTCTTCAGACTCCTTTCAATCCAAACTCAGATTGCTTCTGGGCCTCCCAGGAACTTGAACCACGGAAGAAAACTAGTTGATTAGTTCTCTCTATAATGTTAATGACCAAAAATGTTCTAAAATATTTCTCCTTTGTGGGGGAGTTAGATTTCAGTCTAGCAGCAGGCCTAAAGGGAACCAGTTTGGGCCAGTGGTGCTTCTGGAAATTCTCCTGAGCCTATACATAGGAACTGAACTCGCTCACAATGGGCCCCATTGCCAAGCAGGACCCAGGCCTGGACTATCCTCTCCAGGAGGCTTGTTCCCCAGCATGGGCATCCACACTGTGAACATTTGCAGGGTATTACACAAAGCTGATCACACTATCCAGAAAAAGCCTGTAAGTGTCGTTATTTATTCCTTTAAATAACACCTCTTATGCGTTATAAGTGCTTTGAAAATATGCAGAAACAACACAGCGGGTTCTGGGGGCCTAAGTGATTCTTTATTATTAACTTTTTTTTTCTATTAGCTGCTTATAATAATCCCTTAAAAAGTCAAAAATACAATCAGCTTCACTTCCTTGCTGAATTAGCCACATTACCTCCTGCACCATATAGAATGCTGTGTTCAGTGCTGGGCCTGCCTGGGTGATAGGGTTGACTGAAAGGTTGGGCAGAGCTTAGGGGCCTGGAAAAAACTGAATATTAACTTCGCCTCTTAATGGCCATGATGCTTTTTTCCCAATGGAAGAAATAGTGTATTCCTTCTACAGGGACCCTCCTACAGGGTCTGCCTTAGGTGATTAGAATATGATGCCCTTCATTATTCTCTTGGAGAGTATCTAGTGGTGATGATTTTTTAAACTTTTCTAAAAGTATAAATAAGGAAATGGCTACTTTTAGAAAGCTTTTCTTGACTGACTCGATGGAGCTAAAATGAGCATGGTGCAGTCTATCTAATAGGTCTTGTAAGTACGACAATATATGAGTAGGTATTCAAAATAGTTAGTCTTTTTCATCACCTTCCCCTATGCTAAGCTGGATGATAGTGCAACATCCCTGGGCCTCTAGTGACCTTTAAAACCAAGCCTCTGAATTTCTTTATACTGAACTTTTTTACAGTATTTTGCCAGGTATTCCTATAGGGAAATCTGGGACCTTAGGACTTGGGTCCATTAGATCCTTTGCAAGGTTCCAGTGTAAAGGAAATCACAGATGTGAGGTGCAGAGATGGATAAAAATCAATGTATCCCCTCAACTGTCACATAGCAAACATTCAGAGGGAGGGTACATAGATGGAGTGTTCTATCCATAACTGATGGCAGATATCTCCAATAGTTGCTGATATCAATGTTGTATGGAAATATAGTGAGTTCCAGGTTGATGTGGGCAGGTGTGGTAAGTTAAGCATGAGTCCGTGGAATGAAATATAAATTGGAGCAGATTTTGAAGGAGAAAAAAGAGGGAAGGACAAGAAAGAGAAGGAGAAACAAGAGGAGGAGAATAAAATAAGAGCTAATGTTGCTTTAGCCCCTTCTGTGAATCAGGCTCCAAGTTAAACCATCCAAATAACCAATCTCACTTAAACTTAGTGAGTAGGAACTTAATATTACCATGTTGAAGATAAGAAAACTGAGCTTAAGTAACTTCCTCAATGTCACTCACTTGTAAGTGGATGAGTAGTTTAGAATTCAAATCCAAGTTTGTCTGATTCCAGAGCCTTGGTTCCAATCCACTATACATATTTAAGGCCAGAAGAAAATGCAGCAGAAGCCATTTTTAAGGAAGAACCTTAAAAGGTGACAAAGATTTTAGCAGGTGAAGGGAGAAGGGATATTTCAGGTGGAGGCAAAGCCAGAAATGCAGAAAAGTGAAGAAGTGTAATGTGTGTTTGGTGAGTCGTGGAATATCTGTTTAGCTGGGTTGCAAAGTGGCTTCTTATCTATAATATCTTTGACCCTTGACATTGTAGGTGTCTATGGAGTGAAAATAATACTGAATAGACTATTGTGAGAATTAAATTAGATAAAGAGCCTGACTGAGAACCTGATGCTCAATAAATGGTGTTTCATTCATCTATCCAGCAAATATTTACTAAATGTCTACTCTATATCAGGCAAGAGGAGAGATCTGTCTAAACCAGGTCAATCTTATATTCACCATCATGAGTTTATATTTTAGTAGGGAAAAATAACATTAAATCATTGATGACACAGTTAATTACAATAGTGGCATTTTAAAGGAGAAATATGAAGTACTATAATCCTTTATGAAAAGGCAGCTGAGCTCAGAGGAATGGTTAGGAATTACCTAAGCAATGAGAGTGTATATGTAAGTCTGTGTGTCTAGGTCATGTTAGGGATTGTTTTGAGCAGTGGAAAGCTATTAAGGTTTTAGTAGAGGAGTGACATAATTATGTCTGACATGATGACTTGGCAGTGACTAGATGTTGCAGGCACATGTGCGTCAATCCTACATTTAAGCAGAAGGCCTGAAGACTTTACTAAGAGGCAGGGAAAAAGAATGATCAGAGAATAACATGAAGGAGCAGTTAGACCTTTGGAAGTTTGTGGGATAATGGTGTAGGTAATCACTAAAAGCTGTGCCATGTTCTTCTGTGGAGGTGTTCTTATTTCTCACCCAGAAGGAACCTCAGCCCTACTCCAGAGCTGATTTTGAGAGAGGCAATTCCCAAGTAACTAAGCAGAGTTTGGGGATTATATGGTGCAAATGCTTCAGAAGATGATGCAAGACCAGAATTAGTAGATATGTAGTGGCCTGTGCTTATTACTTCGAAGAACTCAGGGGGAGCAGGGGCCTATAGTCCTCAGGAACTATGCAGGAGAGCTGGGGATCAGAGAGGGGAGTGGCTGCATGCTGAAGGAATAGTAAATCTGAGTGAGGCTATAATGCAGAGGAGAGGCATGGGAAGAAGGAATAGGAGACATGGTGGTGGCCAGAGGTAAATGGCAGTCTAATGTATCAGGCAAGAGCATAGATGGTTCAAATCACATCTCCACCAGTTCCTGACTGTGACTTCAGGCACAGTTATTCAACCTCTCTGTACCTCTGGTTCCTCATATGCAAAATGAGTATGACAATCATACATCATAGGTTTGTTGAGAATAAAATGAGTTAATAGTTATAAAGCACTTAGAACCACATCTGTTACATCGTAGGCACCATATTTTATAAAACAGAAATACTGGAGCTAGTTTCAGACTCAATCACATTGCAAGGAACATAGCTCAGATGTCCAAATATAATATAAAAATTTTCCAATGTATAATTTGTATGTATTAAAAAAAATTAACAAGATTATAATTTATAATTTCCAACAACTTTTATGTTCTCAATTTTCTTATGCCCATACTGCTCTGCATTCTTTCATTCCACAGCTCCTTTCAGCAATTCACACCTCAGCCTCTGCCCATAAATCTGCCTTTCCCTTTCTTTCTTTCTGTGGCAGCCATGAGAATGTGCTTCACAGACCTCCCATTACTAATTATGCCTTCATTATTGACTGAGGGCCCTGGCTGCTGTGCATTGAAATTCATGGACAACTTCACAACAAGGCTATGCATCCATGAGCTATTTCCCAGCACTGAGTGTGTATGGCTGAGATGCTAAGGCAGATCCATTCCTGGAAGACATGTACCCCTTTGTCAGCAGAGTTTGGATCAAGGATTCTCAATGGCTTGGCTGAAGCCCCCTCAGACTACACTTCAGGCCAGACTAGGTTTTACCCCATCGTGCATCCCTCTCTTTAACTGGGGCTGCACCTGCATTTAAGGCTGACAACTCTCCCTGCCCTTGCCAGCCCCCTACTATTTCCTTCCCACAGACATTTTCTTAATACAGTCTACACATACTTACTCCCATCTTAGCATCTGCTTCTCAGAGGACCTGGACTAACCTTATCTCTCCCTCTTAATTTGTCATATAGATCAACTCAACTTCTCTAGCTAAATTCTTCCTCAGGCTCCCTCACAGTGATTCAGCATCACCCAGGTTCAGGAACTAGTCTGCTACATGGACACTGCCACAGAGAGTTAGCAAGAGAGAGTCTCTTGCTCAGATATTGAAGAATTTACCAGGATATCTACTCATTGATACACATTTTGTCCCAGAACTAATAATATCAAAGGGTGTTTTTAGTTTCTCTGTGTGCCAGGAACTGGGCTAAGGACTTTATTTGCATTATTTCACTTAATGCTTTCCACAGTCCTGTGTAGCAGGTACTATTACCCACATTTCACACAAGAAGAAAGCAAGGAGGATTAATTATTGACCGAGGTGCCATAACTAATGTATAAGTGGTGGAACTAGCTTTGAACCCCAGCCTGTCTGACCTCAGTGTCCCTGATCTCCGTGAGTGCGTTATTGCTGCAGCAGAGGCAGCTCTGAGGCTGAGGGACTAGAGGAATGTGAAAGGGGAGGCAGCCAGACCCAGCTGGAGATGGCCCACCCACCTTGTGGAGATAGCTTCCTCTCAAGGACTGGGAAAAACCTGGGCTCAGTGCATGGGCCTTTCTGCCCACAGGAAAGCAGCAGTTTGCGGGAAGAATATACAAAGAGGGGGCAGCTGAAGAGACAGGGTAGAAGGATCTGCTGGAGAAGATTCAGTGTCACCCTGAATTAGATCATTAAAAAGCAAGGACTCTTCAAAAGCAATTGTGTCCAGCAGGGGATGTGCTGTCAAGTAGCCTGGTAATTCAGAGGTTCTCTGCCTCACAATCCCTGCTTGCGAGGTGAGAGTGAGGAGACTGTCATCAGGGACAATGGCCTGGCCTACCTGTTGTTTGTTGGGGGATGAATTGACCCAGCCATGGCTATTTTTAGCCCCTCAGCCTGAGTGTGCTGGGCAGCAGTGAGAGACAGGAAGACTGCATAGTCAGACAGAGCTGCACTCAAGTCTCAGCAGGACCACCCACAAACTGTGTGATGTGAGAGGAACCATTGAACCTCCCTTAACCTTAGTTCTGTTCTATGAACATTCAAATAATGTCAGTACCTTGACATTAGGTTGTTGTAAGGATTAAATGAAATAATCTCTGTGACAGATCTGGCACATAGTAAGTGCTCAAACATGCTTGCTATTTTTAATATTTATTATTGTTTTCATTACTAACATCTGCCTGAAAGAATAATAGAGGTGTCTTCAAAATTAAGGGAAGGAAAGTCTAGTCTCTTTCAAGAGAGTGGTAGATATTGCCATATTCTTCTTCCTCTTGGGCCTCATTTGCAGTTCAGTGCACCTATGTGATGAGTTTAGGCCAATAAAATGGCACGAGTAATGCACCCCCATTTCAGGCCTGGCCCATTAGAAGTTTCAATGGGCAATCCCTCACCTTCTCCTTTCATCTTGTGGGACCCTTACTGGGATGCCATTGCCAAAGATGCTGAGAGTCTTTCTTCCTTCATGACCATGGAGCAGAGCCCACCTACTGCCACTAAGCCCCTGTGGATAGCTAGGTGAGTGAGAAACCCTTATTGTGTTAAGCTACCAAGAACATTAGGGTTTTTTTTTGTCACAGAAGTTAGCCCTTCCTGAATTTTACATTCAGCCAAACCACATGATTTTAGAACTGTCGGGAAGTTTTGTGAAATAAGGTGATAGGAATCAATCTCTAAGTTCTCAGCTCAGACATTTAATGTTAGCTCACTTCTCCCTAAAGTGTGGCTAAGCAATGCTCCAAACCTTCCTGGGGACCTATGAGCCAACAGTCCTAGGGAAGACCTCCCAGGGCCTGGATACACCACTCAGTCTCAGTCTTCTGATCCTCAAGCTCCAGGCCAGCTAGTCCTGCAGTGACTCTCCAGTCTTCTCCTGTGTCAGCATTTTTGAGAGAGTCACTGAGGCTCCAGGTCACATGAGTGCACCAGAATTGCTAAGTATGTTTTGCCAGTGTCTAGGGAACACATCCAAGTTTCTTTGCAAATATTTGTTAGTTTTTTTCTTAAGCTTTTTGAGGGGTGTACTCAGGGAAAGCCATGACCAATCTCTGTATTTCTGCAGTCATCAGCCAATGCACCAGCCTGAAGTCCCTGTAGCAATGGCTGGGTTCTCTGTTCTCTTGCTCTTTCTCACTCTCTCACTCTCTCTCTCATACACACACACACACACACACACACACACACACACACACACACACACTGTTCCTCCCCTCTCACTCCCCCTTGCTCTAGGTCTACAGTCCTCTCTCCCTTCATTCCAGGACATCTTAAGAGCTGATTCAGGGACTGTGTTTGCCACCACCCACTGAAGATCACCAAAGTGAAAGGGACCTACTCAGGAAATGGTCAACACTGAAGTGCAGAGAAGAAGAAGGGTATAAGGGAGAAAGTGAAGTAGGGCAGAAAAGTAGAGAAGAGAGAGGAAAGCAATAGGCAAAGAGGAATGGAGGGAAGTTAATGCCTTGTGACTTTCCAGGTACCATTCATTTAGAGCCATAAAGAACTGGGTTTAAATCCTACTTAAGCCCACTGCTGAGTAATTCAGAAAAATTGCTCAACCTTTTAAAGCTTTAGTTACACATCTAAAAATTGGGATACTAGCTACCTCTTAGTCATGTGAGGATTAAATGATACAATGTAGGGAAAGCCCATAACTAGCACACAGCAAGTGCTTTCCGAAGGATGAGGATTAGCTTTAATGTCATCCCTACTCTAGCTGATCTGGGGGAGACCTCTCGACACTCCCTCCCTAAGCTATCTCCTTCCTCATGTCCATGGGCTGCAGACAGAAATAAATAAGACTGAAAGTGGGTGCTGTGTTCAGAGCCATGGACAGGAAGAGAAATGTGAGGTGAGTGTTTTCTGTGTCCAACCTGGATTGTGAGGTGGACAGGTAGCCCCAGTTCTCCTCCAGCTATCAAGGCCATATAACAGGATAGTTAGAGCACAGGCCCCAAGACCCAACTGCCTAGGTGATCTTGCTCTGTCACTTAATGTTGTACGTTCCTGTGCAAGTTACATAACGTCTCTGTGCTCTAGTTTTCTCATCTGTAAAACAGCAATAATGATAATTCAGGGCTGTTTAACTATCAAATTGGTTAATATAAAAGGCTTGTTTAGAATGTGCCTGGCACATAGCAAGCTCTCATAATAGCCATTCTTATTCATAGCTCAGGAAGAAGCCAGAATCAAATTTGTTGCTCTTGATGGGGGCTGTATACAGAGATACAGAGAATAAAAGATAGTACTTACCCTATGCTACTACTCACTTCTGGACCACATTCTAGGTATTTGGGACCTCAAACCAAACAGATCTGAACTACCTTTTAAAGCTTACAATGGTTTCTTCCCTGTGTCCACCCTTCTACAAGTGGATTTCACCACCAGAGTTCGCACCTCTAGGCCTGATGTTGGCCAGAGTGGCTGTTATCGGGTTAGAGATGATCATAGGTGGTGCTTGAACTAGGAGATTAGGGAATCCATGACTATGTGTATGAGACAACTGGTGATGTAGGATGAAGCCAGGAGTATAAAAAGAAAGAGACTGGGGAGGGGGCCTCTGTACCTTTGCTTCAGGCTTTACAAATTTTAGGGGAGGGCGTGCATAAAGATACGGGGTTAAGTATCCATCTCCAGGCTACCTGCCTTCTACCAGCATCCTTGACTGATTATAGTCCTGTTGTTGCCAAGGCAGGACTAAGGCACTGCCATGAGCCACTCCCCACCCCTGCCCTAGTTAACTAGAATGAGTGAGCAAGGACCAGGCCCACATGACAGCTAGCCTGCATACACTCATTGGCAGTTCTGGCTGGTAAGGATTTCAAACTGGGCTCCAGGAATGGGACTTTTAGGTGTTCTAAGCCAGCCCTTCCAGGTTGCATCGCCAGGCTCAGCTTCCACAGCTTTGCTAGAGAGACCTATTAGGAACATGCTCATAACCCTGGGCTCTGAAAACTCACCCATTCAGATTTCAAAAGACAGCCTATTAGTTTAGCTTTTTAGATTGCAAAAAACAGAGGCTCAATCAGGGTTCTTCAAATAATGCAGGCTTTATAGTAAGGATGCTCATGGGATAAGAAAATGAGAACCCTAGCCACAAAGTCAGGCTTCCAGGTGCTCTGGAGAAGCTAAACAAATAGGCTCTGGAAGGAGCATACCCCAAGCTGAGCCAGGCCCATGGAGGCTGAGGCCAGGAAGCCCTTTCAACCCCGGGAGTTCCAGAACTCAGCAGTGGCTTTGAGTCAAAGTCACCAAGGCTTTTCAGAGTTTCTCTAAATGTTTCCTCTCTCCATGTCTGTCCTCTTCCTGCTACCATCTGGCTATTCTGTTCTTTGCTCTGTTTAACTTCCATTTCATGGTTCTGCTTGCTCAGAATCTTGACATATTCATGGCTCGTCATGCTCCCCAACCCAGACTCTTCACCTCATGACCCTTTAGCCTCTGTGTTCACTGTTAATTGCCCAATTCTTTCCATACTGCTCCAAGTCATTAATCTTTGCAGAGAAATTTTCACGATTTGGCCACTGGCCAGTCTACAGATTGGCTACCCCTGGGTCAGATGCCTGTCATTCAATTGTAGTCAGTTGAGAAGATGTTACACAATATAGAACATGGATGCTTAGGTGCTGTGGGAAAGAGATGCAGATGTGGGAGGACAGATTCACGAGACAGGAGCAACCAGCATAGTAGATATCATAACTTATCTGTCTAGACAGTGAGAAAGGGAGTGTGGTGGTCAAGGGCCTTTCCCAGGGCTCACTGGCTTGCTTCCCTGTTCTTCTGTCTCCTGCACAGTCCTCCCAGTCTATCCATAATGGCTCCGAATCATCTTCAGGGAAGCAGGAGTATCAGGGAGAAGACATCTTAGGTGTACTGGTGATCTACATCAGTTCTCAATCTCTGACCCTTCTTCCTTCTCCTCCTTGTCTTTCCATTCTCCTCTGAATATAACCACTGAATTTACTTGACTTCTTTTCTAAACAACAAAATTAACAATGCTCCAATAAATATTTAATGAGTAGCTACTAAAGTAAAGTCTGTCTATTCAGCACTGGAATTTAATCTGAAGCCAGTTGAGAATTGAAGCATGTGACTATCACAATTATGTTTTACTTTTTACTTTTATATACATCATCTTAGCTGATCTTATTAACACCATAGTAAAGTCAGTAAGGAAGATATTACCATCATACTTATTTTTTTGGATGAAGAAACTGAAGTTCAAAGAGGACCAGTGACTTGCCTAAGCCTCCACTGGGTGCAATAGAGGATTCAGTACTAGACTTGGGTAGTAGTGCCTCCCTCATGGAGCCCTATAGCATCCATTGTCTCATGATACACAAGTCATTTTACAGCTAGGGCCATTCTTTTTCTGTTTCTTGTATCATCGCACATGTGGTTTTTACTGAAATTCCTGTTTTTAATCCCAGATTTTCAAGAGGTATTATCTCTTCTTGAATGAATATGGTGCCTGACGTGTCTTCTCATAGAGCTGATTTCCCAGGCGGGGTCATAACTTCTTCCCAAGACCATAGAATGACCTCCCTTTCTGTCCTTGTGCTCCTCCAGCCAAGTCTTCCCTGTCCGTGGTCCTGGACTTAGGCTTTACTGCCTTGGGTCCCTGTGGAATTCCCACCCACCATTTCTCTACTCATAAGGCACTCCTCACCCTCCATCCTTTGTTTGCCAGAAGCCCTATTCTGAACCTCCAAGGCTCTAGAGCTAGTCACTCTCAAGCAGTAAATGTGGCAGGATCCTACCTGAGGTTGGAGCCCCAGGACTACAGATGCATGTTGCATCATGGGATTTTCTCACCTACTAAAACTTGCAGATCAAAAACCAGACAGAATCTGAACCAGGTCTTAGGAGAGAGAACAGGAAAAGCAGTCTCTAGGAAATTTTTCTTTAATTGAAAGGAAGAGAATATAAAGGAGGAAGCTGGAGTTCAGCCTGCGTTGGAGTGGGGGAAGATGGGTGGAGAAGTTTCCCATTAATTAGAGTCTGGTGGGAAGCCAAGAAAGCTGTGGTTCTAGTTTATTATTGACCTAATGGTGAATGGGACAGAGAGAGCCATGCAGCAAAAGTATGTGAGCTGTGTGTGTGTGTGTGTGTGTGTGTGTGTGTGTGTGTGCGCACGCCTGCTTCCATATGTGTGTGTTTACAAGCGATTGCTAATGCCTTTGCATCTCTTGAGCAATGGCTGACATACCAGGTATTCAACTCCTCAAGTGTCTTTCTTCCATGGCATTTGTGAGAGTAATAGGATAGAGGTTGATGTCTCTCTCACATAACTATTCAAGATGAACATTCCCAGTTGGCAGGAGATTCTGCTCCATGCTATCATCTGGCTACCTGGATTCCTTCCATCTTGTTTGTCCAGTATCTTCTAAAATAATGGTCCCTAATCTTGACTGCATATTGAGCCCAACAGCATTCAAGTTTGAAAACTGCTGTTGTAGAGAGTTGTCCTCATTAACATGGTTAAAGCTAGGTCATAGGTACACACAGGCCTGGAAATTGCCCAAGTAGCTTCTACTGTCATTCTATTAGTGAGAATTTAGTCATGAAATATAAATCTTTAATTATAATACCATGTGAAAAGTGCTATAATTCTACTAGAACCCAAAAGAGGGATATCTAAGTCAGCTGTAGGAAATCAGAGAAGCCTTCTTAGAAGCCAAGAGCCGTGACTTTGGATTAGCTTTATTTGTTTTTCTGTTTAACTTCTAGTCTTGGTCTTTTAATATAAAAAATGGAACTAATAACTGAAATTGCCACAAAGAATTGTTGTGAGGATTATGTAAGATAAGTCTTGCAAAGTACTTAGCACAGTGCCTACCCACAGTTAGCATCCAATGACTCTAAGCTGCTCTGTTACTGTTATTTTCAGGGATAGCTATGGACTGTGGTGACTGGAAGATTCTAAGGAGCTGAGACATAACCAAGTCTGGGGATGGATTTTAGCTTCTTCTTTTTTTTGTTAGCAACTGAATTTGAGGTAGGCCACCTGAGCTGTTGCTGGTGGTGGTGGTGATGTGTGTGTGTTAGGGTACAAGCAGTTGTGTGGTAGCAGAATGTGACATTTTAGGAAGGGAGGAAACACAGTGTTGCATGCCTTTGCCCAGAATCTAATAGATTGTCTGGTTTATTCAAGGCCAGGCTCTGAAGAGAATAAGAACCTTCCCAAAGGGGAATGGGGAGTAATGGAGGCACGTACAGGGCATCCTGAGCCCATGCTGCCCTCCCTCATGTATGTGGCAGGCACAGCAGACATTTTCCATCTCTGACTTCATTTACAATAAGGCTGCTGAACTTCTACTAAATCCTCTCTCTCTCTCTCTTTCTCTCTCTCTCTCTCTCTACCCCACCCCCATTCTCTCTCTCATTTACTGCCCCAGACAAATGTGTCTCTGTGTTTTCTATGATATGCCTGTGCTACTGTTTTCTCCCTGCAGCACTGCTGGGTCTGGCAGTACCTTTGAATTCCAAGTGCTTTTCAGTTCTAGAATATATCTCTCCCTTTCTCCATGGAAATGAAAGTTTTAGAACATCAAGACTGCATATGATCTGAAGAAGAGGAAGGCTCAGGTAGAGGGCAGTGTTCAAGGAGCACTATGCATTCCCTGAGTTTTAAGGGTAGAAATAGGAATGCTGGGAGCCTCTTAGAACCTGGGGCAAGGAGTGCAAGGCAGACTCGCCCTGCTAGAAATTTCTTTTGAAGGATCTACAGGTATCAATTCCAGGGGGAGCAACCAAAAGAATGTGATATGCCTCAGGTCATACTGACAGGTCAGTTTGGGGATCTCCAGGTCCAGACAAACTTGAATAGGTTGTTTTTTGCTGTTGTTTTTTTGAAATGTATTTCGAGGCAATGAGAAGCCCAAGCATCATCAGACCCTCTGACAGACAAGAAGGTGGTTTTTCTTTTCTCTCCCCTCTTCTTTCTCCTCAATCGAAGTGCCTCCATAACTCTGTCATCACGCTAGTAATAGCCACAGATGCATTAGCAGTTATCTTTTCTATCAAAACACCCTCTCCCCCTGCTCTCTCACTCTCTTCAGCACCTGCCTGCCAGTCCCTTTCTGAGAGTTGTCTTCAAAGATTCATAAACCAAAGGAGAAGAAATTTGGGGGTGGGGTGAGGAGAGAGATAATTCATCTCCGTCTGTCACAGCACTCTCCAAACCAAATAAAGAAATATAAATTGTGTTTCCTCTCGCCATCTGTGGTCACAGCAGCCAGCTCTGTGAGGAGGGAATGCAAAAGAGAAAAAAGGCAAAAGGAGGGAGGCCAGGCTAGGCAAGGCTGAGCTGGGAAAGGGGCCATTGGTAGGCATGCTGTGGGCTTCTCATTTACACATGACCAGAACAATCTTCCCAGATTTTCCAGCCAAGGGATCATATCTCCCTTGTGAAATGACCCTTGTTAGAAATTTCTGTTTGGGGAGGGAGTTGCATATAAAGATGTGAGTCTTAATGAAGTTTACAGTGTGATGGGGGAGGCAAGCACATAACAGTAATGTGTGACTATAGCCATGAAAAAAAGTGCCCAGTGTTATGGCATCACAGGGTGGAGGAACCCAAACCAGGGAAGGGGTCAGAGGAGTTGCCCCCAAAAATGTGACAACTGGGCTGAGGCATCAGGATGAAGCAAGGAGAGGACTGCCAGGCAGAAGTGCACTTTTGAAAAGCCACCTGAATCCACTGGGATGCAGTTGGTTGGCGGACTGGAGGTGAGAGAACAGTTAAAGGGCTATTGCAGCAACCTGGGCAAGAGATGATGATGATGGCCTGGAGCAAGGGAATGGCCAATGGAATCAAGAGAGGTGAGAAAGGTAAGAGGCCTTTGAGAAGTTGCGCTCATATGACTTGGTGAGTGACTGGATATAAAGGGCACAAGAAGGATAACTGAATTTATGGCTTGGGCAACTGTGTAGATGGACGTGTCATTCTCTGAGTCAAGAATTACCATGTAGGGCAGGTTTGGGCATGGGGACAGTTACAGGTCACAGATGAAACTTTCAGTTTTTGCCACTAAGGTTGAGGCGAGCCCAGTAGAGTTAGTAAATGGGCAATTAGATGAATACAAGCCAAGATCCCTTGGTTGCTTCAGATGGCAGACATGGGGTCAGTTCATGTGTACCTGGGAATTTGTAATCCTGGCCTAGATTTCTCTTGACAGTCTCTGAAATCTCAAGTCAAGATCAGGTCTGGTTTTCCCATACCTCCCTACCTCCCCTTCCATAGGTTTCTCACGTCACAGGAAAGCTGACGTTTAAGTTTAGTGGTCTGTTTTTTTTACTGGATTCTAAGCTCCATGGAGACAAGGACCAAGAAAGCTGTATCCTCATCACCTGTCTCCTTAAGTTCTTACTAATGAATAAGTTCTTACTAATGAATTTCTGAATCAACAAATGTGCAAATAAATAAAAAATCTTGTTGGTTGGGTGTACGTATCAGAGGGACAGAAATATTGTCAAAGCTACCATTGTCCTATCTCTCATCTGTACATCTTAAAAAGTTTCCTAACTAGTCTCTGTGTCTCAACTCTTGTTCAATCTATTTTCAATCTATTTTCCACTTGGCAGTCAAAGAGATCTTTTTAAAATAAATGGAAGCATGTGACTCTTAAAGGCTTTTCACAGCCTTGAGAATTAAAATTAAACACCTTCACAAAGCACTTCAGGTTCGGCATGCTCTGGCCCCCATCTACCTCTCCAACCTCAGGCTGTGATACCTGTCCCTTGCTCACTTTGCACCTACCTCACGGAAAAACTTCCTGTCTGCAAGCATTTGCACACACTGTTTTCTCCGCCTGTAAAACAACCTCTCTCTTTTCTAGGTTCATCGTTTAGGTGTTTGATGCTCCTACATTCTAAACTCGACACCAGCCCCCTTGCCCTCTGCCCTAGTACACTGTTCTCTTTCTCAAGCCATCAGAGGTGAATATGGTGTATGTCTGTTTGCTCATTTGAAGTCTGTCACTCTTTTGCACTGTGAGCTCCCTGTCTAACTGACATCTGTGACAGTGTTTGCCACATACCCAGGATTCACTAAGTGTTCCATGAATGAATGAATGAATGAATGAATGAACATGTCATTTTGGGCATAAAGAGAGAAAGAGGCCAGGTAAGTTGTGTTGTACTAGGGAGGCAGAGACCTTATCAAATTCAGGGACGTTAAGGAGATGTAGACCTTTCCATTCAGTCATGCAGTCATTCATTAATGCACTTGAACATTTATCAAGTGCCTAGCTCTTATCCCCACCCCCAGCCTGGCTCTGACAGGCTCCCTCTGTGGGGCAGTTTGTGACAGAAAGTGAAGCATTAGCTGATTCTAGAGTAGAAATCCTCAGTTTTACTCATGTACTCCCTGAAAGCAATCAGAAAAAACATGTACTGCCTTGCATATTTTTAAGATGACATCTAAATTTTTTATTGTAAGTTTAAATAGTTTTATGAAATGAAAGTTTCAGGTTACTATTAATATTGCCGTTTTATAATAAAAAATCTACAGCAGTCTTTCAAATGTGTTAAAAAGAAACTAAATAGCATAGCACTTTGATGCCTACCCTCATCTACTGAAAAACAGCAACAACAGAAAATCAAGCTTTTCTTTAACAGTCAGAAATGTTACTTTAATCATCTGTCTCCTTGAATTTCATTACATTTCCTCATGGAATTTTACTGTAACATTATATATTCTTATGACTTAAAGATTTTCATTAATTATTTTATCATATGTACATTAAAACTATTTTTAAATTTCTGTAACCATAAGGCTCTAAATGATATTTTTCTTTATAATGAAATATTATTATGATAATTAGTATTATATGCTTGATGAAAACAATATATGTATATAAAATTTTAGTGAAAATATTAAATATACAAGCAAAATATTTTGAAAATTATCTCTCAATAAGAGACATAGGGCTTCTTTTACAATTAATTTGTGTGTTCATGGATAAATATTATCATTGCAACATTAACATCAGAAGGAGAGGTGTTGAATGACTAATAAATGGGAGGCTTACTGTAGCATATTTATTCATGATTGTTGATAAAAGCATTATTTACAATAGGACCTACAATATATTTTCATTAAATTAATCTTAATCTCATAAGCTTAGGGTAAAAATGAATAAATGAGCAACGAAGTAGTTGACAAGCAGTTGTGCCCAACTGAAAAATGAATATGGATACATCTCTGACATGTGTTCCTATGACTTAAAGGTGCAATCCTGAGCTGTTATGAAGTAACTATGGAGGTTTTCAGCTTCTCTTTCTTGCAATCATGCAAAATATGTGGCTGAGACATGAATGAGCCATGGGTGAATAAGCATCACTCACCAACTTCTTGCTTATTGTTCAGAATGCTGAAAATGCAAACTGTGTACTTCATAAGAGACTGGTATTTCCCAGATAGTTTTTTTTTATAAATCTTAAATATTCTAATTGTAATATATATGGTGCTTTGCCATGAATTTGTTATCTGGATGAAGTAAAGCTGCCTTAATATTTCTTAATGATGCTCTCACTGTTCTTAGCTCCCGGGCTTTTCCCTCAAGAGTTGGAGTTGAAAGAGGTGAGTTTTTACATTAAAACTCATGCCCATTAGCCCATGAATTAAGAACACTTTAACATGCTCTACTTTATTTTTCATAGAAATACGTGTAAAGCATGGAAAGATGGGAGTACCCTAAATATCTAGTGTCTTGAATTTAAGGAAGTTTCATGGACACAAACTGGGGCAGGTACTTGGACCAGCTCTTCAGTCTCTACTTTATGGTCCTATTTGAAGAGATTGGAAATTTTTGGTTGTCCTTGGAAAATAGAATTGGGGGTACAGTTAATTCGTGCTGTTTAGAAGGTAGAAGTGAGACAGAAGTGTTCTTTCAGAGGCTCTGAATCATCTCCCCAGTCAGAAAAGTCAGGACTTCCCTGCAGCAGGTTCCAGGGTTTATTCTCTAGCTTTCTGTGCGTTAGGGAATAGTTGTGTCATTGACAACTCCTTGACTTCACTCTAATTCTTGGATCACAGCTTTGGGGTACTACATCCAGTTCTCTGGTGTGCAGGGGCTGCTTAGGCAGCAATGGTGACTTCCAGCCCAGAAAAACATTGTACCAGGAGCAGCTAGAAGGAATCCTCTGTGGACTAGTCCTCTCCTGCTCTAGAAATCACTCCAGGGGACCTGGCCTAGAATCTGCACTTGTAGCCTTTTTGTAAGCACCTCACTCTTTACTCTAAATCCATTTTTCCTTAAAATACTTTTCTAAGTTTCTGTTTTCTCCATTTATCCCTGATAGATACATTAATATTTTGACTTGTCCCCTTTCTTGAGTCTGGAGGTTTTTCTACTTAACACTCAGCTGTCGGTTATGAACTCTCTGGCGTGCCTTGGTGTGTTAATGCAGTTTCTGAGGGACGGGTGGCTGTGGTTTTAATTTGAGGAGGTTGGAGAAAGGCAAGGAGTGAGAGTAGAGTTTGACTACGCAGATAGAACATAGAAATCAGGCAGTGACTAGTGAAAAGTAAAAAAGCTTTAATGCAATTCTTATTAGAATTGTATTTGACTATTTAATTAGTTAACCGCAATGTTGAACATCCACCCTTAGGATATAGTAGCGCTCTGTGAATGTTTTTTCAATGAATGAATGAACAGTTCAAAAAATTAGGGGAGGCACTTAATGGTGTGAGGCCATTGTTGCTCATTTCAAAACAACCTTTAGAAGACATTTAACGAGAAACAGCCCAATATAGTAGAAATGCTGGCTTTAGAACTCTGAGATCCAGTTCCAGGCAGATTTATAAACTTTGTAGTGCTGGGTGGTTACTTAATCTCACATAACTTCTTTCTTTCAACAGAGAAAAAGAAGATTGCAAAGGTATGGGAATCATGGCATTGTTGTGAAGAGTAAATGAAACAATGTAAGTGGAAGAAATACTTAGTACATTGGAAGGCTTACTATATATAATATCATCTTGTTCAAAACTGTGTATCTTATTGTGTATGTTTTATTTTAAATATATATATGCTGTTCAAAGTTAGTAGAAGTGCTGATATATAACTGTTCAAACAGAATTTTATTTTTATAGAAAGCAAAATTTAGTGAAACAGCAATTCTTTTTCTCTAGAGAAGACAAAGGAACAAAACAAAACAAACAATCAGAAAAAACAAGCACAAGTTGGCTGAAACTAAACCAAGGAGGATTGAGGTACAGTAGTTCCCCTTTATTTGTGGGGGACACATTCCAAGACCCTCCACTGGATGTCTGAAACTGCAGATAGTGCCAAATCCTCTATCTACTATGTCCTTCCTGATACACAGACCTTTTTACTTAAAGGGAGCACTTTACAGCTTCTCTTTGACATATATGAATGGCCAGCATCACTACCCTTGCACTTTGACACCATTACTAAGTAAAATACGGGTTACTTGAACACAAGCATTCGGTACCATGACAATGGATCTTAAAACTGAGAGGCTGCTAAGTGACTGACAGGTGAGAACTGTATGCAGGGTGAATATGCTGGACAAAGGGATAGGTCAGGTCCAGGGTTGGATAGAGCTGGATGCTACTTAGAAAAGCACTCAGTTTAAAATTTTGGGGTTGTTTATTTCTGGATGTTTCCATTTAATATTTTTGGACCACAGATGACTGCAGGTAATGAAAACCACAGAAAGCGAAACCACAGATAAGAGGGGATTACTACATAGAAAAAAGAAATTCTTGACATTAAGGTTATAAAACCTGGGTAGGTAACAAAGGAGACTGCGGGCTTTCTTCCCTAATGGCCCAAAGTCCTGCCTAGGTGCAGGAGAACGAACCGGAGGACCCCTCATTGTTTTTTGTTTGTTTGTTTGCTTGCTTTTTATCCTCAGGCTTCTCACATAAAAGGTTTGGCTGTTTACCCTGCCAGTGGCCAGAGCTAGTTTCTTAGTTCTAGCTTCTCTTTCTCATCATCTACCATTTTAACACATTATACTCACTGACTCTCCAACGATCAGAGCAATTAAAAGATTTAATGTTTTATGCAGGATCGACGTCAGAGCTTTTGTCTCTCTGTGGCGATATCTACCAATGGTTGATAGCTTTAAAAATTTACCAAGTTATTATTATTATTTTTGGTCACATCCCCTGTTGGAACCAGGGAATGGCCTATGTCCTGTCTAGACAGCTTTTGGAGAGCAGAGGCAGAATGGCAGCTGCTAAAAGATACACTCTCTTGGCCTATCCAGTGAAGGACAGACAGACAGGCAGGAAGGCATGCCAACATCTGTCATTTCAGCTTATTTGCATCTTTAGAAAACAACTGAGAGTCATGTTAAAATTAGACTGCACTAAAGGCAGTTGGAGTTAAGGAAATTAGTTGAATGCTTCCTGAGTAATTGTCAGAGAGGATGTAAAGGGTGCACCGTACCTGAGAGAACTGATAATAAACAACTCGGGAAGCCAGAAATAAATGCCCAGCTCTTCTCTTTCTTCTGTCTCTCAGAGGCTTCTTCACATGTCTCTGTCTGTCTTTTCCACACTCTTTTTCATTTTTTTTTCTGAGGACAGAAGCAAAGGTAACCTCTGATGTCCTCCCAACTGTGACATAAGGGGTCCTCTGCCAGGAAGAGATCTGCAGTATTTACTGAATGTCCAAGTTCCACTAGCCTCTGAACTGGGCCAGAGGAGCAAGAGGTGGGCCCTGCCGCCCCTTTGAGTATGAATGGGGCTGGTAAGATGTGTACAAAAATAAGTTAAGATAGAAGGTCATTGAAGAGGCAACAACAAAACACTGTGGAAGCCAGAGAAGAAAGTAATCAGAGACATTTTCTACTAGAGGTGTCTTCTGAATTGGGCCTGGAAAAGTAGGATGGTGGGATGTCACTGTTTTGAACAAAACAAAGGCTGAGCCAAATGGCAGCTTGTTTTGGGTGGTTCCTAAGTTGAATAAGGCGGAAATAAGGCTAGAACTTAAGAAGAAAATTAAAGTGTAGGGACCTTGAGTGCCTGGCTAAGTCATGACAAGGAATTTATTGACTGGCAGAGAGAGCTGTTAAAGTATTCTGAATACAAGTGACACATTTCAAACTGGGCTTTGAAAAAGATTTTATGGCAGCAGAGTCTGGGATGGCTTGGTGTAGATTATATAAAAGGCAGGAAGAAAGGGGGTGATGACAGCCCAGAATGAGACAATGGGGCTGGAGAGAGGATGTCCTCTCTAAGGGCCAAGCAGACAGTCTTAGCTGCTACCAGAAAGTTAGGCCACCTATAGCAACCAGAGCATAACTGCCCACAGCATAAATTGTCCAACCTCTTGGCCAGTTCACCAAGCCTCCCATGGTCATCTCTAACCTCCCTTCTACTTCTTCCTTCTATGTTTATGCTTTACCAACACTATTCCCTCAACACACATCACTTCTGATCCAGTGTATATTTTCTCACCTCCATGATCTATGGGTAACTGTACCTCCAAACTTCTTCCTGCCCCAGTGTCTGTCACCAACATCACATCCTCCATGATAAATCCATCTCCAAATGCTAAGACAGGCCTTAAATCCTGGTTGTGAAATTCTATGGGAAAAGGAATAGAAAATAGGTGTATGTGTGTGGTAGGGGAAGGGTGGGTGAGAAAGCCAGGCTCATCCTAGTGGAGGTAGATATTGAAGGGCAAGGCTCTACCTTCTCCCGGCTCCCCAGCTCACCCCCACAAGGTTGTTCATAATGTTATGCTGATAGGAACTGCAGCTCGTCGCTGTTGGGTTTCAGTAGATGATTAAATGACAGAAAGATTGTACCACGTTCTCCAAAAAGGCCCCCTGGGGATGATGTTGAGTGAGGGTGATTGATTTCATTAGGTAGTGATGTGTTACCTAAGGAGAAGACAGAGAAGCCAGGAGAACAGAGGAAAAGAGAAAAAATAAAGGGAATGAAGGTAATAGAGAGAGAAGGAGCATCCTCCCCAATGTGGATGTGGGCTCTGGTACTCTAGATAGGGGTTCACCTGTGCATGAATGAACAAGAGATCAGGTACCCAGTCCATCAGCAGTTTCCAAGAGACATTGGGAAACAGGAAGTACATGACCCCCTGGCAGGAGTTGTTGTGGGAGATTCTAATGGAGGGAATTCTCTCTGCGGAATCTGCTTCCCTGAAAGGTTAATGCATTAAATGGGGACTCAGGGGAATTCCAGCTTCAAATAAGGAGAAATCTACTTTACATGCTGGCCTGGAGGGGCAAAGGTCTGGAAAATACCTACTCTCCATTAGAAAAGAAGCACCTGGTACAAAGCGACATCTGCAGAACAGAACAGCATGAAGGGGAATAAGAATCAAGGGCTCTTAGCAGCTCTAGCTAATGATGAAAAGCACAATGGAGCCTCTTCCTCCAGCCCTCAGTTTGTTAGGAACTGCTCCCATTAGGATTCAGCCAGGAGGGGTGCAAGGAGAGAGAACAAAATGCTAACGAAAATAAAGACCTAAGAAAGGATGGAGCAGGTCGGCATCAAATACCACTCTCTGAGTAGGCCCAGATTAGGGGTTTGACTAGGGTCTTTTCTTCTCTCCCAAGCCAAAACTTGGGGAAATATTGTGTGGAGAGGAGATGGCTGATGTAGAAGCTTTGTTCAGAAGACAGTGCAGGTAAATGAGTGTCATGTCACTTCCCCACTATGGGTCTGAACCAGAGGCTATGGCTTTAGTTGCCAAGGGAAAGACTTAATAAGTTCATAAGAATAGAAAGAAAATCACTGAACAGAGATTATGTGAGACTATTTAGGGATGATCAGGGAGAATGAGAGAGAAGCCCTGGAAAAGTGTCCATGGATGGAGCCCTTTTAGAACTGCCAGATATGCTGGCTGTAATGGTTGGATTGGAGGGATGGCAGAAAGCGGGAGCAAATGGTCTCCTGTCATAGGAGTAGGTTTCTTCTTGTGTCTCCTTCAGATTCCTAGATTTTCTTAGTCCCTGGGCTCTCTCCAGTGAGGGAGATAACAATGTCATTTTGTAAGGGTGAGTCTGCTCCTGTCTAAGGGTGACAACAGAGGACAGCCAAGACCTGGAGGGGGCTGAGGTTAAAACTACAGTGCAGGGAGGGCATGGACTGCACTTCAAAGAAAATATCTGGCATTGGGGCTGAGAGGATGCACTGAGTTAATGAAACTGAGAAAGCAATGCAGGAGTGCCAGCAGAAGCTGGTTACTGGGAAAGAACTGGAAAAGAAGGATATAGAAAAATGAAAAAAGCCATTCTTTCTTCAAGACGCGTTAGTATTGTCTGCCAGAAAAATGATGTAATAAACAAACAAGCAAACAAACAAATAAGTAAGTAAATAAGTAAGTAAGTAAGTTACAGCTATACATGAGAACAGTACCTGCTAGAGTTGTGCAGTGCACAACCTGCATAACTATATACTGTAACTCTGCTGCTGAATATTGCAGGACCTTGTAGAGACAGGTTAGTAAACAGAAATTTTAGAATGCTTTTCTCTGTGTAATGTGATATATGTTTCTCTTTGCCATCTTTTCAAGAACCTTTAGGGGAAAAGAATTGCATTGCTTTTTCATAGCTTTTAGAGTTAGATTTGTTTTTCTTTTTAACTCGGCACTGTATAAAACCAGGCCTTAAGGCTGAAGCAGTGTGGGTTAGATATATTTGGATGGTACTCATTTGCTCACACAGATAACAAGATGTGTATTTCAGGACTGATGACAACTTGGCCCCAATGTCACAGTAACCATTCTCTAACCATTCTCTAGAAAGTCCAAGTTTCTTCTTCTATCAGGGAGGCAGTAAGGCAAGGGGGTGCTTCTGTGTCTGTCTTACAGGATCTCTTATTTGTGATTTCAATGTCTGAAGCTAAATCATAGAGAAAAAGGGTCATGATGAACTAAATTTCTCAGGCTTACTGGGAAAGCTGGTTCAAAACCAGGTTATTAATACAAGGGTACAGAATCTGAATTACAGAACCAAAACAAGTGTGGGAGGGTCTTGGAACCAGAAATGCTGCAAACCAGGTGGGCAGAGGTGCTTGAAGTATCCTAGATCTGTCTTCTGATGCCTGTAGCGACCTCTGAATGCCCCCACAACATGGACATGCGTGGGATGGGTTCCCTTAAAGAGGCTTTGCAGAGACAAATACGCAGATGAGAGCAGCAGGGCTGTGCATGGCCCCCTTCATTCCCACTGAGGCCTGCCCTGCTGCCACAGAACTCCTCAGAGGACTGCTGAGAGGCAGTCTGGCTATAAATGCATTGGGAGTCTTTGTAAAGAAAGAAAGACAGTACTCTAAGTTGTTTGAGAGCATCAGTCTGCTGGAAGCTGGCCTAAGTCATTGTCCCTGAGGCTCTACCACCTTTCACCTTTGGCTCCCTGCATGAAGTGAGGGAAAAGTGGGTGCTAGGGAAAGAGTCAGAACTATGAGTCTCACCAGCTGGCTAAGCAGGATTATTATGGTGCAATAAATCCAGGGCTAGGAATGTTTATTAGATTCTCAGAAGCTGCAGGAACAGTGCCATTTAGAAAACATTTATGCTTGCTGGTCTAAGGCAATCCCTCTCCCCTTTATTTATGAGGCATGCTGGGTAATTAAGTGAGAGCTTAGAAGAAAGGAGGTTAGGAAAAGATCACCCCTAAATAATCCTGCCTGGTGAAGCCACCATCTGGGCTGTTGTATAGGAGAGATGGTCCCCATATGGTCAGATATTTTATGAACAGTGCATGAATTCAGGGCCCGAGGAAGAAATAGCCAAGAAGTATCAATGAATTCACACAGATGTGATCTGAGCTCTTGGAAGGCAGGGACCATGTCTTGTACATCGGTGGATCCCTGGCACCCAGCACAATGCCTGACATATGAGAGCTGCTGAATGCATGGTGTTGAATAAATGCATTCACCCATTCATTCAAGAACAATTTAACAAGTGCTACCATGTGCCAGATACTGTTCTTGCTATGCACCATTTCATAACAATGAACAAAACAGACAAAGTCACTGCCTTCATGGAGCTTGCAGTCTAGCAGGGGAACCAGGCATTGAAGAAATAATGACTCAAATGAGTGCTTCACTATGGTTGACTTGCTTTTCTCCACCTACTACAGTTAAAGGAAAGGGGCGGGGAGAAATGGACTGAATTAGGGGTAATTAGGCACAGTGCAAACTTATTACAAGGAAGCTTGATAACTAATTCAAGGTCAGAACAAAGACAGGTATTCTTCTAGAAGAAAAAGATTCAAAAGTTATGTTGGTAGGAAGACTATGACTCATGTGTAGGCCTTTAGCTGGATCATGCTTACAGGACATGATCTTTGACTTGTTTGTATATTTGTTTGTTTTTATACTTCAGTATGACCAAGGAAAGGGCAACCCAAAATGGGAGACGGAGGTGGAAGCACATTGCCACCCAGAGTCATAAACCAAATTGAGGTCCTCTTTCCCATCCTTACAACTCGAAATTTCCTCCTCCGCATTCCCACACTTTCACCTGCAGCAGAATCTGGTGACTACATCCTCACCTGAGATCTGAAGATTTCTAGGCACCAGAAAGGGCATTGCCAATTTGGAGGCTGGAGCCATATCATTGGGTGACCTAGTCTTTTGGTTTTCAGAGTATGAGCCACAGACCCAGGACGACACTCCAGTCTCAGTCCATCAAGCTAATACAAAAGTGCTCTAGGATATTTTGAAATATATTTTTCCACATATAAAGAAAATTTAAATTTTTGAGCACCCATTAAACCTGTGAAGTATGCATCCACAATAAATAGATTTACCTACTATAAGATGTGAATTTGGGAGTGGGCCATGCATCTTTGGACATGTGTGGATGTGTTGGTTACCACGAGCAAGAACCAACAAGTTAAATTCAGAGCCTTAATCCTATCTGAGTGATGTGGAGACTGGGCAGTTTCTACCAAAATGGGCTTCACCAATGCTTTCCTTCCCTGTGTATACATCCAAAGGTAAAATCTATACTCTTTCTCCTTTGGCCCTGACTGGACTCACTGATGTCTTTGATTGCTAGAATGGAGCAAAAGTAAACTAGGGGACTTGACCTTGGTCATAGAAGTTTTGCCGCTTCCCCATACCTCTTTGAATGCTCATTTTTGAATCTTCCCTAATGGAGACCAACTTGAGTACATGCTGTGGGAAGCCAAAGCCACATAAAGAGCACTTGGAGGATGAGATGTGCTGTGTAGAGATAGAAGCTAGGGAGCCAGGAGGCACCAGACGTGAGGGTAAGGAAGCCACCTTGGAAGTGTGGCTCCTGCCTCATGTGATACTAGAAGATTCAGAATCCCAGAATTCCCAAACCATACAGTTGTAGCTGAGTGAAATTGTTGTTTCATGTCACTACGTTTTAAGTCAATTTGTTGTGCAATAAACAGAGACCAACAAAGCAGAAGGTCCTTTCTGCTAGAGTCCTGACTCATTTGAGCGCCTCAGAAGCTATGAGCAGCTCCTTTAGGGCTGAGGCTCCTCTGTTGAGAAGCTGTTTCGCCAGAGCCATTCCCAATTCTGGAAGGAGAGGCCAATTCCTTCAGCCTACACCTTCCTGATCCAGGCTATCAGTTCCTCTCTGAACTCACTCCAGAGCCTCCTTTCCCTGATCTCAGTTGTCAGTGTGTTCAAAACCCCAAGTCTTGGTCGTCCTGATGCTTGGGTGCCTCCAGCCTTTCTTGCTAGAATAAGTCCTGGGGGAGAGTATGGGGTCCTGTGAGTATAGGATATGGAGATCAGCACAAGTGGGAAAAGTTAGCTGGGGAGGCATAAAATTGCAATAGGATGCTGGGCCATCTCAGCAGGCATGGCCTGGGGAAGGTAAGGGGCATCAAAAATCACTCAGTGGACATGGCTTCAGAGAAAAGTGCTTATACCATTAAGTAATACCAAATTGGGCTTTATGAGTGAAGTAGAGTCTATCTCTAAGACCTAAAAAAGACATTTACCGCCGATTTCCGCCTAGTGCTTTACTTATGACATTAAGCCTCCTTCCATCTCATGCACAAGTGAATTGTGCAGAGAATGTTCTAGCTTAGTTTCAGCAGGCAAACAGTGACCAAACTAGTATCTTCCTATTACTCTGGTGTCAGTGCAATAAAGGATGTTGGATGCAGTTCTGGTAGATTAACAAATTAGCTCTGCTGCTATTACCTAAAGTATTGCCAAACTTCAGGGAGATTCTAAAACTCCAGGATTGAGAGGCAGCAGAGGAGGAGCTGGTAGCTATCTGAGTACCCCTGGCTTTCCTCGGTAAGTTCCTAGCAACTGTGTTGTTTCTGAGGTGCATATAAAGCAACTATTTGAGACCCAGAGGTCCCTCTTGCAGAAGTAGTCCCCTGCCGAGAGTTCTCTGCTCCACATCATCTGAGGAACAGTACATCAGCCCCTAGGTAGGAGGGCAGGTCCCACCAGAACCTCTGATTTCTCAAGGAACTGTTTCAAGCCTTGCCTCCAGAACCCCTGGGCATGCGCCCACCCTTCTCTGCTACTGGGGAGATTTTTAGAATTATAGACCTATGCCTTCTCTCACAACTGACCAGTTTGTCATCCTCAGCCTTCAAGTGACATTGTAAGATGAAAAAGCTATGAGACCTTTAACTCATCTCATTCAATCTTTCTCTTCGATCCTAGTTTGTCTTATTAACTCTAACTTTAGAGACAAGGTAGAGACAGCTGGGTTGTATGGTCCAGTTTTAGTGGCTCCAAATATCTCCTGCTCAGGGCTTGCCACGTTGTGTGGAATTCTATCATTAGAGAATTTGCCCTCTGAGAGAAGGTATTGCAACTGCAGGAATCCTGCTAAATTTTAAATAATCGTAACCACGGTATTATCTGAATCCTTATTAGCTATTAATGTTCTAATTCTTCTCAGCATCTGGGCCTTCTGCATACAGCCCCATAAAAACATGTCACTCATGTATTTCCCAAACTGTATTGAATATTTCTGGCTTCTGATCTCATGACACCACTTTCCTGTTTATGACTTTACCTCACATCTCTGGTATATCATTTGCTGTTTTTCTCAGTCACAGTTCAGAACTTGCCCCAGTTGCCCTGCTCTGGGCCATTCTGGGTAAACGTCTGGCTGGTTACCTGGGATTGTGCATTCCTAAATACTCCTCAAATTAGCCAGGCCCTTGAAGAGGCAGGAGAGCTGATGCCTTGGGATTGATTGTTGGGATTCTGAGGGAAGAGTGGAGATCCCTGGAAAAAGCCCTGCTGAGCAAGAAGCCCTATCAGACAGGACTTTGAAGCTGTTTCAGGGGTTTGAGCATTGAGCACTGAGTGGACTGGACTGGGGGAGAGTGAAAGTTGAAAACTCCAACGGTAATCTCACACTCTCCACAGAGTTGCTCACAAGTAGCTCATTCTATCATAATCCTGGTTCACAACCCTGGTTTTACTAGTGAATCCTAGGATAGTCACTGAATCAAGACAGTTACCATCGGAAAGGCTTTCTCTTGCAAGGCCAGAGAGGCAAAGGGCTTTGATCAAAATCACAAAGCCATTGAGCGGCAAAGCTAGAGGCTGTCATCAGTACCCTTACTGCCATCCATCCTCTGTTTGTTCTCAGGCTGCTGGCCAGTTAGGACAGCATCAATTCCAGAGAATAATTCCTGTTGTATTTCACAGCAGCCTTGGAATATAACAGTGACTGCGCACAAGAGAGTAACCTGGGCTACCTACGTACACCACACCCAGATGGCAAACGGAACTGGACTCTGCCAAAAGGTATATAAATCAGTTTATCTGACAGTGGGATGAGGACAGTTGATGACTAATAAATCTCCTTATTCTCTGTGTGATTTCTATCTTGCTCATAACAGTGCATGAAGCATTTCCAGCTAGGTGACCCATGGGAATCTGAGATGGATTATGAGCATTAATTTATCTATCTAATAAACATTTTTGGCACCAAAGCGTGCCCTACTCTATAGTAAGTATTAAGGATCTAATAGTGAACAAAACAGCCAAGGTATCTGCACTCAAAGACCTTGTAGTCTAATAAAGAATTTAGATAAATCAGATACAGATCAATGAACACTATGATAAGGAGTTCAGTGTTATGATAGGGTGACGTACAATTTATTATTCAAAGCAGCGTACTTAGGATAATGAAGGGGTGCACCATTAGTGACTATGTCAATGCAACAGGACAAACAGGGACCATTCTAGGAAAACCGGGATATCTGGTTACCGTAGTTATAGAAATAAAGAAGAGGAAAATAAAAAAAAAAAAATACGGTGGGAGAGGAAGATCAAAGAAGGCTTCCCCAAAGAGGAAACCTACAAGCTGACTTTAAGTAACTTTACTATAGCGAGGATTTCCAGAATGCATTAACAAGAAAATTGTAAGTATGTATGAGAGATTCAGAATCTAGCTTTACTCATCTCATCCACCACCATTCCCTCATTTCATGCCCACAGTCAGATGATCTCTCAATAAGTGTTTCTCACATTCATCCTTTAGGAAGCAAAGCTATTTCCAGAGAGTACCAGGCAAAAGCCCCAGTTGCAGAAGCATCCCTGACCCTCTAGGGTGATAGAACCCCCTTCTTTTACCCAAGACAAGGGTTAGTCAGAGCAAAACCTCTTTTCTGAGTACCAGACAATGTCAATTTTTCCACTTCCTCAAGGAAGTTTTTACCCTTAATTGAATCACTACTTTCCTGTAATTTTTTTTTTCTAATGTGACTTCTCACTTCATTTCTTCTTTCCTTTCTTGTCTGTTTTTCAGGTTTCTGGTTCCCAAGGAATGTCCCAGATGTTTTTTTTTTTATTATTATTATAGGCCTATGCTCTGTCACTCATATGCTGACCTAATGCCATATTATCATTCTCTAAAACCACACTGGCCTCCTTCACTCATGAGACATCCTCATCCATAGGAAGGAAGGAAGGAAGGAAGGAAGGAAGGAAGGAAGGAAGGAAGGAAGGAAGGAAGGAAGGTAGAATGAAGAGAGAGAGAGAGAGAGAGAGAGAGAGAGAGAGAGAGAGAGAAAGAAAGAAAGAAAGAAAGAAAGAAAGAAAGAAAGAAAGAAAGAAAGAAAGAAAGAAAGAAAGAAAGGAAGGAAGGAAGAATGAAAGAAAGAAAACTAAAATACAGGTATCAAGTGGGGAAAATGGGTCTATTTGCTGAAATGACCTGCTAGGTCCCAAACAGATCTATTAATTAATTAAGCTCCTGAAGAGGCATAACTGGTTAGGGAGAGGCTGGTCACAGCTGCAAGATAATGAAGAACAGAGATGAGAGTCCTCTCAGATGCCACAGTGGAGAAAGCCAGGGGCCAGTGGAGGTGAGGAGAGGATAATTATAACAGCTAAGAGCTCTCATTGTCTTGGGTAAACTCAGCCTCATCTATAATGCTTCATCTGTCCAGACTTCCTTGATCGGGGGGTGGGGGGGGTTAGGATGCTTCTGAGAGCACTAGGAGAGAGTCAGAAATAAGTACCTTGAACCTGAATAACTGTCTCACTAAACCCAAGAAAATTTTAAATTTGGGATTTACAAAGTAGTCTCACCCAGACTGTTAGCTTTATAAATAAGTGAGGTAGGGTTGCATAGCATTTTGTGGTAAGTTCATTTACACAATTGAAACTAAAAAAATAAATAGTAAAGTAGAATTTGCTTATTATAAGGGGAAGATTTTTTATTTATTATTAAATTATAGTTGACATGCAATATTATATTAGTTGCAGGTGTACAACACAGTGATTTGACATTTATATACCTTACAAAGTGATCACCACACGTTAAATCTAGTACCCATCTATCACCATACAAACTTATTACAATGTTATTTACTATATCCCCTATGCTGTATATCACATATTTATTTATTTTATAACTAGAAGTTTGAATCTCTCTGGAGTGTGTGTGTGTGAGTGTGTGTGTGTGTGAGTGTGTGTGTGTGAGTGTGTGTGTGTGTGATAGGGGATATGGAAAGGGAGAAAGAGAGGAAAGGAAAGCTAAAATTGGTTCAAATAAAACCACCATTGAGGAAGGGGCTTTGAATAAAATGGGAACCCTTTCATATACATAATTAAGCTCCGAAGGTAGACAGAGCCTAACCAACACCTTGGGAGATCACAAAAGCCCTTCTACCACCAAAGATGTTCTAAGCAAATATAATTTTTCAGAGACCTTTACATTTGGGAGCTTTTTCTTCTAAGGAGTGTGTGGTGTGGAGGTCTGCATATTAACAATTAGGAATGAAAATTGAAGGTGAAAGAAGAAAGTAGTATGATTGATGGATTCTATTTGGCCAATCCACTTATTTTAATATATTCAATATTGAGCAGCTGCAGACAGACACAGAGGAATGTCCACAATCTGGTATCACCCCTAATGCCCCAAAGAGGTTTGTCTGGTGGATGCCAGGCTGAGATACAGAGACAATGTTGGAACAATAGACTCAAAATCAGGTAGGAAGAGCCTCTAGGTCAGGCCAAGTCAGGGACAGTCACTGCCTCTTTTTTCCCCCACACTCATCCTTAGAAAGAGATGTCGGCAGCTAATACCAGTCCTGCAGGACCATTATAGCTGAATGTTCTTTGTAATTAGCTGCATTGAAACTTTGTATCTGTGTACAATTTATTTTCAAACGTAAGAGTTCGATTCTTCTCAATTAATCCCGTTGAGTGTCCTAATAAAATACCATTTGCATATTATAAAGAAAAGGTACCCCAGTAAAATAAACCATGTTTTCATTCTACTTGTGAGGTAGTGCCTGAACAGTAACTATTCTCATGAAAAGGAGCCACTCCTTACAAATATGCCCCGGACATTTACGACTAATGCAATCTACCTTTGATTCTTTGTCAAAAGCTCTGACATTTTTAAATTACCAGCAAGAAGTAGGATTAAGATGAGAAACAACTGGCAGTACAATTACACCAACAGGGGGAGGGGCCAGTGTGAGCACCAGGCCCCAGGCCTGTGTCCCCAGCTGGCATGGAGACTCAGCAGGGAACTGGCTGCTGTTCTCGAAGCCAACATCTGCGTCAAACTCTGGGGTCAAACGGGGTGATTGTGGCCTGAAATATGAAGGCTTTAAACAATTCAGACCATCATTTCTGGTTTATTACCCAGACCTGTGTTTTTTGTGGAAGGGTTGATGGCTTTGGTTTATGAGAACCAATTAATGCATGACAGAGTCCTGAAGGCCCTGAAAACTCATTCTCATGTCTTTTCCCTCAGCATCCAGCATTTCTCTCTCTCTCTCTCTCTCTCTCTCTCTCTCTCTCTCTCTCTCTCTCTCTCTCTCCCTCCCTCCCTCCCTCCCTCTCTCCTTCCCTCCCTAACCCTTCCTCTATCTTTCTTCCTCTACCCCCCATACATGCACACAACACAACACAAATGTTCTTTTTCTTGGCATACTATTTGGACCATTAGAGACTAGAAAATGAGTGTGTTCAGAGAAAATATATAGCAGAAGTAGGGGAACTATTTCTAAAGGATGGGAGTCCTTGGGCTACTTGAGTCATCTGGAGCATGTCAGAACTGAGAATCCTTAGAAACCATCCAGTTGAGTAATTTCCTCTTATGGCTGAGGAAGCTGAGACCCATAGATAAAAGTTAGTAACACAGGTAGTCTGTAACTTCCGAATTCTTCATGTCAAAAAAAAAAAAAAATTAATCTCACCCACAGCCTATCTAAACCCCTCCATCTCTAGTCCAAAGTCGTATATAGAATGTCAATCTTTGTACCTGCATCTTACGTGTACCTGAAGAAGACCACCATGCCCACCTGCTTACTCATTCTAAGCCATGGTTTTCCCTAATGGACAAGGAGAAGGAACAAGAACAGTTATAAGTAAGAGTGTTAATTTCCAAGGTGTCTCACTAAAGGTCATCTAGCCCTTCACATTACTGATGAAAAAATAAAATAAAATTTAAAGTAGTGACGTGATTTGAAAGAATCTCACAGCCAGCTAGAGGGAGCCAGGCAGAAAGCAGGTCTAGTCATTATTAAGCCCTTACTCTTTCTGCTCTGGGTGTCCCTACTCCACTATCTGCTGGACCCTCAGCTCCAGCTCATGCTTCATTTTAAGTTCATTACAATGAAAACAGAGCCCCTTTCTCCCATCCACAGATGATAAGAAGAAAAGGGGAATGGAGGAGTATGTGAACAGGCAGTCCCTAAGGCCCAACCCCCAATATCTCTCCCTTCTGCTTAACACAAACCCAAGCCAGCGTGCAAAAGCCATAGTGAGGTCACTGCATTCCTAGTGGATAAAGAGCATCTTTGTCCACTCCTGCCAGGCCTCTGGCTCCAGGCTGACTCAGGCTGGCAGCCTCCAGCTGAACATTATCTATCTACCGAAAAATGAGCATTCTCAGAAACTCAGGTCACACAGAGCCATGGAAAAAGTATTTGTTTACAGACCCACAGAGGTGTGTGTGTGTGTGCACACACGTGCACACACACACACACACAAGCATATATTACCTCTAGGAGCAAACACTGTGGAATAAACATGCCTGACACACAGCCAAACTGTATCTCTAAAAGAAAAGGTTCCCAAAGTGCTTAAATCTACCATTATAAGTGTTTCAGGGTTTGCTAATCTCTAATTTCCTTCTCTGCGAAATCTAAAAAATGGGAATAATAAGACCTACCTTGAATGATTGTTGTGAGAATGAGAGAAAAATACAAAACCCTTAAACTAGTGTCTGCATCAATAAAATATAGTTTTTTCTATTATAATTACTTGTTGGGGCAACCTTCTAGTTCATAATCATATCTTTTTTTCTTTATAGCTTCCTATCCAGAGACTCGGGTGTGTCCCACTCCAAAACACCACCAACGAACACAGTAGTGAAAGGATGCCATCAGGAGGCATAAGATCTAATATGGGCCAGCTGGAGGCTCTTCTCTACAAATTTAAAAATAAGGTTGAGCAAAACTAAGTTTTCTAGGTGGCAGGACTACAACATGGAAACTCAAGGATTCTGGACAGCCATATTGTACAGTGTTTACTGGGGAGCACAGAAAGCAAGTCTGCAGGTCCAAGAGAAGACATTGGGAGAAAAGCAAAGAGGCACAGAGATGAAATAAGAGCACCCAGCCCCTTTCTGGGATCTAGGTATATTCCTTTTTCTGTCTATCAGAAAGTAAACCTGTAGCCTAACATCTCACTTGTTTTCCTTAAACTAGCTTGAGTTAGTTTCTCCTTGCAACCAGTCAGTCCTTATCAGACAATGATGATGATAATGATGATGATGATGATGATGATGATGATGATACCACTAAAAAGATGACCATTGAACAGAATGGGTTTGAACTTCATGGATTCCCTTATGTGGATTTTATTCAATAAATATACAATCAGCCTTCTGCATCCTCAGGTTATACTTCCATGGATTCTGCCAAACTTGGATCCATAACAGTATTTTTCTATCACCAGTTGAGAATTCGATGATGCTGAGGGCCAACAGTATGCATTGTTCTAGGCCATTTATATAAGGCACTTGAGCATCCTTAGATTTTGGTATCTGTGGGAGTTCTGAAATCAATGCCCTGAGGATACTGGGGGATGAGGGACAGCTGTAATTAAGTTTGTAAGTAGTCAAAAGTCACATGTGAATATTCAACTGTGTATGTGGGGGGAGGGTTGGTATGCCTAATGCCTACATTGTTCACGAGTCAACTATATCTGCACATGAAAACGGATTTTATTTTTGACTTCTGTTTTCTCAAAGCTACTTAAGAGTGTGATTTTGTGTTCCTCTTCAAAAGATAGTGATGCAGACAACACCAAGGCAATTTGCAAACCTTTGCCTAGGCCATTGTCATTAAATAACGAGGAAGAAGGCTGATTGAGAATGAGGACAAAGACAACTGTCTGTTCTCTTTTTTCTATGTGAGCTTGGCTTTGGAACATACCTGGCTCACTAAAAACTGCATAGTTCTCTGGACCTCTGCCATTTACCTGAGGCAAATAACCTTTCAGAAGCAGTTAAATAATAGTATTATTGTGAACATGGTATGTAAAGCACCAAGCACAAAGTTGAGTACTCACTAAGTGGTGGCTGCTATTATTAGAGTTCCCCTTTTGCCAGCAACAACCACAGAGCTTCCCAAGTACACACTTCCAAAGTTCCTTTGATACTTACCACTCTCAGATAGGAAAGAAAGGGAAGGTTTGTTAACCAAAAAGTATAAAGGCTTGTCTTTCCCCATGGCTGGTGAAATGTACTTCCAGATTGAAAATACCAGTAGAGTCCCTACAGCCTTCACAGGCCCCGCCTTGGCTCTGTCTAACCCACCCTTGGCCAGCATGCTCCTTCCTCTATCTTTGGGCAACTACATTGACTGGTAGTCAACATTAACTCGAGGAAGATATATAAACTAACAAAAAGTAGAATACATACCCTCAAAAAGCTCATAATAAATATTTTTATAAAGCTGCATAAGCACCAGTTAAATATGCACTATGAAGGTGGTGAGGAAAGGGGAGTGCAGATTAGGTAAGTTCTGCACCAACATCTGAAGACAAGGGATGGAAAAGTTTAAAGTGATGAGAGGGGAATTGGGAGAGAAGAAACAAGCGTTCGGAACTGGTAACGTTCTACACACATCAACCAGTCATGAAAGAGAGGAGACGCTTAAGCAACAAGAAACTTGGGATAGAGAAAGGGTGAGTATGTGGGGCTGGCGATGCAGTCTTGAGTCATCTAAGAATTAGAATCATGTGAATAAATGAGCTCCCAATAGAGAGGTTTTCAAACTTAACTGCACATTAGAATCATCTGGGAGCTTTAAAAATATTTTAGAATGTCAGGTCCCACTCCCAGGAATTTTGATTTCATTTGTCTTGGGGTGCTGCCTGAGAACCAGGATCTTTAAAACCTCCCCAGATGATTCTAATGTGCAGCCAAGGCTGAGAACCACGCTGAACAGAATGATAAGACAGATATGAGCAGGCAGCTCTTGCACATTTTCTCTTTTGAGCTGGGTGTAAAAAGTTGGGAGGTTTGGGGCTGAGGGTGAAGAAGATATTCTGATAAGTGACCCATCTTCACTTTTCCCTAGAGTCTGATTTCACCCCTACAAGTGACCTCAGCTCAGGCATCTTCCCATCACTTTCTCTTTTGTTACACTGCTCAGAAGCCCCAGGCTGACACTCACCTGGTCAGTGCTGGAAGGAAAACTCCTAGTGCCTGTGGCCTGATAGACCATTCATTGTGAGGAAAGGGAAGTCAAACCCAGCTGAGTGGGTGGTTCTAGCTTCTGCTGGCTCTCAGCACAAAGGGAGTGTTGGTAACTGCACATTTACAAAGTTCTGCTTACAGTTTTTCTTCATTGATGCTGTTCCCACTGTCCAATATCTTGGCACATGGAAGGAGGGGGAGTGCAAAGAGAAGAACGATGGAGAGTCATTTCACTGCTTCAAGCCCAAGGGGGCTTTGAAAATCTCTCTGATTCTAATTCATTCTGTTATTTGGAACTAATAACAATAAACACTTATATTTATATAGTATTTACTATGTGCCAAACACTGTTCTAACCACTCTACAAATATTAACTCATTTAATTTTCACAACACCCTAATGAATTAGGCACTGTTATGAGCTCCAGTTAATGGATGAGGAAAGTGAGACACAGAGAGTGAATTGCCTAAGATTATGCAGACCAAACAGTTTATAATAGATTTACACTCAGATTCTATTTACTACCTTCTTATACAAGCTTCATCAAGAGACAAGATGCTCTAAACATGGTTAATATCAACACAAGATATTGAATAATGTGTCCAAATAGTCAGTTTAGACTGGGCATCAGCAGCCAGAGTAGGCCAGGAAAGCTTCTTGGAGGAAGGTGGGGCTTGAACTTGTCCTGGAGAAGCAGACCTGAATGGAAAGTCTTTCCACGTGGTGAGGACAACTGGCCAATCTAGTGAACCCAACATGGACCAGTGCAGTGAAGAGCCTGGCCTGATGGCACTGAGGCTGTTAGCATGTTCTGAGATCCACGCGGAGGAGGTCAGGTATGGCGGAGCTGGGAGTTGCTCAATGACTGTGACATTTAGGAATACCCTCCAATGAAGGAAGAGCTGATGGAGGCAGGCATCTCAGTGGGAGGTTCTGACAACCTCTCAGGTAGAAGCCATGAGTGTCAGGGGTTGGGGCAGAAGGAATGAAAAAGATTCTGACCCCTGTTTCATTTGCATTTTTAGACATGCTCTGGTTTGCCTCAGGGTCTCAAAGACCAGACTTATGTTTCTTCTCTCTTTCTACTTAAAGAATCTGCAGTTCAAAGTAGGGACATAGCTAGTCTGTTGGTGAGTCACTCAGTTGATCATGAGGTTGGAACCCATGGTGAGCACAGTACAAGGCTGAGATCCCCAGAGAGTTACAAAGGCCAGAGAGAGGCAGCCCTGCCCCAGGCAGGCAAGCCACCTGTAGATTCTGAACTACAACCCAAATTACATGGGCTGTGTCCTCAGCCTGCTTTCAGAAAGATAAATACTTATCTTTGAGATATACAGAAGGGGACAAAAAATCCCATGATATTTCAAAACTCTTTTCTATAGGGTTTGCATGAAATAAAAGTTTGTGTGCTCAGGAGGCAAAAGATGGGAAGAGACAAGATCCATGACTGAGCCTAAAGCATTAAAGTAAAAAATGGATTTCAATAAAACATGATATAAAAACAAGAAATAACTGTAAATGGAATTGAAAGCAAATGACATAAAACTCCAGCACAAAGCTGCTCATTGCAGTTCTGAAAACTTGACTTTTCACAGCTACACAGCCATCAGTATTCAGGGTTTTTTTTTTTCTTTCCTCCTCTATGAAATTATCATGTGTGGTGACGTATAACAAATCTCTGGTTTTACATAGCTTTCCCTGCCCTTGTGAACCTCAGAGGACCAAGGCTGGATGAGTGTCCAATCCTCCCCAGGGAGATCAAAGGGTAAATCAGGGCCAGTGTTGAGGATTTCTCTTTTGTCTTCAACTTTCTGTTCACCCAAAAAGGAGCCCCAACACCCCTACAGGTCTCCTCTCCAAGGAGCTTCTCCCATCTACAAAACAGAAGCCATGGTTCTAGCCCAGGGAAGGCTCCTGCAGAAAGGAGAGCTGAGGGGTGTCCCAGACGATGTTAGCTCCACAGTCAGTGGATGTACAAGAGTCAGAGCTGGGTGAGGACAGGCAAGGGCAGAAAGGTCATAGTTTCACTGAAAATGCAGCACGTGTCCGCTTCAACCACAGTGAGTTTTGTAGGGACATACAAAAGCTGGAAAACTTGGCACCAGATCTATTCAGCTCCATAAATTTCTTTAATATAATCTTCAAGTCTTGGTTAGGCATCATCATCATCTTCTAGACCACTCTGCCTTTGCCTCTCCCGGAAACCAGCCAGTCCAGGCCAGGCCTACCAGCTGCCTCACTTATGACTATCAGAGTTGAAGTAAGTTGGAAGTAGATGATCCTGTCAAATCAGTTTCCACCCCCAGAGCCTATGATTGCAAATTGGAATTGTTAATATCAAATGCCTCCTGAAGTTATTAATAGTAGAAAGATTCTTGTTTGAGGGGAGTCGTACATGTGTTATCTTCTTTAATTCTCTTTTTAAGCCTGAGTTAAGCATTGTCAACCCCATCTTACATATGAAGAAACTGAGGCTTACACAAGTGACAGGAAACTGTATGGTGAGGTTGTTCCATGGTTAGAAGCGTGGACTAAGAGATGACTTTAAATCTTATCTCTGCTTCTTCTAGCAGCAAAACCTTGATCAGAT
This sequence comes from Cynopterus sphinx, assembly GCA_030015415.1. Classification (NCBI taxonomy): domain Eukaryota; kingdom Metazoa; phylum Chordata; class Mammalia; order Chiroptera; family Pteropodidae; genus Cynopterus; species Cynopterus sphinx. The sequence continues at coordinate 75,742,014 of CM057383.1, read as the reverse complement.
GACGTAACTTCTTGTAAGAAATAATGAGATGGTACCATAGGTGAAACACTTGCCACATAATAAGCACTTAATAAATGGTAGCTGGTGAAGAATCTTCTTGTACTAAGTGACTTGCCCAGGATCATATAACTACCAAGAGGCTGAAGTGGGATTTCAGCTCAATCCTTCTTTCTCCAAAATTTAGGCCCTTGCTATTAAGTTACACCCCCTCTCAAGATCGTGAGCCAGTTAGCAATATAAATAACCATTTATTGATCATAGACTAGTCCTAGGTATTGGGCTGGATACTTTACATAGGTGATACCATTCAATTTAACGACAGAAGAATTGAGAAGGTGCTGTAATTCTCCTCATCGTAAGGATATGAAGATTGAGGTTGGGCCACTGTACTGCCTACCCATCTTCTACTTGTATGTGAAAGAACCAAAATTTAATCCTTGAATTCTCTGACTGAAAGATTACATTCTGAACTTGAGCACTTATTGTTTTCCAGGTACAACAATTTTTACCCCTGAACCCAGCACTGTGATAAATAGAAATAGTCATCAAGGATTTTATCATGCATGGGCTGTTCCTGAGACAAGTGGAAGCCAACCTGAAGGTAGAGATTCTGGTGGCTTTGCAGGATTCTGAACATTTTGTGAGAATGTTGCCCATTCTGGAAGCCAGCTTGCTCCTTGGAGTTCCCACAGCTTACTCAGCCCCTCCAAACAGGGATGACAGAGACAAGTTTGCCCTTGAGAGCCTGGGTCTGTGCTAGATCTGTGGGTGACTCATTTCCCCGATCTTGGACCTAAATCTGATTTGTGTCCATCTGAGACTGAAGAAAGCAGATCATGAGTCTCATCAGAGAGTGTGCAGCCCAGGGCGCAGAGGTAAATGCTGGGCCAATGCAAAAGAGGAGGGGAATTGCAACCCTCCATGCAGGGAAACGCTGTGTCAGAATCCTATCATTCCCCAAATGAATGGTGTTGGATGCCCGATGTTTCTATATATGGTTTGATGCTACAATAAGTATCCAACAGTTTAGTTACTCCAGACAAGGAACTGGCTTCTCCCTCTGAAGAACACAGAGCCACCCACCACTAGCGATGCTTTGCTGAGAATGGAATCCTGCCCTTTTTGCTGATTTGGTGAAGACAATTACCTCCAGGTGCCTGACACAGGCAGCTGAGAATGTCTTCCAAGGATAGGCAAACTGTGGCTTCTGCCAGTGCTATGAGGCCCTGGGCTTGCAATTGAGAAATGCCGCCCTGTGTCAAAAGAAGTACTTTTGAAGTCTCAGCTTTCATCTCCGGGTGCTCCGCCAACCAAAAGTGACAGGGAGGGATAAAATGCAATTTATTCACCAGCCCAGGAGGCTCATTTCCGAACATAATAGCCATGCCAGGCAGCAGGCTTTCTCTAGAAAAGACGAAAGGGAAAAAAGAAAAATGAAAGAAAAAGAAAAGCATCTGTTTGAAGAGAATAAGCCCATTAGAAGAGAGGTTTGCGGGGTGACCCTCTGGGACACAAAGAAAGACAGGGCTCTGTTTGGTGCCAGAGATGGCTCTACCCAGCATTTTTGGAGTGAGAAAATGGCACCCTTGGGGAGGATGGCTCTTGGTGATGTTAGAAATAAGGCCACAGGTTAGGAGTAAGGTAATGGCCCTGAGCCTGGAAGGAATCAAGCCTCAGGCAAGTCCTGACACTCTCAGCAACTTTCCCCACCCCAAGGCAGGCCCTTGCCCCACTGAGGCACTGAGAGACTTTGGAGCACAGGGATAGGGTCATTTTCATGCCTGTTTCATGAGCCTGGGAGACTCTCAAAGCTAAAGATTGTGGTCACTTCACCTCTCTGAGCCTCCATATGCTCCTCTGGCAAAAGCAAAGAATGCTTTATCCAGTCAAAAGGCTTTCAAGATATTTTTTACTGTTTCCTTTTCCTTTAGAATGCCTAACTCCATCTTGTTCTCATCATCTGAGCAAACTTTGAATCCAGCCTCCGAGTCTCTGTTTTGGCTTCCATGTGATGCCTTCCCCGATTCTCCCAGACACTCAGGCATGACTCCTTCCCTGGTATTACCATGTCCGTTAGAGCATCTATTGCTCTGGATGGGTGTATACTAACTGAATTCATCTTTTGGCCAAACACTAAATGTTAAAACCAATAAGTGGCCAAAGCCAAACAGCATCATCATAAAAAAAAAACCTACCAGAATTCAGGAATAAACCTGAAATATTACCAAAAATAATTATTTTTACAATTATGTATTTCAAAATTTTAGTAGTTAAATTTCAGAAGTTTGGCATTGTGGTTCAGGAACTATCAATCCTGCACAAATCACTAAACTTGGATGGATACTCATTTCCAACAGAGATCAGTGGGAGACCAGGATATTTAGGGTACACTTTGCTTATTTCAAATATCTTTTTTTCTTTCATACTCATGTTTTTTAAATTATGTCTTGACAGAAGATTATGTATCATGGATAATGTGGCACGTGGTTTTTAAGGTTTTTTTTTCATAAGATCATGAATTTGACATATTACTCTTAATTCAAAATTCAAAACATGATACATTTGCAAATAGGAAAGACTCGTGGTCTAAAAGGAATTTACAAATGAAACACAAAGTTATTTCATTTAGTGTTATGAATGCTAATACACCAAACAATTCTACAAAAGACAAGAACTATCATATAATCTAATCTCCGCATTTGGCTTATATTATTATTATTGAAATTTGTACAAATATTTTCATGTCAAAAAAGGATATAAAGATTTTCCTAAAGTTATCTAGCTAATGCACTTTCCATTTCCTTTTTATCTAACTCTTTGAAGGTTCTGAATAACGTTTTTGCACACACACAAAAAATTAACAGCTTTCAAATGATCATGAATCACTGAACCATTTTAATCTTTCAATAATAAATAAATATGTATTCCTGAATTGATAGAATTTCAACATATAAAACACATTGGAGATTTTTCACTTCATTTTTCATATTTTTGATTACCTCTGGTAAGTAACCTATGCAAACATAGTAGTTATTTTTTAAAGTCTAAGAATATTACAAATGAGGCTGAGGTAGCCTTTGAACTCTCTACCTTGCAAAGGCTTACCCCCAAGTCAGACCTGCACAGCAGATTTTGGCCAGAGATCGATTTCAGAGCATGGGCTCCCTGGGTCAGCAGCATTGTCTCTTTGATGATTTCCAGGGGTACAAAGCCTTTCCATTCTCTTCATGTCCTGTGTCTCAGACCAGAGATTCTTCCAGCATACACAGCCATAGGCCACTCTCCCAGGCTGCATTGTCATTTATGATGGCCTTTACAGTGTCAGAGTTCTTCTATACTCCCACTTGCTTGCATATCTTTATTCTCTGCTCCTTCAACTATTTCCTAGAAGGTATCTTGTATGGCACTAGAGCTCACATTTTAACATCCTGTGTTTATGCTCTTATTTCTCTGCAGCAGAACCCCCTCCATCACTGTACACCTTTGGCTGGCCATTAAGTTTCACAATTGCTTTCAGAGATACAAAATAAAAGGCAGGAAGAATGTCAAAACTGAGTCCATAGCACACAGTGCAGGTCATGAGCTAAGGGTTTTTGCGGTGTACCAATCAGCTGAGATACACAGAAAGGTCTTTTGAGAAGTTTTCGTTGGTTGAGAGCCTATGAGAACTCTCAGAAGATAAAAAATTATATATATATATTAACAGCTGAGTACTGGAGTGTTACTATATTTATACTGGAAACTCTATGAGTTAAAGGGCCAAGTATTTCTATCTCTATAAGTCTTGCTTTTAAAATAGAACCTGCTATATCATAGGAGCTTAATAAACTCGAGACGAATGATTGAATGAACGAGTACGGAAATTGTCAAAGAGAACTACAACTTCCCAAACCCAGATCACCTCTGGGGATGGAAAAGCTGATTCAGAACAGCCCCCTGGGTACATTATGTTTTATTGTTTCAGTTCTGCACTGAAAATTTAGCCAACTAGTCAGCAGAGTAGGATCTCTAAAGATAACAGGGATTCTGGGTGGAAAGAGCGTGGCAGAACACAGGAGGAAAGGAAAGAGAAGATGGTTCCCTCAGCCAACTCTGAGAGGAGCGAGTGTGACAGCAGTTACTTCCTGGCTGTTTCTGACTCTATTTGAAATAGTCCAGCCTGACCATGAAGACGGAAACAAACAAAAAAGTTGGGGTGGCAATACTGACACCAGTCAAAACAGACTTTAAAACAAAGGCTATGGGTGAAGTCTATAACAAGAGACAAAGCGGGTCCCAGAAATCTCAAAACACTACTCAGAAGGGAAATGTGAATCTGTATGTTCATTATAGCATTACTTACAGTAGTCAAGATATGGAGTAGTCAATTTTTGATGTCCATCAGTGAATGAACGGATAAAGAAGAGGTATTACATACATACAGTAGAATATTACTCAGCCATTAAAAAAAAATCTTGCTATCTGCAACAACATGATGGACCTAGAAGTTACTGTGCCAAGTAGCATAAGTCAGACACAGAGAGACAAATGCTATAGAATTTCACTTATTGTGGAATCTAAAGAATAAAACAAACAAATAAAACAGAAACAAACTCATAGACATAGAGAACATTTTGGTGGCTGCCATATGGGAGGGGTATTGAGGGTATGGGTGGAAAAGGAAAAAGGAATTAAGAAATACAAACTGGTAGTTACAAAATAGTCCTGGGGTGTAAAGTATAGCATAAAGAATAGAGTCAATAATATTGTAATAGTTATATATGGTGTCAGATGGGCATAGATTTACTGGGGTGAACACTTTGTAAGTTATATACATTTCTAATGACTATGTCATTGAAAAATTAAAAATTATTTTAAAAATAAAATGTGAAAATATTAATAAAATAGTCTAGCCTCAGACCACGACCCCAGCTGGCAAAAACCCCTACATCTCTCCTTGCCAACAGTTCACATGGAGCGCTGCACTGAGCTGAGGTTTGAGGCCTTAGGGCCATGCGAGTGGCAGGTACTATACTGGGAACTGGGCGGTCCAAGAGGCCTGGAGGGTTGGCCTCCTCAGAGAGCTCTCACTGAGTGGGCATTGATGTATGAACCACTCTCTCTTCTCCTCCTCTCTGCTTCTCATCCTCTCTCCCTGTGGCTCCACCCCTCTCACTTTACTTTCCATCTCTCCTGGACTATTCTATATTTAACTCTCTAAGCCTCATTAACTACAAAATCCCTAACTTTACCACCAGACCAATGCAAAGGAGCTATTTTTCGGCTACAGTTATTCTTCCTTTTGAGTATTAATTTCCTTTAACATTTGCCCTATTAATCACTTTAACAATGAAATTAGGACAATTATTTTAATGAGGGAGCTGCGATAGAGTAGACGATACACATTTATTACACAGTAGGCCAGAATGTCTTGATAAAAGTCAGCCTTTTCAATAATATATTAGGTGGGAATGTGCTTCAGGAGGGTCAGGCTGAGGACTGTTCTGTTTCACTGATTTAAATATGCCTGTTTCTGTCAGTATTGCTGTGTTTCTGCTTTCAGGCCCCATAAAGTAGCATGCCAGTCACTGAGAGTGATGGGCTGCAATTTTCTTCTGGCATCCAGAGGCAACTCCAGAGGTTGCTACCCAGGGAGGCCAGCTCCAGCCCCTTCCCCTCTGGAAAATATTCTGTCTTCTCCACTGCCTTCTTTCTCTTCATCCTCTTCTTCCACTTCTACAGTTTCTACCATCTTTACTTCCTCCATCTGCCATCCCTCTACACCTTCCCCCTTCCCTCTCCTCTTGCCTTTCCCTTGCCTCCTGGCCTCCTCATCTTCCTCCTGTCCTTACTCCCATCTAACCTGGGAGGACCACAGTACACATTTTTCATTTCTTACTCCAACTTGTTTTTTCATTTACACCAAGATGCCTTTTCAAGGTCTCTGATATCTCCCACTTGTCCTTGTTTATTCTCTTCCCCACCATCAAGGGAGTTATTGTTCTCTTGGAATAGTGGGTTCACTGAGCACAGGGGGTGGGAAGGGCATGCTAGGTCATGATGAGTGGAACTGGCACAGAACCCAAGAATCCTGGCCTCCATTAGCTCTTGCCTCAGCCATTTGTGACCGAAGCTGGGATCTTCTCTCACTTTCATGCCTCACCCAGCCCTCCAATATTTAGTCCTCCCGGTGGCTAGAATTCATACAAAAATTCATGTGAAGTGGAGAGGCCCATCCTTTCGGCTTAAAAGCAGAAGGGGTCCAGTAATTCTACACCTAGGCACATACCCAAAAGAAATGAAAGCAGGGACTCAAACAGATTTTTGTACACCCATGTTCACAGCAGCATTATTCACAGTAGGCAAAAGATGGAAACAATCCAAATATCCATCAATAGGGATAAGTAAAATGTGATGTATACATATAGTGGAGTATTATTAAGCTATAGAAAAAGAATGAAATTCTTATGAACCTTGGAACAACCTTGAAAAAATTATGCTAAGTGAGTTAATGCAGACACAAAAAGACAAATATTGTATAGTTCCACTTACATGAGGTTCCTAAAATAGACAAATTTATAGAGACAGAAAATAGAATACGTTACCATGGCTGGAAAGAGGAAGAAATGTGGGGATTTGTGGCTTAATGGGCACAGAGTTTCTATTGGGGGTTATAAAAAAGTTTTGGGCATGGATGGTAGTAATGGCTGCACAACTTTACGAAAGTACTTAATGCTATTGAATTATACCCTTAAAAATTGTTAAAATGTAAAATTTTATATTATTGTACATTTTGCTACAGTAAAAATGAAAAAAGAGAAGAAGAAAAAAGGAAATTAAAACTTTTTTAAAAAGTAGTTTCTACATATTTTAATCCTTTTTTGGTTACGGAATATACTGCACATTCAGAAAAATGTACAAAATGGACACATACATCTTGATAATTTATTGCAAAGCAAATTTTGTTATAACCACTCTCCAGGTCAAAAATAAAAAAGAGAATGTGATCAGTCCTCTAGGAACCCTGACTTTCCTCCTCCCAATAACTTCTCCCTCTGCCTCCCACCTTCCAAAGATAACTGCTAACTATCCCAACTTTTGTGTTAGTCACTCCCTTGTTTAGTTTTAGAGCTTTACTTTCTAGACACACAACCCTAAATATTATTGTTTAGTTTTGCATTTATTTTAACTGATATAAATGGAATCACGTATGCTTTCGTAGTTTCTTACATTCACCATTTATTTGAGATTTATACATGCATTTGCTTAAAGCTACAGTTCATTTTTGTTGCTCTAAAGTATTCCACCATGTGGATCTAATGCAATTTATGTATGTATGGTACACTTGATGGGCATGTGGTTGGTTTCCAATTTGCGACTATTGTGCTGTGAACACTTTTGTACGTGACTTCTCATACATGAGAAAGAGTTTCTAAGGAGGTGGCGAATTATTGGGGTAAAAGCTATTCAAATTTAGAAGAGAATGCCAAACTGTTTCCCAAAAGTGGTTAAACCAATTTACACATATTCCAATAATGAAGGAGAGGACACCATTTTTAGAGTACTTGCTTATATGCCAGAAACTATGAGAAAGAAAGAAAAAACACTCAAAAAGAGAACGAGTCTTAAGGCAAACACTGTCAGTGCTTACTTAGATGCCCAAGGATCCTTCTTATCATTTCCAAACACTTGTCCCCAGCTTCTTTATGTGACTTTTGCATCAAGCCTACTGTTTCTGATTCTCACTGTCTTATGACTGTGTGCCCAGGTGCAGACAGCCAGTGTGCCTGACAGGTTATGCCCCCTATGACCCTCCATGAGTTCTTGAGACTCATGTTGACCCTTAGCCATTGACTGGCCAGTATATACTCAGATCTCTTTTCTCCTTTCCTGATGAACCTTGAGGCATTATTTATACCCCAGAGATACCCTACATGATCAGACTGAAGCCACCATTTAGGGACTCTGCCTGAAATCACTTATTGATTTTTCTGTCTTCACTGTCATGCTTCCCTCATTTCCTTTCAGTTTCTCCTGATATTCCTTCCTTAAAAATCACTTGCAAAAGATTCCTCAAGAACTGCTTCTGGGGAACTCAACCCAAGAAAGGTACCCAGACCTGTGAAAAACCAAGTGTATGATCTCAGGTAAACCTTTTCCTTCTATAAGCCTGTTTCCTCCACTCTAATATAACAGTTTCATTACTGATTTTGAAGATCCAAAATTTCATCAGTGAATAAAATTATGATGATATGGGTGCTACCTCCCCATCAGGTGGCACTGAGAAAGAACAGAGTAAGTCCAACAAAGAACACGAATTCTCAGAAAGACCTCTCAAACCCCCTGCCCCCAATCTCTGCATATGTTGGAGGCCCCCAGACCTAGGTGTATGCATGTGTGTGCACATGTGCATATTGGCAGGGGTGGGGCAGGAGGTGTTAAGTAAATCAATATTGCAAGAAAAAAGTAGAAGTAGATTCATGGAAGTAAACTCAGGGAAGCTAACAGGAAAAGAATGAAAGTTTAGTATGCTGATGTGCGTGGTGGATGTGAGCTAGGATGCCATAAAGCCAGACTCTGATGCTGACAGGAGCTGTTGTGAAGATTACAGTACTTCCTGGATCCTTTGCCAGCATCTGAGTGCCATTCACATGGTAGCTATGTACAGAAAGCACTTTTTCACAATCATCTCTCATTCCACAAAAACCCTCAAAAGTGATGTGTTTGTGCCTCTCATACTCATGAGAAAACTAGAGATCAGAAAAGTTAAGAAACTTACCCAAGGTCACAGAGCCAGTAAGTCTGAAACTTGCATTTCATGACTCTAGGTCTCAAACAAAAGGGAAGAGATAAGAAGACCTCAGTATGGCACAAGTGACATTTATTGAAAGTTTACTATATGTCAGGCCCTTTATCTGTATCTCTTCATTTAGGACCCACAAGATGAGTGTCATTATTAAGCTCACTTTATAAACAAGAAGAGTAGGGTATAGAAAGGCTTAATTATTTTACTAAGGTCGTATGGTTGGCCGGTGGAGGAGGCAGAAATCAAACTCTCTAAATAAGTGAGCCCCACAGCAAACCAAGATTAGAGGCTCAGTTCAGAGGAATTCATGAGAGTGCTTGGGGCCCAGAATACAAAAGATTCTAGTGGGACTAGCTTGGGGGCAAAATCAAGTGGATACTGTGAAGTATATTTCAGTGGCTTTGCAGGTGGCAGTTTCAACACAAAGCCAAAGGTATTTGCACAGGACTCAGAAAATACCTCTTCCCGCTACACACACTCATATATGTAAGGTCCTGGGAAATTGAAAGAACTACATCTATGTTTGAGCAGGCAAAATGTGTAATAGGGGGTGAATAAATAGTGAATGGGTAAGATTGAGCACAGACTCCAAGAGTCTTGCCTAGATGGATCTCCTAACTAGAAAGAGGAGGAAATAAGTGAAAGATGACTGCTTTAAATTAGTGCCAGGTTAACTGAAAATGGTAAAGCCTAGTACTCATAATCAGATAATCTGTATTCATATTGTACCATAAACACTAGTAAAATAAATGTGACCTTAAATGGCTGCACCTTATTTGCTACTAAAATGGTAGTATCAGAGGACCTGTGCAGAGAAGTACAGGGCTCCCAGCCATGCATCTCAAACATGGCTGTGGAAGACAGGACTGCCCCATTGTTTCCATCAGACAATGGAGGCAGGAGACCCTTGCATGCAGGACACAAAGCCAGCCTCAGAAATCCATGAACCCCATGCTCTAAGTCATTGTTTGTTATTCAAAAACATTGAGTAACTACTACATGACAGATACTCTTAGCTCTGGAGATACAAGTCAAAAAGTCATATATGGCCTCTGCCTCTACAGAGCTTAGTCTAGCAGAAGAGATGGAGAGGTGAGCCAACAATCATTGGAACATGTAGCATGGAGATGGCAAGGATGGGAATACATAGACAGGAACCTAACCACGACTTGGGGTCAGGGAAGACTTCCTGGAGAGGGTAATATCTAAAATGGGATCAGAAGGACAAGAAACAGGCTGATGAATTGGGGGTGGTGAGTGTTTATGGTGGAAATGTTCTGGACAGAGGGGATAACATGCAAAACATTTGGAGGTAAGAACTTTCATGATGCATTGGAAGAACTAAAAGCATTTGGGTGTGAGTAAAATATAAGGAGCAAAGTGAGAAATGAGAAATGAGGTTGGTGAGCAGAGAGAAGCCAGACTAGAGAGGACCTTACGTGCCAGGTTAAAGAACTGATGCAAACTCAATTTTATCCCCCACTAAATTCATTCATGCTGCAGATTTCATAGCTTTGCTTTAGAAATCTGAGGCCTGAGTTGTGATTCTCCCACGGGGACTTGCCACAAACCTCATGTGGCATCTTTTCGCATCACTGAAGTGTTTGCTAGACTGTGTAGCCCAAATGGTAAGACTGCTCGTGCTGCATCCCTGATCAGCTGCAGAGCCCACGAAGTTGGAAGCCTTTTGTGTGTGGCCCAGGGCAGTGACCCTAGGTTTAGAATATGCTGCTTCCAGAATCTGAAGAGGCTCATCAGATATTTTTCATTCGTTATCATGACAGGAGGTTTAGGATTCAATCATTTGTTTTTCCCTTTGAAGAAGATAACCCAGTACTGGACTTCTAAAAATTCAGGAATTTGGCAGGCTCCAGAGTCTTCCCAGGGTTTCTCTCTCCCCATCCAGAGCACATGTGTTGTGCTGAGGCCTCCATGGCTTCCTCAGGAAGGGCAGGACCTCAGCCAAAGCAGCTCTATGCAGCTGGGGCAAACCCTGAAGGCACTGACAAGTGGAGGCTGACTGTTGGCCAGATTCCCCATAGATGGGCTGCTGGTTCTGCCTTGAAAGGGGTTCCAGCGGGCCCAGTGCTATGTCTACCACCCATGTATATCTCATTTGTTCTCAGGACAACATCCCTCACAGTAGGGTGTTTCCCATTTAACAAGGATGGAGGCTTTAGCAGTTAAGTAAATTTACCCGAGGTTATGTAGCTAGTCAGCAGTAGAGTCAGGCGATCTGAGTGCAGAGCCCGCTGCAGAAAGCATTCTGTGACAGTCTGGCTCATGTATATGCTCACTAAATGGTAGCTCATTATTATCATTTGCTAAGCAATTAAATGGCACAATGCTAAAAATGTGACTAGCTATTCTAGCAGTAAGACCTGATTTTGCTCCTAGACAAGGCACTGTGGAATAAAAATGGATCTTAGGTAATGGGGGAAGTACTGGCCTGGGAGGACTGCTGAAACCAGAGTTCCCCTGGCTCCTTAGCCAGGCTGGGACCCCTGGGTTTAGGGGTCCATTTGCAAAGTCAAAGTATGCCTTCTCGGTATCCTCCTCCTGTCAGGTCTGCACATTCTTTATCAGGAAAATAAACAAGGAAGCTCTTTACCTCAGCAGGTGGCAGCTCAGATTTTCAACACCAGGACGTATAGGGGCACTTCTCTTGACATCGGGCTCTGCAGGGGCTCTTTCTAAAAGTGAGTCCTCGCTGAATGAGGACGTACGCACTTATACTGCAGTTATGAGCACCAGGCAGGGATCCAGCACCCCGCAAACCTCCAGACAGGGTGTGTTTGTCTCCAGCGGTGGAAGCTCAGCCATCTCTTGGCTCCTCCCACACACTCACTTCTACTCCCCTGGCCCAGTGCCCATTTTTGCCCACTCCTCCTCTGTCTCACACCCAGCGGGAATTCAGAGGCACACACATTTTCTTTCATGAAGAACAGCCCCCTCAGTCTGCCGCCTTCCTGGGTCGATAAGAGAGGGATGCTCAGCCAGGCCTGGAGTCAGCTAAGGAGATCAGATGCAGCTCTGTAACAGCTGTCATGATGTCACTAGGCTCAGCCCTCTAAGGCCTCCTCCCTATCAGGAGAGGCGATAGGCGGACCAGCTTGTCTCTCCAGAATCGCTAGGACTACCTTGTTGTCTAGGCCCTGACACTGGCATCCATACTGACTTCATTAGCACAACTGCTTATATTTATCGAGAGCTTACTGTTTGTCAGGTATTAGCAAAACACTTATGAGCACTGCCTCCATCTTCGTAACAACTCAGTGAAGTACATAATTCCAAAAATCTCCATTTTATAGATATAGTCGAGTTAATAATATTAGATACTTAGTGTGCCATGTATCATTCCAAGCTATTATTATAGATCATGTATATTATTATATGTTATATTAATATATGTTACATTGATATATGTATTATTTTGACATTATGTAACGTGTGTAATATATAGAACATGTTAATGTAGCATAACATATATTAATATATATCAATTCTCTCATTCCTTATTACAATCTTATGAGGTAGGTACTACTTTAATTTCCATTTCATGGGTGAGGAAACTGAGACCCAGAGATAAATAACTTGTCCAAGGTAACATAGCAAGTACACATTGGAACATTCCTGCTCTAGAGTCTACCCTTTTTACCACTATGCTACATTACCTCTTATCATACCAGCAGCTAGGATTCCCAGTAACTTGTCCAAGGTGCCATCCACTATGGGGATCAGTTTTTGAACTCTGGTTAGCCTGACTCTACTGCCAGTGCTCTCACTGACTAACACACTACTATCTTTCATTGGGGTATGAAATGAGAACTCACAGTCTAGAAAGCAAACCAAGTAAGCCAGAGAAGAAATATTGTCCTGTTGGAGCCTATCCCAGCAGTCCCTGCCCTCCTCACCCCAGGCCTTGTGCTGGGAACAGACACAAGCGACTGTGCAAGCCAACATCATTCACCAGCCCATGGTCAAAACGAAATCCAGCTATAGGCAGGAAAGATTGGAATTAACATCTAAAATCTCTTTCACAGCTGAGAAACCAACAAGCTGGAATACTGTGGGAAGCAAGACTGAATTCTCTTCCAAGCCCTGACAGGATTGGGGAGAGCTCTTCTGCCGTTTCCCTCAGCTCTGTTCTTCCTATCGACCGTGTTATCTGCACTTCCAGAAGACAGCATGGCTTTCAGGCATGTCTGGCACCAAGATAAAAACAGTCAGTTTCTCTGCCCAGAGTGCCTGGAGGTCACTGTCAGGAACTCTCAGATACATCTCCAATTGCTGAAATAAATGATTTGAGAGCTTTTTCTCTCCTACTCCGAGTGCTCCATTAAGCAAATGAAATAGAAGCATTCAGATACTCCCTTTTTCTTTTTTCTCTCATAACTGCATAATAAAAATGATATTACATGAGCATAAATTTTAAAGGAGCTCATCTAAATGACCAGTCATGCAAAAGACAACTATAAACAAAGATTATATATTTTTAGATGAGCTTAATGTCCTGTCCGGCCCCACCTCCTGTTCCTAATCTGCGCCCTCTGGGTCTTCTCAGCCCTTTTTCCACATCCTACCTCACAGTCTCAATCCCCACTGGAAGCATCGGTGTTGCCTTCAGACACTGATCTCTTACTGATCCCCAAGCCAGGCACTCTGCAGGAAATTTTAGTGGGGCTCTGCCTGAGACAGCCTTCGTCTAGAAATTAGCTTGTGCTCTGATGGCTGGGGTAAGCACAGCTCAATTTGCCAGGGCACCTGGGTATCAGATGTTTTGTTGTCTGTTTCTAGTCCTCTAACTCTGCTAGACCTCTGACAACTGTCAGCCCTTAGCTCATCCTGGTGGTTCTAACCTTTTGCCAGTTCTAGCCCCTGGATTTTGGTAAATTACTTCACTTTGGTCTTGCCCTCTTGGGCCCTGGCTTCCTGCTTGCCTTGACCTGTAGTGAGTCCCTTTTGTCTACCTGGCTCTTTAGGTCCTCACTCTACCTTGCATGAAGTGAGTGTGATGTGAGGCAGCATCAGCTCCAAGCTCCAAGAATTGAGGGGTAAAATACTCCCCAACAATAGCTACCCCTTTCTAAACACATAAAACTCAGACTCATTAAAGTGATTTCTCTCTATACTTTCTCAGTTTTTGGAGAAGAGGATACACACAGAAACACCTTAACCATGCAGATTTATATACAAAGTTACATACACTTAAACATACACACTCATAAACATGCATACATACAGAGACTGACTTATATGGCTGCATACATGAAAACACATGCACAAACACAGCCACTGACATGCATAAACTCACAAAAATTGACACCACACACACATTCGTAAATATATAATATATATTTAATATTAGTATATATTAAAACCAAATGGGGAGTTGCCTTAATTCTTATTTATATTTGTAACTTCAATGTCTGGCATGATGCTTGGAATAAAATAGATGTTTAACATACCTGTTTTTAACAAATGAATAAAGAGGCACAAATATGACTTCCTGCATAAGGCACATGAGTGACTGGAGAAACTCAGTTCTTCAAAGCTTGAATCAGGGTCCCTGGTACAGTAGAAATCAAGCTTCTGCCTCACTGAGAACATGAAACTTTAGGTGGTGTGGCAGGAAAGTGTCTTAACTGACTGTCCCCCGTCCCTGTTCACCAGATGTTCCTTCACACCTAGGCTAGTAGAGAAATGTCTGCCCTAGAAGCTCCATTCCTACTGCAGTCAACCCTCTGCCAGCCCCCATCCCCAATCCCTCGCACTAGAGTAGTCTCCCTCTTATCCGAAGTTTCACTTTCCAAGGTTTCTGTTACCCACAGTCAACTATGGTCAACAAATACTAAATGGAAAATTCTAGAAATAAATAATTCATTAATTCTAAATTGCATGCCATTCTGAGTAGCAAAATAAAATCTATTCACCATCTCACTCCATCCCTCCCAAGATGTGAATCATCCCTCTGTCCAGCATATCCAACCTGTATACACTCCCTGCTCATTAGTCACTTAGTAGCCAGCCACCTCAGTTATCAGATTGAATAGTATCATTGTGCTTGTGTTCAAACAACCCTTATTTTACTAAATAATGGCTACCACATTGACATAAATTTATTATAATATATTGCTATAATTGTTCTATTTTATTATTAGTTGTTATTGTTCATCTCTTACTGTACCTAATTTATAAATTACACTTTATCATAGGTATAGACACATAAGAATAAATAGGTTCCATAGGGTTCAGTACCAGCTGTGGTTTCAGACATCCACTGCGGTAGGGGTGGGGGTAGTCTTAGAATGTATCCCTTGCTGATAAGGGAGTGATTACTCTATAAGAAATCTTATTTTGATACTTGCTCAGAGTATTTCCTGTTTTTCTTTATTTCTCAAACTCTGTGACAGATTTCCCAGGAGCCATGTCGTGCCTACCAGGCTGCCCTCCACCCCCCTAAAATATGTCAACCTTTTGGAGTTGGGGGAGCCTTCCTCCCCACCAAGATTGTTGCCTCCCAGCCTTGCTAGTCACCAGGCTATGAGTCACCAGAAAGAGAAGCATCCACTGGCACTCAGCTCTTGCCTCCTCCCTATCCCCACACTTCAACACAAGCCTCATCACCCTCCTAGATTTGCTCCCTGCACCCCAGGCCAACTGGGGTTGTATTCAACCTAATATGGGTTGTATTCAACCTTTAGGCAGGCTAACATATGTCCAGTATCTCATTTAACCCTGCCAGTAGCCCTGTGGATGACAATTTTTTATCCCCATATTATAGGTGACAAAACCAGCTTTGGAAAGCCCAAGTTCACATGGCTAGTAAAAGACAACGTTCAAGTGTATATCTGTCTGGTCCTTTGTATCCTGTCAGGCTAAACTAGGGTTTCTCGTGTAAGGTGGTATGTTAGAATCTGCCTAAACCATGAGTGGAGAATCACAGGCACTAATTCAGCTCAGGGCCAACTTGAGCCCGAGTTTCCTCATCGGTGAGGCTGTGCCTTTCTGTTCCTGACTGCCTTTTTAGGACTGTTATAAGTAAAGCAGACTTATTCAATTATACGGTTTGCAACCTGCACAAAGGGGCTTGGTCAGGGAAGCACTGAAATCCAGCCCAGGCTCCTCTGGCCAAACTGCATGGGCGCCAAGGGGGTATCTCTTTCTAATGCACACAAGGCTCAGTGTAGGCTGGGGCAGTCCCAGTTTTCAGAAACAAGGAAGCTTCAGACACCTTGAGAAGCTTGCAAGGAGAAAAATCTAATAGTAATTAAAGCTGCTGAGGATCTCAAGCATCCACCAGAGACCAAGTGGTCTGGTTGTGCTCCTGCTCCTGTCCCGGGGCTCTGATCCAAATGGAACAAAGTGTGCAGAAAAAAAGGGTCATCAGAGGCTGTCTAATTTCTGTGAGTTTTCACATTGATTGAGGGGTATTTGGGTGAGGAATAAGGGAGGAAGATGCTGGCTACCACATTATTTGGAGGACTGCATTTTGCTTTTTTTTTTTTTTTTTTAAATCTTGTTATCATTGAGAATCTCACCTGCCAGGGAGAGGGTTAGAGGAGTGCCATTCAGCTGTAATTGTCTTTCTGGGCAGCCTCAGGGAGCAGAACTGAGATGGAAATGATAGGTAGACAGCCATGGGAAAGGTTCTCTTAAGGGTTTTTTGAAATGAAATCAGTTTTTGGAAAGGGGTTGATGTACCTGCATCTTTCTCCAGGTTTATCTTCATCTCCATCAGTCTCACTCTCTATGGTCCAGCCACACTGGTCTTTCAAATCCTTTTGCTAATGACCTCAATGGCCTTTCTACCTCCAAACAAGTTGACATATTTTAGGGGGTAGAGGGCAGCCTGGTAGGCACAACATGGCTCTTGGGAAATCTGCAAAGAGTTTGAGAAATAAAGAAAAACAGTAAACACTCTAGGAAAGTATCAAAATAACTCTTACTTGTCCTTCGTCTTCTTAACTTCTAAATTAAGGCAGGCCTCCTATCTCATTATACATGTACACGAAACTTGCATTTTTCCATTACATGACCAGGATAAAAAAGGTATCAATAGTTGATAACACTCTGCCTCTTTGGTGAAAAGTCCCTTGCTTAGGGGAACCAATGATCACCTTCAGGTAGAAGGTGAGGACCTCAGGTTGTTGGCAAGAATCTAGGCAGCAAAAAGAAGCAAAACTGTTCTGTAGGAGATGAGAGGAACCTGTATTTCTCCAATAGAAGAATCTAGGGAGGCATCAGCCTGACTCTGAATATGGGATCAACTCTGATATGTGGTAGGGTGGTGAAGGAAATTCTTATGCTGAGATGTCTGAAGCATATTTTAAGAAAGAGAGAGCTTAATGTACAATTTGAAGCTATTTGGTTCGCTATGATATAAACCCCTACTCTGATACCTCCTTCCTACAAAAAAATCTGCAGATGATAGGTTAAAAAACCCACAAATTACCTTATATAGTTTCTTTTATTTTTTTTCTTTTTAACCTTATTGAGGTATAATTGACAAATAAAATTAAAAGATCTTTAAAGTGTAAGCATAATGTTTGATATATATATATACACACACACACATACATACATACATATATGTGTATGTATATATATATATATATATAATGAAAAAATTCCCCCATTGAGTTAATTAACACATCCGTTACCTCACATATTTGCCCTTTTTAGGGGGGGGGGTGAGAACATTTAAGTTCTACTCTTAGCAAATTTCAATCATACAATACAACGTTATTAACTGTAATTGCCATGTTATGCATTAGAACCTCAGACCTTATGTTAGAACTGGAAGTTTGTACAGTTTTATCAACTACTCTTAAATTTCTTCTATACCTCCCCAGCCCCTAAAACTCCTTTTCTTCACTCTGTTTCTGAGTTCAACTATTTTCTTTTAATATTGCACATGTGGTGATAATAAACAGTACTTGTCTTTCTCTTTCTGGATTATTTCACTTAGTATAATGCCCTCCAGATTCATCCATGTTTTCTCAAAGGACTGAATTTCATTCGTTTTTAAGGCTGACTAATATTGCATTGTATATACATCACATCTTTATCCATTCATCCATTGACAGACACTTAGGCTGTTTCATTGCTTGCCTATTGTAAATAATTCTGTAATGAACATGAGGGTGCAGATATCTCTTGGAGAGCCTGTTTTCATTTTCTTTAAATATATACCCAGCAGTGAGATGGCTGGAGTATATGATAGTTTTATTTTTAATTCTTGAGGACCCTTCATACTGTTTTCCCTACTGGCTGTACCAGTTTATATTTCTACCAATGGTATATAAGGGTCCTCTTTTCTCCACAGTCTCACCAGCATTTGTTATCTCATGTTTTGTTAATAATAGTCATCCTAACAAGTGTGAGGTGATAACTCATTGTGGTTTTGATTTACATTTCTCTGATTAGTGATGTCGAGTAGCTTTTCGTGCACCTGTTGCCATTGTATGTCTTCTTTGAGAAAATATCTATTCATGTCCTTTGCCCATTTTTTAATTGGGTTGTTTTTGTGGTACTGAGTTGTATGAGTTCCTTGTGTATTTTAGATATTAACTCATTATTACATAAATGGTTTACAAATATTTTCTCTGATTCTATATGCTGCTTTTTCATCTTGTTGATGATTTCGATTTCATATTGTTGAACAGAAGGATTTTTAGTTCAATGTATTTCCACTTATTTATTTTTACTTTACTTGCCTTTGCTTTTGGTGTCAAATCCCTCCTCCCTCAAATCATTGCCAAGATGAATGTCAAGAAGCTTACCCCCTATCTTTTCTTCTAGGAGTTACATTGTTTCAAGTCTTATGCTCAAGTCTTTAATTCATTTTGAGTTGATTTTTGTGTATCATGACAAGTAGGGGTCCAGTTTTATTCTTTTGCATGAGGCGGTCCAGTTTTTCCAACACATTTATTGAAAAGATTATCCTTTCCCTATCGTATATTTTTGGCTTATTTGTCAGAAATTAATTGACCATGTATACATTGGTTTGTTTCTGGGTCTTTATCTTGTTCCATTTATCTCTGTATTTGTTTTTATTTTAATGCCACTACCATACTGTTTTAATTAGTAGAGCTCTGTAATACAGTTGGAAATCAGAATAAGTGATGCCTTCAACTTTGCTCTCCTTTCTCCAGATTGCGAAGACTATTCATAATCTTTATGCTTCCACACAAATTTTAGTATTTTTTTCCTGTTTCTGTGAAAAATGCCATTGGAAGTTTTATAGGAATTGCATTGAATCTGTAGATTGCTTTGGGTAGCATGGACGTTTTAACAATATTAATTCTTCTGATTCACAAACATAGATTAGTTCATTTTCAATATTACATATAAACTAAGTGAGACAGTAAAGAAGATGTTGTAGAAATAGTTAAGAGCCATTTGGGAATAAAAGGGACATGAAATTAAAGGCTTCTTCCAGCCCGAAGTCTTTGTGATATAGGAGGACCTGGGATTCCAGCAGATATTCTAGTGTGGACATATGAAGGAGGGTGGGGTGAGGGGCTCCAGGTGCAAGAAAGTGCACCTTCTTTCTATACTCCCTTTGGGAAAGGGGGGCAAATTTTCCTGTTACAAGTAGATAAGTAGACCCTTTATAATAAAATACTTAGGAATTTGAAACCTGCTTTTAAAATTCAGGTTTCTTTTAAAAGCTAATTAATACTAGCTATATTGTTTTGAATCTTAATTTTGGGGCAACCATGGTGCTAGGTGTTTTACTTGGACTAACTCACTTATTCTTCACAACAAAGGTCCTGAGGGTAGATGATATTGCTGCTACTTGACAAATAAGGAAGCTGGGACTCAATATGGTTAAGTAACTTGCCCAACATCATCAGGTGCCAAGACTGGAACACAGATCTGTCTGGTTTTTAACCCCATTCTCTTCATCACTTAAAGATTCCCAAATCTTTTACCAGCATCTTTTATGTCACCCTATATTCTCCCCGACAGTACATGCCACCCTCTGCTGGTGTGCAGGAGGATAATAAACCACTGCCTCAGACACACGGTCTGGGTAAACCTTTCAACATATCTATGCTTAACAGGTAGGCACAAACTCTTGTAGGATTTTTGGAGCTAGGAGAAAGGCCTCGTGCATAATGGGCCTGTGAACAATGGGGCTGATTCTCCCAGAGAATAATACTCCAAGTCATAGGCTGTAGCTCCATTCTTCGTAAGCCTCCTCTTATTGGCAAAAGGCCAGAAAATTGGGGGTCAATTCTTCAGCTCAGTCATTTCTACAAAACTTCTAGGTTTAAATTGCTAATGGATAAGCTAACCATGTCTCCCAACCTTTCTACACAACTGTGCTTCCGGGAAACCCATTAAGTTCTCTTCTCACTTTGATGAAAGACCTCTGAGGCACATGAGAGAAAGGGGAGTACAAGGATTTAGATTCCAGGGCTGAGACTATTTGGCAAGTGGCCAGCTCTGCCTGATGAGTGCATGCCAAACCTCAGAGTCCTGAGACTGAGTTGGTAGGCAGGTGACTGGAATGAAGTGGTAACTCTGGATATCTCTATACAACTCCAGCATCCAGCCCTGGTTCTGCCTGATGTTACTGCTCAGAATGGTTGCTCTTGAATGAGCAGGGCTCAAGGGGGCAAATGAATAAGCCCCAGGCCTGAGGCAATTTGCACACTGACTTATGTGCTCAGCCCAATAGTATGTGCTCAGCCCAATACTATACAGAAGGCATCTGGAAGGTTTGCTCTGTGACATGGGGCTCAGGAACCTTCCAGAGACAATTAAGGGAAAGGAATAATTTGTAGGTGCTCCCTTACAAGATGTAAAAGCCTTTCTAGCTGCTGTACTATACAATGTCAGAAAATGGGGAAGGGAACGAATTAGAGAAAGAGGTTGGAGGATAAGAGAGAAGAAAGTGATTTTCGAGAATCTTGTGTCAGCAAATAAGTCTATAAATGACTAGTCATTTTTCCTTTGTTCTTGATGGAGTGTGGGGTCTTTCTTCTCCTGAAATGGTAGGGAGGAGTCATGCCACTCCCTTCTAGAATGGGGTTTTATTGAAAGCCAGTTTTTCAGGCATCCCAGGACACCTGCTTGAGCCCCACAGTTACTCACATCTCAATATATCAGTGCCAGGATGTGCTGCCACCTCAGGAAATCTAGAACTGTCATAGGTGGGGTGCTTCAGAACAGGGTGTAAGCTGGGGTGCATATCCAATCTCAGTGCTCCTAGAACACATCCAGCAAAAGAGAGGTTCTGACTGGGTTGATTTATCACCATCCCATGTCCCATGTGATCCAGCAATCCCACTTCTGGGCATATATCCAAAAGAAACAAAATCGGGATCTCAATGCGATATCTGTACTCCCATGCTTATTGCAGCATTATTCACAATAGCAAAGCTATGGACGAACTTAAGTGTCTGTTGATGGATAAATAAATAAAGAAATTTTACACACACACACACACACACACACACACACACACACACACACACACACTATCCAACCTTTGAAAAGAAGAAAATCCTGTCCCTTGCATCAACACGAATGAAACTGGAGGACATTATGCTAAGAGAAATAAGCCAGACAGAGAAAGACAAATACAACTCGATCTTGCTTATATGTTGAACTTTAAAGAGTCAAATTTATAGAGGCAGAGTAGTAGTTACCAGGGAGGAGGCAGGAGGAAATGAGGAGATATTGGTCAAAGAGGTCAACAAAGTTTCAAAGTGTGTAGGATGGATGTGGTCTGGAAACCTAATGTATAGCAATGTGACTTTAGTTAAAAACACTCTATTATATGCTTGAAATTAGCCAAGATTTGTAAACCTTGAGTGTTCTCACTACACACACACACACAATGGTAACTGTGAGATGATAGCTATGTTAATTAGCTTGATCGTGGTAATCATTTCACAATGTACATGTATATCAAAACATCACATTTGTATTATTGAATTGTACATTTGAAATCTATATAATTTTATTAACCAATGTCATCGAATAAATGTTATTAAAATCTAATTATATACCTTGAATATATAAATTTTTTATTTAAAAAATTTTAATATAAATTTTTAAAAAACAATGAAAACAAAACAAAAACCAGTGTCTCACTACCCCTGATTGGTACCAGGCCCTCTGGTATGCAGCTGTGGCCATCTTCCTCTGTGCAATTGGACATAAGTCCCAGAAATATTATGTAGAAACACTCTCCTGGGCCATCCCTCAGAAGCAGACATTTCCTGAATGCCCCCCATTAACCTGTAGATTAGGATCTGAATCCTCTCTGGGAGGTGCTGCTTTTACTCCTACATTCTTGGATGAAAAACAAAGGTATCATCATCTTTATCATGCTGTGTCATATCCTTCTACCTCCAGGACATCAAATTTCAAAACAATTTTTAAAAAACAATTTTTCCTGACACCCACTTAGCTCCATCCACACCCCTGAGACAATTACCCCAGGGGTTGAGCCCAACTTTGGTCTCACTCACACAAATATATTATAATTCAAAAAACACATTTGAAGAAAAAAGCCTTCCTGATGCAACTAAAGGCACTTTCAGCAAAAGTACATATAGCCCAGTGAGGCGCTAAGCTGCCTCTTAATTACTCCAAAGGAATGTTTCCAAGCTCCAGGCCCATCAACACCTTCTGTAATCTTTGCTTTCAGCCCACGCTTGTGGATACAACCCAGAAAGTTCTCAGTTTCTTCAGGGAGCTTTGTGCCATACTATACTTGTATTTGTTCATTTCTTGCACCAAATTAATGACACCTTCCTGAAGCAGAGACATGACTCAACCCCAGGAATGCAGCCAGAGGTTTTCAGAGCCATAAGAACTCTGTTTCACTCATGTTCTTCTCCAGCTGTGACTCAGGTCAAAGATAAAGGTGCTAAAGCTCTTTTTTTCCTATTTAAAAGAACGAAGTTGGGGGAGAAGGGGGAAAAATACAATGTCACCTTGCCCCTGAAGCTGCCTTCATAATTGTCAGGTGCAAAGGACCCACATGAGGGTAACTCTGGGCAATGTTCTTCATCCCACTGACACTGCCAGATGCCTACAAAGACCTGATTGCTTTGGCAACACAGTTCCTGAGGAAACTCAGGTTGGTTGAAGAGAGAGAGTGCTAGAAATGAGGATTCAGAGTCATCCCAGTTCTGTCACAAGCTGGGTGGCCCAGGAAAATGTCTCACCCCAGTTTCTGATCCATGAAGTGGGGCTACCATGCTCATTATGGAGGGTTGCTGTGAGGGTGAGGTTTTCTTCAAGGGCCCCACAGCATATCCCTAAGGTTAAGGGTAGGTCAGCTCTGCAGGAGCCCTCACTGCTCAGTTTTACATGACACCTAGATAAATTGAACAACATGTTTGTCTTTAAATAAAAAAGCATGGAGAAGAAGGGAGGAGGGGAAGTGATGGAAAGAAAGAGAATGGTGTTTGGTTGGAGGTTGAACTGAATGAACTCTTGTATTGCTTGTTGGCTCATGTTTGGTACCAACATGTTTGAGCCCTTTCTTCTCTCCGTGGCTGGCCCTTTGGTGGCAAGTGGAAAGATAGTAGACCTAGAAGAGGATGGGGACATGTAAAGCCTAAGAAAGGCCTGGGAGGAGGAAGGTCATGTGGATAATTCTGGAAGCCAAGCCTTCTCTACTAGGGTCCTGGAGAAGATGGGTAGTCCTGGACTGAATCCAGAAGCCATGCTGGAAAGGCAAGAGGGATGGCTTCACCTTCTCCATTTGAGGCAGCCATCTCTACTCTCCCAAATGGCCAAATGAAGTTATAAAAACCATAACATTACAAGGATGTATGGATTCCTGGGGCTTATAGCTGACCTGGGAGACAATGAACATAGGCTCAGAAGAGAGACAAAGTAAACTTTGAAGTACATTTTGTTTTCAGGTGATGGCTTAAAAAAAGAAGAAACACGTTGCAGTATATTAGGGCCTGCCCAGCACACCTTGTCATGGATGTGATCCTCATCTTTCTTACAGCAAATGCACCATGCTCTCTCAAATTGGCTCATTCAAAATGTTAAGTCAAGAACTGAATCCATAGGACATGGGCTTTTTCTTTGTCCTCTGAGCCCTGCAGTCCTGTCCTCTGCTCTAGGCAGGGCCCTTCCAATGTCCTCTATATTGAAACTACATACAAAGTGCCAGATATTTCCCTTGAAAAGTTCTGGAACCATTTATGATCTACAATCTGAAAGCCCATCCTATGGCTTGCCAAGTAGATTTAGTTTAAAAATAACTCCTTACAGCTCTGGTTGACAGTAATTTGTGGAATCAAGATGGTGTCAGAGGAAATTTTATGAAAGCGAGTGTTGTCTCTGGCGATTGTGTTTCCTGAAAGATGATGGAACAACTCACCACAGGATGTTCCATGAGCCTGCATCACCCTTCTCCCAGTTAAACAAAACAGACCCCTGTTTTTCTCTAAGGCAGGTCTCATTTTCAGAGTTGACAAAACTGTTCTCATTGGACCCAAAGATCAAAATGTGTATCCAACTGGGGTGAAGAATGATACTGACAGGGGCTCAAATTTTTTCTTAGACTAAGCTCCGTGTTCCGAAAAAGCACACTCCAGGTCATGTGTCATGAGGCCCTTTCCACGTACTCAAGAGGGCTACTGCCAGAAATTCCCTTCAGTCAGCTTATACCCTCAAGGAGCCTCTGAATCAATTAGGGCTCGTTAGTACTACTTGGCCTAAGGAAACCCTAACTAGATTTAGGAAGAAGGGAATTTATTGGCTTGTATAATGAAAAAGTTCAAGGTTAGGGCTAGCTTTCAACGCAGTTTGATATAGGGGTTTAAATTATATCATAAGAACCCAGTCCCTTTGTCTCTCAGTTGAGATGCACTCAAATGTTATGCTCTCAAATGTTAGCTTCATTCTCCTCTCAACAACCACATGGCTGCTGCAATTCTAGACTTTGTACCATCATAACTCCAAATCCACATGTAAAGAAAGCCTGTCTTTTGAGTACAAAAGTCTTCATTTATTCAGATTGTTCTGGCTTAAGCGGTGGGCCCATCCCTAAATTAAACAGTGTAGACTGGAGACAGTGACACGATGAGCACATGGGTGGTCCTGGATGTAAAGTCAGAGCCATTGAAAATAGTAAGGACCCGGGGTAGGATGGGGTGTATTGGAGTCTCTATTGGGGATTGCATTCAGGAGCATATAGTAAAAAACCCACCACAAGGAGTTTGTTTTTCTCATATAATAAGATGTTTAGAGGCAGTGCAGGAAGCAGCCAAGAAACCAGGTTCCTTCTAGACTCCTGCTGCACCAACATTATTACGGCTCTTAGCTTCCTGGCTCTGAGAATGGCTGATCTATGATCCAGGCAGCACAGACACTTTCCAGGGCAAAGGAGCTGAAAATATTTTTTATCAGGACAAACAACCCTCTCTAAAATTTCTCCTCGTATCTTGCCTACCACCTGCCAACACTAGAGCCTATGACTCTTCCCCTGACCCCCAGCTTCAGGAGGGTCTGGGCAGGTGAGTATTTTCACTTATAAGCAAAAATTGGGGATTCTGATAATCAAGAAGAAGAGGAGAATGGATTTTTCAGTTGTCAGCTAGCAATGTCAGCCATAGTCAAAACCAAATGTACACTAAAGCATTTACCACCCATTAGAGCCAGTTCTCTTTTCCCAACCAAGTTCCTACCTCTAAGAAGGAGAATCATCTCTCAGCTAGGGGCTTGGGGATAAGCAGCCCTGGGGTTATGTCTAGAAGTGCCACAAGCCACCTTACTCAGCATCTATAAAGGTGACACAGACACTCTTGGCAGATGGTTTGGTCTATAAGTCCAGAAAAATTCAGAACTGATGACAGTTGTTGAATATTTTTAAAAGAATATTTTATAATGCAGAACAAATTTCTAAAATTGTTCCAGAATTGTAATTTTAGAGATTGGTGTTGGAAAAATGTATGTGTACATCTTTAGGTATATAGATACATTGAATATCAGTGCAAATCATTTGCATCTTAACTGAGTGTGTTTTCACACCCTTAGTCCTGAGAACGCTGAAGAAATCAATTATGTCAGAAGAACTGAGCAGAGATTATCCTGGGAGAAGCAGCTGGGATGGGCTGTCCGAAATCAATGGAGAAATATGGTTGCCTTGGGCTTCCAGAGCAAGGGAAGTCCTCCCCATGGCACTATGTAGAAAAGATACTTTCCCTGCCACGTGTGGTCTTCGTGAATATAAGGAGCATAAGAAAAGCAGAGGGTTGTTTCAAGCTGTTTTAAAGGCCCAAGACTGTGGCCGTGTTTTTTTTCCTACCTCATGAATCAGAAGGTCAAAGAACGTTGGAGCTATGAAGAAGCTTGCTGATTATCTGGCCCAATTCCTTTATTTTTTATTGGTTCCTTGTGCACATTTATTTATATAACCTCATCATGTAAGAAGCCTCTTCATCTAGAGAAATCAATGGCATCTCACAATTTTCTGTATATTTAGAGATTCAAACACAAACCTGGCCACAATTTGGATGGAGAGGATGGTTTGGGAAAAAGAGAAGAGAAAGGAGCCTGAAACATACTGGCCATAGTTAGCAATCTCTTTGCTGATTGGATCTTTTTTTTTTTTTTAGCTTTTTACTTTGTCATTATTTGCAGTCCATACAGTTTAGCACTTCACTACGTAAAGCCTTATTCTGTTCAATGTGGTATTAAGTGCATCTCCCTCATCTAGACTGTAAATACCATGAGGGCATGAATCCTGTCTTATGTTTGGGGAATTCTTCACAGTACCCAGCCATCTGCTAATCATACAAGGAGTCTTCAATGAATCCTTGGTGAATAATTAAATGGAAAAGATGCAAAATTAGTACAAAGAATTGCCATCTACTCTTCACCCATATTCTACACATAGTGACAGTTTATCACATTTGCTTTCAATAGATGATAGATATAGATGATAGATAGATGATAGATAGATAGATAGATAGATAGAGATAGACAATAGATTTTTTTCTCAACCACCTGAGTGTAAGTTGCAGATATGATTCCACTTTATATCTTCAGTGTGTATTTTCTAAAAATAAAGACATTCTCTCATATTAACATACTACAATAGTCAAACTTAGGAAATTTCCATTGTAACAATACTATTAGATAATTTACAGACTTTATTAAAATTCTTTCAGTATTCCAGTAGTGCTCTGTAAAGAAAATCCAGGATCATGGGTTACATTCAGTTGTCATGATGTTTCCTCTACTGCTTGAATCTGCAACTATCCCTAAAACTTCCCTTATCTTTCTTGACCTTGGCAGTTTAGATCAGTACAGGCCAGTTATTTTGTAGAATTTCTGATTGAATTTTAAGACTATTAAAATTCTATTCTTAGCATGAAAAGAGAGGAATGCTGCCACTTCCTCTTTGTGATTAATGCTAATGAGTTGCAAGAAAAAGTAGAAAACTTAAGAGGTGTTAAACCTGGGCCCCAGTTGGTAAAAATGAGTCTAAATTCACCAGTGGTTGAGCAGAGCCCCAACCCTTTCAAGAGATGTGATCCATAGGGGAGAAACCATATTGACTTCCCTGGAGACTTAAGATATTGCTCATTTGTGACGGCCAGCCTTGGGCCTTTTTTTTTTTTCTCCCACAGTTGGTTGTCGCAAATGAAAAATTGTTTTGTTTGTTATTCACTCAAACCTAATTAAAACCAAGGTTAGTAGGGCATCTGCCAACATCCAACATCTTCTCTCTCACCTTCCTCATCCCATCACCAGTCGACATGATTCATTGGCTTTTAGTGCATTAGGCAAATTTGCTATAATTGTGGAGAGGGGAAGGAGCAAGGGGCCCATGGCACCACCCAGGCGCTACACCATTGCCTTCCTGTAAGTCACACAAACTCCAAGAAAGGGGCTTAAATTGCCTTTATTGATTTGTCAGCCTCTAATAGATCATTTTGCCCTGAGCAAAGGACAGGACCCTCAAAGAGAGTTTTTTTCTCCTCCTCCCACCCCATCATGGGTCTTGTCTTAGTGGAAAGGGTATCTGGGGGCTTAATGACATGTTGGATTGAATTAAAATGCAGACATCGATTCTCTCAAAAATGCAGCTGAGAAGAGCCTAGTGGGGGCTCTCTCCCCTCCAATGGCTTCAAACTAGATTTCTTGAACCCAGAGTTATGCATAGAAAAGTGACCCTGAGGATTCTAATTTCTTTCTATATGGGAATTCCTAAGATGAGCATGCTGTGACTTCACATCCAGTCTTCCGGAGCAGTTTCTTTTCTTACGTACCTTGGAAGAGGAATGAAGTATAACATAGCTATGTTAACAGGTTTCACATGGAAGGGCAGCCAGCCAATACTTCTCTAGCGGCTTTCCTTAGTTCACATTATACATCCAATAAACATTTTTAAAACTTCTTGAAAACTGACTGTGTGCAGGTACCTAACCAGGTCCTTTGCAAGATGGAGCCTTTGAGTTCAAAGCACTTATAGAGACAGAGATGAAAATAACCAATACACAATGCATGACAATTTCTTCAGTAGAACTTGTACAACATATGCAAAAAATGATGAGTCTTTGGGAGGGTGGGGCTGGACGGGAAGCCTTGTGCCTTGAAGGATGGGTTCCAGCGGACAGACTGAGGATCGCATTTGCAGTCCACACAGTTTAGCACTTCACTAGGTCAAGCTTGTTCTATTCAATATGGTTGTGTGTGTTCTAGGTGTATCTCTCTCATCTAGACTGTAAACACCATGAGGGCAGAAATCTTATCTTATGTTTGGGGAATTCTTCACAGTACCCAGCCATACGCTAATCATACAAGAAGTCCTCAAGGCATCCTTGGTAGATAATTAAATCCAGCAGAGCACGCAGCTATGAGGAACACCTGTCCAGTACTGAACTGTGGCATCTGTGAGGACTTGGAAGGAGTCTGGTGGGGGTGACAGGTGAGGCTCTGTGTGTAGGAGTGTCAACGCCATCACCTCGGATTTCCCTTTAACACAACATTATGTTAAATGCCCTTACAGTAAAAACATTTCTGTGGCCTCAAAGGTATCCAAGATTCAGTCACAATTTTTTTTTCTCTAGCAACATTTCCTACAAAAAACTTCCAACACAACAAAATTATTTAGACAGTTTCTTGGAATTCGCCGTTCACTCTAACAGAATTTAACCTGGAATTAAACTGGCACAAACCTTATTAGTTATAGATGAGAATATTTTTAAGGATCTATGATGTAAGCTCCCTCTGTTCAGCAAGGAAGGGTTGGTGTTATAGGGGAAAGGGGAAGAAGGGGAAAAAGGTAAAAGGAGAAAAAGAGAGGAAGGGTAAAGGGATGGAATGGAGTGGGAAAGGATGGTATTTGCAAAGATTTCCTCTGTGTTTTCACTTCCTTCAGAGAGGCCTTTTGCTATCGTGCAGGCTTGGCTCAGAGTTATAGGTTTGCTTTCCTTCTATCACTTCTAGTTTTATCTCAATGGCTCACAGTCCTGGCTATCAGTCAAGTGGGACCTAGAGAAGACAAATTACCAAAGGGTAGAAGGCCAGAGCAGGCATTACAAAAATGGACCCTTTTAGAGGCTACGATTATGGGGCCAGAGCTCCCTTCCTGCACACCTGGATATGGGTTTCCAAAGCCTGGGGAAACCCTAGGGTACCAAGGACTAGGGCACTGTTAGGTTATCACTGAGACTTTCATTTGGAGGTGGCAAGCTGAGCAAGCCTGTCAAAGGGGAAAACTGTTGAACTCAGGGCCCAACAGGAGAACAGCAAGCACGCTGGTGGGTGTGGATACATGCAGACAGCTGGATGCAAATTCACAACCAGAGAAAATTCCTCAGGATTTTCAAATGTCTTTTTTTTTTTTTTTTTTTTGTCTCCAATGATGAGTAGGGAGAACCCCAGACTGTGGTAAAAATAGCCCACACTCTCCCTCAAACCTGTCTGGCTTGGATTTGTGGAAGGCTTAGGGGGAAAAGTCACATTTGAAAATGGAATTTATTTTAAGCCAGTAATGATGACAGGAGGCTCAGCTCTGGGGACAGAGGCAACTTTCCAGAACAAAAACCTTCTTTATCTTTTGTTTTTTTTAATTACTTCCCTACGCCCTTCTAAAACAAACTATTCCTTCATACTTTTATTACAGTGAAAAGCTAGATGTAGACCAGAACAATATGTGTATATTTTTTGAGAGCAGTTTTCCCAAGAGGTTTTGACAAGGCAAAGGCACAGAGGGTGGGGCAGTCCAGTGAGGCGGGTGAGCACTGGTCCCGATTCTGGCTCTGCCCCCTACTGGTGGCGTGAACCTGGCACAGAGTTAAATCATCTAACCTAACAGGCGGTTTCCTCATCCCTCCTCCAGGCTAGACCAACCAGCTCAGCCAACTTCTAAGGGTTGTTATGGAGATAAAATCAGAGGACATCTGTGAAGTTGCTTTATAAACTGTGAAGTACCATGCACATGTAAAACATTGGTATTAAGGAGCTGACTCTCACAGCAAAGAAAGCTGTCAGTGAGAACTAGAAATACTCCCCCTCACAGCGACACCACAGGGGTGAGAGTGAAAGAACAGCTGCTCGGCTCTCAGAGCTTCTCGGGAGAAAACACGGTGTCATTAGAATAAACCACATAAATAGAACTCTCTTGGAGTCGTGCACCGCCTGTTCCCACAGATCCCTCAGCCAGCCTTCTCTCCGCACCTCCTCGGCCTCACAGAGGACTGACAGGGCAGGGGAGAAGAACTGATTTCACAGAGAGATAAACTGAGGCCTGAGAGGGAAACGTCCTTCCTGACCGTCACACTGAGGCTCATCTAGACCAGCAGCACTAAGCTCTCCCTTCCTCATGATCTCCGATCCATCTGGTCAGCCCCCAGTCCTCAGGAAAGTCAAAGGCTGCAGTTCTGAAAGCAGGTCACTGCCCTAGCCGGCCTGCCTTGAGCCACCACTCTAAAAGGACAGATGTACCTCAGCTCACAGCCTCCTGGCTCTAAGGACCCTGGCCCCTATCTCACCAGGAAGTGAACTGATTGCTAAGTCCTGCTGAGGCCTCACGATGTGGAGAGCCCTTCAGGCAGAGTACGTTTGGCACATCCCTACCTGCTGGTTGTTTGGAGCCAGCAAACAGAATTTAAACTAGGGCTCGAAATCCCCTTTGCCACTAAAGGGTCTAGGTAAACCCCAGTGCCCGGAGCTGGCATAAATCTGAGTGTTCTGGGTGCAGTAGGTGTCCCCGTACCCTCCCCTCGCTCCCGGGAAACCTCTTTGAGAAAGGCCTTGGCTAACAGCGTTGATAAATCACTGCTCAGCACACAGGTTGCTGGGCCGTTTGCATACCTCCTTGGAGATGCCAACAGAAGAGCCTGTGGCAGACGGACTAAAGCCAGCTTGAACTTTTCATCTTGCTCTTGGCTGTGTCACCACACTGCTGCCCGATACTGGTGTCCCTTGTCCATGGCGGCGCGATGTGAAGCATTCATTTGTATACAGCTCCTGCCTAGAGTGTGTGTTCTATTGGACTACAGAACAAGGGCCACGTAAATCCCAGCAGACTCCGAAGTCTTGCTGGAACACGGCCACTCTCTTTAGTTATATTGGCTCTGGCTGCTTTCGGACTAGAAGGGCTGAGTTGACGCGTTGCAACAGTGCTCGTATGGACTATAAAACCTAAGATATTCACTGTCTACCCCTTTTTTTAAAAGGTTGGCAATATATACTTACCTTATTGAATTCTAACAATTACACTGTGACCCTGCTTAGAGAGGCAGAAGCTGAAGATCAGAGTTTTAGTTACTTTCCCCAAACCTCGGTGTCTGCTTCAAATCCCAGGATTTCTAAACGTACAATTCTGATGTGCACAGCCAATCAGGGGACAGGATACTAGAGTGTAGTGAGAAGGCTCATCTTCTGCCAACGAGTGGACCAGATTTGGAACTGTATTGTTCCAAATACAAGGACTAGTTTAGGCCCACAGTATTCTCAGCCTTTCCTTCAGACCCCTAATCTCAAGGAGATGCTCTCAAGACCCACCTAATTCCAGCCAGTAGCTTGTGAATAAACCTGAAACTCAGAAGAGTAGGCAGACCTAGAGCAGTCCCTGGCCAGTCCGGCCAAGGTTACCATGACAACGGAGTCATTTCCATTACAAACCCTGCAACAGGCTTCTAGAAGGTGATTAATGGCTGACCTCTGGGGGCTGGGAACTCTTGGGGTGGGGAGGTATTCCTTTCCGTTTGATACAAAGCTTGAACCATCTATCCGCCCTCCTGCATTGGGAGGTTGAAGTGGATTTTCTAGTAGGGGTGCAGATGTTAAAACACTTGATTCCTGTCCCCTTAAATCCGAAGAGTCACCCAAGAAACACCTTGTGAAAATCTCACTCCAGCCTTGTGCTGAGGCAACCAAATCCAAGAAACTCAAGGGCAGACAAAGGAAAACAAGAGAAGCCAAGGGACAATGTAAGACCATAAAGCGGTTAATTCTTGCTGAATAAATGGCACCCACTCACTAAAAGGAAAAGGTTCAAAAAAGAATTCAGTGAAGCAAAAAGCAGGTAGTAAAAGGCAGGGATCCTACTTCCTTTGAGTCTAGAGAAAAACCTTTCTACGTTCCAGAAGAGGGGGTGGAGAAGGGTGGGCCGCTTGCCAAAGCACTGACCCATGTTATAAACATCAACACAGGGACATCGAGGAGGCGCAGATGTCCTCATGTCCCCTTGCCCAGTGCCAGTGGGTGGGGGTTGCCGGCCTGCCAAGTGGGGTGACCTGCATTTTACACCCCAACTTTAGGGTGTTTGTTGTGGGAATATTCTGGGCTCATTGACAGCGCTTCTCTCTGCTGACCTGTGGGTGGCTCTGACTGCCCAGTCATTGTTTGTGTTTGGCCATTTTCACTGCTGGTGAGTCACTCCCCTCCCCCAGTCCAGCTGGGGGCCGTCAGGCACTCACTGAGCTGGTACAAGAATCCCAGTGTCTGGATTGTATCAGTTTCATCCTTTTGGCTGAGATAAGTTTGAAACAGCAAGTTTCTGTGCGAGAGGAAAGAGAAGGCTTGTCTCTCCTCTGGAGTCCAAGCACTCTGCTTTGAAGTGAACCCTGGGAAGCACTCCCTGCCCTCACTCTGTTCTCCTCCCCTTTGGGAAAGAAAACCAGAGAGAAATCCTATCCCGTATGGCAGTCCTACGACCTCCAAAACTATCCCTAAACCCTCACTGGAGGCCCTCACTGGCGTCCCACAGCTGGGCCAAGACCCAAAACTCTCCAAGCGAGATGTTATGGATAAGAACCGAAATGTTAGGGACAAGAAACGCAGTTCACAGACTCCTTCCTTCCTTCCTTCCTTCCTTCCTTCCTTCCTTCCTTTCTTTCTATTTATTATTTATTTATTTGCTTGTTTGTTTGTTTGTTTGTTTTATTGTGAGGCAACCCTTGGTTGACCTCACAGATTGCAAGGACCTTGTCAGTTTACAATCCCTTATTATTATTATTATTTTTTTTTTTTTACGCCTTTAGCACCTGATCTTCCTAGGTGGTCTCCCATCAAAGTACTAACCAGGCCCGACCCTGCTTAGCTTCCGACGGGATCGAGCTTGTTCAGGGTGGCATGGCTGTAGACTCACAGACTCACAGACTTATTTCTACAAGAAATGTAACTACTTTTTCTGTAATTAAAGTGATTTTCAATGTTGAGTGCCCATTTTACGTCAGGAAGTTAACTTCAGCGAATTCCAGGGCTCCCACTTTTTGGGAGGCTGCATCTAATGCAGGGAGGGGTTACCTAGTGCTCTAGTGTGGAATGGGGCCAGGGGCGGTGAGTCCATCCTGGGTATCTCCTCTCTAGTCACTCTAGCATCAACCCACACATCCTTGTCCTGCCTGGGCTACAGCTCCCAGGCCACACTGGTCATTGCGGATCTTCCTCTTCCCAGACACAGAACCTTTCCAAGTTTGTGGGCTTTTCTGAGCCACATGTCCCCAGCTCTCAGCTGCACCTATAACCAAATATTCATGGGGACCCTGGAAAGCTACTTCTCAGTGCCTGGACACTCCACATAGAAGGTTATTTTGTTCCCATGCTTGGCTAGGCACCCTGGAACTCTGGAAATTGCTACTTTCCTCTCCCTAGGAAAGGGACACAAGTTACTCTATCCCCAGATCCCCACATTCACTAGGACTTTCTGTTACTACACTTCTGCACCTCTGGCCTCAACCTGCAGCTTGGAATACCCTCCTGTCTCAGGAACTCACCAGGAACTGCTCCTAAGGCTTCCCAGACTCTCCGCCCTGCCTCGACCCAACCTGGATGCATCCAGATTCTAAGGGGGGTGGGGATACACTGGTCCAATGGACTGTGTATTGTTCCAAATCTTCTGATTTTGTCATGCTTTTTCTCTGTCTTGCTTTGTGGAATGGATTTTTGAAACACACACACACGCACACACACACACACACAATAATTGACTTTTGAATTTATTAGGACACCCTCAAGGGCCTTGCTTGCCATCTCCCACAAGAGAAAAGGGTGAGATACAAGAAATGCTTGGGAAAAACACATCAGCCAAGATCCTGAAATATTATCTTGTCACACTATCCCAGACATCTGCGGGGTCTCCTCGGTGCTTTAGAGTTAGTTTGGGCCCCTCACCTTTTCACTCTGTGGAAGTCAAGTCACCCAAGATTTCTTCAAGTCCTCAGATGGCTTATGTTCTCTTGGTCACCTCAGGTTCAGAGCAGTATTTCTTCTGCATTTCAGCCTGTGGCCCACACTTACTGCCCCTTCTCATGACACATCAACTAAGATGTGGGATTCAGCTCCTGAATAGGCTTTATAGACACACTCTCTATTTACACTATGCTTCTCTGTGTGTGTAAGACTTTACTGAAAATCTGATAGTGATAAAAAAGGGTGTTACTGAGCAGCAACCCCTCCCCCCAAAATATTCAGAAAGGATATGAGCATCACTCTTCAAGCCTTCCACCAGCTTACCTCCAGACGCCTTGTAAGGCAGTTCCACATTTCTTTGCATTGCAGCCTGAGGCCCTCTTGCTGTCCTCTGTCTCCTTTGTCCATTTTGACTCCTTCCCTTCTTTCTCTGGATTGTTCTCCAGAATTTCGGACCCTTCTCATTCTCACATGTGGGGCCATCTCTCTTTACCATGTTCTTAAATCAGCCCCTGGCTTACCTGTCCACCTCCACACCCAGCACTGTCTGAAGCAGGCCTCAGGTGTTTAAGGTCTGCTTTTCCTAAAAAGACATTATTATTATAAAGCACAGTTGTTTCTCTCTCTCTCTCTCTCTTTTTTTTTTTTTTTTTCAAAATAAACAAACACAAAATACCTGTCTGCTATGGCTGTTAGAAACAAGAAGAGAAAAATCTGTGCCGCAGTCCCCACTGGAGCTGGGCAGAAAAAGCTGTCTGAAGCAGCAATCACTCTGTTGTCCTGTGTGGGTGGCCCCTTTGAGGATTACCTGCAGCATGGTTTTAATTTCAGTCTGACTTTTCCTGCCATGTAGTGTGTCTGCTCTTCCTCTCCCTCCTGACGTCACTGTGTCTTCAGGGTATGTGTATTAATATTAAGATTAGCTTAAGTAGCAAATAGTTGGGAAGGAAAATAATGTATGGGAAAACTAAATGTAATGATTTCCAAATAATCCACAGAGCTCTTTCTTTTCCATTTGTAATAGAGAAGGGACTTTCTTTATCCAAGGGTGCCCCTTCCTGAAAATGAGGTGACATTAGGACTTGGGAAGCAGCCCCATGGCAGCATTGTGATGGATCATGTCAGGCTCCCTGCCTCTTGCTTGTCTGGTGCCCATAGTCTCCCTCACTGTTCCCCAGGTCCCTCTGGTCCATCATCCTGCCCAGGGGTCCTCTTTCAGTCTCTCCCAAACCCTTCCCTATGATAAACCTTACCTGTCCTGTGTTTCTCTCTCTCTCTCTCTCTCTCTCTCTCTCTCTCTCTCTCTCTCTCTCTGTCTCAGTCTCTGTCTCTCTCCCCCAGGCCCTGTTCACAGTTGGGAAGCTGCTAAACTGCACTAAAGTGATAATGGATGGTAATCAGTTAATGTGTTACCCTTCTCTGCTAACATTTGCATTTTGACAGGGTCTTTTTGAAGAAAAAATCATTCCTAACAACAAAATAACTGCAATTGGGGAAATTTCAGCAACTGAGTATGGCAGGCCTAAGGAAATACATTTGTGACAAGAGGGGCTTTGATTTTTCAGACCACACCACTGTTCCCCCTTCTCACAGCAGAGACCAAAACAAGAAGAGGCTTCTTAGGAAGCTTCTGGAAGACAGGCCTGAGACGCAAGTCTGCAACAGAGAGTGACTCCAATCTCAGAGAGAAGGAAGAGATGCCCCACTAGAGACACAAACTCTCCAAAATAGAAAGGGGGTGGGGTAAGGAAACCCCAGTGGAAGAGAACTGACATTTCTGGGCCATGAAGGAACCCGCCCCTGCACCTAGGAGGCTGGTAAGGCTTTACAGTGGGGACGGCTGCCAGGAGAAACGTTGCATTAAGCAGACTGTTTCCACGGGGCTGACTGCCAGCCACTGGGGAGGGGGGAGTGGTGAAGCAGTAGGTGAGGTGCAGAGGTGCCTTTCAGGATTGCAGAGCTGCCAGAGACCTGGGGGACCCATGCAACAGCCAGGCTCACCTCTGAGCAGCCACAGTCTCCTGATGGTCATGGTCACAGGTGTTGTTCTTCAAAGCTGGTTGCATTGCAGAGTCACCAGCACCAGCTATCCTTACCTCCCTCAAACTGGCCGCACTGCCTTCTGCTCCAGGGCTGATATGTACGCATGAATGCTACTTCTTAGCCTGGACCCTGCCAACCTCTTCTTGCCTCCTTTCAGGACCTGCCACCTCACTCCTCAGTGGTAGTCCCAGTTACAGCAGAGCCATTCTCCCACTTCCCTTCCATGGTTCTGCCTCACTCCCAGGAAGAACTCAGGCTCTTGGAGTTCAGACATGACCCCATATCTCACCCCAGGCCACCCTCTCAAGCTCTCTCCTTTTGGGGGGATTCAAAACAAGAAGATGCCCCCAGCAGAGGAGACCCCGTTGCCAAGCACTTGGCTGGTGTGCATGTGGCACAGGGCTGGTTGCATCTCAAAATAAATTCTGCTTCCATAAAATAATTCTGAGAGCTGCAGGCTGGTCATGTTGGCAGGGGTAGCAGAGAGAGAGGCTAGCCACCACAGAGGAAGCAGGACCTGCCTGGCTGCTGCCACAGGGCCATCCTATGCCAAGGCTCCTGGCACCCTCAACTCAGCCCCACAGGCAGGAGGGTAAGCCCCCACACCAGCCACAGGAGCTCAGTACAAGTGGATAAACCCACCTCTTCTCCAGACTCTGGGGGAGCCTTGTGATGGGTAAGCCTTGCTGGAAGCTGAGTTTCACTGAGAAGGCCCTAGATTGAAACCCCACCTACACAAATAAGATACACACGAAGGCAGCAAGGTTCCAGCCTCCTCCCTCTGTCATCTTGACCTGTGAACTTTTCATGGGCAGGGTCTAGGCTTTCCACGTGAGTCTCACAGTGCCAAGCAGGGGATGGGTCAGGATTGAATTTGTCCAGGTGGTTCCAGAGGGAGAACTGATGCCACCAGTGAAAAGTTACCGGTAAGTGGTTTGTAACTCCATCGAAATAACTTTCAAACAAGCAGCTCTATCTAAAAATATCTTGGGAGCTAATGAGATCACTATCCTAGAGGTATTCAAGCAGAGGTTCAAAAGTCACCTACAAGAAATAAAATAGTCGTCAATCAAGTACTAGCATATGGTTAGTGAGTTGACTTCTAATGGTAGTTTGAAGACATAGTGGATATAAAAGGCTTCTGATTGGAAGGAGGAGTATTGATTGAGTATTGTTAGCCCACTTAGAATCACCACATCGGGTTGGGAGGGACGGAAAAGTAAATTAACATGTATTGAAAATCCATTATGTACTGGACACATTATCTTTAATCGTCACAAGTATGTGAGGTAGGGTTTATTATTCTTGGTTCACAGTGAGAAAAACAGATTTCAGAGATGCTCAGAACCTCACCCAAAGTCACATTGTGTCAGCAGGTAGCACAGCAGTGTAGGAGTCAAGGCAGTTAGGCTGCATTACGTTTCCTTCTTCTAAAGAAGCTAATGTTGCCTTCTTCTAGACCAGCCTCCTGGAGCCTAAGCCTCCTTTTTGCTTCTACTGAGAGTGGGCTTGTGCTCCAGCCTGTCTGATCATCCGGAATCTGTCACGAAAGCACATTCATTGGACAGGATTTGTGGCTGTGCCAGGCACCCTCCAGCAAGGATAGCTTCTGCCATAGCACTTAAAGAAGTGTCCTAGTCTCAGTGGCAGGTGGGACCTGGACAAGGCTGTATAAGAGCATGTGTACTTTTCCACTACTGCTGCTGAGACATGATGTGAGGTGTCAGAAAAGCTGCCACTTTGGCAGTTTACAGACATATTGCAATATTGTTTACAGCAGCCCAAACATCCCCAAGGGCATCTGAGACCCGGCCATGCAGCAGCTTCCCTAGCAGGAAATCACCAGTGTGGAAGGAAGGTGATGTGGGACTGTGATTGATTCTGGGAGGACCGACACAGTCTGGGGAAAGAGGCCGTAAGAGGAGCAAGGAGCCAAGCAGATCATGCTACAGGTAGAATACAATCTTGCCTTTGGTCATTGCTAGTGGAAACATGGCTTTGTGCAGGCAACAGCGGTCCTGCCTAGAATAATCTATAAACACTGCCTTTAGTTGACTTTGTTCTCTTTCCATTTATTTTAACCTCATGGGGAAACTGCGGCAAGCCAGTTTGAAAAAGACTCAAGAGTTAGCTCTGAGGTAGACTATTAAGGCACAGGTCTAAGTAGAAACTAGTACTTGTTGATCTCTTGGCTTCTTACTTTATTGAAAGGAAGCCAGAAGTGACAAAGCGAGAGCCCTGACATTCCCAGAAGGCC
The DNA here is from genome assembly GCA_030015415.1 of Cynopterus sphinx. Classification (NCBI taxonomy): domain Eukaryota; kingdom Metazoa; phylum Chordata; class Mammalia; order Chiroptera; family Pteropodidae; genus Cynopterus; species Cynopterus sphinx. Next base: position 75,703,288 of record CM057383.1, on the reverse strand, counting down.
CAGAGAAGCAGCCAGACTTGGCAGGCAAGGAGAGCAGCAGGGCAGAGATCAGGCAAGTCTGCAGACCCCTAACTCTGTTTGCTAAGACCTGAGCCTGCTAAGACCTTCCCTTGGGTTAGAGATACTACGCAGAGACTGTGGTTTCTCCCTCACCTCCCAGCTTTTCTTTAGCCCCTCCCTGCAGTTTCTGTAGTAGTTCCTGCCCACTGGGTCATTTCTCAGTGGGCCCACATGCCTCTCCCTCAGGTCCTGTGGCCCAGCCTCTTTATAATCGCTCTTCTGGAAGATAAATCAAGAGATGTTAAAGGAGTGAGAACTGAGCCTGAACGAGAAATCCATTCATGCTGGCAGTTCCTCAGAAATCAAATGCCTTTCATATTTGCTGCTTATGAGATTGCTAAAATCATGTCCCAAAGCAATGACCTGGCAGGGAAAGGGTTAGATTACTGAAGAAAGGTGCTGACAGCAAGTAGCATTTCATCTGCACAACAGCTGTTCCTTTTGCTCCCTTGAAATGTCCTGAAATGGGATGTGGACCCGATGCACTGGCCAGGGACTATTTCTAAGTAAAATTCTATCCTGTGGACAGGAAATGTATTCATTCATTTGCTAAACTTGTCAGCCTGTAACTGAGCTTCCTATATGCATTTCCACCCAGCAGGGACAGGCAGGGGGGTGAGCAAACCAGTTAAAAGTAGGGACACGAATTCATAATCAGGATTTACCAGATCCTCTTAGAAGGAGTCAGCGTTTACATGGCAATGAGATTATTTACAGAGCTATGAGCAATAGCAATAGCTGGTGAAAAATAAAGACTTAAAAAGCAAGAGAAGGGAGCAGGGTGGGGGATGACTCTCGGGGACCTTGTTGTTCTTAGAGCCCATGGACAAATGATTCTCAGACCACACCAGACATCAGAATTGGATTTAAATATCCTTCAGGAACAATTAGCATCATATATTAGCTCTGAATCTTAAAGATTGAATTGAGGGGATAATGGTTTCTATTCTAGATTAAAAGAAACAAGGTTTGTTTTTTGTTTGTAGCTCAGGAATTTTTCCTCCTTCCCCATGTAAAGATCAGGTGATGCTCCAGAAATTTCAAGCCCCTTGAGAAAGGAAGAAAAAAGCAAACTCTGCAGGTGGCTGTGGTCTATTGGAGCTGCAACAGAAGTGGAAATCAGAGGGTCTCTCAGGGTCTGAAGAGATGCAGAGACGCAAATCACAAAGTGGTTCCCTCAGGTCCACAGTAGGGGCCTCATAAAGCTGGACAACTCGTCAAGTCACTCTCATTCCATCCTCCCCTTGTCTATATGCTACCGTGGCCTGGGCCCAGGGGTCACATCTGTTTTCAGGGCAAATCTTCCATGGGTTCCAAACTAGGCAGGGCAAGCAGAGTGGGGAGTGTGGGAAGAGAGTGCACTTTGTTGTTCATCAGATAAGCGTTGGTGTCTGAAAGCCTCAAACTGAAGGTATCAATAATTCAGACATTCATATGCTATAGAGTACTTCCCCTTTTGTCACATTTCTGGCCAATTGATTTCCCCTGGCCGCAAACTTGCTGCTTTTAGAACATCATTAATAACAAATCGACTCTGGTAAAATTTGCCCTGGGAGGGGACATTGGGGGACCCAGAGAGGTTCCTGACCTTGTTTCCCTTGAGAAAAGAGGCGCTGACTGGTCACAGCAGTAGAACGAGTGTATGTGAGCTGCCCCCTCCCCCTGCTTCTGCCTTGGCAGCAGAGGGACTAGGGGGCAGAGGGAAAAGTGGCCCACCCTAGCCTCTTCAATCTATTACCAGAGCCCTTTGATAAGGTTACTGGGAGAGAACAAGGGAGCAAGGGAGGGAGCAGGGGGAAAGTAACTTGAGATGACTCACAACAAGAACACAGGCTTCAAACCCCTCTCTAGGACCTCTTTCCCATTTATCTCCACTCCCTGCCCTCCCCCGCCAATATCCTATGGCTGAAGGCTTCCATGTCTAAGTGACAAGTCCCCATGAGAAGGGCACCAATCAGGAGTCTTAAATTAGCCACAGAGCTGATGGGTGGTCCCTGAAATCAGAAGAGATGGCTACAGCCCACTTCACCTTCTGGAAAGGTGTCAATAGAAGCCAATAGGAAATCCTGCCCTGAGCAGTGCCTTCTGTTGGAGAGGGAGCAGGCTTCTACCCTGCTCCAGGGCAGAGTCATCCCCAAGGCATGTGAGCCAGGAAGCCCAGACCCCTCCTCCACACCATTCATAGCCATGAACCTCCCCCACCTACTCCAACAGCAGCAAGCCAAAGCTCTTGTGAGAATTCTTGTTACAGGGAGGCTGTGATCAGACCAGGGCTGAACCGTCTAACATCTCTACTCTCATCCCGTGTGTTATGAGCACAAGCTTCAGCCAAGATCAGGGCCTCCCAGAGGGCTCTGCTCTGCTGATCACACAGCAGAGGCCTCCTGGCTCCCTCCCAGCCCCATGCATTATATCCCTGGAAATCTCCTGGTTGTCCTGGTATTGATTTGGCTTTGAAAAGGAGTCAGTGAGAAATACACACACCTCAGGACTGAAATAGAATCTGCCCTTTGCAGTTGTAGCAAATAGTCGCAGCTGAGTCCATTTTGAACATGGCTAGTCTGGGTGAAGAGGCCGGGCTCCTGGCCCCAGATCTGCCTGCTACAGCTAGTTCTTGCCTTACAAGGCCAGGGGGGCCGGCTACAGTGGGAAACTTATGCACAGCTTGGAGCCTGAGCCCACTATATGGTCAGGCCTGGGGAATTTTGCAGGCCTGTGCTAAACAGACTACAGAGAAATGTTCTTTTCTTAGGGCTTTACAAGCAAACGGTTTGGGCTTGAGGACTAAGATGGTTACTGGGCCTAGGTGGGCAGAGTCTGAAGCCATAGATTGCTCAAGTCCAGCTTCCCCTCCCAAATGAGTTGACCTCATGTACCTAGGTATATACAGCATGGGCTGGACACTGGCCCCATGAACTGCCTCCTCTTGGCATGGAGGTGAGAGCTGCAAGGGCTTGATGGGTTATCTAGTGCAGATGATGCAACTGAGGCTGCAGAGTTGGAATGTTTTGCTTAAGATTGCCTAGCCAGAGGTGATTCTATTTTCATGGATCTCTTTCTTTCTGGAATCTCTAAGAAATTCTTCTTTTTCTAAACTTCATAAGTTTTTCTAAACCTCAATATTTTTTCAGCATCTCTAAAAGGAATTAGACACCTGGAGGGATGTCCTGACTTGGGTAGAAGAGTAAAGCTGGTGAAATTTTTCATCCATATCCTACATTCCCTGTTGTATATTTCTTACCTACATTTCATATTCTTCCATTCTTTTCCCTAGTAAGAAACTGGTTTTTATTAAGCACCTAATGTATGCCAAGTTGTTTTCAATTTATATCAACTCCATGAGGCAAGGGCTATTATTCTTGCTACCATGATGACTGAACAGGACCAATGTGATACATACAAAAGGAAAATTTGTGTTTGCTTGCCACTATCCCTTTAAACTCGTTTTATGGCTAGTTCTTTTCCCCATTACTTGGTAAAATTTCTGACTTTTTGGCTCATTCTTGGAAAATATAAATCACTTCTAGTCATAAACATAATATCTAGATTCAATAATTTAGCATTCAGTTCAATAAAATAATCAGCACATCAATCTTTACATGAACATATAGTAACCAAGATATTATATGTTTCTGCTGTGATAATAAACAACCCTAAAAGCTCAGTGATTAATGCATAAATTTTACTTCTGACTCATTCAGAGTACACTGGAAGTCGGGGTACTCTCCCAGGCAGCTGTCCTCCATGTGGTGACTCTGTGATCCAGGCCACTTTAGTTTTGTGGTTCCATATGCCACAGGGAAAGAGAGATCCTACAGACACACACAGGGTCTTTTCTGTGCCTCAGTCTGGGTAGAACACACATCACTTGCAATCACATTTCCTTCTCCAGAACTAATCATATTGTCCCACTTAACTTTTGGGAGCTGAGAAGTATGCCTATGCAGGAAGAAAATGAAGAGGAACTGCTGAACACATGACATGGTCTCTGTCGATAAGGATAGCCCTTCTCCCCATTGCCTCAACCTCAGTCAACTCCTGCCACAGCAGTAACGGCTGGGTGTGCCGTCAGCTTCTTCTTTCTTTCTCAAGCCCCTCCCCTCTGCTCATCTGCTTCTGATCCCTCTGGAGTTGGAGTGGTGAGAAGGGAGAGGAGGTGAGAAGAGCAGAAAGTTTCCTTTAGACATAGTAAATGGCTTCAAGAGCTCTGGGTCTAGAAAATGTCTAAAACTGTCTTACCTCTCATGGGTACTTTCATGTCTTGTCAGAGGCCCCACTGAGAACATCTGACAGTATTTCCCATAACTCAGTCTCTGCCATTGCTCAGGCCCTGGTTTTCTGATTGCCCACTCCACAAAGATTCTCTAGACTGGATTTCTATTGCAAGCCCCTTGGGCAAGATTTAAAATGGATTCATGTCCCACCTACCAGTGCCTATACAAGCCATAGAAGACACTCTTGACAATTTGACCTTAAAAAATCCCAAGAGTATGTTCAGCTCCAGTGCAGCAGCAACTCACCTTAGTGACACAACAAAAGCAGCTGACTTTTAGGCTTTCTTGCCTTTGAAGTTTTCATGGGTAGAAGTCAAATGCCAGCTTCCTGGATCCCCCTAACTGCTGGGGGCAATATTAGACACTTCAAGCAGTGCTTTTCTGTGATTTGAGGTGAGGAAAAGTATTTTCACTCTTCCCTTTAAGGGGGAAGGGAAGCTCTGAGCAGTGCTCATCTCAGAGGCATTCTCTTTTAAAATCCTCTCTTGATTGTCAACAATTTGTCAATATCTGATTCACTCATTGTGGGTAAGGGATTTTGAGAGCGGTCCTAATGCATTTTCAGATAAATTCTGTATACATCCTAGTGTGCTTCAATCAATTTAACACTATGTAACATAAGCAATAGGCACACAACCCAACTAAAGTTGTTTGAAGCAAAATGGAGGGTTTATTGTAAGAACATAAGGATGTCTCATGAAACCCAAAAGCATGAATTCAACCAGGGCTTAGGAATTAGTATAACCAGGGGTTCAAATTCTCTCAAAACTTTCTCTACCTTTTGAATTACTGTTTCCTGGCCTCTGCTTCATTTCATTTCTCTCCTTCACATCTACTTACTCCCCTACTCTCTCTGGTCTGGTCATGGAAAACATGGCTGCTGGCAGCTCCAGAAATACACATCTTATAGTAAGCATAAAAAGAGAGACTCTATAATTTCTCAGGCCCAAGACCAAGAATCCTGGGGAAAGAGGCACACAGATTCAGCTTGGTTCCATAGCCTTCACCTCCACCAATCAGTTCTGTTTGAGGATGGAGACCCATTGTAACTGGCAGTTCCCCCTTTGGCCTTAGATGCTGTGTTAAGTAAGAAATCTCAGAAGAAGGCAGATGCTAGGAGCCTCTGAGAACTTTTTCATCTGTCCAGTCATTTGTATTTGCTAATGTGCCTCATGGTTCAAACTCTAACTTTAGTAGTATTGGAAAGTAGCAATGGGGTTCTGGTTTGTGCAAAAGCCACAGAAAGTGGCCATCTAAAGGAGCTCTCTCCTCAACTTCTTCCATATAAAGACTTCTTTTCTACCAATCATAAGGTGTTTATCTCATACTGGCTTCAATTATGAGGTAACTGCCCAGAGTCTTATCTTTCATACAAGATTGCAAATACCTAAGGTCTGGGACTATGTTTTTGTCATATTTATATACTTAAAATCATCCTAAGCACTGCCTTACATATGATATTAATTAATTTTATTTAATTAATATGAACAAATGAATGAATGATTCAGAAAATGGGTTGCCTTCCCTGTAAACTTATTTAAAACTTACCTGAGAATGACCAAGGGAAAAACACTCATGGATCTTGGGCAGAATTTCTTGCTTCCCTCCCAGGAAACCTGGGTTTCATACACAAATAAGGTTAAAGTTTAAAATAGCATCCAGCATAATATTTTGCACATCAAAGATGCTCAGCAAATATTTGCTGATCGACTCAGAGACACTAAGCACTTCGTTCCATATTATACCTGCATCATCTCCATGTCCTGGGCCATCTAGCCTTCCACTAATTTATCTGCATAGCTGAAACCACTCTGTAGTCACTCAGATACTGGATTTTTCCCAGAGAGGTCTCAGCAGGTTTGTTTGCTCAAAGAACTTTACTACTCCAGTTTGTTTTCAAAGGACTTAGAGCTCAGAAATGACTTCCCCAAAGCAAGGAAACAGGATGCTGAAACAAGAGAAAGATGGTAACTGTGAAATCACCCTGACCTTAGGCTTGCTTATCCTGACCAATCTTGAGAAGAGGCAGACTGAGGTTGAGTATTAGATTATTTCCTAGAAATATGGAGCCGAGAGAAGTCTAAAAAAAGGCCAATGGGAGAAGTCTGATCAGACAGAAACTTGTTCTGAATCAATCATTAGAAAAATGCTAAAACTGAGAAAGGATATCATTATTTAAACCTCCCATTAAAATCTGTTAGGCTGAGCATAGGGAGTTTGTTAATCTCAGAAAGTGACTGAATAGTTGAAAGTACCCAAAATTAATTGATGGTTTTAAGGAAGAAATAGAGTGTAGGTAACACTGTGTCATAAACCCATCTTTGGAGAAGAGTAAGACTATTATTTCTCATAATTCCTCATGCCACAGGACAGAATAGTAATAGCTCGAGTTGTATGTGATGAAATCTAATGCTGTGGCATAATTTTTTCTCATTGATCGGTTCTCGGCTTATCTCTGGTGATTTATTGAAATAACGGGGAGGGAGTGCTCATTGTAAGATGGCCAGGGCTGGAGAGGTTTATGTGCAATAGTGGTTTCCAGAGTTAATAGATTTTCAATTATGGCCTATGGAATAGTATTACACTTCTAGAGGCAGCAAGCCTGAAATGTAGCCACTTCTAGTTCATCAGATCCCACCCACCACTCCAAACTAGACATCTGAGCAAAACAGGCGATTCTCCTACTCTGGTCAGTATCCTGGGACACGTCTGACTGGAGTGGGTCTAAGTCCTAGCCATCATCAACAGAAACCTAATGACCCTGAACTATGCATTCCCACATGCTTGAAACTGAAAAACTGGAAAAGGTATGGCTTATAGAACCAGAACTATACCTACTCTGCCCAGTGTAAATGGTGGCCTAGGAGAGATTTGATCTAAGAAGTAGGGTTTATAATAGGAGGCAGGAGATCTTAACAGGAGTCATGGCTAAAGGTCTAGTTAGGAAGAACGTAGTCAACGAGGACTCAGAGTCAGCAGCCAGGAGAACAAGAAGGCACCAAAGTTGACCCAAAACTCCCTAGGCAGGAACAACAGCCACTTTTCCTCATTGTTGTGAACTTAGCACGCAGCACATTGTTTGAAACAAATGGGCACTCAAATATTTATTGAATAAATGAATAAAACCAGTCTGTGAAGTCTGACACAGGAATACTTTTGACCTGTATTGCTCACAGAATATTTGCTTGCTCCTCCACTTCTCCAGCCTTCTTGTAGGTAAATGTGGACATAGACTAGGACAGGCCAATGGACTGTGGGTGGAAGTGATACAGGACATGTAAGCATTAGTGCACAGCTCTCAGGACATCTCTTCCCTTGTGATGGTGACTGTAGAGGTAACATGTTCCAGATGATACAGGTCAATATATAGGGATTTCTATCAACCTTGGTTCTCCAATGCTCTTATGGAGCAGAGCTCCCACTCCCACTCCTGACCAGTGCTGGATAGGTAATATGAGTGAGAAATAAAGCTGTGCTGTGTTAAGCCATTGTGATTTCCTTAGCCAATCCTGAATAAATACAACAGGCTAGATTTACCAATTGCTTAGTCAGCTAAGGCTGATATAACAAAATATCATAGACCGGGTGGTTTAAACAACAGACTTTTATTTCTCAGTTCTGGAGGCCCAGAAGTTTAAGATCCAGGTGCCTTCAGATCTGGTTTCTGATGAGAACCCTCTTCCTGAGTTACAGACAGCCTTCTTGCTGTGCACTCAAATCGCCTTTCCTCGGCACATGTGTGTGGAGAGAGAGAGAGCTCTCATTTCTAGTCCCCTTCTTATGAAGACTCTAACCCCATTAGCGGGGGTATGCTCTCATGACCTTATTTAAACCTAATTGTTCTCCAAAGGATCCACCTCCTAATACCATTATGTTGGAGGTTAGGGCTTGAATGTATGAATTTGGGATGATAAAAACATCCAGTTCATAACATCAATTCAAACCAGTGGCGTCCTTCAAACTCTTTTTTTGCACCCTCTTGCAAAAAGGCCTCTTTCTTTGAAAGTTATGTAATCTGGTTCTCCATCCTCTAATTTTTTTTATTCGCCTTTGTCACTTTTACCCTCCATCTTCCTTTCACTCCTCTCATTCATTAGAGGTTTTATTAGTTGGCTCAAAACTTTCTTTTGCTCCTCACCCCCTGTCGCCATCTGTTTCATAACTATACCAAGTATTCATCCAAAGTTTTAGCTTCAAAATTCCTTGAAATTATCAACTCCAATAACATTCATCTACATCAATTTCCACCAAACCTCCTATGGTCACACTCTAGATCATATTATTACATAACTCTTCCACCTTTAGAAATGTAAATTCCAATACATCAATTTCTTTTCCCCTCCTTTTCTCCTGCTATGCTCTTGTTAGACATCATTTAGACCTCCCATCCTTCAAGTCCAATCTATGTATTTGCCTCCTCTACTAGACCCTAAGCTCCATGAAGACAGGATTGTGTCATATTTCTCTTCATATTCTCAGCAGTTATCACAATGCATGGCCCAGGGAGTCATGCAGAAGATAATTATGACAAGTATGAGCAAAGTGGCTGCTACTGCACACCTGGTGAGTGGTTCCCTACAGTCTGTTAAAGGTGTTGTTTGGTAGTTGACATCATAGATTTCCTTCAAGAGTATCTGGACAGAAGCCAAAAATCAGCATTCTAATTCTGGTCATATTGTCGATTACGTACAGGGTCTTGAATGAGACCTTTGATTTTTCCCTGACTCTCAACTTCCTTTTGTCTTTCTTTTTTTCTGCTGAATTCTTAATAGGAATCTAATTAAATCATGAATGTGAAAGTGATTTGAAAATGTAAAGAACCCTACAGAAATATAAGAATCATTACTATAGTACCAGTGGACTTTCTATTGCTCAGCATGTCCTTACCTGTCAGACTCACATTCTTCCTTACGAGGAAGAGCTGTGAAAATGTAGGGGGAATCAAGTACCCAGAAAGCCGAAGATGAACCATGATATCCTCAGACCATCAGAATCTGCTTCTTTGAGACTTGCCTATTCTTTCATTTACCAACATTCATTAATTTTCTATTTTCAACTCATCAGTATTACTCGGGCCTTGCTTGCACGGAGCTCAGTCTTTTAATGGAAATAGATGAGTAAACAAGTGATGGCAATCAGTGTGATAAGAGAAAAATAGAGTTAAGTGCTAATGCTGGAGGTGGAGAAACTTCTAATTCTCTGGGGTAAGAGGGACACAAATTTTCACAGAGGATGGGACTAGGCTCTCCTCAGCTACGCAGGATCGGCTATTTTGGGGACACACTGATTATGTACCTAGAGGAAACAGGTACATAAGAAAGAACCAAACACAACTGGCAATTGAGCTCCATTACCTAAGGCTATGTTTCTTGCCCTGGCATCACCTGGAAATGGCCACAAATATTCCAGATATGTGTGTAATTATTCTTCTTAACAATTCTAAGAGGTTTAGGCTCACCATCTGCTTCTGTGTGAACTATATCCAAGCCTCTGAGGCCAAATTCTGTATTCTTCTCATCTTGTCACACTGCCCATCATGCTTGGAAAGGATTCAGTATCAGAACCTAAGGAGGAGGACGAAGCTCTACCACAGCATCTGGGACCGGCTTTGGAGCTTTAAAGTAGGGTTACTATCCAGGCCACCATGTGACCTCCAACCAGAACACCTCCTATACTTGTTGCTCCCTGCAGTGCAGGCCAAACAGATCTATACCTCATTATGCCAGATTTTCCATCCCTGTGCAATGGAAATAAATACTGTCTGCACTGGAGCAGCACAAAGGGTCTCCCAGCTGGCCAGGCAGGACTGGGGATGACAGAAAGAGTGGAAATCACTCTCGGATATGACAACCTCACAAAGCAAGTGTACCTTGAGACTCTGTTCCATGGCAGGCAGACAGGCTGCCCTCCTGATCTCAAGGGCCTTGGGGATCCCAAACATGGCTCAGCCTGGTCTAATATGTATATTTATGGGGAACATTCACCCAACTTCCTCCTGTACAGTAGATTTAGTGAAGACACGGTTCAATAATTGCCACCAGTTCCAGAGCATAGCATGAAGAAACAGTTGGGGCATTTTTATAACCTGTGGAGAGACAGATGAGATTAGGGCTTCAAAGTTAACCTGTTTTTCTTTACTCTTATCCTAGCCCTCTAAGTAGGTCTCTCTGTCTCTTTCCCTAAGTGTGTGTGGGAATTGGGGGGAAGGCAGCAGGGGGCAGGGGGCAGAATATCCAGATGCAATTTTTGATATTGAAGTCAGTATTTTCAATTACTTTCTAATTATTTTCCCCCCTGCTTTTTCTACTTGTGATTATGAAAACTTGTAACAAATGTTCATTTAGATACACAAGGGGGACATTTTGAGAAACAAAAGATAATATATTTTTATCAGCCCCATGCTCTGCTTTCTCTTATACATGTCCCTCACCACTGGCTTACTGGGCGGCATTCATAGCTTAGCAGAGAGGTGGCTACATCATCAAAATCCACTGTGAGCCCACCACTTTGAAGCACTCTCAATGCATGGGACACTGTCTGTATGAATTGAAAGAGGGGTGTTCCTGCTTGGATGTGGGACACAAGATGCAATGCCTCTGAAACACCCAAAGGGACAAGTTTCCAGAATTCAGGGATGTTTGAGATGTAGGAATACATAAACTACTTTCTCATCTCCAGAGACAGGATGATCTAGGCAGAAAGCAATTGTGCTGCAGTAGTGTCCACCATAAAGCTTAGAATCAAGAAATCTATGCATCCAAACATTAAGCTCTTCAAAATAACATACCACAGTGGGTAGAGCATGGAGTCTCCAAGCTATAGCATCAGCATGATGCACTTACTCATCTATCAGCTTCACTGGATAATGACTGATTTAAAACATTATCTTTATATTAAAATAAATATACATTATGGGGGAAATGCAAAATTCTGAAGAATGTTTACAATATCCTAAGAGGTTGAAAGGAATTTTGTACCTGTAATAGTAGGTGTAAAATACTCTTTCATCCTTCACTGGGACTATATCACTGAAAGGTTGAGAGTTTCTGCCAAGCAGTCTTCATCTTTTTGCTGCCCAATAATGGTTATCATTTTCCAAGGATCCACCAGAAACATTCTTTAGCATCCTGGCAAAACTAATTTTAAGCCAATTCTAAGACAACTCAGATTCAAAGCCTGTCCTTCCAGAATGCAGAAGTCCAGTTCAACATCATCCTGATGCTCCCCTCTCCCTGCTCGTAATGTCCCCAGGATACTCTCACACTCACTTCCCTAGGCTTCCAGTTCAAAGGCCGAGTTTTGAAAAGACACAATTGCTCTTAAATGCCTGAATGTCACCCACTAAATTGAGAAAACCCAATTATACTCGTTTAAAGGAGTACAGCATAGAACCAAGAACAGAATCAATACTCATTTTCTATCCACTGAAAAGAAATGACAAAGGAAGTTGTCCAATAGGCCAGCTTTTCAACTTGAACAACACTGATTTATTGGACACTTGGCAGGTGGGCCTGAATTCCCAGGCCTATTTCTTCCCCTGTGCCTTCCCTGTCCTTCTTATTCCCCACATTTTTGGCAAAGGAGACTTTGAGCTGTTCCTGTAGATATTTCCAATAACATCTGAGCCTTCTCTGAGGCTGAGTTGAGGCTTTTGATTCTCAGGACCGATTAAGATTCTCAGGGCCAAACTCTGCCTCAGGGTCAAACATTGCTGAGGCAAGAAGGTTTCATCTCTGTCTCTTGCCCTCTATAGTACAGAAATAGGAAGAAAAGCCAGAAGTACTGCCTTACCCTCAATAAAAACCTCAGGTGGGAAATAGATAGGTCAAGTCTAACATGGTAATGAGCACACTTACTAGGGATACAAATCTTGGACCTTCAAAGCAAGGTACTTTTTCGCTTCTGTTTTTCACATGGTCTCTTTCTTTTTTATTTCTTTTATTTCAGAGGGTTCTTTTCTTGTCCCCAGATGAGGCACATAAGGGGTTCAGAATATGCCACCCCCAAATATTTCATCTATACTGATTATTTTGAGCTGAAGGCACATGAGAAACAAAAGATACAACAAGGGCTCTTTGATTTATCCGTTTCCACCTAAAAGTAAGTCGTATAATTCCCATGAGAAAATTGCCCTCCCTGTGCCAGGGAGAGAAGGACATTTGTATGACCACCAGAGAACGGGGAACAACACCAAAAATTTTGTGCAAATAAACTTTCTAAAATAAGTTATCTTCCATTAGTTTGCCCCGTATATTTCTCGGTCACCGTCCCACAATTTACCACCCATGCAAGCTTTAAACCCTACTTACTTTTTTTGGCTTGTTACATCTTAACAATTTTTCATTCTTTATTAAAAAGGTATATAAGCTCTAAGTCCTAATCATTTCTTTAGGTCTTAATTTTCCCTATGATGGCTCCATTATATTATATGCTTTTCTCCTGTTAATCTGTCTTATATCAGCTGATTTCTCAGGTCCAGCCACAGAACCTAAGAAAAAGAGGGAAAATGTTTTTCCTCCTCTACACATACCTGGGTCCATCTGGAACCAGGCTTGACTACTCTGGTTCTCCCTAATCTCTTTTGTGCCTGGGAAGCTGAGGCAGGCCTACACCCTCTGCACTGTGGCTTGTCAGATGAGGCCAGTTCAGTGTCTCTCTTTCTCACTCTCCCTGTAGGCCATGGTAAATATGATTTGTGTCCTAAATTTCAGTTTCAGGATTTGGTCTAAACCACAGTCTCCTATGAGTTTTTGCCAGAGTTTGTTACTGCCATGTTATCTAATAAAATGGCACTTTCCACTGCCCCCCCACCATTTTATTATTGTTCTTTGTGCACATATCCCATCTGTCAGCTCCCTAGAAGGGAGGAGGTGAGTGACATTCTGGACCCTAACAATGATCGTCGCAGTTATGAGAATCTGGACAGAACCACAAAGATTGCACAAAGCCTCCACATTCACACACTTGGCATATGCTTCACAGCAACTGTGGTGAGGTTCATTTAGCTGTTATTCCCACTTGTCAAATGAGAACTCTGAATCCTGAGAGGTACAAAGTCTCCTGATGATGATGATGATGATCATCATCATCATCATCATCATAACAGCTAGGGAGAGGCAGAACAAGGCTTGGACTTTCAACTCTGGATGCAAGATATTTAGTAGAAAGAATGCAGCCTCAGAACCAGGAAGACCTCTACTTGAATACCAGCTGCCCAACTCTCTTGCTTTCTGATTAATTCTGTGTGTGTGGTGGGGGAGGGGACAGGGACTCACCCTGACTTTGTCCCTCAGTTCCAACATGGCTTTTTATTCCACTCTGCTGCTGCTAGTTACAGTCCCTCTCTCACCACAATGCCAGCCTCATTTCTCCTTAGAACCTTGTACTAAGATCAGAGAATGAATTCAGGATCATCCCAAGGGAGAAGAGCTTTAAAACAAGAATACCCATCTGGTTTCATAAAGAGATAGGGGCAGGGTCTGGGAGGGGACCTAGGCTCCTCCTCATCAGGCTTTCTGTAGAGGGGACCCTTCCCCATCCTCAGTCTGCATTGTTATGTAGACAAAGTTCTTGGTATCAGGGCAAATTGGATGCAAATTGAATTAAGTCTCCATCTGTTAGTTTATTCATTGTTGAGCTTTGTTTTATTTTTTATTTTTTTCCTTTTTGGACTCCCTATGTTTCATACTGCTAATGAGCAGATCAAGTAGCATTAGGGGTTGTGGGCAGGAGTTTCCTCTGCTCTGCTGGGAGCCCCAGTAAGCTCTGTGACACTTCCAAAAGACACCCCTCCCCTTTCCATTCTCCCTTTGAAATCCTGCTGCCTCAGCCCTCTTAGAAAAGATGCCCAAGCTGTTGATTCAAAATAGACGTTCATTTGCATGGAATTAGCATGTTGCTCATTTAATGTACAATTATATCCTCAGTCCAGGATGTGGTAAGGGGTTCTGGCTAGGGGAGGGACATAAGATGTATATTTCGGCTGGTCCCTCAGGAACATGGAGCGAGAGAGCAAATTTTCATCAGCAGTTTCTGAGTTCTGCCCTCCTCTGTGCATAGGTTAGTACTGTGACAGCAGAAGGGGCAGAAGTTACCTTTCAGGCAGGGGCGTCCGGTCTCCTCGCCCAGGTTCTGTCTTAGCACTAGAAATACCTGCCATTAGTCTCTTGGGAAAGCTTGATTGAGGAGAGGAAAGAAGGCAGTAAGGAACCTGGGGCACCTATGAAAATACCAGCAACAATAAGAACAATGAATATAATCAAGGCCACTGTTTACTGGTCTTCCACTATATCCAGACATTTGTTCATATTTTAATTCTCTTATCAAAATCTCTACAGATAAATGGTATTATATCTCTCAGTATTCTCTCAAGTGCAAGTATCTGAAAAACATAACTATAATAGGCTAAAAAAAGAGAGAGAGAAAGGAGAAAAGAAAAGAAAAGAAAAGAAAAGAAAAGAAAAGAAAAGAAAAGAAAAGAAAAGAAAAGAAAAGATTGAAAGTGAGGGGAAAAAAGGTGTTTGTGTTGGGGAAAGGAATGTTGATTTATATAACAACAAAAAAAAAATCCAGGGGTTTCAGGGATCAGGCCCTTTAGGATTTAACAGTTTAAATACTGTCATCTGCACTTGGTCTCTCTCCCTCTCAGCTTTCCTTTCCTCTGATTGGGATCGCTCTGAGACAGGTTCCTCAAGTTCCTCAATTTATTCGCTCCCACATTTGCAGAATTAAGTCTAGGAGGAAATAAAAAATCTTTCTCAATGATTTCAATTCAGGTCTGGGGCCAGATTTTCACTGGCATAGATTCGGCCACACGTTAGCTCAGTCATTCTACTGGGAGACACAATGCCTATTAATAACAGGGCAAGCTTGGGTCACATGCACACCTCAGAGAAAAAGGATGTGGCATTAAAGCATCCTACCCTTGAAAATCACCAGGCCTGTGTGTCAGAAGGAAATTGGGTTCCTGTTACAGAAGAAAGACGAATAAATGCTAAGTGGCAAAAACAAACAAACAAAAAAACAATAACTATCCACTGCAGATATCCTGCCCTTTACAGATTAGGCAAAACATACTCGGAAGGGTAAATTATTTTCCTAGTTTCATATAGCCAGTAAAGTGCAAATTGGTATTCAAATCTAGAGTTTATCATCTCCGAAGCCACATACTGCATGTCATCCTTCCTCTTACATTGAGTAGGGGTGGGGAGGAGAGAGAAAAGGAAGGAGGGGTGTTAGAAGTAGAGAAAGGTTTATATAAAAAAAATTTTTGCTGGCTTAATATAGATTGAGCTTTCAAATGCCATGATACAGTACAAGTAGATCATGAGAGAAAAAGAAACCCATTAATCCATTGGAACTAAATATCTCATGGTGAAAATACTTTTATATTCTAGAACAAGGAATCTTGGGAAATTTGAGATCATCCGAACCGACATAAACCACATGGCACAGTACCTTTTTACCTACTCCCCCTCAACAGGTACAGAAGGCCAGAAGTTACGTGGGCCCCTCCTCTTTTGCCTTTAAGAGATGTGTGTGTGTGTGTGTGTGTGTGTGTGTGTGTGTGTGTGTGTGTGTGTGTGTGTGTGTGATGATAAAAAATTAGGGAATTAACTTTTATAATCTTCTGTACCTCTGTTATTGTCTTGAACACTGATGTCCCATAAATATTCCTAACACTGCTATTACCCAGAGCTGCCTTAGCTGAGTAATTCACAATGGGGGCTGCAGCAACTTCAACTTTGTGTCTGCCATGTTGCCCCATGCGTCCCGCAGGATTCTTTGATTGTGAGCAATAGAAACCTCTTCTGGCTAACTTAAGTTAAAGGGTATGTGTAGTTACAAAGTGACAGAAAATCTGCACAACTAGGCTTCAGGAAGAACAGAAATCAGGACCAGTCCAGGGATATGAGAGGTTAAAAGTAATTGGGGCACCCAGCCAGGCAGGCAAATTAGAGTGGATTGAACCTGCTCTCTGCTCATCAAGCCTTGCCTCTCTGTATAGCTGTGTTTGCCTAGAGAAAGAGTGACTTTTTTTTTTTTTTTTTTTTTGCTCAGAGATGCTTCCATTCCTTTAGTTTTTTGCCTTTTCTAAATATCACAAAGGGCTAGAGGTGGCCCTGAAAATGATAAACAATCTTCTCAGGTTACTGCCATCAAAAATACACCTACTCCAACAATTTCTGACCTTGTATAATTCTACTCACAGTTCAGATTCTAAAGAGAGTTTGGCTAGTTGATCCCTAGATAGACAGTCTCATGAAAACTTCATGGGATCAAGGGTCAGAGGGGTGAAGTTGGAGGAGGGAGAGGCCCTAAAGGAAAACCAACATTCTGTATCAAAAGAAAGAAAAACATTGCTGGGAAGACAAAACCAACAGGGGTCCATCCACACACTGAACAGGAAGCAAATGTCTACCTTACTCAATGGTGCCATGTTACCAAACTCTACAAAGAACCATCCACATTAAAGTATGTGTTTGGCACCTCCTGGAGTCGTGCAGCGCACTTCCTACTTTACCAGTTTTTCCAGGTATAACTGGGCTACAGATGATGCATTCTCAATTCTTTTGCGATAGATCTTGTAGATCTCTCAGCCAGCATGACTTCAGAGGACCCCAGTTTATGGCTCTTCCTATCTTGCTGTTTCTTTTTAACACCTAAGGAAAGAAGACCTATGTCTTCAGAAAAAGTCTGTTTCGCTTGAATAATCCCTTGCACCCGCCTCTTTTAAACCTTCCAAACTGCATCTCATACCTTCCTCCCTGTGAAAATTACCCTGCCCAATTGAAAGAAGATTCTGCTTCTTTGCTTCTTATGTCTCGCAAACTCTACTAGTTTAATAAAATGATAATCAAGGTTTTTCTCTAGTTGTCGAATTGGAAATGGTGAGTACTCTAGTTTCAGTTCCCTGTTCTGAACTAGTTTTCTTATTAGTTATCTTAAAAGCAAAAACACTAAAGTAAGTGGGATTCTTCTCTCACTCTGACCTCACCTAAGGAAAGCAAAGTCTTCCCTTTAACGTGTCTTTGACCTTGCTCCTTGAAAAAAATTACCCTTGAATTACTGTGCTAATCAGCTTTTGACCCCTTTCTGAGCCTGGCTTACGTTTTAAGAGCCATCACATTAGCTGTGAGTAGCTGTGCCTGAGCCATCTGGGATGGCAGATACCAACTCCGATTAGATTTCTTCCAATCCTCAAATCTTCCTCTTGATAGAAGCTGGCAGAGGTTGGTCTCAGATCATCACCACACATTTTCTATTTAATTCTGTTCCACCCTGCTCTTGATTCTTCCAACTATTAACCTTGCTATTCATTTCTCTGTCTCTGCCCTTTGATTGAACTTTAGACTTAATTCATGGCACTGCTTTTGCACCTACTGCCTTGGCACCTCTCAAGAACTGTTTTGTTCTTCTCTTCCCACCTGACCTGCTGCTGCTGGACCCAGATATAATCATGAGAATTTTGTCACATTAGAGAGTCGTCTAGTAAGAAGGGAGAAGTAATATAAGAAAATGAGACAAGGATAGGTAAGTTTTGATGAAATGTAATTTCATCAAAATATAAGAATCATACTCAGGGAGAGCCAGAATGACCGGAGAGGATGGCACCGGGAGCGGGACTGGTCACACTAGAACAGATTGACAGTATTGGGTAAAACAGGAGAAAAAAGCTGGTGTTAGAAGCAGGAAAGAACAATCAAATTCAATCTCAATGCACGAGGTAGCCTGTACCTAACCTTCTCTAACCAGCAAGACTCCTTTTACGATAGTAGCTAATTCAGGACTCAATCTCCACTGCAATATGGATCCCGCAAGTACAGAACAAGGAAGAATGTTAAAAGCTGCAATACTTGAGAAGGGTAGGGACAGCTAGGACAGTAGTAGCCCACCATTATCACTGCCATTTCCAGCAATTCCTTGCCATTCTGATAAACATGGAGAAGAAATTGTAGAGTTATACTGCTGCCAGAGGATCTTCCCAGCATAATCCCAAGGGATCTAGATGTGTGGATTGAATGAACTAGAAAAATGTGATTCAGGAAGCATCAGAATGATGGGCCCAGATATAACACCCAGGGACTTGATTCCATCCTGGAGACAGATTTGAATAAGAGTGGTGAGAAGAGTCAGGGGTATGTGGTTGTCAGGTGCTGCAAGCCAGCTCCTCTCTCACCAATGTTAGTCTTGAGTGAACCCAAACATCCCAAATATCTCAGTTGTTCTCAAGTTCATGATATCCCAAGTGACTCTTCTAGGCTCTAGACTTCACATCTGGATATCCATTAGATTTTTCCACTTGGATAGTCCATAGTTATACCACACGTAACATGGCCCAAACTGAACAATGTCCCACCCCCAAACCTTCTGGACTTCCTATTTCAGAGAAATACATGTTTTTACCCATATAGAGTTTCCCAAGGCAGAAACTTCAGTGCTATCCCTGACTCCTCCCTCTTCTTCAAGCTCCTTGAATTTAGTCAACCACTGAGACTTGCCAATTCTACCTTGTAAAAAACTATTGAACTTGTACTTATCTCCATTCCTACTGCTATAGCTCACATTCAAGCCACCGCAAGTCTTGCCGCAGTCACTGCAACAGCCTCTAGCTGCCACACTTGGTCTTATTCATTGCATCTTCCATGGTTTTCCTGTGCTTAAAAATCCTGGCGGTGGCCCACATTTGTTGAAGATAAAGTCCAAGCTCAAATGCCTTGCTTAGCTGACTTTCTGAGATCTACCACTGACCAGTTCACTAGCTTCATTCTTCACTGTGACCTGCTTCAAATTTCATGCTCTACAAACACAAACACACGTGTATTTCTCCCTTCACATGCACTGCTGTACCCTCACCTCTATGTCTTTGTTCCAAGTGACCCTTGACTATCAATGCCCTTCTCTTGCTATTTTATCTGACACAGACTCCTGCTTTTTGAGGGTTTAGCTCTAGTACTGATTCCAGGAAGCCTTCCTTATCCACTATAGTTCACTCACCCATAGAGTAAATATATATTTTTTTTAATATTCAAAGGAGAATTAAAAGAAACAACTAAAGCCAAAATAAAAATGGGACTACATCAAACTAAAAAAACTCTGCCCAGCAAATGAAACAGTTGACAAAGTAAAAAGGCAACCTACAGAATGAAACAAAATATTTTTAAATTATATCTTTTAAAAGGTTAATATACAAAATACATTTAAAAAACTTATACAAATCATTAGCAAAAAACCAAATAACTCAATTTAAAATGGGTAAAGAAGTTAAATAGACATTTTACCAAAAAAGACATATAAATGGTTAATGAAAAGGTACATGAAAGGGTGTTTGACATCACTAATCATCAAGGAAGTGCAAATCAAAACCACAGTGAGATATTACCTCACATCTTTTAGAATGATTAGCATCAAAAAGACAAGAGATAATAAGTGCTGGTGAGGATGTGGAGAAAAGGAAATCTGTGTTCACTGTTGGTGGGAATGTAAACTAGTACAGCTACTGTGTAAACGGTATGTAGGGTCGGGAGAAATTAAAAATAGAACTACCATGTGATCCCGCAATTCCATTACTGGGTACATATCCAAAGGAAATAAAAATAAGATCTCAAAGAGATATCTGCAGCCCCCATATTTATTACAGAATTATTTACAATAATCAAGAAATGAAAGCAACCTAAGTGTCTATCAATAAATGGCTGGATAAAGAAAATATGTTATATATAATGAATAGTTTCAGCCATGAGAAAGAAGGAAATCTAGCCTTTTGTGACAATTTGGATGGAACTTGCAGGCCTTTTGCTAAATGAAATATATCAGAGACAAATACTATGTGATACCATGTATAGGTAGAATCTCAGAAAAGTTCAACTCAGAAAAAGAGTAGATTGGTAGTTGCTAAGGTCTGAGAGTGAGGGAAATGGAGAAACATTGGTCAAAGTGTTCAAACTTCCAGTTATAATATTAACAAGTTCTGGAAATATAATGTACAGCACGGTGGTTATAGCTAATAATACTGTATTATGTACTTGAAAGTTGAGAAGAGTGGATTTTAAATGTTCTCACAATGAAAAAAATGGTAATTAAGTGATGTGAAGGAGGTGTTACCTAATACTATGGTGGTAAATATTTTGCAGTATATGCATTTGTCAATTCAACACATTGTACACCTTAAACTTACGCAATATTATGTGTTAATCATATCTCAGTTAAACTGGAAATAAAAGATTACTTCATTTTTTCCATTATCCCACACAGACATTTTGGTGCCCCTGTTTGTGCTCATATAATGCACAGTGCCTATCTTTACCATTGATTATAATAATATCTTTTTATTACGATCGTCTCTTTTTGTCTTACCACTTAATGATAATCTCCATGGGAACAAGGATGATGCATAACATCTCTAATACCAGCCCATATTAACATTAAATAAACTATAAATAAACCTGTATTAATAAATAATAATAAAATCCTTTGGTTTATTTAATTCTCCTCCCTGATTTTTGAAGAGGCAAGACTGTTCAGTATGGTTCTTCTCACATCCCTTTCAAAAAAGTTCAGTGTTGTGGTCAAGATCATGGGCTCTGGATTCGGGCATAGCTAAATCTTTCTGGCTTTTCCATTTATTAACTGTGGGAACTTGGGCAAGTTACTTAATCCCTCTGAGCCTCCCTCTTCCTCATCTGCAAAATGAGGATCATATAGAATTTACCTCTTGTGGCTATTGCGAGAGTTAAGGTAATGTATGGTTCTGGACTAGGTACCTAGTAAGTACTCAAAAATAACATTGGTTATGGTCATCCCTCCTCCTCACTCCTTTCATCTCTTCTAGCCTATGTATTCCAAAGTTGGAAGGAAAGGATACAGTTAAGGTTTGAAATGGAAAACAAATTAAATTTTTTAAATATTTCTTTAATCTGAGGTCTCTGCTTTTGTTCCAAAGAAACACTGACGAGAAGAAGCTTCTTTGCAGTTCTAGCTGTCTTTTTATTTTTCCAAGAGGAAAGTGTCACAAAGGCTCACAGCTGCAGCTAGAGCACTGAGCCAGTAAGCCTGGACCGGAGAGATGGTGCTGCCTGTGCATTGTAGAGGGAATGGCCTCAGAGACAGATCTCATTAATTCTAATGGCCTTTGTGCAGCTAATTAGCAGCAAATCACACTCAATATTTACTCTCGTGTACCTACGAAGTTCCACTTTCTCCTTGAGAAGCAAGCTGTTTCTCTACCTGACTCATAGCAAGGAAAATCTCTGATGGCAGACGAGATTCATCTCTGCTTAGGACAGCTGGCTGAAGGATAGCTGAGGGGCCTGCCATCTAGGGGCCTGGGAGGGAGTCAGAGAGGAAGTTTATGATTCTCATTCCAATCCTGGGTGGGGTGTTGGGCAGCTAGAGTTCTCACTCAACAAAGGGTGCCATTTTCATGATTCAGCCAAGCAGCTGTCAGTCCCAAATGCCTCTCCAGAATTTCTATGTGCTCACCATCTTCTTCCTTTAGAAGGAGCTGTTCTCTGAGCTCATGCAGGCCACCTCCTTACCACATGGCCCAGGAAAAGAGGTGAACCACCAAGAAAGGGCCTTCTCAGAGGCCTGTATAGACAGGGAGCTCCTGGTAGCCTGCCTACTGCCCATTCAACAACCTTTAATAGTGCTCCTGAGCTGAGCTATGCCCTGTGCCAAGGGCTGGGGACACGAATGAGACAGGGTTGGTGCCCTGAGTAACACACATGAAAACTGGCCTGCAGTCATTATGCTACACTGGGATAATGGACGGGCACAGAGCTGAGTGTGAGGGAAAAACCACTCAGGATGGACCAGGGGAGTTAAGAAGGGCTTCAGGGAGTAGGAATAACTAAACTGTCAGAGTACTGAGAGCTCTGAACAGCACTCATGTTACTTGGAGAAGTCTGGTTCTCTTAGTTTTCTTTCCCCACCTCTGAAGCAATAGACTTGGAATCTAAGGAAATTTCACAGCTGAGAGTCCTGGTCCTGCATGAAGTGATACAGACAGAGATGCTGCCTCGAACTGAATGGAGACCAGCAGGCTAATAATCACTCCATTAGCAGGGGCTTGGGCTGGTTTCTCTAGACACATCCCTCTCAATTTACCTCAGTATTTTTCTTGGCCTTTGGGGTCCTCCCCTGTCCCCAACCCCCAACCACTTCCTTGTTCCACAAGCGAATGCCTATTGCATAGATAACCACAGGGCAATCTTGAGAGAACAACAATGACTGAAACTTATGCCCTCTAAAAGCTGAAGTTGAAAAGTTAAGTTGACGCTTAACCACCAGTGTGAGGTTCTGGGGAGGTAGTAAAGACATGAGTATGGAGCCTTCATGAAGAGATTAGTGCCCTTATAAGAGGGACCCCAGAGAGTTCCCTCTCTCTCTCACCACTACATGAGGATACAAGGACAAAGCAGTTGTCTGCAACCTGGAAAAGGGAAATCATAGAACCCACCCATGCTGGCATCCTGAACTTGGACTTGAAGCTTCCAGAACAATGAGAAATAAATTTTTGTTGTTCATAAGCATCCAAGGCTGTGGTACATTCTTGCAGCAGTCCAAAGTAAGACAAGACGCCCAAAACAAATTTTTCAAACCTGTAAAGTAGTTGTTTGGCCGATGCCCAGACGCTGCATGCATTGGAGGTCCTGCTCTGTCACCATCCTTGTCCAAATTGAATTGCCCTGGGACCACAAAGAACACCAAGAAAGAGAATGTGAGTCCACTGACTGCTCCAGGAGTGCTCAGGATGGTGGGATGGTCCATGCTTTAAGGCAGGAGTTGAGACAGAAAGATGACCTCAGAGGTGACCACAGAACCAGGGGGCTTTCATCGAATCCCAGGAGATGCCCACTCACCCTGACACATACAAATACATACACAACAGTCTCTTCTTACAGCTTCTGCTCACCAGAGCACTACTGAGAGCTATGTAGGTGGAGTCAGCCAGCAAAGCTCCATGGATGGGCTTCCTGCCAAACATTGTCATTTGGGCTAAAGGACTTGAGACCAAGCTGTAGCATCAAAGAAGGATACCATGTTAGTCACTTTCTTATGTGCTGTGGTATAGCTAAGTCTACACAAGGCTGATGCAGGAGCAGTGAAGGGCAGGCTTGTTCTCAGTGGAGCATTTTCATGGAGTCCTCAGTGGCTAGGCTTGCCCATGAAACTGAGTTAGAATACAAAAGATGCCTGGCCTCAATGGACCAGCTTCTAAGTAGGCAAGGAGACTGCACCATCAACCACAAGCTGGTATTAACTTTTGGACTCTGTTTCTCAGGAGCAGTCTCCATCTAGTTCCAACAGCCTTCTCACTCTCTCTTCCTCTTATTCTCTGCATGGGTGAGCCCCAGGGCAGTGCTTCAGGACAAAACTGATCAAACAGCCAAGAAAGAAACAACCAGAGCAAATTCTGTTCATATGAGCCCCAATCTATCCCCAGTGGCCTGGCCTGGGATGTACCCAGACTCATGGCAGCTAAACACTAATGCCCAGGCAGTCCTGGGCTGAGGATATTTCCCTACACGTAACTGTACACACACACACACACACACACACACAGCCTCCTAGGAGACTGCTCCAGCTGCTCTGAGAAGGGAAATGCACATATTTTTTAAACGTCAGTCCCCGGAAAAAATCTAGAAGTCATTCAGCTTAGCGTCCTCTTGACAGATGCTGGAACCAAGGTCTCCGGAGGAGAACTGCCCTATCTAAAGTTCTCTGGCGTGTTAATATCCTGGTCTCCTGACTCCCAGGACAGTGATCTTCCTAGCCTATGATGTCTAAACCTGGCCTGTATCCAGGCACCAGCTCTTGTTCAAGCTCCTCCTTCTGTTGCAGAGCTGATAAGCTGACCTACGTGACAGATAGAAAGGGTTTTGGACTTTAGTCTCCATGTGAAGCAATGGGGCTGGTGAGATGATGGTTAGGAACCCCGCTCTAGCAGCTGCCAACCCAGGTATGATTCCTGGTTTGATTACTAAGAAATTATATGACCTTGACAGGTTATTTAACCTCTCTGGGCCTCAATTTCATCGTCTGCAAAATGGAATAACAATTCAATCTACCTCACAAATGAGTTAATATTGATTGAAAAACCTGGTGCAGAGTGCTAGACAATCTTAGGTGGTGGTGGCGGTGGTGGTTTGTTGTTGTTGTTGTTTGGATAGTTACTATAAATGCACATTCCAGGCCCCACCCATAAAGAATCTGATTTAATACATCCATATTGGGAACCAGTAATCTACGTTTCGGCAAACACCTCTAGTGGTTTTAGTGGGTACCTAGAAGGAGGAGAGTTCCAAAGAGCATATTTAGAGGACCCCTGCTTTCAAGATTGCAGAAGAGTGTGGACCTGATTCTAGTTTGTAAAAGGCTTCAATGACCTTATTAGCCTTCTATTAGGAATCCCTAGACCCATATTTCTCAGTGTGTAATCCTCTCCTCCCCAAGATGGCTTGTTACAAGACTTAGCCTTGGGTTCTCCCCCATACCCACACTCTCCCCACCCCCTGCTGTAACCAGCTGCTCCTAACATTTAGGCTTAGGAAATAGCCTTTTGACACTGCCCCCTCCAAAGGTAACTCAGAGCTTCACTGAAGTTTGAGAGTCTCTGACAAAGAGCAGACTCCTTCGGCCCAGCCCAACATGTTCAATGCTGACCATTGCAAGTCCTATGGACTGAGACTGCCAGGAAGGAAGAAAGATTGCCCTTTGCTCCCCTCTACCTCACCCACTCAGGCTGCTACCCCACAGATCTTGATCCCAGCTTGGGTGGCATTTCCATGCTGGCCCTTCATTTCCTGCCAAGAACAGAGCTGACCTCTCTGATTCACTGGCTCTCTGCCTGGCTGGGCTGTAGGCGGCATCCTTGAAGACTGCTTTGCCCTTTCTGCCCCAGGACTGAGAGACTGTGCTGGAAAGGGTGAAGAGAGGACCAAAGCTTCATTTAGGAGGCTGCTAAGACCAAGCTTGGGGAGCAGCCAAGAAGATAGGCCCCAGCCCAGACAGCTCGTCTCACCCTGTCCAGACCTCAGTGTGCCCATGCAAAGATAATTCAGTTACTGGGAATACAGACTGGAGTGATAACTTGATTTAGAAGTAAAAACCATCTGAGCTGGGGAGGGAGGTTAGGGTGCAGGAATGGTTCTTATTAACCCAAGAAGACAGGAGAAGTAACAGAGTAAGGGATGTTAAGTGGAAAGGCACTGGATGGTTGCCTAGTAAAGATTACAGCTGTGATTTAGGTGCTTGGAGATGGAGACCCCTACCCTCAGTTCAAGAGACTTCCAAGAGCTTGCTCACTCCTTTAATCTTCTGTGCATTCACTTTTTTTCTGGAGTGTTAAGGTAACCGTCATCTGGCTTATATAGAAATCCTGAGAGGAGATAAGCTGGGAAACCTATAAAGTGTCAGACAGGAAAAGAATCTTTTCTGAGGTTTAATTTGAGTCATTGATCACCAGCTACCCTCAGAACAAGTTATTTCGGTGTAAGCTGTTATCTGTGAAAGCTGGTGGCTTGGCTGCTGTAGGATCCACTAAGGAGGAGGGCTGAGGGGCACTCAGGGTCCAGGTCAGAGTCCTAGAGATTATTATTTCTACCCCATGTCCTTTTCCTTCATACCCAAGAGCCAACACCACCTGGGCAAAGTCCAGCAGGGTCTTATCCTCCATCAATACAACTAGGGCTTGGCGCTCCCTTCAACATCTTTCTCACAGTCTCATTTTCATTCACCTCTATTTCAGGAGAAAGATGCTCTAGTGGAAAGACTGGCTGGCCCCCAGAAGGGAAAATAAAGTGACTAAGGAGCATGGAAAACAGCTTCCTTCATTTATCTCCGTCTGCTTCTTCTCCCGGCATAGGGAAATTTTTCTGTACAAATAATTTGTCTTTTTTATAACCTGCCTATTCTATGTTCAATGAATGCAAAACATTGAGGCCAGCCTAAGAATTGCTTGGTCACTTGAGACTAAAGAGCAGAGCAGACACTCACCCACAGCCCAGATTGCCAGCTAGATAGACCAGACCCATAACCCCATCTGAAACACCAGATCCATTGAGGGATAGCCCTACCCCTCCCTGGGGAACAGCTGCCTAAGAGCTCCTATATTAACTAGGCAGAGGATACACCAGCAATGAAAGAGTTAATGGATAGCTAGGCATTTGCCATCTTCCTACCTTCTCCCACTGGACCCAGATGAATAACCAGTCAGTAATATGACCCCAGTGGAAGAAGGCCAGAATTATCCGCTCTGATCCTGGGGGTATTTGTACTCCTCTCAGCACAAATCAAATCACTCAGAGTGAGGGTGGGGGAGCCCAGGACTTCGGCTTCTAACTCTTCACAGACCAGACAGGGACAATCCCTGGGCAGACCCCTTCATCCTGGGACCCGAAACCAAGGATTTTTTCTAAAAGAGAGAGCACTCTGACCCACCTGGCCCCAAGTGGTCTAGAATCTCTGCACTTTTTTTTTCCCCTGAGACTTTGTTAACCGTCCAGAAGAGTTATAACTTGGCTTTTCCTAGCTTGGCAAGGGGATGAGGACTCTTCTCACAGTTGTCTTCTCCATCCTGGCAGAGATGTGTTAGTTAGGAGAAAGGGAAAAAAGACTAATGTGACCATCGCATCCCAAGAAGCTAGCACAGCAACACCTTAAAGACTGGATACTTATTGTAGGTTTGGAGGAAATTAAGAAATGTGCCAATTCAGGGTTCACAGCTATCAGAGAAAGAGATGAGGTGGAAATTTCTCTCTTCATAGCACAGCCAAGCCCAATTACAGTTTGTAGTCCTGGCTGGAGCACCACAAGAAAAGCGGGGCCCAGCAGCCACAGACAGTATGAACAAGCCTCGCCAGAACAAAGAGGGAAGGGGAAACTGCCCACCTGCACCTTCATGCCCACCTGCACCTTCAAGAAGGATCCACTGTGGAGGCAACCAGTAGGTACTGGCAGAGCGACGGTTTCACTGGGCAGCCAGGGTAGCTTAAAGTACTTCAATTGAAAGAAAAATGTCCTTAACCACCTAACTATTCCTCGGGAGCAGGCAGAGAAATTGACAGTGTTGATCCATTTAGCTCAGCAGTATTCAGGTCAAAATCAATCTTGTCAAAAATCCATCACCCACACTCAATAAGTAAGAAAAGGGATACAGGCTCCCAGAAATCAATCACACCCCAGCAGGGAGCAGCTGAAAACAGATCTATCATGGCCTCTGATGAAGGCTTCCATTACTCAACGTGCTGTTTCCTGAATGCACCCTGGGGACCCCTCCCAAGGTCACGGGTACCAATCAAGCTTATAGCATCAGCCAGATCTGAGACAGCCCAAGAGTGAGTGGTCAATCTACTGGTCATCTCTCCGCAACCAGGCAGGAGAAGTTTCTAGAGCCTCGGTACAAATTTGTAGATACTTTTCACAGGATGACACTGAGCTGATTGGCATGTTCCTGCAGAAGTCATTTCATTAATTCCTCCACTTCAGGAATCACTGTCACTTAATTATCCTGCTGTCCTCAAATCTGTGTGACTGTCTCACCTATATAAGAAGGAGAAATAATAGTAGCTTAGCAGCTCTCCACTGTACAAAGCTCAGGAAAAGCATAGTGGCTTCTGCAGAGTTTTCCCAATTTTAGGACCTCCCACAAGACATACAGAAGGCAAGAATTATCATTGTCATTGTTCCTGGGTTAGAAGCTAGTATCCCTCAAGGTTGGCAACCCTGACTCCCCCAGACTCAATGATGGCATAAGAGTGGGCCCAGAGAAAGTTCCCCGTGAGCCAGATGATGGAGAGGGTTGGGTTCCATCTACTCCCTTCACTAGTTCCCTGAATTTGAGCCAGTTCTTAAACCTCTGTACATCTCACTTTTCTCCTACATAAAATGGAAATCATATAGCATATACCTCTTAGGATTGTTGAAGAATCAAGGAGACACTTCATGTGAAGAATTGACATAAAGAGTGCTCAAAAAGTAAAAACTCTCGTTCAACAATGGTCCCTTCTGGCTCTGAGCTTTCTCTTTTGTTCTCTTCTACTGCAAATAACTTCTAAAAAGTGTTCACACGATTCATTTTTTCATTCATTTATTCACTTAGCAAATATTTATTGGTCATTGATTGTTCTACACCTATTACAAATGTTAGAGAAAAAGTGTACACATGGGGAGGGGGCTTATAACTTATATCAAATAAAATAAGCTGAGATAATAATAAATGATCCAAAGATAATAGGGAAACAAACTAAAAAGTGATTGAGTTGGCATGGGAGAGCTATTTAAGTTTGATTCAAGGAACGCCTATCTGAGCCAGGGACATTTGATTTGCATCTCAAATGGTATAGGGGAGTAAGCCACATAATGGTCTGAAGGAAGGACATTTCAGGCAATGAGAATGTCGAGCACTGAAGGTGAAAAGGCACAGAGTTGAAAGGTCACGAACAGATCAGGCAGAATGGAAAAGGCCAGATCATGAAATTGGTCTTTATTCTAGATGCCATAGGAGTGGCACTGTCTGATAATGCATTTTGGAAAGCTCTCTGGGAATGCTATTTGGAAAATGGGTTGAATGACGCAAGGCAAGAGTGAAAGGAAGGAGATGAGCTAGGAGGCCCCTATGGAGTTCAGGGGAAGATGAAGGTAGTTTTTTAAAGCGAAGTAGCAGTAGATATGAAGATGCTAGGGTACAGGAGATATTTTGGAGGTGAAGACAAAAGTACTACTTGCTGATGAATTAGATGTAAGGGATTAGAAAAAGAGAAGAACCAAGAATTTCTCCAAAGTTTCTGTCTTGGATAGATGGGATACTGATTATTGCTGTGGGGAAGAACCAGAGGAACAGTTTGGGGTGGAGAAGTTAAGTAATTAAGAGATCTGTTAAACTGAATTGAGATGCATATCAAACATGCAAGTGAACATGTCAAGCATAAGTGATTGAATTTGGAGGTCATCGGTGAAGAAATACTATTTAGAATCAAATACTGAATGAGATCAATTAGGGAGAAAATCTTCTGGTTAGAGGAAGGACAAGGGAGATGGGAGAATCTTCTGAAGGAATTCTGATTCAAGAGTCTCCACCTTGGGTTATATGGCTGCCAGACAGAGTCATCTGAATAAGGGATGGGGATTTGAGGCAGAGGGGACTTGGGGGAACACCCCTGGAAGAGATGGAAGACAGTTGCCTTCTGAGCACATGTAGGGTGCAAGTTATGCTGGTGCAGCCCCATCCTAGAGAAAGGCAGAGTTCTATCATATTCAGACTTCTACTTTCTGGTGAGTATTTCCAGGAGGTAGGTGGCATCAAGCTCCTTATGCCACCAATATATGACTACTCAGGCAAAGAGGAAGAAGGGAAAATGGAAGGGGGAAGGTGAATCTCTGCTCCGAATGCAATGTGGCTCTTTTCCAGGGCAGCCTATAGCGTTATAACAGTTTTATGTCCCCTCATAACTTAAATGTGAAATTCCTAACTTCAGTGTGATGGTATTGGAGTTTGGGCCTTTGTGATATACTTAGGTTTAAATAAGGTCATGAGGCTGGGGCTCCAGGATGGGATTAGTGTCCTTAAAAGATGAATACTTGCATGTTTCTCTCTCTCTCTCTCTCTCTCTCTCTCTCTCTCTCTCTCTCTCCCTCCCTCCCTCCCTCCCTCCCTCCTTCTCCCTCTCCCCCACCTTTCTTTCTTTCTTCCTGCCATGTGAGGACATGCTGAGAAGGTGCCCATTTGCAAGTCAGGAAGTGAGCCCTCATTAAGAACAAAATTAAGAATCTGTTAACACCTTGATCTTAAATTTCTAGCCTCCTGAACTGTGAGAAATAAGAGTCTGTGTTTAAGCCACTCAATCTGTGGCATTTTGTTATGGCAACTGTATCATACTAAGACTCTCAGGCTTCTACAGCCTGCAGTACACAAGAGGACACATTAACATGGATGCCTAAAGGTGTATTGATTTCTAGAACTGCAAGATCTCAGCTCCTTTTATTCATAGCAACATCCTCCCTGGTTATTTTGGGGAGTCCCCAGGGCCTTAATTGTGCTCACAGTCTCTTAACATTTTGCCTCTCAAAGCTCCCGAATCACACAAGGGAGCATCACCCTCCTTATAAGACCTCCTGTGCCTCCCTGCCAGGGCCCCATGCTCCCAATGCTGCAGCACCTGGTGATACCACCTCATACCCCCACACCAGCTAGGCCCCCCAAAATTGAGAGGGTGCCCCTTTTTCCTTCTCCAGTGCTGCTGCCATCAGGGAAGGGGTTGCCTACTGACTTAGTAGTTCATAAGTCCCAGTCACACCCTGAATCTCTTCTGTCAGACCACTGAATAATTCAAGGAACCACATCTTATTTATTTACTGTTGTGTCCCCAGCACCTTGCATGGCACCTGCCCCATACCAAGAACATGACTCAAAATAGGACCTGAGTGAATGGACAAACAGTGTGCAGTGTATGCACTGTGGAGGGGGGGCTCATTGGAGGGGGCTGAAGAGAGTGTGGAAGTCTTTTCCTAATGAAGGAAAACCATAAGTAAGAGAGGTGACTGTAGCAGACAGCTCACTACCGGAGACAGAGGACAGTTCCAGAGGGGTCCAAGGCAGGATTAGTGCTGAGAGGCAGTCTCTTTCTCCACATGCATCTGCTTCAAGAATGATGAGAGAGCCAGTCAAGGGAGCTGTGAGGAAGCAGCTAACGATCTCAGTTTCACAGCTGAGTGGATTGGAGCCACGCTGAGGGAGTTAGTTTCTGGGACAGAAAAGAAGCTTCAAATTCTCTCTCTATCTAGTTCATCCAGTCAGATGGTCAGGATGAGTTCATCCTGGAATGCAGACTCCGATGCCCACATCCCAGGCCCCCTCACTGCACCGTGTCTGTACCTCCTCAGGCACACTCTGTTTCCCAGCCCATATCTCTACTCCTGGGTACAGGGCTCAACAAGTTGGCCACTTTCAAAGACACATATAATACTAATAATGACAGTCTCCATTTTGGGGGTACTTCTTGGTGGCTAGACACAGGCTCTCCCATTTAGTCTTACTATCAACCTTGGGAGGTGGGTACTATTATTCCCATTTCTGAGATGAAGAAACTGAAGTCAGAAAGGTTAATTAGCACAATGCTTCACAGCTAAGGAGCAATAGAGCCAGGATCCCAGCCAGCTATATCTGACTGCAAATTTCATACTCTAAACTACTTTCCTATATTGAGTCCCAGTATAAACATATAATGCGCTACATAAAGTACTTGGGTAGGGCTAAGGGGAACTTGACCCACAATCTATGAGGCAGAGGGCAAATGGATGGTATAATCTGCATAAATAAATGTGCCCTGGGTCCCACACAGACACATCCAGTCATTAAAGTACTATTAGATACTACCTCTCATGCCTTTAGGGGTTGGACCAATTCTCCCTCTCCCAAAGCAGAAACAGCTATTCATGAGAAAGTAGATGGACACTCTTCTTCTGAGACCTGAAAAGACAGTCAAAACTATTAGGGTGCAGAACAGAACTGAAAATCCAGAAGCATCCCCAAGACTTAGAAAGGTTACCAGGTTCCCAAACTTGATCTGAAACCACCTCCAAAAAGGAAATCAGACCAACTTCACTGGGCCAGCCAAGCCTATCCTGGGAGTCTGTGCCCCACCTCCAGAGCCCCTCCTCTCAGGCCTGGCTTCTCCTTCAATCCCTGTGAGGCAAGTACGTTCCATCAGGCTCCCCACAGACCTCTCAGACCAATTCCCACAACACTATGTGTAGCCCACTCTGTTTAGTGAAAAGGAAGTCTTTGGTTCCTAACCCTGCATCCTAATTGTGATCCTGCCCAGAACTTTCCTTTTAGGCCTGAGGCTTGTCTCTCAGTTGCAGTCTCTCTCCCTTCCCTGGGGCACCTCTGCCTAATCTCAAGGGCAGCATCAAGTGTTATAAAGGTCTCTCTCACTTGCCCATCCTGGAGCTCAGATCCCACATGGAGACATAAGGGTAGGCATGTGCCTTCTGGAATCTGGGAATGAGATGAATGCTTTTAGAACCCTAAGAAAGCTTGTGCCTGGGGTGTGCTATCAGCCAGCATGCTTTGAACTGCAAGTTTCAGAAAAATATGACTAATTTATACTGGCTTACACCAATGCTTTTCAAATTTTAATGTGCATACGAGTCACATAGGGGATCTTTTTGAAAGGCAATTTCTGATTCAGTAGGTCTGAAGTAAATCTGAGATTCTGTGTTTCTAGTAAGCTACCAGGTGAAGTTGATGCTGCTGGTACAGGACTCACATTTTGAGTAACACAAATTTAAAGATTTAAACTTTAGTGACTTATTTGTAAGAAGCCCAGAGATAGGTGGCTCCAGGGTTGACTCTGCTCACTGGCATCTTCACCAGGCTTTGTCCATCCTTTGCTCTGCCACTCTCATCATCACAAGATGGCTTCCAAAGCTCCAAGCATCACATCCTCACAAATCAATGTCCCAACTCAGAACAATGAGTTCAGGGCTTTAAAAAAAGGATTTTTTCCCCCGTTAGCTTTCCTATTATTAGGTATTAACATCTTCTTCAATATAACCAAGATATTTGCTTATATCTCATTGACCAGAACTGAGTCCCATGCCCATCCCTGGACCAAACACTATAAACAAAGATCAGATTTCTATGATTTGTTTAAGCCAATTATTATTCATCCCTTGGGGCTGGGGACATTTACACCTGAACAAAAAACAGAAGTCTATTAGCAAGAAAGAAGGGAATTAAATGGCTAAAAGGCAGGCAGCTCATAGCAGCTATGCAGATGGGTACAAACCACCCCATAACTCATTGCCAGGCCTCTAACTCCCTTTTGCCCTTCTCTTTGGAGAAGCCTTCAGGGAAACAGAAAGCATGGGGGAGAGGCCAGCAAAAATTAAAGAAGTAAAATTAAAGTGGTTTTTAGAGGGCAGAAAGGAAATGAAGGGAAGAGGCTAGCACCAAGCATTTATTAATATGCTCATTAGAAAAAGGGGTGATCAGTACTGTATTTCTTACTTATGGAGCTGTTGAGAGGGCCTCACGCGCTAATGCACGTAAAAGTATTTTATAAGCAGTGAACTGTCACAGGAATTCAAGAAGTTGTGGTAGTGGTAGCAGCAATTAGTGTCACTCCTAGTCCTGTGGAATGTGGGGAGAAATGGAAACAGAAAGAATACTCTCCTCACAGCCCGTTTGCCAGCCAGATGACCTCTGCGACTTCGGTGGGAATTTTCTCTGTTCCTAATTCTCTCTCTCTTTGTTGATTGTAACTGCCCAGGGATCAGCTGACACTGCTGGCAGGGCTGGGTGGGCTGGCATGAGGCTTCTGTTGGAGGAGAAAGAGGCATTTGTATGACTGAGGGTTTCCTGCCCTGTAGTTGTGAGAAATCAAAGAATCAGAGGCTGGAAGGCACATCATGTCCTCTGCAGCCCAGCATCTTCACACATGCCGTTCCTTTCCCCAGAGATGCTCTTCCTCGTATTGGTCACACCTGGCTCCTTCTCAACTTAAGTAGTACCCCTACAGAGAGGTCTTTCTTGGCCACAAAATCTAAATCAGCCATTCTCTCTGCCTCCTCCTCCCCACTCCTGTTGTTCTCACTGATAATAGTTAATTTTTCTTTCTCAGCTCATTTGCTATAATTAATAATTATTTGCTGGTTTATTGTCCAATTGAAACTCTGTGAGAGCAGTGACCATGTCCATTGCATTGCCAGCACTTAAGCAGTACAGGACCTTGCACATAGTACTCATATAGTAAATGTATGTTAAATGAATAAAAGCATTAATGAATGAAAGCAGCTGAAGCAACAGTTCTCCATCTCGAGAATGGAGGAACTGAAGTCAACATTTAATTGAAGAAAAAAAAATTAGTTTGGCTCCAAGGAATGAACTTCCTAGAGAATATTGGAGGGGACGAGCAAACAGTGAGACCACATATACACCTGTCATTCAGGGTGAGTAAAGAGGAGGCCTACTTCACATCAGGAAGTTGATTAAACAGCTTTGGGAAGGTCCCACCTGCCCAAGGAAGACAGGACTCTGGTGTCACCCTGCCCTATCCTCACCATCTTGTACAGCAATTAATAAAATGCCTCATTGTTTAGCTCTTCTGATCCCTGATGTTCCAGCTTCTGCTTTCAGAAATTTCACCAGTTTTAGGGGGGATAAGAGGGAGTGGAGTCAGGGGCTGGGATCCTGGGCTCCGGGTCCCGGTCCACTGGGCCATGTGATGAGTGGGAAATTGACTGGAATACTGAAACCATGACCCAGAACAGCAAACTTATTCCCTGGAATGACTGGAGCTTGATGTCAGGGCAAAGCTGAGGGAAACACCAATTACTCACAAGTGGCCTGAAGTTCACTGTAGCTGTCCTAGTGGCAGCTTGAAAAGGTTCCCAGTGCATCCTGTCTGGTTGAGAGCAGCAGGAAGAACCACCCAGACTAATGAGCGCAAAGGAGATCAATCAAGCAGCAAGTCTTAGAGAAACACACTTGCCTTGCCTCAACCCCGTCCCTGTTCATTCTGACAGATATACAGGGAGAGCAACCTCTAAATTTCATGTGATCCCTCTTATAGCATCAGGATAGTACCCTGTGCTAATAAGAACTCCAGAAAATAATAAGAGCTGAAGGAAATGGAGAGGAATAAGAAAGCACAGTGATGTAGCTTTCAGCTAGGCCAGTGTGCGTGGAGGGGGTGGGGGTGCATTCAGGGAGGGTTTGGTGGCCCACACAGAGGTAAGTTAAATAGTCAGAAACAAGGCTTGAGTCAGACAGTAGAACATGTGATTGTAGACTACTTTTAGGGAGCCTTGGATGCACTTACACATTCATTCATTCAATATATATATATATATATGTATGTATGTATGTATGTATGTATGTATGTATGTATGTATGTATGTATATGCACCCACTCTTTGCTAGGCACCATGCTAACTATCAGATCTGAATGGTGAACAAAAACTGCACAGCCCTGCCCTTATGGAGGCTGTAGTCAACAAAGAGAATCAGACATGAAACAGACATTCTGAAAATGAAACTGTAGTATGTGATGTGATAAAAAAAATAATAAAAAAAAAAGCATGATGAGATGATAGTGTTTAACAATGCCAATCAGGAACAAGCTCCTTGAAGATGCAAGAATGGAACTGATACCTAAAGGGAGAGGAAGAGTTAGGTTAAAAGGAGAAACACAAGTATTCTATGCAGCAGAAATAATATATGCAAAGACCCTGAGGTAGGAAAGGACAAGAAATATGTAAGGCATGGAATGAAGGCCAACATAACTGAAACAGAAAGAAATAGAGGATAATGAAGCTAGTTTCTTGGCTCAAGGGAGTCTAGGGAAGATAGAAGCAAGCGGAGTCCTCTCATGGCTTATCTGCCTGCTACATCTCAAGTTAAGGCAAATCCAACCCAGACAACGACTGACTGGGAACAGAGAAGACCTTGCTAGACTAGTGAGTTCCCCGAGTACACCGAGAGTCCTAGACAGATATCTTTAGGGAGCTCTGGAGGGTTGCATTGATTTGTTATGCTGGTCTTGTTTCCTCACAGTCTCCTGGGGGTTGCAAAAAAATAAGTGAAGCCACATTGCTGGCTGATTTATAATGTAGAGGGCCAAGTTGGCCAGTTAGTTTTACCCTCCAACTCCACCACTCATCTCTTTGCTTAGGAGGGTCCAGAGAAAAGCATTATGTGTCTTCCCCTGGGTCTCCTGGCCCACAAACCAGGACACCAAAATGGTCTTGTTGAGCCAGCACACCAAGATTGCTAGGGTCTTTGTTCAAGGTCAGACTTCACAGGGCTTTATAGGCCGTGCTTTAAATAATTTTCCATTTCTCTCTCTCTCTCTTTTTTTCTTCTCTACTCCTCCCCCTATCCCTCATTTTCTTGTAATAAACTTTTTAGTGTAAGCATACCACTGTGCAAGAAAGGACACAAATTCTAAATGTTCAATTATTTTTCACGAAGATAGCACACACTGACATGTGAATACCAAAAGACTTTAAGAATATTCTAGGCAATATTATTTGTAATAGCCCCAAACTGGGCGAAGAACTATCAACAATAGAATGGATAAATAAAATGTAGTATATTCTCATGATATAATACTATACAGCAATGAAAAATGAATGAACCACAACTTCATGCAACAACAGAAATGAGCCTTGAAAACAAATTGCTAAGTGAAATAAGCCAGACACAAAAGGAAAAGCATTGTATGATTCCACTTACACGAAATATCTAAAATAAGCAAATTCACAGATTCAGAAAGAAGTCGCTATCCTTAGCAGGAAGAAGATTAGAGAAACTAGTAAGAGAGGTAAGAGAAGTTATTGCTTAATGGGTACAAAGTTTCTGTTTGAGGTAATAAAAATTTTTTGGAAATAGGCACTAAAAAAAATCATGTAGTCTTTTGATGTACATATGCACTCATTTTATTTTACTTTAATTTTATTATTGTTTATACATCTAAAATTGGAGTTCCTCGGTCATAGGTATGCATCTATTTATCTACAGTAGGTTCTGCCCCAAAGTTTTCCAAAGTGGTTGTACCAATTTATAGTATCATTAGCAATACATGAGATTACTGCACATCTAGCCAAGCAAACATTTGATGTCGTCTCTCTTATTTTAGCTAAACTTGTATATATAGTAATGTTTTATTGTGGCTTTAATTTGTGTGTTCTTGATGACCAACTGGTTGAGCACTTTCTCATATTGGCCATTTAGATATTCTCTTTTGTGAAGTGTATGTTCAAGCTTTTATCCTTTGGAGAAGCTGTCTGTTTCTTCCTTCCTTTTTTTTTTTCTTTTTTCCCTTCCTTTCCCTTTCCTCCCTCTCCACCTCTCCTTCCCTTTCTTGCTTTCTTTTCTTTCTTTCTTCTGCTTATTCTTTTACTCTTTCTTTTCTTTTCTTTGACTATTCTGTAAAAGAATGTTTTTGTCATGTATGTATGTATGTATGTATAAAGAAGTACTTGATGTTAAAAATACACTATTTATGAATCTCTTTATGGCTACTTCTTTTTGTTTGTCTTAAGAAATTTTTTCTTATATAAAGATTATGAAGATAATTTTCTACGTTATCCTCTAAAAGCTTTATTATATTTAGGTCTGTTTTTCTTCTTTTATTATTTTTTGTGTTTAGTGTGAGATGAAGTCAAGATTCATTTTTTCATATGAATATCTAACTGATCTAACACTGTTCATTGAAATGACCATCTTTTATGCTCCACACAACTATGCACTTTCATCATAAGCCAAAAACAATATTTGTAGAGGTCTGTTTCTAGACTCTATTCCATTGATCTATTTGGTTATCTTTGTATCAATAACATATTCCTTAATTACTTTTATAATAAGCCTTGATATCCAACCTCACTCTCCTTCAGTTGTGATCTTTAAGACTGTCTTAGCTTGTCATGTCTTTGCATTTCCATGTAAATTTAAGTATTAGCCTGTTAATTATTGTATTCAAAATATTACTGTTATTTTTGTTGGAATATCGTTAATCTTATATGTTAAATTAAGAAAAATTGACAAAGTTATAATATTGAGTCCTTTGATATGAGAACATTTCTGCATTTAGCTTTCTTAATGCTTTATATTTTTTATATTAATTTGATCTACTTGTTTCTAGTTATTTTAATACTATCCTGACATCTTCCTTTAATTTCATTCCTAATTGCTTTTTCCCAGTATATAGGAATGCTAAAATTTTGCTAAAATTACTTATCCATACTAATATTTATTTGAATATACTTTGGGTATTCCACATAACAATCCAGTCATTTGGAAATAATGACTATTTTATTCCTTTCATGACCTTTTTGTACAGGCTACTATATCCAATACAATGCTAAAGAGAAACAAAGCGTCATTTCTTATCTCAGGGAGAAAGCTTTCAATATTTCACAATGGAGTAGGATTTTAGAAGATAACATTTATTAGGAAAAGAAGTTCCCTTCTACTCCTAATTTTCTAAGAGTATTGTTTATATCATGAATAGTTATGAAATTTATCAAATAGTACTTTACCTATACTTATTGAGATCATTATTTTTATCCTTTATTAATCAATATTATGAGTTATATTGATTAATTTTCTAATGTTAAACCATTCTTGATTTCTGGAACAAATCCCACAAGGCCACAATATATTATTCTTTTTATACATTGCTATATTTTATTATTTGTCTATATTACTGTATTAAATTGTTTCATATTTTCTTTATTATACTTATTTTTAATATATTTATTATGTATTTCTTTATTATATTATCTCCATTTTCATGAGGGAGAATAGACTATAATTTTTCTTTCTTATAATATCCTGTCAAGTTCTAGGATCAAGGTTTTGCTGGCCTCTTAAAAATGTATTGAGAAGCATCTCTGTTTATTCTATTTTCTGAAAAAGCTTAAGATTAGCTTTTTTTTTTCCCTTGGAGTTTGAAAAAGTTACCAGTAAAGTCATTTAGGCCTCAAGTTTTCTCTGTGGAAAGTTTAAAATAAAGATTAATTTATTTAATAGTATAGAACTGTTCAAATTTGCTATTTCTTTTTATGTTGGTTTTGGCAAATTTGTTTCTAGAAATTTGTCCATTTCATATAAATTTTTAAATATATTGGCTTAAAGTTATTCATAACATCACCATATTATATTTGTAATATATGTAGGGTTTGTAGTAATGACTCCTTTTTTATTCCTGACATAGATTTTTTTTTTCTCTTCTTTTCCTGATCAATCTGGCTAGAACTTTATTAATTTTATTAGAATTTTAAAAAAACTAAAGTTCAACTTTGTTAATTTTATTTATTGTACATTTATTTTCTATTTATTAATTTCTGCTCTTTTTTTTCTAGACTTTTGGGGGAATTAATTCTTCCTCTTTGAGATTTTTGGAAGGCATGGTTAGATAATTGACGTTAAGCATTTTTTTTCTAATAAGTGCATTTAAAACTATAAATTTATCTCTTTAGGGTTTTATACTTTTATGTTCTAGTTGCTTTGGATGCTCTCTTATACTTCCAATTAACTGTTTTGTAATTTTACATAGCTTTTATGCTTCTTACTGCTAGTGTTAATCTAATAAATATTACTATCACAATCAGAAGCATCAGTATGTTAGATTTTAAAAATCATAATTATATTGTGAAGATTCTGAAATGTTTTAGGTTATGGATACTATCATACAATTTTAAACTTATTAGACTTTATTTTATGAAGTATGACCAGTGGAGACTCTTTAGTAGGAGAATCAAAACTGTAATTTAGGATGTTGGTTATTAACACAATAAACATTTATCGAATAACTGCAACGTTAGGAGCCACAGTAGCAGAGTGGTTAGGTGAAATCAAACTGCCTAGGTTTGAACATGAGCTTTGATATTTACTAGCTATGTGACCTTGGATAAATTATTTAATTTTCCTGAACTTCCCCATTTGTAAAATAAGTATAATACTAATACTTACCTCATATAGTTACTGTGTAAGAATAGATGAAATACTGTCCACCACATCTAAAACAATGCCTAGAACATAGTAATAATAGCTAACACTTACTGATTTTTTAATTATTATTAATTGTATTTTAGAGATAAATTAGGTTTCAAAAGGCAAAGTCACACCACTTATAAATGATAGCACTAAGATTTTAATGTATAGGTCTAGATGTCTCCAAACCCATGGCTTAATGAGTGTAAGATGAGTTGGTAGAAGAGAAAGCAGAGCAAAGTGGCTCCTGCAATACTCCAAGAATATAGCCATAGGGGCCTAAATTTAAGTGGTGACAGTGCAAAAGGAAAAGAAAGAGATTTGAGAGGCATGACGAAGAAAGCATGAGACTTAATGACTAATTGAATATGGAATTACAGTGGGGAGTCAGAGCTGAGTCATGCTGTTAAGCCTGAGTGACTAGAAAGCTGATGATACAATAGACAGAAATAGGAGAGCTAAGATAGGGAATGAGTTTTGGGGGGGAGGTGTAATACTCAGTTTCAGATAAATAGCAAAGAGATATATCAGATATATAAGTTGCAGATGCAGAACTGAAGCTTGGAAAAAGGATAGACTTGTAGAGATCATCCTGGAGGGGAGGCAGTTAAAGCTTTATCAGTAAATGTGATTCTTAAGTGAGAGAATAGAGACAGAACAGAGCCCCAAGGACTGAACCTTGGGACAGAGCCAATGTTTATTTATGGATGTTCTAGATGTGAATAAATAAACATGTAGATAAGGGGCCTGGTGGATGTAATCTACTCAGACTTTCAATATGCCTTTGGCAAAATTCAATTTCAAAATTTTTAAGAAATCACAGCATGATGGGTATATGAGGGAAACAGGAATGAGTTCAGAAATAGAAAAGAAAGGATAAAGATAAATGGATGGTCACTTCTCCAGGATGATAAGCATAAAGGATCAGTGTGAGTCATTTACCAATAATCTCTATAAGAGGATTTCCAATAAAATCTCCATGTTTGCAGTTGACCTGAAATTATTTCCAGAAGTAAAGTACAAAACTGAAGAGGCTGAACGAAAGTGAGACCTTAGGAACCTGTGTAGATGGGTAAAACATGACACTACCAGCTACTTAGTCCCTTCAGTCTTCCTCTCCCCAGAACTGAAGGCTTTACTGCAAGCCCAGTCATACCTTTGGGGTCAATCCAACTGTAATCAGAGAGACTTTAAAGAGTCTAGCCCAGCATCCTGGATCTCAGCATCAACTCTGCTGTCTTTCTGGAACCCAGTGGCCATCCTGGACCCCAGTTCTGGTACCTGGGTCAACATAATCTAGCAACTGTTTTTAAAGTACTTGCTCTGTGTTGGGTGCTATATGAGTGCTAGCATAGCTTAATCCCCAAGGATCTCACAGTTAAAAGTTTCTGCTTTATTAAATTATAGAACACCATTACGTATGGAGTTGGGGATGCATTTTGCTCTTTCTAGTTGCAGAGACAGTACTAACCAAATACACATATGATCCTTATATTTCCAAACCACTCTTAAAGATGAGTTAGAGCCAAGTGATTAGCTTCAGTTAATACACTGAGCAGAAGTAAAGTTTCACTTCCTAGTCAGGATGATTAGGCATGTCCTCCATTTCTCAGTTCCCTTGCAAACCTGGAAAAAGGCTTTCTAACCCTCACTGAACTTCATGATAAAGAAAGAAAATTAAACGTGTCAAGCTACTACATTTGGGTGGTTTGTCTGTCCACAACAAAGATCAGTCTATACCAACTAACACACTATTTCTTTCCAGGAGCTGGAGTTCTGTCTCTTAAATCCAGCTGGTTGAATGAGCCACGGCTACCTAAAAACTTTATCTTCAAATGTCATCTGCTCTAAGAGCCACTATCTTGCCCCAATTCCACTCAGGATGCACTCTTTACATATGTTAAACTTGTCTCCTATTGCAGGCTTTTTTTGCAATGGATAGTAGGTCTCTCTGGGCAGCCCTGTCAGTTGAACTTTCTGCAATGGTGAAGAAGACTTATATCTATGCTATCCAACATAATAGTCACTTGTCACTTGTGGTTATTGAGGACTTGAAAAGCAGCTAGTAAAAATGAACGTTTATTTTTATTTATTTTTAGTTAACAATTTCAATAGCCACATGTGGATACCTTTGGGATAGGACAATAAAAGCATCCCCAGAGCACTGCTTGCCTCAGGTTTGCATGTACTTTCCTTCGTGTACTCTGACTCACTGTTGCTAATGTTCCCGTGTTTGACCAGCTCATGAGGGAGTGGTAAAAAAATTAAAATGTTTTAATATGGGCAATATTTGGGGATAAAAATTTTAGAACATTTAAATAAATTGAAAGATTTGGAACCAAATCCAGAAAAAGGAACATGGATTTGTCAAAGATTATTTCTGTGACCGGTATCTGCTTATTATAGCCCAAGAGATCAGCAAAAGATTGGATATCTGAAATCATACCAAGCATTTGTCTTCCTTTAAACTTAATTTTTTTCAGTTTAAATTTTCCTTAAACTTAAAATTCTGTAAGAATTCATATATATATTTTTTTCTTCTTGGGGTCAAAGCATTTGGAGGGAAGATCTACTGAAAGGAAGCCTGGAAGGAAGAGGAAGAAGCTTCCATTTGAGGAAAAATTTTTAAAATTCATGATTCCTCACTCTGAAAGTATGAAAAAGACATGACCAAAGTCCATATAATAAAGAACAACCTAAACAAGTTTTCCACAATGTTTTTTTGTCTTGTTTTGTTTTTGTTTTTGTTTTTGTTTTTGATTTTGTTTTTGTTTTTGTTTTTTTAACAAATCCTGAGATAGGAAGCCAAAGAAGTGTATAAAATCATAGCATGTAGTTTCTGAGGTGGAAAGCAACCTTAGAGGTTAGGAATCATTTAAGTGCTGGAAACACAATGGTCAATTTTACTGACATACAAAAATAGAAAGCAAAGCTTCACTAGAACTCCAGGGACCCGAAACTAGAATCTCGGGTGTTGAAATGTCCTTTATTCATCCCTCAGGGTAGAATGATCTCCCTCCTATCTTTCTTCCCCCCATGCTCTATTCTCTGCTTTCACACTTACACTCTCTGTATGTACAGTTAACCCTTGAACAATGCAAAGGTTAAAGACATGGCTCTTCCTCAAAGTCATCCTTTCGACTCCCCCAAAATTTAACAGCAGTCATCCCTAGGTATCCATAGGGGATTGGTCTTATGACCTCTGCAGATACCAAAATCTGTGGATGCTCAAGTTTCTTATTTAAAATGGCATAGAACAATGCATGTTGTACTCTATGGCTTTCCCATAATTCACACTTTTACTCACAACTTTAGCTGACTTCCATCTCAACTACAAGCCTTTCTCCTCATGCTCCCTCATTGTTTGAGTCAGTGTCTCAGTATTCAAATCTCAAATTCCTGGGAAGAGAATCTGATTAGCCCAGCTGGAGTTAAGTGTCCACCTCTGTTTCCATCAGCTGTGGTTAGGATAAGTAGAGACATAGCACAAAGTTGTGCTCTAAGAATTGGGGGAGGGTTGATTTTCTAAGAAAAATGAGAGTGAGAAGGTGATGATTGTTCCTTCTACCATCCCCTTACTTTACAAAAGCTAAAAGAGTTTCAGTGATTTGCCTATGATCTTAATTGCTATGATTTTTTTTTCTATTTCACACCCTTTGGTATTTGAGCAATAATAATAATTACCATCTATTGAGTACTTGCCATGTACCGGGCAATGAGCTGAGTGGTTTTTTACAAATATTTATCACCTTAAAATACTCACATATATCTTAATAGTTAAATATTCTGATTCTCTTATTTTTATTTATAAAGAAACTGATGCTCAATGAAGTAATTTGACCAAAGTCAAACAAGTGGTGTGTAGAAAAGCCAAGTTGGAACTCTAATATTTCCAAATCTGAGGCTTTTAACTTCTATGCTTGTCAGCTCTTTCTTCACATAATAATAATTATGTGAATTGTAATTTTAAAATTTGTCATCTCAAAAGATGATAGAGTCAGAAAATACATGTATAATAGGATGACTTTTGAATTACAGAATAGACAATAGACTAGGACTACCAAGGGGACCCACATATCTGTAAACATCACAAGATCAAAGACCTGGTTCATTATTTCATCATTGATTTTTAGTTTCCAGCAAAGCATATAATAAACATATAATAATTTTTTTTTTGAGAGAAGAATAAAGAAAAGCCAGGTATAAGGGAGGATATGGCTTCTAACAATATATCCCTTAAGGTATCTATTACCAGCAGATTCCTGGGCTAGGCAAAAAATAATCTGGGAATCTTAAGTTTCCATGTAAAGGAAAAGTT
The DNA here is from genome assembly GCA_030015415.1 of Cynopterus sphinx. Classification (NCBI taxonomy): domain Eukaryota; kingdom Metazoa; phylum Chordata; class Mammalia; order Chiroptera; family Pteropodidae; genus Cynopterus; species Cynopterus sphinx. The sequence goes on along the minus strand of CM057383.1, from coordinate 75,659,133 downwards.
AGAGTTGAAAAACAAAAAAATAAGGGACAACCAAAGCCACCAAACACTGTGAAAATGCAATAATTGAGGCATACCCCAGGTATTAAGGAAGCCCTGACAGTATTTAACCCAGTAGGACTCATGCAGTCAATGCAGGGCTTCTCATTACAAGGAGGAAGAGCATGAGCAAAAGCAAAGACTTAAGCAACAGCAGAGGCTGTGTGTAAGTTGGAGGAGGAATGGACACAAGCAGCTCAATGTTACTGAGAATGAAGATTAGAGGAGGCTTGATGGGAGGTGAGTGTGGAGGAATGGGCAGAGGTAGATCATGAAGTACCTTTTATGCCATGTTAAGCAGCTTGGACTTTATCCAAGTGATTAAAGCAGGAGAATAACAGGGTCATATTTGTATTTTAAAAATAGATCTTCCTGCTCTGAGTAGAACTGATTTGAGAAGGAAAAGCCTAGGGGCATGGAAATCTACTGGGAATCCAGGCAAGAAATGATGACAGCCTGAACTGGGGCAGAAGTTCTGGGGAGAATGGAAAGAAATATTTGAAAAATGTTTAGTAGGTTAAATTGTCAGGACTGGTAGTGAATAGAGGCAAAGGAAAGGAGTGACAACAGGACTCTGAATGTTCTGACTTGGCACCTGTATAGAGAAGGGAGCCAGTCACTAAAAGAGGACAGTGAGGAGAGGCATGTTTAGGGGAGAAAATGCTGAGTCTCTACTTTATGTGTTGAGGGGTTTATGAGACTGGCAGGAAACTTCTAGAAGGAAGTTCAAGGTAGAAGCTGCACTTGAAGATACAGATCTTGGAGTTACCTTCTAGAATTTGAACATGCAAGATTATACCTTTGGAGAACCCACAAATTGAGAAGGAAAGAGTCAAGAACTGAACTCTGAGAAGACCAGCCTTTCAAGAGGAAGTTGAGGGGAAAGAGCAAAACGAAACAAAAACAGAACCTGAGGATAAGACACTAACAAGCAAAGCGGGTGAAGTAGTAAGTTTTGCAAAAGCAGGAGAGACCAAGAGTCAAATGCTGTAGAAAGATTCAGTGAGGTCAGGAGTAAAGTTTATTCTTTGAATCTGGCAATCAGCAAGTCATTGGTAATCATTTGTAGACTAGTATTCGTAAATTGGTGAAGAGCAAGAAGGTTGTCAATGCATTAAGAAGATAATGGAGGTCTTTAGAGTGAAGGGAAGAGAAGACCACAATCATCCCTATCAACATTTATGGCCATGACATCCAAGTATCCAAGTGGAAGCTAAGTGAAAAATAGTTAGAAATAGTAAACATAAAAGCACTAGTGCCTTTGCAGAGAACACCTTCTGTAGAGTAGTAGAAACAGTGATCAGATCAAAAAGGGAAAAATGTTTGTTGGTGGTGAGAATGTACAGGCTTAGTGAGCTGATTAATAATTTGAGAAAGAAATTCAGGAGAAAAATAAAACAAAAGACAGAAGGGGAAGTATGGTCAAGCAGAAGTCTTTCTTTTGCTTTTTGAGTTTTTGTTTTGCTTTGCTTTCTAGTAGGCATAACTTGAATATGCTGAAAGACGTACATGAAGGAGAAAGTGGGAAGGGGAAATATCGTGGAAAGGGTTGGGTAATAACTGATGAAACAAGAGCTCAGAGGAGACAGAAAAAGAAAGAATTGTGAGCATTTCTCAGGAGAGTTAGCCTTGAACGCTGAAAGAACAGTTCTTTTTTAGACAAGATGAGAGCATGAAAATAGAGACTGGCATGAATGAAAATGGAAGAGAAGAGCCTGGATGTGGCCTCAGCCTTCTTAGTAAAGGAAGTGAAGTCATCTCTACTTTTGGGTAGATATGCGACCTTGGAGAAACTTAGATTTGGTTGTAATGCCGGGGGTCGGGGAGAGCAGGGAAGCGTAGATACAGGAAGGAGCCATGAAGAGATGAGTAAAAGCATCTACTAAGCCAGAGTGGGGGCTAGCTTAAAATTAGACTGATGTTAGTAATAGAATCCAAGGCTATAGACAAGTCAACTGAAACAAGAAAGTAAGACTTAATGATTAAGAAAGATGGCTCAAAACCCCTACCCAAGATTGGAGGCACAGACAAAAAAATGTGCCAAGGGAAATTTATGAATAACAGGAAGAATTTAAACTTCTTAGAGGCAACTCATTCTCCTTCCTTACCCCCAAACTAGTTCTACTGGGTGTAATTTTAGGCCACTTGGAAAAAAGGGATGGGAATGATAGGAGTCAATGCTTCTGCCCATTAAACAACATAGGTCTTGGCTTACAGCTCTGAAAATGAGCTTAAACTCCCACTGCCCCCAACCCGGCCAGTTAAATTCATCATACATTATTGAGCGCCTTCAAGGCATCTGCTTTTAAAGTTGGTGGGGAGAACAAAACCAAGAGACAGTCTTCTTAGCTTCATAGTCTGGTTCAAGAACATGTAGCCTAGTGCTCTGTCCCCCACCCCAGAGGGTTCCCTAGGGCCTTTTTATAGTTACACCCTTAGCCAGCCAGTAAACACTAAAACTCCCTAAGACAGAATCAGGAACCTGGGAGGGACTTTTTGTCCCCCAAGATCTGCCTCATAGGGCCAGCCAATGTAATAATAGACTTCCTTTATTACTGGCTGCTTAAAATATCAAAAGATACATTCTATGAAGTGGGTGGATCAGCTAATAATAAGAAAATACCCATGGCAGGGAGGGAGGCTGCCAGAAATAAATCAGTAAGTGTAGCCCACAGAGTGGTTGTGGTGAAGACTCTGAGTCCCATGCCAGTCCTTTCTAGAGACTCTCCATGCCTGGCTTCCAAATGCTCTTACCACACAAATCATTTCTCTCATTGGCTTTTCTTGTTACCCAGAAGTTTCCATAAGAGCCAGTCAGAAATAACAGCAAATGCAAAAAAATACATGCAAATTTGTCAAAACTGAAATTTAATTACTATGACAGCATATATTTGAAATGCCTACTGAGAAGTGAGTGCTTCCATGCAAATTTTAGACAGCTGACTGTATCTTAGGCCCAGCACTGCCTTCTCTGGCATCTCCAAATAATAGCTACAACCTATTCAACTCACTCTCTCTGTCCAAGTCCTGCCTTTTCTTTAGAGCCCACCATCTCCACGAAGCCTGCAAGGATTCTTCGAGTCTAGCTTGCATCAATTCTATTTGCCAACCTGCTATAAATGTCTACACTTAGTTTCTAATTGTGTGATGTTTTCTGATTACTTAATTCCCCTAGGTGTTAAATCTCTAAATTATTTTGAACTTCCATAAAGAAAAACATAATTTCCTTTTTTTCCTCCCAAACTTATGACTTAATGCTTCTCTGTGTCACTTATTCATTCAGTGTTTCTTGAGCACCAACTACTTGGGGTACTGAGGATACAACACTAAATCAGAAAAAGGCCTGCCCTCAGGGAGGGCTTAACATGAGGGACAAGCAAGGAAATGGACCATTTTTAATAAAATGTATTAGTTATTAAGATAGGAAACTACCAGATTGAAGAGTGGGATCCAACCCAGTCCTAGTTTGTTTTGTCAGATGGTGGGGGTGTGGGTCGGTGACTTTGTGTGGAAGATGGTGGCCAGGCTGAGACCTTGAAGTAGAATAGAAACTGTGTAAGTTAGTATCTGTGGTGGTGGTGGGCAGTGGGGAGGGGAAGGGGATAACATGGGATCCTATGGGGAAAAGTGTTTTTCGTACTTAAAGCTTCTGATATTGGTCCATTCTGAGAAGTACATGTGATTCTGTACAGGTGAATGGTGAGGACAGAAATGATTAGACAAGACATGGAGGAGCTCACGGTCTGGTCCACGAGATGAAACGGACCAGAACATAGACAATATGATACAAGCAGGCTGGATAGGCCCCTAACCTAAATTGGGGGGTGGAGGGTTAGGGAAGGTTTCCCCAGAAGGTAACATCTCAGCTGAAACATCCTGAGTGGGTAGAATTCAACCAGGAAATAGGCAAGAAAGCACATTCCAGGCAAAAGGAACGGCCTAGAACATTCAACATCCTAGAGACTCTGTGAGCTGCAGGGGATGTAATAATAATCATTATTTTTCTTTTTCTTCTGGTCTCTCTAGATGTATTTGAATTTTTGGCCTTTTCCTAGCTTTGTTTTACAACCAAGCCATTGTCAGTGTCTTCCTACAGGAAAAAAAGAGAATAAGAACAGATCCTCTCAGAAAGGAGGGTTAGATTCTGGAAATGGGGTGGAAGAGGAATTCAGTGTCCAGCAGCTACTAAATTTCATTTGGGGAGAAAAGTCCTCAATGTCAGTAAGAACTTTCTTGCTTGGTAAATTATATCCTGGGTATTAGCAGCAATTAATTCCCTTAAACCCTGACTTTTATACTATAAACTTTTGAGGGAAGGAAAAATAATTTTTAATTTTGTATCCTCAGTGCTTAACATAATGAGTACTTAATATTACGTTGTATGACCAACTGCCTGAAGTCCTGGTTCCTACAAGGTTCTAGTTCCAAAAATCCCCAGATCTTTTTTTATGTCATGGCTATAAGGAAGCCCATATCTCCAATTCAGTTATATAGGATTGCTTGTTAGTGCCACAGTGTTTGTGGTGTTCACCAATTAATGCTTGCTTCTTTCAGTCTAGCCAGGCTCCCTGGAAAATCACAGATGTGTGCCAAACGGTCAATTTTCTTTCTAATATACTTTGCCCGCTCAGATCACCTGGGACAGGTGAGACACAGATAATGATCATTTATATGATCATTTTTTACCTTCACCAGTATTTATTTATATTCCTTTTTTTTTTTCCTTCTGGTAACTTGAGAGCTCTATACTTTTACTTATTTTGGAGCTGTATTCTTTTAATTTAATTTTTAGTGGTTACCTTTCATTTTTTAAATAGGTATGTTTAATTATATATGATATTTAAACACATCTAAGTTATCTAAAATTTTTATTCTCTTTCTAAACATGTCAAGAATAATAAAATATATCATGTTGTTGTTAGCTAGAGAAGGAGTGGGCAAAGTACCCTTCCCAGACCAAATCTAGTTGACAATCTGTTTTTGTAAATAAAGGTTTATTTGAAACATAGTCACATCCACTCATTTATGTATTTTCTATGAATGCTTTCACTCTACGATGGCAGGGTTGAGTAGTCGAGACAGAAACTGTACAGCCTGCAAAGCCTAACATATTTACTATCCAGCCCTTTACAAAGAATGTTTGCAGACCACTGCTCTAGAGTTCTAATTTTGCCCTTTTCAATACAAAACAAAGCCACCTCTTTTAAAACAGTTAATGGTTAATTTAGTGTATTACCATTTTATTCATTTCTGTGCCCACCATTATTTCTAGTATTCCAGATCTTCTCCTGGATTCTTCTACTTCTTTATAATTTGTGTATGTGGTTGGCACATTCTCTTAGTTTTTGCTTAGAGAATGATAGTTTAGCTGGCTGTTAAATTTGAAGTTGGTCGTTAATTTTCCTTTGCACTTGAAATATATTATTCCATTGTTTTACTTCCTTTGTTATTGCTAATAGAATAACTACTATCAGTTTAATTGTTGCTCCTTGGAGAACAGGATGTTGTCTCTCTGATAACGTTAATATTTCTATTTATATTCCATGTTCTGTTTCACTACAAGTCTAAGCATGTAGTTATCTTTATTTTACTCAGTATTCCCGATATATTCTCAACTGGAGGATTCGTGCCTTTCTCAGTTATGGAAAAAGTCTCACCTATTTAATTCTTCAAAAATTGCTTCTCTGCCATTATCTCCATTCTAACTAGTTCTGTTTCACAGCTTTCTATTTTTAAATTTCTTCCTGTTTAATTTTATATTTTTATTCATTTTTAGTAGATATTACTTATTTTTATCTCTCTGAGAATTTCAAGATTACTTCTTTTTAAAACGTTTTTAGATCTATACAATTAATTTTATTTGAAGTTAACTCATCTTCTGACTGCTTATTTTGTTGGCTATTTTTCTTACTATCAGATTTCTTCAAATATTTTGAAATTTTGGCTTGCAAGAATTATTATGAATAGGATTTTTTTTGTTTTGTATTTTTCTTCTCTCCTTCCCTGTCTAGTAATTCAGTGGTTGCCTCCACTCGATCCTCTGGGGCACATCGTATAATAGTATTGCTGGTTGAGTAGTAATATTAAGACTATTACAGATCCAGACCTGAAGCCATGGGTTGATTAACAAACACAGTACCTGCTCACAAGGTTATGTCCATTTTCTTCCAACTCCCTTATTCCACAGCTTCCTATTAAACAGTGGTTCTTAAAGTGTGTTCTGGGAGTGGTAGCGTCAGTGTCTGTGGAAACTAGTGAAAAATACAAATCCTTACCGCAGACCTACTGATTCAGAAACTTTGAGGATGGGGCTCAATGACCTGTGTTTTAACAAATCCTCCTGGTAGTTCTGATGCACAGGCACTTCAATCAGCCCCCAGGCAACTTAGTTATTGATTGCTTTTTCAGCCTCTTTTTATAAAGGAGGATGTTCACACAAGCCAGTTCCATACTTCAAACGGTGAGCCTAATACTGTTTCCCATATCATCACTATTTTTTGCTCTGGAATCAGCAGCCTGCTTGTATTTTCTTCTTGTTTGGGTCCATAGAAATGATTATCTTACTTTTGAATCAGCTGATTTTTTATTAGCTTCCTTTTTTAATACTTTTGGTTACTCCTTTTTTTATGGCAAAGAGAGTGTGCTGAAACTTGAACTTACAGACGTTCAAAAGTATAGTCCACATTCACCTCTTAGGTTCTATAGTCACAACGTTACCATACTTATTAAATATTATTTGATTGGATAACCAAAACATGAGCCATATTCATATATACCACATGCATTTCACAGTGCATTATGATCTTGGACAAACAGATGTACTCCTCTGAACTCAGTTAATTCATCTGTAGGAGAAAGCTAACATGTGCCAGGCACTGTTCTAAGCACTTGACATGTGATATCTCATTTAATTTTTTATAAAAGCCTATGAAGCAGTTACTGTTATTATCCTTGTTTTACAGATGAGGAAATCAGTTACAGAAATGTTAAATAACTTGTCCAAGTTTACTCACCTAATAAGTTGCAGAACCATGATTTTAACAAGGCAATGTGCCCAGGCAGCCAAACATAGGGAATCTAAAGAATGAAGAATAATCTCCTCCTCAGTCAGTGATCTGGGTATAACCCTTTTCACTTGGCAGCTCAGATAATTCACAGCCATCAGATCACACTTTTATTGTTTAGCAATTGGATTCTACCCAGGCTCTGTTTCCATCAAAAAATTACAGCAGTTCTCCAGGCAACAGGGAAGAACATCCCCTCAGGCAAAATCAGTGGATCCTTAGGACACTTTGCTGGTGGAAACGTGCCACTGTCTTGATGATTGTCTCATACACAGACACCGGCTGCCATCATGAGTGTTTTCAGTTTCTTTGTTCCTTTCTCTCTGTTGTGTGTTTGTTTCTGCTTAACCTTTTCTTTGACCAACTCTGTCTGTTTCTGCCATTCTCTTTTTTTTTTTACTTCAGCAAAATTGCTTTCACCATGCCGTGACAACTTCCCACCTGCAATGGAAACACCTATTTTGAAAAGGATGTGAGTTTACAGATAAAAAAAATCCTTTACTTTCACCAATTCTTGAGTTTCTCCCCTTCAGCCAGTTCTGCCACAGAGGAATTTTTGTCCACATTGTTGATAAAGGTGTAGATCCAGCAACTCCTACCCAACAGACAGCTGTCCAGCTTTCAGGGGTAGGATTTGGGGTGACAGAATAGACAGGGCTGCACAGGGTGTTGGGGTCACTAGCAACTCTGGTCACATACCAGATATCAGCGTTTCCAGCTGGGATGATTCTATCTTGCATTGACTCAAAAATTTTTGTGATTTTTGTCTATAAACAGTTTGAAGAATGGTTAGTATAGAATAAGCAGAGGTCTTTGATGCCAGTATTTAGAGAAGTTTAAGGCATCCAACCCTTGGAGGAGGAAGAAAACCAAGGAGGAAGATGGCTCTTTACTTGGGAATAAATAAAGACAGCTGATATGCGTTTGCTTGATGTAACATCATCCCTTTCTCTTCCAAAGTGCAAATTCATTAAAGCTAATGAGGCCCCGATGTTGCCTAAGCTGAATGCTGATCAGATTCCCGGCATGCACCTGCCACACTGGCTCTCAGTCTCTGCACCAGAGTGAGGAAAGGGCCCTTGTCAGCTTGAGACAGAAGCTCTGGGGCCTCTATGGACCTGATCATGGATTGACATGAATTGGCGCTTGATTTGCACACAATTACATGCTGTCAGATTCATGTTGAAATGCACAGACAGACTTTCCTTGCCCTCATTCTATAACATACCCACTCTCTGCCAGGCCATTTGCCTTGTCTACTGAAGAGGCCCTTATAAACACCTTTTTTCTGAGACACACTTGGATGCCCAAAAGTCACCTGCACTTCTTGTCTGATCCCTGGTCAGAGAGGAGGAAATCTGGTAAAAAGGAATAGCATAGGGGCTAGTAATTCATATTTTCTCAACCCTTGAAGAGTGTATATTCTAATCGTGGCCCTGTTTGAAAAAAAAAGGGAATGAAGGCAAATGTAAGGTGAGTATAGGGTGGGGAGGGAAAATAGTGGATACTTACATGACAGTTTCTCTCCTTCATTTCAAAAATATTTATTGAGTGCCTACAATGAAGCAGGAAATGTCCTAGGCACTGAGGAAATGTTGCAAATAAGACAACAGTGTGTCACTCTCTTAGAGCTTATTCTTCTGAGACAGACAATAAAAGAAGTAAATTAGGGAACTATATTCAGAGTGAGGGTCAGGGATGTAGAAAGGAACATTAGTTTGGGTAGTCTAGGAAGGCCTCTTTGAGAGATGATATGAGAAACAGGACCTGCAGAACAAGAAGGATAGGTTTGGGGTAAGAGAGTCTTAAAGAAGAGGCAAGCCCTTGGGAGGTATACTCTTTCTGAGGCTGAGAACAGAAAGGAGACCACTTTATTAGAGTACAATGGCAAGTGGGAGTGTGGGCGCTAACACAAGAGAACAGGCAGGGGTCAGAGGCCATGCAAAAAAAAGTTGTTTATCCTCATCTCTTTTACCTTTTTTTTTTTTGGAAGTTGTACAGCCTTTCAGGGAGTAAGTATCCTAAATCCTTTTAGGATATTCTTCAGAGTCCAAACTAATACTCCTTACTATGAACAAAACCCTTATTTTCCTGTTCTCTCTACTTTACTACCATCAAGTTTAATCTAGTGTCTTTGTATATACCCTGAGGATACCAAAAAACTAATGACCCCTCAGATCTTAGGGGTAACTTAGAGCAACCTCCTCAGCCACTGACTTTGATGTGGAAGAAAGTAAGTCTCAGCTTGGCAGCAGTTCCCCTGACCAACTCCTCTATTCTGAAGTCTGGAGCTTTGGCTTATTTCATTAGAATTTTAACATTGGTGTTGCAGGCTGAAGACCAGAGTATCACCACTAAAGGTCAAAAGAGGGACCTTGGATTTCCTATATGTGATGTCTCCCTGACATTGTCTCCTCTCAGGTTAGCTGACACCACACACAACAACCATAAGATCCTGCCTTTGGCTTTGGCCAGAGTCTGCCTTTTTTTCCTTCTATGTCTACTTCTTCTAATGGTTTGGCATATGTGTCCATTCCAAATTCCATCACATTGGAGGTTAAAGCTTTAGCATATAAATTTTGGGAGACAGAGATATTTACCCATAACAATAGGAAAGCCCATGGGACACAGTTCTTGCCAATAATAACAAAAGAGAGAGTTCTAATGTGAGACTTCCAAGAAAGCTCCCTAAAAGAGGCAAGGTAGACACAGCTGCTACATTGTTTACCATTTGCCTTTCTCCTTTTTCCTGCCTTGGACATAGATGGAATGCTGGCAGTTCATTAACCACCATGTATCTACTAGATTTCTCCTATTGTAAATAAAAACACAAAAAGAATGTGGGTTCCTGAAGACATTCTGGGGACACCAAACCAATTCTGTGCTCATCCTTATTTCAGAAGAAAAACAGAAGTCCTAACTTGTCACTAAATTAAAGTTCCAAATACAAAGCTATTTATGCACCAATTGGTTTCCCTCACTTCACTGGGACCACCTATAGAGCAGTTCATGCTATGTTGTATTTTTGTAGCCTTCACCTTCCTTTGCCCATAGTATATGTTCAAGAAGTGCTTGCTGAATTTTTAACAACAGATACTTATGCTCAATTATTAAATAAAAATCTCAAAAAGTCTTTACTTTTCTATTTCAAAATCTTTCCCTCGTAGGACTGTTGCCTGATTGCCTAACCTTAAGTTTTTAGGGGTTACCATATTCTTTCTGGCTGAAAATCTGAGTTACATGTAGATGCTCCTCTTCATGATCACCTAAACCCCAAGTTTATTGTTTGCTCTTTTGTAGCGTAGCTAGAATGTCCTGACCTCTCTCATCCCTAGAGCCCTCAGATGAAGACACCTAAAGCAGCTTCTCTCCTCAACCTCTGGTCTCTCTACCATCTTCATTCCTTGACTTACTCAGAAGTTATGCACTTGAAATCCTTAGAGACTAAACAGTACAGAGGGATGCTTGTTCGGTTTTACACGAGATGACCTGGATTCCATTCCTGGCTCTGCCCCTTACTTATTTTGTGACCTTGAGCAACTTTACTTCACCTTTGTGCCTGAATGTTCCAGGCTGTCAAACAAAGATTATGATTCATATTTATACCAGTTTGATGTATAGATTAAATAACCTTATCTCATTTTTGAAAGCCTAAGGTGTATAATAAATAATAATGATGCTTAAAGTTTAATAACATTTCTATGTTCTTAATTCTAAAACCTAATTTTATCTCCCCAAAGATCTCAGCTTCTTTTCTGTAGCATTCTTATTACTGCAAACAAGAGTTTGGTCCTTGTTTTGGTAAGATTCCACTTGGCAGCATGTAACAAAACCCCAGCTACTGTAACCTTTTTTAAAAGGCTACAGAAGTCCAAGGCTTATGTTAGTCACTCAACAATGCCACCAGGGACCCAGGGTATCTCCATCTTTCTGCTCTGCCACCCAAATGTGTAGAGTCCCATCCTCATGCTGATGCTTCGTGGTCATAACATGGCTGTTGCACATTGAGGTCACATGATTCAACTAACTACAGGCAGGAAGAAAGGGAAGGACAACCCGGTGTAGGACTTTCTGCTAATGAAGAGTTCTCTTTTGATTCAAGAAGGTGAGCTCTTCCTAGAGATCCCTCCTATGTCTCACTGATGAGATCTGTGTCCATGGCCACCACATATAGCAAGAGAATGAGAAAAAAGCAAGTATTTTTAGCTGAACACATTGCCCTCTTGAGCAACAAAAAATGGTACACTATTCATAAAGAAGGAAATAGAAATTAGGTAGGCGATTAGCAGTGTCTATCAAAATCCTTTATCCAAATACAGCTTTAAAATTACAACACAACTCTACTCAGGCTTGAACCTGTCAAACGATTTAATTAGAAACACATGATTTGGGGAAGAAATTTTTTTTAATAAACTTCATTTTTTAATAGTTTTAGAGTAACAGAAAAATTGTGTAGCTAGTAATGAGAATCTTTTGTATACCCAGCACCTAGTTTCCCCTATTATTATTTTACATTAATATGATACATTTGTTAAAAATTAATAATCTATATTGACATGTGTTATTAACTAAAGTCCGTAATTTATTATTATTGCCCTGATTTTTATCTAATGTCTTTTTTCTGTTTCAGGATCCTATCTGGGATACCAAATAACATTTAGTTGTCATGTCTCTTTAGGTTCCTCATGGCTGTGACAATCTTTCAGACTTTAATTGTTTTGATGCCCTTGACCGTTTTTGAAAAGTACTGGTCGGGTATTTTGTAGATCATCTTTCAAATGGAGTTTGTCTGATATGTTTTTCTCATGCTTAGACCAAAATTATGAGTTTGGGGGAGGAGGACTTCAGAGGTAAAATGTCATTTTTATCACATTGTGTTCAAGAATATATACTATCTACTTGACTATCACAACTGATGTTGACCTTGATCACCTGGCTAAGGTAGAGTTTATCAGGGCTTTCTAAAGTTTCTTGTCCTCTACCCTGTCCCATACTGTACTCAGTGCAGCCAATAAGGGTGGAGAGTTATGCTTCACATTTTTGAAAATAGAATATCTGCCTAGATGATCCATAATTCTTGTGCACAAGAGACTTGTCTTCTATCTATCTATCTATCTATCTATCTATCTATCTATCTATCTATCTATCTATCTATCTATCTATATTTGTTCATTTGATCATTTATTTGTATCAGTATAGACTCATGAATATTTATTTTATACCTTGGGTTATGATACCATACTCCTTTATTTTCTTGTTCAAATTCTTCCAGCTTTGACCACTGGGAATTCTTTTGGTTGACTCAGGTATTCCTTTGACACATCTGCATCAGTGTGTGCGTGTGTGTGTGTGTGTGTGTGTGTGTGTACGCATGTGTGTGTCTATGTGTCTGTGTGTAGCATTTCTATACTTTCTGGCATTACAAGATGCTCCAGGCTTGTCTTATATGTTTCCTGCCCAGTCTTAGAATCAATAATTTTTCCAAGGAATCCTGGTTCCTTTTATTGGATAACGCTATTAAAAACCAAGATATGGGCACTAGACGTGCTCATTGTGGGCAGCTGTCTTAATTACAAACTTAAAATTTCCTTCTCCATCTCTCACATAAATAATTATATTGCTCCTTTGCCCTCTTCCACTTTCTTTCTAGCTATCTCTGCCCACATAAAACTGAGATCAACAAGAATGCTAAGCTCACAAAAGTTAGTGTGTAAAAAATATAAAAAATAAGAGATGTGCCTCCCTAAATAATTCTGAAGCAATTGGTTTGGAAGGATGCTGAACTCATAGAATTCCTGAATATTAGATATATTATATAGCCCAAATTTTCATTTTTCTGAGGTCCCTAAAGGGTCAGATAGCCACGACTAGACTCTAACCATCCAGAATTTTTCCTGTTGTCTTCTTCGTTAAAACATTATGCTAGTGAAGTCAATTTATTCCTTTATTCTCCAGTTAAATACAAGATAGTACACTGCTTCAAGGTGACTCTTAATGGAGAGAAACCCCAGTTTACTGAGGACAGAGCTGGATGCTGACATCCTGTAATAAATTTTCAGGGCTATGGGATATGAAAGAGCAGAGATGTTAGACACCAAGTAGCTATGTAGAGAGCAGCTCAGGCTTCACTGGGGCAGGGAGGTGGCATCCACGATGTCAATAATGAGGCGCCAACACAGGTGTTTTACCTCAGGGGTCCCCTGGGTCCCAGCTGCCTCTGCCACTCCTACTGGAGGAAGAACACTGATTTGAGATGTGCGGCTGTTTGGATGATGTTGTTTTTCTGATGTAACCCCTGTTGGTTTCCCCACCTCCCTCTTCTCTGCCTCCTTCCCATCCTCTTGGGAGCAATTTATGTGTCTCTGGCTCCTTTTAGACGAGGAGAGAGTGCTAATTAGTTGTCTGATTCATCCCAGGCCACCTGTCCCAGGGCACTTGGCAGTAATACCAGACTGGGCGTGGCCCCAAACTCTCCAGGCAGGCGCGTGTCCCAGGGGCTAGGACAATCCCCCAGCTGACGTCCGGACATGGATCGTGCAGCATGATGGGTAGAAAGAGCTATTCTGCTTCAACAAGGTTGTCCCTTCTGCAGCCCCATTTCCTTTACAGCAGCTGCACGGGCAAATGGAGGGAAAGCAATTCCTACAGCCTTTAGGGCTTTTAATTCATTTCTCCCTTCCAACTGAAATCTGCTCTCCGTGAAGAGAACATGGCAGTGATGAGCTTCCCAGAGGATGCCCCCCACCAGCTGATGAGTCTGAGGAGTGGTTCATGCTTCTTCCTTCTCATCACCACATTTACTAACAGAACTCACAGCCACCCCAAATATCAGGGAGAAATATCAGCAAAACGTCTTGAAAGAGCTGTCTGCGCTGATGATCACAATTGCCTCACCTCCATTTCTCTCCTCAAGCCACCAAATGGGACTTCGGCCTCTCTCACCCACAGGCCTGCCACTGTCAGGGTCCCAACAACCTCATGCCATGTGCAGTACTCCTTCCTGGCCTCCATAGCATCAACACAGCTGGCCTCCTTTTCTCAAATGTTTTTCTCCTCATGGTTCACAGGACACATGGCTTCCTTTCTACCTTGAGGCTATTTCTTCTCAGTCTCCTTCCCTGGCTCCCATTGCTTGATGGACCCTTCTCATATGCATCTCTACTCTCTCATGAAATAATTTATCTGATCCCATGGCTTAATACCACCTGGATGCTGAGGACTCCTTGGCGACTCCTGTGTTCCAAATTCAAATGCCCAATAACTTAGTATCTCTGCTTGGAGAGCAAGCCCCAGGCCTAATAAAATTCAGACCATTGTACTAATTATCATTAAACTAACAAACATGACGAGGCTCAAAGTATCTTTCTGCTCTTTATATTGCCTTTGCTTGCTTCTCTGCAAGAGGAGTCAGAGCAGCTAAAAAGCAGGTGCAGACATAGATTACAGCTCCATGAAATTATGATCAGTAGCCTCTGTTTAAGGAGGAAGGAGAGTGTGTAATGCGCTTTTGAAAAATATCTACTGAAAATGATTAATTTTTTTAAGAAACAAGTTTGGCTCTTTAAAGGATAGGTTTCAGTTATCTGATTAGTTAGCATAAATTCTAATAATGTTCAGATAAATGAGGCATTACTGTACTTAAACTCAGGTTCTAGACTTGTGGATCTGTTTTAAGCAATAGGGTAAATGAGAACAAGACGGTTGATGGATCTCAGTTCACATGGAAGATGCCAGGCTTCACGGGGAAGCTCCCCAGCAAAGCCCAGAAACTGGGACCACACTCTGGAACCAAGCAAGGTGAAAGGAGGGGAGGGGAGATATCCAAGCTTGAAATGGCAGATGGTTAGATCCAGAGAGAAGTGAGTTTCATTAAGTTTTATGTATCTTCAGTGAGCAGCGATGAAGGAAAGGATGGAGTGTCAGGTTACCCATTTAATTATTTTTAAAACTCTCTCTTCATGGGTCTTGCATCGCTGCAGCTCAGCATATCATTTATCTATAGGCGTGAAAGCCCCACTGAACAAGAGCTTCAAGACAATGGTCAATCTGTGAGAAATGGTGAGGGTGTTTGGGTCAAATGTGAGCTCAGTTGTCCCAAGGAGCTGGGGGAGAGGAGCTGACATGCCTGAATGCAACACTGTCAAGGAGCTTCCCAACTCAAGGTGTGGAAACTCAACAGCTTTCTCTTTTACTTGAGGCAGGGAATAGTTCTGGCTTCCAGAGGCCCCAGGAAAGCTGTTCCACCACGTTAGACAAACATTTGTCCTTTGCTAGGGACAGTTTGGGATAGTGATTCTTCTTTGTTTAAGGTCCCACCCCAGTGAAAATCTAATCAGGGCTGCTGAAATGGGAAAAGCAAATGTGTGAATATATAAAATCAGCATTCAGTTTCAGGAAAGTCTCACTCTTCTTGAAGCTCTGGTCAAAAACAAACAAACAAACAAACCAAAAACTCAGCATTGGCACCTTTCCAAGTCTTGGGTTTCACCCTTACTAGCTCTCTTATTCACTGCCCTACCCTTATCAAACGTCCCTCCTGCCCCAGCCTCCTGCCTGGTCTCCATCCTCTGTTCCTACACTCTGAACTGCTCATTAGGAACCTCCCACAGTGACATCCTGAGGGACCTTTTCCTCACATCTTCTGATTAGGCTTCTTCAGAAACTGGGTTCTCTTCTGACAAGGGATGAGCCATCCTTGGGGCACCAGCCTAAGCGCCACATGCTGCAGCGGCCCCAGACTCCCTGGAGTATACTTAAATTGCAGAGAACTCTGCAAATGGGCCTCTTCTCTCCAGTTTCAGCTCTCCCTGTCTCTCTCAAATAAAGCCAGGTTCCTGAAGCTATGTCTAACAGGTCCTAGAGGATGGCCTATGCAGGTAACTTGCCCAGGATTGCACATGAGAGTGAGGCAGTAACTAGAACACGGGGCCAGTGACGTTCAGCCCTGTTCCTTTCCTCCTACTCCAGCAGGCCTCAACCTCACTAGTGAGGACATCACAAGTAATCTGTTATCAGAAATAAGTACCAACATTTGAAAATTGTTTAGTTCCTTATAAACTTAGTTTGAGAAGCAGAATAGCAAAGCTGTTGCCAGCAGACACTCTGGAGTCCAACAGAATCTAAATTTTGGCTCCACCATGGATAGTTTTTGTGACCTCAGACAATTTCCTTTACCTCTTTATCCCTCAATCTACCTGTCTGTAAAATGGGATGATAATAGTATCTACCTCCTATGTATTGTTACGAAGATTCAGTGAAACTAAACATGCTAAATGCTTAGCACAATATCTGGCATACAAGAAACTAACAAATCTTGGCTAAAATTAAGATTCATGTGTATATGTATATTTGTACACAGAAATGAATCTAAGAGGCTGCCCATATTAACTCCCTTTTATTCCTATAGCAGGGAGAGAAAAAGGTGGAATTATGGAATTGCAAGCTATACAGAAGGAATTGTATGTAACAGCAGCTTATTTTATATTTTTTTCACACCTACGAGTGAGTTATCATTACTGATGTGCTAATAATATTTGCGGTGGTTACAACTTATTATAATGCCTTGTTTCCCAACAAAATAAATAGAAATGTATGTGTATTTATATACGCCTTTTCCCCTACGTTTTGGCTACACTGAGAGAGTGTATCTCAAGCAGGAGTCTCATCTGTCAAGGACATCAGGGTAGATGCAAGCGGATACCAATAGCACCCATGTGGTCCTGGGGGCCCCTATATAAGACAAGAGCCATAAGGTTCTAAAGGTGCAGGGCAGACGACCTAGGACTAGAGAGCAGGCAGCTCTTCCAAGTGGGCCAGTCAGAGTCCTGCTCTCAGGGCAGAGCAGATCCCTGCTGTTGCTTTCCCCGCTGATGAATATGAAAGAGCCTTCACTCAGCCTGATTGCTGTGGGGCTTTGTTTCTCTTCACCACCCTCCTGCTCACTGATCGGATGTCACTCCTTTTATTATTATTATTCCCTCTGTGTTGACAAGTGATTTAAACACTTCACAGGAGAAAAGAAAAAATGGGTGGAGTCTGGGGGGGAATGTTTTCTTTTAATCCAGCGTGTTCATTTTTTGTCTTTCTGGATTTCTACTTTTTCTGTTTTTTTTTTTTTTATTAACAAATAAATGACTACCAATGTACATATAATTAAAACTAATAAGTTAATTAGGGAACATTTAGATCTTTCTGGAAAAAGAAATAATAAAAGCCAATGACTGTCTCCATCTGAGGCAAACTGGGAATATAATAAATAACCCTGGGTGGAGGAACGGTGCCTTTACAGTTGAATCTGATCATGGCTTCACAATTACTGGGAATAACTGGATAAAGGGCCAGACTTCTTTCCACAGACCAGGGAAAGAGGGCTCTGGGATGCTGAACAGCTGCTTTGGGCTGCAGGAGAATCAGAGGCAGTAGCACCCTTCATCACCAAACCCTGTATCTCTGAGCTTGGGCTCTCATTCTGTTTTTTTTTTTTTTCTTTCTCTCTCTCCTTTTCTGCTCAGCTGTGATTGTCACTCAGCCTGAGTCAGTCTTTCTGTCCTCCAGACAATGAGATTTCAGAAAGCGTCTATGCCATGACAACGAGAGGTGGGGAGTGGCAGGAGGAGAGAAAGATCGACAGATAGTTATGTCCACTTTAGCAGGCAGGCCCTCTCAGACAGGAAGGGCCCTGGCTGGCCTGTAGGAGTGGACCCACTCAGAATGCTCAACTGAGTCCTGGTTTTGCTCACTGAGCCAAGGGTGTGTGGGATGCTGTAGGATGGGAATATGTATGCTGTGCTTAATCAGCCCCGGCTGGGGCAGTACCTAAAGCCAGGCAAGGAGAGAAATCTGGCTACCACCATGGTCATTCCTATATTCTTTTTGGTGTAGTAGAAATAAAGCTCAGGGTGTGCAGGACTCTGAGGATGGAGAGTGGAAATTCTGCTATGGGTTGAAATCCTAACTCTCAGTACTTGGGAATACGACCTTATTTAGAAATAGGGTTGTTGCAGATGTAATTTGTTGTGATGAGGTCAAACTGGAGTGAGGTAGGCCCTCAATTCAATATGACTAGTGTCCTCAGAAAAAGGGGAGACATATATAGAGAAGATGATCATGTAATGATGAAGGCCAAGATTGGAATGATGCTGCCACAAACCAAGGAATGCCTGGGGCTAACAGAAGCTAGAAGAAGCAAGGAAAGTTCCTCCCCTAGAGAACCCGAGGGTACACAGTCCTTCCAATGCCTTAATTTTGGACTTCTAGCCTCCAGAAGAAGAGAGAATAAATTCCTTTTGTTTTAAGCCACTTTGTTTGTGGCACTTACTTATAGCATCTAATACACGGTTCTCAGCAGCCATCCTGACTCCATGACAAGGTTCAGTCTTGGAATAAAATCTCAAGTCAAATTCCTGGAAGAAAATAAGCAGGTCTCAGAGTGATCACCCACACTGTCGTAGCGCAGAAGCTTTGAAAGCCAGATCCTTGCCTCACCCCGACTCCAATGAGTCTCACTTATCAACTCTGACAGTAGAGATTCCTTATGTCCTGAGTTGACAATATGAACCCTGAACAAGAGACACTATCTCAGGAGTGTGAATAAAAGGAGATAAATTAAGTCTTCTTCTTTCATCATTTCATTTTTATTATTAATAATAATAGCAATACGCATAATTTATTGGAGCTTACTATGTGCTAGGCATTGTGTCAAGTACTTTATATTAAAAAATTTCTCATGTGTAGCTACCCTTACGTAAGCCCGGCTGCTCCTGGGGATCTGCACAAGAAAATGCTTTCCTTTTGTACCAACCTGGCATGTCTAGATTAAGGAAAATGAGTGAGGGGTGGCTACTCTCCAGTCTGACATAGGGCCCTGGAATTAAAACTTTCACATATTATCTATTTACTTACTTTTGATCTTTTGTTCTATAAAGTAGCTTTTCAATCACTTTTTAAAGTTGGTGCTACTTTCACAAGATCAAAACAAACAAACAGAAAAACTAAGACTTGAGAGAAGGTACAGAAAGGACTAGCAAAGTATTTTGGACCTGAGGCACAGTTAAAACAGCTCAGCTGTTCAAATTCTATTTAAAAACAAATGATCTAAGAACTCCTCTCCAGGGAACCTACTCAAATAGAGGGAGAAAGGAGTAGAGAGCACCGGAAAAATTCCTGTTAATAAACTGCAAACTAACGTCCCCACCTTTCCCTGCTTTTCTAAGAACACTGAGCAGCGAAGAGAGAAGGCAGTGGGAAGATAGGGGAATATTTTTTCACCAATCATTGCCCTCATGTACTACATACTGAGGTTGTCACCCCGCCAAGGCCTGTTCAGTGACTTGAGGGAGCAGAACTAACATTTTTTTGAAAAAATGAGCCAGAAAGAGGCTAGCTGTTGATTTCCCAGTCCACAGAATTAAACCTTGTGGAATGGCCTCCCTCCTCCCACAAATGCATTCCACCTGCATAATAGTGACACTTCTTCCTCCTCTAATGCATCTGTAAGCTCAGCTCTGCCCTAAGGCTGTCACCTGGGCCAAGTCACTTAACCTCTCAGCCAAGATTTTCCTTATCTTCAAAATGTAAAATATGAAGCAAATAATGTAAATTGCATCGGGGTTTTGAGGCCAAATGAAATAATGTTTATTCATGTAGGATCAAACTGTATAAGAAATTACAATGTATATACTGTTAATCACTACCATAAGTAAACAATAATAATTATTATTATCATTGTATATGTAAACAATAATTATTATTATTATTATCATTGTAAACTCCCAAATACTACTGGGACTGTGGAACAGGAAGGGACATTTCTAAATTGCTTGACATTCTTCCTAATTTGACAACCCGGCCTGTAACCTACATATTCAATTTACGGGAAAAGGAAAATACAGGTCGAACCTCAGGAGAGAAACCAAAGGAAAAGAGGAGCAAAGAAGTGGCTAGAATTGCGGCTAGGTGGTTTGATTTTCTGCTTTGAGTTAAGGCTGTCAAGTCTAGAGAGCAGGTATATCACTAGCTGTTTTGCTTGCCCAACAGAGGAGATCGCGTTAGACCCCTACTGACTTGCAGCTAATCCCCTTCATCTGCAGGTGTAGAAAGGGGCTGCTTGCTTGAGCTGTGAGGAGTTTCTCCACCTTACTGACTGAAGCAAACAGAGACGAGACCAGAGTGAGCTCAAGACTGTCACCTGGCCCCCTCCCAGCCAGAAAGTGGGCAGGAGACACCTAAAGGGAAGGGATTCAGTAGCCTCTCTCACTCCTTGGGAAGCCAATCACAGCAGAGGAGAGGAGAGGAGAGGAGAGGGAGAGGAGAGGAGAGGAGAGGAGAGGGAGAGGAGAGGAGAGGAGAGGAGAGGAGAGGAGAGGAGAGGAGGAGGAGGGAGAGGAGGAGGAGAGGAGAGGAGAGGAGAGGAGAGGGAGAGGAGAGGAGAGGAGAGGAGAGGAGAGAGGAGAGGAGAGGAGAGGAGAGAGGGAGAGGAGAGAGGAGAGGAGAGGGAGAGGAGAGGAGAGGAGAGGGAGAGGAGAGGAGAGGAGAGGAGAGGAGAGGAGAGGAGAGGGAGAGGAGAGGAGAGGAGAGGAGAGGAGAGGAGAGGAGAGGAGAGGAGAGGAGAGGAGAGGAGAGGAGAGGAGAGGGAGAGGAGAGGAGAGGAGAGGGAGAGGGAGAGGAGAGGAGAGGAGAGGAGAGGAGAGGAGAGGAGAGGAGAGGAGAGGAGAGGAGAGGAGAGGAGAGGAGAGGAGAGGAGAGTCCCCAGTCAGCTCAGTTTAAGGACAGACTCTGTCCAGCAGAAAGGCTGAAGCAGAGACTGATGATAAATACCAGCACAGAGCCCTACTCCAAGTTCCGTCCCACAAACATTTATTTACTGCGTACTGCCTGTGTGCCCGACACTGGGAATAAGAAGAGCACAATCCCCATCTTCCAAGAGCTCTGAGTCTAGTCGGGGAGACAGAAATAAACAAATGTGGTAAGAGCCAAGCCAGAGCCCTAGGTGTTATGAAAGCAGACAACCTCATCACTTAGTACTTCAGGGACCCTCCTGAGGAGGACAGTAGCACTCAGTGGCCTTTCATAGCTTGAGGTCCTCACCACACCATATCCATCTGTATTCACTTGTAAGGGCTGCCATAACAAAGTACCACAACGCAGGTGGCTTCAACAACAGAAATTTATTTTCTCACAATTCTAAAGGCTAGAAGTCTTGAGAGCAAGATGTCAACAAGGCTGGCCTTTCTCCTTAACTTGTAGATGGCTGCCTTCTCCCCATATCTTCACATGGCCTTTCCTCTGTACCCATATTTTAGTTTGAATTTCCTCTTCCTATAAGGATACCGATCCTCTTGGATTAAGGCCCATCCTAATGACTTCATTTTACCTCTTTAAAGAACCCATCTCCAAATACAGTCACATTCTGAGGTACTGGAGGTTAGAACCACCATATATGAATTTGAAGAGGGGCAATTCAGCTCATAATGCCATCATTTTCCATAACTATTGTGAAGCCCTTATTTAGCCACTTTCTCCCCCACAGTACACAATGACCAGAGCCTTTTCATCCTTTAAATATCCCATATTAAGTGCTTGTATGACTCAGATTTGGCCCTTTCCTGACAGATGGGAGGGACAGTGAAGCCCTGCGTCTGTCTCCTAAAGCACATGCCTCATCTCCTTGTCTTTTCCTCAAAAAGCTGCCTGTTCATTAGAATATTGGAACAATCTCCTTCCACTTCTCAATAGCCCTGCTCACTGGCTTCATGCCCGAGGAACTTGGTAAGTCACTTTATCTTCAATAAGGGCTGGGGTTTCCTTTAGGCCTGTCAGGGAAGTGAGCCAGTGAAGTGGCTATTCATCAAACAGGCCAATCCCCTAGAGAAGGTGTTGGGTGTCCTGAATCTACTGCCATGGGCTCAGGGAACAGAGAATTAACCCTGCTTGGGGGTTTAGAGCAGCCTCTGGTTGGAACTGATGCCTGATTAGAGTCCAGAGGGATCAGTAGAGTTGGGCAACTGATGAATCTAGTGAGAAGAGCAGGATGGTCCAAGCAGGGGGTCTAGTGAGCAAGGGAATGAGGTGGGGTGAAGCATCAGATATGTGCGAAGAACCACATGCAGGTCAGTGTTACTGGAGCCTAATAGGCAAGAGAGAGAACGGCAGGAAGTAGAATTGGAAAGATGGACAAGGGCCACATTATAGAGGGATATGTAAGCTATGCTAAGTGGCTTGGACTTTTCCTGTGACTTTTCAAACTGTATTTGTGGTAGTACTGTGATGTCTTGGGATAAGAAGCAAGACTAAGCAAGCGAGACACTCATCAGAGTATCTTGGCTCTTACCTCTCTTACATCTTGGGATTATTTTAAAAAGAAATTTTCTAAAGCTTAAAAAAATCAACAACTACTATTGCTTTAGCTAATGAAGAGGCTCTGGTGTGGTATGGTAGTAATGTTGGGTCTGAAACTGAGGGCAGTACTGAAGGCAGGGCACGGGTTAGGAGACTAATAAAATCATCCAAAAAAGAGAAGACAGAGTTAAGAGATCTGG
Organism: Cynopterus sphinx; assembly: GCA_030015415.1. Taxonomy (NCBI): domain Eukaryota; kingdom Metazoa; phylum Chordata; class Mammalia; order Chiroptera; family Pteropodidae; genus Cynopterus; species Cynopterus sphinx. The sequence goes on along the minus strand of CM057383.1, from coordinate 75,636,497 downwards.
AGTGGGGATTAGGGAATAAAACTGATAGGACTTGCTGGTTTAATTAATTTAACATGGAGAGTGAGGAAAAGGGAAGTGTCTAGAATGGATACTTCATTTGTGGCTCAGGTCACCGGGTATACACTGGTGCCTTTAACTGGGAAAAGAAATGAAGAGGAGGGAGCTCATCTGAGCAGACAAATGAGAAGTAGCATGCTGGCCATGTGGACTTCACTGTGCCAGTGGGACATCCAAGTGGAGCTGTCCACGCAGTCATGTGATGGAGTCAATACTACTGAATATAATACCTTGCACATTGAAGATAGGTGTCAGTAAAATTAAATATTTTTAATTTTCAAATTTACAGATAAAGCCTTTAAGGTTCTCTACAATCTCTTCTAGATCTACTTTTCAATAGAATCTCTTCATGCTTCTCCAAAGTGTATGAACTCAGAATAGGCTGATCTGCATTGCCCACAAAGGCTCTGCTCAGCCAAATCAGTTTCTTCATTGTCTTCAAATACATATCTCTTTGAAACCTCTAGAATAGATAGAAAGAGATAATAGGAGAAAGACTTATTGTCTCACACATGGGATTCATATAAATTGTGATGAAAAGTTTGATGATATATGACACACTGTTCATCCACTTCTGCTAATGCCCATCTCCCACCTCTTCCATTGACCTGATGTGACTCACCCTACTAGAATGCAGTTCTCATTCAACTTTCTTTATGAATCTGTCTCTGCTCTACTCCCATAAAAAGGGAAATTACAGGTTAGTTTGTCTGCAGAAAGTGTCTGTGAGTTCGTTAGTGAAGAAAAAAAATCATTCTTTAGAGAAATCCTTCTAGAAGTTCCATTTACCTAGACTCACCATCTAGGCAGCCCAGTCTAGTGACATGGGACGCAGTTGCCCTTGTCTCTAAAGAAGCGGGGTGATAACCCAAGAAAACTCTACCCACTGTCAGAGTGCTGAGTATTCTCACGGAGCCAGGGCACCTTGCTCTGGATCAAAGGCATCTACCTCACCAAAAGGTTCTAGTCCTAGCAAGCCTGTATGTTTATACAACTATATAAGGTCTGTTTCTAACCTGTTTGGTATTTCTTTGCTACATGTCGGTGTTATTGGATTTCCATTGTGCACATGTGCTAAGCTTGCTTTCTTCCTGCCTTATTTTTAGTCCATCCTTTCTCTCAGATGGATTCTACTTCTCTAGCCCCAGGCAAAGACTTAGTAACAACGCCTAGGAACTCAGGGCCTCTTTCTAACTCTCCAAACAGCATGTTGTCCTTTTATGGAGTCTTACCTCTTTGGCAAGTAGTAACATACTTTGTTCCCTGAGGAACAGACATTGAGGGTTACTCTTAGTTCCACAACAGTGTCTGGTGGCTCTTTCTTTCCCACTCTCATTCTCCCTTCTCAGTTTCTCCACTTTTCAGGGACCCATAAGATGATTCCAGGTTGGATGACTATCTCTTCAGAGCCAATCAAGATGGTCAACTCATTTTTTCCATATGCTGTCTTGCATCAGATCAATAGGTATTTTTTACACCCCTCCCAAATATGGAAAGATTTATGTAGCCCACATGGTACACTTGTAAAATGCACATGAGGTCTGATAAATTACACATTATTTATTACAGTACTAAATGATACCCTTTGCTTAATTAAAATAGCCATATGCTAGAGTGCAAATCATTTTCATTCATTAAAACCCAAAAATGTGTTTATAAAATAAAGAACAGCCAGAGCAGTTAGAATAAATACGATTAGATCACACAGCTTTGAGGACATAACTACACTAAAAATAAGCTGATGTCTCGTCTCACCCTGAATTATCTTTTTCACTCATTTATTTACAGGAACATTTTCTGTCTCCCCTTTATGCCTATGAGTTGAAGGTAAGCTTCAAGATTGTTACCTGAGCACATATCAAAGTGATCAGCATGTAAGAGGGACTCAAAAATATTTACTGAATGAATAAATGAAGAACGACACGTGCAAAAGCCCTAAGCTGAGAGAACATAGGATGTTTTGAGAAGGTTAAAGGCCACTATGGCACATTACCTGGTGCTTCACACCGGTCTCCACCTCCCCCACCTCTCATCACTTTTCTACACTCTGTCCACCACTCCCCCTCCCCATATACTCTCCCTATCTGCCCTTTCCCACAGAAACTGGCATTTTCCTACTAGCTAGAGTAAATAAGCACATTTGCGTTCTCAAACAACAGCAGCTGTGTTTCTCCATGACCTTGGGGTTAATGGCCAATGGCTCCCGGGTACCATCTGCAGTGAACTGTGAAAGAGCAAACTCAGCCCTAACCACCTGACAATTTCACTGTCACCCAGAGTGACCACAGAGGCTCTGTACATAGATTAGCTATTGGAAAGCCCTGTCCAAGTTGGGAACCATACTGAGGCCAAAATCAGAAAAACCTGGGTTCTAATCTGACTTATTCCATCTTGAGCAACATACTTAATCTCTCTGAAACCATTCTCTGCTTTTAAAATGGAGATAAAAGTACCCACTTCATGAAATGTATAGGGGTTAAATTAGTCAATGTATGCAAAGTGACTGGCATATGGTAAACACTCAATAAATGTAATTATTATTATTGAATGATACCAAAGATTTTACATTCTAACAGTCTCTCTCCCCTTGCCATGAACACTCACACATGAGCAGCTTTAGTTCCATTATTTCATTTAATCCTCACATCTACCCTATGAAATAGATAGATACTGATGCACCAGAGTCTTAGAGAATTGAGGAACCTTTCCAAAGCCACGGTGTTTACAGAGCTGGGATTCAAACCCAAGTCCATTTGACTCCAGGACCCTTGCTCTCAATTGCTGTGTTGTACTAACTCTCAGAGACCTGTGGTGGCTTCTGCTCTCCCTCAGCTTCTGTGTGTTTCCCGTGGAGGCATGGCCAGCGAAACTTACCGCAGGGGCCAAAGTGTAATGTCAAGAGGAAGAGGATTGGCGTGCAGGAGAATTTTTCCAGGCCCATTATGTACTTCATCATCTGCTGTGTTGGTCTCTAGTACTTTTCACAGGTGGGAAGGAAGACAGAGAGCTCTGACCACCCTGGTCTAAATGGCCAGCTCAATTGAGGCATTCTATCGAGCTGGATAATTCCTAGTTCCTTGTAATGATGGAAAGAAGAAAAAGAAGAGTATTTTTATTTTTTTGCGTGTTTATCCTAAGACTAACAATTTATATGCACCTATGAAGATCTTGAAATATATATGAAATCTATTAAATAGATTGTGGCAGATTTCCCAAAAATGGCCATGACAATATTATCCATCCTGCAAGTTCTTCCAGAACCTTGGCACACACATCCCCCATGAAGAAATGGAGTCTGCACCTTCTCCCTTTGAACTTGGTTGGGCCACTGGCTTTATCCAGGTAGAGTAGTTCATTTTTATAGGATCCCTGTATAGGAGACTATTTGTAAGCCTTTTTGACAAAACTAAGACTGGAAAGGCAGGCCAGTGCCAGATTAGGAGAGTCTTGGATGCCATCCTTTAGTCACTTACTGATACACAAAGTCAAGTATTTCCTGTACTACTATCTACATAGTGATTTACCATAAATCAAATTTAAAACTATTCCCTTTTTAAAAACACTTAGCCATTTTTAAAGAAATAATAATATAAAAATCATAGGTTTTATGTCTTATTTATATTTATCTAATACACATAGAACAACTAGATAACTATGTTTTAAAAATTGTTCATGAACTCTTAATGTAATCTCTTATACTGCCTGAACATTTGTACCTTATTTCAAAATCAGCCTACCCAGCAATGGAGAGCCACCATACATTCTGAATGAAGAGAAGATCAAAGAAGAACTAAGGGTCACTTTTAGGAAAACTACCCTGTTTTCTTTGTATATATTGGCAAACACATACCAAAAACCTGTTGGTGAAGGGCTTTATGGGAGGTGGGTCTAAGTCAACCATGGTCTGCATTCCTGGGGTATGTATAGGCCCAGAAGTATGGGGTTCTGTGCTGGCATAAAAGTCACAGGAAGATATACTACACCTTCTTGGAGTGGAAATTTAACTCAATGGTAAGTAATTTAAAATATTGCAGTTATATTATGGACATATTATATTTGTTTAACAAAAATCACGGGAAAGTTTAATTAAAAAAGCAAAGCCTAAAAAATTTCACTAAATTCTGCCCCACACCCAGAATAGTAGGGTCATTGTCCCCTTTCTTTAGCTCATGGTTCTCCACCATGGCCACACATCAGGATCATCCGAGGAATTTTTTAAAATCACCGAGATTCAGGCTCTACCTTAGACCATTTAGATTCAGACCTCTGAGGATAGAGCCAAGAAATCAGTATTTTTAAAGGCTTTCTAGATACTTCTAATGGATAGTCAGGATTGAGAACTACTATTTTAGGGGTACTGTAGTGGGAATGTACAGGAAACCCTGAAAGAGAGCACCAAGGGATTGGAGATAGGAACCTCATTAAGGGGCTGTTCTATAGTCTAAGAAAGAGTGCACACACTTTCATTAGATATGGTAGAATCACTAGAAAGTTATTCCTGGCACACCTATGACAGAGACATGCACAAATAGTAACAAACACATACTTATTGTGTAACACACAAACCAGGCCTCTTTGTCAAGCATATGGAGGCTACCTACAAAATTGAGTCAATTCACTATAACGTCTTTATAGGACAAAATCATAAAACCAAGAACTGGTAATATAATTTGATTTAGGCTTATATAAAGTTAGGTCAACTTCTGACAAACCAGACCTACAAAATTTGGGGTTCCAATTCTTTTTATTCATAATCAAAGAGTTACAGAGAAAGGAAATATATACATTTATAGTCATCTACATTCACACTCACAGACACACATACTCACACTCACACACACACTAGTCAGGTTAGACTAACTAATCCTCACACTTGGACACCTCAAACCGCCCTGAGGGATCTGTGAGGCTTTTGTGACTCCTAACTCTAGTCCCACTTCCCCAAAGCCTGAAGGCCAGGGCCCCTTCCACCTCCCAGCTAAGAGCAGGCCCTCTGTCCTAGATTGGAGGGGCACTTGGCAAAGAACGAAAAGAAATTGCAGCCCAGCTCTCAGGGCAGTTATTTCCTTTCTTCACAGCTTGTTATTCTTGCTCCCTGGGCCCCCAAACAAGAGGCCACTCAGAAATCACAGCTTCAGAACAAGGCAGCATTGTCTCCTAGGCTTGGACTTTCATGAGGTTTGGGTGAGAGAAAGAGAGATGAGAGGACTCCCCAGACCACAAAGGTCTGGAGAGAAACTGGCACCTGGGGAAGAACAATTTCCCAAGCAGCTGGCCAAGTTGTAGTTTTCCAACAGATGTCAAGAATTTCCCAGCTGCTCTCTATCCTCTGAGGGTAACTTCTCTGGAACCCTTGCTTCACAGAACCCACTTTCCATGTGGCAGTAACCCTAACCTACCCTCCCCTTTATAGAACTTACAGAAAGTTGCATGCTAATACTGAAGAAGAAGAGAAGGGGCATTGAGGTAGGAGCTCTACCCTGAGTTCCATCTTCACCTCTCCAGAAATTACTGTCCAGAAGGGAAGAGCCCAACCTTCTTGGCTCCAAAGATCCAAAATGCAGACAAGTACTCTTTCTCTAGAAAACAGTAGCATTGTATAGTGAGGGATTGCAGTGAGGATCAGTAATTGTGAGGAGACCTTACCCTCTCCCCTGCTCATATTTGCCACTGAACATCAACAAAATTCCAAGACTCTTTCCTCAAATTTAAGCCTGATCATAGTGTGATCAACAACACACTCATCGTCATCATTTTAGTGGACCTTTTTTGGCTGCTCGACATCCCTTATTTTTTTCCAGAAGCAATCCCCACTCACTTCATACCAATAGGTACTTTGGGCTTCAAGTTACAAAAAAAAAAAAATTGAACTGGCTTAAAGAACAGGAAAAGTTGTTGAGGACAGGAGTCCCAACCCCTAGGCCAACCCCTCAACTCCTACCTGTCTGTGGCCTTTTAGGAACTGGGCCACACAGCAGGAAGTGAGCAGCTACCAAGCTAATGAAGCTTTATTTGTATTTGCATCCTTTCCCTAGAACTAGCATCACCACTTCAGCTCCACCTCAGATCATCAGACAGTAGATTCTCATAGGAGCGTCAGTCCCTGGTGCCAAAAAGGTTGAGGACCACTGGCCTAGGAAGGGAAAATTCAAAGTTGATTGGTCCAGAAGTTATAATTCTGTCTCTGCCATGTCTTCAGATGTGCCCCGCCTCTATGTTTAACTGACTTTCCTTGTGGTTACAAAATAACTTTAGCAGCACCTTACCTCACAAACATATCCAATACTCAGAAGAGAGAGTTTCTTCAGGTAGCACTTTGTAAAGAACAAGGATACTTCTCTCTTCCGACAAACCAAGTTTGGGACCTGATGGAAGCCAACAGCTTATGGAACCATACCTCTCTGGCTAGTGATAGACTAAGGAATGGATATCTGACTCAAAATGAGCTAATCTTAGAACTTCATTTCACTGACCACAGTGATTGTTCCGTGCATGGCTGATCATAGTCCTTCCTTAGGGATTTTCTAACTGAAGAGTATGTGAAAAACCATTTATCTAGTTATCATACTGTATAGATCTTAAATTGAGCCTGCTGGGCACCAGCCACTTGCTCATGGAGAGGCCAACTGAGAGAATGATGCCAGTAATTAAAGAGACTAGTCAAGAGGTAGAGAGACAGTGTCCTGACAGGATGGACTTCCTAGTTCTAGTGGTGCTTACAGCTACTTTTATCCACTTCTTGTAGCATTTTGCTTGTGTAAAACAATAACCCCTGCTGAAGACTTCTCCTTACATTTCTCATGGCCACTGGAGGTTGGGTATGCAACACCCAGCAACTAGATGATGCCCAGGGTCAGCACATTATCTGTGTGTAGATATTTCTCTCTGAGTAATAAAAAGGTTTCTGATTGAACCCCTCTGGTTGACTCATCCACTAATTTCCAAAAATAGCCAAGTTGGTCATGTCCTTGCAAACTCAGAGGAGTCAATTACTACCAAGAGGCCCTTTTGGGTCCAGCACATGAATCAGTGACATGACAAAAAACATGAAAAAGAAAGAATTAATGCAATACAAAAGGTGTCAGATGTCAGTGGCAGCCATACTGCCTTTCTCATCTTCTGGAACAGTGGGATTTATCTCACATCTTAGGCTTCCTCTGGAATGCAAGCAGAATACCCATTAGCAGAGGGTCAAAAAGGAGGCAGTGTTTGTAGGCCCCATGTTTTTATTTATTTCATCAATAAACATTTTAGGAACACCTACTATGTACCTCTAATAATATTTTACTTTCACTTTTGTATTTCTCTGCACCTTTTTCCCCTCCTTTTTGTTTATTTTCCACTTTCTTCTAAATCCATGGTTAATCTATGGCTTTTTCTTGCAGTATTTTTGTCTCTATCAAGTCCTTCCTTCTCCCTTTGACAAATTTCCCCATGGACTCTATGTGGCGTCTTCTCAATTTACTTTATAAAATACTTCTGACCAAAAGCCCTAAAATTTTCTCTTGAATATGGAAGAAAACAAACAAAACAGAGAAGACAAAGCAACATGGTATTAATCTTGGAAGCAAGCTTCCTGTGAGCTGGAAAGTTCTGTAAGTAGACCTAGAGACAGAAGGGTGCCTCTGAAATCATAAGATCAGCCACTGAAATCTCTGGATGACTGGAAGTCATCCTAGAGCCCTCCTATTCACCTTCTCCCTCACCCACTACACCTGATCAGGCATCAGGCCCTTTCATTTCTAAACTCTAAATGTGTCTCACATTTATGCCCTCTTCTCCAACCTTACATCACTGCCTTTATCCATGTCTAAGCCATTTTTTCTCTTCCACTTAGTATAGCAATAGCTTTCTAACTGACTTTCCTTCTTCAAGTCTTGTCTCCACCCAGACTTTAAACACAATAGGGCAATCTTGCTGAAACACAGATCTGATATGTCACTATTAAGATTCTTCAGTAGTTCCCATCCTCCCCAGAATAAAGTTCAGACTCTCCATCACTGAACCTTCATTTCCTTAAATGCTATCTCCAGCCTTACCACTCTCCTCTATGCACTGACACTTCAGCATGTTTTTTGGATACACCTTCTCTCACCTCTTCACGCCTCAGTCCATGGTCTTTCCCCTTTTCTGATATTTCTCCATCCACAAACCATTACTCTCAGGTCCAAGGGCCCAGTCCACCTACTTGTTGAAGTCTTTATCTGCCCAACATTTGGGAAATTTAATATTTGTTAAGCGAATAAATAAAGACTAAAAAATTTTTTCTCTTCCTTTAATATTCAGCTCTATTACCACTATCCCTAGAAAGACTTCAGTAGAGTTACGGTCCAACCCCCACCCCACTTTGTTTCCATAGTAACCTCTATGTTCCTTCTTGTAGATTGTTTTAAATGCATTTTAATTTACTATATTTACATGTCTTTTTTAGCCATAGACTGTGATTCCTCGAGGACAGAAATAGTGACTGTTTCCGTGGAACCCCAAAGGCAGATAAAGAATAGGTCCTAAACAAATGTTTCTTGAAAAAAAAAAAATGAAGTGAACCAAATCAGTGTATTGAAACATTCTACAAGAGAAGTTTCCCCAAGACTATTACATTTAGCTCAAATGTATGGTTTTGGAGTTGAAGTATGTGTGAAATGGTGGGAGGGAGAGCATCTGACTTTAGTGGGGGAGGGCTGAGTTGGCTATTCCCTCAGAGAGAGCAAAGAATAAAGGGCTCCTACTTTGTCGTTCTTAATAATGTATCAACGGTAATCAGGGCTTAACAGCAGTAGTTAGAGTGGGTCTTCTTATGTTCTGTGTGCAAAATGGGAAAATAAGCAAACACAACAGCAGAAACCAATGCAGTTCCTCTGTTTCCCATTTAACAGTGCCAGCAAGCAGCTTATTGATGCTAATTGCATGGGGCGTAGGGGGCTTTCTTAGTATCCAGGAATAGGTGATATAGTGCCATAAAAAAGGCTGACTACAAGCTTACATGTCAATATTTATACCCTTTCCAGGACGGGCAATAGGCACATGAAGAGACAGAAGAAGCAGTTCTGCGCCAACCAAGGAAGATCTCAATCCAGATAAGTGAAAAAGAACAGCTTTTACCAGGAAAAACCCTGTGCTTTGCTAATGCTCAAAAATATCTGATTTGCAAATGCTTATTTGATACTTTTAAGAAGCCAAAATTTTACAGGGCACTCTGGTGATAGGAGACTCAATTCCTACTCAGAGAAAGGAGCAAGTACTGGCTGTGTTGTCATTTGCATTTTAACCTCCCTTGGTTGAAGTTACCAAGAAGGTATACACCAACTCTGCTCAGAACAGTTCCGCTGCTGCCAAATCCATTAACCTTTACTTGCCATCTCTCAGCGAGAAATACTAGTGTCAAATAGACGAACCAGGTCCTAGAACCAGTGTCATCCCCAGAGGGACAGGTAATGTAGGGGGGATAGGAGAAAGCTATCGAAATGAGATGCTTTAGGAAACCTGGTGGCCTCAAGAAAATGGCTGCTGTGGAAGGGTTGAATTCTGAATGCAGCACATGAAACGTTCTCATGTTTTCTAGAATCATTTTGGAGTCATGCGATGGAGATATTTTCATCTAGCAGTGAGAGTCTTTTGATTTCAGAGCACTTTAAACCCTAAGGAGCAGTTATTTTGCTGCTCTCGTTTCTTCATTTGGACCACTATTCATGGGATGGGTAATATAGTACTTATCCATGGGGACAATTATTAGCTTGTTTTCCTCTATAAAGCTTGGCCATAATGTTCTTACTCTTCTTAGAGTCTCCCCATATGACATACAGATGGGCCATATGAGAACTGAGAGCTCAGGAGATTGCTTGGAGCTGAGCAAGTAGGGCTTGGTGTAGGAAAGGCTGGGGGAAAGTTAAACGGCACATGGCAAAGGCCTCCGCTACAGTTCGGTAGATCAAGATTTCTACCAGTAGGACAATCGGTCCATATTTCAACGAACCAGAAATCTCAAATAACCACTTTAACATAGAGTTTATTAAAAAGACATAAACCAACAAGTCAGAAAGCTGATACTGAGGATCATTCAGAAAAGCAAATATTAGAATATAATTAGTAATTCATCTTTACTTGTACATGTTTAATGTATACTATCTGATGAGTTTGACATATGCCTATATCTATGAAACCTCACCACAATCAAGTTAATGTATCAACCACCTCCAAAAGTTTCCCAGTGCCCCTTTAATGTTTGGTTTTGTTTTTGTTTTGTGGTATGCTTAAAATGATATCTTCCCTCTTAACACATTTTTAAGTGCACAATATTTTTACCTATAGACACTGTGGTGTGTGGCAGAGCTCGAGGGCTCATTTATCTTGCATAACAGAAATTTATACTGAATGAACAAGTACCCATTTTCCCCTCCCCCAGCCCTGGCAATCACCATTCTCACCTCTGCTTCTACCAGTTTGACTGTTTCAGATTCTGCATATAAGTGGAATCATGTAGTATTTGTTCTTCTATTGAGTGGCTTATTTTATTGTCCCTCAGGTCCACCCATGTTGTCACACATGATAGGATTTCCTTATTTTTCAAGACTGAATAGTATTCCATGTGTGTATATACCACATTTTCTTTATCCATTCATTCACTGGTGGACATTTAAGTTGCTTCCAAATGTTGTTTATGCTAATATAATAAAGGGTTAATATCCAAAATATATAAAAAATTACAACTCAATAACAAAAAAATAATTTTAATAACCTGATTTAAAAATAATTCTTGAATAGACATTTCTCCAAAGAAGATATGTAAATGACCAACAGGTACATGAGAAAAAATGCTCATCACTAAGCACCAGAGAAATGCAAATCAAAATCACAATGAGATATCACCTCACATCATTAGAATGATAGTATAGAAAGAAAAAAAGAACAAATGTCGGCAAGGATGGGGAGAAATTAGAACACTGTGTTCTATTGGCAGAAATATAAAATGGTGTAGCTGCTATTGAAAACAGTATGGTGGTTCCTCAAAAAAAAAATTTAAATGGAACTACTGTATGATCCAGCGATCCTACTTCAAAAGAACTTAAATCAAGATCTTAAAGAGATGACTGCATTCTTATGTTCGCTGCAGCATTAGGCACTATAGCCTTTCTTGGATTTCTATAGCGAAAACTGAGGAAGATAAGAAAATCTTTCTCCTAGTGCACAGTTGAGAAAATGTGAATTCCCAAGGAGGCAATGTTTGAAAATATAAAAAATTGCATCAGAAGATAAAAAGACTCTTTTCTTCACCGGAGAAAAGCTGGTTTTCTTTTTTTGAAGTGAGAATGAGACTCATGAAGTATTCCAAAGGCTAGTGGCATATTTGTGCAAAATATATGAGATCTTTGGGCCCAGGCTTTTATTAGAAGTGGCCGAAAGCTCATCTCAGCACCCAGAACTTTATTAAATGTTTATTAAAGAAACATCAGCATATATGATACTCCTTCTGGATGTGGCGACCAGCCAAGCACTCTGTTCCAATGAATCTGTCTCTTGACCAGAGCAGATCTATCAATATCAGTGAACAATATGATGATTATGGTCAGTAAACCTGACCAGCATTATTTAATGGGCATTTGCCCTTATGACTCCTGGTTTGGCTGACTTCCACTCTTTGCAAGTGGGAAGACAAGACTCCCTACAAAAGAGGCTGAAGAAAGGCTTAGGGGCTGATATCTGGGTCCTTCTTGCAGGAGTAGGTATGCATATTAATGACAAGGCCCAGAGGATACAAGAGACATGAATTGTGACATAATATACTAGGGAAACACTGCATTTTCCAGCAGACTCAAGGTTGCTATTTGTGATAGATTGATCGTAAAAATGGCTCTAATTATTCTCTTTCCTGAGTTTACACCCTTTACAACATGACTTTGTAGCTCTTCCCATGAAGAAATAGAGTTTGTTTCTCCACCCTTGAATCTGGGCTAGCTGATATGCTTTGGCCCATTGAATGTAGCAGAAGTGATAGTATGTCCCTTCTGAGCTTAGGCATCAAGAGGCCTTTCATGCTTCTACTTGCTTTCTTGGAACTTTGACATCCCATATGAATGAACCCAGTTAGCCTCCTGGAGAATGAAAGACCATGCAAAGGAAAGGCCATTAGTCCCAGGCAAGGGCATTCCAGATCAAGCGAGAGCAAACTAAACTCCAATATGTAAGAGAGACCAGCCAAGTCACCAAAGCTGTCAACTTGACCTACAAATGACTCCCAGCACATTGGTGAGCCAAGCTGAGAGTCAAAGAACCCCTAGAAGATTGATATGCTCATAAGCCACAATAAATATTTATTTACGCAACTAAGTTTTGGGTTGGTTTGTTATGCAGCAATAGCTAACTGAGACACTTTTTCTTAAATACAAGAATCAGATAAAGGGCTCTATGAAGGCACCTACCGCCTTTTCTTTAAATCATAGCATAGCACCATTAAAGAGGAAGTGCTTCAGCTTTTGTACCACGTTGATCCAGTTAGATACTGCAGCTGTTCTCACGGGAAAAGTAAAGCCATATCAGCATTGCCTTGTGATCTTGTGTTTGCCTGTCTCTTGACATACTTATTTCTTTGGGGGATGGGAGATGTCAGTTCTGCAGTGTCTCACAAATATGCTCACCTTGGGCCTCTTAAATGAACTTACTTAATTTTCACTAACAGGCTAGGAGTATCTGCAACACTATAACAGGCATCCATCCACATTACTTCTCCAGGATGCCCTCCCTGAGCTGTTTTATATGTTTTTAGTGGTTTCTGCTATATACTCTATTAAAGTAGTGTGTTCACTTCTCAGACTATTCTACCAGACTGGAGGCTTCAGGAAGACAGAGACCATGTCTGCTTTGCATATCACTGACTCTTCTAATATCCATTCTGAATCAGCTAATATCAGCTGGGTAAATGAATGAACAAATGACTGAGGCCATTTCTCATTTCGCCTTTTACTCTGCTCTCTCTTTCATAATTCTTGGTATCACTTTGTGCCTTGAGTCCTGCTGTCCATCTAGACCCTTACTTAGATGTAAGTACCTACCTAAGTAATAGTCTTTCTTTTCTTTGTAGGAAGACAAAGAAGAATATGTTATATAATAGAGTAATTTCTGTCAAAATTGGCTAACATAAAATTGTAAAAGTTTTGGTACTTAAAAGAGTAAGCTGCAATCATGAGATAAGTGAGGTGACATTGAACACCGCTGTACAATGACTTGCACATTAGGTAGCAGTAATCTGGAGTCAAGCAACTGAGCGCTAAGCTGTCTACTACTCGGTGCTCAGTGCTGTACTGGGTGCTATAGGGTAGATACAAGAAGTAAAGCAAACAGGTAAAGTCAAAGTCAAGCCAGGAACCAGGGTAAGATCTCTGTTACATTCACTATTAGTTAATAGTTAAAGGTCAAGCTATCATGTGAATCAATTTCTGTCCCCAAACACAGTCTGTTGACTTCAAAACTCTTCTCAACCATATTATGGAATATTTATACATCCTCTCACAATGTTCTCTGATTTCATAAGCCTTCATCACTGTGAAGTTGGGATGAAATTTCTAGCTGTCTTAGATATCTGAGAAGACAAAATTCAAATTCCCTGACTCAGTAAGAAATTGACTTTATTTTGTGCATAAGCACCAGGTCTGTCCCTGCACAGTCATTGTGTAGTATCCCTAAGGGCGTTCTCTAGGTGTATTTATTCCAATTTTATTTGCCTATCCATGATCAATTTTCATGAGTTTTATTTACTTTTTTGCAAGGCCCAAAATTTGAGATACACCTTAACGCAAAATAGCAAATCACTTATAAGGTTTATCAGATGCTCAAGTAATGGGAATTAGAAGTCATTATCTTTTGTGAAGGCAGCAAATGGTTGTCTGAATTGAACTGATTTGGGTGATACATATTACAATGGAACAAGTTACTAACGAAGTGCTAAATTACTGGAAACATCCCAGTTACTTATTAAACACTTTGGTTAATTAGGCTGGGAAAAATAAAGGGTTGAAACATATTTTAATACTTCTTCTGAGGCCAGGTCAGAAGTGAACAGATGTGTGAACTAAAGCACTGCCTAAGGGCTTCCTCTCAGACATAGGCTTCCAACTACCTGTGAGAAATGCTCTAGGGAGGAGCTGCCGACCTTCTAGGATCTAAACAGAACTTGAATGTGTGAACAGATACCCTTCTCTGTCTAAAATGCATGGTACTGGCCAATAATCCAAAGTCAGTACCAGTTTGTTTTCAATAAAAATTAAAAATGTAGCTGGAAGTAAAGGAAAATGGAGCCGAACGAGGGAGAAATGAGAGATACAATGCTAGGGAGATGTTTAATAATGTCTGTTCTGATAACTCCTGCTTTTTAGAGTATGACATAGCTGAGAGGAAAGGATGCTATAGAGGTCCCTATTCCCCACCCCCACTTCCCTAACCCCGCCTCCCCATTTTCTCCACTCTATAACCTGATTCTGGTAACTGGCTTCCTGTCCTATTACCTGTGCATAAGTCCTTCTCTTGGTAATCAGCCTGTACTTACAGTTTCTAAGGCAAGAACTCGGAATTTACCTGGCTGCTATCCTTTCTTCAAGAATCAATTTTCTGTTTCTCAACTCTCAGCTTATATCACCATCTTGCAATGGATAATTTTATGGGCCATGGGGTGCCCAAATAACTGGTTGAACATAATTTCTGGGTGTGTCTATGAGGGTGTTTCTGAAAGAAATTAGGATGTTTCTGAAATGAATTAGTGAACTGAGCAGATGGCTCTCCCCCATGTGGGCGGGTATCATCCAGTCCACTGAGGGCCTGCACGGAAGGCAGAGAGAGGTTGAATTTACTCTCCTCCTAACAGATCCAGAAAACAACCTTCTCCTGCCCTTGGTGTTCCTGGTTCTCGGGCTTTCATACATTGGAATCTCTATCATTCAGCTCTCTGGCTTTTCGGCCTTTGAAATATATTCCTTGCTTTCCTGGAACTCCAATTTGCAGATGGCAGATAGTGGGACTTCTCAGCTTCCATAAGTGAAAAGACAATACCTGATAATAAATCACTTATAGACATAAATATAGATACAAATATAGATATAGATATGGATGTGGATATAAATATGCTATGGGTTCTGTTTTTCCAGAGACTCCCGACTAATACAGAGCCCTATGCATTCTGATAAGTTTATCTGATGCCACCTTCTTCAATCCCTATCCTCCTGAATTTCTAAATATTATCTGATCCTGGGTTCTCTGTCATGGTTCTATGCTCCCCAGTCAAGGTTCTTCTGTTTTTTCTAGTGTATACCTCCAACATTGACAACCTAGAGCATCTATCATTCTTGTCTGTGCAGACACACTCCAGGTGCGAGGTTCTATCTGGTAAATTGTATCTACTTTGATATCAGTGGATAGGTCTGTCCACTGCCCTCTACCCATTCAAATTATTCTTGCCCTACCTCATTAGAGTTTAATTTCAGGCCCCAGTCATTGTGTGGTAAATGGGACACAAGTCCAGAGTCTAGGGTCCCAGTTTCAGCCCAGAAACTCCCTTTGACTAGTTGTATGATTGGGAAAATCCACTTCCTCTCTTCAAACCTTAGCTTTCTATTTCATTTTATAATTGTATTTATCTACCACATATCAGAAATTTAAAAGAAAAAAAGGCAAAGTCTTTGTCCTCAAGGAGCTCATTCTAGCTGGAGAAACAGTCTTGTAAATAAATAATTACAAAAATTACAGGATAAGTGCTACAAAAGACATAATCAAAGTAATATGAAAATACTGAGAATAAAGCAATTCACTGTGCCTGAGGGAGACCAAGGAAGAGGAGAGAGATGTCTGAGCAGTCTTCAAGGATGCGTTGTTACTTAACCAGCGAGTCAAGCGCCTTCAAGGCAGAGGTAATAGCGTAAAAAAGAAGCAGGGGTGAGATCTACATAAAGATGCCAGAAACTGAACATGACTTGGAATGACTGTAAAAAAAGGGTATAAATGGCCAGCAATGAGGTCAGAAAGTAGGGAAGCATTAAATAACGATGTGCCTTTTAGGTCAGGCTAAGGAGATTGCATTTTATCCTAGAGACAAAGAAGAACCATCAAGGCTTTAAAACAGGAGAGTTGCCAGATCATGTCAGTGTATACAAGATAGCTCTGACCTGCATACAGGGAATAGGTTGGAGATGTAGGAAGTGGAAGCTAGGTGGTCAGTAAGAAGGATGTTGCAATAGGGTATATATAAGACCCAAGGGCAGGTCTAAAATATAGAGGGCAGCAGCAGTGCCAGAAGCAGAGTCAAAAGATTCATAGAACAAAGCATTGGAAGAATTTGGTGATTAATTAGATGTGTTCTGTGTGAGAGAAGCAGATATCAGGTCAGACTCAAAGATTCTGATTTGGATACACTGATAGAGATATAAAGACTCTGAGGGGAAGACTGAATAGGGAGTAGATGACAACTGATTTCTGTTTTTGACCAGTTATGTTTGAGGTACATAAAGAGGCAGCCTGGTGAAGATGCCATGGCAATAAGACACACTGCACTAGAGTTGAGATGTCTGAGGAGGTGACATACCTACGAGAGACATCCATAGAGATGATGGTTGATGTCATAGGAACTGATGAGATCAGCCAAACAGAATGCACAGAGTAAAAAGAGAAGGCTACAGACAGAGCCATGGAGAGAAGCTGCATTTAAAGACCTAGTGAAAGAACCAGCAAGGCACTGAGCAGGAGCTGTCAAGAATGCAGGAGAACCAGAAGAACTGAGGCACCAAAGCTAGCAGGAGAGAGGTTACCAAATGAACTGTAAGCAGCACCCAAGGGGCAAAACTGCGAGTACAAACTGGGAAAGCAGTGGTTTTTTGTTTGTTTTTTGGGGTTTTTTTTGGCAGTTGGAGGGTTACTGGTGACTTTGCAATGAGCAATTTTCAATATGTAAAAGATGGATCACAGACAGATGAGGGAGACAGAGAGGAAATATAGGCTACTTTTCAATATGTTTGACAATGAATAAAAGGTGAAAGCTGGGGATGTGGCTGTAGAACAAAGTGGTAAGAGACTTTTTATTCAAAATGGAAGAGATTTAAGCATGTGTACAATGACAGAATCAGACAAAATGAACACCAAGATTCCTTCCAACTCTCTCGTCCTTTGATTCTAAGGAATATGCTTAAGGACAGAGGGAAACAGTCTCCTGCTATTGGAGGATTTCCAGTACAATATGAAATATAAACTGGAAAAGTTACTTAACATGGTCCCCCGCCTTGCTTGCTTCTCTTACCCTTCCCCAAACCAGGACATTCTGATGAGCTCTGAGCACAAGGGGCACTTTAGGAGAGCTCCCTGGGCTCTGAAGTCATCTAGACTACTCAGAATTTGCAACTTATATTTCCATTCCATCAACCTCTCTTTCAACATTTATGAACTAAGGCTACCCCCATCTCAAAGACTCACCCAAAGGATTGTTTGGTGTTTGTTCCAAGGACCTGAAAGCAAGAGAAACCACGATGAGAGCCAAATGAAGAGCAAGGAGTGAAAGAGTACGGGTGAGAGAGGGACAAAGAGAAGGTTCATGCAGAACTCATTTCCTTGTCTCTCAGGAGTTAAGCCAAGTCTTACACTAGTTATCTCTGTGGCTTTTTCCCCACTCAGGTTTGGTTTAATATTCTCAAGGGAAAACCAAGCCGAACATGAACAACAGGAGACTTGAGTACTCAATCTATTTTAATCCTTGAACAACATATTTCTGAAATTATTTTTTAGACTTTTAAAAGACGTTTAGACTGAGAATCTTAATGATTAGTGAATGACTATTTATTAAGGCTTTAATAAATGTTTGGTGCTTTGCTGGCAGGCTGCTTTTTGTAGCCCATTAATGTGAAGATTATCTTTGGAAGAAGAAAAGCAGTCTGGTTTTCAGCCTGGGTAGCAACACAAGGAAAAACTTCCACATGATCAGTTTTAATCTCACCTGCTGAGGTGGTTTTTGCTATTTAATGATATATTTTAGAAATGGATGTGACACTGAAGGTCATCTGTAAATAAATCTCAGAACCAAAGGAATGAAAATCACAAATTAGATTCATTTACTGTGCAGGGAAGCAGGAAGGTTCCAATTTTCATTGGATATGTGACATGGAGAACCAAGCAGTGGTTCTAGAACCTACCTTCCAGAATGGAGAGCTAGCAGGTTTGGTCTGCTTTGTTTTTACTTGTTTTCTCTGTCCAGTCATGTGCAGAAAGTTGGCTGAGCGGTTTTTTCTTTATTATTGTTGTTGATGACACAATCGTTACATCCTACTGCAGTCTTTCAGAAAGCCAGTGTACAGTTCAATTGCCTGATTGCCATTGTATTTTGATGGAACACCGTGTAGCCTTGGGAAGCACAGGATTCTCCCAGGTGGCTGTCTTCCAGATTTTCAGAGAATGTGCCAAAACTTGCATGGGCAACACAGAATTCTCAGAGGCCTTTGTACTGTTTTTATGCCGAGAATTAACCTCAGCTCTTGACAATTTGGCTTCTGAAATCATGTAAGGTGATTATAATCTTGGAAATAGTGGCCTAAGAAGTTTGCTTTCTTACTTGTTTCTTTTCCAGTAAAGAGGAAGGTGAGGATGTTAGGCCCAAAATATAGCTCCTCGTTGTCTGAATCTTGATGTTATGGATAGAACACAGCCTTCCAAGTCAAAAAGACCTGGACTTAAATCTTGTCCATAACACTGACTAGCAGTGTTATAATTTCCCTGGCCCAGCTGACTCACTGTGAAATGGGGAATAGTAGGGCATATAGCTCGCAGGGTAGCAAAAAAGATGATATAAAACAATTTAAAGAAATCCTCATTAATAAATATTTGTTGAGCACCTACCATGCATCAGGCACTGTTCCTGATATGTAGGATATAGCAAAGAGCAAAATGCATGCAGAGACAACTCATGAAAGGACCAAGCACAGCATCCAGTCACCAGGGGCCTACAGATAGGTCTGGGCCCTCGTGTCAGGTCAATGTTTTGCTTCTAGAAAGTAACATCTAAGTCCACTATCTCGTTCCCCAGATTAGACTCAACTATCAGAATTTATCAAAAGTAGGGCATCTATAAAAATGTACCAAGATTGTTTATACCTTGTAGAAAAGTTTTTTTTTTCTCCTCATTTGGGACTAATAATCTCCAGGATCTATAGCCAGGGGCTGAAAGATAGATGGCATTGCTAGGGGCCGTAGGTTGCAGGCAGTGCTGCCCCTAGGACATAGTTAGTCAAGGTGTTCAGGACTCCACTATTAAAGAGAGCTAAGCATTGTTAATAATACCAGTGAAGTAATTTACAATGGAGACCATTGTTTGAAAGGGAAGAGTAGCCTTAACATCTGCTCATATGCATGTAGAATTCAGGCTGCAATTTATATTCCTCAGTACCACTGAGTCACAACACATGGGATTGCCCCCTCATATAACACACACACAATGCACACACAGCACACATTGTGTTTATGTCCCAAGCACTGTGCTAGGTCTCAGTGATAAAACAATACCATAAACAGGTTCTCACACTTGACAAGTTTATGATCTAGAATGGGGGTTGACAAACTTGGTCTGTAAAGGGCCAGGTAGGAAATATTTTAGGCTTTCCAGGCCACATACTCTGTCACAATCACTTAACTCTTCCATAGTGATGGAAAACAAAACAAAACAAAACAAAACAAAATAAAACAAAACAAAACACAGCCATCGATAATGCGTAAATTATTGTATGTGGCTATCTTCCAATAAAACTTTCTTCACAAAAACAGATGGTAGGCCAGGTCTGACCATAGTTTGCTAACCCCATTATCTAGATATGTACTGTATAATGCCAACAAAAAGTGAAAAATTCTATGATAAGCAGGATATGGGCACTTATCCTTGTCTGGGGGTTTCATATTTAAGAGCTGGCATCTGAAAACAAGAATAGACATTTCTATTTTCTTTGCCCTTTTTAAAAGAGCAGACCCTCAATGGAGCACTCTCTTTCAGTTCAGGAGACTATTGCAAAAGCCCAGGGAGGAGATGATGAACACCTGAACTTGAACAATGATTTTAGCAATAAAGTGGAGGGGAAGATTTGAGATAGCAGGTAAAGGGCATGGTGATAGAATATGGGGGAAAAGGGAAATGAAGAGTTTCTAGGATGATTAACATGTATTTGACTAGGGTAGTTGGGCAATTCTTCACCTAGATAGGATATTCAGGAGGAGCAGGATTTTGAAGTAGGAGGGTAGGTTTTCTTGTGGGAAAATGAAGTAGTCTATCCAACAGGTATGTGCAGCAGGTGGTTGGATATACTTGAGCCCTGAGGCTTCCCGCTGAGCTATTCATCAAAATCCCTGACTGATCTTTCTGTTTCCTGTCTTGTCTTTCTCAAATCCATCCTCACTCGGCTGCCACAATGTTCTACCTCGAATACCAATCAGACCGTTTTTTCCCCCAGTTAATGATTTTCTTTCTTCTACAGGATAAAGTTTCAATTCCTTAGCTTGACCTAAGAAGCTTTCCAAACTTGGCCCTACCAACCTCTCCAGCCTTATCTGTGACCACTTCCAGCCTCCCCTGAGTTCCTTCATGAGAAGTCAGGCCCTACCCAGGCTGGGAACTTGATGATCCAATGCAAACAAGTACTGCTAAGTCGGTGTCCCTGGCGGGGGGGGGGGGGGAGGTTGGGACTTTCAACATGGGCAGAAGAATTAAAAATGCTTATCCTTCGTGATGGCAGAAACGAGACCTCAATTTCAGCCCAAGAGTCATCGGCAAAATTCCAAACCTTGGCCTGGTGGTTCTTTAAACTGGTTTTCACAGTCAGGGCTCCTCACTTTTCCAGAATTTGCAGCAAAGAGTGCTGCCAGGGGTGCCGCTTCCTTTCCCATTCTGTTCTCCAGTTAGCCACACCTGATGAACTCCCAGCCCCAGGAAGATAAAAACTAGCTCCTCCTTCCACAAACTCTAGAGACTCCATTAAACACAAACTGCCTAGTATTCACATCACTGCTCCCGAAAAAGGAACAAGATCGATTTTCCTTGGCTGGGGAGCAGAAGCTGGCGATTTAGTGCTGGAGTTTAGACCCATTAGACCTTTCTTTAGAAGAGGATTCGCTGTCTGTGAGTTTCCTAGTATTCACAGCTGATTTTTAAGTTGTCAAAACAGTGGTGAGGGGAAAAGCATCTCCTCCAAATTTATAGGGCAACGAAACCAAAAGAAAAGTTTTTGGACAAGCTTTTACAGAAAGGATGATCACTGCCAACAGACTTGTTTCTAGTTGAGCAGACATAAAGTTGGGGGTGGGGGACGGAAGCTTCCAGCTGCATGTGGAATAGTTCAGCCTTTATGTTGCATGCAGGGAGAATTTGCCTTCTTACCTGGTGGATTGAGTTACTAGCAATATGTGAGAAAAGGTGATTTCAGTGTATCTTTCATGGTTCGATAAACTGTAAATATTTCCCTTTTGGTGTAATGATTCCAAAGAACCTTTGATTTTCCCGTTTGTACATTAAGTGACTTTTAGTAATGAGAGGGGCACCGTTCCCACATGAAAGCAGCCAGCTTTGCCCAGCACCCGTGCTGGGTCATCTGCTCACAACTGTGCCATCCAGAATGTCTTTGACCCAGCCTTAAAAAATGTCACGTGCCTCCAGAGAAATCTGTTTGAATCAAAATATCTACCCAATCTTCCCTCCCAGGTCCAGTTTTGTCCATCTGTGATTGACAGCTGTGACCCACTGTCCCCAAACACTTCTATCCCCAGCAGTGTATGACATTTGGTGAGCCTAATTTCTATGCACACATAAGCAAAAGTTTTAGAGTTCTTGTCCTGATATTTGGTTTCTTAAGGCAGCTAATGAACATTTTTAAATGTCTCTAACGTGTCAGAACAGAGGTGCGATTATAGCCTTGAATGCACAGAGGTAGCTAACAATCTTAAAGCTGGCAAGAGGAAATAGTGGAATGGGACACATGGGCACTGCCTTCACACCTAATCCAAACTGTGTTCTTCTACCTAATGAAATCCTTTCGTTATTTCTTTAGCAGCCTTTTCCTGTGCTCTTATGAATGAGTAGAAAATCCCAGGTAGCGGGAGGAAGACATTTGCTGCAGTGTGTTCCTAGTGCTTCTGCCTGGATCATTAATTATCGTTGATCGTGAAAACATGAGCTTGGACAATTGGTAAAAAGTAATTATTTACCATCTGCTGTAGGGTCTCACATGTAATTACTTAACAGTGGAAGTAATTTTAAAGTAAAGGTAACAAAAGCAGACAAGTAAATGGTGGACATAATCAGAAAGGAGATTTCATCCTTAGAACAATTAACACTATGTTTTCTCTTCTCTCTTTCTTTTTTTCCCTTCCTTCTTTCCTTCCTTCCTTCCTTCCTTCCTTCCTTCCTTCCTTCCTTCCTTCCTTCCTTCCTTCCTACTTTCTTTCCTTTCTTTTTTTCTCTCCCCACCCCCCATGCCCTGCCTCCTTTCCTTTCTTCCTTATTTCTTTCTTCCTTCTGTGAAACTTTCTGTAATTCCATGGATTTCCTCTTCTAGGCTGATGTAGTAATGGTGCATCATGTTTATCTCTATTCACGTTATATCATAAGAATTTTTTTACATGTCATGACCAGATCTCTTACACATCTCATTTATGAATCTGTTTCCCAGTTGGGTCCTGAGTTCCTAAAGCAAAGAGATTTTGTCTTTTCAGCGCCGCCACTGTGCCTATCATGTAATAGGCACACAAACTTTTTTGAATGAGTCATGCATAAATATTCTTCTCCATGTCAAACTATGTAAAACACAAATTATTCACTAACAGGACATATTTTTTTAAGATTATCATCAATTTTGATGGGAAATTTTATAAATATGTCCAGAGGGAAAGACCCCTGTCCTTGGCTCATGAGCCAGAACTCCTGGGAGCAAATCCCATTGGTATTTAGACCCTTCTCTGCAAACAGAATATCAAGATTTAAGGTTCCAGGCACCAGACTAGTTCGGAGGAAACTGTAAGTAGGTTTCCTTGGAAATCTCATTTTTCATTCATTTGCATTATAAGTGGGTAGGTATATAGAGAAAAGTGCCCATTTCTAAAACCTAATCATTTATTTATTTATTTATTATTTATTGAGTGCCAGGTACTAATAAACACATCCCTAGAAATCTCCATTTTCAATGATTCAGACTAAGTGAAACTTCTTTTAAATATATTGTTAAGTTATGATACAATTGCTTAAATTCTACACCTAATACATGTGTGAGGTACTAGGATTGCTCTGAGAATGAAGGTGGCCCTGACAAACTGTATACTAAGCAAGCAGGCTACAAAATGCATTGTGGGGTGGCCAGAACTGGACTTGGAGGCAGAGGCTAGAATCCATGGATTATCTGTTCATTAAATAGACTAGTCAAGGTTGTAGAAATGACTATGCATGAGACCAGACTGTAGATAGACACAATTTCAGGGCCAGTGCTATGAAAAGGAGTCTACAGAATGATAGCACAATGGAATTGAGCATACTTTCTAGGAAATGTCCCTGCACCCCTTTGATCCAGGATGTCCAAAAAGGCTTAGAGCCCTCACTAAGGACTACTAAGAGAAGGTGACAGCAGGGTATTGTTTGCAGAACATCTTGAGCCACTTTACCATTTCTCCTTTACTTTCCCTTCCTTATAAAGGTGCTAGTGATGAGTGTTGGTGTCCAAGAACATATCTTAACCTGTGTACCCAATTTCTCCTGCTTTCCTAACAACCCAAGACAAGAAAAAGCTTTGCAATTTACAGCCCCACCCTTGGGTACTGCCAAGTCTTTCTTTAGAAGGCTGTTTTATATCCCCTCTTGAGTTTAGCATGCCATGTTTTCCTCTGCATATTAAAGGTGGAAAACTGAGATGATGGACACGTTCCCTTAGCACCTCGTCTGCTGCCTTGTTTCTCTGGCTGACTTTATCTTCTTCCTCAACATTTTATTGCCAATCTTCACAAGGAGAATGTAAGAGAGGATATATTTTTCTCTCATTCTCTTATCCTCTAGTGAATTACCTGGGAAGTGACCAGAAAATATAGTCACACACAAGTAGGTCCAAAGTGCTGTTGATTTATAAGATTTTAATGTTATGTTGAACTGAGAGAAAAAATAATGTGCTTTATATTTATTTCAGTGTTTTATATTGCATGGAAACTCTCATGCATCTAGGTCTTTTGTAATACTGGTCTAAAATAAGAGCTGTAAATAAAGTGCTCCTTTCATATTCATCACTGTAGAAAATAACAGTCTTCTTGGCCCAACTCAAGATTGCCTCGTTTTTAAGAAGTTTGGGAAATCTCATCAACTGTCTTCTTTACTATACCTTTTCTCTGTGTTTCTATGTGTTATATATAAGACTTCATGCTTAATAGGTTTTTAAATATAGTTTAACCTAGTACTGTCAAGAGAAAACTACATTTTGTTCTCACCTTACTTTCAGGACATGAATTCTGTGGACAAATAATTTACAATGCAGTTTCTGTTACTAAGACAGTGTTTCATACATCTGTTTTATGTTTCATTAATGGTACAATAAATGAAACCATCAACCATCCTGCTTTTCTATATTAATTCAATGTATAAGAAAAATGTGTGATGACTCTAAGACAGTAAGGCCGATTACTGTGTCAGGGAAATCTACTAGTTTACTTATGGATCTGCAAAGGTTGCCAAAGCACAAATCACCATACTGGCAAATGGAGATCCAATTTACTGTTTAAATCAAGAAGGAGCACCATGGTCCAATCCACAGTGGAGCAGTTTAGAACCCATTAAACACTTAATCTCCAGTACCCAACTGTTGGCAAATAAGTCAATTTGAATGGGAAGCCCTAGTAAGAGAAATGTATAGTTAAAAAGGGGATCGATGGGACTTCTCAAACTTATTACAAAAGAGGCCATCTCAATTGGGCCAAAGAGACTGTGTTTTCTCTTGTGATGAATATGAAAGGAGCACTTACTTCATTTACATCTCTCATTTTAGACCAGTATTACAAAAGACCTCAATGAATGAGAGGCTCAGTTGCCTTGGATGGTGAAGGAAGTCAAGGGTTGAACAAGCATTTAATTCTGCATTCAATTCAAGTATAGGCTTGATTAACTATTCTTCCTTTCCCTCAGAGCGATGATGCCCCTGATGTGCTCTGTAGATAATTTCCCTGGCATCTATGTTTCAATAATAATAGTGTGTTCATGTTAAGAGGGTCCCATCCCTTCACTTGGTTTCCCTTCTAACCAAGACTTGTACTGTGGAGTTGGTTAAAGTTAGGGAAGGATCTGTTTGGGCCTTAAAGGATAGTTCTGCAGCAAATATCTTAAGCCCACCCACCTCACAAGTTCTTTTTTTTTCAGTTCCCTTGAATAGTGCCTTTCATGACTCTTACTACTGATCTCTCAACATCCTGAATGTCTTTATCTGTGGTATTTGCCACCCACTGACATCCAGTAACCTCTTTTATCTTAGAGCATTTTGTAAGGTCCTTTTGTGATTGGGGTAGGGGAAAAAGTCAGAGTTGGAGTTTTTACCTTTGTTACATAGGCAATGTGGGGACCGCCTGACCATGAAGTATAGCATGTTAACATGGGATGTTGAGGGGAACATGTGTATATCTGAGCACTAACCTCAACAGCAAGATATCAGATGAACGCTGCTCTAGATGGGGTTTAAGTGTTGGCCTGCCAGATCTATGTTCATGATATACTAGGGAGCATAAAACAGGGCATCTACTCTAACACATCCTGGGAGGTTGTGATTGGGAAACATTTCAGAGAAAAAAAATGATAGTTGGACAAATAAGAAGTAAAAAGGGGGGAGGGCATCTAGGGACAAAGATAACGACATTAGAGAAGCATGGAAACATGATGGGACAGGGGCATTAGAGTCTAACGTTCAGGCAAGAAATAAGCACTGAACCTGAACGAGTAGAAGGGGTGGATTCATGCAGGGCCTTGAGTGCCATGGCGAGGAGGCTGTAGCTTCTTCAGTAAATGATAGGGAGTACTGAAAGGCTTCTGCAAGAAAGTGATGGGGAGGAGACCTATTTCACTATCTGGATGATAGAAATGACAATTGGGAAGACATATTCATTAGTCTCGATAGTGGATAATAAGGACATAAACTAGGGCTATGGGACTAATATAGAGTTTAGGAGGGTTGAGATCCCCATAGACCAAGAGGATAGGTACTTGGAACAGTCAGTAGACATGGGTACTTGCTCTTGTGACAGGTCACTGAGAGGATGGTGCTACGATTCTAGGGCCCAGGTCAGTCCAGAAACAAAGAAGACCTGGAACCCATGCTGCAGGTCCTCTCCACCTTGGCCAGCACAGTCTCTACCCACTGCTGCCCCAAACTGAAGCTGGTCTGGAATTGAGGGGAGCTGATGTTTCATAGGTGGTAAGGTCAGCAAATCTGGCAATAGAACGTGAGGGAGGCTAGTGGTGGGAGAATCAGGCTGGAGCCACAAATCCAGGAATGTGGCTACAGATGTTCTGTCATTTCTACCTCCCTGTTTCTCTGGAGAGAACCCTACAAAATAGCTCCCATGCTCAACTACCTCTTCTAATCAGATGACACAGGTCAGAACTCACACACCCTAACATCCCACCAAAGATGTCCTATGCAAAGGGGGTTGGAGAGTTCACATTGTAACATCAGAGAGCCCAGACATGACTTTTCCAGAGTCCAAAGGGACTTGACCACTGCTCCCCCAAAATCTATGGAGATTGTTCTTTAGTTCTTTCATTTATTAAACATTTAATGTAGCCTACGATGTGTCTAACAGTATCCTATCAGCATTATGGAGAGGGGACCAGGGGACCCCACAAGGAAGACCTGGCTGTGGATCTTATGTTTATGGAAATTACAGTCTAGTGGGGAGATAAGGTAGGCATAAAAATATAAGCACAAAACAAGTGTCTGGGTTCACCTGAGACACAGTTATAGATATTCCTAAGGAGGAGCATTTCCTGCTGTGGACATTAAAAAGCTCTAATGGAGAAAGTAGCGTTGAACTGGCCATTCAGGTAGAAGAAAACATCTAAGAAAGTCTCAGAAACATGAAGGTTTAAGGAACATTGAACAGATTGGCTTATTTACTATTAAGGGCATAGAAAGAACTTCAGAGAAACAGCCTGAGGGGTGGACCCAAGGGACCTCAAGTGTCAGACCAAGAGTTTATACTTGATTCTGTCAGCTGCAGAAAGCCTATGAATCATTTTGAGAAAGGTAAGATATTTTCAGAAGGCATCCTAAAGAAACTAATTTTTTGCTCATGAATGGGAAATGTACAACTTCTTAATTTTTCCTGCTTTTGTAAATGCCAATACTCCTTTTAAGTTTGCAAAACCCAGTTCTGCTCTGAATGTAGTGAGCTATTGACTGATTTAAGTTTCTCCTTTTTTTCTCTCACAGAAATGCCTATTGTGCCAAGCTGATAAGTCTAAAAGGACACAGGCCCAGCAGGTGCCAAGACTGATCCATAAATGGGATGTAAAGCATTTGTGGAAATTAGAGCTTAATAATACATATTAAAGGCTGTTGTGCAACAAGCATAATGAAATATTCATCCCATTCATAAAAACCAGAGTAATAAAATAAATATCCCCCAGGGAGAACCAGCAATGTTGGAGAAATGTTAATGGCATCTTCTGATCTCAGAACTTACTCTGCAGTCTTAAAATAAAACACCCCAAAGGTGACATTGATCCTACGAGAAGGGGAAAAGGAAAAGGGACATGGGGCAGGGATTCCTAATACCTGACAACAAATCCCCAGCTGTCACTAGGATAAGAGTCAATCACCAGGGTTAGGCCATGCCTATCAAAACAGGTATGAGGAAGGTGAGGGCAACCATTCCCCTGGACTGGGAAAGAAAACAGGAAATAATGCTTTCCTTTTTAGTTTTCTCTTCTCCTTTATTGCATAGAAATGTTCACCCAGCATTGTAATTCTTTTGTCTCTGTTGAGGTTATTTAAGCTTCTATTCTTGTTAAAATTTCTTTATTCCGTTCTTTCTCTCTAGTTAGTCTCCATGCTTGTAAACTGGGTGCCCTAGGCCTTAGTAGCCTGTAAGCACTTGTCTTGGTAACCCTAATAGTTTAAGACCACTGTTCATCTGGTCCTCCAGCCCTCTTGAGAAGTCTCCCAAGTATTTTTAAATATTTACACAAGTACATGCTCATGAGCATCTCTGTCAGCCTTGTCACCCACCATGTGATGCTCAGTCCCATTGTCAATGTTTTCTGCACAGGCAGTAGTTTTGGAAAGTTACACCACTGCAAGGGTTAATCAGACTTTTCCTAAGAATAAAATGTTCAGGCCAAGGAAGTATCTTTAAGTGATTCCCAAGCCTCCAGTCCTCAAGGACCCAGAGGGGAATGGGGTTGCGTGCCAAAGCAGAAGCCATGGCCTTCCATGGCCCCATGCCTCCCTTTTCACTGGGCCTGAAATAGCATTGCTTATGCCCAGAATACACAATTTTCCTTCAGTTTCTATCTCTCGTGCTTTGCTCCAGGGAATAGCATAGGAGATAGATGCCATCCTGTCCCATCCCCTGCATTGTTGCCTGTCTACCACCTCCCTATCTTATACCCAAGCTTAAAAATTATTGAACATTAAATACATTAAAAGTTAAAACACACACACACACACACACACACACACACACACACACACACCATCTTTTTTCATCTACCAAAACACAAATGCTCTTGTACCTATTAGCTTATGCAGATAATCAAGAACCATAAGCCTTCTAGCCCCACAAATGGCCAACTTTAAATTTCATTTGGGGCTTATCTAGCCCTCCTTGCTTCCTCCACTACACGTTAAACAGATCCCCTCCCACTATGTCATAATGTGGGTTTTACGTAGTCATTTATAGCCTAAAACCAGTTTTCACAATTGGCATTCCTCTGGTATCAACTGTTGAAAACTGTTTGCCAAAATACTGCCTCATATGAGGTTCCAATTTGTCGTTGAATTGCTGCTCTTTGTCGTGAAAGGACAGTTTACCATTTTGGGCCAAGAACTGGATTTATAAGTGTTTATATAGCAATTTGTAAAATAGCATTTTAAGATGACTTTTGCATATATGTTGTTAGGACAATATTTGCCTCCTGCAGGATGATGAATTGGAAAGAGCACGAGCTTTGGTGTCAGAAGACACAGGTTTGAATCCCAGCTTTGCCACTTACTGTCTGTGAGAATTCAACTTCTCTGAGTCTCAGCTGTGAAATACAACCAATAAAATATTGTCTTGAGGATTCAATTAGATGACATAGATAAAGCCCTTAGAATGATGGCTACCATTATTTATGTTATTATTAAAATACATTGTATTGGCTAAGGCTGCAGAATAAAAACATTTCTAAACATGGGATAAATCAGGGATGATATTGCATGGCACACATACTAACTCTGTCTACTTCCATGTACAGAGCAGATATCATTAATCAATAACCATACTCTTGCCTAAACTTGGCATCAACACAATATTACAAGAACCACTACTGCTATTTGTTTAGTAAATAAAAATACAGGATGCCCAGTTGCATTTGAATTCCAGTAAAAAATTAATTATTTTTTTTACTATATGTAAGTCCCATATAATATTTGTGATGTACTTAAGCTAAAAAAAAATAAAAATATTATACTAAACTATTTATTTTTATATGAAATTCAAATGTAACTGGTAATCCTGTATTTTACCTAGCAACTCTTATGGTTTTCATGTGAGAAAAAACTGACTTGCTATCTCTGACTTCTATATTAATCATGATTTGGAGCTGTCAAATGATTAAAACTCAATTCTAACTAGTTTTAGAAATCAAATGTAATTTATCAGCATATATAGCTGGAAATTGCAGGGATGGGTCTAGCATCAGGCACTGTTGGATTCAAGAGCTCAATCTACATGTGAGGTCTTTCCTTGTCCTTCTGTCAGTCTGCTTTCCTGCTGACTTCTTCTGCAATCCAGCTCTCTCCACCTAATAGAGAGAAAGGCTCCCCCCATAGCAGATTTATTTATTCCAAGTTTAACAACCAGGGAAATTTCTTTTTCACAACTTCTGTTTTCAATCCAGCCAATTCTCATTAGCTTAACTAAAGTCTTGTGCTCACTTTTACAATTACTGCCATACAGGTGGGCATTATCATGGGTATTCGCCTGTAGATTGAAGATGGATTAAGGCCCCTTAGTGGGTAGTCCTACCATGACCATTTGGCATGGGAGAAGTATCATTCTCAAAAGAAGCAGGGTGCTGGGCAGAAGAAGAAAACCAACAGGGGTCCATTTCCATTATAAATTGTCTGTTTTTATAGAACTGGGGAGAGATTTTGATATATAAGAAGATCAGAATCTGCAATCAAGAGTCAATCATAGTAAATCCAAGGTATGAGGGCACTTTGGAAGGCAAAACATAGTGACTTGACACAAGCAAATGTCTTATTGCAGAAAAAATCAGAAAGAGAGAGAGTATTTTTGTGAATGACTGACTGGGATAGTAGGAATTGCTTTTAAATGCTCCTTAGTGGAGCATTTTTGACTCAGTATTGGTTTTCTGTTTTGAAGCATGAAAAATCCCATGTTTTCCTCACACCTTTGAAGCACCTGTCTGTCAAAACCCAAAGAGATGACTACAAGAAGTGCCTTAAGAGTCATTTCCTTCCAATATTTTCAGTTATATGGTGCAGAAAGGAAAAGAAAGGGGATGCAATAGGATTGTTAGAGTTTAAGTTCCAGTTCTACTACCTACTGGCTGATAAACTTGGCCATGTTACCTAATAAGCCAGGTTAAGCACTCCCACACTAAGCTGACTTGACATTGGAATAGATTCCATCCCCAGGACAGGCAAGGATGTGTTAGGCAACAAGGTCCATGAGCAAAAGAAAAGTCTCTATAGACAGGGGCTGTGGGCAGGGCAGGCAATACAAACTAAAAAGACCAGCCGTTTAAGAAAGTAAGCTTACCTTTATCCCTATTCCTTTCACTGTGTGGGATTCCAGGCTTCTGTGGAACACTTTCTATGCACACAAGCTTTAACAAAAGATCTCTAAGAGGCATTATCCAAAATGCTATGGGAAACATAGAAAAAATGGGGAGAAGGGTATGTTCTGAGGGGTCAGGGGTCATCCAAGTGTGACTCTGAAGGATGAGTATGAGTTCATCAGATAGAACAGAGAGGCAACAGCCCAAGCAAGTCACTGTAAATCTGCATGGTGACTTCTCCCAACTGCCTCTGACTCTCAAACTTCACATGTTCATCTGCTACATACTCAAAGCCTCTCCTATTCTGTTTTGAAAGTGAAAATCATGCAAATAATTATATGTGTTGGTTTTTCTCTAAAAAATTAGTAATCAAAATAAACACCATCACCTCTGTCAAGGACATAAATCTCCTTGAACATCATTGTGAATCCCAGGGGAAGCACCTGGGAACCCTTAGAACCTGGTGTATTTGAACACTACAAGAAGTATAGATAGAACAAAAGGATCAGTGGGGACTGGTAGGGAAAAACCTAGAAAGAAAAAAGAGACCTGTACTGCAAAGCCTCACATGCTGCACAAGGCATGTGAACTTCATATCATAAACAAAGGGAATCAAGGAAGACTGACCAGAAATGGTACTGTTAAATGGCCAATTACTTTAACAATAATAATGACTAGCTGTGGCAGGCAGCTTCAGAAATGTCTCCTAATGATCACTACTTCCTGGTGTCTGCACTGTTATATGACCCCTTCCCCTTGAATATGGCCTAGACCTAATGGCTTAGTTCTAATGACTAGAATATATCCCCCTCCCCCAAAATGAGATGTCACTCCAGATATTAGGTTACAAAAAGACTGTTTTCTGTCTTTCTGGCCCTCTCTTACCCTCTTGCTTGGTCTCTCAGATGAAAGCTGCTGCATTTGAGCTGTGCCAGGGAGAAACCTACATGTCAAGGAACTGAGGAAGGTTTCCAGCCATTAGCCGGGGCTGCACTAAAGCCCCTAGTCCAGCCATACCTTCAGATGAGACTACAGCCTGGCCAAGACCTTGATTTTAGCCTTCTCCAAGACCCTGAAGAAGAGGTACATAGTTTAGTTGTACTCAGATTAAGTATGAATAATTTGTCCGACAGTGATACATAACTAATACAATAACTCACAGTAATTAGCTCATAATCCCTTCCAGGCACTTTGTTAGCACTGTACCTGCATTAATGATCTCATCCAATCTTCAAGGGGGACTTTATGAGGTAGGATCATGATCCCATTTTACAGATGAGCACCCTGAGGCTTAGCCAGGTTAAGGAACTCTTCCAAGTACCTGGAACTCTTCCACGTACTTAGTGGTTGAGCTAAGATTCCAATTTTAATCTCTCTTATCCCAGAATGTTAATTCTAAACCACTACACTGTTTATTTTCTTGAGCAGCAGAGTACAGTAGAGGTAGAAGGCGTAGGAGAGGGGTAGGGGGTGAGGGAGGCATGGACTTCTAGAAAACCCCTCATTAAGCCTACAGAAAATTGGAACAAAGTAATTAAAAGCTGATAATTTTGTTTCACCTTTAAAGACTATTAAACACAGCATACTGTAATGGAATTAGTGACCTTAGTAAAACATTTACTCACACAGTACTACTTGATGAAATTACGAGTTAATAAATCTTTTTATGCCTACAAATGATACAACAAACCATTCATCTGAAGGAGAATCATCTGGTTATACTTACTCTCTGGTTAATTTCAGGAGCTTCTGGGAGTCTTTAAAAAGCCAATCAGAAACTTTGGGAAAGAAGAGATCTTTTCAAGAAGACTCCCAGTTCCCTGTAATCCAGAGGGCCACTGCCAGATGCCCCTCATGCCAGCCCCACCTACTCACCCATTCCTCTGGCCCACCCCTCATCTGTTCATCTGGCAGAGTGCTGGGAATGCCTTCTTAGCCAAAAATATCTTAACAGTTGCCTGGGGAGAATAGTTGGTTGAATAAAAGTGCAGAAATGGAAACGGGCAGTAGCAAAGGAAAATTGTCTGCCTTCCAGTTTTGTTGATGTAACGTGAAACCTTTCACAGAATAATTGAAATCTTGAAAGGAAGGTGTGAAGGCACCTGGTGGCAAGTGCAGGTGTCCAGGAGAAGAGGGGAAGGGACAGAACATGACCAAGATGGTTTCTTGAGCCCACACAGCTTCTTTCTCAGTAGGGATTATACTAGCTCTTATCAGCTCTACTGCATGAATCCATTCAAAATCTCCTTTCTCCCACCACTCATCCATCATTTTCATCCTTCAGTCTGGGAGCTCTTCTTTCCCCTTAAACATCTCTAACAAAATGACTGATAGAAAATTTCTCAGAGATACCCTAGAATTAGCCACACAGTGTAAATAGAAGGTATAAGGAACTTTTGACTGACTAGGATAATTAAAGAGAAGGAGGTGTTGTTAAAATAAAACTAGTCAAAGTGTGGTACAAAATGTATGAGAATGTAAATTTTTCAGTTAAAATTATTTCCAACATTTAAGAACACATTTGTCATCCTACAGAAGTCATCTAAATGTATAAACATTGTGCAATACTTTAGGAACATAGAACATGATATAAATTGCTTGAATTAAAAAGTGGCCAAAAGTTTAACATCTGTTAAAATAATTATTTACCTTTTTCTTAGCTGAATTCTCCTTTCTGAGTCCCTAGTATTAAAACTGAACCCTGGTTAGGCAGAGGTACAGCACCCCTTCACGCTCCCCATCTCCAATGCCCTCGCAGCACTAACACCTCATGGAGAAATCAACAACTTACTGTGGAGCTAGAATTGGCTGCATATCTGCTCCAAGTCAGGCAGCATAATAAGACAATTACATACATTTTTTTCATTTAGTTTTCACAATCTCCCTAAGAAGGCTTCTGCATTTCATCGAGGAGAAAACTGAGGCTTGGTGAGATCAGATAATTTACCCAGCAAGAAAGTGATGGGTAGGGAAATAAATTCAGGCAACCTGATTCTGGCATCCCTACTCTTAACCCTCATGTAGCTGCCTTGAGATCTTCTCCCCTCCCCAGGTTGGACCGCTGTCTTATCTAGGAAGAACTGTTGGCAGAAGGACGGAGCCACACAGTGGGTTACAATGCCAGAGAGGGCTCATTCACCATTATCTCCGCACAGCCTAACTCTGCAATGGCACTAGGTAAACTGCAATTATATTTCAAACAATTAGATTTACCTTCGCTGCTCACAAACACTCTAATTTTTACTTTACAAATCGCAATCTGTAAACATATTAATCCTCCCCTTAACAGCACAAAAGTAAATAGCCAGGTGAAGGTATATTCATCTTTGGCCCTATTTTAATCAAAGCAGGTCATCTATTTTGTTCCCCCAAAGCAGGTAGTCTGTTTTGATAAGTGATCCACAAAGAAACAGGAGTGGGGATCCAGGAGAGAGAAACATGGGAGTGGGGAAAGCTGATTCGAGGGTGGGTTTTTCAGTTGGAACACCACTGTGGACCATGGGGGTTCTACCCCTCCAGGATTCTGGGGAATCAGGTAAAATGTGCTTCAGAATTGTCTACATGAAAGACAGAAGAGAGTGTACCTACCGGCTCCATCACCCATTGGTCAGGGCTTCTCCTGGGATACTGATGCACCTTCACTTCCAGGCTACACCTACAGGTATCCCAAGCAAGAAAAGCCTGGGCAGAAAGTGAGAGGCTTCTATGAAATTAAAGTAAGGCTCTGAACAGATGACACCTATGGAGAAAGCAGGTTGCTACAGCGCTGTCTAGAGAAGGAGGTGGGGTGAGAGGATAAAGGCTATCACATGAAGTATCCAGTACAGTCCCCACCTCAGCATGAAGTCCACAAGAAACAACAGATGCTGGGGCTGGAGGGAGTGCAGAGGTACTAGTTAAATGCCAGAGGGCACCAAAGGTCTAGCCTAGCCCTATTCCAGAGACAACTGGAAGGTGCATTTCCTCACTCTGAAATCAACTGATTACAGGTCTATCCAAAATACAAACTTTCTTTTAAAATGCAAATAACTGAGAAGGCCAAGGTTAATTCTACTGGTCAGTCAAACCTATTGTGAATACTTTAGAGAGATTGTCTAAAATCCCATGCAGGCAAGCCCTGAAGCTGGAGTTTGAATGGAAAATAATGGAAGGGGAATAAAGAAAGGTAATGAATGACTGTTATACCTGGTAAATGTGAAGTAGGGTGCTTAGTGGGTCTAAACCCTGGCCAAACCATGTAAAGCATGTGTAAATGTGTCAGCATGACCTGAATCAGTTACACTAAATGTACAACCTATATTAATATTAAACTTGCTTTTCTTGAGCTCTTCTATGAGCAATATAAAAATATACTCATAAAAGAAATGGCAGATAACATGTTCCTTATAACTTCAGAAAAGTTTTAGAATTCTCAGACTTGTTTACAACAAGAAGTTTTTATTTCCTTGGGAAGCGCTGAGCATTGCAGGAAATTAGGAGTTTAACAGAAAATTATCTCATGTTTTAGCAACTAGATTGTTCAAAGTGTAGGTGGAATGCAGGGAAGAGGTGGGACAATGGGATTTCTGGCTTATGTTTATCCAAAAGTATTCTGCTAGAAGAGCTGTAATCACTAGACATGTTAGTGTGGAAAATAAGTAGCTCCTTCTACTAATAATCCTTATAATAAAAATAATGATAGCAAATTCTAATGGAACTTGTATTTAATGCCAGGCACTGTTCTAAGAACTCTGTGTATGTGTGTGTGTGTGTGTGTGTGCGCGCGCGCGTGCACATGTGCACATATGTGTGCGTATGTGTAAACTAATTTTGAAATAGGTACTATCATTATCTATATTTTACACATGAGGAAACTGAGGCACAAATACACACAAAGGAATGTGTCCAAGGTCACATAGCCAGTACTGTAAATGAATAGCAAAGCTGTGAATCAAATTCAGGTCACTAGTCTCCAGAGACCTACTCTTAAGCAGCCTGACTATGGACAGACTTGTGTGAGTCCTTCATGGCTGAGAAAAGTCCAGGACTAGGAGGCAAACACCTGTGAGCACACCTGGGGTGGGAGTGGGGCTAGAATAAAGCCCACAGCATCCTCAGAATTCATGTTTCTCCAACAGAAGCCCATCAGAGAAGAAACACAGGATTATATTCAATGTGGAAAGGTAGGATTTACTGCAAATCATACAAAAACATCACTCTTTCTGTCTGCCTAGTGCAGAAGTGTGAGTCAGTTTGCGTGCAGATGTGTTCAAACACTTTCCTCCATGTGTGCGGCTACCCTGGTCCAAGTCACAGGCACCTCACACCTGGTCCACTGCAAATGTCTCTTCAATGGTGTCTTGCTTGGTTTTACTCTCATTCTCTCCTGTCCATTCTTTCCGCCACAGAAAACATTTTCAATTAAAAACGTCAACTAGAGCATGTTACCTCTTTGCTTAAAACATTTTAGGGGCCTCTCATTGAACTCTCAATAAATCTGAACCTCTTGCCATAGCCGACTGAGGCCTTCTATAATCAAACTCCTTCCTTTCTCTCCAACTTCAT
Organism: Cynopterus sphinx; assembly: GCA_030015415.1. Classification (NCBI taxonomy): domain Eukaryota; kingdom Metazoa; phylum Chordata; class Mammalia; order Chiroptera; family Pteropodidae; genus Cynopterus; species Cynopterus sphinx. The sequence continues at coordinate 75,599,878 of CM057383.1, read as the reverse complement.
CCCATGTTCCTATCTCCATTGCTCTTAATGAGAAAATCACCTGTCATATTTTAGGCCAGCCATTTGCCTACCTTGAGGCCTTTTTGCAAGTTGGTTCCATGGCTCAGAGCATTCCTCCCAGCACTCAACTTGGCTAGCTCCCTGTCCTCTTCTGTTTTGTTTTGTTTTAACCTTAGGTACAGATATGAGTCAATCATACTCTTAAGTTCATAGCACATCGTCATCATTTTATTTTATTTTATTTTATTTATTTTATATTTTATTATTTTATTTTATATTTTATTTATTTTATTATATTTTAGTTTTTATTTATTTTATTTTATTTTATTTTATTCTTCCTTCCTAATCCTTATTCTAATTTTACTCTCCCCATAGAGAGGATCGAGATTGGCTCTCATTTATTTTCAAGAACATTGTCATGTTCTTGTGTGTGTTTTTAGTGTGCATAAGAGGCATTGTTCTCTGAGTCTCATTCTATTTCCTGCCCTTTTTACACAATGTTACCTTTAGAAGTATCCATATTTCTATTTACCCTGTTCATTGTTTTCTAGTATTCTATGGTAATCCAAAGCAATTGTTTATCCTAGTGTTGGATTCCTCTAACTGCCTCCTCTCATAAACATTATCAGAATAAAAATTCTAGAACACATTTTCTTATGGTCCTGAGCAAGAACATCTCTGGCATATGTATCTGGATCCCAGGCATACACATATTCAACTTTGGTAAATACTGCTGGTTTGTTTTCCAGATGGCAGCACCATTTTATACTCCTTTCATAGGCTTCAGAGTATCTTTACCAAACTTCAAACATAATTCTCCCTCTTCTTATTCTATATCTCAGCTCCTTCCTTTCTTCATAAAATGTCTATACTTTGTATCTGCTTTATTTGTCTGTTTGCTTGTATTTCAATCATCTCTCCCTCTAGAATATAAGCTCCTTGAGGCCAGAGGTGGTATCTGTTATATTCTCTATCAAAATCTCAGAACCTAGAACAGTATCTGGCACATAATAAATATTCCATAAATATTGTTGAATGAATGAATAAATAAACAAATATGATTTGATATGTAAATAATGGTTAAAATGTTCATCGAGAATCCCATTACCATGAGTACCACAGCACTAGATGATTGTGTTAAAAGCTCCTTAAACTCATGAAAAACTTTTCAAATCAGGGGGAATAATATCTGGGAAAGACAAGACCTTCAGCAATCTATATCTAGATGTTGGAGTTGGGGTCAAATGGGTTTAAAACTGTGCAAAGACCTATAAATGGGTAGTATATTCCAGGCTTATCTGCAGGACTAAAAATGCTCTTGCTTGGCCCTGTTGTTGCCCATATTTCTCTCTATGAATCTATCCTTTTCTGTTCCCCATGACAGCTACAATTCCCTCTACCATGTATTAACTCCATTCCCTCCCTATTTCTTAGCCTTGGACTCACTCTCTATCACTTAGAATCTTCAAGTTCACCTTAGGGTGAATGTTTCCCGCTTGGTTCTTGTCCATCTACTATAGGAACAATTTCTCTTATGCTAGAAACTTGGGTCTAACAGAAGTTTAGCAGTAATTGTGCAGAAGAACAGTATCTAATTGAGATATGTATGTCATTTTCTCAAAGGTCATCCACCTAGTCCAAATCATTGCAGCTTCCAGGCTATTTCTGAACCTCATTTTAATGGCATAATATTACTGTAGTCATACCCCTCCATGTTGTGTTCTGCCTTGGAAAGAAACCACCAGCACAGTCCCCTTCCCTGCCTCCAATCTTTTGTTTCACTAGTTAGCTCAAAGCTTCCATCTATGCTCCCACCATCTGGGAACCGTGGCTGCAGCCTTTGCTTTATGTAAAGTCCACAAGTCGCCTCAGGATGCTATGTCCACGCCCTTCAGTTCATTTCTTTAGCATAAGAACAACTAAGCCAACATGAAACAAATAGGTTTTTTCTGATTTCTGAGATAGCTGTCTTACTGCAATTGAATTATATTTAAATAACTTAGGTTTTAGGAGGATCAAATAAAGACTGCTTTCTGAATGGGTTTAAAATTAACTTCTGTTTGCTTGAAGATTTACCAGTGGTTCATCAATCAGCTAATAAGTTCTATCCTAAATTTCAGTCTCCTTTCAAAATGATTTTGAAAGCCAACAGGCCCTCACTAGATCATGGGGGAAAGTCAGGAGCCTGTCAGTTCTTTATAGCCCCTGCTGCCACAATAGAGCTTGTCATTAGTGAATTTCAAACAGCAGTTACAAGAAAAAAAAAACAAGTTTAGCCCAAGTTTTTCTGTTTCTGTGCATTTTTTCATTCTCCAAGAGAAGCCAAAAATTTTTTTCCAAACCCTACAGTATCATATAGATTACCATCAAAGAAATGGTGCTCCCTGGAAATTATTTCACTAGTGATCTTTTTCATATGTATTTACAGAGGTGCCTGGGTCTGTAACTTTGGTTCCTAAAAACCTAAAACCTGGCACAAAGAAATATTTTAACAATCTCATCATAGCCATGCTCAGTCCTTCTATTTTCCAGAAAAGAAGTATGTCATTGTTCTGTTCTGGTTTCAGAATGTCAGTGAAGAAAAATAAAGAGAATAATGATAAAATAGCTAAAATGAATTGTGTTCTTATTTTATGCTAGGCTCTCTGCTAAACTCATATAATCTCATTTGGTAATCTAAACTTCTCTTGTATGACTCAACTGAAGCTTGGAGCCATTACATAACTTGCCCAAGTCCCCAAGGCTGGTAAGTGGCAGAGCATGGATGTGAGATGAAGTCTGATTCCAGAGTCAGTTCTCTTAAGCACTACACAGCTCTTGTCCCTAAAGTGCCATCAGAAGGTCTTCAGTATCTTTTTAAAAACCCTTACAAATTAGGACAAATTTTCTTCATATCCACCATTATCCTTTAGTTTTTAAGGGAATTTATCTTGAGATATGGGAATGTCAGGCACAGCTTATGAAAAAATACCAATAAATAAATAAATAAATATATGAGGGTTGTTCTTTGCTTTAAGTATGTTTTTAAAATTTTTTGAACTAGAGAATACCACAGTGGCCACAAAATGTGTAAAGAGTTAAGAATATTGAATCATACATCATTTTTATATGATATGGCATCCAAGGATGAATTTAGTAGATAAAATAACCCCCCATTTATAAAGACAGATTTAAAAAAATAATTGCTTACCAGTTGGGAAGCAAAGGGCAAATAAAATGTCTATTCCCATTGCTGCTAAGTTCCAATTACATGGCTAATTTGTCCTTGACTTCACTATATGAGAAAGAAAGAATCATAAAGAATTTGAAAATTGAGGGATTTAAGGTCATGTGAACCTCATTCCATTAATAGTTGGCTCATTTTTTTTATCCACTAAAAATTATTGCTTGACCATCTACTATGTGCTTGGCACAGTACTACACCCTGAATATAATTTGGTGAAAAACACAGAAATGGTCCCACAAAGATCTTATGATTACGCCTGGTGTAATTTCACTATCATAAAACTTAGGGGTACAGATATAAAACTTGATTTCTCTATAACTTAATTCTCAAGCTCTCATATCTTATTGGTGGCAAGAAAGTCTCGCCAGTTCAAGGTTAAATTCACTTCTTTCTGGATTTAAACAAAGTCTCTTTTGGGTGAAGAATTTCTTCAAATTTTTCTCCCTCCCCTTTCCTCCTCCCCTGTGGAGCAATTCAAGTCCCAGGGAATTCAGAATAAAATGGCATCTCATTCACCATGGTCTGTCGTCCACACTGGCCTTCTCTGTATTGAACTTCACCTTATTTCACTCGCATCCTCAGGGTCTGGCCTTCACTCTAGATGTCCATGCTTTCACCATGGCCTTTGGACTCGAGGCATAACCATATTGAGTGGTCATTGTCTCCGAACCAGTCCCCTTTGAGTTAGTCCACCTTCCCTCAGCATTGCTCCTCCCAGTGATGAATCTGAGAACTCTTTTTTCGTCTGCTTTCCTCATCTTCCCTGAGAGTAATAGTACCCCTCTAGGATTTTCCTAGGCCTATATATCTGTATCCCTCACTCACCATTGCTATCCTTCTATGAGGCTTTCTATAAGGCTTTGTTTCCCTAAGTTATCCCTGGGAAAGCAAGATGTAGGTCTCCTCTACAATGGAATCCTCACACACTGACCAAGGCAGAGTTCATTTGCCCCGGGAGGAGGAGGGGCGTGGTGGGTAGGCACAGGACCTCCCTTATGTCTTGGTTTCCTGTCCCTTTCCCTCAGCTCCTTCTCTTCAACCAAGAAAATATTTTTAATCTCTTCTTGAGCAGGAAGGAAAACTAGTCCTTATATCACTGTGAATTCTTTCAAAAATATTGGCATAAACTTTATATGCTACATTTTTTATGACTCAATATTTTGATTCTCAGTACCATTTTCTTAAATTGATACATTAAACTTTGTCAAAACTAAAAATCTCTTCTCAAAAGATATTGTTATAATAAAAGACAAACCACATAGTGCTAGAAGATACTCACCATACATATATTCGACCAAGGTCCTGACTTCATGATATATTAAAAAATCTTATAACTTTATAACACAAAGACAAATAAAACAGAATTTCTAAATAGCCAAACGACTTGAATGGTAAATTTATAAAGGAGGTTCTATGATTGGCCAATAAGTACATGAAAACATGCTAAACACCATTGGTCATCAGAGAAATACAGATTAAAATCATCATGAGATAACCACTTCAAATCCATTAGAGTGGCTAAAATCTAAAGTACTGATAAGACCAAGTTTGGTAAGGATGTGGAGCACCTAGAGCTCTCGTGTGCTGGTGGTAGGTATGTAAAATGGTAAAACTACTTTGGAAAAGAATGTGGCAATATTTCATAAAATTAAACATACATCTACCCTATGACCCATTAATTGTTAGATATTTGCCTAAAAGAAATGAAAATAAATGTCCACAAAAATCCTTTTTCAAGAATGTTCATAACAGCTTATTCATACTAGCTAAAAACTGACAAGTTCAGGTATCCATCAACAGAGGAATGGATAAATAAACTGGGAAATAGTCATACAACGGAATTTTGCCCATTAATAAAAAAGAATAATCTACTTAGACATACATACAACAACATGGACAAAGCTTGAAGACATTATGTTGAATGTAAGTAGCCAGACACAAAACTGTAATTCCATGTATATAAAGTTCTAGAGCAGACAAACTGTGGTATTATTATACATGGAAATCAAAACAGTAGCTGCCTCTGCTTAGGGTCTTGACTAGAAAGGGGCACCTGGGAACTTCCTGAATAAAGGAAATGTTCTCTGTGTTACATGCAGTGATGGTTACCCAGGTTTATATGTTTCTAAAAATTATACATCTGTACAGTTTGTTGGATGTAAATTCTGCCTCAATTTAAAAAAAGGAAAAATAATTTTTTTCTTCTCAAAGCTTAATTTTTACAAATCAAAGCTTTGGCTTTCAAAGCTATTGATTTTTTTCTTTGGTTTTTAAAATAAAACATGCAGAAAATCAGTTGAGTTTTTGAGGACTGGACATGAACTCTCCTGAAGATGTTTGGTATGAAAAGCTGTTACTAGAGGAGCAATAGCCAGATTGGGGTTAGGTGCACATGGGAGCATGGAGGCAGTGGGGAGTGAAAGTATCTTAATTACTGTAGCTCTTAATTACTGTAAGACTTGAAATCAAGTAGTGAAAGCCCTTAATTTTTTTATTTTTAGCTTATTTGTATCTTTATGTTTAAAGTGGGTTTATTGTAGACAGTATGGTTTTTCCTTTTTATTTAATCTGATAATATCTCCTTTCTAAATGAAATATTTTGACCTCTTAAAAACAATGTTTTTTAAAAAATACATTTGAGTTTAAATCTACTATTTTGATATTTATTTTCTATTTGACTCATGTTTTTTTCTTTTTGTCTCTTTTTTTCCTTTTAAGAAATTATTTTTATGATTACATTTGATCTCCTTTATCGATTTGTTATTTACAACTTTGTGTTATTAGTGGTTGCTTTAGAATTTATAGTATATATCTTTATCTTAGTAACATCTACCCAAAATTGATGTTATGCCACTTTACATATGGTGTAAAAACCTTACCTCCATATACTTTCATTTCTCTCCTCCTTGCTTATGTGCTTTTTGTCATGTATTTTATAGTATATGTTATAAATTTCATGATATATATTTATTATTTTTGTTTTAAATTGTCAATTACTTCTTAAAGAAATATAAACAATAAGAAAAAGTATTTCTCATTTGCCCAAGTCACCATCTCTGGTGGTCTACATCCCTTTATGCAGATCCTCTAGTATCATTTTTTTCTCCTGAAGGATGTCCTTTTACTTCTTTTTGTTTTGTTTTGCTTCTTTTTTTGTAGTTCATGTATACTGGTGATCAAGTATTCTTTCATAAAAATTTTTATTTTGCCGTCATCTTAGAAAGACCTTTACACTGGGTATAGATTTCTAGATTAACAGATTTATTTTTCTTTCAGTGTTTTAAAGCTTTTACTTCACTCTTTTTTGGGTTGCATTGTCCTGACTGGAAGTCTGCTCTCATTCTTACCTTGCCTCTCTCTATGTCATGTGTCTTTTAATCTCTGCATCTTTGTAACATTCTCTTTGTACTAGTTTTGAGAAATTTGATTATGCTGTGCCTTAGTGATGTTTCCTTTATGCTCTTTGTGCCTAGAGTTCATTGGGATTCTTGGATCTCTGGGTTTATAGTTTTCATCAAATTTTAAAAATACTTACCGTTATTTTTAAAAATATTTTTCAGACCCTCTGACTTGAGTGCCTCTAATTACATATATATTAGGCTGTTTAAGTTGTCCCACACAGCTCACTGCTGCACTGCTAATTATTTTTAGTGCTTTTTCTCTCTATTTGATTTTTGATAGTTTCTATTGCTGTGTCTTTAAGTTTTCTTTCTTTTTCTTTTCTTTCTTTCTTTTTTTCTTTTTACTTTTTCTTTTCTTTTCTTTTTTTTCTTTTTTTCTTTTTTTTGCAACATCTAAGCTACTGTTAATTCTTCCACCCAGGACCAGTGTATTTTTCATCTCAGACATAGTTTTCACCACTAGAAATTCAAATTGGTCCGTTTCAGATCTTCCATGTCTCCGCTTAACAGTTTAATCTTTCTTCTAGCTTCTTGTATATATGGAATATAATTATAATAACTCTTTTAATGCCCTTGTTTAGAAATTCTATCATTTGTGTTTTTCTGGATCACTTTAATTAATTGACTTTTCATTAGAAGTTTTTTTTTTTTTGCTTTTTTGTATGCTTATTAATTTTTAATTGGATAATTAACATTGCGAATTGCATTTGGTTGTGAGCTGGATATTTTTGTATCCCTACAGCTATTCTTAAGTTTTATTATAAGGCACAATAAAGTTACTTAGACACATCTCAATCTTTTTGTTTCTTGCTTTTAATTTTTTTTTAAGTGAGCCCTGTGTAGCATTTTGTTCAGGACTAATTTTGCTCTACTTCTGAGGCAAAATGTCATTGAGTATACTACTCAATGCCTGCTCAATGTCCATTAATTACATGATTTTCCACTCTGGCTAGTGGGAAAAGAAATTATTCCTGGTCCTGTGTGACCTCCAGTGATTATTCCAAATAATCCTTTTGGGGTGCTTTCCCCAGCCTCAGAAAATTTTATCACATGCATGAACTGTTTAATACTTGGCTGAAGAGTCGATGGGACCCTTGAGAGATAACCAGAGTTGTCTGCCATATGCTTTCTCTTCTTCTGTAATTTGCCCTAGGAACTCTAACTCCCTTGTCTTCCCTGAATTTCCATCTCTGTCTCCTCAACTTAAAGCATCTCTGCACCTTGACATAGAAAGCAGTAAGGTAGTAAACTGGAGCTTTTTAGGGCTCATGTCTTTTGTTTTCTATCTCTCAAGGATTACTGTCCTTAGTTGCCTGGTGCCTAATGTCTTAAAAATAATTGTTTCATATATTGTGTCCAGTTTTTAATTGCTTCAGATGCGAGGGTAAATCTAGTCACTGCATCTTAGATGAAAGCATTCTAATTTATGTTCTTAAAGACTACTTTGCTGTGTGGAGAGTAGACCAGAAGGCAAGTTATTTTTCTGAACATCAGTTTTATTTTTTAATAAGCACAAATAAGCAATATAGGTAAAACGAACCTCATAGTGTCATTGTGAAAATTAAATGAGATAATATATGTGGTACATAAAGGAGATAAATTGTGTGCTTTTCTCCATAGTATATAGATGAAAATAATTTAAGGAATATCTTCTTTATATCCTCAGGTGTAAATACTCAATAAATGTTTGTTGTTAAAAATTCAATCCCCTTGTAAAATGGTAAAGATCTACCTAATAACAACACCGAGATATCAAGTTGAATAGAACTGGGTAAAAAACAATAGCAGCATATGTATACCTATTACCTTGGTAAATTCTCACAAGAGTTGCTAACCAGAGATGGAGGAGTTCCCAGAGAATTGTAAAAATATCGGGGATAAAACTGAGAGAAACTTTTTATAAAGATTTTTTTTGCAAGTATGAAAGATATCTATAGGACAGTCCAGGCATCTTCAGCCACCTATAGTGAAAATGTTAGCAGAAATACTGCATGTTTATTATTTCAGAACACACAGAAGTCTCTAGAACAAAACTTTCCTAAGAGGAATACATTTAAGGACACAGTTGTCTATTGTCAAAACAGGGGGAAGGAAAAAGAGATAAATTGTCTGAATTTTAAAATCAGAGTCTTAATTTTATAGTTCTTAAATATATGAGCACACATGAATCCTTTCTTTTTTTATATATGAAAATTGATTCTCACTGCCCCTGTCCTTCCTAAACAAATGTCTGAAACACTACCACCTTCGTGTTAGGCTTACACTGCAGGAAATGCTTGCTCTGATCTTGGGCTGTATCATTTCCAATATTTGTAGTCTTGAGCCAACTCTAAAATAAGCAGTTATTATTTTAAGAGTTTATCAAATAATTTCCAAGAGACTTCCCTTTGTTGTTTATGTTTGAAAGTTGTTTCTGCCTAAGATTATATTTACTCTAAGTAGTGTTTGTGGTCAGAGGCCTTTCAGAGCTAATGTAGCTTAGTCTAAGCTGTCACATCTATGAGAGCTCATTTTGGGAACATTTCCATTTTTTAAACAAAAATGGATGATTAGCAAATCCCACAATGAGGTAATTCCCCAGCTCAGTCCCTCAAATGTTTACTAGCTACTTTTTGGCTTCTGGAATATTTATCATGGTAAGCAAAACCTTAATCGAATCAGCAAAGGTTTTCAATTGCAGTGTGTGAGTTCCATCATTCTGAATTCATGCTGGCTGTCTCCAGCAGTGCTGATATCTGGATGCAAAGAACAAGGGAAGGGAATAAAACCCTTTATTCAGTAAAAGAGAAAGTTACAAATAATGACAAGTTTTTGTAGCTTTAGAATTCAACAGCTTAGCAGATAAAAATGAGTATATCATTGCTTTCTAATCAAAATAATCTAATTCCCAGAAAATAGTCGATCACATCTGCTGAACCGGTCCCACTCCCTGCCATATTTTCTATTTCAATCCTCACTTTGTTCATGAAACAGCAATAATGATTTAGAGTGACATGTTGTTGCTATGGAATCTCATTTCTCTCTGCTTTAGTCTATTGAGGACTTGTGAGCTCTTAAATGTCTTTTCATGAGTTATTGCTCAAATGTGCTGATGCACTGATGGGCTGGGCAGCTGTTCAAACCCAAACTCAAACCAGGGATGGTTACAGAGAGAGTCAAAGGTTAAGGTTAGACTGTGCAGCACATAAAATTAAAACCAGGCAAATGTTTTAAGTCATAGCCTGTAACTTTATCTTGAAGTATTTTGATGATTTGAGCATTGCTGCTGTGGTTAGAGATGGTCGTAGCCTCAGCATTTATAGTTGTTCATTATTTATTCCATGTATGGCACTCTGAGTTACTTCTCTTGCCTAATTTTCATAGGGGGAAGTGGTCATCTTTTTATGACCTGCCAATCCATATCCCTACATCTAAAGGATAGATTCAGCCCAATTGCCATGATACCTCAGTGTTTGTCACCTCACTGACAGATTGGTAGCAATTCTCTGGAATGCAATCTCCACAAGAATAGAGACGTTGTTTTATTTATTGCTGTCTATCTAGCAGTTTAGGGGACTTAATGCATAGTAGGTGATCAATAAATATTTGCTTGAATGGCTTAATAGGATCATAGAAGCTTATTATTGGAAGGGAGCTAAGCACTGTTGATTCTCCTTCTCAGCCACTTCTCATGTCTCTCCTACAAAATGATGACAGCTGATCTTATATCTTCTGGAACCCCTGCAGCCATGAGGCCCCCATGACTTAGCAGGCCATCCGTTCCATTTATGGAGGTCTTTTATTGTTCAAAAGTTTCATCTTATGTGGAATTACAATCTATCTCCTTGTGTCATTCCCCTTTAATTCTTGTTCTTCCTCCTAGAGTGACACTCTCTTTTTCCTGACAATGTTTCAGATGTCAGGAGATGGTCTCACAATTCCCTGTGGAGCACAAATGACATGAAGCAGAGTATAAATGGCTAAATGGGTGTAACCCATAAAATCATGAAAGAGCTCCTCTCATATAATAGCTGAGTTTTAGGATGCTGTTCAGACCTACCAATTTTAAAGATTACATGATACTAATGGAGTAATTAGGAATTATTATATTGCAAGAGGTTACTGGACCTTAGGGAGTAAAAAATCTCTACTTTAATCTAGCCTGACACAAAGCCTTGAGGAACCCAGATTCTCAAGGAACTATATGTTAATTTTTGATCAGGTAAAAACCTTGGAATTGAAACTTTAATTAATTAATTAAACAGCTCTTTTTTAATTGAGTACCTACTCTGTGTCATCACTTAATTTTTCTGTATTGTATTAAGGCTGTATTACTAATCGCTAAGATTTATTAAGTGCTAAGTGGTCTGCAAATGTTATTGGACTGAATTCTCATAATGAGCCTATGACCAAGGTTCATTATTATTCTCATTTATATAGGAGGAAACTTAGTTTCAGTGAGGATGAGTAATCCAAGGTCACAATCAGGACTGTCACAAGGTCAGGCTTCAAACTCAGATCTGCCTAACACCAAAGTGTTCTTAACCTCCAGGCTATATATTTCTAATGAGAAATAAATTCTTGTGGGGAAAAAATACATATGTTTAATTTGTCTTTGTATACCTCACAGTGCCTATTCACAGTCAGTGCTCAGTAAATACATGTTAAGTGAATTCATTTAGTGATGGTGGTCAAACCATGATCCACGACTTAACACTTTATACTTCAAATTTTATCTTTGAAACATAGAAATTGAGCTGCACGATCTCCAGGCTTCCTCCTTGTCTTAAGCATGCATGGAGCTAGTCCAGAAATGCCAGAGAATAGGAATTTAATAGCTCAGGCAAGAGGGAAGAGTGTGGCATGAGGAGCAACATGAGCTAATACAACATTAATTTGAACAGGATGTTGCCTCTGCCCAAAATACCCTTTTCCCACTTGCTCACTTGGCAAGTGCTCAATGGTCACTCAACCAGCTTCCCTTCAGTGAAGCTATCCTTGACCTCTCCCTTAACATCACTCCTCTCACACACACACATAATTAATCCCTCCTCAGGGCCATCAAGCACACTGAGCACGATTCTGACTATTTGATCGTATGTCAGTCTCCCCATCTCATCTCCTAAACTGCGAAATTCTTAAGAACAAAACTGCTTCCAGTTCATCTCCAGGCCCTGCCATAGAACTTTCAATAAACTTTTTTTTTTTTTTTGAGTGACTGAATGAATTAGCAGGTCATGTGTAGAGGGAGCAGAAAAAGAATGATTTGACTTTAATAGAGAATTCATGCTAGAAAACAGTGAGAAATTAAGTTAGTAAGATAGGGGGAGGCTGGAAGTCCAGAAAAGGTTGTTGCGGGTTGATGCCCCAGGCAATGCCTTGGACTGTTCTTAGTAGGGAGTGATATGAAAAGAAGAATTCTGTTAGGATTAGTATAGACATGGTTGCCCATCAAAAAAAGTGAGTAAAAGTAATGAACTTGCTTTCTTCCTTAGCATGCACTTAGTAAATCTGCATCTCAGTTATTATATCTGACCCTTATATGCATAAAAAACAGAAGAGTCCGATTTAGAGGTGTCTTTCTCACTTTATTTTAAGTAAATGAATCTTTAATAAATTATTAACATAGTAAAGAAATGTTTTACCTAGAATAAACCAAGTCTAAATAAGTCTAAATATTTGTTCATAGCATATATAGAACCTAGTTCAGTGCCTGAACACATATTAAGTGCTCAATTAGCATTCGTTGATGTCAAGTTGACATTGTGCTGTGGTCACTTTCACTCTGGTTATTTGCACGAATGGAGGATAACAGCAGTCCCCAGATATTTGTACCATTGTGTATGTCTTTTTAATTCTCTGAAGTGTGAAATAATATTAAAATAAGTGCGCATGAGAGCACATGTCAAATGACTACAGTAGATGGCAACTCAGAAATGCATTCCTCACCAGCCAGACAATCTTTACCCAGTACAAGCAGCTGAATGGGTAACACTTCTTAAAAGTCAAACAAACCCCTTTATGCTGGTGAACCTTGGAGAAGCTGATACTGGAAAACATTCCAGTCGGTTCAAGTCCATTGATGGAGGTGGTTTAGCCGTGTTTACACAGGTGGTAGGCCACATTACCAGGTAGCTGCATCATTTCATAATCTTGGGATTTAAACTCACAAGCAATTTCAGAATACAAAACTTTTTCATAACTTGAAGAAGAGCAAAAAGGCATGTGCAAGCGCATGCACACGAGGATGGCCTAGGAGGGCCTAGGGGAACTCTTCTGTGATATTTGGGACCTGATTTTATGTAATTAAGGTCCTCAAAGACTAAGCATGATGCTGTAAGACAAATGTTACCTGATGTAGCGCATAATATCTCTTGGACCACCAATGAGTCAATATTTATTCCTAGAAAAGACTAAGATTTTATCTTGAGTCTTAGATTCTTACAAGGATTTCCATAATGGTGCAGGTCTGCTGATGGCTTATCTCTATCTCAGTGCCTGTTAAGGAATGCAGTGTGTTGGGCTATGCAGTCCTCCAAAGCTTAGTTTTTTAATGCATATTTATCATTTTTAAATTTACAGCTAATTGCTAGGATATTATTTCAGAAACAAATGGAAATCAACCCCAGTCCCCAGTGCTCTCATCTACAGTGAAAGTGCAAGGTAAAGAATTAAAGAGAGGTGGCAGCTTTTTCCTTGTCATCGGAAGCCTTGTCATGATATAAATTTTAGGCAGAAATTGGCTATTATATAACTGTACTTTGAACCAAGTCTTAGTTATAAAAATGCTAAAAGATCTCATGATAGCAGGGTCTCATTTCTTGTGTGTATTCTATAGGTGCTTATAAATTTGATAGGTATTTCTGAATTGTGTCAAAAGAATCCCATTTCTCACTGATGTTTGTGTATGTTTAAAGGATAACGTACCTTCATTCCTGATTTTGATCTTCCATTGATACTGGCTTCTAACTCATTGGATTTATGTTTGCCTGCCCCTAGTCCTTTGGAAGTAGTTAATCTTCTGCTTTCGAGTATAGTGTAGTGTGGAAAAGAACTTAGGCTTTGGACCTGTGGTAGTTATTAGGATGGTTTTAATATTAAGTGTTTCTAATTCTCCTTCTAGGAACAGAGTTTCTCCCTGACCTCTTGAAGGTAGTGATGTCCATATGACTTGTTTTGTTTAAAGAAATGAAAGTAAGTGATGTGGCCATTTGCAGGAGGAAAATTTAAGACTTTTTATGTGATTTACCTCACCATTCTTTTCTGTTCTTCTGCTTCCATAATCATGGAAACATGGAGATGGAGCCACCTTCAGATGCAGTCTCCTAGGGAAGACAACATAAAAGAAAATCCTTAACTTAAATAACATAACCATTGTTATTTTTAAGCCACTGAGACTTGGAGGTTGGCTGTTATCCTTTCTAAACCTAACATCCTGACTGATACAGGGCTGGATAGGCTTGGGCTCAGGTCTCTGAGCAAATTATGGAACTTCTCCCACCACCTCAGAGAGTCATGTGAAGAGTAAATAAAAGTAGATGAGGAAAGTTTTTGGCCCAGAGAATGCATATAACAATATTTATTTTCTGTTCTCTGTTACCTATGAAGAGAGTTTACAACCTGATTGTGCCTAGAATAAGCCTTGGACTATAGAAGGTGCTTGAATAAATGAAGAAATACTTAGAATATTTAGATGCACTTAGAGAGTGACTTATTTAAAAGATCCGTTAGCAATCATTTTGCAATCTGAACATTCTTTTTTTCTGCACATTTTTTTTTACATCGGGTTTCCCAAGGCACAGTCAGACAAAGAGACAAGATGGATGAGGAGGAGAAGACTCAGTTCTGGGATTTTACTCAAGTTCAGTCAGTTGTTAGTCGCAGTGGCTCTGGACTAAATGTGACAATTTGCAGCATCCAGAGCAGAGGTGGCAACCTCTGCATCATCTGGACCTCTCTTAAAGTATTGAGCTTTGCTCTGAACATCACATTTGAGAGGAACAGTAACTAACTGGAATGCACACAGTGGCAGGTGATGGGGCAGGAATAGGAGGCAGATCAAGATGTGAAGAAGTCGGGAAGTTGTTGTTTATTGCTCCAGATCCCCTCATGCTGTTGTAAGGTTAACTGAACATAGAAACTATTTGTGTTCTTGGTACTTTAGTAGACAAAGTGAGCAAAAACATTGCCACCTCATAAACCAGAGTCTGCCATATGACTCAGGGACATAGCACATAGTGTTTTTAATAAGAGCAGTAACTTTCCCATTTATTTGCCAAGAAATCATAAGGAGAAAGCAATCTGAAACTATTTAGCAAACAGGGAGACAGAAAATCAGGAATATGAAATCTTGTCATCCCATTTCATCATAGGCAGCATTAGCAAAAGCCGAAGTTCACCAGGGAAAGACAGGAGGAAACCAGGGACCAGAACAAACCTCACCCTGCAGACATCTAGAGGCTGCTATGCCAGAGTTTGGAGGAGGAACTGAGATACCAGAGGAAGCTGCTATAAAGGTGTGCTTGGTGCCAGGATTCCTGAGCTTCATGACTCAGTGGTCATTCAAATACAGTGGTATTGAATCTTCTTAATTAATCAAGAACAGAAAGATCAGAATGAAGAAAGACTGGTTTCAGGGGCTGGCCTGAGATATTAAAACCAAAGGTTTTCTGTAAGGCAACCTAAGATGAAATCTGACTTTACTTGTTAGGCCTATAGTTGTCTCCATTCTATACTCTGCCCTCTGAGTGACTACCACATATGGGTGGAGGATAGAGGAGATTGCTTTCCTCACATTCAAGACAATTGGTCCAGAAAGAAGTTATTGGTGACATTTATTCATTAATTCTACCATAAGCATTGAACACCTAATATGTGCCAAGCAACAAACCAGGTACTAGTGATACAGAAATCAGAATTAAAATCTCTGTCCTAAAGGATACCTTAGGCTAGTGGGGGAGATGGTTTCAGAAATAAGTAATTAAACTGCAGTGTGAGTGCAATGATGGAGGTGGGCTCAAGGGCTTTTAGAAGCATTTGGGAAGAGTACTTAGCCCAGGGGAAGGGCAAAGGGAATTAGAGGTAAGGAAGAAGTAGAGATGACTTCATAAGCAAGTCAGAAGATGAGCAAAAGTCAACTAGACAGCCAGCAGGAGCCCAAGCAGGATGTTCAATGTCTGTAAGGGGGCATAGGAAGAGGCAAGAGGTGAGACTGAGGAGAGGCCTTGATGGGGCTTGGATTTCATTCTGAGAGAAATGAGGAGCCATTCAAGGTTTTTCTGTGAAGTGACACTTTCAGCTTTTAGCAAATATTATTTTTAGGAAGATGATGCTGAAGGTCGAGGGATGTAGATTTGAAGGGGGAGAGTAGAAACAGGCAGATTAGTTGGGAGGCTGTGGCTGCAGTCCATGTGAGCTAGATAAGGGCCCGAACTGCAGGCATGGGAGTTGGGAAGAGATGCTGAGCCAAAGTTCCAGAATGAAGTGAGCCTAGAGACCTTTTTTGGTTTGTTTATTGATCCCATTATTTCAACAAACATATAGAGTGCCAATTACGGTGGGGTAGAGTGAGAGGTAAGAGAGCAGGGAGGGGTAGTTTGGATCAGATGTCTGGTGTTTGTCACATTTCTTCCCCTTTCAGAGAGCCACTGAATGGATTCTTCCTTCTTGATTGCTTCTTTTGCTGATGCAAGGACAGATGGTGATTGGGGGAAGCTTCCCATCATGGAACATGCGTGGCTCACTCCAGTTCTTGCTGATGCAACAGGGAATTTCTCTTTCGGAGATAGTGGCTGGAAGAGGTGTTTTGTCTCTTTGGAGTTCCCAGGAGTTCTCAGAATCTGTAGAGCCCTTGGTGCCCAAGGGATAGAGGAGTAAGGATTAAAAATGGCTGCCAGTCTTTGGAAAGTGTGCGTGGGAGGGGTCATTTAGACTACACTGACTTCAAATTCGCAGTTCTCTGGGATTTGTAACTAGTGTAGGGTCAGAAACATCCTTTTCTTTGACATTGTGTTTCTTCAGGATGGTCCCAGAAGATTCCCAAGGGAGATGTGATGCAGTGGCTGTGTCAAGGAAGAAAACAGTTTGGTTCTTCTTGCAAAGAAGTGATGGTGATAGTGGGGTGGATACCTTTACCTTCAATAACAAATGTTTGTCTTCTTATTTCTTCTTTTTCTTAATTCTTTCTGATTCTCCAAGGTGCCTGTACATAGAAGAAAGGTATCACTAGTGGGCACAGGCTCCATGAATAAGACCATCGCTGGCTCTAAAGATATAAATGAGCCCAGGACCTAAATTTAGTGTTGGCTTTTCCCAACAAGTTCCTTTTGTTTGGTTCTGGGGTCGATGTGTGAAGGTGTTTTGTTGTGTGACCAATAGAAGCATTACAACCACAGAACACATAGAATGAGAGTGAGAAGAATAGAAGGATTAAACTGGACAAGTAAAGATAATAAGGGGAGAAAGGAAAATATTTTTCCCTCTTACCCTAAGTAACGATGTAACCAAATCTTCGGAAGCATTAGTTCTTTACAACTACTATGGAAATTATTCATGAAAGGTAATGGTGTCCTAACTTATACCTTGATATAAGACCAACCTCTACTTGTGAATAGCTAATCATTGATACTGCACTTCTGTGCTCTGATCAGTCCCCAAATGTCTTTCTAATATCATAAAAGTTCAGAGAAGAAATGGGTAGGGAGCCTATCATTATTGCTAGGCACTCACTCTGAGCCCAGAGAGTGTGAATTTGTTCTTGTCAAGGTTACTGATGACCTTCATATTACCAAACCTGATGGATACTCTTTTCTGTCCTATTTTATTTGGCCTCTCACCAGTATTCATCACAGTGACACATCTTTCCTTTTTACAGGTCTCTCCTTTCTTGGTCCTGAGACTCTGCTCTCTCCTGGACAGCCTCTAGCCTTTCAGGCACCTGACTGTAGTTTTTCTGTTTGTTTTGCTTTCTCTACTTAAACTCATAAAATTGATATTTCTCAGGATAAGGAACTGGGCCTTCTTTTTCCTCTTCCTCTTTTCTCACATTTTTAGCTAGGTGATCTCACTCTTTCCTATGGCTTTAGAGATTGATCATTAACACCGAGGACTCTGAAATTTATATCTCATGCTACAATCTCACTCTTCTGACCTACATACTTATATCTGACCACCAACTTGACATTTCTACTGGTGTCTTATAGGTAGCTATAACTCATGCAAAATTGAACTCTTGATTTCCCTTTCTTTCCAAACAAATTCTGTTGGCATGTTTTGCATCTTGACTTCTCTCTCCTCCCCACAATCATTCGCAAGTTTGGTCAATTTTATCTCTACTTCTCTCCATCTCCTCTTCCCTGGATTTCTCAGTGGTTTCTAACTGGCCTCCTTATATACACTCCTGCCTCTCCATAAGCCATTCTCTATACAGCAGCTTCGGTGGTTATTAAAACCCAGAAAACAATTCATGTCGCTCTGCTGCTAAAAGTCTTCCAGGGGCTTTCTTTGAACTTTGAATAAAATATAAGCTCCTTGGATCTTTCAAGGTGGCTCATGGGTGCAGCTTATCTTTTGTCCTTCCCAGCTTGCTCTTTCCATCCTTGTCATTCACATTCTATTAGTTTCTAGAACCACCCAGATTTTGGGACCTGGGGTAGGGAGAGGTTTTTGCACATTCCGGAAATGCACCCCAACATGCTCTTTCCATGGCTGGGTACTTCTTTTCGGGTTGCAACTTACCAGTCACCTCCTCAGGGAAAGCCTTCCTTGATCTAAAATAGATCTCTATTAATCATTCTTTACCAAAGAATCCTGTTTGTTTCTTTCATGACTCCAGTTACAGTTTATAATTATTTTAGTTTCTTTGTTTAGTTGTCTTCTTGAGAAGCCTGTAAACATGTGTGTTTCATTCACATTTTTTATTCTCCATGATCAATACAGTGCCCTGAATAGGTATTCAATAGACACCTATTGAATGAAAAAGTGTCTGGCCTGCACAGAGCCCAATGTGTACATTATTTTAATTGATGTTCTAGAAGATAGATATTGTTCTAATCTTATTCTATGAATAAGAAAAACAAGGTTTTACAGATGCAAAGTAATTTGCCTAAATTCACAGTCTACAGGTGAGAAGCTAAGATTTGAATTTAGATTGCAAAGCTCCAGGACCTGAGCACTCACCTACTTCACTTCATTGTAGAAGAATGTGTAAGAGGGAGAGAGGAAGTTATTATGTCTCTAACATGAGTTCAGTCTCACTTTGTGATTTATAAGATCCTGATATGAGGATCTTGGCTCCTTTCTCCAGTCTGTTAAATTATTTGTTTTAGAGGGTTTTTTTTCAAAGATAAAACTGGGAGTTAAGCAATCTGGGGTTTAAGTTCATTTTAAAGCCAGAAACCATTTAAACCCTCTCCTTTGCTAGCTCACTGTAGCTTCCCAGAGCTGACTGCATATTTCAAGTCCTCGTATTTGTGATTTGATTTGCTTCATCTCGCCATATGCACAATGAAAAAAACAGGTCACCCAAATTGGCAATTTCTGATAGTTGCTTGTGACTCAGTTTCCCATAGCCCTGGAGTGAGGTGTTTAAAACATATTCATCACCAAGATGTTAGCACGGCTCCAATACTAGCCCAAATAACAACATTGGGCATAATAGAAGACAGCACCCCTCAATCTCTATCAAAATCCTAATGACCTTTTTTTACGAAAATATAAAAATCATTCTAAAATTCCTATGGACTCTAAAGGGGTGCCAAACAACCAAAATAATTTTGAAAAAGAAGAAAGAAATTGGAGGTCTCACATTTCCTGATTTAAACACTTACTACATAGGTCTGGTAATCACAGTATGGTATTGGCATAAAGAGAGACTACAGACCAATGTAATAGACTAGAGAGCCTTGAGATAAATGCTTGCATATGTGGTCAAATGATTTTTGACAAGAATGCCAAGGCCATTCAATGGTAAAGGGCAGTCTTTTCAAAAAATGGTCTGAAAAAACTAGATATCTACATGCAAAAAAAAAAAAAAAGTTGGACCATTACCTTACCCATACATACAAATTAACTTAAAGTAGATCTAAAATCTAAATGTAAGCATTAAAATTATAAACCTCTTAGAAGAAAATGTAAGGGTAAAACTTCAAGACATTAGATTTCCAATGATTTCTTGGCCATGACACCAAAAGCACAAGCAACAAAAGGAAAAATAGACAAACTGGCCTTCATCAAAATTAAAAACTTGAGTATCAAAGGACACTGTTAACAGAATAAAAATGCAACCCATGAAATGAGAAAAATATTTGTAAATCATGTAGCTGATAAGGGATTGGTACGTAGAATATGTAAATAACTCAACAACAGCAAAAAACAAATAACACAATTAAAAAGTGGGCAAAGGACTTGAATAAACATTTCTCCAAAGATGATATAAAAATGGCCAATAAGCACATGAAAAGATGTTCAGTGTCACTAGACATTAGGAAAATGAAAATCAAAACTACAACGAGATACAATTTTAGGTTTGGATGGCTATTAACAAAAGAAGGAAGGAAGGAAGGAAGGAAGGAAGGAAGGAAGGAAGGAAGGAAGGAAGGAAGGAAGGAAAGAATATATCAGATATCCTCAATATCAGGGAGGTCTTCACTAGTTAATCACTAAGCTAAATGCTAATCCTACTTCACCCTGGAACTCCCTATCCCAGTGTCCTCTTTATTGCTCTCATTAGCATATATTACCATCTGCATGCTAGATATTTTCCTGTGTTCCCCATAAGAATGGAAGCCCATGAAAGCAAAGATTCTATTTCCTCCACTGCTATACCCCCAATGTCTAGAGCAGTGCCAGGCACTTAGTTGATATTTAATAAGTATTTGTTGATTAATTGAAAGGAGCCTTGATTTCTTCCTCTGCTTTAGACCCCAATCTTCAGAAAGTTCTGAAGTTATGCTGTTTTTGTCTCTGTGGAGAGGTCTGGGGAGGGCCATAGTTTTATCCTATTTTCAAAATAAGGTTCAGGTGGGCTTGACAAGTAAAACCCACAGATGTGGGCCTTGACAAGTGGAGAGCTGGAGAACTGGAAACAAGTGATGGATCCTGTTAAAAGAACATAGGAGGGACACACAGTGTGGACTGGAATGACTGTGGGGTAGAATTTCAGAATGAGTCATTACAACAGAGATTAACAGCCACATGGGGCACAGAGGGGCTGGAGGGAGAGGGAGTGGGGAGTGAAAGAGAGAGAGAGAATAAATTCAGTCATCCTGAAGTGAGATAGGGTTTCCACACCTGCCTACGTTGAAAAGCTAAAATTAGAGATATTTAAAGAGAAAAATTGCGAGGAACTTTTTAATTCTACTGACATGGGCTATAAGGATATTTACAGAAAAAGGCATGTTTCTAACTCTTGGTAAAGTTAGAAATAAAACATTTTATTTTGGATATCCCAACATCCACTTTTTAAATTTCCCCAAAGGACATTTCTTCCTGCTATCAAACCTCTTCTTTAGAAAGAGTCTAATACATTTATTTACATAAATTTATAAGGCATAATATGGTAATTTCATATGTTAGCAGGCGCTCATGTCTGAAGCCAAAGATGCTTAAATACAGCAACCATTAAAAAAATTTGTATAATCCACTGTACCCAGTACAGGGCTAAACACAATGGCGTTCAATAAATATTTATTGGAAGCTATTCAAAAAGCATTACTTATATTATCAAACTCTGAAAACAATCTAAATATCCAACAATAGGAGACCATAACCATTGGCATGAAGAAGTATTATATAGCAATAAAAAGATTTCAAAAACATTTTTAACGGCCTGGGGAAATGCTCATAATGAAATGTCAAGGAAAATAAACAGGATTCAAATTGCTACTATACTGTCTCGATTATAAAAATCATATGCACATGCAGAAGACTGAGAAAATCTGTGGGTACCTCCGGAATCTGTGGGATTTGGTATTTTAGTTTCTTCTCTTTTTCTTTTCTGTATTTATGAATTATTTATAATTGGTATGCCATAAATGTTACAAAACTAAGCACTGTGAAGACTTGATTTGTGGAAATATTTTTCAGGGGTCCCAGAAGTCGGAAGTCACAGCGTGTTGGCATGGCCAGGCTTGGTCCAGCACAGGGCTAGGAAATGTCAGCCTCTTCAGTAATGGAGGCTTGCTGGCAGGCCAGCAGAAGATGGGTTTTTAAACAGTGGTACAGCAGAGGAGAGCCTGACCTTTAAAGAAAGAGTACGTGGCAATGGTGGTGCATTGGTCCTTGGAAGGTGGCAGCCTTCCTCTAGGAGGGTTTCTCTGTGCCAGGCTAACAGGCTGTTTCAACCTCTAGAACACTTGGAGCTCCTGATTCTCCCTCACCTTTTGTTCCTTAAGCAAGCCTTGCTCAGGTGCTGAAACGTACTTATTTTTGCCTTCCTCCCCCACCCTCTTCTGGTGTACGATGGAAAGAAACCCTTTGTGTTGGTACCTCACTGATATTCTACATGAATCTTTAAGAACTGAGGTTATATGCCCTTGTAAGAAAACCATATTTAGCATCGCGCCTGTACCATAACACCTACATAAAAGGCTTGGTGATCCGAGACCGCAGACTTCAGCATTTATAAACAAGGAAACATTTTCCTGTGGTTATTTCTGGAAATTCCTTCTAAACATCTGTGTTTTCTTCTAACTTAAGTTGCCTCCCACCTCTTTCCCCTGGGAGCTGTTGCCTCTCTGTGGGAGAGCCAACTTCACAGTCAGTGTAAACAAACAAACAAACACAACCATAACGGCAAACCCCATCCATCTCCAAATTTCTAATTTCCTGCACTTAAAAAAATAAAAAATAATAATAATTAAGCCCTAGCCTTTCCTTGTGTTTCAAGGATCTAAACGGAGAGATCCGACAGCTTTGAAAACCCAACCGAATCCACGATTTTGTTTTTATTATTTACTAGTCGTTAGAAGGTCCCGCCTCCTGATTAGAGAGGACTGAAAGGCAGGAGCAACCGCGGAGGCGTGGGGGAGAAGTGTGAAAAGCAAAAAGAGAAGAAAGAAACCCCAGCTCCGCCGGGGAGACTGCGCGCGAAGCAGCCCGCTCCCTCGGGCAGCGAGCTCCAGGCCGCGTTTTGCAGGCGCCGCCTCTGCGCGGCGCGCCCCTCGCACCTCCTGGCTGGCTGTGCGGCACTATTTGCGGCCGGCGCGGTGGAAGGACACAGTGAGGTGCTCGCCCCCCGCGCCCGTCCGCGGCTCCGTCAGAGCGAGCCCGGGCCAGCGCAAGGATCTCCGCGCCGCGCGTGTGCTGAGGCCGCGGCTGTCACTCCCGCCCGCTCCGCGCGTGAACGCAGCTCGGCGGCCGCGGTGGGGAGCGGTTCCGCGGGAGTCGTCGCGCCCAGCCGGCCGCCTGCCTGTCCGCCCCTCGGTCCGCGGACCCGCCGCCGTCCGCGCAGAGCTGACCGCGGCCAGCGGACTGCGATGTTGCAGACCAAGGACCTCGTCTGGACTGTGTTCGTCCTGGGAACCGCAGGTACGTTCACAAACGGCTCGCTTCAGTCGGACGTGCTGACTGTCTCCATCCTCTCGCTGCTTCTCCCCGCGAGGGACCCTGCTGTGGGGTGGAGGTCCGTGGAGTGCTGAGGGGGTCGTGCTCGTGAAGCGGGGGAGGAGCGCGCGCCCGGCAGCCCCCCGCGCGCTCGCCCTTCGCACTCCGCGTGCCGGCGGCGCGGGGCGCGGGGTCTGCCCCGGGGACGCGGCCGCCACGGGGCTGGCTGGCAGCGCCGCTGCCCCGGGGCGGGCGGCGGGCGGCGGGCGGGGGATGCCGCGGCCGCGGTGCCGCGCACGGGCTCGGATGCTGTCAGCTCGGGCCCCCGCGACAGTGGACAATGAGGCGGGGGCAGCCGCCCCGATGGTCACCTCGCCTGGTTTCGTGAAGTGGGGCTCGTTGCCGTGGCGCCTGCACCGCCACCACCCCCCCGCCCCGGGCCGAATAACGGTTCGTAAAATGGGGCGCCGCGGGCCGTTGTCCCACGGGCGTCAGCGTGGCGCTCGCCTCCTGTGCGCCAGGTCGCGGGTTCGCCGCGGAGCCTGCGCTCGGCCCCGGGCGCCGAGGGCCGGGAGGGTCGGGCACCGCGTTTTGACAGGAGGAAGCGCGGGGGGGCGGAGGGCGAGGAGGGCGTGATCCGGCGGCCCGGTGCGCGCGCGTGCGTGTGTGTGCCTGTGTGTGTGTGTACGTGTGCCTGTGTGTGTGTGTGTGTGTGCGCCTGCACACGCGCGCGCGATCGGGATGGCAGGTGGCCACCCCAAACGCCTCACTCCGTCTCCTCCCTTTGGGCGAGGCTCCTGATCTTTGCAAAGTGCACACAATAGGGGCCTGGGGAGAGGACGGGGTTGGTGCAGCCGCGGGGGGGCGGGGGCTGAGCCATCGCCCCGAGAGCGTCGGTGGTCCGAGAGGGGGTTATTGCATTTTAGGCGTCTCCGTTCGGGCCTCCCTGATTGTGTGTGTCTGTGTGTGTGTGCGTGTGCGCGCGCGCCCGCTCGCACCCTCCCCTCGCCGGCGCCCCAATCCTACCGCAGGGTTTGCTCTCAGGCGCTGATGGGGAAGGGGAAGAAAGGAGCTGGGGCTGCGGAGCGCCGGGCGGGGTGGCGGGGCGCGCTGCGCGGGGGGCGTGTGCCGGGCAGCCGAGGAGAGCCGGGCGGAGGAGGTGGTGGGCCGCCACCGCCACTGCCAGGGGCCGCCGGAGCTGCCCGGCGGGGCTGGGGGGCGCGCGCAGGGCGGGCCCGGGAGGGCCCCGCGCGCCCCCGCCCTGGGCGGCCCGCGCGCCGCGCCCCCCGCAGCCTGCGGCCGGCTCCGGTCCCTCCCCCGCGACCAATCAGAGCGAGGCTGGCTGGGCGGGAAGCCGCGGGAGGCTGTCGGGGCGGCGCGGGCGGTGGCCGCCAGCAGCCTGCACCCTCTCCGGGCGCTGCCGCCTAACGGTCTCGCTCGCCCCCCGCCGGCGGAGCCCCGCCCCCCGGCCTGCCCCGCACTTCCCGGGGAAATAAGATGGAGTCTGGGCGGTGCTCTCCCGCACGCGCCCTGTCCACGCAGACTGGGAGCATCCCTCGCGCCCGCGCCACACCCGCCTTCGCGCCGCGTCGCCCCGGCCGGGTCGCTTGGCCCCGGAGGGCGCGGGGACCGGGGCACCCCCGCGCGGCGCCGACCGGCGGGCCTGGGGCGAGCCTGGGGCGGGGCGGCGCGGGGCGCGGCCCTGCCGTGGCGGAGGGGCCCCGGGAGGAGGCCGACCCCAGTCCGCGGGGCGCAGGGTCCCCTCCGCCGGCGGCATGCCCCGCTCCATCGTGTCCGTCAGCCTCCGCGGAGAGACCCTCCTCCCCCGGGGGCAGGGGCTGTTTCTGGGACCGCCTCTCTGGGAGGGGGCACGACAGCAGAGCCCTCATCTTTAGCAGGCCCCTGGGCTCTCGCCTGAGTGCCTGCTCCTTCAGGGTAATGGGTGTGACCCTCAGTATTTGCGTCCCAGGGGAGTCGCAGGGGTACACACCTGGGCATCCCAGCTTGGGATGTTGGCTGTTGCTGATGTTTCCTGCGAGGAAAGCATCCTCATTCTGGACCCGCAGACCATGAGGATGGGAAGAAGGCAGGCGGTGAAACACATGCAGGGAGGGCTGCTTAACAAAGGAAGCTGAGCGGATTTCTAAAGAGAAATACTGTTTATACCATAATTTCAAAGAAATGGAAGAATTTTAGTCAAAAGGTCAAGACGAAAATATAAACGGTAACACGCATACACACACATAAACATCTTTGGCCTCCTCGAGTATACCGTCTCCAGAGACCATGGTAGTTCAGCCTCTCTCCACTCGGGTGCGTTTGAAAATTTAAGTGTAAGTTGTTAATAAAGTGTGTTAACCTTAACATACCAAACGAATCAGGTCTGCTGCTCCTCGCGTTTTGGTGTTTTCTGCCCTTTAGGAATAAAGTAAAAGCTTGTGGAATTACATAACAAATTTGAGTATTTTGTAACAGCATTTTTAGATGTTTTGTGGAAAATTATTTGAATGTTTTGGAATAGATGTTAAGCCATACGTTTGACAAATTTACAATCCTCTGGCAATTGAACTTCCAAGAGTCAGAGAATGAATAGGACTGGTTTTCTAACAAGCTGGAGCCTAAATAACAAAGAGCACCTGTGCTACTTTGCGAAAAATAGCCAGCCCATAGATGTATATAGAGTGTATATAATATGCCTCACTAAATGAATAAAGATGTGTTTCAGCAACATTTGCTGTCAGTACAATTAAGGTGAGCTATATTTTTTCACTGATTTTTATTCTTAGGTCAGAAATGGGTCTTTCTGAACAAAATTTAACTGAACACAATAAAGTCCTATTTAAGAATGTGGAAAGTCTTTCACAACAATATCCCAAAACCAAAAAGTTAATTTTCTTTCAACAAATAGCATATATTAAAATATTAAAAAGAACTTAGAATTTATTGAAAATTCAGTAGAGTTCGACAAAATATAATTTAGACATTTTGGAGGCATGGCCTGTCATTTATGTAATACTTTTTGAGTTACTCTTCCCACCACAGAGGTTCTTAAGAACTACCAATTGAGCTGTTTTTATCAGTCTAAAACTTACATTGTTTTTTTCAAGCCAGTTTTTTCGTAAGCTCTCCTCTCCTCCCAGTAGATTGAAGCTGTTGACTTCTTTCCAAATACCTTTACCTAGGATATATGTTTCTTAAAAAACAGGACTAGAATAGCAGAAAATAGCAGAGCATTTTCTTGTTCAATAAAGGAGATTCATCCAATGCTCTATGCTAAATGATTAAACCAAGGATTTGTTGATTTAACTGGTGACTACTTAAGTTTGGTAGTTCAAGAATTAAGGCAGCAATTGTTTGCAAAAACAATTTATGATGTGGATGTACTCTTCACAAGGGCTGTCTTTGGGTGCTTACTCTATCTAGGCAGAACTAAGAGGGAGAAATTAGTCACCTGGACCCCTCCCTCCCCTTCAATTTTAAGAGTTTTACAAAGTGCTTCTCTTTGGAATACATTTACCATTAATGAACTTCCTCAGATAGGTAATATGTAATTTAATTTAAGTAACCTATACCTATATTTTTCTGTCACAGGAAACAACTTAATTGCCTTTCAAAATAAATAGCACCATTTTGTCATGCGAAAACTAGTCTTTAGACATGTTTTCATTCACTACAGAACTCAGTTTCTTAAATTAGAGACAGCACCTTGTAAACTTTACTTGAAATATGGACTTTGTAATATCTGATACAACCATTTAATTTTTTTAAGGTGACAAATCCTCTATTTAATAATATTAGTTTGATGAATTCTCCATATTTATGTCTTCAATATTAAAAGAACTGTGGCTACTTTCCAGACTGAAAGTGACTAAAATGCTATTGGCAGACCTCCAAAGATACTTAATAGACAGTACTTCCTGTCTTAGTGTAAAATAAGTGATTGACTACCTGTTGCTAAAGGACAGTTTGAACTTCCCCTGCTGATCTTGAGTTTGTGGTGATGGAGAGCAGAACCAATTGCCAGAAAGGAAGAGAAGAGAAGGGACTGCACCTGCCACCATCAGTCTTCTGGGAGCAGCTAGCCTGGGAGGAAACAAAGACATTTAAGAAAAGACTCTTCTGTATTATTTAAGTATTGAATTTTTTGAGGACACAAATATTTTATGGTTTCAAAATAAATAATGTAAATTCCATAACTGATAATTTTTTAGTTTAGTGATCTAACAAATATATGGGTTAAGAAATGTCTGGAACTTAAAAAGAAATGTCAGCAAATTACAAATAGCATTTTACTAATTTTAAAAATGGGTTACAAATTAGACAAAATTGTAAACATGAATTAACTGGCTTTATAATAATAATGGCTATTTGAGCTTTGAATAAAAAGAATAAGATTAAGATTCATTTAGTTTAAAAGGTGAGATATGAATAAAATTCAGAAGAAAGTTTTATACATCTCTTAAAATACTCAGCAAGTGTCTGAGGAATATTGTAAGAGATGACCTCTTAGGAACAGAGAAACTGCTCATGGACCTCTCTGGCTCCTAATGGTTAGATCTCTACGGGGTGCAGAATTGTTAATATGAGAAAACAATGTAGTGAAACTTATTGATAATACAGGTAGCTGTACTTGCTACGGTAAGGCAATAAAATCCAGAAGTTACTCTGAAGGTGACAGACAAATCACCTCTAGCACTTTTTGTTATAAATTCACGGTGCCAAGGGATGTAAATTATTTGGTGTTGCCAGTGGTGCCATTATGGCCTTTCATTTCTCAGTGTTGAAATACTGTCTCTCAGTTGAAGATGCTCATTAGCAGACTGCCTTTTGGTGTCTGGGTGCCAAATGGCAGCCTTTCAGACAGTTTCAATACATTTTGCTTAAGACACTCTTAGGCCACGTGTACATGCAGCCACTGAGTTAGTAGTTTTCAGTTAGGGTGACACACTTTTCCTGTAGTACTTAGCTTCCGAACAATCAGAGACTCAAAGAGGACTACACTAACAGGATAAGCCATTCAGTTTATCGTGTGTGTGTGTGTGTGTGTGTGTGTGTGTGTGTGTGTGTGTTTTGGGGGGGGTGAAGGTTTTAATAAACCTATATTGCATACTTTTCTTCCTAGATGTGTGTAAATATGCTTTTCTCTCAATTCAAAGATTTGACTTGAATTCTATATAACCTTTATCTATATATTCTCACTAGGACATTTTGATTTGTAGCTGCAAACACTGGCAATATCTGACCCTATTTTCTGTTCTATATTATTGCTGAGATAACATGTAAAAAGGCTTTTGGTATCGGATTATCTCATCATTTAGGAATATTCCTAATCATGTCACACGGTCTGAGATTGTGTTACATTAGGTATTCTCTTAAATAGCTGATCAAATATATTTATTTAATGCCAGCATTTTATCATCAGCTCTATGGGGAATTATAAAGGACTGAGATGACATTGTTTCTGCTGTGGAGTAACACCAGACATAGTACAGAACAGGAATTAAGAATGGCCAGTGACCCTAAGTTGAAACTCCAGCCATATGTATCCCTTCTTAGCTGTCTGATCTTGGGCAAGTCATTTAGCTTCTCTAAGGTTCCGTTTCTTCTTCTGTGAAATAGGAAAATTGAGTAATAACTGTTTGTTTGAGTTGTTGTGAATATTTTAGAGATCACAGGACTTCAATGTGTGCAAGCTGTGTTTATTAATAAGAAAGAGGGAAGTAAATGGCTCTAGAAAAAATAATTATTCAGATAGTGTTTTCTTTCTAGGACTTAAAAAAGATTATGAGAACATGATCTTGATCAGAACTAGATCACTGTTAAATATGCCTGCTCTGTAATGTTGGGTCTGAATACTTTAGAGAGAAAAGTGGTCTTATTATAAGGTTGAAAGCCACAGAAGTGGATCTAGGTTTCATGGGGCCTGAGGGTATACAATTTTTGAAGACCCTCTTTAAGGAAAATACAGAACTCATTAGCTTTTGCAAAATTTAGAAAACGTATGACCATGAGAACACATTGCCAGGTCCCTATCCCCCAAGTGACTTGAAAGGAGACCATCAATGGAGGCCCCTACAAACTTCTGACCCTGTGTTAGCAGCTGTGTTTTGGTCTGGTTGGGTCCACTTGCTTGAGAATAGAAGCTAATTGTTCCAATTTGTTGAACATGTACCTTATAAAGCTTGTTTGTGTAGTGCATTGAAGATTAGAATCATGTATCACAATCAAAGTTGTTGTTGAAAAGAAGAAGCTATTTAACCTTTATTTTATAGAAAATCTCCAGAGGGACTTGAGGTGATTTAGCATTTCTTACTGCTGATATTTTTGTAAATCACTAACGAGTAAAAAAAAGTAATTGCTATTATTATTAAAATATGTCAGACATGCTATTTGTGGGACAGGACATAGTTTTACCAACTAAAGGCATATGATAATGGAGAAAAGATGAAGATTTTGTTTTAGCTACCCAAGAGGAGATAAACTGGATATTTAATCTCAGTAATTATAATCATCCCTATTTAATTCAGAGTTTTTGATGTGCATTGTATCATTCAATCTTTGTATAATTTATTCAGTAAATATTTATTGAGTAGTAGGTGCTCGTAGTACAGCGGTAAACTGAACATATTGTCCATGTTTTCATCCAGCTTTTCATCTAATAGTCAGGAGGAATATAGACATAAACAAGTAACACATTTATTTATAATGACAAATTCTGAGTAAAACTGAGGAAAGGAATAGGGTGCTCTGGGGGATTATCAGGGGAAATCTACCTGTGCCTGAGTGGTTGGGGTGGTGAGGAAGTAACATCTGAAGAACTCTGAAATGGGAAGGACTGATGGTATTCTCATTTTAAGGCATGGTTGATTGACTAATTAATTCAACAAACATTGAATCATAACAAACATTCTTGAATTCCTTAATTCAGCAAAATGCTGAAATCTTGACAAGGTCAAATAAGTTCGGGAATGTGCTGGGCTTCAGGTTATAAAGTCAAGTGAGATATGCCTCTGCCTCTAGAGTTTACCACATAGTGTGGGAGGGAGACATACTATACACATGAATAGTGACAAGAATTACATACCATTGGAGCACAAGGGAGGAAGCAGTTAACTCTCCTTGGGACTCTTTTGAGCTGGGCATGGGTCATGTTCCTGCTCTATCAATAGATAGACCAGGAAGAAGGGATGATTCAGGCAAAGCCATTTAGCTTAAGTTCTGAGACATGAATACATTCAGTCCTGGTCGGGGGGAACAGTGTGGGGTTCTTGGAGAGAAGCAGCCAGAAATTAGGCTAGATTGTTAAGTCTTGAAATAGAAACTGAGGTGAGAAAGGCTGTTATTTATGTAGGTGAAATTGGGACTATAACTTAGGTTGGTTGCATTTTATCCTTTACTAAAGTTAGGATATTTGAATACATATAACATCAGAATACATGCTAATCAAATGTGAGTTTGCTTGGCTTCTGGACTGACTGAGTCTGACCAAAGAGTGAGGGTGAATGATAGAGCCGAGGGCAATATCAACAGCTTTGGAGTCTGATAGGTCTGTGTCGAGTCCAATAACTGTAACTGATATTCTGCTAGTCGTTCCACTCTGAGCCTGCATTCCTGTCTGTAATATGGGGATAATGGCACCTCCCTTTTGGATTTCAGTGAGCTTAAATAAAATCACATGTGTAAAACAGGTAAAACTCAGTAAGTACTCAATAGGCACTTTTAAAAAATTCACCTTGATCGAGATTAATTTTTGAAATGTTTGCTAATCAGGTGTGCTGTGAATATGATGTCAGAGTTCTGTGCTGGAGGCGAAGGGTAGAGGGAAATAAATTTAAGACTACTGGTTCTGTGGAGGTGTTCAGATGGTGAGGAGGATACTTGCTTAGTTCAGGCAGTGAGGAAACCATAAAAGGTACTGTAAGTATCTAAAAGAAGGAAGCAGATGTTAATTGTGAAAAATGTTTAGAAAGGCAGAGGTCATCTTGGTTGGTTTTAATGTCTGGAAAAAAGGTGTGGAAGATCTAGTGCTTGATCTGGACCTCCACTCATGTAAGAGTAAATGAGAAAGAGGACCTATTTCTCTGTAGGAGGATATGGGTCTAGCTAGATAATTGGTATTGAAGAGCAGTGAAAGCAGACTGGATATTGGCGCAGGTCTTATTAAAACCTTAAATGCTAGACGAAGGAGAGGGATGCTGCTATAGATGTCAGAGAAATCACTTTTAAAAATATTGAAGAGTATAGTCAGTGATAGCAATTGAACATCTGCCGTGCTAGGCTTTTGTGTTGGATGCCAGCTATGAATTAACAGAGAGATAAGTAGGAGCAAATTGGTAGAGATCACTGCAGTAGCTAAAGGGAGTTTTGGTTTTATGTAGCAGCTACTATAGTGGCCAGACATAATAGATTAAAGGATATTTGTTACATTATCTAAGATGGACTAGATAGAGATCCTAGAGGCTCAGATATAGGGAACCAGTTTAAACTGGTTTGGAGCCAGTGAAGTCCAACGAAAGTTTCTTATTTTATGGGATGGGAAGACTAGGATGTGGGAAAAGGGTACTGTTAAGCTTAGATTAAAAAGATTTGGGTTCAAGATTTGGCTCTGCTACCAACTAGAAAAGTGAATTTGTGGAAGGTATTTAACCTCTTTGAACTGTAATTTCCTCATTTGAATACGAGAATTAAAATAATATATGTGAAATGGATTACAAATCAAAATATTTCACAACTGTATCTTTTATTAATACACACATAGCTGAAAACACTTACAAAGTCAAATTTTATGTACCAGAGGGGCTTGTTAAAGAAATTTAACTGTGATATATTTTATAAAGCATATAATCTTGGAAAGACACACACATAATGACTTTGGATAAGGATAAAAAGGTCACACACAGCTGAGATGTTAGAGATGATGAATCAATTAGCAGGGGTAGATGATAGAGCCAAAATGGACTGAGAAAGAGAAAAAAAATTAAGTTACCAACCCCAGGTAATGAAATTATCATGGTACTGTCAGTATGATGGGGAAATTGGGAAAAGGGGTTACCTTGGATGAAGGATGGATAACTAATTTTATACTCATTAGGTTTTAGAAAAAAAATAGTATTTTTCAACAGTGGGTGGTGAAATGTATTACTTTGGCTTGGCCAGCATTGACAAAGAAGGAACTAAGGAAGGGGGTAAAGGAGGAAAGAAGGAATGGAATGGATTAGAAAAGAGTATATGTTATATAGTAACAATAAGTATTGTTTTGTGAAACTTTTGTTAGGAAATCAGGTTTTGATGAAAAACACGCATCCTATTATGTCTCAGGTCAAAATAGCTTGAAAGCTAATGCCATAGATGGGGGAATGTAGGACTAGAGAGGGTAAAACAATCCACAGTGCAGAGAAGGTACAGGATAGAGATTTAGTGAGTTTTGGGGGAAAGGGAGAAGCAATGATAGCAAAAATACTGAGCATCTACACGATCTGTTAG
The DNA here is from genome assembly GCA_030015415.1 of Cynopterus sphinx. Classification (NCBI taxonomy): domain Eukaryota; kingdom Metazoa; phylum Chordata; class Mammalia; order Chiroptera; family Pteropodidae; genus Cynopterus; species Cynopterus sphinx. The sequence continues at coordinate 75,567,247 of CM057383.1, read as the reverse complement.
CCACAAAACACACAAACTCTGGTAACCACTAGTCTGTAGTCCATGTCCATGAGTCAGAGACAAGTGCACTTATCTTCATACAAAATGAGTTAGGATATGCTAAAGTATATAGAAAAGGTAAATATAACGTTATAGCAATTTACAGGAGGTAGGAAAATGTTATTTTGGTGACAGATCAAAAGTATTTGAATTGGGCTTTACAGAAAAGGAGGTTAGCTTAGGAATGTAACAATGAATCAACATCATAGACATCTATTAATATAACACACTACAATGACCAAATAATGGATTTAAAAGCAAGCATTTCAAATGATGTTGAAAAGGCAATTGTTTAAATTCAATATTAATTTAAAAAATGAATAGCAACCTAAAAGTCCAAGATGCCTTTCTTCATCAAATAATGAGTACCTTTCAAAAAACTATAGCAAGTCTCTGTTTGTTTGTTCTGCTCATTTGTTGCTTTTAGGTTTATGTCTCACATATAAGTGATATCATGTGATTTTCAACTTTTTCTGTCTGGCTTATTTCGCTTAGCATGATTATCTCGAGGTCCATCCATGTTGTCGCAAATGGCAGTATTTCATCTCTTCCTATGGCTGAGTAATATTCCATTGTATATGTGTACCACAGCTTCTTTAGCCAATCATCTAATTAGGACACTTCAATTGATTCCATGTCCTGGCCACCGTGAATAATGCTGCTATGAACATCAGCGTGCAAATATCTTTTCAGATATGGGTTTTCAAGTTTTGGAGGTAAATACCAATAAAGGGATTGCTAATCAAATGGTAGATCTATTCTTAGTCTTTTGAGGAACCTCCATACTGTTTTCCATAGTGGCTGTACCAAGTGGCAGTCCCACCAGCAGTGTATAAAGATTCCTTTTTTCTCTGGATCCTCTCCAACATTTGTTGTTATTTGTCCTGTTGATTATAGCCATTCTAACAGGTGTGAGATGGTGTCTCATTGTGGTTTGCATTTCCCTAATAGCTAGCGATGTTGAGCATCTTTTCAAATATTTGTTGGCCATTTGTTCTTTCACTTTTTAAGACTGGATGAAGATGCATTTTTTTTTTATACTGTCTGACTTTTCTATAATGAGCATATGTTGCTTTTATTCAGATTGTAAAACAAATAGTGCAATAAAAAAGGGTTGCAATACTTAAGGTAGTTAGGAAGATAAGAAAGATCAGACTCAATTAGAAACTTTGGATTTATTTAAGGGGAGAGTGGTAATCTTAGAGTCATTTCAGTTAGATAATGAAATTCAAGTTATTTGAGTCAAAGTCTGAGGAAGAGCTGATATCCAGGATACGTGACCAAAAGAAGGAAAGAAGAGGTGTTAAGTTAAGGAATGGCTTCAAACTGAGGGCCATCAGAGCATAAATTAACTGTACACTAATGGAAGAGGCAGGAGAGGAGGGAAAGCAATTAACAACCTTGAAAGGGGCAATGATATGGATTCATGTTAGAGGAAATGAACAACAGAAGAATCCTCCTCAGTGATTTCATTTATCATGTGAAATGATAACTTTTAGATACAGTTTTGTCTTGCATCATTGCCCATGATATTCATACCTTGATTTTTATGCTGTTTAAAAATCTTTCTGGCTGTGGATAGCAAAATCTGTTGAAATTTGTTCTGCTTGTCATGTATTGGATGCATCGTTCTTATCTTATTGTCAAGAGTGGAAATGGATGTGATTGCCTGCTTTTCCTATGTTCCATTGTTCATATTTTATGTTTGAGTGTCCATTCTAGCTATGCGAGAGGCTGCCAATCACCAGTTAAGCTGCAGTTACTCTATGAGACTTGGATTCAGGGTATAATATGGCAGCTGTAACAATCTCATGTCATGGGCATCAGAAGATGTAAATTTAATACTCTTCAATTTGAGTTTTAATTACAGATTTTTACTTTCTTAATTTAGTTATTACTTTTTGGTGTTGTAGAGGCAGTGCATACTGTAAGGGGTGCCCCATAGGCTTTTGACATCCAACTTGTGTTCTGAATGGTCTTTCCTGCTTTCTATGACCTTGAACCAGTCATTTAATCTCTCCAGCACTCAGTTTATATATCATCTTTGAAACAGGAATAATAATACATACCTAATATTGAGTTATTGTGAGGACTAAATGAGGCAATTTATACAACTATCTGACACACAGTAAGAGTAATATTTTTCAGTTTCCCTTTTAAAGTTCGCAGTGAAGAGATGTCAATTAGTGTTGGGTTTAGGTATTGATTGTAATTAGAATAACATTTTTTTTACATTTATTTTTCATTTTCTAGGAGTTCAGGATCACCATGAGTTGCAACTGAGTTAAAAATGCCGTGACTGATTGCTTAGCTGTTTTACCTCCTGTGCAAGCAAAGATTTTGAGAAAAGTAGAATTAAAAAAAAATAGATTGGTTTATATAGAGTCTACTCTCTATTTGTATGGGGTTCACATTAAACCTATCAATTCACCACAATGGTGGAGCCATAAAATTTAGTATGTTTAAATAATGGTTGCTGCTAATGATCATATTGGTGACACTTCATTAATCTGGAAGTCACTTATCTGGCAACTTTTATTCTTTGGAACATGAAGAATGAAGAATTAAGGGCAAGAAGCCTCTGGATAGCCAAAACAGATATCCCAAAGTCCGTGCACTGAACTGTATGCACTTGATTCATAGAGAAGCCCTCAAAACCTTATTCAGAAAGAGTCCATATATTCTTAATTTTCTAGCTTCTACTACATTTATAAAGACTCCTAAATTTAGGTTAGAATCAAGGAAACATGACTGCTAGGTATAGGTACACTGATAGTAAGGAGGTATAGTAACTTGAACAGATGGAAAAATTATGAAAAGCAGACTCAAGAACACAAAAAGCATATGAGTCTTAGCCATTTAGTATTTGGTTAAAAAGAAAGCCTTATATACCACAAAATGCCAAGGGAATGACTATAACATGCTGCAATATAAATAATGGGTGTTTATAACTAAACCTTATTTAGAAGAGCCAATTATGGTCCATTCCAGCAGCAGGTGACTATTATATGGATTTAGTTATTGAGCACTTGTCTTTTGTGTTCAGCTCTGTGCGACGTACTGAAGGAGGTATGACTCAAGTAGTCACTGGAAAAACAAAACAAACATCAGTACCATTGGCTTCAGCAATGGAAAGTAGGGACGAAAGAGGTAATATAATTAGTGTTACTCATCTGGAAAATTCTCTCATGAGACTGTCTAATCTCTAAGGATTTAGGACAAAGGAGATTTCATATTGCATTCTCACAGTGTGATTTTGTTGTATATAGCTTCTCGGCTTGGTTTGAAGTCCTTAGCAATTCATTTACCATTAAAAGAAGGTGGGTTAGCCAGTTTGTCTCTTGTCTGCTAAATTATAGTAAGTATGTCTTGAGATTAGTGATCTTAACTGGTCAAGCAATTAGAATTAATTGGTTGTCATGGCTCCCTTTATTCTTGAATTTAATTTTTATTTTTAGCAAAATAAAATGTCTACATTGTTTAAAAGTTAAACAGTTTTATAAGACTTTTAACAAAAAACATTAGTCTCCTGCCCCAAGCCTTTCTACCCTTTTTTACCCCTCCTCACCTATCCCACCTTTCATTTTGACTCCCTTGAAGTAAGTCTCTCATTATTTTTATCTCTATTTATACCTTCTTAACTTTTCAGTATTATTTAATGACTTCCTACCCCCACTCCCTCTTACCTTCTTTACCTTGGCCTCCTAATACTAAATGCTTACATTTATGACTGTGCAAATATTATTCACAGGTGAGCCTTGAGCAATTCTGTGATTTTATCACCTCTCTAATATAATTTTCTGGCTTTCCTAGAGTCTATAATGGCCTCACTTTTCTTTTGCTTTGTTTCCTACACATCTATCACTAATTAATTGTCAAGTTCTCAGACTGAAGTATAAATCAACTCTTGATATGTTCTAAAATGTTCAAACACGGTTATTTTCTTTCCCATGGGGACATATTTTACCTCCTTCTTCTGTCTAGACTGTTGGTTTTCTAGGTTTGTAGCAGGTTATTTACATCAACCTGGTGTACAGTTCTCTAAATTGGAGATCATTTAACCTAAGAATTTTGAAGATGTTATTCCATGTTTTCTAGCTTTCAGTGTTGTAATCATGAAGTCCAGTGTGTTCTGATTCTTGATATTTGGTGTGAAATGTGTTTGTTTTTCCTTTGGAAGATATTAAAACCATCTTTTTTCCCATGTTCTGAAATTTCAAAATGATGCCTTGATGTAGGTCTGCTTTCTATTGTGATTAAGTTCTCAGGGAGCCATTTTAGTTTAGAAATTCATGTCCTTCAGTGCTGGGAAATGTTCCTGTATTAATGATTTGACATTTCCATATCTCTGTTTTCTTATTCCCCCACCCCGGAGCTCTTATTCAGAAGTTGGATTGATCATCTAATTTTTCTCATCTTCTCTCAACTATTTTTTTTGGTCTCTCCCAGTCCCCCACCCTTTCCTTTCTGAGAGTTTTTCTCAGCTTTTTGCCAGTCTTTCTATCAAATTTTCTATTTTGCTAACATACTTTTAATTTTTAAGAACTCTTTTTTGTCCCTTGAATGTCTCTTTGGTAACATCCTGTTCTTGTTTCTTCATACAACATCTTTTAGATCACTGAGTATTTTAGAAGAATTTTGTTGCTTCTTTTCTCATATTTGTCTGCTGAATTCCTCTTTGTTTTAGGGTCTCCCTTGTGTTTCATGTTGCTTCATTTCATTTCTCTAATTTTAATAATTTTTGGTGGTATGAGTAATTAAGGATGAGGCACTGAAAAACGGTGGGGAAGCTCTGTGTGGGTGTGCTTCACTCCAGGCTGATTGTGTAGAGACCTATTCTGTTGGGTGTGGGATGTCCACATCCACTCATTAGTACGTACATTTTCTTTTGGATTGGTCAATTTAAGAGAATCTAACATTTTGCAGCTTACAGGATCTAAGTCTGACTACTGTTTTTCTCTAAGCTGAGTGGGAGAAATGATTTGAGGGTATTTTATTCATTAGTCAAAAGTTCATTTAATCCTCCTATTTTCAGTGGGGCGCTTCTGCCCTCAGCAATGCCTGGCATCCCCAAGAACAAAGTCTCTGTGATTTAACCTCTTCAGTTAATAAAAATACACACTTTTACTGGAATGAAAAATAATGTAGAATAGGAGATGAGATACATGGTCCCTGTTTTGTAACTTATAGAGTGTGTGTTTGTGTGTGTATGATTGTTTCTTGGGTTGAAGTTAGTGATATGAGAGGAATCATTAGCTTTAATTTTGGAGCAGGATTCAGAATTGCTACAAGCCAAAGCCAGTATTTGAAATCTTTTATCTCACAGATTTTAGTATGAAATTTTTGAGATCGAAAGAAGCCTGTAGAGTTCTTAAAGGAAAAGGTAGATGCTCTCGGGGTGCATCAAAGGCAAAGACTTAAGGAGATGAATATTATGGGAACTTCAAGGGAATTGACAATTCAGGAAGTTAGGGCCAGTCTCAGAGTTTCAAAGAACATTTTCTTAACTAAGGAGCCTGCAGAAGATTTCAGGGTGGCCTGGGATTCCACATTTAAAGTTGCGTATAAAGTTGTGGGCTTGGCAGTGATGCTGTGAACCAGGGTAAGAGCAGTTTCGTGAACACATTTGTAAATGGTTGTGTCCCCAGACTTGTTGGGTAACAGGGAACATTCATGCTATTGAGTATTTATCGAATAACTTCTGTGTTCCTTGTAGTCAGTCTAAGAGTTGGAGGTACAAGATGAGTTTATTCAGTAAAAAATTCTAAACTCCTTTCTAAAGTGCTTTGGTTACATTTGTAATAACTTACTTCTGTAGAATGACACCAAAGACAACCTTGAAATTTCAGAAAAAGATAACTAAAAGTTATTTATTCCTTTCTCAGATTTTTCCCTTTTGTGTATCAAACTGAAAGTTATGCATGACATGTTTAAAATTTTAAATTTTCATCAAAGAAAACCATCTGTCATAATGAAACAAGAAAGGGACATTGTGTGATATTCTTTGACAATAAGAGATTGAAAATGAGTTCATTAACTGCCCTACATTACTATTTGAGGTCATTTTGAGCTAAATTGGCATTAGAATCAGAATTTAAATTACTGGTCAGACTTAATTAAGATAGCTGGTTGTGCACGCAGTTTGTCCCCTTTCCTTTCTTCTTATCAAAAAAATATTTTTATCATTTATACATTTTTACAGCCAAGTTAGTTATAGGCATTACTTTTTGGAAGATAAAAATTTCAGACATTAATTCATTTAAGTATTTAAGAGTTCTGTATCTAAATGAGAAACTTGGGTAATCATTTATTATTTGGTTTTCCAGAGATAATTTACAACAGATCCTTTTGAAGTCGCTGGCAAATTAGTACATTACTCTGAGTTATATTTTTTTGGAAACTTTTGAGTTATATTAAGAGAATAGCTATCACAAACCTCAGACAGTTAAATTATTTTATTTCAGTACCATACAATAATGTATAGTGGGAGATATTTTAAGAAGACATAAATTATAAATATGTGTAATTATTTAAAAAATTTATGTTTGCAAAAGTACAAAAGAAGAAAACAATTTAAACCTACAGTGAATTTGGTGGCATTAAATCTAGAGTTGGTTATGTCTCTGCTGTCTGGAGAAGACATGGGTGGAAGTGACTTGCACATTTTGGATACTAGACCTTCACAAGGAAATAAAGGCATTTTGATTTACTAATGTCCCTGAAACGATGGTATCTTAGAGGAAGACTGACGGTATATGGATATCACAATCCACCCCTCACTGGTCGATAGAGTCACATATTCTGGGATTTGGTACTATTGGTACGAAGTTTGATTTAAAGCCGTAATCAGTATTGACCTACATATACTTTTTAAAATCTTGACTGAAATTAAGTTTGAAGTCATAAGTCTCCTCCATATCTAACATCTTATAACTATAGAAGTTTTTAAAAAATGAATGTAAAAATCAAATTTACATTTTGACATTTGGTTAAAATATTCATATCCAAAGCATATCATTTGAGTTGTTGATGATGATTTGTTTGTTTGTTTGTTTGTTTAAAACTTTAGGTGGAAATGTCTGGTTGTTGTATGATTGGAACCTCTTTGTAAAACTTTGTAGGTAGAGGTAGGCAAAAAAAAAAAAATATGAGACAAGTGAAATTTTTTTTGAGGGGCTAATAACATCATATCTGGTAGGTTTGCATTTTTTTGGAAACTTTGATTAAAATCACCAAGGAAACATGATTAGAAATGTTCCCTAAATTATTCTATTGAGATTAAAAAAGCGTATGTATGTAACCTGTAGTACTAAGAGTATTTTCTTTGTACTGTTATTTTATTGACCGATTCCATTTAATTTTTTATCAAAACAGCCTTATTTTGAATATAACACTAATTTTGAAAAGTCACAAGTTTTATAAAGATACATGTAAATTAAATGGATTACCATTAAAATGTAATTTTTCAGTATTTTGAATTTGTAATTGATCTTTAAAATTATAAGTTTTCCACAGATACATACCAGACAGGTCACTTGCTATTTAAAAATGAAGTGTGGTTTTGTAGAAAGAAAGTATAGCTTCAGTCTTGTTTCAGACAAGTGAGTTTCCAAATTTGTGAGGAAAAAATTAATATATTAAAGTCAATAGTTGACCACGATTTAAATATGATACAAAGGGTTTAAAAATCTAAATTGTCATTGTTTACAAAATACTGGCAAATTAGAGCTAAAGCACTTGGTGTTATTGTGTAATCTTCTGTTTAAAAATAAACAGTGCAAATAATTGTAAAAACCTCTGGTTTTAGAAAAGCTTGTTGGTGGTTCTTCACATCCTACTAAAAAAGCAGGCTGTCTTTGCATATTAATCACTCTGTGAAAGGAAGCTTGCCTTATTTGCATTGTGCATGCACTAAGAAGTCCAATAGTGTGCCTGAGAAAAAATGGGGGGATTGTAATTGTTGTTCTCAAAAGGGTTTTTATTCCATTCAAGTGGAAAAGCTGAATGCTGGAGAATTAGTGCAGTGTTTTGTGGAAGAAGAGTCCCTTTTGGCCACTGCTTTTCATTTGGTGCAGTCCCAATGTGTTAGGACCCTGAATATTGGGGTGAAGAGGAAAGTGCCTCTTCTTCCTAGGATGCAGTCTGTGTACCTGTAGATCTCTATGTTTTGTGAGCACCTCTCTTTTTTTGTATCAAAAAAGTTAAATTGAAATTCCAGTAATATATGCAATATTGGAAGTCTCGAGAGAATTAAATTTGAACCAAAAAAATCTGAATCTTAGTAGCTGGTGTTTGGGGTGGTAAGGTGGGGATACACAATATAAAATTAAGGAAATTATGTAGTACTATTTATTTTTAGAAAATATTTAGTTAACACCTTGCAGATATAATTTGCCCTCTGAATTGATCTTATATGATATATTTGAAATTATCTTAGTAATAACGGCATCTTTTTTGCTTCATCGTATTTCAAGATTCATTGATTGAATATATAACCATTGAGAAAAAAACAACGGTAGAAATGTACTTAATGTTATCAAGATTTCTTTTAGTAAGATCTCATAAGGTGAGGTCTTTTTAACATGTTTCTCTTCTACCATGGTAAAACACCTTCTCGAAGCCTTTTCCTGATCTAGTTCTCTCTAGTTCTAACTGGCACCGACCACATGAGCCAGTATAGATTCCAAAACCTCAACATGCACATTAGTTATTTTGGTGGGCTGGTACTTTAGACCGATCTAATGTTCTTCACATGATTTTAGCATCTTTTAAAAAATTCCTCACAGTGTATGACATTCCCAAATATACTTTGACTTTTACAAGAGAGAGAATGTGCCATTATCTGTGTACATACATTTTGACAAAATGATTATGTGTAATCATGGAGACAAAGCCCATTGTTTTAAATAATTTTGTTAAATGTTAGAGGGTAGTTAACTGGCTTATAGGGTTATACACAGGTTTTACTAAAACCCATTGAGCTTAGGTATATTTGACTATTGGTGTAACAACTTTATATTGCCCTTTTTAATATTGTATGGATTTGCTTATTTGACATTTGAACACAGTTCCTCTTATGATGCCACTTATATTTTATTTAAATTGCTTTCTGTAATATGTATTGTGTTTAATTTGGGCTTATGCAGATCATTTCATAGATTATTAGTACATATTTGGGTTGCTGTTCTAAATAGATATAGCCAAGTTGTAGTTTAAAAAGGTAGGACCACAAAAATTAGACTGGTAGAGGGGAAAAAAAATGTGCCAGGATTTCTCCCATTAAAAAAAAAAAAAACAAAAGAAAACAAAAAACAAACTCTAGATTGATTTCATAGTAAATTTCTTCCAAAATAAATATGTTACTAATATGCTTCTCCACGATTTTTGTTGACATAATTTTCAGAGTTTATACTTAATAATTTAAAATCGAACCTTTAGATAAAAATACCAAATGCATTATACAATTTTAGGATTGCATAGATTTTATAAGTATGAAAAGTTATTTACCAACAAAAATAGCTGGTATCAAAACCCACGTGATTATCTCAATAGAGGCAGAAAAAGCATTTTTAAAGTGCAACATCCGTTCATGATAAAAACATTCAATAAAGTAGGACTAGAAAGGACTTCTTCAATCTGATAAAGAGTGTCTATGAGAAACCTAGAGCCAACACATACAAATGACTAGTAAGCACAGGAAAAGATGCTCGATGTCATTTGCCATGAGGGAAATGTAAATCAAGAGCACAGTGAGACACCAACTCACACTCACTAGGATGGCTATAATGAAAAAGACAGATAATAACAAGCGTTAGCAATGTTGTGAAGAAATTGGAACCCTCATACACTCCTGGTGGGAATTGAAAATGGTGCAGCTCTTTTGGAAGACAGTCTGGCAGATCTTAAACAGTTACCATATGAACCAGCAGTTTCACTCCTCTCAGTATGAAAACATACGTCTGAACTAAAAGCATACATCTGTACAAAAACTTGTACATTAAAGATCATAACAGCATTATTAATAATAGTCAAAAATAGAAACAATTCAGATGTCCGTTAACTAATGAGTGGATAAATAAAATGTAGTATATTCATACAATGAAATATTATTCAAAAATAAAAAGAATGAAGTACTGAGACATACTACAACTCGGATGAGCACTGAAAACATATACTAAGTGAAAGAAGCCAGTCACAAAAGACCACATATTATACAATTCCATTTATCTGAAATATCCAGAATAGGAAAATTTATAGAGACAGAAAATAGATTAATAGTTGTCTAGGGCTAGGAGGTTAGAGGGAAATGGGAACTGACTACTAATAGGTAAAGGGTTTCTCTTTAGAGTGATGAAATGTTTTTAAATTAATTGTGGTGATGGTTGCACAACCTTAAATATACTAAAATCATTGAATTGTACACTTTAAATGGGTTAATTGTATAGCATGTGAATTATATTTCAGTAAAGCTGATACATATACACACAGCTATCATTTGGAGAGAAATAAACAAACCAGTTTTTTTCCTAATGAAATCTATGAAAGCCAGAGTGAAATTACCAAAGACTTAAAGTATGTCATTTTATTAAAATTAATTGTAACTGTTTTGGTAGATGAAACAGAAGATGGTATAAAATATAGATCTGTGAAACTAAGCATCACCCAACACATTTGTTGATGCCATGCCATGAGACCCCATGGTATAAAAGCTTTGAACTTTGCTTTATTCTCTCTTGAGCTTTTAGTTGCTTAACTAGGATAGAACTCTGTTTTTTAAAGATATAGACCCTCTTAAAGATAATTGCCTGAAGAGAAGGGGTTATAATTTGAGAAGGTTATATGGAAGGCTTCTGGGGGCTAACAATATTCTAGTTCTTGAATTAGCTGGTGGTTACTGGGTTTTTATTATTATATTCATTGAGCCATTTATTTTGGTGTTATGCATTATTCTATATGTGTTATATTTTATAATGAAAAATGTTTAATTTAGAAAGATGTAATTCCTGTCTTGAGACATTTGCAGTTAAATGAATTTTGAGTGGGGTATTCAGTAGTGTTTTAATGATAAACAGAACATATTTACACTTGAATTTTATTGTACTAAATCGATGAAACTTCCTTTGGATGACTCATTGTAGTCTAATTGACCTTGATATTTTATGTCAATATTTTTGTTTTCAGGCTCTCTTAAGCTTTTATACAATCTCGGATTGGTTGATGCTAGGGTATGTGAACTAATAGAGGCCAAAGTGAATTTTATCCTTCTTAACAATTTGGAATGGTGCATTTTTGTACTCTTGGTGCATAGAGGGTGCTGTTAGGGACCTGAGAGTGTCCAGAAAGGCTTGAACAGTTTCTTCCAACAAGAGTAGGCAAAGGAAGAGAAATAAGGGGCAGAGCTGGCACACGTAGAGGCACAGCCGTCTGGAAATCACATGGATTCACATTAGTTAGAGCATAGGAGAGGAGGGAGATGAGTTGGGAAAGGGAGATAGGGGCCAGACCACGAATGATCTTGCCAGCTGGGCCAAGACTTTTGCATGTTTCCTAGAGATGAGTAAGTACAGGTAGGGTCCACATATCAAGGTCTTGAAGTAGGTGTGAGATTTTTACATTTATCAAAAGGGACATGGATACCACTCAAAAAGCTAAACAGAATTATTGTACAAACCAGTCGTTTCACGACTAGGCATGTAGTGAAAAGAATTGAAAATATGAACTCAAACAGATACTTGTACACCGACGCTCATGGTATCATTATTCACAATGGCTAAGAGGTGGAGACAGTCCAAGTGTCCATCAACAGATGAATGGATAAAATGTGATACATACGTACAGAACTTATTTTTGAAAAGAAGTTCTGATAAACCCAACGACATGAATAAGCCTTGAAAACATTATGCTGAGTGAAAGATGTCAGACACAAGGACAAATATTGTATGATTCCACTTATATGACATTTCTAGAATAGGCAAATTCATAAAGACAGACAGTAGCCTCTTTCCTTGACAGAAAGTGGGGGTAGAGGGTATTATTTCCTGATAGGTGCGGAGGTTCCATCTGGGGTGAAACAATTTTGGAAATAGTGGTGATGGTTGTGGAAAGTTTTAAATATAATTAATGCCACTGAATAGTACACTTAAAATGGTTAAGCAGCAAATTTTATGTTACATATTTACCGCAATTAAAAAAAAAAAAGGAAAGGAAAAGAGACATGGGGTAAGAAGGCAGCCCTGAGAAACCCTTGGAGGAGTTAAGCCAGGGGTGGCCATGTATAGGTTGGCTCAGAGGCAGAGGGCTGGTGACTTATGCATGGTGCAGCTGGAGGTGATGAAGGCTGGGAGGAAGGCTCTGGTTAGGGCTGGAGGGGAGGAGATAGATTTGATTTTTCAGAGAGAATAGGTATTGGTGGATGGACTTTAACTGTCTTACAACTTACAGTCCTTATTCCCCGTTTTGATAGGGAGCATGAGGAAGAGAACAGCCATTAAGGATAAACACAGACGCTATAACAGCGTATAGAAGGGCACCCAACAGTCTTAGGGGTGGGGAAGGCTATCTGGAAGCATGAAATTATGCTGAGTCCTGAAGCATAAGGAGGATGTAGCAAGGCACAGGGAAGGTGGGGGTCAGGTTGAGCAAACGCTGGGCAAGGCCCTATGGTGAGGGATTGACTCGGAACACTATGGGAAGGGAGCTGGAAGCAGTGCAGTTTCATGTAACTGTCAATGTGTGTCCGAGGTATTAAGATGAGTTAGCAGCATCAGGTTTTATCCCCAAGTAAGGAGATGGGATTTAAGTAAGCAGAGATAACATGATTTATTTCTTTAAATACTAATCTGTATTTCAAACCTATATTTTGCAAAAAGCCCTTACCCCCACTCCACAAAATAAAGAATAAGAAAGCCAGTATCTAATACAATAATATATTTTCATAGGTGAAAATGTATAGTCCGCTTATATTTGCACTTACCCTCATTTATTTGTTCATTCAGTCAGTCAACAAATACTAGTCTTATTCTATTCAAAGTATTCTGCTATAAGAGCAAAATAATTACAGCAGCTACCATTTGTTGTGCGCTTTCTTAGGTACCAGACTATACTCTTTGTATATATTTTTTCATCAGCCATTCCAAGAACCCTATGTGAAGTACTTTCATCTTCCTTCACAGATACAGAAGCCTGCTCCCCAGCTCAGTGCTTGGTCATGGCACCTTCCACCCATCTTCTGTACCATATCTACACAAATTCCTTCTGTTTCCTAAAACTTATGTATCAAGAACTCGTGATCATTCTACCTCCATAATATCTCTGCAGTTTATATACTTATCTCCATCTCCACTTCCATTGTCTGACTGGTTAGGTCACCATTGTCTCATGTGGATCAGTGACTCACTCTCCCACCTCACTTCCCAGTTTTCAGTTCTGTCCCCATCTAATAGGGGCCATATCAAAACTCTGCATGTATTCCCACTACACCCCTCTCCTCATTCTAGCAGATGACCGTTCCTTTCATTTGACAGAGGAAATAAAACCCTCAAATGAGAATTCTTTCACCAAATTGACAAATATACCTTACACTGGTACCCACGCCCTTTGTTGCCTCTTTGTGCCATGACAATGACTGAGGTGAATCTTGTTTTGTTCAAGGCTAATCTCATGTGCCTCTTTGCTAGATCACATCACTTCCACCTCCTGAGAGAGTTTGTTCTGTCAATTAGTCCCTCTGCTGCCTCCTTTTCATTGTCATTTATGCATGACCAAGTCTATATCAACTTAAAGATACCCTCCCTCTGCCTCTTGGTGTCTTCCAGTGATTGTCCCATCTCTTCCATAGTCTGGCTTCAAGTCCCACCACCGCACTAACAGTGTTCTTGCCAAAGTCACCGGTTGATCTCATTGCTAAATCCGAGAGAAATGCTTTTCAGTCCTTACCTGACTTCTTCACAGACTTGGCTGTGTTTGTATCTGCCTTTGGCTTCCATAGCCCCATCTTATCCTGACTTTCCCCTCTCTCAGTTTGATTTTTCTTGGCTTTTCTTCTTCTGTCCTTCTCTTAAACATTGGAGTCTCCCAGGGCTGTCCTTGGCCCTCTTCTCATTTCTCTTGCACTTTCTCTGGATAATCTCATCTACCCTCTAGTCTCAGTTACCATCTTTATACTGTGCATCAGAATCACCTGGAAGGCTTGTTAAAACACAGATTGCTGGGCTCCATCCAGAGTGTTGGATTCTACAGATCTAGAATGTGGCTCAAGAACTTAACATTTCTAACTTGTTCCCAGGGATTCTTCGGATTGCTGATATGGGCACTACACTATACTTTGAGAATCACAGTTCCAATGTCACCATGTTATAACTCGTGATCTGATGAAGTGGCCACCACCCAGGTCTCAGAAACAATAGCTGCATACTGGTTTCTGTGTGCTTCCGTAGCCCCTGCCCATACTCCTATCAAATCATATTTATTATAGTGCTTACCAATCAAATTGTAATTGCTTGTTTGTATAATTGTTCAAACTTTTCTGTTAAGGTAGGTTATACACATGACTTGGTCATTGATGTATTGCCCAGAGTAGCACTATGCCCTATATATTGTAGGTGCTTGGTAAGTGTTGAATGAAGGAGTGAGGAAAGATTGGTAATATTTTCAACTATCTTAAAAGATTAAATTGGACCAATGGCATGACCAATGATATGGAAATCAAGCTAGTCAATTTTATATATATGTATACACACACACACACACATACACACATATGTATATGCACATAAAACCTCAGTTCTAACAGAAAACTGATAATGAGCATTGTAACTTATTCATGTTTACTTGTTAGCAAAGTACTTCTGAAGTTTGTGAAGAAGTTCGGATAGGTTCATGTAAGGTTTTTAAGTTATCGATGTACTATCATTTAATTATTAAAATAACAGCATATATAATATTTTAAGTTAGATGATATTTCATAGAGTTATTATCTCTTTCATTCAGAAAAAAATTAGATTGTTCATTCTTTTACTAAATTCAATCTGTCACTGTACTAGGAACTTGATTAGATATGTGCCTCAATGAGCTCACAGTGTGATGGAGGAAGGAATCATATATTTCAATTTCCTTATTATTTTTAATTGGTCTTTAAGATATAAATATAAAAATAAAGATGTTCATCATGGTTACTGATATTGCAGTGTGAAATTCTCCTTTTTTAGTCATGTGAGATCCTTAATTGCATTAGGCATTTGTTCTTTTGTAACCACAAAGTTTTACTTGAATCCTAGTAAATCCTACTACTTTTTAATATTTACCCTTCACTCCTGTTAACTTTGAGGTTGTATGCATTACATCCTCATGAGAATAGTTAAAATAATATTATTTGGATATTTTTTGAAAGAGCAATTTGGTAGAGCATACTAGGATTACTTCTGACACAAAGAAGAATACCTAACATCTGAAAACATCTGTGTTCTCTAGGAGAGGGAACACTTCATGTGTCCGATTCATGTCTCCTTGGACTGGGATAAATTTTGTTTTCTTTTTGTGGAACTGTTGTTCAGAACAGCAGAAAACAATGGAAAAGCGTTGCTTCCACATAAGAGCTTTATGATGGTGCAATGGTACCATCTTATGTTGTGTGCATCAGTTGTCAATCTCTACATCTCCTGCCCCCACCACCATTTGGATGGTTTAGTTTATCATCTATTCTTTGTGTATAGAGAAATATGGAATGATAGGTTTTCTGGGATTTTATAACATTTCATTCATGAATTGCAGAAGAAAGATGTTCATTCGTTTTTTGCTTCATTAATTATAAAGCAGTCCACAGTCCATATTGTGGCATTTTAAAGCCAGGTTAAGATGGATTTAAGATGGATTTCCTGGCATGTGATACTTCCTCAGTGATCTTGAATAAAATATTAATTAGAAATTGTTGTGGTGATTAATGTAAAAATGGGTAAATAATTCTTAGATAACATTTATCATGTTTGGTCAACACTGCATTGCTTTTCCAGAACACTGGTGGGAAACCCTGATAGGATAGCTCTTTAATTAAAAGAAGAGGAAATTTTTACTAGTGTGCTTAAGCTAACTGGAACTGCTCTAGACCGCATGTGTATTTTCCTTGTAAAGAGATGAATTTGGCTCTGCCATTCCCATAGTCACTTAGAAGAGCCATATTAACCCTGGCAGAATTAAGGAATTTGAAGGATTTCTGAAAGGGGATCTTATCTAAAATGTTCCTTTAAAGCAAAATTCACAAACATCTCAGACAATTTAAATCTTTCTTTAAAAATAAGACATCTCAGACATAAAGATGCAGGTTAGAGATCAAAGTTTAATTGTAATGAAATTAGTTGACTCCCATTAGGTGGCTCTCATTTTTTAGAGCTTAATATTTATGAACAAAAATCAAGTTTTGTTGTGTCTTTTCAGATATACTTATTTTACGATATAAGCTGCACCCAGTCTATAGTAGGATTCTTTTGTCCAAGAGGTTTGTAACTTATTTTGGTTGGAAATTGGGATACATTTTTCTATAAGGTATTTGAATATGATATAACTCTTCATATTCTCTGTAGTGCCTAACAAAATGTTTTGCAAATAGGTGGCTAAAAAGCACCCAATTTATCCAGTTTCATTCTGGTCCCTTGAAGACTCATTCTTTCCTGCATTCTGCATGCATTTATGCCCTTGACAGAGAAGTAAGATGGAAAAAATTTAAAGATTTAAGTAGTTGTTACTGAATTGAATTTAGAAAGCATCCAGCTGGGAATGTATGCACAAAGGTTCAGTGGTATTGGTGGTATTGGGTAAATAAGAAAGATGGTCTTGAAAGTTAAACTGTGGGTGGCCACGTTCATCAGATGGGATGTATGATGAGAGTGTTAAAGATGAATCTGTTCTCTTTTCTTGAAAGTTGGGGGAAATTACATTGGAGAGGGGAAAGACTGTATGAGGCAATAGGCAGATAAACTTGAGTTTCGATTGTAAGAATTAAAGGAAGAGATTGTGTATGAGATGCTACAAAGGAAAGATTGGTAAAGTTTTTGCCTGAGTTGGATATGGATCAGAGGGAAGTGTAGCCATGATTTAGGTTTCAGGCTGGGGTGTCAGGAAGAATGAATGGCATTAACAGCAGAAATGGGCGAAGGCAGAGGGGGACAACTTTTATTTTTTCAGGTGCATGTAGTTTGGCTTGGGACAAGTTGATCCTGAGGTTAAAGTGGACTGTTTAGGGAGAAAAGCCAAGCAGACAGCTGGAATTGTAAGCCTAGCATTCTTATGAGAGATCAGATTAGAACCATAGGTCTGCAATCATTTAAATAGTAGAGAAGTCTCAGAGGGTGAATGCATTTAAAGAGAGAAGCAGGGAGGACCAAGGACAGGATGGAGCCAAAGGCCTACATTTTGGGCATGGGCAGTTTTTATATGTAATGGATAGTAAACATGGTTACCGAGTCACTTAAGCAAATTGCTGTTTCATGTACTTCACAAAAAAATTAACACAGAGCTTCCAATTTTACGTCATGCTGCTTCCTTGAATTCTTTTTTAAAATTTTATTTTATTAGTTTCAAATATACAGTACATTGGTTACACACACACACACAAACACACACACACAGAGTTTATAAAATGATCACCCTAATTGCCCTTTCTCTCCTCTGGCTCTCCACCATTAATGTAGCCATTACATTAATGCTAGCTGCATTCCCTATGCTGTGCTCCCTATCCCTGTGACCATCTATCAGCTACTAATTTGTACTTCTTTAACCCTTCACTTGATTCTCCCAGGCCCCCAACCTCCCTCTCCTGGTTGTTCTCTATATTTGTGAGTCTGTTTTTGCTTAGTTTGCTCTTTTTGTTCCATAGATTCCCCATATAAGCAAAATCATAGGGTATTTATCTTTCTCTGTCATATTTCACTCAGCATAATAACTTCTAGGTCCATCCATGTCATTGCAAATGGTAGGATTTCATTTTTTTATGGCTGAGTAATATTCCATTATATATATGAACCATAATTTCTTTACCCATTCATCTGTTGATGGGCATTTAGGTTGCTTCCATATCTTGGCTATTGTAAATTATACTGCCATGAACATAGGGGTGCATAGATCTTTACAAATTATTGTTTTGGTTTTCTTTGGATAAATACCCAGAAGTGCAATTAATTGCTGGGTCAAAAGGTATGTCTATTTTTAATTTTTTGAGAAACCTCCAGACTGTTTTCCACAGCGACTGTATCAATTTGCATTCCCACTAACAGTGTATAAGAGTTGCCTTTTCTCTACATCTTCACCAACACTTGTTGTTCTTTCATTTATTGATAATAGCCATTCTGACAGGTGTCAGGTGATATCTCTTTATGGTTTTAATTTGCATTTCTCTGATGATTAGTGACCTTGAGCTTCTTGTCATATGTCTATTGGCCATCTATATTTCCTCTTTGGAGAAATCAGGTCTTCTGCCCGTTTTTTAACTACATTATTATTATTTTTTTATTGTTGTGTTGTGAGTTCTTTATATATTTTGGATATTAACTCCTTATCAGATGTATCATAAGCGAATATCTTCTCCCACTCGGTTGTATTTTCATTTTGTTAATGATTTCCTTTGTCATACAAAACTTTTCACTTTTATGTAGTACCTACTTTATTTTTTCTTTTGTTTCCCTTGCCCAGGGAGATGTATCCAAAAGAAATTGCTGTTAGCAATAACAGAGAGTTTTCTGCCTATGTTTTCTCCTAGAAGTTTTATGGTTTTGGGTCTTAAATTTAAGTCTTTAATCCATTTTGAGTCTTTTTTGTACACAGTGTAAGAAGGTGGTCTAGTTTCTTTTCTTCTTTTTTTGCATGTATCTTGTTCAGTTTTCCCAGCACCATTTATTGAAGAGACTGTCTTTACCCCATTGTATATTCTTGCCTTTTTTGTCATATATTAAGTGAGCATATAGACGTGGATTTATTTCTGGGTCCTCTCTTCTGTTCTTTGAATAATGTATCTGTTTTTATGTCAGTACCATGTTGTTTTGATTACTGTAGCCGTGTAGTGTAGATTGATATCAGGTAGTGTGGTACCTCCCTCCAGCTTTATTGTTCTTTCTTAAGATTGCTATGGCTATTCAGGGTTTTTTATGGTTCCATATAAATTTTAGGATTATTTGTTCTAGCTCTCTGAAAAATGCCATTAGTATTTTGATAGGGATTGCATTGAATCTATAGATTGCTTTGGGTAATATGGCCATTTTAATAAGTTGATTTTTTTCTACTCATGATCATTTGGCTGCATTTTAATAAAGAGGTTTGCTTTCAGTCCATACCAATTTCTTGTTGGGCTTTTTATCTTTTAGTCTTGGTGATGAATAACATAGCTGATAGATTAGAGATTAGTTAGCTTTAATTGATTTCAAAACTCCTGGTATTAAGAAAATTATATTCCAGGATACTGGGAAACCTTATAAATAAGATTTTTGGACAATTACAAAAAACGACCTTTGGGAATCAAAGAAATGTACAAAAATTTTTTTTTCCTAAATGGAAAGGGTGGATTCTATATACTGCTTCAAACTGGTGAATTTAATATCCACTTAAACAAATTTTTAAAATGTTTTAAGAATTAAGTATGTTTCATGTGAGCCCTGAGGAGAGAGACAGCATCTCATGTAGGTTTGCTGTGAATAAGCTATGTCAGACTTCAGTTCTTTTTTTGGCAATATTTCTAGACTGAAGACGGAATTTATATTGGTTTATCACGATAGTCAAATGGAGGAATACAAGCCAGCTGCAAGTAACTTGCCAAATGACCATAACTATCACCATGTCATCAACTTGGAGGGAATATCCAGGTTGGACTTAACATTTGGAAGACTTTCCTATATTTTCTTATTCAACTTTCTAAATCAGTATTTTAGGTGAAAAATGCTGTGACGCAGATTGGGAACGAGAATTAAATGTTTAATAGGATCAGGATCAAATATCTCAAGAGTCTGGATTAAAAAGCTAAATTTAACATGAACAAAAAAAGAAAAATGCACACATGGATTCTAAAAGGTGTTTCATAATTCTCTTTTCCTAATCCTCTATTCACAACTCTTTAGCGGAGTTCATTGCTGCATTCTCTGTTCCATTGACACCATAGACATAATTCTCTCAGAATACTTTTGACATTGTGCTGTTCTCGTTTATTGGTCCCTTTCCCCTGTACACTGTGAACGGTTTGAGGCCTGGGACCATCCTTTATATTCCCTCAGCCTGGTACTCACAGTACACATCAAATGATTGAATAAATAAATGCACTAGAACCTAGTGGCAGCACTTTGAAAAAGCCTCAGGAACCTCACTTGGGGTCAACAATATAATGTGGTTGACAGACTACTATAAACGGTCAGACTCTTGCCCTGTCTGGATGTTAATGATTATGAATTGAGTACATCCACCAATGGATTCTTTGTTGTGATATTTTCACCAGTGAAAAGCCTGAAATGTAAAACAAAACAGAACAAAAGTGACTGGAGCTGGCAGAGATCTGAGCAGTTATTTGGTTAATCATACTTATTTCACAGATAAAGTAATAAGGTAAAGAAGAAAGAAAGGTGACCTGGCCAGGTTAACACAGTTCATAGTGTCGGAGTAGACTCTGGGATACCTGACTCTTATTTTTATCCCCAATCTGAGTATTTTTAAAGTTTATATTCTTGGTAATAATTTTAGACATATTTTGAAGTATCATCAATTAGTAATTTTGCAAAATTATGATTCACAATGGATTTTCTGTTCAAGTTGATAAAGCTTCCATTTTTTTAATGATGAGTAGTGTACTGGCTTGCATCTGTTTGTTCCATTTATAAAAGTTTTAAGGGAGAAATATTCATTTTAGTTATCTTAAGTCTGTGACATGTTAAATATGTTTCTGTATATGTTGTTAGAGCATCTTTTATTGGAAATTATGTTGTTATTATGAAATTCTCTTGGAAGGTATAGGGAGGAGGACACCATGGGGAAATGGGAGAGGAGGTTGTAGGGTATGATTAATTATTTGTATTCCTACATGGCAACTGCTTCCTCCTAAAGGCATCTTTTCTACTTTTTCTCCACCTAAAGTTTTGTTTGTTTTTGTGCATTTAATTTTTGATGAAAATTGTCATGCCCAAATAGTTACAAAGTATAGTACAGGTGGATTTGTAGTGAAAAGCGCTAGTTCCCAGGTTACTGACTCCCATCTGTACAGGAAACCACTTCTATATATTTGATTGTTTCTTTGATGTGGTTGACTCCATATAGCTAAATAATATTTTATGTTTTAAATGTTAACATATTTAATTGTTTTAAAGATAATTTATTTGACATCATTCAAAAATAAAAATATGAAAATGTATATAGTAAATAATCTTCTTACTTTTTGTCCTAAACCTTGGATTCTCCCCAATGAGAAAAATCAGAAAAATTAGTTAACTCTTGTCTCTTCCAGAAAATTCTTCATAATGATATGTCAGCAAATACAAAAATATCCTTTTCTTTTTTATATGAATTTATAGTGTCATTACTTTTTTTGATCAATTTTAGCCATCATTTATTGACTTCTCTCTATGGTAAAAGAGGTAATCTGCCTGTCATCACCCCACTGCAACTCACCTAACTCCCATTTTCCTATTTGTAATTTCTGGTTGGTTAACTTGAATCAGTCAACTGTCACTTTGCTATTTGTGTTGTCAGCTAAGGATGGAGATTAATAACACCACTGTAATTCCTTGAGCTCTCCCCATTACCTTTCTTCCAAGCTTTTAGATGTGTCCTTTTCATTTTATATTATAAGCGTGGATAACATTTCCATTCTTTTTTTTACTCATAATTAAATCTTCAGTGATTTCTTTATAGCATAAATGTTGAAAGTTGAAAATCAATGAAAAGTTTTTACATGATGATGACCAAATAAATATTTTTCACTGGGGAGTGAAGTGGAATATTACGATTATATGTCCTTTTTTTTTTTTAAAGGATTCCTTAAAGTTTCTACCTTTTTTGGTTTGCTTTATCCCTGTTGTTTCCCAGTGTCTCCAAGTATCAACGATAGCATTGAGTCCCTGTTGTGAAGAGGAGCCTCTGATTCCTCAATCTGAATGCTACTGCCCTGTGAGATGATTGACTCTGGGTTGGCTCTACAGCTATCACCCCAGGCTGACCCTTCATTGCTCTTCTTGGCTGAATCCAGTTTTTGGAATTTAGTGCCTTTTTTCCCCCTTTCTTATTTACTATCTAGCTTTGTTTAAGCAAATTTTCAAAGAATTTCCTAGGAAAGGATGGAGGAAAGGTGAATTTTTTGTGTGATTAGTCCATATGTTTCTAATATTGTCTTTACTCTGCTCACACATCTGATGACATCTTTATTGCTGTCCTGTTGATTATAAAGTTGATAACATACAACTTGTGGACTGAAAATAATTTCCCCATTGGATCCAGAAGGCATTTCTCGTTGTCTTTTAGCCTTTGTGATTCTAATGAGAACTCTGATGCCAATCTTACTTTTCTTTTTCTTCATGTGCTTCATTTTTCTCTGGAAAATAACAAGATCTTCTCTTCATTGGGTGGTGTTCTGAACATTCTAACGCAATGTATCTATAAGTATAGGCCTTCAAACTTCATTTTCCTGGTTCCTTGGTGGGTCATTGCAATGAGAAGAATTTTATCCTTCATTATGGGAAAATTCTCCTCTATAAGCCTGAGGTCGAGAAACCTGATAATTGATCCTCAGAGATAGGATGCATGGGAAGAGGAAAAGACAGTTTGGTTCTAACTCTTAATTAGTTCCCATGGTTGTCAGTCCTACATCTCATGTTCCTCCTGCAGAGTGCCTGTCTGGATGTCTGCAGGGCAGGTCAGCTTTTTCCTGGGCTCCAGGTCCTCCAAAGGTATACTTGCTCCTTCCTGGTCTACCTTTGCCCTGTTTATTTGTGCACCTGCTTTTTATTATAAGGTATATTATCATAGCCTTTTGTTATAGTGGAAACTTGAGTGGGAGGAGAAAAGAACTCATGTTTTATCGTCCTAAAGATAGAAGAACTCAGTTGGGTCTCAAGCTTGATAGGGCAGTCCTGTAGCCCTTCCTCAGACACTGAAGTTGTACATCTTGTCTTAGTCATCTTCTTATATATACTAGGGCTTGGCACATAGTCATCACTGAGTAAATGTCTACTGAATTATAATAGGTGTGATAAAGTAACCTCTTTATGTTTGATGTTGGTCAGATTTTTAATAAAATAAATACTAAATTGTACCCCCCACCCACCACCACTGGAGAATCCATAAGTTTAAAAGAACATGTGAAAAATAATGAGGTTTTATAGTGAATTAGATACCCACCCACCTAACTTTGGATTAAAAGAATTGCTGGCGTTAGTGATTTTATTTTCCATATCATAACTGTCTGAGAAGTAGCTCTTCCAATTACGTATACTTCTTTTATTGCCTACTTTTTTTTGCAATTAGAAAGCTGCTAGAACCTGACATTCCAATTTAATGTAAGTTAAGATGAATTTTAACTAACTTAAGGATCCTGTGGTGGCATAAACTAATGTTTACAAAAGCAATTTATATACTGTAAAGGGCTATGCACGTTTGAGTTTTTGTTGATATTATAATGTGCAAACTGCCAGAATTGTTTTTTAAACTGTGCTATTTTAAGCAGGGATTAAGACACTAATTAGCATGCTACTGCCATCTATTTTTGTACTTTAAATGAGAAGGAATGATTTTGTAATATGTACTTGTGAACCTTAAATAGCAATAGTAGAAATGGAGCAAGTCTACAAAGTATATGATCATTTTCAGATTTATTTGACTAGTGTTAGACATAGCTTTAGGGAAATGTGGAAGACTGAAGCCTGCTGTAAAGATATTTGGACATATCTCAGATATAAATGTAATGTGGCCCCATTGGTAACAATCTACTGACCCCTATCTGGTTCTGTTTGGCTAGTTCTATTGAAGTCATCAATCAACCCTGCTTGACTGAGTGGGAGTGTGGTGGAGCCTGACCACCAGACGGGCCCAGACATTGAGTTATCATTGAACACGAGAACCAGGCTTCCTTGTGCAAGTCACAACTTCTGGTGGCATTTGTACTTGGGAACCTGTGTACTTCCCCTTTGTCCACTATTTTGATTTTTTAAAAATATGTCACTGTACACTTAATCCATTTGGTGGATAAAAGGGAATGCAATTAATTAATCAAAATCTCTGTTTATAACTTTAAATTTACTTCCATTTTTTAATTTGTGTGCATTTATACACTTTGCATAGTTGTAAGCATTACACATATGGTGTTCTTTTTCAAGTGAACATTATTTTATATATAGTTTATACAACTGTGTACTTATGTATGTGCTGTTTTCTCAAAATGTAAGAACACTTAACATGAGATCTACCTTCTTAACTAAATTTTAAGTGTACAATTTAGTATTATTAACAACAGGCACAGTGTTTTCAGCAGACCTCTGAAATTTACTCATCTTATGTAACTGAGACATCATACACACTTTTTAGCAAGGACAAAGGATCCATATCAATGGTGTGCCATAATATACCTAAACTGTCTTGCTCATTGTTATGAATTGGTATGTTTATAATTGTCTATTATCATAAACAATATTGATTTAGGCATCTTTATACACAAGAGTATATTGCTTTTGGATTATTAGAGTATATCTTTAAAGTGGGATTATCACGTTTTATGTTTTATGCCTTGTATTTATGTGGGCATATTGGTTTCTAGAAAGACAGGGCTGTGTGGTTGATTTATTGCCCATTTCTTTATTGAAGAGGCTGGACATTTTCTGCTCTAATAATTTACTATTTGTGTTTACTTCGGGAATGTAGAGCTCCTAGTTCTGTACTTTTAGCTGAATCTGTTCACTGTACGAAAATGTTTAAAAGTAAAGATTAGTATTTTTATCTTTAAAAAAATACATATACTTAAGGAGTACTTGATAATTTGACATATGTAATCATTATGAAATAATTACCCCAATCAAGCTAACTAATGTATCCTCACAATTAATCTATCCTCTCATTTAACGTATTGCCTCACAAGGTTACCATTTTTATTTTTTGGTGGTGAGAACATTTAGGATCTATCCTCTTAGCAAATTTCAGTTATACAACATCTTTTAAGTCTTGCTTACCACACAGTGCTTTTCTAGAGAGTAGATTCCTCAAACTAAATTGCAGACTAAGCCAGTGAGGGTAATAGGTCAGGTTTTAACCACAAACCCTGTTGCAAGGTATTTTATCGGCATTATTTCCAATCAAACAGATATCAGAGAGCCATAGCTCTCAAGAACAGGATGAGGACATGTTCCTGCAGGGGAGTGGGCACAAGATGCTTGAGTCAGATATCAGAATGAGTGGTAGGGGATAGGCTAGGCATTTTTCATACTGTTTCATGGGCCCCCTCCTGTTTATGCAAAAGTTAATCAGAAGAATAGGGAAATTACCATATTGGGCGGTGAGTGTTAAAGAACACTGACTGGGTCATGGAACTGATTATTTTTAGAAAATAGCTATTCACAATTAAAAGGCTACTTTATTTCTGCCAAAGTCAAATATAAAAACTAGTGATGATTAAAATGAAGGAACATTAATTAATTGCATAGTATATTAATGCATCACAAAATAGGTATTGTTATATCTCAGTTTTTATAGGTATTGTTATATCTTAGTTTTTAGGGGGTGGATTTTCAAAAGAGAGGTTAATGAGGCCATGTAAAATGGTCATAAGAAGAAATGTTTTTGCACTCTTTTGTAAGACTAATGTTGGAACATAGCCCATTATTTTCGATTTTCCTTCTATAAAGATCCAAATAATAACATCATCAATGTTCTGGGCTAGGAAAAAGTTGACTTTTTTTCCTGAAAAATATGACTTATTTTATTAAATACTAAAATATATGTAAACATATATAAGATGCCCCCTTTATCTCTCTCTCTCTCTCTCTCTCTCTCTCTCTCTCTCTCTCTCTCTCTCTCTCTCTGTGTGTGTGTGTGTGTGTAGCTGGAGGATAATTGGCAAGTAAATGAATGAGTCAAAAGGGAGTTATGACATAAAAGAATGATTTAGGGCTATTCATTCTTTCGTAAGAACTATAATTAAATTAATAAAGAAATTATCCCATCACAGATTATTTTCAAATCTAAAGCAGTACTGATGACTCAGTTTTAAATAGTATAGCTTTGTGGATATTTGGTTTTGTTCTTATGAAGACCTAAAAAAATGATTCTTTTCCTGTGAAGGCTCTTTGCTTTTTCTAGGTTCTTTATAGAAAATATTTTGCTAAGAAGTGGATTGGCTTGCCTAACCGTAGCCTCCATGTCAGAGAAAAGGAAGTGCCAGTTTGGGTGCTCAGCAGTGAGCAGAGCTAGGGTTAGATTTCATCGTCTTGGAGTCATTAAATGTTAGAGTTGGAAGGGTTCAATAAAGAGCTTGAGGCTTAGAGAGAAGTGTTTATATCAATGTACACATCTTATTAGTGGCACGTCTAGAACTTTTTGTGTCTTATTCAACATCCAGGCTCTTTTCAAGGTGTAGTGTGATGTTTTCATCATAAAAAAGGTTGGAATTGCAGGGTAATTTCTGCTGAGACTTGGCTAATTGGCCAAGGTACCTGCTTGTCGGAGTAGAAACTGGCATGATGTAGTGTCTGAGCTCTGTAGGCATTTAGACTTCTTTAGGGATGGATGGGCGAGAAATGGGGATCCCTACTCAGTTCACCTGATTTTTTATTCTTTCATTATTGATTTAATAACAAATTTTAATCTTTATGTTCTACTCATAAACTGTGGTGAATCCCAGTTAGAAGAAAGAAAGAAAACCCGCATACGAATATAATACTCTTCCTCTAATTCTCCAAATAATTGTTTTACCTCCCTTCCCAGTCTCAGGTTTGGACCCATTTGTTCCACTTGTACTCACTGCCATTTAGAATACAGGTGTTTACTATTTTCTCATACTTCTCTACACTAAGATGCTTTTATTTTGTCTCAGCTTAATTTACCATGTTTCAGCCAAAACTCAAAACGAGTATTTACTCTTGCAGTTGATTCTAAATGCCTTTCATACACGCATAATATAATATATGTACCCAGGTCTCTTCTTTACTTTCTCATCTACGACTCCACTTTTGATGGGTGATCCCACATTAGTTAAAATATTTTTGGAAATTTGGAGTCTGCCAAATAAAGTAACATGTTTGAAAAACTAAGCCAAACAGGTATCTCTGCACTTCAACAACATGTACCATTACCTTTTCTTTCTTGGTGGACTGAGACAGAAATAAAAACAAAAATAAACTCCCTCAAGTTCAGGTCCAACTGAACAACAGATTAGATCCTATACCCTTGGTACCTCTTTCAAAGGGTATATTGGATGAAACCGTCAGGTTGGTATGAAACATTCAGAATTGGGGCAGGGATTAAAAATAAATAGTGTAATTAGTCTCTTCCTGATATTTTATGGAATATATACTCATTATGTTGTGCTAATAATTGTATCAAAAAAGGATCTATCAAAAGGCCTTAAATCCCCTCAGTGAAAAGTGTGCCGTTGCAAATAAAATTTAGGGTTTCTTCATTTTGTAGCTGTGTCAGTGGGTCATATTGGTAATTTTTCGTGTTGTTCAAAAGGAAAAAAGTGCCACCAAAAATGTAACAGTAAAGTTAAAAAAATGGATCATATTTTTTGGAATATTTATAATATACATGATATATTTCTAGAAAATCGGGGGTGGGGGAACTATCTAAAGTATTTTTTCTTCTTTTTTTGTTCACTATCCTTTTTTTTTTTTTTCTTAGTTACTGAGACTTTGAGTCTGCCTGCATTTATTTGTTGCAGGAGAGGATTTTTTTTAAAGTAAAAAATTGAAGCAACGTGGATAATGTCGATAACCCCAATTAAGAGGAAACCAGGTCCCTTATGGATATTGTCTGAATCATTATAAATTACAGCTTTAGAATTTAGAAAATTGTGTTATAAATCATGATGTCATTTCCAGGTAATCGTATTCAGGGCATGTTTCCCCCTGAGAGTATGTCCTCATTACAAGCAGCTGTGTCGTCTGTCAGACTGTAGGAGTTGGGGTGGTTCAGAATTGTAGTGAGAAGTGTGTGTCACTGTTTCCTTTTTACCTTTGTCATTATTGTTCACTGGAAGAAGCAATGAAAGTTTATTTGAATTGAAACACCAGAGTATGAATAAAGAAAACTTATTTAAATTAAAAAACCGTTGTCACTATGGCAGTTGGTAACCTTGTTACATTTTCTGTTATGAACTAAATTCAAATTATAGAAGACTCATTATTAAGACACATTTACACAGAAGAAAGAGTTTTACCTAATGTGATATTCTGCCACTAATTAAATAGCTGTTTGAGCTAATCTGTTTTACTTACTCTTTAAATCCAGCATCACTAACTGCACATTAACTTATTATTTATTTATTTATTTATTTATTTATTTATTTATTTATTTATTTATTCAGGAAATATTTATTAATTCTCTACTATGTGCTGGGCATTATGCTAGGTTAAAGTGGTGAGTACAAAAGAGTTCTCAATATTTAGAGCTTATGGTTTAGAGGGAGAGCCAAGCATTAAAACAGGTAATCATACAGCTACCATTGTGGTCAGTGCTGAGAACCAGAAGAATACAGAGGTATGTAGTAAAATTGGAATAACATTGTCTCTTTTCCAGGTCCTGGCACATAAGAAGCACCATTCATTGTGGTAGTGATTGTTGGAATTGTTATTGTATTATTATGATGTTTAAAAAGAAAACGTGATCATGTGAAGCAGACATTGAGATTACTAGTTGCATGATGAGATATTGGAATATGATGAATTCACATTGAGGGAGTTTAAAACATGACTACATGAATTAAAATATGGCCTCCCCAAGGTATAGTTGTCATCTTCTAGGTGTTAGAGTGGGCATTGCCTTGATGGAACTTTGAGTATTGCACTCTGTTCCCTGAATGTTGATGGGGCAAAGTTGCTGCAAGAAGGTTGTGTTTTAGTGGTTACCTTTTAAAATAGCTTTTATTTTAAACTCTTAGATCTTGGGGACCAGCCCTACAGAATTTTATATGCATACATATACATATGTATATACACATACATGCACAAATACTTATATATACATATACACACATATTTATATATATTTTATATGTACATACACAAACATACATATGTGCATATGTACACGTACATAGTTGTACCTTCATCCCCAGGATCTAGGCACTTAGCTAGTAATTATAGAAAAGAAGGAATCTTCCCAGTCCTGCAATCTAAAGTTGGAAAACAGGCTGCTCTATATCTAAAAAAGAGAAATTCTCTAATTGGCCACGAAAAGATGAGAGAATTTGTGAGTCCTCTGATTCCGTTTCACAACAGCTGCTCTGTTTGTATGTGTGCCTGCACATTCTTGGTCTGGCAGGATGACAAGAGGAAACAGTACCCCTAGATGTTCTCCTAGGGCCACAGTGGTAATCTAATTATGACAGCATGCCGCCTGCCTCCCCCTCGCCCCCCGCCACAAACTCTTACTCTTGTCGATCACAAGCATGGAGACTGTCGGTTACTGAGTATAGCAGTGCTTCTTATAGCATATACATCATTCCGGGAATGTCTGCCCCAGTGCGAAGAAGAATTGGACTTAAGAGGAATGAATTCTTTAATGACATGGGTTGGCTAAAAGTCATATTACTGGGAGTTTTAGTTTTAGTAGGTAAAACTCTTTCTTCTGTGTGAATGCTTACTGAGCTAAGTCATTTACATCTAGAATCTCATTTAATTCTTAAGACAAGCTTGTGACATAGGTCTGGTTATGCCCATTTTATAGGTGGGAACAGTCCAAGGTCACATGTCTAGTAAATAGCACAGCTAGACCCTGATCTTGGATGTGTCTCATTGTGAATCCTGGCCTCTTAACTGGACTTTCTGTTGTCCCTGTTCTTTGGCAGCTGTAGATGCTGTACAGACACCCACCCACTTGTCCTATTTGCCATTATAGCTTCACAGGTTGGCTTGGTGCCCTGCCCTGTGTTAGGTGTATTCATGCCCCTTTAGTTGCAAGTGACAGAGGCATAACTCAAACTGGTGTGAACATAAAACAAGTCTTTATTGGCTCATATAAATAAAAATTCAGTGGCGAGGTACAGTTCTTCAGACATGGCTGGATAAAGATGGACAGATGATGTCATCAAGACTCCCTTTCTTTCCGCCTTTTGGCTGTGCTTTCCTTTGTGTTGGCTTCATTCCCAGGAGACTCTCTCCATAGGGAGACAATTAGAACAGCCAGCAACCCTAGACGACAGAGCCTAGAAATAAGAGGTTGTCCCTCACTGTCCTGACCAAAGCCCTGAGGGTGACTCCCATTAACTTGGTTGGGTCTAATGCCCATTTCTGAAATGATTACCAGGCTCCGGAGGGAGCATCCTTAACCCTGGGGCTGGAAGTTGGAGGAGTGAGCCATCCCTAAACCCAGTGAAATGATAACAGGGAGCGGTAGTTTCCTCAGGGATACTGAGCAGACAGAAACCTATGCTCATTAAAAAAGGTATTCAATAAATATTGGTTGAATAAATGAAGAAAGTAAAGAATTTACCTGTTCTAGGGAACCTTCAGAGAATACAAGAGTATCTCAAAATAAGATGTCACAAATTGGGGCACATATTAAGCTTGCAGTACATTTTTGTCTGATGAATATAGGAACAAATGAATATCTGTGTAAGATAAAATCTATGTTCTACAGAGGAAAATAGTTAAATGCTCCTTTTTTTGAGTAATGAGTGTCCAAAGGGGCTTCCATCAGGTCATTTCTGTTTTACTTCCCTCTGAGCCCCACAGATACTGGGATAAGTATTGGGGTAATAGAGGTCAGTAATGAGGGAATTGCTTTTGCTAAGCCATCTTCCTGCTGAGTCTCCTGTAGCAGAGCAGAGTAAGTGCACCTTGAGGGCTCCCGAGAGGGCAGTCAAGTGGAATTTCTTTGAAGGTTTGTGTTTGATCCTAAAGGTTTATGCAAATATTGTATATTTACATGATTCTTTAAAAAATAAATTAATATTTAAAGTTCATTACCATTGAGAAAAAAGCAAAACAAAACCAAACTAAAAATGATTCTTGCTGGTCTTAAAGAAAGATGATTAATTGAAACTTACCAATTTTGGAAAATTGGGTTGAATTGAAGAGAGCTGATGTCACAAGTCAGTTTCAGGTCCAGGCCTTTGTGTTGCTGTTGGTTTATGATACCAAGATCCACATAAACAGCAGCTTCGTAATCACTTTTAAAAGAAAAACTTAAAATATTGCTAAAGGGGTGAATGCAGTGTTGAGGACATATCTTTTCTTGTTAAAGGAGTAAATCATTATTCAAAAGTCTCTGGTCCACTGATAGTGTTTCTTCCTCCTTCTTTTCCCTCCCTCTGCCTTAGAGAAATGGTCAAAAGACTCCATTTCAAGAGCTCATTGATATTTGTAGTTTTCATTTTATCATTAAGGTTGTCATTTTCATTATATGTAAATGAGCTAAATGTCCTTAGTAGTTCTTAGTCCTGTTGGTCAGTACTTTTTGAAAATCCAACTTTCAAACTTCATTTTTATTGCAGCTGTTTGGTCTTGTGTGGCAAAAACATTCAGCTTTCTTATTCTTTATCATATTTCAGTTGTTCCTCGAGTGTAAGTCTGTTAAAGAAGCCAGATCTGTGAACCACTGTATCATTAAGGTGAAGAGTCAATTCATTCAGCTTATCCAGATATTTTTAGTGAATATAGGATTTTTTCCCTGTGAGGAAAATTAAGAATTAAACCCTGCCCTCAAAAATTCTGACAAGTGCCTTCTTTTAAGCCAACATAAAAGCCACTTATCTGTGCATTGCAGATTTTCTATAGAATGATTCAATTTACAATATACATATATTAAAAATAATATAAAGTGTCTCTTTGAACATTCTGAGCAAATCGGGTGTCAGAATCATTAGGGAGTGTTCCCAATGAATGATGCAGTAACTGGTATTCAGAAAAAGATTTTCTGTTCATAAAATTGGCCAAATTTGCTTACATGTTAACATGTGTCAGTGCCAGCCTAGCTGAAAACTTATACATTTTATTTAAGATTTCTTCACCAGATGGTTTTACTTCAAGAATTTTGAGGATAAATGTCTTAAGAGACATCTTCATTGTAAGTACGCCAAACAGGTACAAGATGACCAGATAATTACCATGCATGTTTTCTTCCGACCATGATGGAAGCAGTGAGATGAGTTTTAGCATCTAGCTATTTTAAATTATATATTTTTTCAACATTTTTATAGTCTTTTTCTTTTGCTATGTGTACTCATACACGTACTATGTGTATGTATAATATGCTTTTTGACTTTTTTTTTTATAAAATTAGAATCAATAGAGAATTCTAGTTGAAAAATTTCACCTCCAGTTTTGAAGGCATTATTCTTTGTTCTTAAGCTTCTAGTGTTGATGTCAAGAAGTCCAGTGGCATTCTGACTCCTGCTGTTTTGTGTGCCTAGTTTTCCATTAGGGGGAGGGTATTTTAATATCTTATGTCTATTTTCAGTGTTCTGAAATTCTACAGTTCTGTGGCTTGCTATGAGATCTTGGCATTTATTGGGTTCAGCTCTTAGTGGGGCGCTTTATAGTGTGAAAGTCAAGGCACTCAATTCTATGAAATTCTCTTATACTAATTCTTGGATAACTTTTCTTTTCTCTCTCTGTCTCTTTCTGTCGCTGTCTTTAAAAATTTTACTCTAGTGACATCCAGAGGGGAAGGGGATCAGGGCTGGAAGAATGGGGTGAAGGGTTAAAGAAGTACAAATTAGTGCTTGATAGATGGTCACAACTTAGGGAATGTAGTTAGCATTAATGTAATGGCAGGTGGAAAGCAAAGTAGAGAAAGCAGTCAGGGGGATTGTTTTATAAACCATGTAAATGTCTAACCAATATACTGTATACTTGAAACTAATAATAAAATAACTTTTTTTAAAAAAATGGTGTTGCCATCCTGGTTATGTCCCCCCGCCCCACCCGTACCCCATAATCTGGGAATAATTCCTTATGTCAGAAATACAGTGAATTTCTATTAGTTTAAAAAAATGTTTTTAATTTTTTTTTTATTCAGGAGTTTTGGACTTTCTGGATTGACTGCTAATGTTTATATACACACATATATATGTATATGTATATACACATATATATTATCATTAATGCTTATCTTTTTGTCATTCTATTTTACATTTTAAGCAATTTCTTTCAACTCTACTATTGATTTGTCTTAGCTTTTTCTATCATAACTTTAATTTCCAAGAGTTCTTTCTTGATGTTGCTCCCCACCCAGTTTCGAGCCTATGAATGTACTATCTTCCATTATTTCTAGGTTCTAATTATTGTTTATTTTTCATTCTCTTCTGTTTCCTACATGGTCTTCACTTACCAGACATCTTTTCTTCTATTAGTGGGGTTGGCTTATTGATTTCACGTTAAAGGTTTTCTCCAAATTTCTGGTGATCCTGGATCATAATTGTTACGAGGCACCAAAAATCTTCAGGGAGCCTGTGAGGATGGCTGAGACTTACTAAATGATGAGCTTTACTATAATATTATAGGTTGCTTGTGGACTTCTTCTCACATCTGTAGATATTTCCCCTGGGGTAGTTCAGTTTATCCTGGAAAGAATTTTTCAGTCTTTTGCTTGAAAAAAATGAAGAATAAAAGCTTTGCTCTGGCATTCTGGGTGGGCAGAAAGGGGTTAGGGGAGAGAGGTCTCATTATTTAGTTTGCAGACATTCACTAATCTGCCTGTATTGATCTCCATCCCCCTCGTACCTTTTTCTCTGCTTAGTTAGTATCTCTGATTCGATTTCTGCTGAGTCTAGTCTCATATCTTCTGTACGGGTTGGAGGAGGGGTTGCTTAACTGAAATGTTGGAACGGGAACCTGGAGGCCTAACTGCTTATTTTATAGATTTTTATCTTGAATATGGAAGTTAGGTATGTCTCTTAAGCTCGTTAAAACATGTCCTTGAACAGTGTCATTCAATAATGATGCCTTTTTTTCAAGTTGATTATCCCTACCCCCTCCTTTTTTTCGAAAAACTGTTTTGACCGCATTTCCAGTCTAGAGCTTCAGCAAATTTTCTCTCAATATGTGAGTTTTTTCTTCTAAAGAGATTCTGTAACCAGTCTTGAAGGCAGCTTCGAACAGTCTTTTTGTTTGCTTTATTGAACTTTATATCATATTGCTCCTGGCTAATATATGTCCTTTTTTTAGTTTCAGAAAATTCTAGTGGGGGGGGGGGAGGAGAAGAGGGAGGTAGATGAAGTAAAAGGGGTCAAATATGTGGTGACATTAGAGAATTAAAAAAAATTCTGGCAATTTTTCTTCTGACTTTGAATGATTAGTTTATAACATGCCATTCTAAAATAAATGGCTCTGTGCACTTCTTGCATGTGTTTTCACCTATAAGAGTTATCAACGTGAGCCTCAACTACATCTCCTCATAATAAAGCCCATAATAGTTTAAAGAAACAGCCTATGCTTTTTTGATGAACTATTATTACCAATTAGTCTAGAAACATATTGTGATCCTTAGGCACACATCTGCCTGAACAAAACAAAGCAATAAAGTCATAGACCTTTAAAGCCCTAGAAGTCCTTCCTGCTTATCTGGGGTGCTCCTTTCCATTAACAGATGAAATCCAGGCAAAGGAGCTTGCACAAGGTCACAAACTACCACATTTTGATTCTAAGATGCACAGGTTTCCATTTTAGCAATTCTAGAAACAAGATTGCTTCTTATAGTCCATGGTGTCTTACAATTACTTTCAGTCATGTGGCAGTTGTGAGGTGTTTACAATTGCCTGTGCTGCATGAAGATCCAAAATACCAGTAGCACAATTTGCAACATGGTGATCAGCGGCTCGGAAGGAAATCCCAGAGACTGTAATGGAGCACTCTTACGGAATACTAAATCCTCAGTGCTCCTGATGGCGCAGAGGTTGTATTGTGTGGGTGAACATGGACCTGAATTTTTTGGAATCAAGATATACTTCAAATTTGGATTCTGAATGTGATGAAATGTTAGGGATACTTAATTTATTTTTCTGATATTTTCCTTTTTATATAAGTACAAAGGGGATATGTAGTAAAAATGTGTATAAAAGAATACCCTTAATAGGTGTAAAATAAAAATTTGAAGTGATAGGCATTGTGTCATAATTTAATTAACAGCTTTTACTTCTTTCTTAGTACATAAAATAATGGTGCCTCTTACAGTACGTGGAGACTTAGAATTTATGAATTATGGTAATTACCAGTTGCTGAAAAGTCCCTCTTCTTCACACTCTTATTCCAGTTTGCTCTCATCATCATGGATTCTGAATGTTAGGCTGTTCATAGCATGATGCTCTGATACTGGCTTTATATTTAATCACAGATATGGAGTATAGCCATATCTTATAGTTTCCTTTAGTATAAACTGAGAGGATTTCTCCAAAGCACACCTCAATAAAAGTTTCTCAGAGGCGAGACCTCTTGGCCGTGATGGGTTTAACCAGGACAGTTTCATAGCAGGATTAATGACTCACTTCAGCCATTGAAAAATTTTCAGTTCATATATCTAATTTTATTTCTTGTAAAATACTCTCCATAAGTTAGTTGCAAAATCTACCCCTAAATTAGTCACTGGTTATAAAGACAGTTCGCATTCGATAACTACTTCCCAGAGTTACGATTTTGATTTTAGAATATTCAGACCGAAGCCATTCTTCCTGACAGTAGTTGCATTGAGATACCATTCATCACTTCAACTAATCAAACTAAAAACATACTTATCTCTCTGTTCTCTATAGTGATTTTTAATCAGTGAGTTAAAAGGAAGATAAAGAACCAGAATACATTCCTATTTTATACTCTGAAATGTTTTCTGATCTGGCGGGAGATCATTTTTACTGATCTTTCTGTATCTGGTACTAGGCTGCAGACTCAATATAAACAGCAGTATCTGGTATGGATCCCCTGAGCCTGAACGTAGCTGTGCACAAGCTGCAGACTCTCTTATGTTGTACTGACAGGTCACTCATGGGTTGACTTACAGGTGTCACAATGGAAGAGTACAGTAACCTGTTCTGAAGGCTTTGGCTGTTCATGAGGAACCTGAATTAGTCTGAGGTGCTGAGCCTTGAACTTTATAAAAGAAGAAATGGGTAGACATTATGTTTGGCATGCTAGTCTTCCCAATTTGTTTTTTTTTCCTTTTAACATAAGATAAACTCATGCAAGACTACACTCTTAGAATAACTAACACATTGGCAAACATTTTACCTGCTCAGTCAGACTAGACCTTGAAATTTGTGATGGCAGGAAGCCTTCATTGGGATTATTTAATTGGAAGGTGTTAAACAATTGTTGTATGTGAAAGTAAGCATAATTAGACATCTAATGAGGAGAGGAGTCTTAATAAATATGTAGCAATAATGATTTAATATTCATTCCTCTGTAGGACTCATCACTAAAATGCATTCACAGATCAGAAAGAACTTTTTCATAGATCGTGTGTCCAAGTTTTGAGTTTGAAAAATAAGATGAAGGTCTCAGAGATGTTTTGAGATTGTAGAAGTTGAAAAGATTAATACTAGGTTGGAAGATTCTGTTATTTGTGAAAATTTAAAAGGGCTAGAGTGATGCTTACTTTTGTATATCTATGAAAAGGGGGCACACTGAGATAGGAATAAGGTAAACAAAAGCAGAAGGGGTGATGACTTATCTTCAAGCACAATAAATTCTTACTTACACACAGAATCTGCAATTTCCAGCATACACAGGCCAATGTTCAGGCTAAGAAGATGCCAAAGCTTTCTTTGACTTGGGAAATTGAACCACATTTTGAACCAAAATTGAATCATTAATTCAGTTTAGAAAGGAAAAGCAAAATCACCTAATGAACTAGTTTCATATTTTCTGAAAATATGAAACTGGAATAAAACTAGGATGTCAAAGCATTCTCAGATTTGATCCAGAACTAAATTAGTTTTCTATCTGATTCATGTCTCTGGCTGTGATATGCTAATTATAGACCCTTCTTATACATGGATTAAAGCAAGATCTCATCTGAGCAATTCATTATGAATCGGTTTTAAAAAATAACTCTTTATAATTGAAAACATTAAACTGCATTTCCTTAGAAACATTCTATAAATCACACTTTTCTATTTTAGTAAGATGGGCTTTCAATAATGTAAATAGGAATTAGTGAGGCTTGATTCTAATTGCTTCATTTTCCTTATTCTGATGAATAACAGGATTGTATAGCTTTTCAATACAATAGCTGATAATAAAACCACTTTGCCTATTATTTGTGAGTCATATTTTATTCTCTAGAGTCCATTTTCCTAATGAGCAAACATCAGCTGTATACCTGAAGAATAATTATTCTTATGGAAATAATTACTGGTTTATAATTACTGACTTTTCTGAGATGGCGAGATCCTCTCTGTTACTTTCTTTTGTGCTATATCCAAGAAGGAAAAATCAGTTGTTTAGAGCACTGAATTTAATTGTATAATAAATTACTGAAAATATTAATTAATTTCAAGTAGTGTACATATTGAGTACATAGTATCAGCTGTGAAGGGATTTTGGTAAGATATGACGTATGCCTGTGAAAAGTTGAATGGCAAGAAAGTCAGGTTATGGTTAAGTGTCAAATGAAGTCTTAAGCCAGTAACTGTTACAGAATTCCAGAGGAGAGAGGAATAATTTGATCAAGGGTAGAAAAGTGTTCACAGTGTGCTAGGCCTTAATTGGGTCTTTAAATAGGGGTAAGATTTTTAAGGAGATGAGGAGGAGGGTAGATAAACAGGTTGGTAGTAGTGGTACCGTGTGTAACATGAGCAATGGTAAAAGAAATATACTGTGACGGGGATGTTAAGCAATCTGTTTTGGTCCACCAAAACACTTGGCCTGTACTTATCGAAACTATCAGTGTGTTAAAAGACAATGAAAGACTGAAGAACTGATTCAGATTGAAGGAGACTAAGCAAGCATGATGACTAAATGCAATGAGAGACCCTGGACTGTAGCCTAGTTTGGGGGAAAAAAATTCAATAAAGGACATTACTGGGAAAATTTATGAAATTTTAATATGGATTGTATATTAGGTACTAGCACTGTATCAGTGTTAAATTTCCTGAACTTCATAAATGCATTGTGATACATGTTAGTTCCGTAGGGCTGCTGTGATAAAGCACCACCAACTGGGTGGCTTAAAACAACAGGAATATATTCTCTCATTCTTCTGGAGGCAAGACATCTGAAATCCAGGTGTCTATGGTCATTCTCCCTCTGAAGGCTATAGGGGAGAGCATTTCCTTCCTTTTTTCTGGCTTTTGGTGCTTGGCCGACAACCCTCGCCATTCCTTGGCTTGCAGCTGCTTCACTGCAAAGTCAGTCTCTGTTGTCACATGGCCTTTCCCTGTATGTCTGTGTCTTCTCATGGCCTAATAAGGATTCTAGTCATTTGGTTTAGGCCCCACCCTAATCCAGCATAACCTCATCTTAATTTAACTAATTGCGTCCACAGAGATCCTATTTCCAGATAAGGTCATGTGCTGAGGTGTCAGGTGGACGTGAAGTTTTGGGAGACACTATTCAACAATTCAGATTACATATGAGAATTTCCCAGTTTCCAGGAGATAGGTATTTAAGGATAAAGGATGACAATGTCTGCAAGATACTCTGAAATGGTTCATCAATAATAATAAAATTATGTATATATTTATGGAAAGGGAGACAAAACAATGTGGAATAACTTGAACAATTAATTTCATTGAAAGATATATAATATAGTTTGTATGATTTTTGTAACTTTTCTATAGGTTTGAAACTTTTCTGAATACAAAGAATTCTAAAAAGAAAAAGCTCCACAGAAAAAGATCACATACATTTTCCTCTGGATATTGCAATGTCTGAAATGGTGCCTGAAACTTAAATCTATATCTATATTACTGCAAATCTAAAGACACAGCCAACATTGAGAATGGCAGAGCTGAGATTTTTTTTTTTTTACATTAACATTATTAACTAGTCCTGAAATCCACACTACCTCTGTTCTCCTTATGGTAGATTTTTTTTAATGGCTGAAGCAGGTTCGAATCAGGATTTTATGCTTCTTGCAGCCTAAAACATTCTGCTTCAACTGAAACACTATTGCAGGGCCCTGTTATAATAGCCAGGTTAATACCATTATATTTCATTTATTTAAAACAAAGGAAAAATTCGTAAAGCATGTATTTCCATGCTTTACCTATATTTTATCATGATTCCAAGGCAGTTTTTCAAGTTAAATGCTAGACATTTTGCCCAAGATTTTGGTACATAATAGCTGAGCTTATTGTCTTTTGAATGTCCCAGGTTAAACAATATTGCTTAGAGACAAAAGAAAAAAATCTAGATTTTTCCCTCATGACTTTTTGTTCAGGAAAGAAAAGCACTCAACAAGAATGTGTGTGTGTGTGTGTGTGTGTGTGTGTGTGTGTACATATGTATATATTCATACACATACATATATATGTATATATATTTTGCACATTTCTAATTTTTGCAACTTGTGTATTTGTGCTATTATGTATAAATGGTACACTGTGCAGGCCTGGGAAATATGTTTAAAATATGTCTTGTTTTTTAGTTGGTAATACTTTTAGACTATCAAATGCAATGCACTTGACATATCCCAAAAGAAATAAAACAGAGCTGTGCAAAATATAATGTGATGCAGCCCTTTGGAAAAGAGACATCCTTGCTCAGGGCGGGCCATTAGATGGAAATAGCATGCTTCGAACAGATGGATCTGCCTCCTCCTTGCCCTGCAGAGGGCCGAGGGACTTGTTTGTTCACAGAGTCTCAGTCTGATGGCGAGAGAGGCCGCTTGTAAAGTTATTCCCATGG
Organism: Cynopterus sphinx; assembly: GCA_030015415.1. Classification (NCBI taxonomy): domain Eukaryota; kingdom Metazoa; phylum Chordata; class Mammalia; order Chiroptera; family Pteropodidae; genus Cynopterus; species Cynopterus sphinx. Next base: position 75,527,210 of record CM057383.1, on the reverse strand, counting down.
GGCTCATTCCCTGCTGCCCAGCACCACTCCTGACATGGAACAAAACAAACATGCGGCTCCTTCTTTTCTTGAAGATGAATGAATGCTGCTGTAAAGAGGGACTTTTATTGAGCAGTATGACGTGGTGCAGAAAGAATGTTGTAATGAAATACAATACCCCACGTTATAAAAGTAGGTAATAGGGGTGGTTTGAGGTATATTTTCTAATGTCTTCTTTACTACAAGATTTGTTGAGAAATAAGTTATAGCAGCGAAAGGCTGGGTGTCCCTAGTATAGGAAAGACCTGCTAGATTCTGAGACTCTTGGTTTTTAAGGACAGAAATGCTTTCAGGTAAGCACACATGTGAGGCATTAAGAGAAACATAAGCTGGGAATCTGAGAGCAGGAACCTGAGGGCTGAGCCTGGCTGAGTTAGGAGCGTGAGGAGTGTTCTGAATCCAGAGCTGCTGGTCTGGGGCCCATACAGCAGGTGTTTCTGGATCTTCACTTGAGGGAAGGCATCGCATGAATGTGACTGAACAACCCTCTGCCTGGGTCTGTGTTGCCAGCTGGCTTCCTGCCATGTCCTCCCACTTTTACCACTTTACGGTCTCCACAACCTCCTAATTTCTCATTTCTCTTCACGTTCGTCATGCATCTCTGGTTCACTGGGGCCCCTCTAGCCTCCCCATTCTCTCTCTCTCTCTCTCTCTCTCGGACTTAGCATTTTTTTCTTGCACCTTCTCATTCTTTCTTTTACTCTATTAAGATCTCTAAAGAGACAGGCGTATGGCCCCGTATCCCAGGCCATGTCATTGTACTGTCCATTCCTGATTTAAGCAGCTGGCAGTGGGGTTAGGTGGGACAGAATATAGTCACCTAAGGCTGCTTCCTTCAGGAACAGCTGTGGCCATGGAAGATGCTATCACTGATACACTTGCTATATTGAGATATTGCAGAGTCATTGTGACCCTCTGGTATCATGGACATGTTAAGATAGATGGCTTAGGTTACTCCTAATTTAATAGATCGAGACAGGTAACCAGAAGCAGGCATCACACATAAACTCTTAATGTTGGAGTTAGTTCCTTTGTCTTAAAGGTGACTTCCCATGAAAAGAGGCAGACCAGGGGGTATAAAATGTTTGGTTTAAATTGATTGGAAACCAATAACATCTTTAATTGGAGGAACTCAAGGAAATGTCCATAAATGGTTCACTTTATTAAGTCAATTTGTGGATCTGTTTAGGAGGTTGAGTTCATGCAAATATTAACAATAAGCATTGGGCCTTTATTTTAACCAGTCAGGCACTGAGCCAGAAGCTTTCAAACACCATCCTGTGTAATCCTCAGGACAACCTTGGGGGCACAGTTGGATTTGTTACGTCTATTTTACAGCTGAAGAAATTAGGCCTTATGGAGGTTAAACAAGTTTCCTAAGGTCATAAAGGTTGTGACCCAGCTATAAATTCGAATTGGGGTCTCTGTTTCTGGACACCAGGACCTTCTTTTCTACTGATGTTCCTACTGCCACCTCCTTCAACGCACCAGCTTTTACTAAGTAGTAATGATGTACCCTTTAGCCTTTAGGGCTCTGTACAGTGGTTTATGACAAGAATACCTATCACAGAGAAGAGCTAGTTTGGGAGAGCATCCAGCTGCAGAGAAGGAGACACTTGGGAGCAGACACCAGAGTTTTCTAAGGCGTGCTAATTGCTTATTGTAACTCTTGAGAGCCTTTGCTTATGGCCCTGCAGGTAAGAAATAATACTCAGCTAGAATAGAGAGATGATGAGTTTGATCATTATCTTCTTTTTTAACTGTTCTGGAGGTGTCTGCTAGTGTACCGTTCAAGAGGGGACAGGGCAACCCTTAACTTTATAGATCATTTGTAAGAATAAAAAGATGTGAAATGGGTCATCTTCAAGAAAAGAAGGAGCCGCATGTGAAATGGGTCACACATATCCTGTGAGAAATGTGTGAAAGCAAGCATTTCTAAATTACAGATCATTTTGGTGCGTACCATGCAAACAGTTGGTACCCAGATGAATCCACTTCTTTGTTGCTTATTTTTCAGTGATATATTATTGTATTAAAGGGAATCATTTAGGGCTAAGAACAGACCTAACATAGTTATGTTACGGATTGGAGCATTAGACCTTCTTTAAGTCAAAGATTCATCAACCTGTTTCAGTGGCTGAAACAGGGGTTTGTAGGACTATTGTGACCTTCCTCACATCTTGAGCAGTTTACTTGGAGCTGGAAGAAGAAATTGCTCCACCTTCTCTCAGAGGACTTGAGAGAGGTTCTTCTCTCACTACAGCTTGAGAGGGTTTACTGTTAGATCTCCCAGAGCTAGAAGAGGTGAATGAGGCTGACCAGAGAAAATAAAAAAGTAATGGTAATAATATGTAATGAACTGGAATAGAAATTTGTGTTTAAATATGTACAGTTTTTTTTTTAAGCAGAAAAAGTTGTTCTGCTTTTCGAATCTTTAGAATTTGTTTTCCAGGATCCCTGTTCTGTTCAACCTTTACATAAGAACAAGCAGAAATAGTCTCTATTACTGTAACTCCTGGAAAAAACAATGGTTTGAATTCCCCTGGTGTCACAGCAAACTTATTAAACTAGTGAATAATTCCCAGGGGTGTATGACTTCATCAATGGATCTGTTGCACAAACAAAAAACATCCTTCACTTGTGTCTAAAAAAAAAAATAAATAAAAGGTTATTGTTGGACTTCTTTGTTGATAGGATAAAATCAGCCTTGAGTAATATATGTGTGTTAGAACTTGAAGACATCTTGATAAATTATTGAACTCTAGCTGGAAGCTTTGAACCTGAAGAGGAGAAGGAATATACACAGAGTATCGATGAGGTTTTTTTCTTTTGATTTATAATAATGGTGTACTACATGTGTTGTGTGTCAGATATTTTTATCTAGTTGTGCCAATATTCTTATTTTTATCAACAAATAAAAATTTCTCAATATCACAAAATTTGAGAAAACAATGTTTTTGGCATTTCTAATGCAAGTAATAAAGGTGGAATTAAATTAAACAGGTTTTCTCTGATCCCTTCCATCAAGCAGATGTAAAGTATGTAAATCAAAAAGATAAACAAACCAAAAACTCTATTTGCCTATGTGCTGCCATTTGTAGCAATTATGTTTGTAATAAACTTGCATTGGGCAGAATGTATAAATTGAGATATTTCTAAGGTTTAGATCTTACATTGCTTATGCTGTCCCATTGACCTGTGAGTTAGCCAAGCTATGAATAGGGTAAAAGTCTGTGGCTTTCTCTCTCTCCCTCTTTTTTTTTTTTTTTGCATTTTATTAAAAAATTTTAATTATAGTAAAACCCCCACATAACAAAATTTATGACCTTAATAAAAGTACAGTTCAGTAGTATTCAATATGTTCACATTATTGTAGAATAGTCATGCTTTTAAAAAATTTTTACATTATTATTATTATTATTATTATTAGCCAAAAAAGTGAAGTATGAAAGATTTTGGGGGGGAAGGAATTTGCATATTCAAAAGAGCTTACTCCTCAGCAGTGCTACCAGTGGGGCCATGTAGATGAATCTTTTCAGGTAGCTCTTCCCTTGGGATGATATTTTTGGTTATGTGTGTCATGCTTGTAGTAGGTGACAGTGATTCTACTTCTGATGATTCCTAAGTTAAGAGTTTTGGATGCAGCTACTTAGAATTGCCAGATGGTTCACCTAATTTTAGCCATGTAGACCTCAGTCGTGTCCATATAATATACGTAAATCAGCTACTGCATAATAAACTTGAAATATTTAGCTCTATTAATGAATGATCGCAGAGACAGTAGGCCCAGATTCAGTCAACCATTAAAATACTGCTTTGGTTGGGCTTAGCTTTTACTTTTTTAGGAAAGATTTTTAAAACAATCATATTCTTAAATGCTTTATCCTGAAAGATCTGTTTTCATAGAATCATTAAAAAATTGCTAAGTGGTCTAGTTTTATTGGACTATTATTTTTGGTAGAGAATTTTTGCTGCAAAAATTACTGTTTTTCCATGTCAGACTCTTTATAAGAGACGGAGGAAAAATGCTTCCACAGATTTATGTAATGAACAAAAGTTTCTGATTTCAGGAGCCAGTAGGAGGTGTTTTACTCCTTTTTGTGCTCTGGCCATAAGGTGAGAGAGGAACTCTTATGTTTAAAATTTCAAGAATGAAGCATGAAACTTGGCCAGGCTTAGGTGAGAGGCGACACCTGACATGTCATAAAACTGACAATCATCAGTCAGCATACCATTGGACTGTTTGGTGAGCTGTGGTTCCTCTACCTGAAACCACCCTACAAGAACAGTTTCTAGCCCAGTTGTGTTAAAAAATCACACAGATATTTAGGGGCATCACTCTATCTTCAGCAGTCTTCTGAGGAGTTCTCAGTTATGACTTTTGCCTGATTTCAATAGCTGGGGGTCAACTCTTGTGCAGATACTGTTTCTGTTTTGGAGACTTGCTTATTTCCACTTTAATTAGATACACTTGTTATTTCCTTGTTAACACTGTCTCCTAAATATTAGTTCCTATTTTTCTGTTACTTCTTGATTTCCTCCCCTGACTCCTTTTCTCTATCCATCCCTTAAATGTTTTATCTTGGCCATCTTCTCTTCTTTTACATTCTTCTTGGGCCAACTCTGCTATTCCCATGGTGTCAAATACTATTCACTGATAACTTTCAAATCTATCTATCTATCTATCTATCTATCTATCTATCTATCTATCTATCTATCTATCTAATCTATCATCTATCATCTATCTATTTACAACATTTGGACAGATAACCTCACCTGAGTTCCTGGCTCCATAGATTCAACTGCATTTTGATGTCACAACTGGTGGTCTCCACAGACACTTAAACTTTAATATATTCAATACAGAATTCATTTATCTACTTTTCTCTTCCCTCTCCTGAACACAAATGAATACACTGAGTTCTTGTTTGTTTTCATGTGTCTGTGAAGGCAGAATTCTGGAAGCCACCCTCAGCTCTTCCATTTCTATTTTCTCCATCTATTTGACTGTTGTTATGGACTAAATTGTGTCCCCCAAAATTCATATGTTGAAGCCTTAACCCATGATGTGATTGTATTTGACTGTTAGGAGGGTGGGTAATTAATGTTAAATTAGGTTACAATGTGCCTAGCCCTAATCCATTAGGACTGATGTCCTTATAAGCAGAGGAAGAGACACCAGAGCACCATGTGAGGACCCAGATAGAAGGCCATCTGCAAGCCAAGGAGAAACCAAAGCTGCTAACACCTTGATTTTATACATCTATCTGCCAGAACAATGAGAAAATAAATTCTGTTGGTTAAGCCACTTAGTTTGTGGTATTTTATTATGGTAGCCTGAGCAGACTAAGACAGTCGTCATTGTTGATGATCACCCTAATATTTCTGGAATTGTGTAATGTCATGGTATGACATCCCATGCTTTACATTTCACTTTTGACTGTCTAGTTGTAAAGACAGTCATTTCTGCAACAATCTTCAAGGGTGACATTAGTTTTCCAAGGGCCTCTCTAAATCTTTTGGGAGTTAGATAATTCTCTTTGGAAGCAACCAGCTTCCTAGTCAGTTTTAACTTCTTCAGTTGTTAATCTAGTTGCATTCTTGTCAACAGTTTTGCTGTGATTTTAGCTGTTTTTCAGCACGACGTTCATTGCCTTTATGAAATACTGCACCTTTATAAGATTTATGATTATTTTCATTGAACTTGCATTTTACCTTTGAATATCCACTCCATCTGACAATCAGGAAGAAACTCGATTATGACAATGAGCTTACGGGTAGGGTGAGACAGGATCATTAGTCAGAGCTGTTTCAGTTGGAGTATTCTTATCAGTGCTCATTGCATTGATGAATATCATACCAAGGCAGCCTATGTTTCCTATTTACCTTTTTAACTGTAGGGGCTTGGGTATTCAGATATAAAATAACAGAGGACATGGAAACCTGTGGAGATAGTTATACAAAGTAGAACACAACTAAGTTTGTTCCCAGAAGGAGGTATAGAGACATATCTCTGTTGATGAAACATCCCTTAGAGTTTTATTTATTTATTTTTGTTTTCAATTACAGTTGACATACAGTATTATATTAATTTCAAGTTTACAACACAATGATTAGAAATTTACATACCTTACAAAAGTGATCATTCTGGAACAACCTTTAGGATTTTCAAAGGCATTTTTATATCCATCATTTTATTGGATTCGTTATTTCATATCAGGTAGTTGGTGATGAATTGCTGTTCGTTTTTTTCTTAGTTGATGTCTCCTACTAATCATTACTAACTTACAGGATAAGAAATTAGTAGTAATAATAGCCGTAAAGGTAATATAATTGAATGCTTATCATGTGCCAAATACTACGCTAAGTTATTCACTGATGTTTGAGTGTATACACTGACTGAATTAATCAGACCATTATTTCAGGGGGTCATGAGTTAGCAGGCTGTGGCCCCTGCTCTATCTATCCAAATGCACATAGCACTCTTATGGAATATGCAGTGAATGGCATCAGTTGTTAAGATGGCTTTATGGAAATATCTGATCAGGAGTCCAGGAAGTTAACCATGAATAGAGAAGACATTATGCACATGTGTCTAGGAACATGTTTGGAAGCCTTATTCATAAGAAATAACTAAGCTATAACATCCTCTGGCTATTCATTTGGGTTTAAGTCATATAGTAGTTGGTATGGGAAAGTGGTCTTAAGGGACAAATTGAAATATGTTTTCATCTTTCCTAAACCTCAGAGACAATCAGCTCTAGGAGTTTCTGTGAATTTTTTCATGCTTAAGAATGTCAGAAAAATATTTTCTGCTTATACATTATGTCAGTTAAGTCCCTGAAGAATCTTTTATGTAAAATGCAACTAATAACATCATGGTGATTTTTCTAAATGTCATGTCACTAAACAAGTTGGTGGCTTATGCAGGTTTACAAATTATCATTTTACATGCTTATAGTATTACAAGAAATCTTTGTGGCTTTTAAAAACCTACTAGTAGATCATTTGGCTCTGCTTGGCTAGCCTTCAGGATAATAACGCCATTTACTAGACTGTATTAAAACTCTGAAATAGCAAAGGTAGAGAATTAAACCAAGCCGCAGATATAGCCATGGTTGTTTCGGTGCAGTAAGGAAGAACAGGTAGCCTGGTAATTTGTTGAAGCAGAACCAGCTTATTGTTGAAGTGTTAACAGCGATTTACAAAAATATTTGGTAATAGGGATTATTTAATCCATCCAATGAAATTAAAAGAAACTCATAACAAATAAGTCTGGTATTAGTTCCCTAACTTAAAAATTGAGTTTAAAAGATGCATTGATCTTAAGTATATTGGAAGTAGTTTGTTTAAACCAACAAAGCTTCTGACTTAGTTAATTCACTAAAGTTAATTTTCTCAATGCAAACTCGTTTTCTTGGGACTGTGAGTCTAATTCTCTGGTTCATAATTTAGAGAGCCGGACATGTGTAGTTCATAGACAGATATTTTGCTGGTTCGTGTGACTAGTAAACAAGCTAAAATGTTTTGGGGCACCACCATCTACCTTGGTTGTTTCCATTCTGGGCAGGATAAATTTTTCTGGGATTGCATAGATGACCTCCAATATCATTCTATGATAATGCTACACATGCCACTTACACTTGTGGAATGAAGGAATTGAGCTAATGGCTTTATATAAATCTGCATAATTGAATTTCAAGACCCTATTCTTTAGAACTGGGAATAAATGGATTTGAGCGTAGGATTTTGTGGAACGCACAAGTAGAATGCTGCATCGATTAGGTTAGGTTTGGCTATGTGTGACCAAAAACCTAAAATAACAATAGCTTCAGTGAGGTAATTTGTTTATGTTTTAGATAAAGAAATCCAAAGATAGGTGGACCAGTCTAGGGTTGCTATGATGGCTTCACCATGCTATCGGGTCTCAGGATTCTATGTCTCTACTTTCATTCCTGATTACTAGACTTCTACCTCATGGCCCAATTTGGCAACTAGAGCTCTAGTCATCACATCACATCTACGTCCTAACCATTTGGAAAGAGGAAGTGACAGAAAGGACAATCTCCCTTTCTCCCTGAGGAGGCTTCTTGGAAATTGCATATCTCTGGCTGAAATTTGATCACCTGACCAAACCCAATGAAGGAGAAGCCAGAGAAGATAGATTTGTAGCTGAGTGACACTGTAACTCACGAAACATTTAGTTCTTAATACTGCAGCAAAGACAAGAAAATACAGGGAGAAGAGTAGCAGACTCTGGCACAACTGCTAGATTCTCTACTATTTATACAAAAATCAGAGCTGTATGAACTTTAATAGAAGGTGGCACAATAGATGTGGGTTATCTTTCTCACCACAGAGGAAAACAGAAAATTTGTTGAAGAAACTTGTTAGAAAACATTCAGCAGTATATTGAAATTGAACATGAAAACATTGATTCCCTCTTAGCAGCTTGACATTTCTTATGAAAGCAAAGAGGAGAGATGTGGCCCAGGAACAGAGAGACGGAAGTGATTAAATGCCAGCTCCGTGACTTTTATAGAAGTTCATTCAGCTGCTTACCCACAAAGCACTTCCCAAGGAAGTTACAGCCAAGAATTCATTTGGCTGGGCTTGTCCATTTTTCATTCATTTCAATGACCATCTCCAGGAATAAAACATTCTGAAAGAAGAAAACCCATTGAAGGACTTGGGGCATATGAACAGAAGAGTTTTCCTTTAAAAGAAGAGGAAAAAGAAATAGCTTTAAACCACCTATGTTTGATTAGGAATTTTAAGGCTCTGTATTCTCTCTCTGTTGCTGTGTGCATGTGTGTATGTCTGTGCATCTAAATTGATACAAGTATATACATACATATTCAAGATCAAGTTAATAATATTACAGAAATTGAGACTTCATCTCTGTTCTTGTTTTAATGACATTGGATGAAAACAGAAGAGGAAATTCTTTTAAAAATTCCTTGCCAAAAACGAGGCTTTTAGTGTTCGACAGACGACATATTTTCTCTAGTTGAGAGTCAATAAACTCAATTTAATTCATGGGTTAAAATTTTGGTCTGATCTTCTGCAAAAAAACATTTTTTAAATCTCAAACACAGTTTTTTTGTTATTGTCGTTTTTGTTTTTTTACAACTCCTTGGGTAGACTTGGTTCTCTAGTCACTTTGAGGGGTTTAAATTGTCCAGTCCAGTTTCTCCTTATTGCAAATACTGTTATTACTTCAGGGGGTTGCCTTGGTACATCCATTACTCAGCTTCAGATAGGTGAGTGGGAAAGGTCTGAGTACTACTGTGATAGGTGTGGACGGTCCAAAAACCAATCTAAGTTACTTCTTAGTTGGGCTGAGGGGATGTTAAGTTTTTAAGGCTAAAATGACTCCTCATCTGCTATCTTCAACCTAAATTTAGATCCGACAGGCAAATTCTCATTCTATATCCAGTGTACATGTAACAAGTATTATATCTTTGATATTTTTGTCTGTAGTTTGTGATTTTACTCATTTTTATGGTCTCTTCTTTATTGTTTCCATCTGTGATTGTCGGTGCGTTTATTTATGTACCTTTGCTAGTCTAGAAGTCTAATCTAAAGAGAGGTTAGTATCAGACAATGTGTTGAAAGCTTTCATATCTAATAAGTATCTGTTAGAAGGTTTTTTAGATGTCCTAACAAATTATTTGTGAAAATGATATAAGAAAATTTTTTTACCTCATTATGAAGTTTACATTTTCATCAATAAAATGGGGATTCTGACTTCACACTTTGGATATGATGAAAAAATTAGCCAATTGTAGCCCTGGATAATTTACCACTTTTGTGCTTAATGCCTACTAGAGAGTACTTAAAATCAGTCCTCTTTATTTTTTTGCCTAAAAATGCGCACATGTTGATGGTTGTCTTGGATGTCTTCATCTGCTTAAAAAAAAAAGTAGGTAAACTGCTGCATGTGGTAGATGCTTTCAGAAACCTTAAGCAATTGTTTTAAATGCTAAACTCTCCTGGACCATCTTTCTATTCACCACATATGAACCACTGTTGACGTAATTTAGAATCTTATTGGAATTCAATTACCAGCATCTTCCAGATTGTCTCATCAGTGGTTTCAGGAAATGCTGCAGTCAGTTAATAATGTTTTTGCCATTAAAATGTTGACCATTTAGTACGTGAACCATTGAAATTAAATAATTTGCTTAACAGAGTCATTTAGATATTTCCTAAATCATTTTTTGTTGAGAGTTTTGTTAAGTACTTATATATAAAGTTATTCTAAAGACTTTAGGAGATAAAAAATAAACAGAAACAAGCTCTTGTTCATGTATTGGGTTATAGTTTGGTTAAGTTATGACATAACTGGAGAATAACTATAAAAACAACTGTGTTTATTCATTCTTTTCATCCTTTATTCACATATTACTTGTTTAGATCATACATACATGCCATGCACCTTTGTAAGTGCTGGGGTTCAGTGGTAACCTATACGTTAAGACCCAGTCTCATAGCAGCAGCACTCTGATAGGAGGAGACAAATGATGAGAGGGTAAATGAGTGAATGAATGAATGAGTGAATGAATAAGATGTTTCACATAGTAAGAAGGCCTATGAAGAAAATAAAATGGAATAATGCCAAAGAGAGTAAGTAGGAGTGGTCAAAGAAAATTTCCTCTGACATTGCAAATGATACCTGAGTTATATAAAAGATCTAGCAATTGGGGGCGGGGAGAGAGGGATACTGGTAGAGTGGGAGAGTGGGTGAGAAGGAGATGGGGAGGGGAGAGGGAGGAAGAGGACAAGTGAGAGGGACAGAGGGAGAGGGAGAGAGAGATGCAAACATGTAAGTACAGAGTAAAAGAAACATCAGCATGGGTTGACTGCTTTAAGAAAACTTTTTTGAGTTATTGTGTGGCTGTGCCCATACTATGACTCAATATAGTTTTAATATATTTTTAAGTGGGTTACTATCACCAGCTAATGCTTATTGAAATGTCACCAAATATTTATGGAGAGCCTGCTGTGCTCAAGAACACTTATTAAGTGCAGAGCACTGAATTATGCGTTACAAGGATTTTCAAAAGATAGGCTTCTGGTTTAAGGGAAATATTTCAAAAGAATTACAAATTAATTTGAGGAACTCCAGGGCCTTCTTAGAGAAGCGTGCACATTCTAGATATAGCATATAAAGCCACAAGTGTAAACCAGATGGGCCATCATTTTCTTTCTCATTAACCAACTAATAAGAATTGCGGGGATTCATGTCTATGACTTACCTCAATCATAGTGGACCCAAAGGAAGTAACTAGTGGTTAAGATTTTCATTGGAGAATTTGCTTCCCCAGGATTTTGTGCTTTTTGAGGGAAACAAATGTCTCTGTCGTAGAGAGGTACCTCTTTTCTTGAGTGACTCGTGGAGATGCAGGAGGAGCTTTCATAACAAGGGTCATGTTGCAACAGACTGCTTATATGATGTGGCACCCTCAAGGAGGCAGGTGGGGAATGAGCTAGATATTATTTTGGAAAAATTAGTAACAAAAAATATTGTCTAAAGTTTAAACATTGGCAACAAATAATGCCGGGCATTGTAATATATCCTTATGTAGTTAATATTTTGCACTGGAGAGTACAACTCTGGAACCAGCCATGCAATGGTTAGATGAATGGCTTACCATCTTGGTGCCTGAGTTTACTTGTCTTTAAGATCTTCATCATAATGATGATACCTATCATTTATGAAATTCCTGCCAGACATGGCATTTAACATACAATACTAGGTAAACTAGGTTGGAAGTTTTCAATCTTTTTCAGAGCTAGAAAAAGAGGTTTGGAGTGGTGAGTAGGCACATATTCATTGCATGGTAGAATTGGACTCACATCCAGTTCCCTTGGCCTCTGGGGTCTTCTAGTTTTACCATAGTTTACTTTGTAGGCTTGTTCTGAAGATTAGCAACAGTGAATACAAACTGTTGCTCAACAGGTGGGCGGAGTATGCAGTAGCTGCTGAGAAATTCTGGTGGTAATAATGAAGCAGGGTGAGGTCAAGAGCAAAAGTTTTTAATAGGTACCCATAAAATACCAACAAAGCTGTTATAAAAAGCCGGAGATGTGTTGCATTATGCACACTGGGAAGATGCCTTGATAAGATCAAAAAGGCAGATTTACCACGTAGAAATTGTGCTGGGCTAGAGGGTTTATATGAGATGTAAGAGGAGAGAGATATGAAGCCTTCGTGAGTCTTTTTACCAGAATGGTGCATCAGCAGGTATTTATTTATTAACTAGTATTTATTAAATGCCAACATGTACCAAGGCATGTGACTAGATGATGGGCATACGGGACAATGTCTGGTCTCAGCGTCAAACCTGCCCTTCCAGTGTGGTGGAGTGGGTCCTTATGTTGGGAGCACAGAAGAGTGGCAGTTACATGAAGGGCACTTCTCCAGTCTCCAGAGGTTATGGACAAGACACCAAAGGAAATTCTTATTCTCCAGACCTAGTTCCGAATGCCTTTAACTATTTTCAAACATTAAAATTACTTTAAAATTATTAATCTGTGATATCATGGAAGATATCAAAAGAATATACTTCAATTAGATTATAAGCTAGTAAGAGCAACTATGTTTCCTAACTTTTATTAGCAGGAACTTTTTTTATTCATATTTTGAACTGTATTGTTATCTCATTTTTCTTTTGGATGATGGTTCTGATGAGCTTGCTCCTTTCCAGTTTTGTTCTAATAGAAAGGACTTCAAAGCTTAAAAAAATTTTTTTTCTATAAAGGACTTTCTTGAGGTCGCTTTTTTTCACAGTTAGGCACTTGCACTTAGTGCCCCTATGGGAAGTAAGGTTACATGTGAGGATGGTGGTGGCACAGGTGTGTTTTGAGGTGCGTTTTGTGACTGCTTTTTTCTGCTACAGTCAAGGACCTGGAATCAAGTTGAGATGTGTGTGAACAGAGGAACAATTCAATATGACAAAATTTAATTTTCTGAACAATTAAATTTAAAAATTGTCATTTTCCACTGTTAACCACTAAAGAAATCAAATTAGATACGTGTGTTTCCTGAATGAAGAAAAGAAATTTGTGCTGTTAAAGAGTACATCAGACATGCTGAGGCAACATGTATGTAGGTGGAAATGACTAACAGAGTAGAGGCAACATTGTAGGAATTTAAAATATGAGTACCTTGACAGTGGACGTCAGTGTCATACAACAATGACACTTTTCAAGTGAAGCTGCATACCAATCTGATGAGTTCCATTGTAGGTGTGAAAGCTGCTACTCAATATTAGATTAATTTTGGACTTCATGTAGACCTTTAAAGACCATCTCCTGAATTTTAATTCTCAGAATCATAGTCCTGCTGAATGGTAAATCACAGGTGTAGATAAGATATTGGCATGAAAATTGATCTCAAACATCTTCTTTTGGCATTTAATAATGACTATGGTGAATTTTAACCTGAATGTGTAAGAACCATCTTACCCCAAACTGTCAAATCTAGGAAGTCATCAGACTAGACGCTTACAAATAACTAAAGACCTGAATCATATGACTTCAGTTAGCCAACTTTTCTAAGGATGACTTGAGTTTCTATAGTAAGATTTTATTTCAATTCAAGGTAAATTAAACTAGAATTTCTGCATTCCAGGTGTCAGTGCTAATGTAACTTAATAGAAACTGATGACCTGTCAGGCTTTGATTCATATAGAATAGAATGGGAAGCTCCTTGAAGAATTGGATCAGAGGACAAGAATCACACTTGTGTAAAAGGCATTCTCTTATGGTGGGGGGATGCACTGTTTATTTATAAATTATCTGGAGACATGGATTTTATTCATACCAAACCAAATCCGTGAAAAAAAATGATTCCAGGAAAGTGATTTCTGGGCAGGGAGAGGGGCAGATATCATCTATATAATAACTTGGATTTGTCAAATTGTGTTTACATTTCTCACTTGCTTTGCACTTTGGTATTTTAAGGTTGTCTATAAATCAAAAGAGTGTATATGCACATTGTAAGCAATTTAGTATCAAAACCTTTGTGCAATATGATGGTAATTTTTGCTCTCCTAAGTTATTTGAGTAATCACATCAACAGGCCATTTTATTTTTTCTGTATAAATGTCAGCATAAAATAAAATAGCATGCCAACTGCTCACATTATTTACTTTACGTTCACTTTTATTTTACTTTTTATTCTCAGCAATATGCAATATAGTTCCTCTAGCTATAACTAAAAATATCACTAGAGTTTATAAAGTAATACATCTTAAATGTAACTTGCAAACATATTTCTTCAGTGTTCGGAGGTGATCCATTAATCCTAACTGGCTATGTGATGAGCAAAGCTGAAAATTAACCCAGCTAACACTGTTTATTTTGCAAAGAAATTGTGAAAGTAATCTTTTCTGTGACTAAGGTAAATCACAAAAGTCAGTGTTTTCAGGCACATAGAATCAAATTTATGTGGTAATAATTGAGGTGATGATAACTTTTGGGGTTTGACAGCATCATAGTGACCATCGTTACAGGACTAGTTGAGAATTAATAACTTTAGGTGTTTTTAGAAGTTATTTGGGGGTTGTGTTTCAACAAAATGAGGGAGGGAATCTAGAAGAAAAATGAGAAATTCAGGAAAAAATCTGTCACCAGGGAGTGGTGAAGGGAGGTCTCCAAGCAGAGTTGGAAAGGAGACAGTTGAGATCAGAACGAGAGGATGCAGCGCTCCTGGCTAATGGATTCTGGAGAAAGGAGACCTCTAGTCTATAGAATACTAGATATAATTAAAGAGCCTGAAAAAGATTCACTATGAGAAAGTTAAATAAAGCGAAAGAGAAAAAAAATGGCATTTAGAGACTTCTGGAAGCTATGTAAAAAACTGCCTAATAAAAGAAATCAATTTTAGCATAATATTCTTTGAACAGTGCTCGTAATAATGTAAACTTTATTAATTTAAACAAAATTAAGAACACAATTACATTGAGGTGGGAATGGTGTGAGAAAATAAACCATCTATCATGGCAGGAAATTAAAAGATATCTGAAATTGATAAGCAAGAACTATTTGTTTAAATAAAATATTTAGAGAGATGGAGATAATCTCAGAAGAAAGTTCTTTAAGACTCAGAGTTTTCTTCTAGGGAGTGGTAATGAGGTTTGAGAGGGGTGGGACCGGGCACCACTGTTTTTTTAATATACAACCTTCTGCCAAACTATTTGATTAAATTGCATACATTCATTTAATAGAATATTTTATTAAAATTATACTGCAATTTGACTGGTGTTTAGTTCTCTGTCTGCCCCTGGCCGTGTGTCTGTGGATAAGGCAGTGCTCCCTCTATATACACACCTAAGGGGTTGGTGTTATCATCTCTACCTGATACATGGGGAGATGGAGGTTCAGAAGCTGTGTGACCTTAGGCAAGTTATTTAAACTTTCTGCACCTCAGTTTCTTACACTGATATGAGTAGAACCTGTCTATATGGTTGTTGTGATCATGGAGAGATATACTGTATGGGTGGCCCCTATCTCAATGCCTGGAGTACACGCACTAGAGTGTTTATTATTGTTATTAAAACAGAGGTGAGATGGAGAGTAAATTAAGCGATTTCATTAGCCTAATGTGCAGCTGAAATTTTAAATGAAGTAATAACCAACATTTGCATACCACCTTATGTATGAAACATGTTAGCATGCATTATCTTACATAATCCTCATGACAACTCTTAAGGAAAATACAGTCATATGTAGGAGATATTGCAGGTTCTGTTCTAGACCACCTCAATAAAGCAAGTTGTAATCTTTTTGCTGGTGGAGGGTCTTGCCTTTAATTTGTAAAAAAATGCAACATCTATGAAGTGCAATAAAACAAACCTCAATAAAACGAGATATGCCTATATTATGGTTCTTCTCCTAGTTTGCAGTAGTTAGGTTGTATAAAAAGTCACCAGGAACACCACTCCTAGGAGGAAATGCAGGGTTAGGTTCTTCCGAGCCTCCAGTCATAATATTTTTGCCAGCTGATCAATATGTAAACTTGTTTTATGTGTATTTCTGTTTTAAGACACCTTGTTTAGTATTTGTTGTTGATTCATTAACATTGAACTCACGGCCGACAGCATGATTAATTAATGACAAAAGATAGCTTATCTAACACATCTGCTCTGTCGAGCACAGCACAGCCTTCTTGTGCTTAGGGACACTCAGCAACCTTCAGCACCACCTTGGGAGCCATTTTAAACAGCAAAATCATCAACAAAAATAACAAAAATGTGGAAAACATGGCACTAAGTAGGCCGTGAAAAGGATATTGTTTACAATAGGAGAGCTGAAACAAGAATGCAGAGTGTGGCCTTGTTTGACATCAGCTGGGAACACATGTTTTCTGTATATGTCGTTGACTCACCCCAAAAGTGCTACAAGTATTGATTTTGGGGTTCAAGATAACATTCATTGAGTAGGTGAATTGGCGAATATGGAATTTATCAATAATAAAGATTGACTCTGTTATCCTTTTTTATAAATTAAAAATTGAAGCTTAAACTGAGTGAATTTCCCTTCACACAAGAAATAGGTGGTAGAACCAGTTTCTAGGCTTTTTGCACTGGCTTGTATAGTATATGGCATCGACTGAGACAAGCTCCCCCACACAGAGAGGTCACAGGGCCATAGGGACATGGAGTGGGGCAATTTTTGCTCCTTCCAGTCATACAGGGATTCAGGTTCCTCTATCCTCTACTCCCCCAGAATCCCCTGCATCCTGTTGGCAGAGGGAGAGTATAGAGGACCATGTGGGAAGCTTTAGGGACAAGACCTGGATGTGGCTGTCTCACTTCCATCCACATTCTGTGGGCCCCACCTAACTGCAAAGAAGGCTAGGAAATATTCTTTTTTTCATGTGCCCAGGCAGAAAAAGAGGTAGTGTTTGGTGAATTTATAGTACTTTTTTCCATCATACACCACATAGGAGAACATAATTATAATTCTATATTTATGCTGTTCTTATATGCTTTATGCCATTTTTCTCTGTCTCTTTGAGAAGTGTTAGGGACTTAACAGCCTCTGTCTGTTGAGATTCAGTTGAAGAAAAGAGTGACGGTCGAGATTTGTTTTCTGTTCCCTTGTATGCGGGGGAAAATGCACTGATTATTTTCTTATACTTAGCTGGGTACTTCAGCAGAGTCTTCCAAAATTAAAAGTTTTCCAAGTAAAATGACTTGACTTAAAATTAAAATAGATACAGAGACTCATTTTTCCCTCTCGGTAAATTTCCTGCACTCAGGTTCTTGCCTCCCATAATTGAAGGCAACCATAATAACGAATTTGATTGCATGGCTTTTGCTATTACTTTTGAGGTAATTGCCAGATTGTCATACACAGTAATTTGTATGTGAGAGGTGATCAAATGTGAACATTTCCATTCAATCATCTCCCTGGAATTCAGACACATCACTGCTTCTGGCTTCAGAATTAGGACCAGTAATTGCAGCTCTGGGATGAACTGTGCATCTGAAATAGGCCATGTTTCATGTGTGATCAGTAATATTATGAAGCTTGCTTTGGGAGGCAGAGCTGAGCAGTTTCCTACCTTACTCTATATACCAAAGTGGTAGTAATAGTAGAAGTAGTAGTTATTGTTTTGAAAATATAGTAGGAAATGTATAGATGGGGGTGGGGTTGGAAGGGGTCAGCTTTAGGATGTGCAAGTGTAGGGACAGGATGAAGAGAGCTGAAGAATTAGGATGAAGATTTAGAGGTTTCCCCCTTTTGCTCTCAATTCTAAATTTGATACCCGTTTGGTTTAATTTTTCCTTTAGCAGAAGGGCGAACAGATTTTTCCTCTACTCTGCAAAGAGAATAGTGGCAATTCTCAGGAAAACTAGGAAGCTTACATGAATTAGAGGCAAACAGTCACACAGCTGTGGATCTGTTCTTTCAGGAGCTGCCTTCATAGAAGGATATGTTTTCCCAGCTTCCTTACACAACTTGGTAAAGCGTGCACTCTGAGAGGTTATCATGGCTTTCGAATATTAACCCTTTAAATTTATTGTTTAAATTCCTAAAATGTCAACCTTTTGGCACCAGGGACCAGTGGTCCTATGAAAATCTAATGCCAGATGATCTGCAGAGGAGCTGAGGCAGTAATGCTAGCATTGGGGAGCAGCTGCAAATACAGATGAAGCCTTGCTTGCTGGCCTGCCACTCACCTCCTGCTGTGCAGCCCTGTTCCTAACAGGCCTCGGATGGATACTGGTCCGCAGCCTGGGGTTTGGGAACCCCTGCCATACACACTTACCCAGATATCTGTGTCAGGATGTTGAAGTAATGTTATATATTTAATTTAACGTTTGTATTTTCTATCATGAATACACACACACACGTTTATAAATTTCTATCTTTATCCATATCCCTATCTGACCTCATAATCTTCTAATCTCTGAGTGATAGAGATAAAAAATGGGCTTGTGTGCAGTTTGTCCCTAAAACGTAATTAGGAAGCACATCATAATTTTTTTTTAAAATGAATTTTGGGCTTCACCATAATAAAAAGTACTTTCATCCCGCTGCTTGTCCTTAACTGTTTAACAAGCATTATAACAAGCACCTCTGGTGGACACTGAAGAAATGACTCAAGAAATTTAGATCAATCCTATATGCCTTCAGGAATAGTTATAAAGTCTCTTGACCAGCAATATTTTTCATGCCTTGGGCTGGTTATTGTTACTATTTTAGACATATTCCATTTGGTATCACTGAGTAGTCATTAGAGAGAAAAAACTGCCAAGAGTTATAATCTGCTTTTGTTCGAGTCCTGACTAGCAATTTATTCTGATTTCTTTTAGATTTGGCCTAGTTTCTTTGAGGCTTGAGCCTGAAGGCTATGCTAATTTATATGATTGATGAGCTGTCTTTTATTTTATGCTATTGACAGAAAAGGAAAATTAACCTCAAATCTAGTCATGTTAATTAGGCTCCAGCTTAACTCACCCACATGTCCTGGGGCCAGTTTCTTTGCTGCCTGTCTGTCCAGTTGTACACAGGCAAGTGGTGTATTAGCACCTGAGCAGAGTAATTCTTGTCTGTCAGTCGTTTGTCCTTGAGGCAGAATAGACATCTTCCCACCCCCCATTTTCACCTATTCTTAAGGGGCTGGGAATTTGGGGCATAGGTTTAAAAGAAAACCCAAAAGGCTTTGTTGTGGCCTAGAGTGTTCAAGATACAGAATACAGTAATGGCTGAGTTGTGGGGAGTCTTGGTATTGACCACGACTTTTTCCTTTATTAAGAAAGGAAGCTTTTGTTTTTTATTGTGTCATGATGTATAGATCCAGCTACATTCCAAAAGTCAGATTATTTATTTGTATGTATGAATTGCTTATGAGGTTTTGTGGTTATTTCTTTTCTTCTTGCTCTTCTTTTCATTGGCTCTGGTTTCTGTGGACCTAGAAGATGTGTGATTGGGTGAGCAGTTCCAGTCTGTTAACATCTCATTGTGTAGGATGGGTCAAAAGATGAAGATGAAATATTGTTTTAGTATTCCCTTTCCTTATTCGTCAGCAACTTTAGGGATTCACAAAAAGCTTGTGGTTCATAAATATTAAATAAGGCATTCATTGTTGGAAGGCATCAATATGACTAGCTAAACCCAGAACTCTAGCAATTTAGGCTGTCATGATACTGTTTATGATGAGAAGTTGAGGGCTGAAAAATAGTTTTTATTCTCTTTAGACATTTAAGGGCACATGGGAAATACTGTTATAATAAAATACTCTTGAGTCTTTGATAAAGAAGGCCTGTTGGTAACCTTAAATCAAGACTCAACCAGCATTTATATAGTGAACAAGGCAATATAATAATACATTTACCTGGGAGGTGGAGGTCGAACTTTTAACACCTTCTTTGAGTTTTTAGAGATAAGAAAATGAAACAGTGAAATATCTAAGCACTGAGTAAAGTAATTGTCACAAACCTATGCACTATGTTTTATAGGACACATGAAAACACCCTAGACTTTTCAGCTAGAGCCCATGTTGCTATAATTCTGTGGAAACAATGGTGTCTAGATTAATATATTTGATTATATGTATTTTTCTTAGAACGCTCAGTTCTTTCAAGTTTATGTGCATGATACTTTATAAGACACATCTCACTCTGAGATGAGACCTTGAGAAGGAGATAGCAAAGTCACTAACTGTAATGACATCAAGTTCCAGGGTCTTCACTGGACAACAAGTAACTCTGTGCACCTCCACAGCCCTGAAGGCATCATCATGTCAGAGTCCAGCAGAATGACAGATCTTATGACAATGACCCGAAGACACCAAGGAGATATTAAATTATACTCTGCCCAGGGAAATGTATTGTTCTATTTTAAGAACATGGTGTTAAAATTGTTATTATTTTAAAAATTTTATTTATTTTAATTAGTTTCAAGTATACAGTACATTGGTTAGACATCTATTTAGTTCATAAAATGATTCCCCCAATTGTTCCTGACCCTCCACCTGGCCAACATAATAATGCTAACTACATTTCCTATTCTGTGCTCCCCATCCTCATGACCATATACCAACTACTAATTTGTACTTATTTAACCATTCACCCCATTCTCCCAGCTCTCAGACAGTGCCCCCTCTGTTTGACATCAAATTGTCCTCTATATTTGGGTCTGTTTTTGATTAGTTTGTTCTTTTTATTTCTTAAATCCACATATAAATGAAATTATATAGTGTTTATCTTTCTCTATCTGACTTAAATACCTTCTAGGTCCATTAGGGCAATACCTTTTTCCATCCCTTCCTTTTAATGTGTATGTCTTTTAATCTGAAGTGAGTCTCATAGGCAATATGTAGAGGTCTCGTTTCCCTTTCCATTCATCCACTCTATCTTTTGGTTGGAGCACTTAATTCTTTTCCATTTAAGGTACTTATCGATAGGAATGTAGTAACCATTTTTTATTTCTGTTTTTGATACATGTTTTTTCTTCTTAAAGAAGTCCCTCCAATATTTCCTGTAATTCTGGCTTGGTGGTGATAAATTTCTTTATCTTCTTTTTGTCTGGGAAGCTCTTTATCTGTTCTTCAACTCTAAATGACAGCTTTGCTGGATAAATTATTCTTGGTTGTATATCCTGAGTCTTCATCCTGTTGAATATTTTTTTCCAAGCCCTTCTGTCCTGCATAGTTTCTTTGGAGAAATCAACTGCCAGTGTTATGGGTGTTCCCTTATAAATAACTACCTATTTTTCTCTTGCTGCTTTTAATATTCTTTCTTTGTATTTATCCTTTGGAATTTTAATTATGATGTGTCTTGGTGTGGGCCTCTATGGATCCTGATTTTTGTAATTCTCCAAGCTTCCTGCATTTTATGTCTATTTTCTTTGCCAGGTTAGGGAAGTTGTCCATCATTATTTCTTCAAACAGCTGTTCAGCATCTTGTTTTCCTTCAGGTACACCAATCAGATGGATATTTGGAGCCTTAATAGTGTCCCATATGCTCCTTAAGTTATTTTTATAGCCTTGGCATCTTATCTCTTGCCATTCTGATAGTGTGTCCTTGGCTTTCCTGTCTTCTAGATAGGGCATTTGATCCTTTTCTTATTCACTTTATTCCTTTGTTTATTCCATTTAACATAACTTCTCATCACAGATAAGGTGTTTTTCATTTCAGACTGGTTTCCTCTTATAATTTCCATCTCCATTTTTATGTTTTTTATCTATTTGTTGAAGTTCTCACTGAATTTACACTTCCCACAAGTTCAATGAGCATTTCTATAAACAGTGTTTCGAACTCTGCATTTGTTAGAGTACTTGACTCCATTATATCTGGATCTCCATTCTGTTCTCTCATAGTTTCTGCTGCTTTGTCTTCCCATTTTGACTGCCTTTCCGTGTCTATTTCTATGTACTAAGCAAAGCTCCTAAGTCTCCAGTCTTATTAGTGTGGATTTGTGAAATGTGGCACAGTCCTGAGAGGGGTTCAGCTGCAGGCCAAGCTTAGCCCAAGCTTCTGCCCCTCCAGGGCCACCTGTTAAGATTCAGTAAGCAATCCACAGATGCTGTGCTTATAGTTGCCTCAAAAGGCCACACCACAAACTGAGGCCAGCTGCCTCCAGTGTGAGTCTAGGCTGCTCAGCAAAGAGCACCTAACTTGCTGAGGATATACCTGGATGTGGCTTGGGTGGGGCTGCCAGTTGGGGGAGGTGGGTTTCAGGGAATCTCCTCTGGGAGGAGCGATCTCTGTTATCCCATTTAATGATGTCTGGGCTATAGTGGTTCTGTGTGCAGGCACTGGGAGGGTGGAGCGCTCAATAAGGAACAATGGAAACTGCCAGCACTTTTGTACCCCAGCAAGTCTCCCCTACGCCCCCACTCTGACAATGTCTCCTTGTAAGTCCCTGGTGCTCCCTGCATGCAGCCCAGTTGGCACTGGTGCTCAGAGTGAGCAGGTCCATCACTACAAAGATCTGCTTACAGATGCGGGCCCTTTAAGAGGCTTCTGCCCTGCCACAGCCTCCATCTCTCTCAGCCACTCAGGACCAGGCAACCCTGCGTCCTTGCTCCATCCTACCTTCTGCCGTTGCAGGGTGATTTCTTGGATTTCTCCCTAGTTGTATGGCTTGTTCATCTAGATTCCAGGGAAGTCCTTTCTGCTGCTCCTTGTTTCCATCATAACTTTGATTTGGTCACCAGAGGGATGAACAGGTCTCTGTTATCTATGCCATTATTTTTCCTCCCCTAAAATTATATTTTAAAGGCCTTGGTGTTCTAGGATGAAAGAATAATTGTTTGGCAAATTCATGTATGTACACCTCATATTATCTAACAGAGCTGGATGAGAGCAGCATGGTGTATTATTTTAGCATAAATTTAACGCTGTTCTTTTGCCCTATATTTGCATTTATTAAGTATGTTTGGTCTAAATAATTAGTATCCACTGTTATTTTATGATTACTGTGATCTCTTCTTTAGTTTTATTTTTTCTCTTAACATCTGTCTTTCCAAGATAGAAGAGTAACAGGGAAGAATAAAGACCATCTTTCCATCTCTCTGGAATAAGCTCTTACCTAGGAGGGCCCAAATACAACATTGAGTATATAGCAGTCAGCCTAAATAATGTGACTCTGTTACCAGAAAAGTCCAGGACTCTCTAAAGCATGCCTTCTCAGCCACTTCTCAATGTGGCCCAGTCACTGCTCTGTCTGGGCACAGTCTCCAGTTTGAAGCCATTTCTCAGGGAGTCATTGTAGTCATGTCTTCTTGGCTCCCTATCTCAATCCCCACTGGGGATCCTCCAAAGCATTTCCACACCCCTCAAGCTGCCAGCCCTGAGCCGTAATCCTGCTACTCGCAGTAAATGACCTCACCTCCAGTTTGGAAGTTTTAATCTGTCTGATATGAATAGCTTCTTGTATTTTTATTTTCCTGCCTCAACCCCCAGTCTTAATAGGAGGACCGCCCTTTGTCTCCCAATCCCCAGTAATTGATCCATCAACTTTCTCTGTTCTCTTGCGTTTTTGGCTCTATCCCTCTTCTCCAGAAATTCTGCATCTCTTTCATTTCATAGCCTGACCCTCTTGTCACCTCCACTGCTTCCTCTTGCTATCTTTCACCTCCTTACTCATAGAACCTCTCCTCCCACCTCCCATTCTCCTTTCGTCTTTTGACATCCACTTCTGCCTCCTCTATTTTATGGATTCCTTCTTTCCAAAGTCAGTGATAACTTCCAAGTCTCTCAATCCTTCATCTGTTTTAGGGTTCATCCTCCTTGACTGCCTACTGTAGTTGGGAATTTTGACCACTTTTTCCTTCTGGAAGCCTCACTTTCCTTAGGACACTGCATTTTACTATGATCACACTAGTCTTGTTCTCATCCCCTCCCTCAAGTCTTTGGAAGAAATTCACAGATAGGCTAAGATTTTGGTAACTTTTTGCATGTCTCTGATGTCACTGGGTAACTGCATCTAAGTTCAAAAACTATAGGCTTAAGTAAATTTCCCAAAGCAAAATAATTGGAAAGTAGGAGAGTCTGGACTAGTACCTGGGTTTCCAAGCCCAGTGATTTTTCGAATGCCCACACTAGAATACGTTTCCTGTTTTCACAACTTTTTTCTTTCTCTAGTCCATAGATATAGACATTCGCTACATTTATTTCTCAGCTTTTTTTCCACCACACCTTTTCGTTTAGCCCTTTCATCTGTTTTCATGACTTTTAACTACAGTCACAATTAATATGATTTCAAATATTCTATTTAGCTGCACCCCTCTTCCATCCAGTCTATATATCTGTATTTTTATTGGATACTTGCATGCCATGCCAGTGTCTTAGAATTAACAACCACATCAAATAACATCTGTAAAACATTTTGAGATTCACATCATGTTCCCACGTATATTAGTTTATATATAATCTCTTCTTCATAACTTAGGGCGGACAGTATCATCAACCACCTTTGTATAGATGAGGTGATTGAAGCCCAGAAAAGTTACAGGATTTGCTCAAAATGGCATGTGGAGGAAAACAAGAGAGCTGGGTTTATGAATTCAGATCCCTTTGCCCTTGTATTACTCTGGTTGTTGGAGGTAAGGGGTCTAGTTCAAGGCTGAAATTGCTATTGTCTCCCTCTGCTCTCATCACAAAGAGTAACAATAACAAAAACAAAATGCAAATCAACCACAGCCTTACACTTGTGCTGGTATGGGACTTCTTGAAGACGGGGTCAGGGTCTTGCTCATCTCTGAGACTGTTGCTCAGTTCAGTGTCTGTTACAATAGAAGTTTATTATAAGTATCTATTGATTTCAGTTGAATTAAGAGTGCAGTTCTCTCACACACCCGGACCCCAAACCTTACAATTATTTCGACTCCTTCCTGTCTGTTCTACTAATACATCCTATAGAATTTTCTTCTCTCAATGCTTCGGATATTTCTATGCTGCTCTCTTTTTCTGCTTCAAACATATATACTCAGTTCTCATTTCCACATGTCCCTTCTAGTGTCACTACAGCATCCTACCAGATCTCCAGGCTCCATCCTTGGGTTGCACTAATGCTTCATCAGTCTTCCTACAACACGGTCCTCCTCCTAGATGCAGCTTTTTTCTTAGATCATGTGGGAATTTTAAAGATTATCTGGTTCAGCGCAATGCAAAAAAAAGAAAAAATCAAAGCATGGTCTCAGAGAACCAGGGATCACAGATGGGTGTGGACCCCCCACAACTCAGGGCTTTCTGATGCCCAGTCCGGGGTTCTTGCCTCTGTGTCGTTCTGCATCTTGTCTTCAGTGACTCTCTCCAACCTGCCAGATGAAGTCCAGGTCTCTTTGGCATTGAGATACTCTCCATGACCCAGTTCAGTTCCAACATGCTGTTTGACTTATCTGTCACTAATCCCTAAAACGATGTTCCATCCAGAATCCCCACTGCTCTCTTTCCTCCTTGTCTTTTTAAGTAATTCTCTCTGCTCAGTCTTTTCATCATTCTTCTTGAGCTATCCTTTCCACAAAAAGTTTCCCGATTCTTCTCCAGTTGAAAAAGCAGAGACTTGCCATCTGTGAATGCTCCTAGCACTTTGCTTTTCTGCTCCAGACTTACCTTGGCTTGCCTTGCATCTTTTCTTGCTCATCTTATCTCCCTACTATTTCTAAGCATTTTTAGAGAGAGGAAGAACTGTGTCTTCTTGTCTCTTGTGTCTATCCCCATCCAGCAGAGTGGATGGGCCTGACTTAGGATTGGTAGTGATTTAGTGATTGGATAGTTGAAACATGATAGAAAGACAGTGCTGAAGAAAGCTGTGACCAACATATTGGGCATATTGGACTTCAGTTCACCCCCTATAGAACTTTGGGATTTGGCCTTTATTAAGTTGAAAATAGTCTAGTTAAAAAAAAAATGGAAATGTTAAGGGAAATAAATATTTTGCTTCCTATTTTTTCTTGCCATAGTCTTCACATTATTTAGTGCTTGAGTAATGAGACTGCTTCCACAAGTGGTGAAAATCACCCTATTTCCATCACAGTGAGACCTTTGTGGCTGGCTCTGTGCAGCCTTGAGAGAAATGGGTTTTATATCTCACAAATACTGTGGACATGAATAGGAGAACAGCCATCTCTGGGGCTTTAAACTTCTAATTGTCTATGTATATGTTCATTAATTTGTCTAATTATGCTATAAAGACTTCCATGGAAGTAATATTTGTAGCCAAAGGGAGAACTCGCTAACAATAACAACAAAAATACACACACACACACACACACACATACACACACATATATACATATATATGTATACATATATATGTATATATATTCTATATCTATTGACCTTTACATGTTAAGTGAGGTAAATATTGGGCAGAATGTGTGAAGTTGCAATAACAACGAATTATGTAAGATAAGTTGTATTGTTCAGATTTGTTTTTGCATTTGGCAAATATGAGCTAACATGAACTTGATTTTTTTCTGGTTGAGTTTTTTCTCTTCTTCCCTCTCACCTCCCCTTACTTATTAACATGCTATAGTGAACTCTCAGGGGGTGAGAGCTGGAATTGTTCTTACCTATGTAATGGGGAAGATGAAAGGATGAAATTGGCCTTCACCAAAATTTATTCCTCCTAGACAGCTTGATCTCAGAAACTTAAACTGTTTCTGTATGTAGCCAATAATTGAACATTTTCACTCATTTTCTTCAGCCAGCTCAAGGACCAAATTATCCAGACAATTTGTATAATTCAGTTACTAAGCAAACTAAAAAGCAAACCAATTATCTGTCATTTGCTACTAGGTCCTAGGAGTACAGTCTAGACATAGATGTAAGCTGAATTGTGCTATTTTAGTGTCAGATCCTGGAAAGACCTAGTTCTCAGAGCATTATTTGTTTAGGGCCTAGACTCTAGGCCACCACTGTCCAACAGAAATAAAATATGAGTTTCATATGCATTAAAAATTTTCTAGTGGCCACATTGAAAAAAAAAAGTGGTTGAAACTAGTTTAAATAATATATTTTATTTAACCCAATATATCAAAAGAATTGTCATTTCAACCTATAATTAACATTTTAAAAATTATTAACGAGATTTTTACTTTTCATTTTTGTTATTACTAAGTCTTTGAAATCTGATGTGTGTTCTACACATCTCAGTTCTGACTAGCTGCATTTCATGTGCATGGTGCCAACACATGGCTAGTAGCTACCATATCAGACAGTACCCTTCTGGGCTGACTGGGATGAGATTGTCTTAGAAGGAAAAAAGATAAAGGAATAATTTTATTTTTACTGTTCAACAGCAGTCAGCATATTTTTTCTATAATGGGCCAGATAGGAAGTATTTGGGCTTTGAGGGTCATATGGACTCTGTAGGAACTGCCCTGCTTTGCCACTGTGGCACAAAGTAGCCACAGGCAATACATAAACAAATGGGTGTGGCCATGTTCCAATAAAACTTTATAAAAATAAGTGGTGAGCAGATTCGGTTTGTGGGCTGTAGTTCGCCTCTCTAGTTATTAAGTTTAAAACAAATTGCTCTGTCATATAAATAAAAATTATTTCTGTTCAAAATTATATTTCTGTGTTGGATAATTGTATTTGTATTGAGAAACTAACAAATAAAGCAAAACAATGGTTTCTGTAGTTTATTTCCCCTTTTATAAAACTGTGGTTGATGCCCACTTTGTAATGATTTTTTAGTTTGTTGGTTTAGAAAATGAACTGTTTACATGTCACTATTGATCTTGAATTTTTTTCTCCCCCTCCCCCCTCTGCCCACCTTGTTTTGTGCTGGAATAACTTTACTGGATGGTTTGGCTGTTGCATTCCTACATATATTGTTATGTTACAACAGGTAAGACCTTTTTGGTTCTTTTGAATTATGATTCTGCTTAATGTTATAAAACATCAATTGTAAGGTTTTGCTTTTAATTTAAAGATTCAAGAAAATAGTTTCTATCAGTTTGTTTTAAATTAAACTGTTTTCAGCTACAAGAAAATAGTCATTGACAGAATATGTGGTGAGATAGATTTCAGTAAGCTATGGAATATCCCCTTTAAATCTTTTATAAAAAACAGTTTATATTTAATGCACAATGTAAAAAATAGCTAGATGAAGGATTGCACTGTTGTTTATTATTCCCAAATTGGATATGAGACTATTAAAAACCATGCATGACTTTGTGTGTGTTATCGTGATTATGTTAAACAAGAAACTTAAATACTTTTCGCATTAGGAATGCTGGAAGATCTTTTTTGTGTTATGGTATGTGGAGTGTGCTGTTACATTCTGTGAAGCTGTGAGAGTGACTATACAATTAATTGACTATTTGGTTCTGTAATGGAGAAATCTATGTTTACATTTTTCTTGACTATTTTGTATGAACTGATTGTAGATCTGCACATTAGAGTGTAACAGGAAAATGTAAAGAGAAAAGATATAAACATCTTTAAGTCTCTTGTCATACCATTTTATTGTGTCTTTGAAAAAATCTTTTAATATTTTTCTCTTCCATTTAAAATGACAGTAACATCACCTTGAATCTCTCTGGAGATGGGTCAGCCTGGAGTGGCCAACCCTGGTGATCTGGTGACTTACTCCTGACTCCTCTATTCCCCATGCTGATGCCTGGTTCAGACCTCCCATGCACTGGGCTCTGCAGCCTATTCTCTGCTTCAAGCCCCATCCTCTGTTACATCTTTCTTAACATCTTACAAAAAAGAAAAACGGGAAAACCCTATGAAAAGAACTCCTTCAGTTTTTTTCCTTTTTCATCACCAGAATGACCCCTTTATTCTTAATCCACTTTCCCCCTCTTTTAAGGAAAAATAAATCCTTCAGAAGCTGAATTTTGTACTTGTCACTTGTTTCTACCTCCTCTAACTTCCTCTGGGACCTTGTTCCATCAGCCAAGCCTCTCCCTGTGACATTTTAAATCCGTTTTCCTCTAGCAGATTTTTTACTCCGGCCCTCAAATATTGCCAGGTTTCCGCAGACCTGAGAGAAGCAGAGAAAACTGCCCTCCATTTTACTGATTTTCCTTCCTTTTCTCACTATGTGTCTTAGGGGCAACATCATCATCTTTTTTTCCCACCACCTTCCTACTGAAATTGCATCCCAGAACTCCAGGACCGTGTCCTCCCAGGCGCCGAGCTCAGCAGCCTCTTCTCGCGCTCTGTCTGACCACTCTGAACCCTTGGAAAGCCTGTCGTTTCTGCAGTGTCCACCTGGATGGACACCGAGCTTGTCTCTAGCTCTGCTCCCTCATCTGCTCTCCAGTCCACACTGACCTTGCCTGCCTGGTAGAATGCAAATCTAACATGTCCCAACAGCATCCATCATCTTTACTTTAAGGACATCATCATCCTTTCAGTCTCTTCCTCACCTGTCAGTCTGACCCTCGTGAAGCCCTGGGGTCCATCTCTGCTCTGATTTTTCCATTCCCTGTGCCACAACCACGCATGTCTTCTGTGGGATCACCACCACATCTTCCCTGGATTCTTACCTCCTACCTGTTGCATTCAGATTAATCTTCATAAATTATAATTCTGATCACACCACTCTCCTGTTCCAAAATCTTCCTTGACTCCTCCTTTATTGATAACAGATGTAAAGTACTTAGCACAGTGTCTGACGCATAGTAAATGTTCTAGTAATGCCAGTCATTTCCCCTTGCCTCTTCTTCCTCCTCATCATTCATATTCTGTTTCTTATTTTGCCATTTAAAAGCCTTCTGTGATCTGGACCAATCTTCATTTCTACTTTATTTTCCACTGTTTCGTTATGTATTTGTTGTTTTCCTCCAGCCTTCTACCATCGTGGATTGATTACGTACTTAGGTATCCATAGTTCCCCCTAATATGTGGAGGATACATTCCAAGACCCTCAGTGGTTGACTATGGATAGAACCAAACTCTGTATGTGCTATGTTTTTTTCTATACGCACACACCTTTTGACATAATGAAATCACTTGTGGCTTCTCTTTGGGATATCTGAAATCCCAGCACCACTAGTCTCGTGTGTTGGGGCCATTAGTAAGTAAAATAAGGGTGACTTGAACACAAGCACTGTGATACCAACAGTGATCTGACAACCGAGATAACTACTAAGTGACTAACAGGCAGGGAGCATCTACAGCATGGAGATGCTGGACAAAAGGATAACTCACGTCCAGGGGAAAGACAGAGCAAGACTTTTGTTGTTTCCTCACGCTACGCAGAACAGCATGAAATTAATACTCATGAGCTGTTTTATTTCTGGAATTTTTTATTTAATATTTTTATACTGTAGTTGACTGCAGGTAACACACTGTGGAAATCAAAACCATGAATAAAGGGGGGGGACTACTGTACCAAGGAATGAGGCTAAAACAATTAATATTACACAGTTCCTGAATTCAGGGAGCTCTCAGTTCTGTAGGGACCACAGATACATGAGCAGGAAAGTAGGACACACTCTGATAGATTCTATAATAGAGTGTAACAGGAAACTTAGTGGACCTCCCCCACCCTATTTTCAACTGTTTTCCTGGCATTATGGCTATTGAGCAAAGGTGAGGACAGAGGCATTAAGAACCAACTAACATTCTAAAGTGAGCTAACAACAGTTTGGGCCAGAGCCCTCCACCTGAGGGTTTACTGAGAGGTGGTAGAACCAGTCCCACTAGAATGGACCAGAAGAGCCCTAGAGAGGGACACGGTGTCCTGGTTGTGGTTGGCCTTGGGGATTCCAGGTTTCTGGTTCTGCTTTCTCCTCATGGCCAAGTTCAGGGTGGTAGAGGCTCTAGGAGAATTGGTCTTCTGCTTACAGAAGGGGAGAGTGGTGTCTTGTGCTGGCCTGGATGCACACTGAGCTTATGAACATGCAGGCCCTTCCCTGCTATGGCCAGTGGAGCAGAGCCAACAGAAGTAGAATGAAAGGCCATAAGAGTTTTGGAGAGTGTGACCTGTATCCACTAACAGTGGGAGCCCACTTGAACAGCACAACTAGTGCTCACTGCTCTTTTGGAGATTATTGAGTGCCGGAAGCCTGCTAGAGATCCGTGTACCAGCAGGGTGAGGAATGGTTGTACTGTCGAAGGCCTGGAAGGTAGATGAAGGATGCTCTCTCATTCTTGGCTCCCTGAAGTCCCAGGAGGGTGCTGAAGTATTCTTTGTGGTTCCCCCAACTCCTTGAGAAAGAGGATGAGGTAGATGAAGCCACAAATGGCGAATATGCTGCCAAGTGAGAACATGCTAGAGGGAGAGATAGGGTCAAGAGAGGGGTGAGGCTATAGGAAGATAAGGCAGCTCCTCTCTGAGGAGTTCACGATACAGGGGATGAGGGTAAAGGCGAACCCCATTCCAGGAAATGCTATAGAATATACACAGTAGTTATCATACAGTTGGCTAGAGCACAGAGCTTGGAGAGACCTGGCTGCCTGCTCACTACCAAAGATGGTCATTCATGACCATCCCTGCCTCCCTTTCCCATCCTGTCTGTGTCTTGGTCTCTTTTTTCCTCACCCTCACATCATAGAGGTAAGATAGAGCGGGAGGGGGGGGATAGGTTCCTTAGTACAAACTTTTCACCCTCCACTCACTATCAACTCCCCCACCTCAGTAGCCATAATTTACTGAGTCCCTATTCCACCTTGCACTGAAGGAGGGAAAGTGAAGAGTTTTTAGAGTTTTAAATGAGAATGAACTCTAACTTTAATAACTAGAAGTACCTGGAAAGTTCTGGAGTCTATGGAAGATGTGGTTAAGATGTAGGAAAAGGGGATTTGACAGAGCATAGTTGAAAGTAATGATTAGAAAATATAATCCCACATAATTTTTATACTCCCAACAAGCCAGGGCTGCTCTGTAATCCAGAAGATACAATTAAGGTGCAGTGGGCATAAGGAGGTTAGAACTCACTTTTCTGGGACAATGAGGAAAATTTTGCTGAAGAAACTGAGCTTGAGCTCAGCACTAAAGGATGGAAAGGACTCCGGAGCAGCCAGGGTATGCTGAGGGGCTGGGGAAATGAGTGGGAGAAAGGCATTCCACGGGGGAAACTGTATACAAAAGTCCGAGGATGGGAAATAGAACAGAACCCAGGGAACTGCAGGTCGTTCCTCCCCGGTGTGAGAAATGGGGAACAGCAGAGGTGAGGCTGGAGAAGAGTGCAGGGGACGGATCAAAGAGGGGGCTTTACCCAAGCTTTTGAATTTCATTCCATGGGTGTCATGCAGGGTTTAAGAGGAGGCATGATAGGCTGGTGCTCTACCAGTAAAGATCACTCACGCCTCTAACTCACACTGTCTCCTCTTGTCTTTGCCTGTTGAAATCCTCCTTTTAACTCTGAGGGTGTATTTGGAATACTATCTCCAGCTGGTAAATGTTTCAGAGTCTACCTGTAGCTTTGAGCACTTTCAGCTTTCTGTCTTGTGTGTGCCTCGTGTCCGTGGCGCGTCTCCCTCACCACTCTTCAGGGTCCACGTCTAAAGCATCTTCCAAACCCCTGCGGTGCCCAACATTGTGTCCTGCACCTAACAGGTGCTCTGCAAATGGTTGTATGAATTTAAATGCAATTTACATATTTTCATGTATTTGTTGTGTTTTAAAATTTCACAGCAGGTTTAGTGTGTCATTATTTTGAGTGCTATTTTTATTATACTATTTAGCCTTGGCAATATTTAGCTAGGGTCAGTAAAATCTAACTAAATGAGACAAGGCTTTGCTGGATCAACTAGAGCTCTACAAAGTTTGAATAGTTCTCTCCTGTTACGTTGCCGAAGCCTGGCCAATGACCCACTGTGACGTCCATGTGACAGGATCTCATGGCCTGGCAGTGATTCGATAGAATCTTAGGCAAGGAGAACACGTTCTCTGATTCCTTCCTTTCTACCTGCTCTTTCATGCTCTTCCAGAGACTACTGTCTCAACAGCTTTGGACCAACAACTTCTGGAGGACATGATTATATACCAAGATAAACCTACAACTTTAATCTTAGAGGAGACATAAGAAAGTAATTTGTTTTCAGTTGTTTCACTATGCTGTGCATTTCTTTGCCAATTCTTACCCTGCCCCCCTTCCTCGGCTGTAAAACATGATTTGTAGAACCTAAGCAACAAAATGATTTTTTGAGCTTTTTTTCTATTTTTATTTCTAGGGACAAGCAGAGCAGCATGGTAAAACTTTAAACTAAAATGTCTCCAGTTTTAGTGTATTCTTTAAATTTACATGAAATAAAGCCTCACATGTCTACATGAGAGAAAGATCACAATTTGCCTTATTGTGTATTTTCCTAGGAAAAAGTAGTTGGGAAGGAAGCTGCTTTTTCCTTACTAGTAGGAGCACCAGCGTTGGGGCCACTCCCTCTGCTCTGCTGGAGTTCCTGGGCAGAGAGAAAAGGGCCATTTTCAGGGAACAGGCGATGACTGCAGAATCATTGTCAGGCTGTGAGATCCTCACAAAGACGTCACAGTGGGTCACAACCAGGCTTCAGCTCGGTGGGTGAGAGAGCACCTAGTGGGAAAGTAATAGTGGTGGAGGAAGGAAGTGCACTCAGACACATCGGAGCCCTGGGAGAGGCAATTCCCTTCCCACTTTCCCCTGTAAAACAGCCTCCCGGGAGCCGTATTCATCGTGCTCACCACAGGATCATGGGTGTTGTGACTACAGAGTGTGAGGTAATAGAACACATTGGAGCATTAATCTGGGCTTCTGAAATGCCATCATACATTATTTATACCTCTCGATACAAAAATATATCACAAGTGAATTTAAATGAGAGAGATAATATTTCTTTTCCCCTGACGATAGGTTTAGACTGAATAAATGCCTTTATTTTATTTCATCCCGTCTGCTAAGATAGGCCAGCATGCTATAGAAATATGCTTTTCTCTTTGAGGTGAGTGAAGTGGCATAACTCAAGGAAATTTTTCTTTGAATAAAAGAGTTTTTTATTTTTTAAAAACTAGCTTTTAAACTGTGTTACATCATCTGCTGATCGGCTTTGAGAGTCTTAGAAGTTCTGTCATTTAAAGCTCTGCTGTAAGATGGAGAGAGCTACAAGGTTATAGATGAATTATGAAAAAAGTAAAAAGATGTATTATGGCATGTTTCTAAAGACTTGCTCCATTGCTTGTAATGGCATTAGGGGAAGATAATGTGACACAGACAGCACAGTTTGATTATTTATCAGAAGAGTGCTTTTTAGTCTATACTAATTTGATGGCTAAAGAACCAGATATAAAATGATCTGTAGACAGAGTAATCACATTATTGAGTGCTCAGGAGATGCCAGGTGCTGATTAAGCACCTTACTTATTTGACTTACTTAAATCCAGTCCCAGGGGATTGATATTACTATCATGTGTTTCACAGAAGAAAGGGAGGAGCAGAGAGGTCAAGTAACTAGCTTAGTTCAGGTACACAAAGCTGGGAAGAAGGGAGGCCACGCTTTGAACACAAGCAGCCAAAGGCTGGAGGCCACACGCTAAACTGTTGTGCTTTCCCCCAGCCTGTACTGACGTGACCAAAACCCCATTGGCCCGAGACACACAGAACCTCTAATTCCCACTTAATATTTATGCACAACTTTCAGTCATCTTCAATTGGAACTTTGCTTTTACATCTGTAGGTTTACAGGAGTTGTCTGTTTTCAATGGGAAAGCCAAAGATATCTGGCTGGGAAGTTATATATTCAGGCTTAAACGCTTTATGTTGGCAAGATAGCAGATGATAGTCAGACAAAGTAGATAAATAGATCATAGATAGATAGACAGACAGGGGATAGTTTATAGATATAGAAAGATACTGGCTGGTAAAGTTCATCTTTTAAGCTTTTTATTCATTAGGGTTTCATGTGACTGATGTAGACAGCAGCCCTGACACTCAGGAGATTTGTGAGTTTATACGACTGGTACTTTTACTGGAACATGTGTTTCTTCTAGACTCATAATACAGGAGCTAACTTTCACTGTGCCACGTTTTTCCTGAATAATTACAGATGAAAGTGAATTGTATTTTCCCACTAGATTGTGTTACTTAATTGAGTATTTACTTTCTTGAGCACATTTTCAATGCGTTTAATAAAATTACTGTGAAGAGTAAAGTCACACTTAAAAAAAAGTCACACTTAAAATCTTTTTAAGTAACTTAAGATTCTAACCCCAGATAAAGCAATACAGAAAAGAAAAATTT
Source organism: Cynopterus sphinx (assembly GCA_030015415.1). NCBI lineage: Eukaryota > Metazoa > Chordata > Mammalia > Chiroptera > Pteropodidae > Cynopterus > Cynopterus sphinx. Next base: position 75,492,025 of record CM057383.1, on the reverse strand, counting down.
AAATATTAATATGGTGGGCTTTAGTGAGCAAGCCACAGAGGAATATAATCTCTACGTCCCAGGCTGGAGGTGAAAATTCAGTTGTAAGTATAGTCACAGAACTATCTCTGTTTCACTTGTTTTGTGATAGTGAAAATTATTCTGCATTGTTCCTAGTGGGCATCCCTTAAAGTCAACTCCATATCCTCTTTCTGCTGATTCTCATGTGCACCAATCCTTGTAGTTGCTGTCTGCAAAGGTGTCAGCTTGCTGCAGAGACAGCTTCTCCTGCAGCAAACCTCCCTGGGCTTTAGGGTCCATGTCTGAAAACAGGCATAATCGCAGTGTCTACATCAGACGGTTGCTGTGAGACTTAAATCATCAGACACTCTGACAACTCTGTCCTCTGCTTTCCCCTAGAAAATGAGAAAACATAGAACTCTAAAATACTGAGGAGGGAAGATGACCGTTTGGACTAACCATTGTCATCTGTTCTAACAATATTTTTTTAAACAGAAATATTGGAAACTTTTAAAACTTAAGGTTAACCATCTGAAGGTGATGAAAAGTGATTTACAATTTTTACTTTACAGCTTTACCTAAATGGTTTTTGTGCATCCCTTTATAGATTAGGTCTACCACACGATCTGTATAACTTCACAGTGATCACCAAGAGATGGATGGAATCTTGCTTGTGATCAAGTCTTTGAACAGTAAAAACGCAGCTTTCCCTCCATGCTGACACTGAAGTATTGTGAGATTTGTGGTTTCTCAGATTCTCTGGGCTTCTGCTGCTTTTGCAAAATTGGTAAAGGACTGTATTCCGAGTCTTAGTTTCCTCATCCATTAAATGGCCAAAAGCAAGGGTTTTAGACTGTCCTACTCAGACCTGAGCACTGGCTATGTCTGTTACCAGCTGAGTGACCTCATATTAAGTTGCTTCTCCAAGCTTCAGGTGTCCTCATGGATGATTAAATGGAATAATGTGAAGCTTCTGTCATTTAGGAAGTACTTGCTAAACCTCACTCTCAAATATGGACATTTTAAACTCTAATTTGTACCCTTTAGAGCTTTAGACTGCAGAACCAATTGCCTGGCCAGACTCAGTGTCTAGAGGCTAGGTAGGTGGGAGATTAATTCATCGGCTTAATAGTGAGCCAAGATGCTTGCTACTCAGTTTGGTCCCCAGTTGTTCAACATTCCTTCAGCAGACACTTACTGAGCCTCTCCTGGGAGGGAAGGATATAGTGATGAAGAGACCAGCAAAGTTCCTACCCTGGTATTACACTCCGTTTAGACCTTTTATGAACAGACCTCACATTGTCAGACCCACTGTCATGCTCAAGATCAGGGAGGGACTGCTTAATAGAACGAGATTTTCTTTTGGAGTGTCAACCAGTGATTGTTGGCACCAATTCAGCACCAACAGGAATCCCCAGTCTGGGGTGTGGTGAAGAAGGAAACTATTCAGTGAAAAGCATGGCTGTGGCTCAGCACCGCTGCCAATAGTGTTACAGCTCAATAAGGAGACAGCATGGCTGTGGCATAGCATGGCTGCGAGGTGGCCCTCAGGCTAGGCCCCCTCTCACTAGACAGCTCTGCTCTTCTCTGCCTGCTCTACTTTGTTTGGTAAGATATCTTTGGTTCAGTTCCAGCTAAGGAAACATTCTTCAGTGGAAAGGGAAAGTGTGCTGTCTGAGTGAGAAGGGAGCTGACTTATAAATAGACAAGTCCCCTCCCCTTGTTGCTGACTGGTCCATTTTCATGCAGATGAGGACTTTAAATCCTCACAGTTTTATTGGTCCAAAAAGCACTGTCCTGATTGGTCATAATGGAGCTACTCTTAATGGTTAGTTAAGATACTAATGAGGGTATAGCTGCACAGCTTTGATTGGACAGGGAACATCTCAGTTCAGTTAGTGGAAGGAGGATCTTAGGAACTTTTTAAGGGTTGGCTCAGATGGCAGGAACACAATGCAGGTAGGCAGTTCAGTGCAGGCTTCTCCCTGAAGCAGGGCTTGTATGAGAGGTGTCTGTTTAGCAACAGCTGCTAGGCTCTGTTTATAAATTTGAGCCCAATTAGTCACCAGCAGTACTACTTCCCAACAGGTACATTCATTCTTGGGATCAGCAGGAGTAATGCAGATGTTTTAGAACTTGATATAGACAGTAATTGCACAATTTTATACTAAATGCCACAGATCAGTATACTTTAAAATGGTTAATTTTGTGCTTTGTGAATTTTGCCTTGTTAATAGAGAGTGGTGGGGGAAGATCCCATGATTAGCTCCCTGGACCTACTTCTTACTGACCTTAGATAATTTCTTCGCTGGAAATTCCTTTCCTTTATTGGGAAATGCCTTTGAAACTCATGGGCCAGATAATAGCCTAAATATGACCAGATAGCTCACAGAATGCTTTTCACATGTAACAAGTCAAAAATTAACCAAATCTCCTAGTAATGCCTAAAGTTTTACTTCCACTCTTTCATGCAGGGTGATGATCCTGTTCCCAAATACGCTTTGGAGGGCTTCCAGGGAAGCTAACAGAAGGGCTGAAAATGCTCTAGGTAAACTTGTCCTCAGCTTTGGTTTCCATGGGCTGTTCTGTCATAGGCAGTGCAGGCCCGCCATTGAAGCACTGAGAGACAGAATGGGAAAAAGCAGGTGGAAGGCCCCCACCTGATACCAATTTCCTCTTTTCCCTGCACCCCTCTGAGCTTGAACTAAAACAATTATGATTGCTTCTCGTAAAACTAGAGAGTCATGTGTCTGTCCTATTGACAAGGAGTGTTTGAGGGCCGTTCAGGGCCTGGTACTGAAGCAGTTGTGAGAGAAAACCTGATTGAATTAGTTATCTTAATGGGACACAAATCCACCATTCCGATGGAAGATCTATTGGATTCAGGCATTTGGCCTGAGTTGGAGGCAGTCGGAAGCAGACATTTGTCTCATTGTGGCTGGTATGGATGTCAAGATTCGATCAATTCTGTGGAAATTTTTTATTATTTTTATCCATTATTGTATTCTAAGGGTAGCACGGGTGAGGTGGAGAAATGAATGGGAGACACAAAGGATGAGGGAGAAAATGAGTTTACATGTGGCTTAATATGATTTACTTTCATAGAATCCAAATAGTAAATAGGTGAACGTTGTCTCTACTTATTGGTAGTAAATAAGTCATAATTAGAATTAAAGCATGTAATTGTTCATGGAATGTAGACCACAAAGAATCCAAAACTACTTCCTGAGGTCCTGATCCAAAATTTTAACTCCTGTTTTTCCAGAATAGCACTAGATAAATTTTTATAGGAGATTTAAGAAATTACATTTTTTTCCTCTTATTTCCTCCAAAAGGAGGTATAGTCAGATAGTTGAATCACTCTGGTGCTGTTTTCTTTTCCAGTGCAGGATTTTTTTTTTAACCTGCAGTAATGGGCTTTAGGATAGTGCTTCTTCATACTGTTTAACACCAGCCTGTGGTGATAAATACATTTTATATCATGATCTAGAATACACAAATATACACAAGAGTAAATTACATAATTAAATATTCTTTAGGTATATCCAGATATTAAAAATAAATTTGTGAGACAAAGATTTCACAAAATATTAATTGCCATTATATATGCGTGATTCTGTCATTTTCTATTCCATGTCATGTGATTTCAGATCACAATGTACAGCATAAAATGCACCGCTTTAAGGACTCTGTGGGTTGGCTTTTGAGTCTCTGTAAATCCTTGAACCAATGTGCAAAATTTCTGTTTATTGGAGCTCATGTGCATTTTTCTGGCATTCATCAAATATTTTAAAAATAGTCTCTGACCCAGGAAAGCTGAAGAACTACCACTGTAGAGGGTCTCTAGTTACAAAATGAATTAGAAATTATTTTGATGTTTGTAACTCATTAATAACAAATGTAATTTAGAGGTAACTTTAATATGAATAGCAATTTAGGAAATTTGTTTCCCTTATTGTGGCAGTTTCTTATTACCCCTGTGCAACTTCCTAAACTCCAGCATCACTATACGTTAAATGAAAGGTTGGGCTAGATTATATTTAGTTCTTTTCTAATTCTAACTCACCAAATACACATCTCTTATTATTTAAAACTAATAATTTTTTTTGTCTAAAGTTTATAGATGCCAACAAAAGAGGAAAACTAAAATTACCCACTAAACTACCACCTAAAAAAATTAACATTTTGATGTCTATCCTTTGAATCTTTTTTCTATGCACAAATGCATATGTTTTATAAAACAGTTTTTGTATGATAGTATAAACCATTTTATAACTTGCTTTGCTCACATTGCATTATTTCTTCAAATTATGTATTTTACTGTATTTTTTAATGTCTGAAGATACCTGTAGAATATTTAATTAGCTAATTTGTTTAGCCAGTTTCTATCATTGAACTTTAGTTTACTTCCAATTTTTCACCCTGTCATATTAAAGTGAACATCCCTGCAGCTTTCTACGACTATATATTCTAAGTACAAATTCTTACAAATGGAATAGCTAGGTGTGAAGTTATAAATATTTTTGAGACACATTACATAGTGATACATATTACAGATTGCCCTCCCAAAAGGCAATTCTAACATAGACTCAGGTCTGAGATTGCCTGCTGCCTTACACCTGTGTGGGAGCCATACTACTATGCAGCATCAAACATGCACCTTTTGGCCAGAGGGTCTTTTCAGTTTCCCTTCATAGAGAAGTGTCAATTCAATAACATGGAGATTTCACTGGGGATGGAATCTGTGTGGGTAGTAAGTTGTTTACCTGACAGTAATAGCATCCAGTCCTTGGCTGAATTGGATCTGCTGGTGATACCTACCTAAGGGGATTGCTACAAGTCGAGTCAATAAAGCAATTTCAAATGGAAGAAAACCTGAACTCCCTGTTTAGAGAATAAATAGACAAAGGACTTTTCCTTTGAAACATTGTTAATTAAAATGGAATTTGAAGCACTCTCGATCTGTGGGAAGCAGATATGGGATTTCTCAGAAGTCATCTTTAAGAAATGTGACTTGAATTTTCATCTTGTGCCTGATCTGAACAGAAGCCTTGCAGCAACCCCACTCCCCATCTCTCCATCTTCCCTCAGAAGCCCATTTACCCATGGGCTTCTGGGTAAATGAGGGAAGCCCTGAGTGGATAAGCCAGGAAAAACTATAACATGTCACTAAAAGGAAATTTAATTAACATGATTTAGCTTGGTCCAATGATAGAGGCAGTTTCTTGCTTCACAGTAACTGAAGGAATAGTTTTCTCCTTGTTTGCCTTAAGGAAACTTTTGTGAAATCTGGATTTATAAAAAATTTTTGTAAATGTTTCTTAGTATGAACAATAACGCTAATGACCCATCTTCCTAGCCTGTCCTGTTTGTATGGTGACAATGAGGGTCACACTGATAGTAATGCTGTTAGTGACTGTCACCTCTCACCCATACACCATGTGATTGCACCCAGGCAAATTCCTCTCAGATACCTGGGGGTCCCTTCAGAGATGCCTCATGTGTCTTCCCTCTAAGCCCCCTCTGGACTCTATTTAAGTCCAGCTCTGTAGCTGTGCCTCAGCTTCTGGTGCTTTCTGCCCCAGATGCTGTCTCCATACTTCTAACCAGAGTATAAAATCAGTGCTCAGCCAATATTTGGTGAGTTTTGTTATCTGCATCCTCAGGATACCAAATATTCTGTGTTCCTTTGAGCCTGTGTATGGTAAGGCCACAACTGTTACATGTGAAGGAGAGTTTGCTCCTTTTCCAGGTTTATTGTCATACTTGGCCTCAGGGACACCAGAGCAAATTGCTCATTCCCTCATATCACCCAGAGATCCTCATCAAAAAGGCTCCTTGGATTTCTCGGTTTCGACCTTCTCTTCTTCGGGCCCAGGCCCAGGCCTATGCCCAGCTGTCTAAGCTGGGGGTGGATCTGTGAGCCTCTATCCTGCTGTATTCAGAATTGCTGCTCTCCTTTAATCCTGAGTCAAGTTAGTGAGCCTTGCTTTCTCCTGCCTTCAGATAAATTCAGCTGCTGGAACCACCCCAACCTCTAATGCACTGGTATTTTACAGACTCCCCACTTCTAAGTTCACCATATCTACTTAGAGATATCTGAACTCAGACTCAGGCCACCAGTCTATGAAATAGGCAATTACAGGGGAGAACACTGAGGCTCTGAGAAGTGAAACAGCCCAGATAGTAAGTGATGATTTGTTCTGCTACTAACACTCTTGTCCCATACTCTTTTAAAAATTTCTGACACACACCTGGAGCCCAGTATCAGCCAGGTTAGTGCCAGGGTTGGAGGGTGTGTGGGCTTAAAATACAAGTTGCATCTTCAGCATTTAAATCCTTACTTGAGAGGTATTAGCCATACCCTTTACCACTCTTCAGCTGGAAGGGTTCTTTTCCAGTTGAATCCTCAGGGTACTATTGAATTTCACAGGGTAAAACCTGATAATAGTTATACCTCAGAAATTACACAGAGGCTTAAAAGTTTGCTGGAAAATTCTCTTGTTAACACAGAACTAAAGAGAGGCCTGAGAGGTTATTTTCACTGTGGAGAATTTGACCTCTTTGGCTTTTGGGGGACCCCTGAGTTGGCCTAGTCTCCAAGTTTGTCCAGATAATTGCTGATAGCTTTATGTTTTGGTAGAAAGTCAGAAGTTTTTTCTTTTCTTTTTTTTCCCCCTCATTTGGAATGTTACTTGAATGGATTTTCGGGCCTTCTGTTGTGACAAATGCCTGAGTCAGAGGGAGCAGAGAGCCTTTCAGAGGAGAAATATAACATTTATAAAACAGATCAAAGCCCCTTTAAAGGGAGGATATAAGAAGGCCTTGAGACAAAGTTCTGCACTGAAGTGACCACTGTGTCATTGGTCCCCTTGAGTGCTGATCTATCTAAAGAATGACAGGCCCAGGCATAACTTAGTCACGAGCTGCCATGTTTGTTATAGATGTGGCATAGCCCTTAGGAACACATCTAAAAATTGCTGATGCATTAACCACATTCTTTATGTTTTGAAATATTTTTCTATATTTCCCTGACTTGCCTATTTTCATCAATTTGTCTTTCTTGGAGGAAAATTTGAACATTTCTCACTTTTCAAATTTCAGTTTTATGAGGCTGACATTTTCCTTAATGTATTATTGGTTATAAATTATTGAGATATATTAAATAAAGTGCTGCCTTCTGGGCCCCAAACACCCTGTAAAATGGATGAAAAAGATGATTTTAAAAGATTATAGTTGTTTAAAAGAGCCAGTTACTCAAATAATGATGTGGAAAGGAATGTAGACATTGAAAATGGTCAGTGTTTTAAATATAGTATTTGCCCCCAAACCCTGAGCTATGCTTTAAAGAAATGTTTTTATTAACTCTAGAATTCTCCAGTAGGTTAAAAGACATTTTCATGAAGAGAAAAAAAATTATTTGAGATTGTGCAGTAAGTTCTGCACATAAACACGTATGCAGACACATTTTACATACTCTCGCTCTTCTTAGTCCTCCTCTTGCTGTTTTCGCTACACAGTCTTTCTGAAAGCCACACCATTGTGTGGTGGACACACTCTAAGATGGTCCCTGTGATTCTCATCTCCTGGTTTTCATGTCCTTCTGTAGTCCCCTCCCCTTGAGCGTGGGTGGAATCAATGACATATAATATAATATAGCAAAAGCCTTCTGTGATTACATTACAAAAGATTGTAAGGTCTTTCTCACTGAAAGACTCTCTCCCTTTCTGACCATGTTGGAAAGGCCCATGTGGCAAGGAACTGAGAGTGACCTCCAACTGTCAGCCCATGAGGCCCTCAGTTTCATAGTCCACAAGGAAGTGAATACCACCAAAAGCCACATGAGCTTGAAAGCAGGTCTCTGCCCAGTTCCACCTCAGATGAGACTATGGCCCTGGCCAGTGTTGTAATGGCAGCCTTATGAAACCCTGGGACAGAAGACCCAGCCAAGCTCTCTTTGGATTGCTGACCCACAGAAACTCTATGACTATAATTATGTGTTGTTTTAAGCCACTATGTTGGTTGTAATATTGTTACACAACAACAGACAACTGATACATTTGAGTACAGATTTATCTTCCGAGTCTTGTATCCATATAGTCATGTAATCATTCATTCATTGAATGTTTCTTCAGCTTCTGCTATAATGCCATGCTTGGTGTTAGGTGCTAGGGAAACACAGAATGAGTAAATCATTGTCTCTTTAAAGTGCATTAGTAATCAGTACTTTATAAGGTACTAGAGATGTAGGTTGAAGTCATCAAAGTCTCTTATAGGAACACAGAGGCAGGGAACCTACCTACAGCTCATGAAAGATGAAAGGCAGCATCAGGAATGACTTCCTGGCCGCAGGGATACCTGGATTGTATGAAATGGTGACTGAAGATAACCAGCCAAAGTGTGGGGGAGGATCAAGAGGTGGTGAGCACCCAGACAGAAAGGGGATGACATTAGCAAAGGTGTGGATGAAAGAAACGGCATGAGTTCTGGGAGCTACCAGCAATAGAGTAAGAAAGTAAGGGGTGAAATATTGTACAAAAGGAGAAGGTAGGGTTGAGATAATGGAGGAGCTAGTGCACAATATTAAGGAACTTGGGTTTTATCCTCTAGGCAAAGTGAACCACTGAAGAATTTAAACAGAATGGTAGGGACATACTTGTATTTTAGAGGGAGAACTCACTCAGCACATTGCATTTGAGTGCCTACGAGATCTCCAAAGAGCATATATTCAATAGACAGTTGATCATATTCTTCATTAAACTGTAACATCTCCTGTCCCTCACCTAAATTTATGGCTGTGTAACGTACAGCATGTGGGAGAATATCTGTATTTACTCAGATGGAACTATAGGGGAAGTGTTGTCCTCAGAGAGGAGCCTGGTTGCCGTTAAGAAATGGAAGTAGAGAGAGTATTCTATAAAATGCAGTGGGTAAAGATGTCATGTTTTTAATGACAGGGATTTCCAGAGGACATGGTAGAAAGGGTTGTGAGAGGGGCATAGATGTTAGAAGGGGCACTTAAGCATAATGGAACGAGGGTGCTTCACTGAGGAAGGTTGTGTTCTTCCTTTGTGCAGAAGCCATGCCATGAAGCACTAACTTTGTCACGTGTTCCCATGTGTATAGCATCTTTGAGGAGACTGAGGAGGGTCAGTACAGCTTTATTGAATCAGACAATTTGAAACTTGCTACTTTTAAATTCAGAATTTGAGTTGGCTTTCATTCTGTAGCAGTTCTGAACAGAGGGGCAGAATGGCTTCTTCTTGACCTTTGAGGGAAGAACAGAGTCCAGTCAGAGTCCAGTCAGAGTCCAGTCAGCAGTCCATTTCTTCACTTTACACCTTTCATACTGATCCTCCATCTTAACTTCACCTGCTTTTGTAGCCAGCTCAGTCTGGGGATGCTCCATGGCCCCTTCCCCTGACACTGCTGACAGCAAAGTGGACTCACCTAACTAATACAGACATGTCAATTTTGGGAAGGTCATTCACTTCTAGAGGTTCAAATAAATTAGAAACTTGGCTTTGGTGAACTGAAATCTATATCTGTTATTGGCTATTTTTTTTTCTAGCTATGAAGCCTTGGCTCTTCATTTATTCGTTTTTACTTTCATGCTCTGGTCATGCAGCATGAAGCAGTGACCAGGAGTGGTCACTTCTTATGTGGCAGCTGATGTCCAAGAGGCAGGAAGTGGAAACTACCAGGCAAGTTACGGGTCTCACCTGTAACTGGCACAGGGTCACTTGCCACATTCTCTTGGTCAAAGGACCACAGGGCCCGCCTCTTGATGTCCAGGCCACATTGCACAAGAGCCTAGGGGATGGGAAGTATTGTTGCTGCCATCTTTGTAAAGTATGCTCTGCCATAGCCAGTAATTCCTTCCCATTAAATGGAGAAAAAGCTCGGTTTTGGGGATAATATGTATAAAAGCACTTGACACAACAGCAAGTTTTTCAGGAATAGTATGTTATTACTCATCTAGTGGGACCTAAGGGAAGACAGAAGTGATTAGCTGAGACCTCTTTCCTCACCAGAATTCTGTAGTGAGTGGGGTGTTTTACTTAGGATAGAGAACAGATTAGTAAGAACATACTAGAGAAGACTCCATAGTGAATGTGAAGTTCTCAAAATAGTCTGATCGAATTAGGAAGCTTTAATATTTTTAAGGTGAAATGGTTCCTGACTTCAAAGTATTTGTCTCCAGGTTTTGTAGACCTTGGCTGCTTCACATATAAAGACAGTTCAGGAGCATTTGCAGATAAGATATTTAATACGACTGTGATGCATACACTTTCTGGTTGATGTGTCATGTTTTATGATAGCGTAGCGGCTAATTCCAGGGGGTAACTGAGAATCAGTGTCTCTTTTTTTGGCATTATGAACTAAATTGGGTATTTATATTCCTTTGTATATAATGAAGTCATTTTTTTAGTTTAAAAACTTAATCAGGATCTTTTAAGAAAGTATATGCACATTTCTTTTAAATATTCTGTGTCTTTGTAAAGTTCAGCTTATCAAGAATTCTAGTTTTAGAAGTTGGTTTAGAAAGATTCTCCCTGCGATGAACCCATAATCATAATGTAAATTATTTAAGTTGATACGAATGATTAATAAAGCTACGTGTTTTATGTGGAACACAAACTTATGGGAGATTCAAGTTTCCCATTGCTCCCTGTTCAAAAAGTGAATCTTAAGTGTTGAGCTGCAAACTTTTATTTTTGAAACTACTATATTTAAATTTCAGTATTTGGGAAGACTGTATTTACATCTCTTTTGCATTTCATTTCCTTAGTGCCCTCCAGGATTTTTCCTGGACATGCAGTTTTAGTTGTTGGCACTAGTCATTCTGATTTTTTTTTTCTAGAATTGTGGAAGAGTTCACTAGGTGGTGATAAAGGTGTTAAACATAAATGAAGGAATACATTGTAAAAGGTAGTAAGTGACTGGCCAATCTTAACAGGAAAGTTATATGTTTCACTGGAGAACTCCTTATAAATTGGTAGTAAGTATATTTTACTTTTAGTACTTTGTGCCTCACCCCTTGACCTGTTTTACCTGTAATCTCAAAAGGAGGTGCATTATGAAAGTAAGTATTCCAAATAAAAAGGAAGCTCTTGGTGAAGGCAATGGGACTGACATTTACAGAAGCAGAAAAGGAATAAAAAGATCTCCTGCTTTGAAATTTCCTATTTTCCACTCCCTCTCTGGGCCAGTTTAGTTGGCTTATAAATGGGACAAATGGATGGAACTCACATCCTCTTCTATGAATGAAATAGATTAATTGCAACAAAGATATATAATTTTTTTTCATTTTCTGCTCAATAATAGGTGTAGCTTGTCTTGAACTTAAATTTGTCAATGGTGATCTGCATTTATTATGACAAGGACAAAAATAAAGTGATTGGCTGTGCTGTTGTCTTATTGGCCACTAACATTAGGAAACTTGAACCAGGATTTCATGTTTTATTGTGTATATGTACAACCCAAATGTAGATTTGGTTTTCACTGGATTAATTCACTTGATAAGATGGTTCAGCTTGTGAGCACCTAGCCCGTTGCAGCCACGTGTAGCTGGTATGCGGCCTGGCTTCAGCCTGAGGAGAAGCACCCTGCCTTCTAGCTGTCCTCTGCCAGGAAGATGGGAGACAATGTGAGTGTGCATTTGTTCACACTACTGATTTTTTTACTGTGGTAAAATACATACATATAACATTTACCATTAGTGACAGTGATCACACTGACAATGTTGTGCAACTATCACCTGTGTCTAGGTCTAGAAAGTTTTCATCATCCCAAAAGAAAACCCTATACCCATTAACCAGTCACTTCCCATTCTTTCCTCCCTAAGCCCCTGGAGAGGATCTGTCTCTATGGATTTGCCTATTCTAGACATTTCATGTAAGTGGAGTCATACAGTATGTAGCCTACTGTGTCTGGCTTCTTTCACTGAGTGTAATGTTTTTAATGCAAGTGTTTTTTACTGAGTGCCTGTGATGCACTGGGCATTGCATATAGAGTGACAGACAGAACCAACAGGTTCCCTATCCTCATGAATCTCATTCTAGAGTAGTAAAATCAGACCAAAACATAAGGAAGTAAATAAATAAAATGACCTTAAACATTGCTAAGTGTCATACAAAACACAAACAGTGTCCTGGGCTAGAGAATAATGACAGGAGGGAGGGGATTGCTTCTTAAAAGAAAAGTCAGGCAATATTTTTAAGGACTTATCAGCATTACCTTGAAATCAGTTCTCAGAAGGCATACTCTATACTACGTGTGACTAATATCTCTTTTGGCCCTTCATGTGGAAATAATGCAGTTTCTTTGCCAAGAGTAGTCATATATCTTCCCATAAAAGATAGAAGACATTTCTGATCTTGTTATTCCAGATTTATATGGACAGGTCTTCCAAGTATTGAAACAGTTCTAATCAGCTGTAGGAACTGAAATTATTTTCTATAGGAACCCTGACTACCTTCTAGTAAATGGCATGCCTGGTGTTGAATGATTGACATTCTGATGGAGTGGGGAGGTGTGGAAATTGCAATCCCATGTCTCATTGCTCTCCCTCACTGTGACACTTGTTTTTAACCATTGACACTCTTTGAAATGGGTTGTGATAATGTACACCAGGAAATCAATTTCTTATTCTCTTGGGTTAGGAGTGACATGACTAGTAGCATTATTGCTGCCTTAATCTCTCAAAAGAGTATGTTTGGAGTAAAGTAGTACATGTAAATTGATACTTTTAAGTCAGATGATAAAAGTGCATAAGAAAACCAAATGAAGAAGTCTAAACTTAAAATTATACAATTGCATCTTTTGCTCTTGAACATACTTTCCCATAAGTTAGAAGTTTATTTTATCTATAATTTATTAAATGCTTATAGTGTTTTAGATACTGTTCTAAATACTTACATACATCATCTCATTTATTCTCTAGTAATCCTGTGCACTTGATATCATTGCTATCCCCATTTTATAGGTGAAGAGACTAAGGCTTACCCATTACTCCCAGGTATATCTGAACCTATTCTTGATTTTTGAAATTCAGATCAGCAAACTCTCATTGATCATTGTATTAGTATCATGGGAAATTTAAAATATAAATGACATAGATTTCTTCTAAGGCACTTTAAATAGAAAACGTAAAGTTGTTGATATTTCCTGGAGAATTAAAAGATACATAATGTTTAATATAAAGAGTTGCATAAAAAAATATGTGTAGGTATATGTATATATATACGGGCTAGTAAACACACATGTATTTCTTTGCTCTGTCAGTTGAGAGGGCTTAACAGATATGACATTTCAGCATCAAAAGGTATACTTAGTGCCCAGATCTTGGTTTCTAATACCATTCTCTAATAAAAGGAACCAGGTCTCCTGGGAGGTGGCTGATTCTAGGACTGGGGCAGGAAATGTACAAGATGAATCTGGAGCATCTTATGGTGCCTTTTGTTATACATATATATATATAACAAAAGGAACCACGCTGATAGGGATAAGTTGAAGGAAAACATATCGGAGACAACTGAAAGCTCCTAGTGGCCAAAGTGGAACTATTTGGGCAACAAAATAAAGTGTTGGATTATAACCCAAAATACAGAATAAATACCGATGGCACAATACTGATGCAAGTAAATGCTTGAATAAATTAATACATGTGGGAGAAGAGACAAATTTCACACGAAGAATTTCAAATAAATCATTAGATACTCCACCCTAAACTGTGGAGAGCAAACCTCCCTCCTCCTTATGTGGGGCAGCACATGATGACTTCATCCTCACAATATGGAAAGGAGAGGAAAGAAAAGGATAACTTGACAGTAGAGAAATCTGCTCAACACTACCTAAGCCAGGTGATCAACAGTCATAAATTATGTTAACAGTATGTAGCCTTGAGATGACTGATAAAAATGGTACTTTACCGCTGTGGGTGGTCTTCTTTCCTAAACCCGTAACTCCAGTTCAATCATGAGAAAAGCATCAGAAACATTCCAGTAGTAGGGGCATCCTACAATACCTGACCAGTCCTTCTCAAAACTGTCAAGGTTATCAAAAAAGAAGGAAAGTCTGAGAAATTATCACAGCCATGAGGAACCTAAGGAACATGACAACCAAATGTAATGTGGTATCCTGGATGGAACCCTGAAACAACAACAACAAAAAGAACTTAGGAAATCTGAATAAAAGGTGGACTTTACTTAATGATACTGTATTAATATTGGTTCATCAGTTGTAACAAATGTGCTATACTATTGTTAAGATGTTAATAATAAGGAAACTATGCAGATTGATGGGATTTATGGGAACTCTAGTATTTTCTTAATATAAAACTTTTAAAAAATAAAGTCTGTTAAAAAAATACGTATTTTAATGGAATACATGAAAGAAGTTCATTTGGTTAGTTCTCATTCCTTTTCATAATACATCTGTCTCATTTATCCTATGAATATAAAATGTAAGTGCAAAGTTATTTAACTGGGGGTTGTTGGACAGGTAATTTTGGTATAAGAAAGTTATTTAAAGACTCCATTGAACCCATCTAAGTTTAGAAGATGAACATTTCAGTGGGAAAAAATATGTGGGCACGACTCTAATTCTGTAACTTAATTTTAATCTTGTGCAAGTCCACATATAGTTATTAAGGTTATTTTTATACAGAAATGTATGTTTTCTGTAATGGTTATAATCAATCTGAAATTAGCTTTTTGTCTTTACTGTTTTATTTCACTAATTCCATAAGTGAATGGATCATCACATTATATTTAACTCCATTGCATCCATGTGGGAAAGAAGAAAAAGAGGCAAAGGTCACATGTTTAGCTAGGGTCACTCAGGATCACAACCAGACTGTAACAGCTCAGTTCTTGGTTTCTGTGCTTTGCTTGCATGAACATATTTGCTGATTTTCAAATTGTATACTCCTTTGATCAGCTTTTCTCTTATAGCTCTAATATCTATGTTCCTTTAGTATTTTGGAAGGTGATACTTACTTTGAGGGTGAGGAACATGAAGCCCTTTTTGATCCTGTTTCCTTCTAGGAAGCATTAGACTGTGAGAAAACATGTAGCATCCTGAGCATTTTCTGTGACAGCACTTCATGTGGTCTCTTGCTTTATCTCTCTGTATGCTACTTTCCCCCCACCAGCCTGTGAGTCCTTTGAAGGAAAAGACAGGCCTTTTCTCTTTGTGTAGAGTTTGATGCATAGTAGGCAGTCAGTAAATGAAATTTGAATAAATAATGGCGAGAATAGGGTGGCATTGCCAAGTCAGTTGTTTGTAATAAAGGTGCTTGTTCTCACCTTCTTACTATTAGGTCTCTCACACTAGTCTGTTTTATGAGAAGCCTAGGGTTTCTTTTAAGGATGTGAGTGTCATAGAAAGGAAGGAAGTGTGGCAGGTCTGGAAAATAACATAAGCAGGCACTTTTGTGACCTCAGAATTTGAAAACCACTCAAACAGCACCAATCAAACAGCCTTTACTTCCACTGTCCTTTTGGCAAATGGCTTCTTGAATTGGCTTTGTGATTCACGGCATCAAATCAGGGGCATTGGTGTCTAATATCATGAATAGAAAATATTCTTCATTTGACACACAATTATTGTCACTGTCATTATGTCACCTGGCATTTGAAATTGTGACACAGTCGCCTCAGTAGCTCTTATCACCTGTAATGAATACTGCGATTAGCCCTGTTCTCCTTTCTGGCCTCAGTGAGTTCATAATCCTTTTGCTTATCAACTAAAGCTAGATTGTATTCTGTAAAACCTATGCCCCATGATATGTTACAAATGGGTCCATTAAAAACTGTTCCTGGAGTTAGAGAAGTTGGAGGAATGTTGTGTCAAAGTTAAAAGGCTCTCTTTACTAGGAGACTTTGAGAGTCCTTATAATGTTAATGTAGATTGTAATCTCAAGAAGTGTATTAGTTTACCAAATTTTCAAAACCTGCTTGAACCCGGGCATGTGAGTATAGCATCAGTGGTTAACACCTCTGGCTTGAGAGTCATACTCATCTGGGTTATGGAACTTTAGGAAAGTTCTGTATTTAAGCCTTAGTTTCCTTAAATGTCATTATACTAATAATAGATGTCTACAGGGTTATTATGATAATTAAATGAAAAATTATGTATAAAATACTTGATACTGTTCCCAGGACATGGGGTATGTTCAGTAAATGGTAACTAATGGTAATAGTATTGATATTTTGGAGAGCCCTATAGTTCTGAAAACACCATTTTTGAAATACTAATGTATAATGGTATTTCATCCAGTTTTACAGATGAAGCCAAGAATAAATTCCTGTGATTTACTTCACAGTCTAATATTTGTAATATGTTACAGTCTTTTATCCCTGATGTAAATGCCAGTTCTGCAGTACTTAAAGAAGATCACTTAGTTATTGTGGGTGATAGAAACATTCTACCAAAAGGGTCTCATTTCTGTACTGGGCCCTCGTGGGGACCTTACCACTGGAAGATGTGACATTTGGACAATTTGGGCCTAGAAGTAGTAGTTCATCTATTCAGTTGTATTGTTAAGGCCATCCAATATTATCTAGTAGCCTTTAAATTTGCACTATACCGTGCACTCATATTCTGTCAAGAAAGCATAATATATGGCTTGTCAATAGAGAGAAGGGGGTATTGGCTTCACTTGATGGTTGTGCTGAATTTATATGTGATTAATATTTGTACTAGATTAGCAGATGTCCTGGCACATGGTACTTCATTTGTATTCATTCATTAATTATTTTATTATTCTCAAATATTTAATAACTGCCTCCTGTGTTCTGCGTATAGGGAGGGCAAAGATGAATAAGAAGCGGACCCTGTCTGTAAAGCCTTAGAGTCGCCTTGTCAAGGCAGTCCTGAGTGCGAATAGTCAGAGTATAGTGGAAACAGGTGTCCTGAGGAAGGACAGAGGAGTCGTTAGGGGAAAAGTGGCATTCAAAACCAAGCAGAAAAATCGTCAAAGTAGAGTGGAAATTTGCCATGCACCTGAGAGAAAAGAGCTTTCAGAACTTAAAGTTGTTTGGTGCAGTGCATGTGGCAGTGAGCAGAAGGGAAGGGCAAGTTAGGAGTGGTGGGATGTGCAACTGGAAAGGTAAGACAAAAGCAAACTGTGATGAAGCCTCTATGACAGAGCAGGGAGTTCTGAAGGATTTTAGGTTGTGACATGGAGATTAGATCTCTTTTAAGGCAGATAACTGGAAGCAATCTGGAGAAGGACCTAGAAGGAACCAAACTAGATTCAGAGAGACCAGTTAAAGGAGTCAAGTCATTCAGGACTGGTCTGGGCTGGGCCGGATGAGGTGTATTTCTGTTTAGAAAAAAAAAAGTTTCAAAATGTCAAAGACATTGTTCTAAGCAGATGCAGAGGGATTTACGAGGCAATGGCCTTGGAAATGGGGAGATGAGAACAGGTTTAAGAGATTCCTGAAGACAGAATTGACATAATGCAGTGACAGTTTGTTGCTGGTGTTATTTTGGTCAGAAGGAGGGAGAAAGGACATCATAGTGATCCTCAGGTTTCTGACTGATGGTTGAAGAAACAGTTATGCATTTGACTGAGACAGGGCATGCAGTGGCCTGAGAGAAAAGTAGTGTGTTCTGTGTGTGGGGGGGGTCCATTGTATCTAAAGTGTGTGAGTATTCAGGAGGATTTGTGTGGTTGAAAAATTGCAGACATGGCTCTGGGTTGGGTGGGTGTCGGGTTTATGAACCTGTCTGGGGAGAAGGGAAGTCATACAAGAAGGGAAGATGGCTCAGGCTGAATATGAGTGAGCCCATGAGAGGACCTCAACCAAGGCAAGCAAAGTGCCAGTCTTCTGCCTTTTAAGAATGTCCTGATGTAAACAATAAATGGTATGATTATGCTTGATTGAACCAAAGGAAACATCGACATTTATAGGGAGAAATGGATACTGAGAAAAACTAGGTAAAGGGGTTAAAGGAAATAGAAAAAAGATTGATGTCATAGCAAATGGAGCACAGCAGTCTCCCCTTATCCATGGGGATACGTTCCAGGACCTCCAGTGGACACCTGAAACCTCAGATAGTACCAAACCCTACATATGCTATGTTTTTTTCCTATACATATATATCTATGATAAAGTGTAATTTATAAATTAGGCACATAACATAATAATAAAATAGAATAATTATACTATAATAAAAGTATATTATTAAAAGTGTGTTATACTTTTCACTATGTGAATGTGGTCTCTCTCAAAATATCTTAGTGTACTGTACTCACTTTTTTTCTTATGATTATATGAGGTGATAAAGTGCCAAACCTAGTCCTGACTCTGTGTAACTATCCTTCTTCCCTAGTCCTGAATCTGTTTAACCAAGTGGCTTGGTGTCACTTGTTTTAGGGGATCTCTTGTTGGGTGGCTCAGTGCTTTCTGGTATAACATGTCTCCATCAGTTAGAACACATTTTCTGTTCAAGTCTTCCACCTACGAAATGAATGTCTTTTCCATCTTAACTAAGCACTTATCATGTGCTGTGACCATAACTTTTGCAGTTGGAAACACAGCAGCAAAATTGGCATGAATTCCCTTTTTTCTTCTTTACAATTTCAAGGGTAGAAGATTCATTCTTACTGTGGATCTTAGCAATTTCAGCATATGATTTTTTTCTTTCCTTATTGAGAACTTTCACCTTTTCACTTAAAGGAAGAACTTTCAGCTTCTTTTTAGCATATCAAAATTTCCAGCGTCACTACTCTTGGGCTTTGGAGCCATCATTAAGTAAAATAAGGGTGACTTGAACACAAGCACTGTGATACCGTGAAAGTCGATCTGATGACCAAGATGGCTACTGAATGACTGGCAGGGAGCACCTGCAGTGTGGAGACACTGGACAAAGGGATGATTCACGTCCTGGAAGGGATGGAGCAGAACTCATGAGATTTCATCATGCTACTCAGAACAGCACAGAATTTAACACTCGTGAATTGTTTATTGAATTGTTTATTTCTGGAAGTTTCCATTTCATATTTTTGGACTACAGTTGACTGTGGGCAACTGAAACTGCGGAAGATGAAACTGCGAATAAAGTGGACTACTCTAGTGGAGAAAAAAAGCTAGATCGCGGTGCACTGGGGATTAAATTAAAGATGAAGAAACATTATTCTTTGAAGAAGTTTGCCTAGAAGTAGAAAAATGCACAGGTAGCCAGAGAAGGGCATGGGGCTGAAGGAGAGCTACTATTTCTCTGAGGAAGACTTGAGCATTGTAGTGGGCTGAGGAAATAAAGCGGTAGACAGGGAAAGATTAGAGAAGAGGAAGGAGAGATGATTGATGCCATAGGATCCTAGAGGGAGACAGCAGAGCTTAAGGGTACAGGTGAGAGAAGTAAGCTTTAAATAAAAGTATGGCTTTTTCTTTGTAATTGGAGGAATTGTAAGAAGGATTGTGAAGAATACAGATAAGCTTGAAGGTAGTTGAGAAGGGCTGATAAAATCTATTCCTCAGTGGCCTGTATTTTTACCATAAAGAGATGATGTCATTCGCTGATAGCAAGGGGAAAATAGGGAAGAGCTGGGTGCTTGAGAAGGTGGTAAAAAAAATTGGATAAATGGGAAAAGGAGCTGACTGGAGCTCCCTTCACAAGAATATTTTTGGTTGTACTGAAACTGGAAACTACCAATTGATCACATAGTTTATTTTTCTCCTGCAGCCCTGTGCTGGAGGGGTGTCAGTAGATAGTTAGTTGAATCAAACCTATTTTGAGAATGTGCAGGCTGTGTGTGGTATAAGATGAGGAGTGAAGATTTACGTTTGAGGTGAGTGAGCCCTAAGTTGGGGGAAAGTGAAGCCAAAGAGGCTGCTTAGGGGGGAAAAAAGGGACAGAAAGGAGAATGTAGTCCCAACAGATAGCAGGAGCTGGTATGGCTGGAACAGGCAAATGGAAAAGAAGAAATGATAATGATTGCAGTTGGATATCGGAGAATGTGAATTTAAGATTACAGAGGTGAAATAATTTCCATTGGTAACAAAGTCCAGGATGTAGCCATAGGAATTTAAATGTTTATTGAATGAATAATGTGATATTCCCTGGGCTTTTCATTTGAGCAACCTTTCCAAGTATTACTTTGGAAGTAGAAATTGTACTGAGAACATGGATCGTTTTATAACTTGTCTAGATATGGTATTTTGCTGGCAGTAAGCAAAATACAGGACTCAGTTTTTATTTATAACTCTTATTAAGTTAAAAGATTTTTTTTAAGGTTACCAGTTTTTTGGCAAATTTTTATCGATAATTGGTAATTGCCTTTAAAAATGGTCACTGATATTAAAAATTAATATCTTTTCCAGAAGTTTTTACTAGCTGTTGGATTTGTAGTTTTGACCAATGGTTGCATTAATTTTGATAAAGTTTATTAATAAAGACTAAAATTGACAAATCAATCAGGAGTAATCATTGGGGAAAATGAAGGATATTGCCATATTTAAAATTTTAAAGATCAATGAAATGTTAGTTTTAGATGTATTATAGTCTAATTCAACAAAAGTTTATATTTTCTTTGCTAATTCATTCATGTTGCAATGTTAACATCCTGGAGAGTGAAGACAGCATCTCATAGAGACTTTTGTCGTGGTGTTCAGAATATGCAGAACTAAAAAATAGCCTAATCTGGACCTATTTTATTGAATTATTGTGTTCGATTAAACATGTAGATTTCTCATGCAATACCTAACAATAGATAACATTTTGGGATCACCCTCATTTGGTGCACCTTTATTGTACTACTTTAAAAGTAATTTGGGTCTTGAAATACATGCCTGCTGATTCAGCATGGATACTTCCAACATTTCCCAAATTAGTTGCTATGTTGTGGACTCATATTTCTTTATTGTCTTGCTAACGCAAACTTTCTTCCATGGGTTTTAGATCAATTATCATGATTTCTAAGTGTTTTCCATTGATCTTTACCTTGTTTTTATAGTATTACTTTTTTGAGAAAAGGCCCTCTTACTCAGAGTCCAAATGAAAAGATGCATTCACCAAACTGGAGGGAGCTGTGTGTAGAAAAGTTATCTTTAAAACTTTATCTTGGGAGACATTTTCATTTCCCACAAATCACAGGACCACCTTTGTGGAGATGTGTCTTTCTCTACACCTCTCTGGCAGTTACCCCACCTTCTGGCACACCAAGAGTATTTTTAGCATAGCATTAGACGTATTGGATGGTGTTCCTCAGTTTTTTTAATTGTAAAGTTATTTTATGTTAATTTTGTTATTTTAAAAGTTTTGCTAACTTTTTTAATGCCCTGGGGCCATATGGAAGCATCTTATTCTAATTTAAGCTAATGAGAAAAGAAACTTTTACAAAACATTTAAATGTACATAACACATTTCAGAACACCCAAGTTGGATGATAGTGGTGGGAGTGTGTGTGTCAGAAGGAGGAACACAACTGTCATTCTTTTATCCTAATCAATTAAATTACAACAGTAGTAGAAAGTTACAGAATGAAATCTGAAGTACTCACCAGTAATTCAAACGTGAAACTGTTTTAAGTATCTACGTCTGATATTTATGAGTCTTCAAATGGCAATACCTGCCTGTTTTCTGAGCAGGAGTTGATTTCTGCTGTTGAGTAAATAGTAGGTGTCTTAGAGAAGCATTTGTAATGTGAGTTGGAAAGAGAAACATGCCAGTGCAGAAATAATGATAGTCTTTTACAAGAGAGCATCTTGGGTGTTATTTTACAAATACTTTTGATATTGCTGCTCTGTCCTTTTCTCTGGGTTTCTTTTGAGCTTGGCAGTATAAGGTCCTTATTTTATTTTTCCTGATTACTGAGGGCATGACATGAAGCATTTGAAGAAATCATAAATTTGGGGTGATCGAGGTTGCCATCAGCAGCCATGATACAGGCCAAGCACTGAAAGACTCTAGGAGATGTAACTTGGTACACTGTGATATGAACACTATCCTTGGATTTGTATAACATGCCAGCCCTGGCTATAGGGTTGGTGTGCACCTGGAGAAATAATTACTTCTTCAGGTTACCCTTCACAGTGACCATCTAACTGATTTCTTTCTGAGTTATGCCTAAAATAAAAATTGGGGGTAACATTGAGAAGAGGAAAACTGTCTATGACAGGCTTGTCCAATAGAACTTTCTATAGTGTGGGAACTGTTCTATTTCTGTGCTGTCCAATATGGTAATCCCTTGTCACGGTGGCTATTGAACACTGGAAATGTGGCTTGTGCGACAGAGGAGCTGAATTTTTAATTTTATTTAATTTTAATGAATTCAAATTGAAATACAATTGCCACCCGTGGCCAGCAGCTACTGTATTGGATAGCATACATCTAAGAAGAGAGTGACTTACCTGAATTTCTAACTCTTCTCGTGCTCTGGTTCCTGCTCTGTCTGGGCTATAAGCCCTTCTTGCTCACTAAGCACCTCTCACACATGTTTAGAGGTGACAACATTTGACATGAGGAAGTTTGCTTGTTTTTATGCAGAAATTTGTGTCTCTGTACAGGATGGCTCAGTCATCACCCACCCTCTTCTTCAGTTGCATTCTTTAGCTGTCTTCAGATCTCAACTGTTGATTTCCTAGGTCAAAGGGATAAAGGGAGGTTGAGATGAGTGTTCTTGAGTCATTAGTGAGGGATCTTTGGCTACATCTACAAATAAGAGATTGAAAAAGGCTAAATTGGGAGACCTTTATAAGGTCTGTCAAGTCAACTTGGATTAAAAGAAATATTATGGAATACTGATAAGAAAACATTATCTGGCATCAAATATATGCCATTGCCAGATGAGCTTGAATAAATTATTTAATCTCTCAGAAACTTAGTTTCTCCAATATAAAAGGGGAGGTATAATAATTTTTCTGCCTGCTTGTGTGATTGTTAGAAATCACAAATGAAATAAGGTAAATTGAAAGATGCTGTTTAAATGCTTATCATTATTGGACAGTGGTCTGTACTTATAACTGTTTTTCTTGTATCCATTCTCTCTGACTCTTCATTAAGCAAAAAGGAAGCTAAAATTTAAAAAATGGCTTTAACATGCTAAAGGAATGTCTTGAACAAGTCATAGTTTTTCTACTGACTCCAAGAAAAGGCCTGATGTCCAGTGCGCAAAGGTTCCCAGTCCTCTCTTCTACTGACTTGTATCTCATGAGACTGGGGCTCTGGCATGTGTAGAACTGGAGAAGTTTCACCAAACTCAGTGTCCTTTGTCAGAATGCTACAGCAGAGGGACTCCTTGAGGGGAATGTCCTTGTTTGGGGAGAAGGAGGTTCCATTTTCTACATTCTGTGATCCAGGGATCAGTTAGCAATTTGCAGATTCAGTTCTCATTGCCTCCAGTGGCAAGCCATGCAAAAATACATTTGTCCACCCTTTCCTGTGTTCCAGTTTTTGTTCTGCAGGTTGTGAAAATTGCTCATTCTCCTGCCCATATCCTTAAGAGCATAGTCATGGCCTCTGTAGGCCTGCGGCAACACATTCTTTTGTTGCCCTTAGAGGAAAAAATGATATGGGAAAGAACAGAGGTAATGGTTTCTTTATTTCTGCATTTTAAAAAAGAGGCTGTTCCCTAGATTTAGACAGTAAAAAACAAAAAGTTGAATCAATTTTTTTTTCTTTGAATCCTCCGTCACAAACCATTTCTCCTACCTAATACCTGCCAGCTTAGCCTGCTGTCTGATCTAATACGTTTCTTCTGCATAAATGCAAAGTAAAGGGAAACATTTATATTATGTTTTCCTTCCTTAGAAAAAGATATAAGATTTATCACTAGCATTTCAGAGAATTCTGTTCAGCTGGATTGAAATTGATAAATTATTTCATTACCTTTTGCTGTATCACATTCAGGCTACTTTATTTTTTATTTGTACCTGTACTTTTGATTATGTACTGGAGGAGTCTGAAATGTTGGCGTTGATTTACCACTGAGCAGAAAAGAATAGAAAAGATTTCTATTTTGATATAAAATGATTCATTTTGACTATGAATATGACTACTCTTACGTATCTGACCTCAAGGTATTTTAACATTTTATTATTATGTATATTTCAACATAGTATCCTGACTCATCAATAAATAACTGACTCATTCATTGAAATACATTGAGCATTTCTTGTGCCAGGTACTAGGGACCCAAGGATGTATCATATAGTCCCTTCTTTCTAGGAGCCTGCAATTTAGTGAAGGAGGCGTAGACTTGTAAACAAACTATGACAAAACAGTGTGATTAATACTGTGAAATAAAGGTGTGAAAAGACTGGTTTGATGTACAGAGGAAGAAATTGCTAGTTTTTCTAGGGAATCGGCCAGCAAAGTTTCATTCGGGAGATGGTATTTGATCTTAATGGAAAAACATTTGCTGAGCAAAGAAGGGAGAAAGAGCAGTCCAAGAGGTTCTTCTCTATGTCAAAATTAGGTGAGCTCTTTGCTTCTCCCAGGCACCTATGAGTATTAAACTTAACTGCACCTACTTGTTCTCTGAGTGTGATATGACTGTCCTCAGAGATCTACGCACAGTCTCAGCCTGCCGTAACCAACTGCTTTGAGCCAGTTTTTTCTTGTGTTGTGACCGTACATTGGCATGAAGTTAAAGGGCATGCCAGCCCATGTGCAAAATTTGAATCCTCCTTTTCTTTCTCTTATTCAGCGTGTTCATAATATCCTGCCTAGTTCAGGACTTTGCATGTAGTAGGTGTTCAGGAAGTACTTCTTGAATAGATAAACACAGAGGCTTATTATAGAATCTGTATTGGTTTCCTAAGACTATCATTATAATTACCACTAACTTGATGGCTTAAAACAACAGAAATTTATTCTCTTAAAATTATGGAAGGCAGAACATATTTTCAGTTTTAACTAAAATCAAGAAGGTGTTAGTGGGGCTTTAGTTCCTCTCACGGTTCTCAGGGAGATTCTTCCTTGACTATTGCAGCTTCTGATTGCTCCAGGAGTTCTTTAGTATGGGGCTGCATAACTCCAGTCTCTACCCCTGTCTTCACATGGCCTCTGTCTGTCTCAGATCTCCCGCTGCTTTTCTTATGACACCTGTCAATAAGGGCTATCCTGAATTTAGGACAATCTCATTTCAAGATTCTTAATTTTACCCACAAAGACTCTTTTTCCAAATAAGGTTCAGATCTGGGGGTCTGAACATGCACATAACTTTATTGAGGGAGGAGGTGTGGGGTCATCATTCTATCCACTTCTGGGTTCATTCCAGGGTCTGAGACTGAGTAGGGTATTGCAATTATAGAAAACTTTGGCCAAATAACTGTTTTCACTGCAGTGTTGGTATAGGAGTGGTGGGAAGTGGTGAGAAGATTTTAAAAGATGTTTCATTATATTTCATTGTTTTTTTATCCACTGCATCTTGAGGCAGAGACTTCTGGAAAAGCATTTCAGTGAGTCTTCCAGACTATACAGTGTGGTCAGCCTGCAGCTCCTTTGACCCATGCATCCATACTCTAGACCACAGCAGCTCTCTCCTGTTCCAAGAGAAACCGACTGCTGTCCAACACTGACAGGTTGATGTGGTCCACTTATATTCCTCTCATAGCAATTTGAGTGTTGAAACTCAAGACACTGAGTTAGTTGGCAGTGCATTCCACAACTGAAAGGTCCTGGAGAGTTCTGCCCAGCAGGGCTGGCCACTGGGCCAAGTGCCAGCTGGAGTGATGAACAAGCCAGTCAGTAGGAAGACTGACCCAGCAGTATGGAGAAAGAAACAGGGCACCATGAGAGAGTGTGGCCCTGAGGCCTCTGAGAAAAACCAGTCTCTGATCCCAGCCACCTTCCAGTTGGCACGAGGCTGTGATTTTGTGCTTCTTCGTCTTGAATTTTTCTGAAAAATATGCCTATAAAACTTTTACATGTTAAGCTCATACTATGTATTAAGCATTTTACATATAGTCTTTGATCCTCATGTAATAGCTACGGAGGCAACAGAGGTTAAATGATCTGCCTAAAGTCACTCAACAGTGGTAAGCCAGGCATCAGATCCTGGAGAACAGCTCCAGAGCTAGTTTACTTCTCCACCATCTCTCTTGATGCTGGTGTTTCTGTCCTGGCTTTTATAAGCTTCCCTTTTTTTCTTCTACAGGGAACTGAATATGTCTGTTTCTTGTGTCCCAGACACAGATGCTGACTTGATTAGACAAATTAATAAATTTTAACAACGAGCAACTGGTTGATTTATTCTTTATCTGATTAATGGGAAAATTCAGGTAATAACTGTTAAACCATGAAGCTCTATGGTTTTTGTGGTATGTTTTTTAGAATATGTTTGTTTCATAATAAAACCATTAAAAATTTTTTAAATTAAACAAACTTGGGTTTTGATGGCTGTCAGATCACGATATTCCCTTACCTTCAACGAAATCAGCCAGTTCATCAGACTATTCCACAGAGACTGAAAACACTGGTTTGACTGTACCTCTAGCTAGTTTCCTGTACCAGGAAGACATGGCCATGGTGTTTTAACAAATTGTTTTAAAACTGACATATTAGAGAAATGAGCTCTTGCTTCAGCTTACTTTTTCTTCTAACGGAATGGTCTTCATTCTTTAGGAGACTTTATGCATAAGGATATCTTTTAAGGGCTTAAAGCCCTGATAATATTGCAGTATGTTATAATTTAGGGTAGAGCATTTTTTAAGGATAATACCAGAGACTGATTCTGAAATCCTACAGAGAACAGTCTCAGATATCTGATTGTATTTCTGGAAAAGAGAATAGATTTCGGATTTCAAAGGCATGTGGAATTATAGGTTATCATTTTTTTCTATCATCCTTTTATGTAATAATGAAAAGTGAGGCTAGAAGAAGATGATATACCCTATTGAATTAGTAATCTATGGTGTGATTTTCAAGTGCCCACTAGAGAAATGTGATTTACCTAATAATTTGAAACAGGTCTTTCAGGTAAGCATATATGTTTTTTGGGGGCCTGAAATGTCCTTAAAGAAACAGTTTCCTGATGAAAATTTAGATTTCCAAAATAAAAATAAAAAATATAAAAATAGTATTCCATCTAAATCACATAAGGTTGTCAAATCAGACACATAGAACCTGAAAATTAAATGTTTTGAAAAGACTTATTTTTTTTAACTTAAAAAAAAAATACCTGGTTTCTTTTAACTGGAAAAAAAAGACCTATCAGTCAAGTTTGATGTGGGTGGTATTCATTCGCAGCACTGCTTTTGTATATAAGAGCAAGCATCTGTCCAATTGAGCATCTAATTGGTAATCATGGATTATTAAGTTAATTGTTTGAATGGAGGCTATAAGTGATATAATTTCTAAAGCTCCAGATCATATAACAGTATTTTTATAGTGACAAGAGGAAAAGAGACATGGCTGTGACTGTAAATTGCCAAAACATCAGATCATATAGAAGGAATCATAAGTAGAGTTGTTTTAGGGCTGCCTTTGTTTTCTTAGTGCTGGAAGTGTCCCTAAGTGCCAAGTCATTGTGTATTTAGTTGCCAAGGTTAATTTAAGTCATTAAGAGAACTGAGTAGAGTGGCTTCAGCTGTGCTGTTTTTCACTTCATTTTGCATATAGCTTGGACCCAGGGCGATATGACTGGCATTAGGGTGAAGATATGCACTGTCTATGTTTCCCCCTCAAATCAGTTACTGTCTTGAAATAATAATCTCTTCCATTTATTTAGCTTTTACATCTTATAAATTACTTTCACACATGCGATTTCATTTAATTCTCCTAAAACTAAAAAGTAGTGATTTATTTTCCAGAAGCCAATCAGGAGTTGCTTGGATATCCCTGGTAAAGTTTAGGGGTGCTATGAGAGGAGAGACTGTCACTTTGTTCTCCAATTGGGTAACTGCTTAGTCGGATTTGTTTACTACCCTGTCTCTAGTGCTACCAGTTCTAGGTTTATGGAGAAATGGCAGGGGGTAGGCGAGTCTGTGGGGAAAAAGAGGTCCAAGATAGCCTCTCAGCTTCTATCAACCAGGTCCCAGCTCCCAGGATCCCACCTGTGCTTGCAGGTCTAGGAGTGGAATATAATCCATAGATGATGGGAGCTAGTCTTGCTGGTAACTTCACAGCATGGTGGGCAAAAAGGCACCAACTTCCAAAGAATACTGTTGGATGTCTCTAGTTAGGGGTCTGCCAGAAGATGTACCTCATCTCACAAGGCATCAGAGACTTAATTTTTTACAAAAGGAAATTTTATCTAAGGATTTGTTGTTGTTTGTTTGTTTGTTTGTTTTGTTTTTAGTGATCTAAACACAATAAACTCCAATAAAGGCTTTACTCTGCCTACTTGCAGTGATACCTAGTTTGCATATATTTTTTGTCATAGTCATATATGTACATTTTTACTCCATATACACATGAATTGAAATATGCTGTATTAAGTCTTAATTTGTGTGCTTGATAGCCTATTTTGATTATAAGTACATCAAAAGTTGTGATTGTCTTTTCTTTTTTTCTGTTATCCTCCTACTTGTTTCAATCCTGAGCTGTAGGCATGGTAAATTTTATTGAAAGACCAGTTGGTATTTCAGCATGACAATGGCCAGTCATAATTGATGATTGAGATGGAGTTGTTGAAAGGGAAGACAGACATAGATACATACAAATTGTTCCCATATACCCTTAAGGCTGTTTACTATTTAAATTGGAAAAGCCCTGTTTATACATTTTTTGATATGCCCATAGACTTGAATGTTTATCTCCTGAGATGCAGATTTAATTTTGAGAAAATATTTTGAACAATAATTTAATCTAAAGCCATGGTAGTCTTATTGTAAAACCATGGGCTTAGTGGAAATTTTTGTTGTGTCACCATAGATACCAAAATCTAATTTGATTACTCTTGTGAATAGTTGCTAACTATAATCTGATATTGACTGTTACTTTTCATCAGCTAGAAGTAGTCTGCTAATTGAGCTGGAGCCAAGCCAAAGAAATCTTTCAAAGGAGTAGTTTTATATACAGCTGTTTTAATAAGCAATTCAATGAAACCTTTTATAAAAGCAACAAAAGCAAGAAGGGTCTGGACACGGTGAGCATGCCTGACACATCATAGGAATGAACACAAGACAACGCTGGATCATGTCGGTCACTCAGACTCTCAAACTTAGTTTGGCAAGGTCAAGTAAGAATAGCTTAATTTATTCAGCAACCATGAGCATCCTTATTTGCTTAACAACTGTCAAAAGCAACACTCTACCTCCCTAGAGTTCAATAAATGAGCAAGGTGCCTCTTGTGCTATCAGATTATGCACATTTGTGGTCATATGAGGAGGCAATTTTTACTGCTTGTTTTTTCATTCACAATTAATGTTACATCAGATATCTTTACTCAGAAGAGAGGTTTTTCAAAAAGACAATGATATCTTTCCCTGTCATCACCTAGGAGCTATGTAAATAGATGGATAATCCCTAAACAGTGAGCTTATTTTTTTTTTCTCGAGAAAACTGAAGCATATAGCAAATTGCTAGGCCAATGATTTTTACTTGCTTAGCCCAATTAGTCTTTGCTACTGGCCTTGTGGTGTGTGTAGTCTGTTTTATTTATTGAGATTTTTTTTTCTTTTTCTTTCTTTTTTCTTTCTTTCTTTCTTTCTTTCTTTCTTTCTTTCTTTCTTTCTTTCTTTGTTTGTTTTTGCATACAATACACTGCTAAGCACTCTAAACTCATTTATATAATTTCTCTTATAATATGCTCTATCATCAATTATTTTATTGATAAAGAGACTGAATTTCAGAGAATTTTGTGACTTACCCAAGTGTAAATAGTCAGAATGAGGCTTTGCAAATTGAAATTCCTGGTTTTTAGGCTTTATAGTTGAAGAGAATGAATAGGAGATGACTATGATACTATTTGTAGAAGAAAGTTTATAAACGTTGCCTCATTAACCTGAAGTGATTGGTTTACCATACTTTCAGAGGAACTTCCACTTGGGTCATTGAATTCAAGTAAATTATCATTTACTTGTCTACATTGCTGCATGTAAGAAATGCTGTATAGAAAGCACTTAACATATATTAACTACTGTTTGATACATAGTAGCTATCACTGGAGATGCTCTTCTGTGCATTTGGCCTGATTTTACCTAGCTCTGTGCTTCTCAGACTTAGTGAGGAACCTTGTGAAAATGCAGGTTCCACAGTCTGGAAGTAGCATGAGATTCTGTGTTTCTAAGATGCTCCCAGGTAGTGTGACCAGGGTGGTCCGAGTGGCAAGACCCTTGTTTATATCCTTTCCTTGACCCCAGCAATGGGTTTCCCTTAAGATGGGGTATAGTTTATCACTAAGAGATAAAGTCACCAGCCTAGAGGAGCTCACACATCTGTCCTTGGCCTTAATAAAACAGTAGAGCCAGCTGAATAAACTTGGGATCAGGCATTTTAATAGAAAGAGAGTGAAGCTGGAGAGGGAGGGGGGTTGAAATGCAAAGAAATGTTCCAAGACAGGGAGATACAACTCTACAGGGAAGGTGAAAGTAATTGGAAAAAGTTGCACTGAAGTGTGAACAGGTCATTATAAAAAGATCTTGATTGGAAAACCCAAAAGACAGGTTGTGTGAGTACCACATTGCTTTTTTTTGTCAGGGTCCCATGTGGATGAGACAAGCCAGGGAGGGTACTGGGGTACACAATTTAAGGAGGTGCTCATTTGTGATGCCCACCCTGAAGACGCAGTACCCTGAAAGTGAGTGCCCCCTTAAACTTTGGGCCTTGGGCACCTCAGTCCTTACCCTAATGTTAGCCCTGTTCTTCGTATAGGTATACCTAGAGAAGGGACCTTCATAGTCATCAGCCTTCTATTTTACAGATGTAGAAACTGAGCTCCAAGTTAACTGACTTGTTTATTGTCATTTATATAGTGTAATGGTATTTTATGAATTCTAAAATGCAAATATCCTCTTACATTTCAACATCTCAGAAATGGGGATTGGTGGCTTTTAACCACTTGTGTCATAGTTTGACCATTAAGACTTTCTTCTTGCTTAGTGGTAGAATAATGGTATTGGTGCATCTTACAATTGATGGGTTCTTAGATACCCTGAATGAAATGCAGTAGTAGAGAACTGGGTCTCCTGCCTCCTTATTCAGTGCTCCTGTGCTTACCTTGCGATGCAGTTCTCCCGATGTTGGTGTGGTTATCCCAATGCTCTCAGAGGCAGCTTAGCATAGTGGGTAAGAGCATGGGCTGTAGAACCAAACTACTCTACTGCATACCAGCCATGTGACTTCTGTCCATTCATACGGCCCTGTAACATGAGGGTGACAAAAGCATTAGCTGCCTAATGGTGTCCTTGCAAGAATGTAGTGCATTAATCTATGCAAACCAGTTGGAGCAGTTTTAGCACATAGTAAGCACTCAATAAACAAGTTGTTATTGATGATGGTCTCACTGACAGTGTTACCCTGGAACCCTGACAAGTGTCTAACAGATGTTTGTCCTGAGAGCCTTGTTAAACCATGGACAGGATTCTGGCTATCAGAGTGATTAATTACTATGCTGACTACCAAGGGAAACTATAGAATTCCTATCCATAAAGACTGTTAGAAGTATCAATTGACAAAGATTGTCTTAACTGATGCAGATGTCTTGGATCTTTCTGCAAATAGAACTGTACCAGGTGAAATCTATGACAATTCAAGGATTTCCTGTTAAGTGAGACCTGTTATTCTGCTAGGAATCATCCTGCAGTAGCAGGGAATTCAGACGAGATTGTGTTTGTTATGAGACTTGATCAGGTGAGACACAGTTACCATGGTGCCTTCCTTCACTTTGCCTCCAGCTTTGCAATTATCATTCCTATTTGTTCCATCATGTGATTACCTGATACAGTTGTCTTGAATGTAATGCATATGGATGTTGTTGTTCTTCACACTTATTCTTAAGGCTCCCCCAGTCCCCACTATTTTTCCTTTTTCTTCTTATGAAGATCATTAACTAGGTGATGTGGGAATCTGAGCTAAGACATTTTTAAACCTTCTCTCTCCACCCAGTAGAAAACAGTTTCTCCTGCTGAACTCTCAGAGTGCTTTGTAGCTGTCATAACATTTATCACAGGCTGCATTGCATTAGTTTATGTGCTTATTCGCTTTGTCTCCTGATTAGTTATGGAGGACCCTTAGAGAATGGATCTTGGCTTACTCTTTTTTGTTATCCTGCAGTTCTCAGCATAATTTATGGTTCTTAGAAGAAATTTATTGAATGGATACTTTTGAGTTTCTGAGTAGAGCCGGGATAGATTTGTTTTACCCAGTTCACATATCACCATATAGAGTATAGCTCATCTGAGGTTATGCCAGTCTCCTCAATTATCTCCCTTCTAAAAGCTGGGAAAGATATTCTATCACAATTTAACAAATTATATCTAACTCCTTTAAACTGCATTACATACCAATAATAGGAATATTGGTAGAAATTATACCATTATCTATAATAAGTTATAATAGATAAACTTGTTTCTAACACCAGATTTTATATAAGAAACTTCACATTCCACTGACACATGTTACCGTAAGAAAATCTGTTCTGTCAGTAGTAGGGGTTATGGGAGGCAGGATACGGGGGTGAGCCCTAGAAGAGAAGTTAAGGGAGCAATGTGGTTACAGCCATAAACCAGAAAGAGCAGGCAGTGCTGGGCTCCTGATGCTGGCAGTCTAACAGATCCTGTGAGATTTTGGTCTTGCTGAACTGGCAAAGTAGGGAATATTTTTGGTGAATATTTTGTGACAAATGCTCTAAAAGGCATCTCTGATCTCCTGCTAATCTCAGATAACATTTACTGTGCTTATGGTTAATTCTTCCTAACTATACATTTCATCGATCAGTTGACATAATATGGGAAGGGCAGAACAATCTGATAACTAAGATTAAGCAATTCTTTCTTTTTGAAATGAATCACAGTTCAAATTCTCAGGAATGAATCTCACTTCTAATATCTTTAAAGAAGATGTTGTTAACAGGTCATTCATCACTAAGTAACTTCACTTTTTCTTATTTCTTTCCCTTCAGAAAGTGTGAGCAACACATTTTGGTTCAGGCTGATACTTTGCCTTAATTTGAAGGGGAAGGGGCTATTTCTAACTTTGAAAATTGGGCAGAGGTGTGAGCAGAGTAGTAGATTGAGAAAGCTAGACTAATTTCCAGCTTCTTTAGATAGAATGTTTATTAGGTAGCTTAAAAAATAAAGTTTGAAGTGTCAAATTCCAATAAAGTGTAAGAAAAATAATAGTAAGATTTTGTGTTAGAATATATGAAGAGCTTTTCTTCAGTTTTCATGAGTAATTTCAAGTTGATTATACTAAGTCCACTTTATAACAATACAGGGTGTGTAAGTAATTGACACATCACAACCTTGTAGATTTGCCCATGCCCATAGACATATTGTTTTGACTGAAGCCTTAGAATCTATTTTCTAAGACAAATACAAAATTTAACCAGAAAGAAAGCACATAGCTGAGGTTCAGTCATCCTTTCTTGAGATGGTTTTTTCTTAAACAGATCAACTAAGTGCATTACCGCATCACCAGTGGTAAATGAGTAGCAGAGTGAAGCATTTTTTTGGGAATCCTTTGCAACCAGAGGTGGGCAGGTCATGAGTTTTATCTCCTGCTTCCTATCACTGTATCATTCTGTTTGTAGCATTTGTGTTTTGAGCTAACAACACAAAGATTAAAAGGCAGAAGAGCCTAAAGTACATTCCAGAGATAACCTGGGCTGACTTTGGTTTTTTACTCTTTTAGGTTTCCAGTGAACTTTTGTAACCATAATTTCCTATCTGCTCTGGTTCATAGTTGTTACAGATCTTAGCAGTTTGTTGTTCAGTCCCATTTTGTCTGTCCCTTCCTGAAGTTATCCACACATTAGTGACTCCAGCAGTGCTCTGCCTGATGTAATATAGCTAACCTGGGGGTGCAGAACTCCCTAGTCATAGGAGCTGTTTAACTTGACAGCCTGGACAGGGTGAGTATGAGGCATGAACAACTCTTCATTTGTTCTTTTCACTCACTTGTGGGGGCTTCATAGCGTAGTTTGTTTTATTAGCATCAGAAAATGTATCTGTATAAAAAATGTCTTTGCACTGTTTTTGGCCTTATAGCAAAGCAAATTTACTCTTGCTTTAAAGAGCTCAGTTTCCACACCTGTTGTTGACTTGTGGCGTCATGGAGGTCAAAGGACATGGCCTGTTCTTAACTGTTGGCATTGCAGTGTATCCTCGGCATGACGATAGCCAGCCAGGTGGTACGTCTTCCAGTCTATTTTTAGGTGTCATAGCAATTTCCATCTATGGCATTTTAAAAGAAAACTTAACTTTCAAGAGGTGACTTTGTTCTCATGTGGCAACCATTCGTTTTAGCAAAATAAATGGTTCTGGAGAGGCTGGCTCTACACACTGAAGAATCCAAGTGTCAGTTTTGGGTTTGTTTGTTTGTTTGTTTATTTTTGAAGTTGCTCTATTCGAGATGAACAGATAGACCTATGGAGAGAAGCATCACAAGCTCTAAACATAAACACCAACTAGATTGAAATTCTGTCCTTACCTCCAAATCATAGCAATCATGGTGACACAGATATGCACTTAGCTGATTCGTTTGAGGAAAACAACTGTCACAAGAAAGAATGACTGAAATACAACTGTGTTTTTTCCCTGGTTAAATTTTGTATTTGCCTAAGTCTTAGAAAAATTGATTCTAAGGTCTCAGTCGAAAAAATATGTCAGTGGGCTTGATAACTATGTTAAGGGAATGATATTTATTCTGCAACCAATGATAGGCACATTAGAAGACAAGAATTAGAAGAAAAGAGCTAATCAATTGAATTTTATCATCATTAGAGCAGTCAAAGGATATCGTTATTTTTTTTTCCTATGGGTAAATAGCTGTAATCGGGACTGGTATATATTAAAAACTTAAAATTAGCAAAGCATTTGAGAAATCAGAATGTACCATGTCTATGCATTTTATTAAATGCCACATTTGGCTTAAAAATTGATCAGGCTCTGGGTTCTTCCCTTGAAAGTTTGAAAAGTTATTTAAGTTCCTTTTTTAAAAAAATCAGTGCATAAAGCTATTAATTAGGATGAAATTTACTAAATAGGCAACCATGATTCAAGGTAATGATATGCTTAGAAATATTGAGCCACTTTCCTCTCTATCCTGATTTTAGAGTGGCATATAATTCAATAGTCTGCAGAAATAGCCTGATGGAAGAGTTTGGAAAAGTGAAAATAACTGGATGTTATAGAAAGGAAACAGAATGTTTCACAAAAAAGCAATAGGGAAGACTTTCAAAAAGGGGGGGGTGAAGATACATAATAATGACAGTCATAAAATGATGAAAGTCTATTATTCCAAAGGAAGATTATAATGCAAAAAAAATAAATAAAGAGCCTAATCAAAGATTCTGATGCATTTTTTTCTCTCAAAAGTGACTTGTAGGATTCTTGTCTATAAGGCTTTATTATAGTATGAGATAGAAATTTATTTTCTAGTGAAAAAAATACATATATATTAAAAGATGAAAAGAACATCTTCCAAATTTGTGGGGGTTTGTATGCGTGGAGTAAATGAAGGTTTTCTAGCCATCTGCAAATTGTGGTATTTCCAGTTTTTTCTGTTTTATAGTAGCAAGTATCATGAGAAAATAATTTTTAACTGTTCTCTCTGACCTCATTAATATTACATTATGCTGTGGACTATCAGTGGATAAATTCAAAGACTCTGACTAGAAAAAGCATTGTTGGTTGTATGTCTTAGTTAACATTCATGATGACTTTGCCTTGCATAGATTATTACTTAGAGTATTACTGGCCCATATTAATGTGTTCAAGACTAATATATCTTCTATAAAGGAGAAGTTTTGCATCACTGAGCAATAAAGCAAGTCAGCATAGTTTGTGAAAAAGAAGATTTAGCCTTACATAGCACATTATTTCATTTTCTGCAACATAATTTGTAGTGAAATGCAGTGAATGAACTCGAACTTGTAGGGGATGTGTGAGACATAAAGGCCAAGGAAGTATGGATGGGGGATGATTGTTGAGCTGTTTTCGTGCCTTTCTTCCTAATACAAATGCAGTGCTCAGTTGCCACATTGTCCCATAGCTGGGAAAACAATGGGGCTAAGTCTTCATGTCTAGTTTGAATTATATCCACAAAGCCTAAACTCTGTCACTTCAGTATAGTAGACGTAGAGGGGAAAAAGGAGACTTAAAATTGTTTTGAATTAAAATTACAAGAAGTAGCGATAACTTTTATGGAAACTTAAATTACACCTAACATGACTCCCAAAAAGTTAGCACTTCTGGATGCAGTTTGGCTCATGTTCCATTTTGATTGTGTTTCATTCATTCATTCATTCATTTGCTCCATTATTCACTCATTCATTCATTCATTCATTTATTCAACAAATGCTCACTAAGCACCTACTGTGAGCCAGGTCTTGTTTTAGTTACTTGGGATATGTCAGCAGAAGGAACAGCAAAGATTCCTTCTCTCAGGCTCACATTCTAATGGAGATTGAAATGGACAATAGGCGGTAAACATAATAAATGAGGAAATGATATAGTAAGTTAGAAAATGATAATAACTATGGGAAAAGAAAGCATAGAACAGATTGTGAGTGATTTGGAGTATGTGTGGGGGTGGAGATAGTGTGGATAGTTGTCACAAGTTTAATTTCCTGGAAGATCCAATCCGTATAATGGATTCCCACACACACACACAATTACTATGTAGAATAATACGTCTATTTTAAGATATAAGCTAACCGCTACTCTAAAAAGTTAAGTAACTGCCAGAGATCAAACCTTTGGTAAAACATTTTTATTGTTCCCCACTGCCTCCCAGCTCAGTGGGCTCACTGCTCCCATTTCAGTTGCTTTTTGCCAGGCATTTCTTTGGCCCAAATGGTTGATGTCAAAGTTGTGTGCTGCATATGTTTTAATGAACTTTTTCTAGGATACTCAAGGTTCCAGTGCCAAATATAGTTCATTGCTATAGTTATAACCTCAGTAATAGCAGCTGCTAATAAACTGGAAATTAGACATGCATGAGAGGATAAGAAGGCTGGAATCAATTTAAAATTTTGTTTTGAATTTTTTTATTAAAGTATATTTGACAGACAATATTATATTAGTTTTAGACATACAATGTAATGGTGTGACTTTTATATTCCTTATGGTGTGTGATCAATAAGTTTAGTAAACATCGGACACTGTACATAGTTATCATGATAATATTGACCATTTTCCCTGTACATTACATCCCCATGAATTTTTTTTTAAATAATTGTAGGTTTAGACCTCATTCCTCTTCACCTTTTTCACCCCTTATGCCCGGCCCCCTGGCAACTATCAGTTTGTTCTCTGTATCTATGAGCCTGTGTCTTTTTTGTTTTACTTGTTCCTTTGTATTGTTTTAAGATTCCACATATAAATTATCATATGATAGACAAATAAGTAATTATATTTGCTACTAAAAAAAGGAATAAGGTTATGTAACATCTCTTGCAACTGTCATTAAAAAATGCCCTCTTTGTTTAGCGGCAGAAACTGGCACTGTCCCACAATTGCATTTTCACAGCCGTGGCCCTCAAATAATAGCACTAAAATACTAAATGCTAAAGCCAAATGATAGCCATCTCAATTTGCAGAAAACAACTATATGGATAGAATTTTCTTGATTAAATATTTCATCATAAATTCTTTATGAGCCTTTAAATCCTGACTTGTTAGTGAGTGACAGTATAAATGAATAACAAACACAAAATACTTAGGAAGTACTTGATCCACTCCAGTTGTCTTTTTGTAGATACCAGGGTTACAGCTTTCTATTGCAACTGTAACATAGATTACTTTTATTTGGAATGCCCTAACTCCCAAGTGGAGGCTCCTTAATTCAAGCTGCCAGTTTGAAGCAGGATATTTGACAGAAAACAGGTCACACACTGCCCACATGGCTTTTCTTTCTGGCATCAGTTTAGCATGGAGAAGGCCCTCTTAGGAAAAGCCTGTTTCAGGGAAAAATAGAAAAACGGTCAAGCAGGCTTCAGAGAATCATAGCTATTTCATTGCACCAAGTGGAGCAGGAGAAAATTTTTCTCCTTGTGTTCTCAAACTTAGTTTACATCCTAGTCTTCCTCTCTCCCCCACCCATAAACATAATGCAGTTCTGTAGTGAAGGTTCTGCAACCTAAGATTTATGGTCTCATGGAGCACAGCTTGATAGAGATTTTTTATTCTTAAGCTTTTGGAAAGCTTCCCTTTGAAAGTTTAAAAAGGCCCAATCTCTTTTCTCTAGGTAGGACCATTAGCAGCAGCCTTTTATGGAAGTGAGGCAGGCTTGCTCAGTGTCTACAAAACACCATCAGGTACACGGCAGTCCTTCCATTCTGACTGGAGGGATTGTTTCATATCCTTTTAGTTAAAAGCAAATAAGCAGATGGATTGGAGCAAAAACAGTTGTAAAGGGCTCTCTGCTGACTGGTGGAAGCACTCAAGAAAGGCCTCTGCACCCCAAACGGCCATGAAGTCATTATGTTCTCCCAACGGTCCTCCTTTTCTCTACAGTCTTCCTGCCCAGTTGGAAGCTGCTGTGTGCTGTGCTTCTCTGCATGAGATGCCCCAAGTCCTCACCCCACGCACAAACACACACCAGTAAGCTGCTGTCGTTGCTGCTGCCTCTGTGGGGTTGAAGAATAGATAAGACAGTCAATAGCAGATAAGTACTATCATGCTGCTTCAAATACAGGGAGAAAAATAGAATTTTTTAGTCAGTTAACATGATCACTACATAAGCAAAGAAGGATGGATGGTTAGGAGAGAGACCAGTCCTAGAGTTGTGGACCATGTGGCCTATAGTTAGTGGTGGACCCATCAAGTAACTTGAACAAGGATAGCATTAAAGAAAAAGAAAAAACGATGAAAAGGATTTGGATGTTCAAGTAGAGGAAAAACTTACACTATTTGGAACCATTCTGATTGGGGTTAGAAGTCAGAGACTGTATGTTTGTTAAAATTATTGTAGAGATGTTGTATTTTGGTATATTCAGCTATTGGGTGCTGTATAAACTCCCACACACCAGACCATTTCAACTTCAGAGCCTGAACTAAATATTTCCCTCAGTCTTCCTTGTCATCGTAGAATGGAGAGGTTTTCATTGGCTGTATTTTTGGAATCTTAAAGCACACACAAGAGATTAAGGTTTTTATACTGTTCTGTCACCCCCATTTGTGCACATCCCATTCCTCCCCCAACAGCAACTTCTTGGAGGCCCACATTTGGGTGACATTCCCAAAGTGTTCCATAAGCAGTTGGGCCCTGTGATTCACTGGGTGGCTCTTTCCAGGCCTGCACTGTGCCCATCGCTGATGGGCTAGCGACAGGCAGGCTAGCAAGGGAATCTGGGCCATTTGAACTAGAATGAAGGTAGAACAGATTTTTTTGTTCCTCTCAACCAGCCTTTTCTAAGTCACTTTGACAAGAATATCTCTGGTGTACTTTCTAAATCAAGTGAAATGTGGACAGAAATCTTCAATATTAAATTGCATTTATTTCATATGCAGAAATCCATAGGTAGGCTTTTATATGATAGCTTTTGTAAAAAAGAAAAATGCTTTCTGGTTTTGAATGCTAAAGAATCCAAGCTTTTTTTAAAAAATTGAAATACAAATTTCTCTTCTTTAAGCTGCTAGGTTGCTTATAGTAAATGGTACCTTTGTGGTTTCGCAGTTAAGATTTTCTGATAACCTTGAGCACAGAAAGGGACTAAACTTTGATGTTTAGCTGAGCTCTTATCAAAACCCAGTAGTTTTGTAAAGGGAATGTGATTGAAGACAAACCATATAGTTAATCCATCATAAATTCACATTTGCTAAGTGTTCAGGAGAGATTTGTGCCATTTAAGTGATTCTCCAGCCCCCTCCAAGCAAAACTAATCACTCAGCATATCTTTTTCTCTTTGCACCATCCTCCAGTGTAGCACTTACCTTGCTATGATGTGTGTGTGTGTGTGTGTGTGTGTGTGTGTTAATCTTATCCGCAAACTGACCATCTGAAATCAGGGACCTTATCTATTTACCCAGTCCTGAGCACTGGAGGATGCTCCATCTATGCTGAGCAGTAAATGAACGCACAGTTAAGTGACTATTTGCATGTGGTTCTAGTGTCACTGGGAGCCCACTGCACCCAGGCCAACTCAGCGGAAAGACACGGCTCCTCCAGAAGACCTGAAACATGCTAGGGAAACTGTGACTCTCAAGCTGAACTGAAGACTCTGCGAATCTCTTCTCAAAAAACTGGGAACAGTCCAATTAAGAGCAGTAGCTAATGTTTTTTGAGTTCTTCATTAAATCCTGACAACAATCTTATGAGGCAGGTTACAGCTGAAGAAACCTAGTCTTAATTCTAAGTAGGGAATCAGGTTCGCCTTGTAGGAGGGTGTGTCCATGCTTTAGAAATGGATGATTTTGGTTCGACAATCCACACCTTTCTACTTAGTGACTGTGTGACCGTGAGCAAATTGCTGTAATCTGTCTGTGCCTCAGGTTCCTTATGTGTAGAATGGATAATATCTGTTTTAAAAAAATCTGTTGTAAGGATTAAATAAAATGTTATAAATGAAGTACCTAATAGAATGACAGACACAGGTTAAGTGGTCAGTATTTTTATTATAATTAATTACTGCTCGTAGATCCACAGAAATTCAAATGCAGACATGTGGGTCTCTGAAGGATACTGAGACAAGGATGAAGTTGAGATATATTTCTGAAATAGAATCCACAAAAAGTGTTATCAAGTAGAAGGGAATGAGGGACAGGGAGGAATTGATGACAGCAGGAGATTTCTATCCTAGGGAAATGGTAGTGGCTTAACTAAGGAGAAAGAATTGGTTGTTGTAAATGCTAGAGATAGGTGATTAATTTGTTCCGTCTTAGTGAATATGCACACAGGAGCATGAGTTGTATTCAGGTGGGTGTGCACAGTGAATAACTAGAAATACCAACTGCAGCCTAGCTCAGAAGTCAGGAGGCCAAGGGTGCATTTCCTAATAGTCATTAAAGACCTAGGTGTAGATGAGGAAACCCAGGGAAATCGAGGAGAGTGATAAGAAACCATGGCCTAGTAGGGATCCCAAAGGTGAAGCGCAGTCAGGTGAACCAGAATGTCAGTGAATGGAATACGAGAGTGGGATAGCTTTTGAAGGGGAGGTTGTAGTTAAGGGATTTTTGTCTAGGCACTGGTACCAGCTTTCATGAAATCCTGAACATGTTTCCTGTGCACTTTCGAGTATCAGTTTCCTCATCTTTAAAAATATGGCCACTGGACTGGGTCAGGCATTAGATCCTGCCCTAGACTTCCCATAGATCCCTAAGTAATTGACCTCACAGCTTTACAGACTCTTGGGCCTAGGGTTCAAAGCCCACACCTGTATCTTACATTTTATTCTGCTGTCTTGTTTCTCTAGTCATTCTAATGTGACCAACAGGGTGAGCATTCCCAAGAAAGATACCCCACGGCATTTCTCCTCTAAGCTCTGCTTACAA
Organism: Cynopterus sphinx; assembly: GCA_030015415.1. Lineage (NCBI taxonomy): Eukaryota > Metazoa > Chordata > Mammalia > Chiroptera > Pteropodidae > Cynopterus > Cynopterus sphinx. The sequence continues at coordinate 75,450,473 of CM057383.1, read as the reverse complement.
TACTCCCCATACCTAGAATACCTTTACCTGTCTCTCCTATCACAAGTTCGTCTCAAAGCATGTCCTACTCCCTGCAGTTGCCCGCTGTGCCACATCTTGCTTGCAATTTGTTGAGGCCCTGCCCTAGGCCAAGACCAGTGCTTTATAAATAACATATCTAATGTTTCAATGGAAAATCCTGCCAGGTGTAGTACTCTTGGTTGCCATTTCACATGGGATCTAATTGAACTTAATAGGTTAAGAAGTTTGCCGAAGATCACACAGCTACGAAGGCTCAGTGTTGGATTCCCGAGTGGCCCACTGTAAGGTCAGATCCCGAGTTCTTTCTCCTTCTCCAAGCTGCAAGCCCCGGAGCACATTCTAGATCCCTTTACTGCTCTTCTCTAATGTTGCCTTCTGCTTTAGTGGATGCAGCATACTTTTATTGAGCATCTACCATATGCCAGGCACCAGCACAAATATTAACTCATCTGAGGGCAGGTTCTTTGTCTGTCTTACTGTTTCTGTCCAGACTTAACTGAGAGATGGAATATAAGGAAGAAATTTAGTAAATGTTGAGCTCTTCCAAAATAAATAGAGTTACCCTACTTATATAAAAAGTGATTATCAAATTGTGACTAAGCAGATACGTTCTTCTGTTAACTGAGTGATCTGGTTACCTGTTGGATAACTGCCCGTTTCATTGGGCACTATTAAATCAACTTGCCATTTGTTAAAACTGGCTAAGGGAGGAATTGAACTGGTTTTTATTCTTTATCCTTAAGGGTAGTTTTTGTTTTTCCCCCCAGAACACATTTTAGATAGTTCTTAGTGAAAACAGTTGAGTGCTTTCCTAAAGGACAGGATGTATTTTTTTTTTAATTTACTTGTGTCTGACGACAAGGCAAAAATGTAATGGCCATTGTAACAAGAAGGTATCTTCCGATATAAAGACAAAGCAGGTGTTGCTTAAACTATATATATAGACTATATAATAAACAGAATTTATTGTAGGGTTATTTATTTACTGAAAGATTGGGTCGGAGCAGAAGACACCAGCCAGCAGTTCTACGCAGAATATTCTCTGCTACCAGAACCCTTTTATAGGATCTTCTTTTACATAGTATAACTCAGATCCTAATGGTTGACAAGACAAAGAAACAAAGAATTCAGTAGCATCAGAGGACATACCTCCTAGTGGTTATGTGATACGTGATTTCTTATAATTGATGATACCATTACCAGTTTGATAATTATTTCACTTGTCATGCTATCCTGGCTGTTGCTAACAAAAATATTTATGGCTACATTTTAAGAAACACAGATAATCATCAACTAGAAAGCTTTGATATGCTCGCTAAGGACAGTGAAGATGGTCGAAGGTCACACACAGCATGAAAACTTAAATTGAGGACACATCTACATCTGTATAACTTGTCATTTGTGGACATTTATTTTAACAGAAATACCTAAAATCACAGTGAGATCACTGTTCTCAACAAGGTGCAGTTAGGATTAGCATGTGTAGCTTCTGCGTTAAGTGTGTGTTAAGTGTACAAGAAAGAAAACTATAGAGAGATTTCATTTATCTCCTGTTTTAGAGGCTGATGGGTCTTTCCACATAACAAAATATTTTTGGATACCTGAAGCGTATCCTACAAAGTGGCAAGTCTTTTGATTTTAAACATAATTGATGAAAACATTTCTTAAGCAAATATATGAGAGCAGCATTTTCTGAATTTCATGCAGTGTCATGAAATTCATGATGTGGAATTTATTTGGCATTTTATTTAGTACACACTGGACATGTACTAAGTGCCAAATGTTGTTTTAGTTTCCAAGGATGCAGCAGTGAACAAAGCAAGATGCCTGGTCTCATGAAGCTTTATTCTAGTAGAGGGGACATGTAATCAACAAGTAAGTGAATGAAAAAGATCATCTCAGGTACAGTGGTCAGGGCTATGAAGAAACCATCGCAGGAATACTAAGGTAGGGAATGATTTGCAGCAGTGAGATGAGGGGGACAGGAGGCCTGTATAAATAGGGTAGTCAGATAAGGCTTCCTTGAGGATCTGAGACCAGTATAATGACAGTCATTGGAAGTAGAGCAAAGGGCCTGAGACGAGATGTAATATGTTGTGTTCCAATCTGAGTTACTTTGTGGGGTTGGAGGCCTCATGGGAATTTCAAGAATACATCTTGGGCAGTCAGTGGGGCTTGAGATTCAGGAGCTTGTGTGAATGATGCCATAGATGATAAAGACTGGATAGTCATCAGGTTCCTAGGGAAAATAAAAACTACTGGACAGGGCCATTGTTTAGAAAAGCCAGTACTGAAGTTGCTTTCCTTCTCCAGCACATCTCCATAACAATGGCACATGCCTGCAAGGCATATTTTCAAGCACATTACAGATCCTCAAAACAACACTACAATGTAGGCACTATTATTTCTTTCCCATTTTGCAGTTAAGAAGATAAACCCAGAGATGTTAATTTTATCCCAAATCACATTTATTTAGTAAACCTTAGAAGCAAACCTAAGTAACTTGATTGTGGAATCCACAGTCTGTACTATATTATGCTGCCTTACGGAGTGTCCACCAAGAGAAGATAAATCAGACCTTGGAGAAATCTAGAAGAGAGTACAAGAAAGCATGATGAGAATATGAGAGGGTGTTAGTAAAGTAATAAATTCATTGTCTGCTGTGACGTGGGCGGAGCACCCCAGTTTAATTTGTTTCTCTTGAGTTCATCACTGCATGGTTGCAGATAATGATTGTTTTGTCACATTCACCATATGCTTTCCTGAACCAGGACCTAGATAAATTAATTATTTTTATAATATCTTATTTAACTGATTAGCAGAGCAATATAAACGAACAAACAAACCATAAAGGCCAAAAGATGTTGAAAGAGATGAGCAGCACATGAAGAAAATGGCCACCCAAACCCACATCAACAAAGTGAATGCATTAGTTTCTTCAGCTGGTTTAGGAACTTGCTTCAAGTGGTTTTTACAGTACCTTCCCCTGCCATCTCAGAATGACTGAAACCATGGATAATACTGACCTCTATGTATACTCTGTTTTTTGTATACATATGTACCTATGATAACATTTAATTTATAAACTAGGCACAGTAAGAGATTAACAGTAACTAATAATAAAATAGGAAAGGCTTCTCTTTGGCATATCTGAATTGCCAGCATCACTACTTTTGTGTTTTGGGGTCATTATTAAGTAAAATACGGGTGACTTGAAATGAACACAGACACTTTGATACCATGATAGTGATCTGATAGGCCAGATGGCCACTAAGTGACTAAGGGATGGGGAGCGTCCACAGTGTGGAAACACTGGACAAAAGATGAGTTACATCCAGGTGGAACAGAACAGGATGATATGAAATTTTATCGCACTGCTCAGAATGGTGCACGATTTAAAAATTATGAATTGTTTATTTCTGGAATTTTCCATTTAATATTTTATGACCATGGTTGACCCACAGGTAGTTAAAATGGTGAAAAAACCGTGTATAAGAGGAGACCACTGTATTTTTAGAAGCAAACAACTAGAAATCTTGTCCATAGATAAAAATCCCACCTTCTTATCAGCTATCACTCCACCTTGGCACACTCACTTATTCTAGAATATTCTTTGGTGACCATCCCAGAGTGCCTATGGCCTCTACTGTCGTGGCAGGGCCAGGAAGTTTTAATAATCATTAAAAGCTTTAAAATGAAATATGAAAGAGCCAGCAGCTTCTTCCTTAATGCTTGAATTCCCATGTTAGTTGTTAGCGCTGCTAAAGTTGTGACCTTGTTTTTAATGTCATCTTTATTTCCCTTTGTTACTTTCATACTTTACATTTTTCCATATTTAACTTCACTCCTCCATGCTCTGCTCTAAATTATGGCTGCATTGTATATTATTCCTTAATAATAAGTCCTAGTTTTATACTTTCTCCTGTTTCCTCTTCACCCCTTTCAATTACCTAATTTCCTTACTTTGTTTGCCAGCATTTATGCTTTTTGAATGAACTATTTATTTTCTACATCTTCATCAAAAACAGTAAGATTTTTTGGAAAAAAATATGATTGAAACTTTAGGAATAATTTTAATAATTAAGTAATAACAGTTAACACCATTGAGCACTTACAACATGCCAGATATTTCAGTGTATTAACTCATTTAGTTCCCATAATCTACTTTTTGAGATCATTTTCCCCATTGGGAAACTGAGGTCCAGAGAGTTATATAATGTAATAAATTTGGATTTGCTGTGTTTCTAGGATATGCTTCCTAATAATTTGTACTGTAACATGTATAAGCTGATTTTCAAATACTGGAGAGTTCTCCTTTGTTTACACATATTAGCCTGTTTACATGGTATTCTGTTAGTCTTTTATACAAATTGATTAAGAACATTGGTATGTTTGTTTTTATTTTCCCCTAAGTATAGATTAGTACCTGATAAATTGAAGTGAAATGTGGTTATTTCCTAATTCTGCAAACTCATTATTTGTTTAGAAGGTTGTAATAAACTCTACTCTTGTATAATGTCGGGAATAATTGCAGTTTTTTTAGTATTGTGAAAAAGTTTCTTTGGAATATTATTTCTCTATTTAAATTTTCAAGAGGATTTTTTAATGCTATGTGGATTATATATGTGATATGGTTGTCTTTAAAAAGTTGGGGGTTAAAATCAACATGAGGGCACATCAGGCATACATGTTCCTGCATACAACACACATGTGGTATTAGGAACATGGTTGACCTGTAGCAGCTACACAGGGAGTGGGGCCATTTCTGTCCGTATGAAAAATGAAATCAAATTTCCTACAGACAGTGAGGTGAGACCTAGGTGTCTTTATTCAGCATCTTTCTGGCCTACACACCACTTTTGTGAGAACCCCAGCTGGGGAGGTGATACTACTTGCAGATAGTGTCTAATTTGAAGTTGCCAATGCCAATGAGGTGACTGGCTCATGGGCATGTTGATATGCCATCTGGGCTTCCATAGATTCCTCAACCATCTCTGCCTCTCTGCAACTTGATATTTACTTATTTATATTGAATGATTTAAAATTTTTTTAAAGAAATCAAAAGTTTTGACACAAACAAATTTTAATTAAAAATTAGAACATTGTTCTAGTATTGTATTGCACATATACGAGCCACTGAACACAAACCCCAGGCTATCAGTTTTATGGGGAAGGTGAAAAGTACAGCTAACATGTTTGAAGCAAAAGCATTAAGACAACATTAACTATTCAAAGTCTTTTCATTCCCATTCCAGCATTTGAAACATTTAGAATCTCGTATTTTGGTTATTTATTCCCTCATAAGAACGGAAGCATATCTGCTTGATTGTTAGACACTAAACAAACTGAGTGATATTTAGATTATGAAATCTGGTTACATTTTTCTGCATGTTATTTTTGAATTAGGCAAAAGACACACTGCCTTGCATTCTTTAATAAGCCACAGGATAGAGTTAAGGAAACATGAGCACATAGGGAGTGGTTGATTAACACATCCAATTAATGAAACTTTGACATTATAACACTTTGGCTATTGTCAGTGAGCTTGCCAGGCTTCCAATTTCTATTCATTGGTTATTCCAGTCCCCTAGTTGCTCCTCTCCTTAGGCTTCACACAACAGCAACATTATTAAAGGGTGGATTAAAATGGCACCCAGACTGATAAGTACTTATCTAATGTTCCTGGATGTGTTTTTTACTTGAAAAAACTTTCAGGTTAAATGGAGTGAAGATTTGAAATGTAAATGGATTCCTTGTCCCTTTTGTAGATAATTGTACTAAATGCTAATTTGTGGGCAACTAATGTGTTCTTGTGTTCGCTGATAAGCTGTGTTGCTTGAAACAAATTTATAAAAATAGACAAGTCATTTGTAGGCAGAAACTCTCAACCCAGTAAACTTGGTAGGCCTGATATTTTTCATGCTTTTGTGGACTAGAAATCCCATCTCAGTTTCCTGTCTCCACAAATGTTCCACCTCCCCATCCACCACCCAATGACAATGGGTGGTTTAGAACCTGCTCTTTCTTGAAGGTCCATTTCAGAAATTTGAAATGTAATGTATGCTTCAGCTACATTAGACAAAGCTCTGCACAATTTTTCTATAAAGAGCCTGATAATAATTCGTTTTGGCTTTGCAGGCCATCTGGCCTCTGCCAAGACTCTTCAACTCTGTCTTTGTAGTCGAAAATAACCTTTCCTAAAATGTAAATCAATGAGCAAGGATGTGTTCCAATAAAGCTTTATTTATGGGCACTGAAATTAGATTTTTATGTAATTTTCATGTGATGAAATATTCTTTTGATTTTCTTTAATTTTTAATTGTTTTTACAATAACTTAATTGTTCTTGTAGCTTAAATGACTTACAAAAAAAGTCAGTGAGCAGTTGTGGCTGGAGAATCAATCATAGTTTGCCTACCCCCGAGTTAGACCTTTCTTTTGTTGTCCTGTGTGTGTCCATTTCCTCTCCAATCTATTTTCTTTTGGGCTTTCTAAACTCCAATCCAGTACTGTCTACAGTGTTTTTTGGTGGTGGGTTCTGTGACTTTGTGAAAGTCCCACTAGGTTTTGTTTTGTTTCCCAATGAGGGATGGGAGGAGGGCTGGGCGAACCCCTTCTATTTCCAGGATTTGGATGAAGAGCAGCAGTGATTTATACTGCTCTGCTTAAAGAGTTAATAGTTTAGACACATAGAGTCTAATTCTGACTCTGGCTATTTTTTTATTAAAAGAAATTCAGATGCTATAATTTTGCTGATGGAAATGACCATGATGATATATGTGTGAATGAACAGTATTGCATTTGAGGCTGGCCTGTTTGTGATTTTTGTATTCCTTTAAAAAAAAAAATACAGATCCAGTTGTGAAAAACCACAGGGCTTGACTGCAGTATTATTGGGCTGTGGCTGCCTTTTAGCTATAGGTTGTTGTCCTTTCTAATGAGAACAAAGCTGAATTGAGGGTAATCGCTCATTGTCTGTAGGCTACCGTTAGCAAACCACCTCTGGTAATTTAGAGGATGCAAAACATTTCTTTGTCCTACATAGTCTCGTAATTACTGATCTTTTGAACTTCTAGTTTTGGAATAAATTAAGTCTTATGCACTTGAGGCCCTGTAATAGTATTTTACTTGAGGGTGAAGAGGTTACGTATAACCTCTTTGGCTAGTCGTTCAGACACTGGGAAAATGCCTTTGATTTTTAATCAACACACAAAGTACATTAAGTCCTTTTCTAGGAATATTTTAATAAAATAGATTGAGTTATTTTATTAACTTATATGTTTGCTTGAATAAGGTCTTTTCATTTGGACAAGAAAGTGCGCCACAGGGGTAAGGGAACACAATAAAAATCTGATTTGCCTATTGACCTGCCTAGTCATTAGTGAGAATACATTTTGAGGTCATTTTAGTCCCCATTAGCATCTGTTGCAGAAGAATGTCATCAGGGTTTGGCCCAAGCATCTCTCTCCACTTCACAATCCAGGAAGTCATGATAGGCTTTAAGGATTGTTGGGTGGGGTGGGCAAATTTTGCTCAGTCTCTGCTATATGCAGTCAAGGTTGGAGGGCCTGCGATCTCACTCGCAGTATGGGAGGCACCCAGAGAGACATTTCTGCTGTTTGCTGCTGTGTTGGCAGAGGACGAGTCCAGGCAGGGGATGGACTTTGCCTTGCATTTTCATATCTGGCTTACTCAGGTTATAACTATCTATCCTCTCGCATAGTTCTTACTGTTAAAACTTTTCCATTTATGGCATAAAATAACTTAGATTTTTTTATTTGCCAAAGATTGTGATTTTCATTAACAGTGAGACAGCTGACATATATCCATTCAAAAACTTTTACACATGTTTATAACAGCATTACTCAAAATAGCTAAAAGTGAAACAAACCAAATGTCCATTAATTAATGAATGGATACATAAAGAGGTCAACATTCATACAGTGAAATATTTGGCCATTTAAAAGAATAAAGTACTGATATAGATACAACATAGATGAACCTTGAAAAATTATGCTAAGTGAAAGAAGTCACCACATGTTTTATGATTTCATTTATATGAAATGTACGTAATAAGCAAATCTATACAAGCAGTAAGTCAATTAGTGATTGTTAGGAGCTAGGGAGAAAGAATAGGGAATGTCTCTTTTGGAGGGTTGAAGAAAAATGTGCTAAAATAAATTACTGATTATGGTTGCATAATTCTGAGAATATCTGAAAAACCACCTAACTTTCAAAGTCTGAATTTGGTATGTGCATTATATCTCAATAAGGCTGTCATAAAAATGATGTGTTTGAAAAATAGAAAATGTATATGTTGATATAGCTGTCATCACTGAAAACTAACTAGTTTCTTCAGTTATAGTTTTTATAACTTAAATAAAAATCTGATAGTTTAAATGTTTGTTTATTTATTGATTGATTTTTATTTAGTTGATTAGCATTAGTTTTTTCCACTGACGAAAAAAGATTATCTGATAAAACTAAGTCTTGTCCCATGGATGACAAATTGAGTTTATCATTTATATATTATTGTGATTTCAGTTATTGCTAAATATTCCCAGATCCCATTTTATCAGATGAGTACTTTGTGGTTGCAAAGCACTCAAATGTAAAAGAAAATATTTGGTTAGACATCTAGTTCCCCTTTCCCGTACTCCCTCCGCCTTGCCCCATAACAGCAAACACCTTAACTGAAAACTTCTGAATGCATGACATCCTGGTTAAAATATGGTCAGCAACTATCGTGGTCTGTATAAATTTGGCCTTTTGGAAGTCTAAAAGTCAGTGTTATAAAGTAGGCAGTTCAGTGAGGTATCTGTACATGAAGGCTCCTGTACTTAATAGGAGGAAAAGAAGTTGAGTTGCCTTTCATCTTGTGTTTTTTTAATGACTGCTGAAGATAAAATGTCTTTTAACCCAAATATTATTATTTGCTCTTTCTGCCTTTGGAAAAACAAAGCAAAGATCAGGTGGTCCATATGTTTGAAGCATTTCTCAGCTGAAATGTAAAAGGACTTTGTGGTTTAAAATAAACTGAACCATGGCTCTTGGAATGGGAAGAATGCTCTCTAGGCCCACTGAGGGGATTATTATAGCAGAAGTAGCAGTTGTTTGTGGCAAGAGAAATTATTCAGAAGACTGCTATTTCTGCAATTCTGGGATGCTCCAGCTGCATGGATTGGAACTGATAATTCTCCAGTCACTAGCCCATCTGTTTCTAAAAAAACCCAAAGAGAAATATAAAAATGGCAGTCAGAGAAGAGGCTGTGTGTGGTATGGACTAAGATATACAATAAATAGTTGCTTGTGGTTTGTCTCCCCAGCTCTTTCAGTAATGGCATTGGAATCAGAATTCCCTCAGTTTGTTTCACACAATGATTTCTTAGTTAAAATATGTGCAACTTTCAGTTCAGTTTGGTGAATTATTTAATGATGAAGATGAGCATTAAGAACATGATCATATCCTGAAAAGAAGCAGGATGGTCTTGACCTTTTGAGTTCAGATATATAAAAGGCATCACCCCTTTAGGTGGGGGGAGTGTGGTTAGATGGTATAGTTGAAAAAGCCTGGGTGTTAACATTTGGACATTTTGAGTTCTGCTTCAGGCTCTACCTCTTACTAGCTGCATGCTCATAGCAAAGAAACTTAGCCTCTCTGTGTGGACATCAGTGGTCCTCAAAGGGTTTAAAATGCGAACTTGATCAGGTGGTGAGATTTAGATGGAATACTATGGATACAATTCCAGACTTTTTCAGTAAGAACTAAATAAAGCTTTTGAGGTTTACCTTGAAGAAGGAAAATACCACTTTCAGAAATATTATACCCCTCATGCTGGTCAGACAGCATAAATTTATGGAATGGAGTACTCTGGAGTAATCCTAGGAATGTAACCCAATAAAAGTCCACAAAGGAACAGCAACTTTTATGTTATTAAACCAGTATTGTCCCTTTCTCAGAGATTATTGACTCATAGGTGAAATTCAGAATTTTCTGGAAGTTCTGTGATTATTTGGAGATAATTTTCCCCAAACTCTTTAGCATTTAGAAAGTAGATTGTGTTCATTTGACTTAATTGAAAATGAATTGAGCAGTACTGTTCATAAGTCCCCAAATTTTAATATTGGACTTTAAAGATTAATTTATAGGAAGTAAGCTCTGACTTGAGAAATGATTCATGCTGTATGTGCTCTAGTATATGCACAATTTTTAATAATATAAATCTCAATATTGTCATCTTTAGAATGAGTTAAATGAGAATTTACCTTGTGAAAACTTAGCAAGCAAAGTCAGTCAAAGTCATAATTAAGACAGTCAGGGAATGTTTCTTATCTCAGAGCAGGACACTGAAAGATGCCAAGTGTTTGTTCCCCTAAATTTAAAAATTTTAACACATTGAAAAATAAGAGTTGCCAAATTGCGATGAAACTGAATCTCTCTGACTTTCTGGGTAATTGCTGTATCCAAGTTGGGAGGAAGTTATCTATCCAACATGGTACTTGATTTGGGGAAAGGGGCAATCTACTTTCTTTCTTGACTCATCTCTCATTAAGGCTATGTAATTGATTAAAACTTAGAAACTACTTGTGATTAATGTGCTATTATCTGGACAAAAATTTCTTTGTTAATCTGAAAGCATATGGAAGTCAAAACTTCCTAATGCCCTCATATATTTCAATCCAAGCACTCTGTTATTTTTAAAGTTTCTTTTTAAACCGTCAACACCCAAATTCTTTTTTTTTCTTTTCTTTTTTTTTTTTACTGGAATTGGGCCCAGAGATCTATGGACTCTCCAGTTTGTCCATCGAAATATTAACAAGGTTTCAAGAGGAGCCAGTCTGGTCAGGAATTGGAAATTAGAATATTAACAAAGCCATATCCCTAAGTCATATTTCCTGGATTGTTCAGCTATTGCTCTCTTATGAGAGCAAAAATTGATGATTGTATTAAAATGGAATAAAAATTTCATTTCATTCTGAAAATTTATATTGAGCCCCCATTTTGCATAAAGTAATATACTTGGCACAGGGGAGGGCTACAGATGTTAATTTTCCATGGGCCCTACTCTCAAGGAGCCTTTTATGTCATGGCGAGAAGACATGTATATACACATATATACATGTACATGCAAACATGCACATAAATGTATATATTCGAACTTAACTAATGTGGTTATAATTGTATTTTTGGCTAAAATGCATGAAGCCAGTAGTCTTGCTTTTAATATATGTGTATATTGGCCAAAGACTGCAGACATGCTTTTAATTTAATTGCCATTTATTATGAAAAGCTTGGATAGGTTCATGAATTATGAATTCATCCTGAGGATGAGAATTAAATGAGATGTTCTATTTCAATCAAAACATTTGAGAGCTTCCCAGTAGAGACAGACTTACTCACGTCCTGGCATGTCTTACAATCTTGGAAGATAAAGGTGGATCGTGATTTTTTTTTTTATGATGTCATTCTCACCCCAGAGTCTCTGACAATCAAAACCCTTGCAGAGGTGAACATCTGCAATTGTTTGGTCTTGTTGTACAGTGATTTTGATTGTCACATTCTTATTTGGACTGTTAGCTTTGTAGTTGAGTACCCTCATCTCCCTAAATTTATGTCTTAAAGTAGGGTGAAGAAAGGTCAGAGGGTTTGGGCCATTCATAAGGGTTGAGGGAGGGGAGAATTAGACAAATACAAATGAATATTTTCACTAATGGATCACTAAGTTCTAAATAGTAAGAGAATATGCATTAAAGTTGTAAGGGCGGCTGGACCTCACTATTAATACTATTTCAAGATGTCTTGAGAATGAGCCGCCACTTTTAAAATTCCAAGATTAGAGAACCACAGATGTTTGAATTTGCTCAGAAATCATAACAATATGGTGGGAACTTTGTTTTGAAGAACCAAAAATTTTAAGTTTTCTAAAATGAAATGACTAGAATTTAGTTTTGGGATTTAAAACATGAGCCTGTGACTTGGTCCCCTTCTGTCTCTGCTTGCCATTCCCTCTCTTCGTGGTTCTTCTCCTAGGCCTAAAATGCCCTTGCCTGTCAGAACACCTCCCAAGGTCTTGATAATGATAGTAATAGTGATAAAAATAGCCAAGTAAATGATTTTAGTGCCAGTGGCCTTACATGTACGATCTCATCTAATCCTTATAACAACTTTATGAGAGAGGCATTATTTGAATCCCTATTTTAAAAATGAGGTAATTGAAGCTAAAAGATAATTAATAACTTACCCAAAGCCACACAACTAGTTGAGAGCACAGCTAGGATTTTTGCCTAGCCCTAACTGATTTTCTGTTGTCTCTCAACGTTAACTTTTTGGTGAAGTAATTCCATAGTTTTAATATTTTCTATAATGTTTGTTCTCACATGTGCTCTCTCATGGCTTTATGTACTTATTGTAAGGCCTATCACAATTAATTTTTACTTTCATTTTTTCTAAATTGCAAAAGCAAGTATGCTTTTAATGAAAACTTAGAAAATGTAGAAAAGCAAGATATAACAAGAATAAAGAAATCATCACTATAACTCCATATTTTTTTTTATGAAAGTTGATCAAAACGCTACTTGCTGTATGATTCCATTTATATGATGTTCTGGAATAGGTGATATGATAAAGGAGAGAAAAGGAATCATTGATAGCCAGGGGCTGGGGCAGGGAGAGGAGTGGACTGCAGGACACAGAGGAACTATCTTGATTGGAGTAGTGGTTATATGATGGTATGCATTTGTCAAAACTCAGAACTGTATACAAAAATAGTGAATTTTATTGCACATAAATTAATTCCTCAGTAAACATGATAAAAAATATAAGTCAATATTAGCACCTTGTTGTATATGCTTCCACTTATTTGCTTATGCATACTTATTATAAAAATGTTTTAAAAATAGAGTATACTCTATATGTTTTATAACCTGTTTTTCATATCATTTCAGAAATATATCAAAAACATCCTATGTCATCAATAATATTTTATCTTTGTCAGTAAAAATGAACATGATTATTTGAATAAACTTAGTAATTATTTAAATGTGCTTTTAGATGAGTTTTCTTAAAGGAGATTTTGTTTTTAAGCTTTTCTGTGAATGTACATTACACAAAAAGAAATCCTGTCTCCCAGAACACAGTTGCTTTGACTGAAAAATAGTGAAACTAGTAAATTGCCTAGATAATCACTTTGGGGACATTCTGTCTATTGTTAAACTGCTGGTTATTAGGTAGCTGAAGACTACTTTTCAGTGCATTTTCCTTGACCTTGAATTGGAGGTAGAGCAAAGTCAGGACCAATCTGTGCAACTGAGCAGAAATGATAAGCTATTTTTACCTTAATGTTTCATTTGGGAGTGGGGTTGATGTTAGTCCTTTATAACCTGAATTTTTAAGGACAAACTTCTGTTTTTTATGTTTGCCATTGGAAATATTTACTCTATTTGAACTTACTTGTTTGAGAGTACAATGAATGTTATTTCTTTTAAAAGGTACAATAAATATTTTTTTCTGACCTCAAAAAGTAGACAGCTGAAAATAAAATCGATTCTTTTCCTCATAAATTCAAATAGACATATTACCTCTGTTTCAAAAATGACATCAGCTAGATCACTTCACAGGCTAATAACATTTTTCCTGCCAGACAGACAGACCACTTGATTTACCATTGTCATGAAGTCACTGTTGTCTTCTTGTTTTCCATTCATGCTGCACGCTTGAAGAATTGTGACATTTAACACTTCCTATAATGAAAAATAAGAAAAATTTGACAAGGCTCATTGTTTACCATTATGTGGAGAAAGATCTCTCCACAGACATTAGGAAAGTTTTTTGTGGGTCTTGCTAAGCATGGCCAACCTTCTCTGTTCCTCCCTACCACCACCACCACCACCAAAAGTTAATCCCCTCCCTTGTGGTTTTTTTAAAAGTACATGTTAGTTTCATGAAAGTCCTTTTGCCTGGAGGAGTAAGATTAGAATAAGAAGCCGCCTTATTTACATGAAAAATCGCCCAACTTTTGGTAAGCATTATAGACTCTCAATGGGTTGGTTTAGCTCCTGTGCTGTGTACCTTTATGTATCTAAAATTGTTATCTGCTGATCTAGTAGCAACTTTGTAAAAATGGTCTGGGCTTTTGATTTTTTTTTCTCCATTATTTTTTTTTTAATTAGATGATCATTAAGTCCCTGTCGATTACTTGCGTAAAACCAGGCAACATGCACTGCACAATGGAAGGAAATATATCAGTATCTTGCCCTTTAAGAACTTCTCATTGTTCATTCGAATTTGTTGACTTTGTTTCTTTTTTGAATTATATATAATTTTCTCTTTGCTCTGATCATTACCTTAAAACAAATCTAAAAAAGTATCATGTTTACTCCTCGAAATGTTCTGTTTTATGACTGCTTAGAAGTCATATTCCATCCATAGGCTCCCAGGAACATCCTAAATCATGTAAGGTGTCTGTGGACAAGCAGATTCGGTCTGGAGTTTGATAGGGTGGAACCATTTAGGAAATGGAGAGTGGCTTTTGTTGTTGTTACTTGTTTCACCAGCCATTTAAGGATAATCTACTCTCCAAAGCTTCATTAGCTAAATGAAACAAGTCTTGCTGCTTTGGTTTGATGCAAGTCTTTTTTTTTTTTTTTTGGTTAATGATGTATCTAGATCTTCTCTTGGATTATCTTTCCTTTTAGATGGGATAGGGCTTTAAATCAACCTTTTGATCTCCATGATCTATGGATAATGATCTATGAGGTCAACTGGTAACATACAGAAGTCCTTTTGAGTCTTCCTGCACATGTCATCCACTGCAAAGCCTCCCCTTCCATGTTGAGAGACTTAGAAAGGACTGTGAGCTTTTAAACCAGCTATATATTTTGATGCCCGGTGCTTCAACTGTTGCCCTTTTTAGGTTTAAGTTTGTCTGTAGAAGAAAGTGGAGACCTTAAACTTCAGTTTCCATTTATGTGATTTGATGGTGGATTTGTGGAGAATTATTTGTTCTTAGGTGGAATCACAGCCCAGAATTTGGAATGAAGTCATCGTAGCCACTTGTGCCAGGCCAAAAACAACCCATACAACTGATCTTTTCCCTGGAGTCAGAGACACAAATAGAACTGTTTCAGAGCATTGCAGTGGGGGAATTTCAGAGTGGTTTGGCTGTGGTTATTCTCTTTTTTTCTTTTAAGATGAAGTGCATCCTGCCAAGGCTAACTCCACATTAGTAACCAAGAGACAGGCAGCTGCAGAAGATGTAGCTCTTAGGGCAGCTTCCTAGCTAGTGAGCCCCACAAAGTTAAGGAGCAGAGAAAAGGTACATTTTAGCTTACGTAGTCATTGCATTTATAATGGACCTCAGTATTTATTCTTCTTCACTTTGGTTTTGATTTTAATTTTTTTTTTTTTCTGTGCTTGGGCATGTCCTGATTTTCCTTTTCAGGCACCTCCATTGGTTTTGCACCAAGTGGCATGTGCACTGTGGTGGTATCCCTGCTCCCTCTGGTGGATTCCTGATCCGCAGTGCTCTGTGAGCACCTCACTTCAGTGACCCAAAAGATCCCAGCTGAGAAGCACATTGTTAGGCTGCTCGACTTCCCATTTCGAATCCACAACCATTCAGTCAGTCAGCAACAGGTACTTCTCAGCTGAAGAATCAACGGGGAATTAAACAAAGTCCCTGCCTCATGGAACTTGCATTTCAGTGGTACATTAAAAATTTCTATATGTAGTGCAGATATCAAGAAACATAAATTAAGGTAGGCTGTCCTTTCCTCAGTAAGAAAAAAAAGAGAATCTTCCTCAGTTTTAGGGTAATTGTATTCAATGTACCAATGTCTCCTTTTATACTAGGGAATTCAAAATCAATAAAGATAATGTCTTAGTCTGTGGAGGCTGTTAAAATATGATAGAGGGGTAGGTATTTAGTTTTCAAGTCCGGAGGCTAGGAATTCCAAGGTCATAGTACATGTCTGGTTAAGGGCCTCCTTCCTCTTTGATAGCTGTCTTCTTACTGTAACCTCACATGTCAGAAGGAGTGAGGGAGCTCTCTGCGGTCTCCTTTATAGGGCACTAACCCTAATCATGAGGGCTTCACACTCATGACCTAATTACCTACTGAAAGCCCACTCCTAATAGCATCACCTTGGGACTTAAGATTTCAACATACAAATTTCTAAGGGACACAAGCATTTAGACCATAATGGATAGCTATCAAGCCTAGGTTATTTTTCAAGGGACATAAAAATAACTGGATACCGTAAAGGAGTGCCCTATGCAGCCAGCATTCCATAGCCACTGTCATCCTGGAAGAGAAGTAGTTGGGAGATAGCTGCCAAAGATATATACCCTATATGTTTTCTGAGTTTCTGAGTTGCCATTATTAGGACATTTTATTTGTTGCCCTCACTACCCAAATTAAATACAGGTGTAGTGGTGCAAATAAGTTACTTTAATGTAGGTGTCTATTATAAAACATATGAAACAGCTTGGAAATAGGCACTGTGTAAATAAAGCTTATTATTATTATTACATTAACAGTGGAAAGCCAAAAGTTGGACCAATGTATTTTGCCTTTACATTCCTGGTAAAGGTTCAAAATGTGCAGCAAAGAATTACCAACTATGACCTGTCTTACTCCAAATTCTGTCTTAGCAAGAGGTCTACTATCTGTTTTAGTCTTTATAGTTTCTGAGTTTTCATAGCTTCAGAGAATCAAGAAAGAAAATACCTCCTTCACTCCACTGCAAAGATGCCAGCAGGTCTTAAATTCTGTAATGGACATGGTTACCAAAAAGTCAGGACTAATCAATTGATCCTACCATTAGTCAGCTAACAAAAGAAATTTCCAAATTGTTTTAGAAATGAGCAGAACAGAGAAAGTGCAAAGTGAGATCCCTATTACATAGACACTTTTGAGGATCTTTCTTCAATTTTATGGATGCGCTAAAGAATACTTCATTTTCATGTACTAGTTAAGAAACAATTTTTGTTTAAAATAAATAACAAAATGGTAGTTCCACTTTTAATTTTTTGAGGAACCTCCTTACTGTTTTCCTTAGTGGATGCACAAATTTACAGTTCCATCAACAGTGCCCGAGGGTTCCCTTTTCTCCACATCCTCACCAATCAGACTTATTGTCTGTTGATTTATTGGTAATAGCCAGTCTGACAGGTGTGAGGTGATAGCTCATTGTGATTTTGGTTTTCATTTCCCTAATAATTAGTGATGTTGAACACCTATTTATGTACCCTTGGCCATTTGTATGTTTCCTTTGGAAAAATGTCTATTCAGATTTTTTGTCAATTTTTAATTGGGTTGTTTGTTTTTATGCTTTTGAGTTTTATGCGTTTCTTATTTATTTTGGATATTAACTCCTTATCAGATCTTTGGCTTACAAATATTTTCTCCCATAGTTTTCATTTTATTGATGGGTTTTTTTGCTATAAAAAAGCTTTTTAGTTTAATGTAGCTATGTTAGGTGATGGATGTGTTAATTAACTTGATTATGGTAATGATTTCTCAGTGTATACATGTATTAAATTACCACATTGTACACCTTTAAAATTCATGTTGTACAAACTAAATATGTACAATCTTCATACATCAGTAAAGATGGGGGAAATTTTTTAAAATTTTTTAATAATGACAAAAATAACGATAACGAAACCCTGTCCAAGCTTAGACTCAGAGATTATGCCTAGATACATGATGGATGAAAAGCTGAATGGAGGAAGCCAGTGAGTGAGAGAATAGCTTGAGGAGGTGTTACCCAATTGGAGAAGAACCATTTTGGATCTCTCTCTCTCTCTCTCTCTCTCTCTCTCTCTCTCTCAATTGTGGTAAAATATAAACATAAAAATCTATCATTGTAACCAATTTTTTAGAGTACAGTTCAGTATATAGGTCTCTTTTAAAGAGGAATTCTGCTAAGAGGAAAAAAAAAAACATCTTCCCTCATAAATTTAAACTGAGTTCTCTAATCCCCAGGTAGCCTAGGTCTGGGGGCAGATACAGAACTCTAGGTTTAAAGTAGCAAATTAGAAATAGAGAACTTCTGTGAAAATTCATGGGCATAATAAATATCCTCTTGTGTGTAGTCGATATCTGTTCATCTCTTCCCCTTCTAGGTGGTGAGCTTTTGACAGTAATTCTCATCCTGTGTAGCACTTAGCAGAGTACCTCACTCTAAGGTGATTAAAAATTACTTGTTGCTTGAGTGTTACATATTTTTTGGTAAATAACCTTTTGTCCATTTGGTGCTACCGCTCTGAAGTTTCAGTGCTTTGTGCCTTTATTGTGGAAGGGAGAAAAAAGTAATATAGACTGACAGCATCAGACCTCAGGGCTGCAGTCTTTCCTCCAAAGAACCTCTCACAACCCTGCAAAGCCACTAACTAGCAGGAATGACAGCATAGCAGGTACAGTGGACTTGAAACTAGAGCCAGGTTAAGTCAGCTGGTTCATATTTTCAAGCGATTCCAAAACAGCACTTCATTGGCATCAAACAATTGGAACCATGTTAGTCTTGGAGTTATTTAAACTTATCGACTCAGAAAGAGAAAAGTAGATGTTCAGCCTGTCAGATGTTAATCTGCTCATTTCAAAGAGCAAGACCAATCAATAAAGATATTATTCAAGGAGGTGCTGAGAAAGCTGAGTCCAAACAAGGCTGACAAAGAATGTGGCACTTCGCATCACTTCTCTCCATATAGTTGGTGATGCATGGTGAAATTCCTCATACAGGGCCTCATTATATGCTTCTTGGCCTTTTTGAAAAGGTACCACCATGTTTTGAGAAAGAGGCCAAAAAGCAAATCAAAATTTAGTATTACTGGAAACTTTTTAACAATGTGAGATTACATTGTTTATAAAAATACACCTCTTTATGAATATAGAAGATTACAGTTTTCGTGTTTAGTGAATTCAAATGGGCACTCCCTATAAAGTGAATTCTCTATTTTCTGCCTCACCTCCTTTTGAGAATGAGTGGAGAATACATAAATTACATGTTTCTCTTTTTAAATTGGTCTTCAATATTTTATATGCCAAGAAAATTTTACAGAATTATGGCACCATTAATATATTTTTTCTAATGCTCTCTATACTTTTCTTTTTTAATTTTAATCTCATTTGCATAAGCTATTTGGGATTAGCAATAACTGAGGGAGTAAACAAATATGATAGAGACCAAACCCAACATATATTCCATGCTCATCTCTAAATTATTCCCAATTTGGTGTCCTTTCCACTACAAGAGATCTTCAGTTGGTGTTCTAGGAAATCTGATTAACAAATGTGATGTCCCACCCTCAAGTAAGTGACAGTTATTAAGAACAAAGCCCTCCTCTCCTTGCATCATTCTGCTTGAAGGACACATGACACCTGTACTTTCAACCTTCTGCCTTCTCTCCTCCCTCAGTCCTCCCAACTCAGACCATCTATTTGCCACGTCAAAGGTCTTTTTGGTTGGTTTTGCTTCACAACCAACAAAAAAAAAAGTGCAGAAATTTTGGTGACCATACAGAAATTTTCTCTGTAGATTATACACTTTCAGGAATAACAAAATGTATTGATTTCAGAAACTGTCCAGCTGTGGGCAAATCAAATTGTTTATAAGAATTTAAATTGGCAAAAACAATCTAAATCCTGGTAAATTTCACAGCAGTTATAAATGTGTGAGACTAATTAGCTTTTATAGCTGGAACAGAATATGAATAAACTGACCTATGAAAGTCAAGTAATTATGCATCTTTTAGCATTGCAGCGAACAACTTGACACTGTCTAGTGAGAGAGGAAGAAGAATGACAAATTTTTAGACACAAAATATTGTAAATAGGTGTCTCAGGCAGTCATTTTCTCTACATTTGCGAGATCATCCTGGACTACTCAGGCTAAGAGTGATTAATAACAATGATTTTAAGAAGGTATCTTTTTAAAGTACATTGCCATCTGTTACTTTCAATTTTAGTATCTTGAGGTTGCAATGACACTTAGTGTCATTCTTTAAATAACTTGCTGCAAATAAAACTGTTGAGTCTTTCTTTCTTTGAGGTTTCTTTTTATCATAGTATCTAGGTACTTAGAATCTAAAAATAAGTTGTGAAATCCTTTTACTCTCTTTGTACTCTCAGAAGACATTAATCTTATTTCTTAAGCATTTGTTCTTCAGCTGTGTCTGTGTAGGTGAGGAGTAGTCCTGCTTTTGTTCAGCTGTTATTTTAGACCTGATGGGTAGATGAAAAACCTAAATGAGCCCAAACAATTCTCATGTAATTAACAATCATACCTATTAAATGTCTCAGAAAAGACCACTGCCTTTTCTGGGAAAGATTGTCTTGGGTGCAGGGAGAAGTTTGGGGTCGGGGGAAGGGCAGAGCCTTTCTGTGCCCTCGTTGCTTTTGAGTGAGAACTGGGCCTGCTTCATTCTGTGGCTTTTCTGAGGGAAAGGTGGACTCTGAGTCAAGGGCTATGGCGAGGCCTGGGCTTGAAAGAGTAGAGATGGGCAGTCAGAGGTGGAGCGATAGAATAAAGAGACAATGCTTCAGGGAAGAGAGTTAGAGTTCAGTATCACGTGAAAACTTGTCCTCTGATTTGGAGAATTTAGTAACACAAAAGGAATTCACTAACATAAAGGAGTTTGGTGAAAAACAAATCCATATCAAGTTGTAATCAATGTTTTTTATTGCATATGTGAGCATTTATTATTTTTTTGTTTTTGTTTAAGTATCAGGTGGAAGGTTATATATCCTGTAAGTTTAATGGAGGAAGTAAATTTTAGAGTGGGCTTAAAGACTGGGTTAAGAAATCAAGTTACTGGATCATGACCAGTATATTTTTCAAAATGCAATAAAAGAGAAAATTGCATATGGGAAGGTTAAGTATAGTTCTGTGAAACTTGTTTTAATTATAGCTATGTATATGTTTGGGGGGCGGAGAAACAATGGCAGAAAAAGTGGTAGAAGACACCCATGTCCGGGGTAGATGAATTATAGCATTTATGGATAGTTGATTCTGAGTAAATGTGTGATCGAATGGATCAGATAAAAGGCAAGGAAGGGGGATTTACATTACTGACTGTTTCCCAAGAACATTCCTTTTATTTTTATATGTTCCCTGCCTAGCACCTAAAATTTCAGTAAATACACTGATCTTAGATATACATTTTTCTCGTTTTTCTTATTATGTGTCCCTTTTTTTCCAAAAAAAAAAAAAAAATACTGCTAAATCATTTCAGTGAAATATTTTGGGAAACTTTCGTATACATTTCATTATTTTAAATTATTATTAGTGATTTTTGAGGAGATCATGTAGGAGAAAAAACCAAACATGTACAGGCAGAATACTATTCTCTCAATTTTTAGAATATAGGTAGATCTGTCAGTTTACAATCATGTCGATTATATGACCTCAAAAATCTTTGAGGTAACAAAGGCACATATTTCTTTTGAGTGGGGTAGATTCAGGATGATGATGTGTTTTGAGGAAGTAACTAGTAATTCAGTCTTAGAAATGTGATGGAAAGTGCTCTGACTGGGAGTCAAGAGTTAGGAGTTCAAATTTTCCTGGAGTGATATGTAAAGAGAGACGTTAAAAATCAGGATATGCTGTTACCTGCTTAAAACATTTTAATGATTCCTTAGTACCCTTAAGAATAAAATCCAAGTTCTTCAGAAGCACCTTTTAAACTCTGGTGCCTGCACTCTCTGCAATTTGGGCTTGTGCCGCTTTCTCCCCTTTTGCTGGGCCTCACACACATTCTTTCCAAGTTCTTAGGATGCCCAGGCTCCTTCCTGCCTCAGGGCTTCTGTGCTCCACATTCTCTCCCCTGAAATTCTCTTTTCTGGCTCTTTGCACAGTTGGCTTCTTTAAAAACCATTTTCTTAGAGAGGCCTCCTCTGACCACCCATTTCAGATAGGGCTGCTACTTACTCTCTCATAGCATGCTTGTCGTTTTCTTTGTAGCACATTCATCATTTCTGATTATTTTATGTATTTATTCTTTACTCCTTTACTGTCTGACTGCCTTTCTGGAATGTAAGCTGATTGTCTTGTTGAATGATGCATCCCTAATTCCTGTTCTAATTCCTGATCTATGTAGGTGTGCAGTGAAAAGTTTTTGGTAAG
Organism: Cynopterus sphinx; assembly: GCA_030015415.1. NCBI lineage: Eukaryota > Metazoa > Chordata > Mammalia > Chiroptera > Pteropodidae > Cynopterus > Cynopterus sphinx. The sequence goes on along the minus strand of CM057383.1, from coordinate 75,428,328 downwards.
TGGAAATTTGAGTTCAGGACTGAGGTACTGAACTTGTGGATCTAGGAATCTACAAAGAAAAAAAACCCTCGAGACTTGATTACTGAATTTTAGAGTTCATTTGAAGCCTATAAATGAAAATGAGCCATTAAAAAACAGACAAAAAGAGAAAAACAAACATAGTTTAAGCAAATCAAGCAAATATTAAAAATCAAAAATTTAATAGATACAGAACACAAAATTTAAAAAATCAATTTAGTTTTTTTTTTTCAAAGGAAATATAAAATGTTCAAATCATTGAGAGCAGTAAAACAGTGGGCAAATGCTAAGTTTTAAGTGAAGGGAAATGGGAAGAAAAGGAAGAGTCAAAAAGTAAATAGGAACAGGCAGGTGGGGAAGAAGGGTAGAAAAAGAAAGATAGGTGACATCCGGACAGAGAGGAAGGGAAAGAAAGATTCTCTGAAGCTCTGGTCACTTACGGGGTTGGAGAGACTTCTCCCTGCCCTGTGAAGCACTTGTCAGCTGAGTGCCCTGGGTCCCAGGCTCTGGACCTGCCCCACAGGAGGGAAACTGCTTTCTGAGCTGCAGAGCTTCTGTCCAGAAAAACAGCCAATGAGAGCCATGGACCAGGTAAAATCAAGCCAGAAATCAGACCCAGCAGAGAGACAGAGGTCTCAAGCAATGGCTTCTAAGCTACTGGTACTCCTGATCTGGAGCCCGCCCCGCCCCCCCCCGTTGTCATCTGCACAGTGAAATGGAAAACAGCGCCATTCGCAGTGAATTGTCTTGTTTTTGTTAGAATGGCCATTCTGACTGAGTTTTGGGGTGGTTGAAATTTGCTTTGTTAAGACTAATACAGGTTCTAACTTGGGTAGAGGATGCCGTATTTAATGTCTCATACAACCAAAAAAGAATTATTCTCTAGGGAGTTGTCTGTTGGCATTTCTTTTCTGTTTTTCTTCCTTCCTAGGCCAGCTCAATTCTATTAAAAATCCTGTTAGCTAAATGTCAGTGGGTTCAGCATGTCTTCTCTGTGTCACACACTGAAATTTTCCTGTAAAATACTATTGTAATGTATTAGAGATAAGCAGAATTTTATTACTGTCAGCCCATAGATTTACATACCACCCAGTACCCTGTCTGGAGTTACATTTACCAGAGTCGGTTTATTATTATTATTCGCAGTTCAGATGACAGAATACTTAGTCGGAACACAGGAAAAGGAAAGTAGATTTGCTACTGAAACTAAATCACTGGAGGATGAAGATTTGCATGTAGCACTTTGGCTGTTGGGCTTAATTAGGCCCCACAGTTTTCTAAAAGAATTCAATCTAGAGTGTTCTCTTAGTTGCCTGAAAAGAATTAGCTGGCCTTGACTGTGCCAGGTGGGAAAATTTACCAGTTTATTGAGAAAAGGCATTTTATTAGAAATTTATTAGAATAAATTTATTAAAAAGCACACTAACGGGTTTTGAGCTATGCTGGCACTTTGGTTTCCCTGATGAAGAATGTGCAGTGTTCACCCTGCGTTTGCTCTGAGGGGCTTTGCTGGGCTATGAGCACCCTGTGGGCTGACGCTATCCAGGGATGGTGTCAGGCGTGAACTCGTTTTGGAAAGTTGGAAGGTTTCAGGATAGAAGTGTCCTTATCTTTTTTAGTACTCGGCCATTTAAACGTAACGACTGTCATCTGTACCACTCTGCCTTGTAAATAGCCAGGAATTGAGGCCTAAGTGGACAGCCTTTAGCATTATTCAGGGTAATAACCCCCCATTAAATAAAACTATAACCCAGGCTCTTTAGGAACCCCACAGGCCTCCTGTGACATTGCTAAAGTCATGCTTTGTGTGACTCATTTCTCAGGCTAGTTTTATTACCCTGAGGAGATAAAGTTGGGCCCAGACATAGCTGCACCTTGGAAGTAAACACCAGTCTTACGAGAAAAACAGACATTGCACCCCAGAAAAAGGCTTTTAAGAAGAACAACAGTGATCTACTTCAGGAAGGAGAATGGGACATAAGTGTTTACTGTGGAATTCAGAGTTGACGTCCCTAAGACCCCAGAAGTTCCTTGTGGCTTTCAGGCTTCTGCATCTTAACGCCTACCACATCTCTCAGACAGGACCCTCTGGTCATGCTGGGGGAGAGAACCCTTCCCAGGGAGGGAGGAGTCGAATGAGAAACTAGGCAGGGAGAGAAAAGAAAGGAAGGTCAAGGGAGAGAGGAAGCTTGGGTGCTTCCAATCTTTTCAGAGATTTTTGAGTTATCCATAAATGTCGACCTGTTTGCTGTGTAAATAATGTCTCTCTAAGAGGAACTATTTAGAAAGTGTGGTAGTGCTTGTCTTGGTACAATTTAAAGCAGATCTTAAATTCTAAAGCAGATCTTAAATTCTTATCTGCCCCTTCTAGTCTATTTTGGCTGACCCTGAGGGCCCTTAAAGCATCTCTCTAAACCCACAGTTTCCTGCTTGGTGTTTCAAGCTGTGAGTCACCACCTTGCCTTTAGATCCCCCCAGGAGAGTCTTCAGAGAAGAAATGAGACCAAACACCCATCAGCATTACAGTCATGATCTTCCCTAGAAACTTCTGTATACACATAGTCTTATTCTTCATTTCTCCCTTTGATCCCTCTTTCCTCCTCGTGAGTAAATCTTCAGTTTCTGAGCACTGTTTTACCTGAAAACAAAACTTTCAGGAAGAAATTGCTTAGTCTTGTGAAAGCTGTTGAAACTAGTTTATTGACTGGCCTGAACCCAGTAGAGGTTCTGTGGTTTTACGTTTCTCTGCTCGCTGTTGTTAACTGTGTTGCGTTAAATCTCCTTTCCCACTAGCAGTGAAAGAGCAGGGATCCTGTCTGTTTAGTTCACTGGTGTTATTGTCACTCAGGTTCCTAAAATAGTGCCTGGCTCATAGTAGAACCTCAGAAAAACATGATGAAATTGAACATCTTTGGCGGAATCCCAGGTGTTTCCATGAATTAAAAGTAAAGTTAGGATCATCTGGTTTAAAGCACCAGCACCATATCCTTGGCAAACCTCATCTTTCCCCTTCCCTCTAGCACTTGCCCACTTTGGGCTTAAGGGACTGGGAGTCGGGGAGGGGAGGGCCTACTCTTACCATCTTCTTTTCCCTCCTGCACACTGTGGAAAGGCAGAAGAATGTGCTCTAGCTCTGGGACATCCTTACTCCTGCCATTGTCTCATTCTCCATCTATTCTCTTATTTTAGGATGGGGAGGAGAGACAGGTATCTCTCACATCCTTGTCATGGCTGAGGTCTTCTCTCTGTAGGTATGGTGCTGCTACCTCTGGCCTATGGTGTGTGCTTGTGAGGGGACAGACATCCAAATATTGGCCTCCTGTTCACGTTCCCTGTGTCTTCCCAGCCTAAGGAGGGAAGGAAGGCCATGTGGGGAGTGAGGATGGCAGGGCACATCTGCAGTGTCCCTACGTCTTGAGAGCACTGGACTATCTGCGACCTTGGTTTTGCTTCCTTTGTCACCAGTACAGGTCAACAACACAAGTTCTACTTAGTATTCTGCCACACAGTGAAACACAGAGCCCTCCACCTCTCTTTTTTAGCCTTCTGCCAAGCAAGGGTGATGCCGCTGTCCGCATAATAAAGCAGTGTGTTTTCTTCAGATTGTAATTATAGAATCAGAAGATACTCCAAAATTCTTTCTTTGTTTTGTCTTGTTGTTCTCTGAAAGCTCATTACATATGAGAAACAGCCATTTGTTTCATTCTAGATTGTAGCTTCTGATAACTTATTTTTGAAGAATTTTCCTTGTATAGTAACTTAGCTGAAGATACCAGAGTGATGAGGCATATAATCCTTTGAAATTTTTTTAATTCACATTATTTCTGCATGTGTTCATCTGGTTTTCACTGCAGTGGTAAAGTCCTGGTACAAGACAGGTTTAAAGCTGGATTATTTGGGATGTGGAAAGAGAGCATGAATTAACACTTATGTTAATTCCTCAGCAGTGCTTTGTATGTCCATTTAATTTGTGTCCTAAAAGCATATGCAGACTGCTTGGGACCTTCTGTCATTAAAGACCTGGATACCCTTCGCTCTTGTGGTACCTCGTATATCGTTGAAAAAGGTTTTAGATGAGCATATGTAATATTTGTCATTTCTGTCAGTGCTCTGATTAAATCAGATTTCTAATGAGACAACTTATAAAATCTTAAATGATATGATTAAAACGAAATAGAATGCAACCCTCAGCTGTCTGAAGCATGGAATTGGGTAGTAACTTCTGTTAACGTTTTTCTGAATGGATGACTTTGTTTGGTACACGTGTAGTTCAGCGTTTGAATTCAGAGCTTGATGGACAGGCTAAAGATCCCCATGGTTTCCAGTGTTATACCTATTAGCTAATAGACAGTATTTCATCTGTAATGATTCTTGTAGCATCTTAGAAATTCTAATCCCTGTCACCATTTCAAGCAGAAATATGAGAGCATGTTTCATTTATGAAAAAGTGGAATAATTGATGTAAACAAATCAAGATTAATTTCAAATATCTTTATTAATAGAAGGGATTGTGCTGAATTAATTCTTCTGTTCCCTTCTTGAATGTTTCAAAACGACTTCTGTTTTGGGGTGATGACAATGGCATTTTGCCCCTGATGGATTTGAGCAGACAGTTGTTTGTGAGTCCCCCTGGTGGCAGCAGCTCACGCTACTTTGGTCTGTAAAATGCTGTTTGAGTCAGACAGACTTACACGACCTCCTCGGACCAGCCTGAGTAGGTTGCAGGACTCCAGGTCACCAAGGTCTGGGAACAGAGCTTCAAATGGCCCAATCCATCCCTCAAAATTAAAATGTACATTGAGATCATCTGTGAAATCTGTGAAGCCGATTTTTGGCCTTCATTGCAGAGTGTGATCCTAGATCTTTCTGAGTCTCCTTCCCTAAGCTACGTTTGACAACAAGCAGTAATAACAGTGTAGCTGCTCTTTATTAGTGCCTACTATGCAGCAGGCCCCGGGCTGTATGCTTTAGTTCTGGTCTTTAGGCCACTTTTATAAGAGGGCTCGGTGAGCTCATATATAGTTAGTTTACTCAAGGCCAAACAGATCAGCCAAGTGGTGATGTTGGGATTTGAACCCAGCTATCTCTCCACTCCAAGGCACAGAGTTCTCTATGCTCCTCCCCTCCCAGGGTGGAGCTGAAGATGGGGTGAGCGTCACCTCAAACGGTCATGGAACTAATTCAGATATACCATATTCTCTTTATGGTTATCACTCCACTCGTTTATTGCTTATTCTTTAAGTAACACAAAAGGTCTATTATATCATTACGGTTCATTTTTCTCATAACTGTATTCTCAACGGATGCAATTGATAAATTACTGAGCTTCTCTTGTCACCCTGACATTCCTTCATAGCTTGAAATGCATTTTAGATGAAAATTTCTCATAAAGGGCAATGTCATTACTTTTGAATAAGAATCTGCTCAACTACCCAGCCCCCACTGCAAATACAATGCAAATTCACCCACGACACAGGTAGAGACTAGGCAAGTTCCCCGTAGAAAGCCTCATCTACCTTGCAGGTGTCACCTAGGCAGACCTGCCATAGTTGCATGTATTCCAGGAAGTTAACCACCTTTCCTTCCCCCAGACCATCCAGACAGATCTCGACACAAGGGACACAGGCAGCTTTAGTGCTCTCTGGAGAAAGGAGAAAGCCTCCCTCCTGTGTGCTTCTGTGCCTCCCTCCTGCCCACACAGTGACAGCCTCACGCCCTCTAGGTGCCTGCCACACATTTCTGCCAGTGTTCAACCCACAGAAGCAGTGATGTTTGCGGATCATGTGAACTACACGTTGTCTCCATGCTTTACCTCTCGTATGTTAGTTGGGACTGAGACCCCCAAGCCTGCTTCCCTCATAGACTCGCCTGATTGCCCATTAAATATACATTCTAGGCTCCACCTTGAATACCCAGGGGCAGGGTTAGGAATCATATTTACAAAAGCTCTCCAGGTAATTCTATTGCTACCAAAGTGTGGTTCTACTGCCTTGAATAATACAAGGGATTTGCAATAAAAAACAGCTAACCAGGGCTGTAGCAAAACCATTGTGTCCATGTCCACCTGTGTTTGCCATGGGAAGTCGTGAGGTGCGTGTGTAGGGAACCACTCTATCCCTTCTCCTCCGGGAGCCATTTACAATGCAGACTGTGTTGCTACTGATCTAATTGCTTTTGTAAAAGAAAGCAGACTGAAGGTTATAATGGCAGTATAAATTCAATTTCTTCTTAGAATCTGTATTTTAGGCATGGTGTTTTAAGATTTCCACTGCTTTTAGCAAAATTGGTGATGGTTAAGTAGTGATGGGAGAATAGAAATAAAAAATATTGATATTAAGAGTCACAAGGCACTGGAATGTTGTAATTCAGTCTCCATCCAAAGAAAAGTAATTAGCAAATAATAGCTAATAAATAGTAATAATCAAAAGTGATTAGTGCCCAGTAACAAAAGTCAGAAAGACCTCTGTTTCCGTCACTCCTCACAGCAATACCATTTATCTTGTGCCCTCTTCAGAAAGCATGCCTTCCTGTTTTGTCCTTCTCTATCAGAAGGATTTGCTCATAGCTCTCCACTGCCTGGCCTTACCAGCTGATGGACTGACGTTTTATTCGAGCCCCCCTAGAGCAGGGTCAGCATGGACTCCAAAGAAGGGGGAAGGAGTGGTGGGAAAGACAGGTGGGAGCGGCTGCTGTATTTGTTTGTGTGGGGTTGTGGGGTTTGGGAACGCGGTGTTTGTAACCAGGGGTAGTCTTGTGATCACTGACGTTGTGTGACCAGAAATTGGAGAGTTAATAAAGTCATACTTTCTCTAAGTGTGTGGGTGTGTACGTGTGTGCTCACACGTGCTCTCCAGCACTCACATACACACAATTTATTCAGTATGAAACCCTGGGGGAGGGTACACACAGCAAAAAGAGGCCGGAATCGTTACACCAGTCCTCTCTGGGAGCTTCAGTGTGAGGGAAGCCTTTTGTCTTCTCATTAGCCTGAATGTCAGAGTGGTACTCTACCACTGAGTGACAGCTTTCCCTTTTCAGTTCTGCTGGGTGTAGAACCTCTCAATTCCTGAAAAATACTCTTTTTTTTCTGACAAATGAAGATACTTTTAATAAAAGTCTATCCTTAGCTTGGTACCTTAGGACCAAATTTTGCTTTTGAAAATTAAACCGTTGTTCAGCAGATTGGTTTTTGTATAATTCTCCATGCGTGTGAGACTGGATCCATCTAGATCTGTTGGCTGTGTCTTCACTATACTGAGATTCTTTTTGATTTGTTTCCTGGGTACACTATAGACAAGGATCTGTGTGTTTTACGTCAATAACAGAGACCAAGACATACAAGCATTGATCACTGGCTCTCAGTCACAGCTGTGAGACGAGCACAGAGAGTCAGCAAGGCCAAGCCCTGCTTCATTTCATTAAGTGATTAAATACAGCATGATTCTGGAGGAACACCTTAAAACCAATTTTTCCCCAAGCATGCCATAGGAGCACAAAATTTAAGATAAATACCTGTTCCTAAGATTGCTGGGGGAGAGGCAGGAATTTGGGTTTCAAAATTCTTTGTGAGCCTGCACAATATCGTGGGCATCCTGAATAAAGAAGATGTGTTAAGTGGCAAGAGCAAGCAGCCATAATCCTTCTGCCACTGAGGTCCTTTTTAGCCCCTTGCTAGCTAAGTAAATAGGCTGGTGATTTAGCATAATGCTCTTGTAGCTTCAGGTTTTGCTGTCTTAGTATATGCGTTTTATGCAGGGCATATATTCTTACCTTCTTATGTTATTGCCATATTTTTAATGGCACTAATTGTTTTAATGGCCCTCTGGAGAAGTGCATGACTAAGGGCCAACTTCCTGGTTATACCATTATTAATTCAAACAATAAGATAGCCATGTGAAACACAGGCTTTGTCCACTATATCTTCTAGAGATCAGCATCTTGTGTTTGACCCTGCAGGCCTTATCAGCATGTAGACTTGCTCTGTATTTTCACTGGGGCCTCTGATTATTGTCATCAAATAGTCTGAAGAAACTGGGATGTTTCCTGAGGAGCTAAAGAATATTTTTAAGAATATGGTGATTGTTTATTGTTGATATCTATATTTAGAAGCTTGGAATTATTTTCATTCATTTAACAAATATTTCTTTTATATCTACTTACTATGCACTTAGCACTGTGTGAGGCACTAAAGTACGATAGTGAACAAAACAGAAAATGCCTGCCTTCACAAAGCTTAGTAAATACATTAGGATCAATAGTGGCAAGAGCAAGCAGCCATAATCATTCTGCCACTGTATGTTACAAAGTGATATATGTTATGAGGAAGTAAATCAAACAGGGCAACTGGAATTGGGAGTTCTAGGAAATAGTGGTGTTGGCAAGTTAAATGAGTCCGAAAAACAAATTGGATACAAATAGTAGGCTGCATTCTGCCTAATGATTGGGCTGTAGATATCTTTGTGACATCATTTATACTATTGTCTTGTGATTTTATTTAGCTTCTCATGCTTATGTTCTGCTTCTTTTAGTGGTTTGTAAGCAACTTGAAGACAGGAATTACAAATTTTAAGTCATTGCTTCTCCTATAGCATCAATTCCAGTATCATACACATTATTGATACTCTGTACATCTATTAAGTGAATTTATACATCTACATCAGCAAGAGACAAGTATGACCGTGGATGTGGCTCTTTCAGCCTGTATAAAGTGTGTTATGAAGGTGTGTTGTGTGCATATTTTCCCTAAGATGATATGATGCTTTTTCTGCACCCTTTTGCTGAACAATTCTTTGTAATTGTCTCCTTGCAGCAAATCAAGGACTGTACTCTCCTCTTGAAAGCTTTGCTTCCTTAGCATAACTGTCAAATGAGGGATGGTAGGTAAAGGCTCGACTTAAATTGACTGGGAGCAGTTTTCTCTTTATTCATATTTAGCACTGAAGAGCTTGAGACCTGCGGTCAGATCCAAGATATTTGAGTTACTGGCAGGAAATTATGTCTTATGTGCCCTCTAAATTAATTTAAGCCTATTTGTCTTTTTTGAGGTAGGCTGTGGTATAGACAAATAGCCTAGTTGATGTTATTAGTGAGCCTTGTCAGGGCCTGTCAGGATCCCTGCTCTTGATGCTTTCAGCTTTCCAGAGGACACAAAGCCACCTGCCTCATCACCAGAGAAGGTCAGTGGTGCTGCTCTCTGGGCTTCCAGAGCTCTTTCTTTAAGCCCATCTTTTGCTCAGTGATCCACATTAATTGTGAAGAAGATGATGCGTTCACAATAGTTTACGAGAAAAAGGAGGGATTTATTGGAAGAAGCAAGTAATAGAAGCTAAGGTCTGGTGTCTAGTCCCTCGCAAGGGACTGGGATTGGTGTATTAGTTAAGGATAATGTGGACCTATGTGACAGGTAAACTCTGGACTCCAGTGGCTTAGCACAGTACAAATTTACTGCTAATGCTGATAAACTTCAATCAGTCCATAGAGTAGGCCATGCTCTACTGTCATTCAGGGCTCCAGGATGACAGAGCTCTGACCTCTACACCTGGATGTCACCATTCAGCCAGCAGAGGAAGGGGGAAAGAAGATTTGAACAGGTGGTTTTGTGGGCCAGTCCTAGAGGGGGTGTACATCACTTCTACCCACAGCCCCTTGGCCAGAAGGCCATTGCTTACTTCAAGGGAGACTGGGAAATGCAGTCTAACTAAATTCTCAAGAGGAAATGGAAGGCAGTTTGGAGGACTGCTGGCGATCTCTTCCAGCACCAGGAACTCCAAATTTATCTGGAGCCAGGTGAACTTAATCCCTTTGCAGAGAAAAGGGGCTGTGTGTCTTCTGCTAGATACTATTCAAATGGAAAGGGGACGAATGGTGTTTTCTTTGTGTGAGGAGAATTATACATCCTCTGTCCTCCTAAGAGTCCTTCCGTTCTGCTGTGTGGACACTGATTCCACTTGCTGGAACATCCATCAGGCTGGAATTAAGCAAGGCTCATCACTGACCCTGTGCCCTTTGCAGGGGTAAAAGTTCAACTGGGTTGAGAGCATGTTCTGTGTAGGGCTCACCTCATACAGCTCACAATAGGCATAGAAATCATGTCTGTATGGTACGTAAGGAAAGGCAGATTACCTGGGAGAATTTGCCTTTTATTTTTATGAGAAAAAGATGAAGAAAAGGCAGATTCTCCCAGATTGCATCTGTTCAGTTCTGTCTCAGCACTAGATAATGTATGGTCCTCAATTTTACCCCAAGGGGAAAAGGAGCTTCACCTTCTCTCCTTTCATGGTTTCTACAGCGTGATTTCTTCCCAAACTAGCAGTCGACACAACTCCCCGCTCCTGAGCTCAGGCACACATCTTTAAGGAGGGTGCGGTTGAGTTTGAGACCAGGCATACTTGGAAGTTGTGTGTGTGTGTGTGTGTGTGTGTGTGTGTGTGTGTGTGTGTGTGTGTGTGTGTGTGTGTCTATGCGTCTGTGCGTGTGCCTTCAGGAACTTCTGAGGAGTGACTACCATTGTCCATTCTCCCTGCTCAGCATTTGCAATAGCAATAGGAATGATAGACAGCTGGCCTGACCCACTCTATGGAGAGTGTCCCTGCACCACCTGGGATTGGGGAACAGTGGTCGCCTTCCCATAACAGAAGCCTCTCATACAGGGCTATGTGTCCTGATCACTCCACAGGTTGCTTCTTAGAAATGTTGGGGAATATACAAATGTTGATGCTGGTGTGTTGGCTATAAGTTTAGGGGGAGGAATTCTTTTCATGGGTTCAAGGGAAACTGCGGGAAGGAGAGAAACCTGTACCTAGGTAGCCCTGTTGCTCTGCATTGTTTAAGGAACAGTTAGGTCAATGCATTTGTAGTCACAAAGTCAACAACTAAGAAGAGACAGTCTCAGGAAGGAAGTCCTTAGTAGGTGCTGAAGAATCTTCTCTTTGTTCTTTGTGCCAGAAGCGATAAGTTCCTAATTATTGTAGAACGAGAGACAGCTGTTTTGAAGCCTGTTTCAAAATATCTCTATGTTGTGTCATTGCTGTGTTCATGTGTTACTTAAGAACATATTTTGTCCTTCTTTCCAAGGTCATAAACTAACAGTTTTCTCTCTCTCTTTTTTTTTATTGCTTTGTCTTTCAACCTGGTGATCTGCTGCTGTGTCCTTTGCAATGAAATGTCTTCATCTCTTTCACATCCAAATAAAAAGGTAAGGAACTGCAAATGGTGTTAATTTGCTGAAGCAGTACCAGCTTACATAACAAGCAAAACAAAGTTTCATTTTAATCAGTGAGAATTTTTTACTTTAAGAGAAAAAGTGATCTTGAGTCCCTCAGTTCTGTTATCTGTGTTTCACTGATTTGTCTCCTATCTCCTGGGGCCTGGTGTTGAACTGGACACAGGTGTGTAGAGGGAATCTTTATGAGTTTTTGTCAGTGGCCCCGAAACATGGGGGCAATTTACAGACACTTCACAGTGTAATTTATGAGGACTGAAGTATTAAGTGAAAAGGGGGTGAGAGGAGTGTTGCTATTGTTTTGTCTTCACAGTCTTCATGGTTTCTGCAAGTGGTTAATCCAAGATTAATCCAAGCAATAATGAGTCCACTTTGGGGTTTATTAAACTTGTGGCATGACAGGGGAGAAGCCATCTGGATTCTCTCCCAAATGGGAAAACTTACGGTTTTGTAGCTGTTGGACATACACCTACCATGTGTTTTTTGCATTTCTTATTGTGGTAAAAACACATAACATTTACCATCTTACTCTTTTTTAGGAACCATCTTTTTAATTACACAGTCTAGTAGTGTTAACTATATTCACGTTGCTGTGCAACCAATCTCCAGCACTTTATCTTATAAAACTAAAACTTCTATGCCCATTAAACAACAACTTTCCTTTTCTCCCTATCCCTAGCCATTAGTAACTACCATCTACTTTCTGGTTCTGTGAATTTGAGTGCTTTAGGTGGAATCATAGTATATGTGTTTTTGTGACCAGCTTATTTTACTTAGTGTCTTTGAGATTTATTCATGTTCTAGCATATGAGAGAGTCCTCCCTTTTAAAGGCTGAATCATATCCATTTTATATATGTACCACATTTTCTTTATCCATTCATCTGTCAGTGGACACATGGATTTTCCTCACCTCCTCACTGTTGTGACTAGTGCTACTATGAACATGGGTGTCCACATGTCCCACCATAGCTCTTGATTGGATGAACTCTGCTGGTATGTACGTCCGTTACCAAAGTGAATTCTCCCCATCTCTTGGGTTATTAAATTCTCAGCATAACCAAGTCTTGATGCATTAATGGCTCTCAAGCTGAGCATTCATATTGAGGCTTAGAGACTGGCAGATCTTTAACCCCTGCCCGTAGTCCGTCACTGCCTTTTCTCCCCTACTTCCCTCTCCTACACATGTTGGGCAGAAGACTGTAGAAGCACAAGTTTCCCCACAATCCCCATACTGGATTGGTTGCAACATACAGTTGCAAGTACTTTCCAGGTAAAATATATCATCTCTTGTAAATAGTATATCATCTCATGTGAACTGAGGATTCATTATGAAATCAGATCTTGTTGCCTTGTGATGTGGAAGAAGCTTTGTTTCATCAAAGAGAGGAGAGCACCATGTGGACCTTAAGGGAGAGGTGGTTTCTGTCTTTCTCCCAGTTCCCTGCTGGGGCTCATTGGATCAGGCAATGGTGAACGTTACCTGAGCTTGTTTTCTATAGTGTTGTGGGCACTAGACTTTGCCCATATGGGCCTGAGTTTCTGATGTCAAAAAAGTTCTCTTGAGTGCTCATAAGTGTGAAGAATAGTGTAAAGGATGCGTGCTAAGGAGGTGAGTTGGTAGGGCAATTTTCATATTATCAACCATCGATATGTCTTAACTATGATCTCAGACATCTTTTCTGAGCAGCATCTGCAGGTTAGAGATGCAGCTCACTTTTAGATGGGCAAACTGAGAAAATAATAACCATTTATGGTTTTTTTAAAAATAGATATTATGTCTATAAGAAAACATTAAGAATACTCTTTGAGCAATGTTATTTAATGCATGCAATTTTCATGACTTATGGTAGTCATTTCGTTATTTGAGAAGGCAAGTGAATGGGTATAAACAGCAATATTAACAGTTTTGAGAGTGTATCCTAGACTTGGTTCTTGAGACAGTAAACAAACAAGAATGGGGTACAGAGAGTAGGTACAAGAAGTATAGTGTGTTGAACCCACATAAGGCTCCAGAACAAAATGAAGACACTCTGGCTTCATAAATTGCACCAGCTAGTGGCATATACCCTGAGCAGGTGCAGATCCTGTAGACCTCCTAATTCAAGATGTTTATTGTTATTGGTATTTTGAGCCTTTGAGAGCAGTTTGGACACTATTTTTCTTACCAAATATTTTCTGTTTATTTCTGTGCTCTGTGTGTGAAATCAGAGACATGTTGGACTATACAAAGTGCCTTGGAGCAAATGTGTGGGGCCACAGAGCCAAGGCTATTTAAAGCTCATAAATCAATTTAATGATCAATATGTTTGGTAGGAATCCCAGGGCCCACTATTCCTTGTTGATCAGTAATGAGAAAACTTGAAAGCAGATCTTTCTGCCTGTCATATGAGCCTGTAAAGTACTTCTTTTTTTTGTCCAAAAATTAATAAAATCAATAGAATACAATGAATTTTCCTTATGATTTAATTTGCTTTCACATTAATTTGGAGGTAAATGAGGTTCAACAGAGGATACTTAATTTATTCATGATCTTTATTTTAATGCAGTTTAAACTGAAATATAAAAAAGTAATGCATAGTGATAGGAATGGGACTGATGATAAAGGAGATGGTTTTAGACATTAGATCATTGTAGGCATCAAATCAATGCAAAATATGCAGGTAGAAGTGCATAGCAGTCTGTCTATTGGGGAACTGAGTTTTAAGTTTTGGCTAGGGATAAGATCTGGGCCTTATTCCTATTAGGAATTGTAAATGACCTATGAGAGGGAAAAAAGGAACAGGTGTGTGGGATGGGAAATCTATCCCTTGAAGAAAATGCACAGGGCCCAACTAAACAACAGGAAGCGAGAGAGATGACCAGAAGGAGTAAGGGCGAGCAAAGTGGTGGCACCTTCGTGCTTTTTAAAAAACATACCAATGACTGTGCCCCACCCCAAAGCAATTAAATCTGAATTACTACAAGTGGACATTGTATTTTATATTTTTAAAAACCTTCATAAATGATCTTTATGTTCAGGCAATGTTGAGAACAGATGATCAAGAGAAAAGGAAAGAATTTGTCAAGAAGCAGGTGCTTGGTAAACTTTCAGTGCCATTTTCAAACGAATGGCGAAGCTAGAAGGAGACCAGACTGTGGACAGTTAAGAGAGGAATGAATAAAAACCACAGAGCCTGCAAGTGGAGCACAAAGTCAAGGAAATTGGCAGAGACTGAGGAGTAAGAGGAATAATAGCAGGGTCCAATAAAGGGTTTTGTTTTTGTTTTAAAAGATAAGGTGTCAGGAAAGCTGCTCAATGGCAAGAGAGAATAGGTGTAGGAAGAGACTACTTAAGAGCGGGCTGAGGGGGAATTGATGGGGAAGGGAGTTGAGATACGATCCTCTTTCTTTAAGGAAGAATGAAGGCATGAGCAGAGGGAGATGTGGAGTGTATGAGTGACACATATGCACACCAGTAGGGTTGGCCTCCTCTGTGGTACAAGCAACGAGGCTTTGCAATGAGACCTGGGCTGGCGATTGAGGAGAAGCTGAGCGTTAAAGTAGACCATGAGACATGCATGAAGTGATTGATGAGCAACCTCAATGCTCCCCAGGTTGGCCGTGTTTGAATCTATAATGCATCTGTCTCATTTGTCTGTGACCTAGGTGCTGGAACAGACAGAATGGGTGGTAGAGGTGGTCAGGGGCTGGGAATTGACTTGAGGGGTTTAGGAAGATGTCAGGGAAGTGAAGGAGGCTGGGCCACCAATGAGGGTAGTTTCCGCATCATTAATTGTGGGTCCTGGAATAAGGGAGGTCGATATGGACAAAAGAGCAATAATAGATCCTGTGGCATTGAATGGCCAATGGGCCCTATAAGAGTGGCGAGACTAGGGTCGTGGACCCCAGAGTAAAGAGACACAGAGAAAGGATCCAGGGAGAAGGCGGGGCCGATGCTGACCAGGCAGAAGACAGCTCCCTGCCTGTCCTGGAGAGAGTAAGAAAGTGGGTAGTGTACTTGGAGAGTTTCCAGTTTCAATTAAATCCAAGAAAAGAAGGAGAGATTGAAAAACAGATATGGAATAAAAAGTAGCTTTGTCATCCTAAAGCAGGGAATAGCAGAAAGAGGTGTTTGGTTTGAATAAACCTTTCCTGTAAGGAAAAAGGGGTGTGTGTTGTGGGGAGGCATAGCAGTGTGATGGTTTCTTGGCCCTTTAAGACCAGGAAATCAAAGAACATTGGTAAAATGTAGAAATAGCTTAAATAACATGAATATTTTATGTTTGCTGTGTTATCTGGAAACCCAGCTGTCTGCTGACCATTAAAGAAGACAGTTACAGACCTGGTAGTAAGTTATTTAAAATGGAAACTCTGAAAATGTATTTGTTGAAAGATGTTTCATGATTTGAATTCTCCATTATGCTTTTGGCCTTTGCAGAAAGAAGGAAATAACATTATATACAAATGCCATTAATTACTCATTAATCTGATATTTTGATGGCATTAAGCAACAAATTTGAGACTCAGCATTGTGATTGTTTCTAAGATGTATGACATCCCCCCAAATATGAAACCTGTATTTCAAAATTACTCTTTTCAAAGATCGATTGTGGCAAAACTCATTATTAGAGCCTTCTGTACGTTAAAAGCTTTAAATGAAACACTGCAATTTACAGAATTCATTACTGTGCTCAACTAATTAGAACTTTAAAGGAAATCACAGTAGGGAATTAGATATTTTGAACAGCATTTCCTTGAGCTGAAATGTTCTTCAGAATAAAGATTGTTTTGCTGCAGACAAGGCACTTGGATTTTACATGCACATGTAGACACACACTCAAAAGAGTAGCAGGTTTGACCAGCCATGTTTAGAAATCGTTTTTGTTCTCCATTTGGACAAAAGGAAAAGCAACAAGGGCAACAAGGGAGAGACAAAACAGAAATGCAAATCAGGTGGCCGTAGTGTCCTCAGAAGCCAAAGAAAAACAGACATATCTAATTAGTTTCCAAAGCCAGCTTTACTCTAGGAAAAAAAAAAAAAAATCTCATCTGAGAAAACAGCAGCGAGAGCTGTGTGAGTCCCAGGTGTATGGGTGATTACAGCAGAAAGCAGAAAAAGCCACTGCTGTTCGCCTCAGCTGCCCCTGTGCTACACAAATGTGTTTACAGAAAGAATATAAAACCGACCATGGAGAACTCCCTTCCTTTCCTCAAATTGATTAATTTCTCGACGTGCTGGCAGATTTTTACGTGGACAGGGACTGGATTTGAGAGATGAATGTGTAAATCAACAGCAGGTGGGAAGCTGAATTTGTCTGGCCCAGCTGCTGTTCTGTGCGTCTTCTATTCTTTTGGTTATCTTAGTCCAGCATCTGTCATTGAGCAGGGCTCATGGGCTTCTGTCATCCCAGGCCTGGGGAGCCACTGGGTTGCCTGTGTCTCTGACAGCTTAACACCCTAGAATAGCAAACAGCAAGAAGGACAGCCCCATTGCTGTTAGCAGGAACTGACAGAGTTGAGCTAGGTATTTTTTGTATTGCATTTTGGTATTTCTCTTGGTATAGACACCACCTTCCCTTCTGCCTTGAATCTGAATACTGAATTATTTAGGCGCTTTTACACTAACCTCCTTGTGTGATAATAAAACTCATGTTTGAATGTGTGCTTTTCCTTGTATTTTAATCTTGATGACGGTACATAGTGATAAAAAAAAGACCTGCTTTCTTGCCCTTTAGATCAAATGTTGAGGGAACAATATATTTTCCACACAATCTGGAAGTTTCCATGGAATTTAATCAACTAGCAGATCTGCATTTTTAGCATTTCCTAAATCCTAGAGTTTTAGATTTGAGCATAATCTTTAGAGGTCATCTTTTCCACTCTTCCAATACAGGAATCCTTCTTCTGCCCCACCCAGCCTCTGTCATAGGGTGGATGAGGTTTACTGTGACATCCAGGCAAATGGCAGATGCTTCTCTCTGACAGCACTTCCCCACTTGGGGCATTGTTTCAGTAATGCTTAGCTTATCTTTCTTGGATAATAGTGAGAGTTGATGTATCTCCAAGACTTTCTTAAAAGAGCAGCCAGACTGCCATTTTTCTTAGGGGACTGGTTGGACAAATCTTCAAAGTAAAATCACTAGTGCCATTTAAAAATGTTCTATAGAAAATATCAACTAATGATTGCTGGCAGACAGGAAATTAGATCTTTGGTATTTATTTCAAAAGAGATGAACAAAATGATTTTAAGTTTAGCTACACCATAAAATATTCATTATTATCACTGAACTATTTAGCTCATGTATATTTATTTTTTATATTTGTAATCTAGGCAGTGATTTCCTCAACCATTTGTTTGATGGGTTTTTTTTTGTAAAGAATCTAATTTATAATAAGCTGAAATGGCTTAAGGAATTATTCTTTATTGTCCTGTCAAGCTGCAGGAAACATCAAATATTAACCCTTTGCTGTCATCAGTTTGATATGTGGCCAGGTTTACCAACTCTTCAGGCATACTTATTTTTATAGCCCTTAATTATTTTTTCATGCTTAAATCTTAGCTGAAATATTTTGAAGCTTGTTATACTAGCTTTAGTTTTGTATTTATCTATAGTCTTTTGTGTAGACAGATAAGATAAAGTATCATTGTCTACAAATTGACTTCAATAATCTCTCTGTACATTTTCAGTAAACAGAGGTTGTCAGAAAGGGGGAAAAAAGATTAAAGAGAAAAATCTCAAATTATTTGGAAAAAACAAAGTTAATCTGAATAGAGAAATCACCCATAGAAATGATGAGTGTTTAATTAAAGAGTTACAAAGAGGCTCAGAGATCTGTGCTAGTGGTATTTTCATTTATCAAGCAAAGATTATGTGCAAATATAAAATTGTAGCATCTTAGAGTTGAAAATTCCTTGCAGATAGAAACCCATGCAACCTCTTCATGAATATCTCAAGTAATGAGACATTTCCTACCATGATAACAAGCATTTACTGAACACAACTTATATACCAGGCACTGTCTCAGGTGCTGGAATGCAATATTTAACAGGACAAAGAAACAGTTCTTGCTGTCACAGAGTTACATTTGAGTAACTTCCTATTGTGTATGGCAAGCCAAGCTGCTTAAATTCTGACCTTCGTACTATTCAGATCCTGCCTCTGGGTTTTCACAGACTCAGAATTAGAATCACCTTAGAGGTCTTCTAGCCTAGCCTCCTACCAATGCCTCTTTGAGGAAGCTTATATATTTCTGTTAAAATTAAACAGTCTTCCACCTGGTGGCCAACAGAATGCAAGGGAGGCTTTTGTCTGTTTCTCGTTACTTTCACTCCCCCAAGTGAAGCAGCCTGAGATTTGGTTCAGTCTTTTGATAGTATGGCACACTGTTACCTGACATAAAACTGATGGTCAGCTGCAGACCTTAGGCCTCTTGAACATTAATTGCTTTGGAGCCAAGTCAACCACATCCTGTACTTGTATATTGGATTTTTTTTTTTACCCAAAATGTTGGATATTTTTTTTTTGCCTTCTCATTTCTATTTCATTATGGTTAAAATTGGCCCATGTTTCAACTTATTTTCAAACTTATGAGTCCTGATGATTATTTCTGTAAATATTTTTAATTGATTTCTTCACCTGTAAACAGCTTTCAAGTATTGATTTTTGATATATGTGTATTTATTATTTTATAAATTATATACCTATGTCATTAGCTAATATCGCAAGCCATAATATGTACTGAAGGTTCAAATAGTGAATCAAATCCATATTTCAGATCATTTTGATGGTTTTCAATTTTTTATTGATTTCTGATCAAGTCTCATTAGATTGTTGTCATTTTATCTCATATGTTGGGCATAGTATTCATAGTCGGAATAACAGAACTGTCCATGCTGCCATTTTCTCATTGTTTGCTTGTGCTTTCTTTGTTGGTATTGTCTTCAGTCCACGATTCCTTTTTAAAAGCCAGCTGTCCATTTCGGTGAGATTGGTTTAGTTAAAATTAGATAATGTAATAAATCCACTTAACAGATCTCAATTGAAGGCCTGTGTGTGGTAATACATTGAAAGAGAACAAACAAGCAGGAGAAGGACATTCAAATGTCAATTTTTATAGAAACACTCTAACTTCTAGTATACCTTACAAAACAAGCCATCCTCTCAATTATAGACCAAGTGACAATATCACTGTGTCAGTGCATTTAAAATATTAATGAAGCTTAACTATTTTTTTAATTTATAAATAGACAGAAATAGCTCTAATATTGTCTTCCTGTACTTTAATGAATCATCTCTCATTTTCTTGGGATATAATCACCCTACTGTAATGATCTTCTCTTTGGTATGTCAGTTATCTCTATAAAATTTTTGCCATCCATATTTTTGGTAGCTCACCCATAGCTGGTATTTATCCCAGCTGTATATAAAAGCAGAATGAAAAAAAAGAGAGAGAAGAGTGAAAAGGATGAAAATAAATTTTTGGAAGACTTAAAACCTCTCTCTAGGTTGACATTATTCCCTTCATCAGCCCTCTTGAAGTACAGGGTTTTTTGTTTTTGTTTTTGTTTCTCTTCACTGCGCCTCTCGGGTCTTGGGTTATTTTATTTTTCAAGGTCCATTTTTTTAACTGCATATAAATAAGCCTACTTGTGTTGACAACCTGCTCCTAATTTTTCCACATTGGCTAGAAAATTATCTAAAGTTACATAGTCTAGGGCTTTGATTCTAGACACCCATGTGATAATGGCGACTACTACTTATCAGGCTCCTCCTCAGTGATAGGCTCAATAGTAGCCTCTTTATAAATATTATTTCATTTGATTCTAATCAGAAACCTATGAGATAGGCGTTTTATTCCTAGCTTAAGATTAGGAAACTGAGGCACAGAAGGGGTAAGCTGGGGGCAGCTCTAAGCAGGAAATGAGTGAGATTTTCAACATTAGTATATGTCATTGGGAAAATGTACTTGGGGGTCCCAGCATAAGTCCCTGAAATAAACAACAAGATGGCTTGAAAGGATGCAGAAGCATGAGTTTTAAACTACTGTGTTCTCTAAGCACACAACACTTTATCCCCTCTTGAAAACTGCGACATTTGCATTGCACATCTGCAGTGTCCTAGTGTTTCCCTCACGCCTTTGCCACAGCACCTCAGAGCTGGACACCATGTCCATGTGTGCACATACATGCTCCTTGAAGAGCCCGGGTAGAAATTGCAGGGCCTGGAGACAGGAGCTGGTGTGAAGTGGCTGGGTGCCCTCATACTGTATACTTACCTGCCTTTGCTTCATCCCCTTTTCACTGTGTTCATCTTCGCGGGTTGGAGACTCATTCTAGGAAATAGCTATTTCTCTGTCATCTATTATTGTCCCAGCACTTGCCCCAAACAGTGGTTCTCTGTTCTCTAGAGGCAGGCACTTTGGAGGCAAAATTCGAGTTATTTTTCTGAAGTGATATTTAAATAAATAACAAAAATATTGAAAAATAGTAGACTTAAATAGTAGACAACCACTTAAATTCACATCAATATTTTGCCATCGTGACATTTAACTTCCAAATACTTCATTATTATATCTCCTAAAATTAACGATATTATCCCTAAAATAAGACCATTCTCTAAGGTAACTGCTGTGCCATTTTTATGCATAAGAAAATTAACACTAATTCTCTAATATCAGATAATACCCAGTGCAATTATCCCTCCAAAATGTATTATTTTTTTTTCTCAAACTACAATTCAATTAAGTTTCATACATTACTTTTGGTCTTTATATCTCAAATAGTTTTATAGTTTAGACTTTCTGTTGTGAAGGATGGGGAATAAAAGATCTGGATGATTTTCAAAA
The DNA here is from genome assembly GCA_030015415.1 of Cynopterus sphinx. Classification (NCBI taxonomy): domain Eukaryota; kingdom Metazoa; phylum Chordata; class Mammalia; order Chiroptera; family Pteropodidae; genus Cynopterus; species Cynopterus sphinx. The sequence continues at coordinate 75,407,263 of CM057383.1, read as the reverse complement.
AAATATTTAAGTCCCATTTTACGTGAACAATGGCTTTTCAGATTAAATAGACTATCGATCTAGATTGTTCCGGTGGTTTTTCACTTGGTAGTAAATGGTGCCGGATATGTTAAGTTGTAAAATATAGAAATCTCTAAAGTGTGCAGATGAACCACATCTTAACAGAGGCAGTCCATCATCTGTAAATGTACATGGGATACCAGTACTTTGCTGCTGTATGTATGAAACCATCTTATAAGCAAATAGTGCATCAAGGGTTTTGGCTCAGCACTGATAATGGATTATAATAGATTGAAATTAAATATGATTTAAGTGACAGGAAAATGGTGCCAGCTAAATAAATAATTGATTAATCACCCTCCAGTTAAACCTGGCAAGTTAAATCACAAGGCTGGAATTGAATGCTTGGTCGTAGCTCTTCTCTACATTTCAATCCTAATAAAAATTGTATTAAAGAGAGAAAATCATAAACTGTTCAGAGTAAGTGCATGCCCCTTGCTGTGTCTTATTTGCAGCATGACATCATGTGTGTTAGCTGTGCTATGGAAGCCATGGTAAGGAAATGAAGATGCAGGAAACAGATGTCATAGAAAACATAAAAAAATAGATCAATGGTTCCTTAGAAATCAACGAATTTAGAAAGCAAGTGACAGCCCATCTTTTTGTTTTGTTTTGTTCTAAATTATGATAAGTAGGGTCAGGGTGACTTTAATGAGTCAGCTTAGCATAGCAAAACTGGTCACCATGTATTCTGGTCACTGTGTGGCTGCCACTGACGTTCTGAATGACCTTGGACCAGTCACTTAGCTGCCAGGTGTCTGAGTCTTCAGTTTCTCACCTATAAATAAAAGGCTTAGATGGAGGACCTGTGAAGTGCCTTCAAGCTCTTCACATCTGAGATTCAAACAGCTAGAAATCTCTATTAAATATCAATGTCCTGCTTTTCTTGTGAAATTATAACTGGTCTTCGTCATGATGATCCTACAGCATTTTAGTCTCTTCGTGTTCCCTGAATTGTCAAAGGGTGTGCTTAGTTTACATTAACTATATATGATTTTGTTCTATTTCTTAAATATTAGTAGTCTTCCCCCTAACACTCTATTAGCCAAAATTTTATTCTGATTAGAGTAGCACATTCTGGGTCCATGTAGAAAAAGATAAATTTTGTTGTAATTAGAAAATGATTTATATATTTAAAAGTTGGCAGAACCACTGCTACATTATACTTACTGCTTAAAAGCCCTTAATTCACAGTAATTAAGCAACCTAAGAGAAAAAGAGCTGACCCCACTCATTACCCAAGGCAATGTGTTGATTTTTAATTATAATGATTGGTTCAGTATTTGTATTTTTCAGGTCTGCAAATTATGTGCTGAATAGTCTTTGATAACTTTCTTAGAATTTTTAAGTTGTTTTCTTCTCCGTAATATAGGAATTGTACCTATGTCAAAGAGCAAGAATGAAAAGAAATCACGTATGTAAATTGCATAGCAGGTGTTGACAAATGTTAATGATCATAGACGTTGTAGTATCATTTAATCCTTAGCAGTTTTTTTCCCTAAGAGAGAGTCTTCCAACCAATGTGCATGATGAAGAAACAAAACTTATTACATAATGTCCTCACCTTAAATGTCTCACAGCATTGGATTGACTTTGTAGCACTTCACTCTCTAACTCATACCACCACTTAGTTTATCAAAAATATGAATAGTCTATTTTGAGCTACATGAATATTCTGTCTTGAAAAAATGAACACCCATTCATTAATTTTTTTCAACTTTACTGGCCACAGAAATACCAATAGTGGCTGCCTTATCTTCAAATATAAGCATGAAGAATTCACAAAATGACTTGTTATAAATGTTATGATTTCTTTATATTTGATCCTGGGTTGGATCGAGGCATATTTTCCTATATATAAAAACAACAAGGGCAAAAACTTGTTGAAATTTAGGAATTTTGTTCATCACAAGCATTACAATAAAACACATAACTTTACAAGAGATTATCAGTGATTTAGCATTTGTTGCTGTAACATTTGTGAGGAAAATAAAAGTTAGAATCTTCAACTCAATTTATTTATTTAGAAACTTCAAAATATTCTTAGCTGTCTTAATGAAGACAGCTCTATACATTGATAATGGTGAGAAATGTGTATCTTGTTGGTTCCCTTACCTTCTTGGAGACCTGTGTGTTTATTGTCTTAGTTGCTTTGCAGTTGGAAAGGTTAGCTTTTAATATTTTCCAGGTCCATATGAAGAAACATCTCTATTTTTGCTTCCTGTGTATGTTAATAGAGGTCAGAATGGCTCTACCCTTGTGTGATGAGGAGAATAGAACCCCATTCCTCTCCCCCACCCACCTCTCTCCCCACTCTCTTAAAAATTAGTAGTAAGAGTCTGTGAAAATTTAGGCACTCCTAAAAGAAAACACAGAGGCCCACGACCATTTGGAGGCCTTTTCTCCCACACAGCTTCAAGATTTGTCAGGACACAAATATTAGCAAAGACACTGACTCTGATAACACTCCCTTTTTGGTTGAAAAATGTCAATGTCTTTGGTTTTAATCAAAATTGCTCATAATCTGGCTTAACAATGCCATAAACCTTGGTTTACTAAGCCCCAGGTGAAAGAAAACATTTGCTGTGAAAAATAGATTATTAGTTTTATAGCCCTACCTACTTCAATGCCTGTATCAAGAATATGAAAAGAGATATTAAATCTCAATTTTTAATAAAATTATTGACATTGGGGAGCTTTATAACACTTGACATTTGCTTTCAGTGTTGGGGGAAGAAGGAGAAAGTAAATTGATTTGGTATTTATTTCTAGGTTGAAGTATGACAAGTCCTTTTAAGCATAAAATATGTGCACTGCCTTTGAATGCAGAAAGGAGAATGGGTTGTTGGTTTTGGAAATAAACATAAATTTTGCAGTGAAATGGGTAATGTTGTAATGATAATAATGTAATTTGATTGCTAAATGAACCTGTTTTTTTATATTCATCATCAGCTTCCTATTGCCACGTAGACACCCTTTAAAATTTATATAAAGTGGTGTTTGCACCCAGAAAATACAGCTCATCAGTAAAATACAGATCACTTTATGAAAGTTCACTTCTTTTCAATAGTGTGTTCTTAGTATTGCTTTTGCTGCTAGAGTTAAAAAAGAAACTCTCGGAGAAATGTCTTTGAAAATGGGCTCCCTTACAGAGAATATCTATCTATTTTCCCACAGAATTTGCTTCTAGTTTTTAATGATATTGAGATTTAAGGGCTGGGCAGAGATGGAGTTGATGGCAGTTCTGTTGGGTACAGGCAGTCCGGAACTGAAAAGGCAGAGTGAAGGCTTAGAAAGCCGAGGGTGCAGTGCACCTCTGTCACTATTTTGGCAGCTCAAGGCCTGGTTTAAACCTAGATAATCAACGAGGAAGTGTTCCTAATACAATGATAAACAATGGGTCTGCATCATTAGGAAAAAGGTGCTCATTAAAAGTTCAGCTCTCTAACACCATTTTTCGCTGGCCTCTAAAGAGAATGTCTCTTTGAAAACGTGAGATCCACTTTCTTGAAGAATTATCTCAGTCAACAAGTTCCCTGGTTGGGCCATCAACTTGCTACCATATTCTCTTGTAAAACAGGTTACTGTCATGACCACCTGCCTTTTCAGGAAAAGGCCTATAAAACTTGTGTAAAGGCCAGCTGAAATATTACTTTTTTATCTGCTGTTCCTAAACCATGTGCAACAGACTGCCTGAATTCTTTTTTCTTGCCTCACTAAAGATGATGCCAGCTTATTTACCCCAGCAGTGTTCTTAATGTAGATGTTAAACTGTGCGATAGATTTTTAAATGAATTTTTAATTACTTTCTGCTATTCTGAGCTCATTGCAATCAGCAGCCATCTTGCTGGAGGATAAAACAAAACAAAACTAGCTAGCTCACGGGAGGAGCAAAGGCCTCCAAAAAAAAAAAAAAAAAAGCTTTTGCAGGAATGGGGTACAGAAGCCCATTGTCAGTGGCAGCTGCTGGATGCCCTCCCCAGTCACAGGCCCAACTGCCAGAGGGTTCAGGAGGCTTTGAGTTTTTCCACTGATGCCTCCTTTTCTCTAATGAGGTCACCTCTCAACACAGTAGGTGGGGTGACTCTGCTAATGGGAGATTTAGAAATGCAGATTGCAATTCCTGTCTTTGTTTCTATAGTTTACTAACAGCCCAAGGAGTTAGAAATGGGGACAACTACTCTACAAATATATATCAGAGCTAGATAAGACAATTCCTTTATTGAATGTCACGTAAGTACCTGACACTGTTTGGTGCTATCTTTTCTTAGGAGTGGAGATGGAGGTGTATGGGAATGACACTGGCCAGGAGTTCAAATGGTGACATTTCTATAATATTTAAAGCTATGCCATTTATAATTTCTTGTAATTAGGGTAAGTCACATCATCCATATCATGCCAGTGAAAAACCCGCGGTTCAGAGAGTTTAAGTGAACTATTTCACGGCCATCACTCTTAGGCTTCTTCATCTACAAAATGGGAATAATACCATCATACCTGTGACATTGTTATAATTTTGTCTGTGAAAATGTTTTGAAAATGGATAAATCCTCTACTATATAAATATAATGCCTCAAAACGATTAGTCCTGAAATATATATTTCTGTGAATCCTACACAGAGAATGGTAACAAAGAAACATCTTGGCAATCCTTCTTTCATTTTTCTTGCCGGAGTCTGAGAGGAGAACCTGAGTTAGAGACCGCAGAGCCCTGGGCGTGGCTCTTCAAAGCTGCAATCTTGCCTCTTCACAGCCTGGATCACTCTGTCCTCGTCTCCATGACAACAGGCAGCCCGGTCTACTCCTGGCAGGCCAGATCCAGAGCCTAGACCAGTACTGGCCTGGTTACTTTTGTTGTTTTGTTTTGCATCTGTTTTTTGTGTTTTTGTTGTTGTGGTTGTTGTTTGGTTGTTTTATTTTATTTTTTAATTAACCAGTACAGAGCCTGCGTCTCCTTCAGATTTGCTATCATCTTAATTCCTGAATAATTCTTGATCTGAATTGTAAACTGGTAATTCTCCTTTCCCCAGATATTTCTTCTTAGTCAGAATGTAGAACAGTGAGCAAGATTCCGCTTGAATTCCAGCCCAAAGTTGATCAAATGGGTATTCATTCAAATGGAAACATTTGCCAGAGGTTGGTCAGGAATTGGAGGCTCTGACCAAAAGCTTTTGTGCATCTCCCTATCTCCCATTTTAAGTAATGCATACCTGTCTGTCCATATGTATTTATCAGGTGTCATTATAGGCCTTTTCAAGCATGCATCCTCCGTCCTTACAGCAGCTGTGGGTGGAGGGCATCACTGTCCCCTTTATATGAAATGAAGACCCTGCTGAGTCTCAGAAAAGGATCTTTGCCCCGATCTTTCCCTATCGTGCTGTTTCTCTGTACAGTCAGACTGATGAGCCTGCTCATTCTGCTCAGAGGGATCAGTGGGAACCCTGATCAAACACAGGCTAGTGTCTGACCACCCCACCTTCCACTGTCGACTGCGTGCTTCAGCATTCTAGCTCCTGTCTAAAAGAATCATGCAGTAATCAAATTGAGACCTCACTTTCTGATCTTCAAGAGTAGGTGGACTATTCAGGGACTTTTGAAAGGAAAGAGACCCTTGCTCTCTCCTGACCAAGAATCTTAGAAGTCATTTTGGGTGCCTGGAGCACTTTGGATGTGCGCCAGTACTCCTCCAGGAATCTGCATTGGGTTGTGCCAGTATAGGGGCTCTCCTTCAAGACCAGAGTGCACAAGTATGCTTGTAGTTCAAAAAGGATTAATCTGACATGCAAAATGGATTTTAAAGAGGAGATTAGACTAAAAAAAAACCAACTAGGAAACCATTGTAATAATCTAGGTAAAGGAGAATTATGAATGTCTGGTTGACAACAGGGCCAGAGGGAATGGAAGAGATACATTAAGGGAGAATCGGAAGGACTGGTAACTGGACTGAGGAGGTAGGTCTCAAACCTGCAGGACTCTAGAATTGGGTAGCTATAACTAAACGAAGTGTTCTGGATCTCCACAATCTCTATCTCCCTGTCCTTCTCAGTTTAAGTGCTGTTCTTCTAATATTAATAATAGAGATAAACTTGTTTTTTTACATTTACTTTTTAGTTCTTCATTTAATTACTCATTGTCACCATGCTGCTTTCTGCTACTCTTCATTGCAGATGGATTAGCTAAACTTTGTTTCCCAGCCAAAGAACTAACCGAATTACTATTTATAATGCAGTTTCTATGGAAAATAAATTATGTTTCAAACAGCCCTGCAAATAGAATTTTGGAATACAAACAGAGTTGCCGATTTTTTAATTGCATTTTATTTAAAAAAGAGATATTCTAGTAGTAGATGTGAAATTGACTCTTAGAAGAAAGGTGAAGATGAAAAGAATATGTTTGGGAGTCATTTGCATAAAAGTAAGAATTTCGGATGAGAATGATTGAGAGTGGGCAGTGGGAAAAATTGAGTCAGCAGTGTGCGCCGTTTGTTTAGCTAGTTAGTACTGAAAGGGAAGATAATACAAAGTCTGCTTCATTTAAAATAAAATAATATAAAGCCTGAATCAACTTTTCTGTGGTATAAATTAATTTTCTAAATATGAAAATCACTATTTTAGAAGAGATCCTTCTATTTTATTTTTTAAATTAAATTTATTGAGGTCACATTGATTAATAATATTATATGAGTTTCAAGTACATAATTCTATAACACATCATCTGTATATTGCATTGTGTGCTTACCACTCAGAATCTAGTCTCTTGTCACCATGTATTTGGCCCCCTTTACCCCTTTCCACTCTGGTAACCACCATGCTATTATTTTCTTTGTTCATTTGTTGCTTTCTGTTTTATGTCTTACCTATGAGTGAAATCATATGATTCTTGTCCTTTTCCATCTGATTTATTTCACTTAGCATAATAATTTCAAGATCTGTCCATGTTGTTGCAAGTGGCAGTATTTCATCTTTTTTTATGTCTGAGTACTACCATTCCATTGTATATATGTATCACATCTTCCATCAAAAGACACTTCCTCTGTTTCCATGGTTTAACTACCTTGAATAATGCTGCAGTGAACATAGGGGTACATATTTCTTTATGAATAAATGTTTTCACGTTTTTTCGGATAGATACTTAGAGGAGGGATTGGTGGGTCATGTAGTAACTCTATTCTTAATTTTTTGAGGAACCTCCATACTGTTTTCCATAGAGGCTGTACCAATTTACATTTCCACCGTTAGTGTGTAAGGGTTCCTTTTTCCCCCACAACCTCTACAGCACTTGTTATTACTTGTCTTACTATCTTAACATTCTTATAGGTGTGAGCTGGTATAACAGTGTGGTTTTGATTTGTATTTACCTAATAGCTAGTGAAGTTAGGCATCTTTTCATGTCTGTTGGCTGTTTACATGTCTTCTTGAGAGAAGTATCTGTTCAGGTGTTCTACCCATTTTTTAATTGAGTTGTTTGTTTTGGTTGTTCACTTATATGAGTTCTTTATATATTTTACATATTATATTAGCCCCTCATCAGAAGTACTGTTTGCAAATATCTTCTCCCATTCGGTTGGTTACCTTTCTGTTTTGTTGATAGTTTCTTTTGCTTTTTATCTTGATGTGGTCCCATTTATTTATTTTTGCTATTACTTCCCTTGCCTTTTGGGTCTGGTTCATAAAGTCCTCTGAGACCAAGTCTATAATTTTAATACCTATGTTTTTTTCTATGTGTTTTATAGTTTCGGATCTTATAAATTTTTAATCCATTTAGAGTTATTCTTTGTGTGTGATTTCAAATAGCAGCCTAGTTTTATTCTTTTGCATGTGACTTTCCAATTTTCTCATTAATTGAAGACACTTTCAAAAGGACCATTTTAAATGAACATATCTTGAACTGTGAAAATATGAATTAAGATACCAAGTGATACAAATGTACTTTTTTGGGGGAAGAGCAAATTGATTGTATATACTAATTTAGATTGATTTAAAATCAATACATTCAGCTGTAGCAAAGGAACGGTTACATGTGTGGCCCTGTCTACATGGAAACTGAATGAGTCACTTGGGCATTCATGAACTATCACATCAGCATGCTCATTTGGTATTTCCAGTTGATAGTATCATTTATGATCCAAGTTGCTATATTGAATTAAACTCAGCAGGTGTTTATTAAGCATCTTTCATATGCCAAAACCAACCTAGGCATTAGGATAATAAGCATGTGACTATTTCCCTGCATTTAGAAATTTGTCATTTGACAACTGAGGAGGCAAGACCAATACATATAAGTGAATCAGAGAGCATAATAGATAGAGTATGATTTGTTCCCAAATTATCAGGCAGTTTTTATTGTGGGAACATCAGGAAAGAGAGAGATCTCTGTGAATTGAAGCAGTCTAAAGAGATTTTCTGGCAGGAGTGGGACTAGGTGTGAGATTGAATGAATTAGGAATAGAATGTCATCAGACTAAGAAAATAGGGAAAGGTGTTCAGTGTAGGAAAGAAAAATAATCAAAGACTCAGACTGAGGTAGAATGAGGCTTTGCAGATGGAGTGTCCACATTGGGCATTATAAGGGAGAAAGCCTAGATAATTTAGGTGTAAGAAAGTTTTGAGGGCCTTGGATGCCTGGTAAGGGATGTGGTCTTGATCTAATAAAGAATAAGAACAGAATATGACCAACAAGACAATGTGGTAGAAAGCACAAAATTTTAGAAGTAGGAGCAAACTCAGGTAGGTTTCTAGTGCTCCTCATCAGACATCGTCAGTCATGTGGATGTTCTGAGATGACAAGCTTAAGAATAATGACTTCGATGTGCCTCTGGCTGGCATTTAAATATCCAGATCTTAAATGTACAGGAGGAATGGACTTTGTCTGAAAATGCCAGTTGAAACCTAATTGAGAGAAATATAGAGTCCAGATAGAAAAGTTCTTGCAAAAGAGAGACTGAGGGTGAGGGCCCCTAGTCAGTTTGCAGAGTTGCAGCCCAGTCAGGCAATACAGGTGGGAGCTCAAGAGAGAAAACATCGCCTAATTGAATTGGCCATCTTTTTGATCATGAAATCATTCTTTGTAAGTGAAGATGTACTCTCTGCTGGGGAGGCTGAAAGTGACAAGTCAATTGGATATGGTCAGGAAACATTCCACTGCTTGACAAATTTAGTGAATTTTTCACTTTTAAGCCAGCTTGGCATTGGGTAGAAAAACCAGCCATAGAATTGCCTGACTGGGACAGATTTTCTAAGACTCCACACTCAGCCCACTATTGAATAAAGTTGAAATGTTGGAAAAGGAAAATATGTATGACTTTCTTATCCTTGTCTTCTACTTCTGTCATCACCTTTCACAGAAGGCTCCTCATGCAGGGGCAAGATTTGGCTGGAAGACCCAGATCCATACCAGTGGCTCTCAACCTTCAGTTTACTTAGCTTGGTCACTCTCATGGGCCACTGTATTGCCTGACTGTGCTCTGGTCTTATTCCCAGAGTGCAGTGAGTGTGCAGCTAGATCCCATGAGCCCATCAACCTGGAGACTTACTGGGCTCAGCAGCTGACTTAGAAAGGATAGAAATGGAAGTTAAGAGGCAACCATGGACCATAAGAATCCTCAGCAGAGCCACAGGATAAGAGAGTGGAGAGTGAGGGGGACAAAGGAGATGCATTGGGTATTTCATCACTTCTACCTCTGGGCAAAACACTCCTGCAACATGCTGCCTTCCATTAAGAGGGTGCACACTAGAACTGGATCATCTAAATGCAGATTTGGGGTAGGTTCAAGAGAAAGATAAGAAATGGTCAGAAGCAGCCAAAAAATTAAGAATCTTTTTAATGAGCTATAGGAAGGCATCCATCCCTCACTCATGTCCGGAGACAGTGGGGTTTCTATCTGAGCTTCAGGGTTGGAGCTCTGCTACACCGTGTGCGTGGGATGGCACCAGGGCCTGCCTTGGCAAAGAAAATTCAGTTGTAATAAAGGCTGCCGAAATCTCGTAATGGACTGGCTGCATTTTCAGCATACTACATTTGTACATGTTTGCTTTTGGCATTATGGTTTCCTTTTTTATTAACAAATGGAAACAACAATTGCCACACATTCCTTTGGCATCTTTTCTTCTCCAAGCTAACATATGAAATAAGTTAGTGTAATATATTCTAAAAATATTACTGTAGTGCTCAAAAATGCATATTTCCAACATGTTCTTTTTTAGAGCACTTTGCCTTGGCAGGTAAGCATTACTTTTACATGCTTTTGCTCTTTATGTACCAGGCACATCTGCAACCAAGTGGTTTTGCATTTGTTCTTGTTCTCTGTGACAGTGTCTCTCAGTATCTCTCAGCACTTGTAACTGCCATTTATTCATTTGACCAAAATAAAACTTTATTGGACACCCATTGCTACTAGGATAAAGAACATAAAAAGATATAAAGTTTTGGTCTCTCCCTCAAGGGGCTTAGTAATATAGCAAGGAAACAGTTAAGTAAACAGATAACTGACACATCATGTGACATATACAGAAGCTACAATGTTCAGTAGGAGGGTTTTAAGGACCTGGGAAGAATTTGTTGTAGAGAGCAAAGTTTCCAGTATGTCTTGGAATTCGTGAGAAAGACTACACTGAAAAAAGGTGTCCTTCCAAGAGAGAAAGCATGTGCAGAGGCAGCAATGATCCAAAGCAGTAGTGGCGGGCTGGTGGGGTCTATGAGCAACTTGGTATGCTGGGGCAGGGAGCATGTATGAGAAGCGACTGGGGACACAAATGGAATGAACCCAGCAAGGTCTTTATATACCATGTTAGGAACTTTTACTTTGTTATCTCATTAGTTGAAATAGCCAGCCATTGCAAAGTGTTAAGAAAGGAAGTGACATCATCATATGTATAATTTACCAAGATAACTCTGGTGTAAGTAAGAAGAATGATTGGTAGAGGGTCAAACTGGAAGCAAGGAAACCAAATAGATTTAGATTCATTTGCTCATAGTCCAGGTGAGCTCTGTACAAGTCTGCACCATAGCAGTACAGGGATTTAGAGGAAAGGATATACGGAAGAGGTGCTTAGGGAGCAGTGACAGTACCTTCTGGAAATGAAAGGGTGTGTGTGTGTGTGTGTGTGTGTGTGTGTGTGTGTGTGTGTGTGTTTATGTTTATATAGTTGGTATGATGGAGAAGATATTTTCCAGGACTCCAGTTTTAGTAGATGGTAACACCATTAAAAATACGAGTAAAAGGGCAGGTTTGAGAAAGATAGTGAGTTGAGTTTGGTTAGAAGTGGTCTTTCAAGTAGAAATTTAAGATGGACAGTTGTACATATGAAGCTGGGGCTAAGAAGAAAGGCCTGGGCTTTCTTCTGAGTTTGGGAGTGTGTCTTGAGTATGTAGGTGGCAGTGAGAGTAATGGAGGGGGGGGATGATCACAGGAAGTTGTGAAAAGAGCACAGATTTATCACCAGATGTGGGGTTGTGTTCTGGCTGTAACACTGTGCTAGCTATGTGATATCAGGAAAATTTAATCACATTGAGCTTTACTTTTATCATATATAAAATGGGGGTAAAGAGATATATACCTTAAGGCATTACTGGATTATTTATTTAGCCATTGATTCAACAAATATATAGAGAGTATGTGCTTGGACTTGGGGATATAAATGTGAAGAAAAATGCCATGGTCCATACTCCCGGTTCACTTTCAGACTTTCTTTTGTAGGAGGGTAGACATTAAACAAATAGTTGCCGAAAACTATTGTTAGGGTAAATGCTGACAAGAATTGAATGAGTAAGTTTAAGACACCTGGCACAATGGTATAGTGCAGAGTGAGTCCTCAGTACCAGCAGGAGCAGTAATACTTATTATATCATGGAATCAGAGAATAGACTCCAGTTGCCAGTGAGTTTAACAAATGGAGAGTTGAGAAATTAACAATCGAAAGTTTGGCTTTTAAGAGAAATAATGATTTAAAGGGCTCTTTAAAGGGCTTTCAAGAAGACCTGGCTATTTTGACATGCTGAGGGGGAAGGAGCAGGTAGAGAAGATGAAGTTAGAGGAAAGAGAGACAGATATTGCTCAGAAGATAGAAAGGATGGGGGAAAATGCACATTTTCTGAGCTAGCAAAAGAAGTATGGTAAGAGAATTAAACAAGATAATACATTACAAAGTGCGTGGCACAGTGAGTGGCACATGGTGAGTACTTTAAAATTGTTTTTGTCGATTACAGCTGTGAGCTAGTGTACACATGCATATACTTCTAAATATACTTGTAGATGTACATGTGTATATATCTACCCCCCCACACAAGCACACAGTTTAAAATTTTAATTGTTGAGATAAATGAGGGAAGTTGAATTGCATGTCCAGTGGCCTCACTTTTCTTAGTAGAGAAGGAGGTAAGGCATCTGCTGAGAGATGGGGCAGAATTGTAGGTCATGACGACAAACATAATGGTTTAAACTGACCACTATAGGAATGAAAGAATGAAGAAAGTTGACCTAATCATACCAAAGGTCCACTGAAGATTGGAAGTCACGTATTATAGACAGTGAGAGCAGGGGAATTTCCTCTAGCAAGCCTCATTACCTTTGTACTGAATTGTTTCAGCCCTTGGGGTTGACTATGCAGCTGCGGTGTAACAAAAAGCAGGTGAGAGAGTGGAGGATGCCAGCAGGATAGTAAGTGAGGTGTTGGACTACAGGGTTTGACTGATGGGGAAAAAAGTGGAGCCAAATGGAACCCAGAATGGGTGACTTTAGGTGGCTCAGTAAGATCAAAGAGTATAGGGGGACCTGAAGGTCTAGAGGAACTGGAAGAATAGAAAATGGTCATTAGAGAGCTGCGTATTGTAATTTCAATTTTCCAAAGCAAAGCAATCTTAGAATGTGACCTGGATAAGGAGCTATTGAAGGAGAATGGAGGTGAATAGTCACAGGAAGACAAGAACTTGGAGGCTGGTCCTCCACCCACACTGATGAACTGGAACTTCTTTCTCCATTGCCAAATTAAATGTACTTTGTTTCATTCTCCAAATCCTTGACTTCTCTTAGTGTTCTTTACTCTTGACCACCTCCTTCTTCACACTCTCGCTTCACTGGTTGTCTTCTATGTGCACTCTTAGTTCTTTTTCCCCTTCTCATCCTTCTACTGGCTCCTCCTCTCAAATCTCAGCTTGCTAATGGAGACTCTCTCTTAAGACTCCTCTGAGCTCCTGTCACCATCAGAGTCACTCGCTAGCAGAGGTGTACATGAATGATTGGTGGAGGGAAAGAGAGGAGGCAAGAAGACGAACTACAAAACTGGTTTTGAAGTTTGAGCAAGGGACTCACGGGCCTGAAATAGGGAAGTGGCAGTGGAAAAGGGAGAAGAGATGGATGTGGAAGGTATTTCAGAGTTTACGGTGAAAGTCTACAAGATTTGACAACTAGGAGAAAAATGTACAGGAAATGGATAAAATGTGGATAAAATGTTGAGGCTTACTGAGATTAAGGTATTAACAGAAAGAGAACATGAAAGTGAAGGAGAAGGTAAATAATGAGATTTTTGTGTAGCATGCTGAGTTTAGGGTGCCAGCTCTCCATTTAGGGCAGATGTATAAAACAGATGGAAATTGAAAATGGTGCTTGAGAGAGAGAGAGAGGTAAGTAGTAGAAATACATATTTGAGAGTTAATTACTGATAGTGCAGGTAATACACTAAAGGTGAGGAAGATCATGCCATCTGAGACCAAGTAGGAAGAGAGAAGGGCCAAATCAAAAACCTCAGGAACACCTGTTTGTGTTAATAGGGGATTAAAAAAAAACCTCAGAAATAGAGGCAAGAGAAAGCAAAGGCAGTGAAAGGAAAAAAGAAAGCAGCATATTGAGGTCTAGGGAAGACTTTTTAGAAAGACTAGAATGTTTCTGGCTCATTCTGGAAGAAGGAAATGAGGAAAAGAGAGAAAAATAGGAAAGAACTGCTCATTTGATTAAGCAGTGATCAAAGACAAGCATAGCCTTGCATCCTTGTTTCTCTGAAAATAAGAGAAGATAGAAGAGAATGAGGAACATGGACAGGAGGGCAATGTTGAGGTGGAGAAACCTGGCAGTCTGGTGGTTTTCAGTGTTCTTGGTAAAAGAGATGCAATCATCTCCAGAGCAAGATGCTATCAGAATGGGAAAGAGCCTCAGTCAGACATGGAAGAACTAAGATGACCATATACCCTTGTTTGTCAAGGACAGTCATGATTTGTACATGTTCTGGCATAATTATGTTAATTGTACCCCTTTTCACTTTTAATGGGTCTACTTTGGAAGACATATTGCAAGGTTACCCTAGAGAGAAACGACGAAGACTCAAAGACAAAAGAAAAAAGAAGTTCCTTAATCAGGAAGACAAACAAAATAAGGTCCAGTTTCGTATTCTGCTTAAAATCCTGAAGCACGCAGTACTTTAATTCATACGATTGGGTTCTATGGTGCAATGCTCGGCTCAAAAGACTAGGGCACCTAAAGCATTTGAAATTTATTTAATTAAAACTTGATTGCCAAGCAGATGTCCACACCCAAATTGAAGACGTTCCAAGTTTTAGTTTCACATCAAACAAACCAAATAAATGACAATTTTGTATTGGTATTGGTTATACCTGGAACACTTGCCAGTACAGTTTTCAATCCTGTTTTCTCCTACTTTCTTGGCACATAATACTCACTAGTGTGACACTTACTAGCATTTTATTGTTTGGAAGTGTGCTTTTGTTTTGTTTTGTTTAAACCACTGCCTAGATCATTATCTTTTAACTTTTCTGGTCTTAGGTTCCTTTACATTCCTAAAATTATTACACTCCCTGAAACCCTTTTATTTTTATTGGCTACATGAATCAGTGTTTATGGTAATAAAAAATAAAAATTGAAAACTTTATTTACCTCATTTAAAAATAGTTATAAATGATACGTTTTATGAAAAATAACCAAATAAACAAAAAATTGAGAAAAGCAGCATTGTTTTAAATTTTGCAAATTGCTTTACTATCAGCCTTAAAAAAACAGCTGGACTCTTATATCTGCTTCTGCAGGCAATCTGTTGTTTAAGTATATGAAGAAAGTTCAGCCTCACACAGATAGGAACGGAGTATTTTAACAGACTTTTAAGATAATTGTGGCTATTCTTTAACTCTTCACCAAAACTTGACAAATGGCAGCTGCTTCAAGTTAGTTGCAATGTAGAATCTAAAATCATGAAAATCAGCTTTCTGTACTCCGTTACATTAAAATTCATTGCTTTGTCTAGTAATTTGAATGTATCATTTACTCAAGCATGATGTTGTAACATCTAATTGGGCATTTAGAAAATATCAGTTCACTGAGTTATGCACCCCTTCCAAATATTGACACGCTTACTTATATAATGTTTAAAAATTGTGTATCTTGATACCACCATGATTTCATCGAAGGATCTTTAAGTATTGGAAAGCTGTTAAACTCATGCCAGCGGAAGTAGGTGTTCCAACACTAATTTTCACTTGAAAGATGAATTTTCTTGTCGGCCACAAATACTGCCGAGTATTTTTCTTAAAATGACAGGCTTATTTCATTTTTGAGAAAATGTCTTCAAATACCCAAGTCTGAGTAATCTTAGTTTGTCTGTCAGCAGTTATTTCAAGTAAAATAATCTATAGGACATGGGGTAGGTGAGTCCACAACTCAGTTGCACAAACGTTTTTCCTTAAGCACCCATCCTACTCAGTACACAGCAGAAGTGCTTCCTACACCCTTCGCATCTCGTCACACCGAGTACTAAGAAAATAAGTAGTTATTCTATTCTTCTCTCTCTCTCAATTCCATCTATATCGCTACTGTAATAAAGCAGTCAGTTCTACACTACATTATCTTGGTTGCTTTTTAAAAAGATCTCTTTTAAGTTATGGTTCTACTAACCAAATTATGGAGTCATCCAGGGGCCAAAGTCAGACTTCTTATTCCTTCTCAGTGCTTAGTACATAGTGCCTAGATGTGTAGTATATACATAGTAACTAAGGGTCCCCATTCCCTGAGCTGCAGACCAATACTGGTCTTTGGCCTGTTAGGAACCAGGCCACACAGCGGGAGGTGAGCAGTGGGCAAGCAAGCGAAGCTTCATCTGTATTTGCATCCACTCCCCAGCTCTGGCATCACCGCCTCATCTCCACCTCAGATCAGGCATTAGATTCTGATAGGAGCATCAGTCCCTGGTGCCAAAAAGTTTGGGAAACACTGCAATACATAGTTGTTGAGTGAACACTGGGTGAATGAAGTTGTTGATGAGAACCTCTCCTGTTGTGGTTTAATTATTGTAGTTTAATTATGGTCATTTAGGGCATATTTTTGCTAAGTCAACTTATTAGGATGAGCAACATCACCCAAAACAATAAACATCTTAATGGCATTATTTACCTAAAACATCAAGTCTGTATTTGGCGTATGATTCTTCAATAATAAATAGCAGTGTGTTATTTCTAACAATAGTTAATTCTAGAGACCTACACCATCTATTGAAACTCACTATCCCTTTTAATAAGGGATAGGGTTTTTTTGGTAGAGCATGGACCTCTGTAGAATAGAGTGAGTTATTTAATCTTCCTAAATTATGGATAGATGCCTATGGGAGGTCCATAAGATTAAGGCTGCCATATAATCAATGGTTTGTTGCAGCTGTTTTGTAGAATGTAATGAGATAACTTTTAAAATTTTGCGTTGGTGTGTATTCTCAAATCTGATGGTCAGGAATATTGCAGTTTATAATTAAATTTACAATCTATATTTCATATGTTTAAATTTGATATATTTGTTAAATTAAATGTTTATGTAATTTAATAGTTCACTTCTTTAGATAATTGAGAAATATCTAATTGCAGAAATGTTTTGGGTAGCACATGTCTTTTTTCGGCTCACCCATTCATTACCATTCCCTTGAGCACCTACACACTTCTGGGTGAAATATACTAGATGCTATGAAGAAAACAGAAAAGTCTGCAGTGTGACCTTCACAGTTAAGAATTTAACCACCATTTCAGACTACATGTAAACACTTATATTATAGAAAGCGTTATTTTCACTAAATGCATTTTTAAAGAGAAAATCCAGTTGAAGCTTTTAGCAATCTGATTTTAAAGTGTTTTTTTCAATGTCCCCTCACAGTAATTGGCTGTTATTCGTTATTGCATGTAGCTCCCTCTTTCCCACTGTGCCTGAAACATGCTCCACTTGTACCTGCTGATGCCGTGTAGACAGAGCCACGAGCGCCGGATACCTAGAGAGACTGGCCAGCAAGAAGGCTCTGGTTTGCAGCTGATGTTATTTCTATCAGCCCTGAGGTCACACATCGGGGCAGACCCTGCTGAGTCCCCTCAGGCAGCCTTTGAACAACAAGTTTAAGAACGCAGCCTTGGACAATCTCACACCACATTGGACTTGACAGTATGAATGTGGTCATGGAGCTAAATGGTGTTTCAGAGAATGAGATTGTATGTCCTCTTTAGTTCTGCTGCACTCCAGGTTACCAGCCGCCCCAGTTTCCATGGGAGTATTCCAGTCGTAAGACATGAAGTTCGAGGACCCCTTTGATGTTACCCAATTTTTCTGGCACTGGTGCAATATCCCAAATCTTGCGCCGTGGGAGTGAGCCGTAGAATTTTGCAGGAATTATGAAAGAATCAGACACAACTGGTGTTATTGATCTTCAATAAAGAGAAACTCCAGAGCATTTCTCCCCCTGAGCTGGTTTTATTTTCTGCCAAAAGCAGCCAATGCAAAGCCTCGACCGCACTTGGCATTTGGCAGTTTTTTGTTGGAAACTGCTTATGTTATTGTGCCAGTGCTTGCCCTAGGTGTTCATCATGAGCACTTAAAAAAGATTGATTTTGCAGTTGCAGATGGCTGTACCAGCTCCAAACAAAGTGGGTCATGGAGGGTTCTGCTTATCTAGTGCGGTTTCTGTAAGGAATTCACTACAGATTGTACAATGAAGCACACTGGACTCTACTGACCCAGGGAATTTTTACAAGGCTAAATCAACCATAAATTCTGTCGGGGCCTCATCTGTTTTCATGGTACTAGCTCTAAGGGCTTTTTTGAGAATTTGGATTAAATTATATGTTCTTAACCATTGAGTTAATGCAACTCCCGTGTGCTATGCATGTATCTGGGTAAAACGTAGCTGGAATTCATAGAGGGTCTGGCAGGTGTGCTGTGCCTTCACTTTCATCTTACAGAGAAGAGAGTTAAAAGATGAGATCGTTGAATTACACAGATAATCCATGTTAAAAAATGAAAATCTATGCTACCAATGAGAAAAGAGGACAGAGAATCAAAATAGCTCCAAATAGATGATTACTTTCATCTTCTAAAATGAAAATTATATACCACAAAGTGTTTCTTGGTCAGTTTTTAAAATCTTAATTCAAATATTTTGTTTCTTTAGAATGTTTTCATTCTTTCCCTTATCCTTACACAGCATTTTTAAGTTGGTGGACATCATGCTTTAGATCAGAATCTCTTGTTTTTGTTGCTGTTATCCCTAAACCCTGTGCCACCAGATGAGATCCAGGTATGATAAGAAGCTGCTGGAGTGTGTGCTCACTGCCAAATGTGTGGTTGCTGAGCTATCAAAAATCATCTGGGCTTCTTTATTTTGATTCTGTTATCATCTTTGGACAGCTCACTTCGGAGACTGATCAATCTTGTAATGAGGTTAAAGCTCTTTAAAAAAAAAGATTTAGTACATTTATCACAGATAAACATACATAAAATCCATCTGCCTACTGAGTGGTCACTATGTTAGACTAGAAAGTCACCAGGTTTCCTGTTAAGCATGAGGATATGGTTAAAGAAACTCTTATTGTTTGGCTCCTCTGCCCTGCCTCTCTTGCCCATCATTCAGCAAAAACTACAGTCTTTGGTTTTAGGTGGATCATGGCAGAAAGGAGGAGAGAAGAGTGGAAAAGCAGGACAGTGGTTGGGCTCCATACAGTACACTGGGTTCCTGTAGCCTGCTATGGCCAGGAGGCTTATCCTATTTGTCCATATCCTGAACTGATCTCCCTGAAACCTTGGCTTGAATTGTTTCCTGCAAATAATGTGAAATATGCATTTGTGCCAGGTGAACTGCTGTTCATGATATTTTTAGAATTGAAGAGTGTTATGCTAGGAAGTCAGGATCATTTAAGTAAAACAAACAAACAAGCAGTTGTGATGTTTTATTTCTGTCTGAATCATAATTTTGAGTTGTAGTCCCTCAGGGAGGAGAAGCAGCCTGAGATGGTTATAACGTATTATAAGGGAGTTGCTAAAGGAACAGGCCCAGGTTCCTACTGTAATTCAGTCTCTGCAAATAGAGCCAAAAATATCAAACAGGATGTTATAGCAATTCCTTTGTCTACTAGGTTTGCAGCCATTCGAAGCATATCCCTTGTCTTGTCATTTATTTGCTAAAAAGCGAAAATCCCAGCTCAGCCTTGATTCCTGTGCACTGCAGCATAGAAGCAGAGGCGTGTGCATAATAAGCAGCTGGCTGCTCTCAGGGAAGCAGAGAGACCAAGGCGTAGAGATTGTTTTCATGGTGCCCGTCCCAGACTGATAACTGCTACTGATGCTGAAAATGGAAGAATCCATTTTCCTTTTTTAAATTACAAAAATAAAAATGAGCCCATGACATCATTCTCCTTGAACAAATCACACCGAAAAAAAAAATTGTTCTAATGGCTTTTCAAAATAAAGATGAATTGCTGTGCAGGAATAGCTATAATGTGATGGGGCGGGGGGGGCAATGAATGTGGGACTGTCCAAATGTTTGTCTCCACTAGAAATGTTATTGGATTCAGCCCTGTTTGTTCTTCCTTTGTTGTTACAGTCACAGGACATAGTCTCCGCAGGCAGCACACAAGACCGAGACAACGAAGACACCGTCTCATTAATGATTCAATACGCCACCCTAGTGGCCACTCGAGCGCACAGTCCACATGTAGATTTGAAATGGTGGTTCAGTTCATTGCCTTGGCTCTCAGGGAAAGATGCTTTTAACCTGGGCTGGGCATGAAAATCACTTGGGAACATGAGCAGTTACTTCTGTCCTCCCCATCTCTGCACACATGGCCCCTCCACTGGCCAGGGCTAGGCATCAGTATTTTCCAGGCTCCTCCTGTGGTTCTCATGTTCAGCCAAGGTAGAGAACCACTGCTTTGGGAGATGGTGTGCAGCCTTGTCCTGTAACCTCACACCCTTTCCTGCCTTTCCCTGCTGGAGAGAAATTTTTTTGCCTCCCAGAAGAAAAGCAGAGGAGACACTTGGAGATTGAAGTCACAGATGTAATTTTCTTCATCTGTAGCATATCTTTTTCTTTCTGTAAAATAAATACCGCAAAAGTCCTGGAAGAGTCGGCAGGGGGGGACCCACTCGTGCTGCCCTTTTGCATCAGTATTCACTCAGCAGCCAGGCCAGCCACGCAGACTTAATGCTTTTGTTTCTACTGGGAATTTCCTCTCCCCCACAAGGATAAAATGTCACACTTTTGACCTCTGTGGGTTTCTCTATTGCACTGGCTTCAAAGCCAGAAAGTTCAGAGCTGGGTCTGAGGTTCTGTTCTTGGAAGCTGTCAAGAGCATTATGGAAAGTAGCCTGTCAGAGACAAGGCATCTCTCCTGCAAGAGGCAGTATTCAGAGAGGAAGGTAGGCTTTGTGCTTCTGGACAAAGAGGCTGGTAGGCAGTGTACCTTGCTCGCTGGATGGAAAGGCCATATTGAGCATTCTGCTCCTTGTGGGCCACAGGCTGGATCAGAAGTGGAAATATAGAATAAAAGAAAAGTTTTGCTCAGACCTGGCTAAGAATTAAGGGAGAACACATCAGGGTTCAGCTGTCCTAAGGTCATAAGATCTGCTGATCTATTCCAGGCACTGTGCCAAGCGCTGTGGCTACAGAGCTGTGCAAAAGAGAGTGGACCTTAACCTCCTAGAGTGCATAGTCAAGCAGAGAAGACAGTAAGGGAAAAAAGGTTTGAGAGGTTTTCCAAAGAGAATTTCAAAGCACTATGGGAAGAGACACCTATAGGACCCTTCCATTGGCAGGTTCCCATGTGACCCTGAGCAAGGTCTTACAGCACCACACTGCACCCTGTGGCCATCGTGGACCTGATATCGACTAAGGTAGACCTCAGTATCAAGGTAGGCATAGTGGGTGTGGTTATCTCCCAAGGCTGGTGGAGGTACTGTCTGCACTTAGCACCTGCACTGTGAATTAATGGTGGAGAAGGGGACCTCCACTGCTTATTCCTTGGCAGCAGGAGCCAAGTATGATAGTAGAAGTGTCTCTGAGGGGAGAACAGGAGCTAGAGAAACGCACCTATGAAGTAACTCCTACTATTGTCAGTCTCACCTTAGCATCACCAAGAGTTTTCTTTCCACATGACAGTGACTTAGAGATACGAGAATTAGATTGGTAATGAGATATGTGGAAATAACCGAATAAACAAAAACTGATCAGTGGAAAAGCCTAAGACGTTTAGAGGTGACAGTGAGTATGGCAATCTAATTGGCATGGAGGATTTATGTTGGAAAATCAAGTTAGAAATATTAAATAAGCCAGACTGAAAAAGATCTGGGAATTTACAGGGTGTTTTACTGTTTTGTTTACTTTTACTTATTTATTTACTTATTTATTTTCTAAAGGTAGTGGGAGATAACAGCTAATTATTGTGTGGAAGACCAATATGGTTTCTCATAACGATCAGTGCCTAAAGCAAATGTAGCACAGAGTGAAGTGTGGAGAAACCAGGAAGATCAGATGGACAGCTGTTAAAATTGTCCATGCCTCAGGTTATTAGGGTCTAAAATTGGACATTTATTTCCTTATAATAATTTAAAGTATCCTATCATTTATCATTGATCAGCAAGTAAGCGCAAATGGTAATAATATCTTTGTTCCTAAAATTTATACATTTGATCTTTCACAAAATAACCACCAATAAAGTATCTTGTAAATTTTCTTTAACTATAGACAGAGAAACTAGTTTTAAACTTTACCATCATGTTGAGGTGGGGAGAGGAAAGGGAAAAAAAGAGAGAGAGAAGAGAAAGCCTGAATCAATAGAATATAAACATAAATTGTTATTAAAGTAGAATAACAAACAATAAATTATGCTTTTACCTTGTTTTAAAAAAGAAAGAAGATGACATTTAAGCAACACCACTTCAGCCTGCTTAGATGGATTTAGGTAAGTAAGTTCAATAGCTTTCAAAGCACCAGTTCAGAGAGAGAATTTCTAAGGCCCTTTTAGAGCTAAGACTCAGAATCTCAGATGTGGTGTCTGGGCTCTCAATAGGCTCATTTACTCTGTTTAGATTCAGCCACAGGTCCTTCACCTGTCTTACAAGCAGTGGAGACTGGGAAATACCAAGCATCCCCAATCTGAAGACTGGGTAATGGTCTGTAATTAATTTTAAAAATGGCTTTCCAGACAATGAAGTTTAAACCTCTGAGACATGTTTTCAGAGCTGGGATCTGTGTAGCCTTCATCTCCCCTGACTGGACTGTTAATATTTTCTCACATCCTCATGAGCCTGTCCCCCACCACTGCGTGAATAAGGTAGTCTCTAGTTTTGCCCCGGTTGAGGAGTGCCCCTGCTGTCTGGAATCCTCCGCGGTGGCTCAGCTCCAGTGCAGAGACGACCATCATTAGCTATACTGGCTTCTCGCTTGATCCCCTGCTTCTGTTGCTCCTAGTAGCAAAATTGACTGACTCAGTTCCATGTCTTTTCATATTCCCCGCCTTCTCCCTGGGAGAGGTAATAATGATCAGAAAGATAGCAAAAAGGCGGCAACAGGGGGAAGGGGAGGAGCACAGGGCCTGGACCACAGCCGTGGTCATAGCCTTCCTAGGCTTTGCAACTTGGTTGCTAGGGGCAAGGTAGGTGAAAAGAATTTGCAGATGAAAGACCCCAGAAAGTCATACAAAACAGTAATAAAATAAAGAGCCCACCAGTGGGTACTGCGTATCTCCATGTCAGTGAGCCATCCAGAGTGCTACTCGAATAATCACAAATCCAATGGAATAGCTGTACGACCTTGGGTGGGTCATTTTAACCTTTCTTAACCTCTGTTTCCTCACCTGTAAAGCAGGTGTATTTTTCCTCAAGGACAGATTGTTTTAAGGGTGTTGTGATATAATGTATATGAAAGGTTATGACAAAATTCAAGGAATAATGTAAATATTGGTGGCAATTGTTATGCTTATACTTTGCTAAATAATAGCAAATGATGACTTCGATGGATAATGTAAGAGCCTTCCAGATCCTCAGATTCATGGCAGATAACTTGTCATAGAAGGAAATCTGAAGCTCTACCTCTAGCAAATACAGTCATCACACACACACAGAAAAAAGTTTATTCTACTTACTATAAAGTATACAAACTTTACAATTCATATCTCCAGATAGGCAAATAAATAAATAAATAAGAAATATAAATGTAATCTTTCTAAGTTCTCTTTAAGGATACACAATTCAGCTGGGTTAGATCACATTTCGAATTTCAAAATGGCTTTTTGTAGAATTTGCTCACTTGTTAATCCTTCGTTTAAGTCAACACAGATTTGATTTTTGGCTCTTGGGAATTTGATGTAATGGATTTTGACTTTCGTTCAAAGAGGGCTGTGGTATTGATTTGAAGAAAGATAGGACATGCTAAATACACAGTCTTGATCCTTCTGTAGCCTAAGGAGCTGTCCAGGAACATGGACTGTCAGCGTGAAGAAGCCAGCACCCTGGGCTTTTCTTGTTAATCACTGGCCTCAGATGTGCCTCACTTCTGGAAAATGCTCACGTGTACTTTGTATCTGTATACATCTTTCTAAGCTTCCTAACTTCCAATCTTGGGGAAAATGTTGTGTTTCTAAATGGTTTATGAGAAGCATTATAGAGCCATATGGATTTGGGGTGCCATAAGGGGAACCACCTTCTAGGATGAGCTCCCCCAAAGCCCCTGTATGGGGTTGGCCTTGGTTGTACAGTGTCTCAGGCCACTCCCCCACAGGCTTCCCTCCGAGGGCAGGTGCCACTTTACAAGGGCTGCTACCACCCACTATTTCAGAGTGGTAAAATGATTTTTTATTTTTTAAAAAATAGTTTTATCAAACTCTTACTTAGCATTCAGCAGTTACTTTGAAGCCTCAATTTCAAACTTCACAGCTGGACCAGACCCCTGAGGGTGTGAGTGCCGCTAGTAGAGTACTGGAGTCTGCAGGCAGCTCCCTGTGGAGGAGGCTGGTCCGTCTCTAGCCTAGAGCCGGCAGGTGGTCCATGCAAGCTCAGCATGTAGGGAGCATTTTCTGCCTATGGTTCACACAAGTCAAGCTCAAAATGTGAGTGGGACATAATCCTTGACACTCTGCCAGGTTTATAAGCAGACTTTTCTAGATCAGATCTAGTGTGACCAATTTGTTGTGGTTTTGTAATACAGTGTTGATAACTACAGGGTGTGTGTGTGTGTGTGTGTGTAACAGTTTGGTTTTTTTCTTTACTTTTTGAATAGTTGAACCAGACTTTATGGCACCTATTATATGATTCCTTTGAAAACTATATAGATAAGTTAGATTGTGATTGGACTATGAAGACAGAATTTCACAGAACGCATTTTTCCATATCTAAAAAGAAATTAAATTGAATTTAGAATTGTTTAAAATTGAATTGGACGAGTAAGGCTTCTTCTAGGTTAGGCTGGATAATCAAGTTAATTTAAATTCATTTGAAGGACTTTCTTTGGAAAATGTTGCCGTGTATGAAAGTGCTGTATTCACAAGGCATTGGTCTGCATGTTGAGAACCAGAAGCTCATGGTCTGGATTATGTTTGTATTTGGTCTCTTGTTCTTTTCCCCGATTTACTTGGACTGATTTTGTAAACACAGGTTTAAAATTCCAACTCACAACTAAACTAACTCAGCCGAGGTGCAGTGTATTCCCACATAAGAGTAGTTGTCCCCTTATCTGCGGTTTCACTTTACACAGTTTCAGTTACCTGAGGTCGACCGAGGTCCTAAAATATTAAGTGGAAAATTCCAGATAAGCAATTCAGAAGTTTTAAATGTGCAGTCTTCCGAGCAACGTGATGAAACCTTGAGCCTTCCCACTCCGTCTCACCTGAGATGTGAATCGTCCCTCTGGACAGGGTGCACAGCATGGACACACTACCCACCCATTAGTCACATAATAGCCTTCTTGGTTATCTGCTCGAGTGTCTCAGTGTCACAGTGATTGTGTTCAAGTCACCTTTCTTTTACTTAATAATGCTACATTCACATAACTTTTATTGTTATATTGCTGCAATTGTGCTATTTTATAATTAGTTGTTGTTCATCTCTTACTATGCCTAATTTATAAATTATTCTTTATCTTAGGTATGTATGCATAGGAAAAAACAGTATATGTAGGGTTTGGTATTGTCTGAGGTGTGGGGCACCCACTAGGAGACTTGGAATGTTTCCCCTCAGATAAGAGCGAAACTACTGAATATGCCTAAAAAAAAAAAAATAAGGACAGCGTGCATGCTCCAGGATTGGTTTACACCCTGTGTCACTTAAACATGTGTAATTGTAGTTAGTTGCAGTGTTGATATCCATTACCTAGTAATTAATACACTTTCCCCCACTTCTGTTTGAGATGTGTTATTAACTTCTCAGATCTGTCCTGCTGCTCCTAGTTTAGTCTGTACACAGTGGGAAGACATCCTATTTCTTCCAAAAATTGCAGAGCAATTTGATCCAGTTTCTTTTGTTGAAATGTTGAGTTAATTATATTTAACCATGGATGATAGTAAAGTTGCACTAACAGCACTTTTTAATCAATGGGAAATGTTTAGCTAGTGGGAGCTGGGAATCCAAATGGGGGAGGCCAGGGAACCTCTTCCACATGAAAATGTTAACTGTGTGATTACGCATGAGCTTTTTAATGGAGTTATTAGCGGATACTGAAAGGCCCTATTGCATGAACTTGGAGGCAGAATGTAAATGTGCTTGTGTACCTATTACAGAGAAGAGCGAAGATTACAATCTCTCTTATTTTTATATTTGTTTTATTTTTTATTTTTTGGCTTTTGCCTCTCTCCAGATTGCTTTGCAGAAATAACAACCAGCTTGGGAATCCCGGGAGAAGATTGACCTAGTTGATACCAACTATATAAAAACAGAAACTGGGGACTATTGTTTATGTGATTTAACGGGCAACTAGACAGACCTATTTGCCTATGTTACGATGCTAGCAGATCATTTCAACTTGCCTTTATCGGTGGAACAATTAGGGTTGAACTCTCCCAGTGTAAAATCAGTAGGGCCTATTGGCTCCACATTAATAATGCAGACAAAAAGCTGCTTGCTTGGAAAAAGGGTAGAACTTTCCTTCTCGTGTCCCCATGGCAGGTCCGCAAAAAATACATTGTTTTGAGTTTTACCTTATATAGGAAAACAGGTGATATGTATTTTCACTTGCTGATTTTTATTTGTGCCTTTGGGTGTAGGATGACTGCCTTTTAACTGAAGTTACTGCATCACCATGAAGACATTGTCCCTGGCCATTTTACACTGCTGTTTCAGAGTAGGCTGGGAAAAATTTTTCACAATCTTGTTTCATTAGTTCGAGTGATTGTTTTTTCCAAGAGGCATAAAATAACATGTCTAGGACCTTTCTCTGACTTCTAATGCCTTCATTCTTTATGTGTCTCCATTCTTTCACCTCCTTTGAAATCAAGAGCTATTTTTTTTTCTAGAAAATTATATTTTTGTGGCGCTTTTCAAAACATCGGAATATTTGCCATCTCACTGGGAACTCATAATAGCCTGCAACTCAGGAGGGCAGAAACTAGCATTATTCTTTCAAAGAGGAGGTTGCTGAGGCAAGAAAGATGCACCCAACATTCCATGGCCAGCTGGGACTGGGATAGAGAGTGCTAGGCCTCACACCAAGTCCCCAGCCTCTAAGACCTGGCTTTTTCCCAGTGAGGCTCATAGCAGTTTACTCAAGTTTGCTTTTGTCAAATGACTCCTCCCTGCAGTTAAAACTCTATCTACTCTTACAATAGGACTGCTGTTCTCTGGCCAGCCTTGACCTCTCTGATGTTCTATGACAGAAGTATGCAGTACACGTGTGACAACGAGTGAGCAAAACAGCACAGGGAAACCGGAAGGGAGAGAGGGCAGATTATGTCCTTCTTCCTTCACATCTAGGTTACCTCTAAACTTCCAAATTGTAATGCATGTTTTTTCCACAGAGGTGCTCCTGCAAGTAATATTGAAATCAATGTCTAATGCTTATTTAACCTTAAAAGGTGAAATATAGAATTGCGCTGAGTAGATGTTAAGAGGATATAAAAATATGCAACCTTATATTCTCACTATTTGAAAAAATACCCGAGGACCAAAAAATAATGTGAAAAATCATTCTGAGGAATTAGTTTTGGCTGGGAGAAGAGGACAGTGAGAGAAGGATGGGATGTTTCTCGCAGTTGTTTTTGTTTTGTTTTGCTTTGTTTTACTTTTTCATCTTTGCGTTTTATTTTTGTGTCTGCTTGGACTATTTGCTTATAAAAGAGAGGGACTAAGAAACCTAAAACAAAATGGAGGCATTTTTATTTCATACTACTTTGAATAGACATTAGAAGACATGAATCAGAGCTCTCTGGAGAGGGAAAAAAAATCATTAAGCTGTCTTCCAACACTGCTAAAAGCTGATTGCATTAAAATAATTATTTATGCTGTAAATAAAGACCAGGTAATCTGAACTGATGTTGGAGTTGCATTGTGTTTGTATTTAGAAAATCTGCACTAGTATTATGAAAAGTAAAATAGAGTGCCGTGATTTTTAGATGTCTTGATTTCTGTAGGAAGTACAGGGTTCAAGAGAATCAGGGGAGGGACAAAGGAAGGAGAATGCATTCTGGTTCCCCCCATATGTCATATGTTATACTTGCTTTATTTATGTCATCTCATGTAACCCCTTTTACAAAGCTGTCAGGTAGATGTCATCATTTTACAGAGAAGGAAACAGATATTCAGAAGCTTAACAATTTCCCCAGAGCACACAGCTCTTAAGTGGCAGAGTCAGAATTTGAACACAGGTCTCTCTAGCTGCAAAGGCAGTGCTCAGTCCTCCCCCACCCCCTGCTGTTTCCCAAAGGACAGTTTGGGAAGGCATGCCCCCTGAGATACATCATGAAAAGGTATACCTTATTGCCCTCCCAGAGCTAGTAAGTGAATTGGATTTAATGATTACTTATTGTCCAATTAGTAATTTATGTCTTTACTGTACATGTTATAGGTTGCATTGTTCCCCTGAATTCATATGTTGTTGGAATATTGACCCCTAGTACTTCAGACCATCTCAGAAATGGGGTCTGAAACATGCTCATTGTCGGTGTAATTAGCTCAGTTAAAGTGAAATCTTACCGGAATACAGTGGACTCCTAATTCAATATGACTGGTGTCCTTAGGAAAGGGGAAAATTTGAAGACATGCACACAGGAGAACGCCATGTGAAGGTTTGGGTTGTGCAGCCACAAGTCAAGGAACTATCAGAAACAAGCAGAGGAGCCTGGAACAGATCCTTCCCTAGCACCTTGAGAGGGAGCAGTCCCACTAACACCTTTGATCCTTGACGTCTAGCCTCCAAGGCTGTGAGACAAGGAATTTTTTTTGTTAAAGCCACTCAGTTTGTGGTGCTTTGTTTTCACAGCCCTAGGAAACTAATACAGTACATCTTACCTCTTATTTCTGTTAGGTCTTTAGTCCTGTCCCTCAGTCCAGGCTGGGCTTTTGGAACTTCTTCCAAGCTATCTTCACCGAAGATGGCAGTTTCTAGGAGCTGTCGTGAAAGCCATTTTATCTCATGCACTGCATAAAGCTCATCTCCTCTGCATTCCGAATAAGTGTCCTCACCTGTGCTCTCAGCAGTGTCCCTCCCCCAACAACCTTATCTTCATTGTATTCTGGAATTATTATTTTCTGTGCCACAATGGGTTCTACAAGTAAGTACTTCTTGTCGGGATGTCAGGATATTATAGCTTGAGGATTGATCTTGGTTTGTTCTTTTGTCTGAGTCTTTTATTTTGCCTTATATTGTTTATTCACAGATTTTAGAAGATTGCACATTTTGTTTAATTATGCTGCAGACAGACTGGCAGTTTAGCTGTTACAGTCTGTGGGAGAGGGGTTGATAGCAAAAATTACGTGGCGTTTACATTGTGTTCAGTGAAGGAAGTGGAAATGAATAAATCTGTTTTACCATGAAAAGTAGGTATTTTGCCTTGGATTTCAGAATGGATTTTTTTTCTTTCTTAGCTGGAAATGTTCTAAGCACTACATTGTCTATTTTGTTTGCCTTTTACAAGTCTGACTGTTATAAAAGGAAATTTGTATCTGTATTTGCAAATTTGAGCCTGGCAGCTGTGTTTTGAAGGCTTAATCTGGGATCGAACTTAGATGCAAATGATTTCGAATAGTTTTCCCTTGATGTTGTCAAGTTTTACTTTTTAAAAATACTGCTTGTGGCAGCTCCAGCCTCCACATAGGGTCTATTGAGTTTTAGATTTTTAAGTAATCGGCAACTTTAAAATGATGTTAACTTGAGAAAGCGATGGTTTCTGAAGTTGCGACTTCCCTTCTTTGCTCATGAATTACCACCATCAGCATGGGCAGAGTCCCTTCCCCACTCTTATTACATTAGCTATGTTTTTGATTAGTTGGAGAAAAAAACTCCCTCACAAAACCACAAAGCTTTTTGTCTCCTGTGTCTGTCAAAATGTGGCTGATTTAATTTGAATGAAATTTTAATTAGAAAAATTCTGCCAAGTTCCAGCCCTGATTTGAATATTTATAACTGTGGTAAGAATCTCTATAAACTGGGGTCTAATTTGAGTTGCTTCCCTGGACCTCGGCCCTGGTAGTACAATAAGAAGAGACGGCGTGATAGTACAAATTGCCCATGTGGTAGGCTGGAATGGGAATCTGGATGGGAAACTGCTGTGTGCATGGCCCCCACTGTTTTAATAGCAGCAGTTTGTCCAGACACATTTTTCAGGCTTGTGAGCACTTATGATGGGGGTTGAAAATGCACGACTGATATTAGCACATTACTTGGAACATATATACATTTTAGGGGGAGCATGATATGCTGGAAAAGTTATAGGGGAAGGAAGCAAAATCTCCATCTTCAGGTTCATTTTTTCACTTGAGACTTGTGTTCTTGCATTTAACCTTCAGAGCCTCACCTCCTTTATCTCTAGAACAGGAGAAAATAGGATATGCAGGCCTTTGGAAGGAATGTGCCAGCCCTGGAGTCAGAGTTGCAGCACTACTCCTGGGCAAGGAGATGCTGTACTTGAAGAAGGGTAGGTATTTGTTGTCTCTGGCCAGCTCAGTGTGAGTGACCACTTTTCCCAAATCATCCCTTAGGCCCAATAAATGTGCTCGATGTTAAAAAAAAATTCCCTCTGAAATGTCACCTTTAACAGTAGCTGTTTAGTGTAAATGCTGTATGCTCTGTGCAGCAGAATAATGCCTTTAACTAGACAATGGCCTTTTTATTATGGTCTGCTTTGATCTAAGAGACCAGAAATTGAAAATCCTAAATATATATAAATATAAATATATATCCCCTTCTGTGGGCTTCCTGGCAATCCTATCCTTTTTAACATAGCCAGAGCAACCGAGAAGACCCTAACAGGGAGATTTATTTTCCCTGCAGTGGTTCTGCAGACTCACGGCCCCCTCAGTACTTCCTGACTTATTGCTGTATTTCTCACTTACTGAGATTTCTCCTTCAGAGCTAAGACTCCGTTTCTCCATCCAACACCAGGTATTTCTAAGCACCCCCAATTTTGTTCAGAAATGTTTTATGCAAAGGAGCACAAGTTATGCAGTGAGGTTCTTTGCATCTAAAAATTGTGGAGGTTTTGTGAAAATAGAAAAATAGAGAAAAAGAAGAAAACATCTGTGGTAGTGATTTGTTCTAGTGAATGTTGTCAACAGGTAGGGCTGTGATATGGAGGTCTCATGTGCATAGGAGTATCCTGCTCCTTTCTAATGCTGCATTCTGTCTGGCCCTCCTGAGCACAGAGGCATAGAGCAGTCCCCACCCAACTCTTCTGACCACCCTTGGCTGGCACGAATTTTAAAGATATTACATATTTAGGGATGTGAAAATTTTCATATTGAACTTAATATTTTTTCCACTTGCATCTTGAAAACCATAAAGAAACTAGGATTCTACTCATAGTTTCACTAAGGTGAAGAAACAGTAACAAGGTAAAGAAATGGTGGTGAAGAGAAGGAAGATGGATTAAGGTAGGGGGAATTCCAGCAAGAAAGCCTCCTCTGTGTGGATACCATCACAGGTGGGAGTACAAGTTTTATGTTCACATTTACTTTCACTCCAGGCCCACCTACAACTATGTCTCCATCCTTGAGGAGCAGCACCTCTGCTTCTACAGGAGAAGAGTGTGTGTGTGTGTGTGTGTGTGTGTGTGTGTTGCTTGCACATCAGTTGGGGCCCTAAACTCTTCTCCTTACAGCCTCTACAAAATAAAAGTCTCCAGAGGTGCTTTGGCAACTGAGGTTGCTGGGTGATGTCATGCCTTTGGGAGAGATTCTTAGATTGACTAAAGCCTTTGAATACTAACTTTGATGTTCCATGTTAACCATATAGAGACATTTTACAGTTGTTGTCAAAAGGTTGACTGAGGTCTCTAATGCAACACGAGGAGTTGATGGAAGCTTAATAGAATTTACCAGTTGCACTGATTTGTGAATGACAGCACCACAATAACCTTTGGCCCAAGAGATGGAGGCTGTGTGTACAGTTTGAATGAAGGTGGCAAGGAGTAGAATGTGAGTCATGCATTTTGTAACAATTTGGAAAGCACTTCAATTGTGTACATCAACCCTAGTTGGGAAACTTCACCCCACTGTTCACATGTATGTCATTGATTTATTCACCATCTATTCATCTTGTAGAAAGCTCTTTTGATTTAGAAGTTTTGCACATCAGCCCCACTCCTCAGAAAAGATGTGATATATTTCAGTATACCGTATGTGTAATTTGGTTTTAGACTTTGGTCAGGCCTAAGCTTCTAGAGAGTTAGCCTAGACCCTAGGGTCTAGGACTAGAGTCTTGCTAGTGAGGCAGTTAATTCACTGAGAGGAATGCATCCTTGAGCTTTTCTTTTTGTTTTCATATGGAAAAATAATAAAATATTTTTGTTTTATGTTTTCATATCATTCACGCTTATGAAAAACATCAGTTATACTCCTTACATGTCTGCACACATATTTATGTCCCTGTATTTAAAGCCCAACACATTATGTATACAGATATGCACATATAAAAATACAAGAGAGAGGGAAAGAAGTAAAAGTCAAGAATAATGAAAATGAGAATGCTATTTAAGTAAATTGGAGGCAATGCAGAGGTTGGTGAGTGGGTAGAAGAGGAAATGATGAGTAAAGAAAAAAAGATGATAAGAATGTGGGTGGGTGGTCAAACAGCCACCAGATGCTGTTTTTTTTTTAATAAAATACAATGTGTCTTAGTAGAACAGGATCTAAGACTCTAAAGTCAAGAACTCAGAGCTGGGAATCCAGAAATCACAGTGTGTTCATTCAAGTCCCTTTGTCAACTGTGTATACCCCATCTATGTGCCAAGAATGGGGTTGGTCCTGGAGACACAGAGCACGAAGACCAGGCTGGCCCTTGAGAAGCTTATAGTTTTAGGAGGGGTGCTCAGTAGCTTTTTAAAAGCAATGATGTATGGTGAAGTTTCCTTATGTTACTCTAAATTGGATTCTGCTTTGATTATGCTGAAGAATTAGTATAAGGAAGTGACCGAAGGTCAGAAAAAATGCTAGGTGTCCTACAGCTCATCAAAGCTGTTTCATCCATAATTGATTTAATTGTTATATTTTACAAGAGATTAGGTGAAGCCCTATTTGACCACCAACCGATACTCTAACATCTTAAAAAACTATCTGGTCCATTCTAAGGTCACATTCCCACCCCCCCTCTTAGAACACCCACTGCTCTAAGGAGGACAAACACAAAATACTCTATGGTTTTCAAGGGAAGCGTTATGATTTTTTGCTAAGATTAATTTTTTCTGAGTTATATCAAATTTTGAGACATCTGTAAATTGCCCAATGTTTTTTGTATGTTTAACTTATATTGGTTTTCTCTGTGGTCATTGGGATAGGGCCAGCTTAAACTTAACAAATTCCTAAGGGCAGATACAACAAATGCTTTCCAAATGTTTCTATTTTACCATTAAAAAATACACCATTTATTTCCTAGCCAGTGGAGGAAAGCTTGTTCATCAACTTCTTTTGTGGGTTGTGTCCTCAATGAAAAATTAACTCGTAGAAGGGCATGAAAGTGAATTGGAAGGACATTCGGGTTAAGCCAATGGTAAACATGGCTGTGGAAGGTTGGAATTTATAGTCCTACCTCACCTTCCCCTAACTTCTCAATAGACATTCTTGTCTGACAATGTGGTAGCGGATCATTGGCAAGATTACAAAAGGTTATCTCAAACATATCTTGAGATGTGTTTTTCTGGCTTCATCAAATTCATAGATTGCATATTTAAATATATCTCCAGCTGGACTGTTTATGACACTGGTGTTGATCTAACTCATGGTCAGAGTAGGTCCACATTGAGTGACTTGAAGGGCAACTCTCCATGCTTCCTTCATCCCCAGAACCACCTTGCATGGCCCGAAATTCCATCGGGAACTGAGAAGTAAGGGACAATACATTGTCCTTAAAAAACCATAGTGAAAAGTCATCTAGGAGAAAGAGCCTTATGTTTTTCTTATAGTTTGTAACTGAACACAAGCCCAAGAGAAGCAGGAAGAGTGCAGGTTCAGATCCTGCGGTGGGGTGAAGGGAGCTGGTGTCAGTGGGTAGATTAGGCCAACGAGGAAATGCATACCCACCATGGACAGCCTCAGAATTGAAAAGAGTCCAGCGGCAGCCCCACTGTCTCTCCATTTCTGCTTATTCTCTTTTATCTGCCTCTGCTTGTTACCTTCATATTTTTCCTCTTATGGGCCCTCCCCTTAATCCCTCAAATGAGATGCCTGCAGCAACAGGGAAAGAAGAATATACTAGATGGGAGTGGGTGGGAGCAATTCTATTTTAGAAAAGTAACTACATAAATGGATAATTGAGCTCTAAAAAGAAGTTCCTTAAACACTATGTGGGATTTAAAATTCAAGAAACAAGCATGAGATAGACGGTACAGATGAAATAAATGCAAATGCAGCCCTTGCCTTATGAATTTCCTTCTTTCTTCTTCATCCTATTTTCTTTGTGCTTCCATCTTAAAAGAGAAAAATGAAGGAAGGGAGACAGAAAAAGAACCTGAGAGCAGAGTATCAGAGGCAGACAAAAAGGAACCAAAATGGAGAGAAAGGCATAGGAGAAGAGTAAAATAACTTAGACCAGAAGACCTTCACGTCATACCACATACCTAGTGAATCAGTATTTTGACTTAAGCAGGGATACAGGGCTCATCTCCCAATACCAGACCTAGCTCTTGCTCTTAGGAGTGATTTGGACTTCCAATGTACAGTAGATCATTGAACAACACAGGT
Source organism: Cynopterus sphinx (assembly GCA_030015415.1). Lineage (NCBI taxonomy): Eukaryota > Metazoa > Chordata > Mammalia > Chiroptera > Pteropodidae > Cynopterus > Cynopterus sphinx. Next base: position 75,372,591 of record CM057383.1, on the reverse strand, counting down.
TTTAACTGTACAGGTCCACTTATATGTGTATATTTTTTCAGTAAATGTACAGTTGGCCCTTCATGTCCCCAGGCTTCACATCTGCAGAATCAACCAAAAGAGTATTTTTGATCCATGGTTGGATCCACAGATGCCGAAAGCTGACTGTATGCATTGTGTTCTATTCCATTTTATATAAGGCTTTAGCATTCATGGATTTCAGTATCCATGGCAGGTCCTGGAACCAGTTCCCCTTGGATTCTGAGAGATGACTGTAAGTTTCGGGAGAGTCAAAAGTTATATGTGGATTTTTGGCGGTGCCTCTAACCTCCTGCGTTGTTCAAGGGTCAGCTGTGTATTTCATTATCAGGATGATAAAATTGGAGGAATAAGCCAACACCCTGAAAATGTATCAGTATTTCCACGCTGGTTCTGCCTCATATCCATGGGGCTCTAATGAAGATCTTTCATCCCAGGGTCCAATTAGCAAACTTTTAAATACTCTGCTTTTCTGCAAGTTCCTGAAAAAAGGCCTGATTTTTGGCAGATGCAAGATAACTGAAATGAACCTATCTATTGAGATCAGAAGAAAGAGCTCAGTGAAAAAGAAAGAAGGCTGATTTCTTCCTGAGTAAAAGGCATGTAGCTCTTCGTTTGACCTCAGGAGAGAAAATTCTGGGTTCCTGAAGACCGAAGAACTTGGAGTAGAGTGTAGACAGTGATAACTACATAGGAGATCGCAAGGAGATCTCAGTGTTCCAAGATCGCTGACCTCTGAAGAGCTGAAGTGCATTTAGTCTAATTTACGTCATCTCAGTAATCCACTGCTAATGCTGGGCTGGAAGAAGCAGGCTCTTGGTGATCCACTCTTGTAGCCCAGGATCAGGGCTTGAGTGTAAAGCAAAAAGTAGTATGTGGAAGCTGTTCCACTGGCTTTTGGATTGTATGAATCTCTTCCAGTCTCGCATTCAGAAACATCATGCTGGTAGCTCAAAATTTCACAGTGGGAGTATTGACACCACAGGAAGTGGTAAGTGCTACACATTCCGGCTCCCCCACCACCAAGAGCCATTTGATAAATATTTATCAGTGTGCCACCAGGCAGGAGGCACGGATGATGAAAGCGTATCATATATTTTTTATTATATACAATTACCCATTTTCAATGGTTTTAAAGCCTAGTCTTGTTTTCTTTGAGAGTCTATGTTTACGTGTGTATCCCCCAACTCTATTCCTAAGTAACAGTTTCACCATCCTTTAGCTACAAAGTAAACTGAGAACACATTTCCATTTTCAAGGTTTGTTTAAGAATTTTGCAACTAGTTGAAGGAAATCACGTCTGCTCAGCTAAGTAATTTGGTGTCTGTTGATAGCCAAACAGCCTGGAAAATTGTCTTTGCCTCAGCTCACCCGGTGTGCGAGGGAATGATGCTGACAAGCTGGCTGCTTCCAAGGGCCTATTGTGTGGAGCTCAGCGGCACAGTGGCAAGGGAGAGGCAGGTATATGATTTAGCTGTCTTTGGCTCTATCTGCTTTGCTTAATAAGAACACTACCAGTCAGTCTGTGTGGCTTTTTTTTTTATCAACTCTTGGATCATTTTTTCTTTTCCATCCTTCAGGGGGTAAGATAGAGTATAGACAGTCACCAGTAAGATTTTAGAAAGAGCTTCCAACAAACCACATGGAAGTCCCTAGAAATATGAGGATGTCTGAAATCTCCTGAGCATGAAATGCTGAGATTTCCTTGCTTTTGTGACAGTGTATCTTTAAGCAGCATCTGAAAAACAGGAGAAAGTTGATAGAGTGGAGTCTAACTCATTTATATTCTAGGGTAAAAGAATGTTCACTCAATCTCTACTATCTGATAAAGAAACTTGGGACCTAGAGGTTATGTGACTTCCCCAAGGTTAGCATACAAACAGGATGCCAAATTCCTGAGCAGCACAGAGCAGCAGCAACGTCTGCTACCACTGTTGTTCCTCTCTTCTCACTCCCACCGCTTGTGGGCCACTGACTATGACGGGCTGTGCCGAACATTCCACATGCTTCTCACTTCATCTAGTGTGCTTTGAACATCTGCCGGACACAGGTGCAGCTGAGCACTTGAAGGAAGGAGAAAATAAGAAGACGTTACCCCTGTCCTGAAGAGACTTATAGCCTCACCTTGTAGATAAGAAGTACCCCAATAAAAAGGTACAATACACACTTTGGAGTTGAAAGGTGGGAGAAGTCTATTTGGTTGAGGCATATGACCATCTCTAAGATTCCTTCTTTGGGAAGCATTAGCTAAAGGAAGAAAATCAACCGCTAGAAGTAAAGGCTATAAGATAGAGTTTTCCTATTGCCTTTGATAAGATTTGATACTAAAAGAATTACAAGGCATTCTCTGGAATGGTCTTTCAAAAAGCCTAATAGCTGAGCACTAACCCTGGGCAGGGTATGCTTAAGGAAAACACAGGATCTTTGGAAAGTGTTGGCATGACACGTGAATGCACAGTGCAGGGGACAGACCTCCTATAGCATTTAAGTTTGCTTTTTTCTCTCTACACCTAAGAATAAACAGCAAAGTATGATACTTAGGGTAGAAAAGACAGAAGAAAACAGTATTCCATTTAAGACCCCACTGCATTATTGGAAGCATCATGGTATAAGAGAAAGGAAATAGACCTTTGAGCAGAACAACCCTGAGTTCTCAAGTCCCAGTTCCCCATCTATTAGCTGTGTAATGCTAAACAACTCACTTAAACTTTCTAAGCCTCAGTCTTCATCTATAAAATGGGTTAACAGTAGCCTCCCATGGAGAGTGGATATGAGATTCAATCAGTCAGTCAGTGAGTGTGTAGGAATGGTGGTAGGGCCCAGAGATGACATATGTAAAGCATCTGGCTCAGAGTTAAACATTTGATGTCTGATGTGAGTGTAGTAGCTAGGATGGTGGCCTCATTCATCTTGTCACAGTCTCAAACAAAGCACTATACAGATTTTATGTAATCCCCATCAAAATCCCAATGGCAATTTTTAAAGAAATAGAACCAAAGCATCAAATTTTCATGGAATCACAAAAAGACCTGAATAGATAAAGCAATCTTCAGAATAAAAAAAAAAAAAAAAAAGCTGGAGGTATCACACTGCCTGGCTTCAAATTATACTGCAAAGCAATGACAATCAAAACATTATGGTATTGGCAGAAAAACAGACACACAGACTAGTGGAACAGAACTGAGAAGCCGGAAATAAGCCCACATATATATGAGCAAATGATTTCTGACAAAGGAGCCAAAAATACACAATGGAGAAAAGAAAGCCTCTTCAATAGATGGTGCTGGGGAAATTGGAAAGCCACAAGCAAAAGAATGAAATGAGACTGCTATGTGTCACCATACACCAACGTTAACTCAAAATGAATTAAAGATCTAAATATAAGACCTGAAACAATAAATTGCATGGAAAGACATAGGTACTAAACTCATGGACCTTGGATTTAGAGAGGATTTTATAAATTTGTCTTCAAAGGCAAGGGAAATAAAAGCAAAAACAAGTGAGTAGGACTGCATTAAACTAAAAGGCTTCTGCACAGCAAACAAACCATCAACAAAACAAAGAGGCAACCAGCTGAATGGGATAAGATATTTGCAAACAACACCTCTGATAAGAGGCTAATATCCAAAATATATAAAGAACTCATACAACTCAACAACAACAACAAAAACAATTCAATTTAAAAATGAGCAGAGAACCTGAACAGACATTTCTCCCAAAAAGACATACAAACAGTTCACAGACATGAAAAGATGCTCAATTTTACTAGCTTTTAAGGAAATGCAAATTAAAACCACAATGAGCTACCACCTCATACCTGTGAGAATGGCTGTCATCAACAAGACAAATTACAGGTATTAGGTTGTGGAGAAAAAGGAACCCTCATACACTGCTGTTGGGACTGCAAATTGGTACAGCCACTATGGAAACCAGTACGGAGGTCCCTCAAAAAATTAATAGAATTACTATATGACCCAGTAATCCCTCTTCTAGGTATCTACCCCTAAAAAATTAAAAACATTTATCTGTGAATATATTTGCACCCCAGTGTTCGTTGCAGCATTATTTATAGTGGCCAAGACATGGAGACAACTGAAGCACCCTTCGACAGATGATTGGATAATGAAGCTGTGGTACATATATACAATGGAATATGACTCAGCCATAAGAAAAGATTAAATACTGCCATTTGTGACAATATGGATGGATCTTGAGATTGTCATGCTAAACTAAATAGGCCAAACAGAAAAAGTTGAGAACCATTTGACTTCACTCATATATGGGATGTTAAACTGAAAGCAACAAATGACAAACAACTCATAGTTTAATAGTTTCCAGAGGGGATGTGGGGAAGAAGGAGATAGGTGAGGGTAAAGAGGGTCAAATATATGGTGATGGAAGGAAATTTGATTTGGAGTGGTGAGCACACAATTCAATGTGCATAAGATGTATTACTGTACACTTGAAACCTTTATAATTTTATTACCCAATGTTACCCCCCCAATAAGTTTAATTGAAAAATAAAAATATCCCTGATCTGGAATAGCAATGTTGATTGTCCTACTGAGACTTCTTTGTCATTTTCTGTTTTACTAATACTGTAAAGATGAGTTTCTATAGCCTAGGCTAGGAGAATTTGCTTAGAGGACTTTGTAAGATCTGTTGTGAGCATGTGTAGTGTGGGAGAGGCCTGAGCAGGCTCTCAGCCACTGTCAGCCTCATGGTTCCAAGACGCGCACTGTCCTGCTGCCCCAATCAGTGTGGCGTCCTGAGCTCTACTTGGTAGGATTCAGACTGTCTGGCCTTCGCAGGTACCGGTTCTGAGGCCCACATACCTGCTTTGAATGTGAATATGCTTACAGTGCTATGGCCAGATTTTCCTTAAGAAAGAGTTTACCAGGTGGTTTTTAATCCAGAAAGCCTTCCTTCTCACCAGAAACAGGACTAGACGTTAGGAGCAAACAGAGCCCTGGCCTTACATGGCTGGCCCAGCCTCTCTGTTTCTCTCATGATTTCATTGCATTGACAAATAGCCACCTGGGATTAGACTGAGGGACTTTACTCCATTTTTGATATATGAGCCTCCAGAGCTTAAAAATTCTTTGAACGAGACCACTTAGCCACTTTAGCTTCAAAAAGTATTTTTTGAAATGGACCCCAGGGATATATCTGAAATACACATGTCTAAGAAGCTTACTACTGCATAAACCCAAGAAGAAGAAGAAAAAGGAAAGACAAATGGAGACAGCAATTTCTGTCTAGCTCCTTGGTTTCCTTATAGCCTTTGTTGTAATGATATTATTTGGCAAAACACAACTTACTGTCCTCAGATTTATTCATATCTCTTCCCATAAGTCCATAGGGATTGCTTAACACTTAGAGAAACATCAAGCTTTTGACTTTACCCCAACGGGAGTAAAAGCCTTAATAGAAGAATAGTCTGTCCTGTTCTTTGTTTCTCCAACTCACTGTCTTACCAGGCGGTAATAAGTCCAGGGATGACTGGAAATGCACTCGAGAAGTGCACCAGGCTTAACTTGTAGAACTCTCAGTGTTGGTCGGGCAAGAGGTATGGGAAGTGGGTCTACTCAGTCACTTGTTGGGCTGGCCCTGATGTTTTTTTTCTGGGCTCTCACACAGTGTAATCAACAACTATTGGCACTTGTTATTACGGTTGTTAATAGTAATAATGATGACCATTCGTAGAGTGCCTGCTCTATACTGGGCACTTCAAGTGTCGTTTGCTTGACCTTTACCACCACTCTATGGTGCAGATAGTATCACCAACTCTCAGTTTCATTGAAGAGGGGGAACCAGGAGTGTCTCTGGGAGCAGTGGCAGCAGGAGTAGGAACATATTCCCAGCCCAATGGATGGCAGCATTGTGTGCTAGGTGATCTGTCTGGTTCAGACAGAAAATGCAGTCAGGAGCAGAGGCCAAGGACCAAGGCCCTACCTTGGGAGGGGAATGGCAAGAGACCAGCACTCCAGGATCCCAGTCTTAGGCACTCCAGGACCCCAGGATGAAGGTGGCAGTACTAGCTCTAGATGCCCTGCCCAGGTTGGGTGAGGGCTTCTGATTAAGTGCCAGGATAAGTGAGGACTGGCTTAGGAGTCAGGTGGACTCATGCCTGAAGCTTAAAGCTTCCCCACCCCATCTGGCAGGACCAGGACAAGCCAGCCTTAGCAGAATGAGATGGGAACAGTGGGAAGCCCTTTGATGAATTGTCAAATTGGCCCTGGTCATATGACTGTAGAGGCGGAATGGACCTTTAAAAGGTCCTTAAATGAATAAACTGAGATCTAGCAAGGTAAAATGACTTGGTTCGAATCCTTTGGGTATTTCAGGGGCAAAGCCAGAATAAAAACCCTGGTTTTTGGGTTTTTTTTTTCATCTGTTTTTTCCACTTTGCCCCCCTCTGCCTCGATTTTTATTCAAATTTTACAGCTGGGGTACCAGTGCCACAGTACAAGTGAGGCGATTAGAACCAGAATCTGGATCTCCTACCACATGGGCACGGTGATCCTCTTTTTACCAGATCTCACAGCCTCACCGTTAGTGATAAGCCCAGGCATCTTCATTGAAAACAAAATTTTAAATGCATTTTTAACCAAATAGTTTAAGAAACAACATTCACCTCAGGAGATAAAACATAAATGAAAACATAAATGAAAGTGTACTGTCAGGCTATAGAGAGCATTTATTGGAACCTGCTGGGTATAAAACCAAGTACGAGATGTTTTGAAATTATGGAAGAGTCCTAGGTACCTTACAGTCTAGCTAATTGATGTGATTCTTTTATTCTTTTTTTCCCTCCAATTTATTACTTAAGTCAGCTTTTAAATAGTGTTATCAGTTTCTAATTTTAAGGCTAAGAAACTTTTGGCTACAAATTATTTAACCATTCCTGCATGAAGGTGCATCAGCCACTTGAATAGCAAACGAGGTGTCTGCACAATGTACAGGGTGTCCTTTTGGGTCCTGTGATCAGTGTCCTCAGGAGAGAGAGCTGTGGTGATAGACTTCCGAGTAGTTATTCAAATTTTACTTGATAGTTTAAAATAGAGGATACGAAAGAATTTATACACTTCTATATTTTGTATGCATAGGACATTAGTAGAGTATGTAAGACCATGCTGAATGCTCAGAAAGATCTGTAGCTTTGGTGGGAAAGACGTCTGCATTCGTGTAGTGGGTTTGAATTCCTACATTCAGGGAAGAGCTAATGAATCACCAAATGGCTTTTCTTGTTCAAGTGAGGCATATGTTGTAGAGAGGGAGAAAACTAATGAGCAAGCATGGAAACATTAACAATAAATAATAATTTTTTACATATAAGTGGAACATTTGTCCTTGGGATTCTGCAGCTTTGAAAGCAGGATGAATTCAGCTAGCAAAAGGTTTTTTGGTTTTTTTTTTTTATCAGGTTCAGCAGGGATTGAGAGTCCTGGTTAATGTTGCTTTAGAGGTTTGAAACTCATCAATAGAAAAGAATAAAGTAAGAGGCAGGTAGCTCCTTATACCATAGACGGAAAAGCTTTTTAGGCTAAAAGACTGCCATTTAACTCTGGGTATCCTTTTAAACTGCCATTATCTTTTTATCTCTTTGAAGATACTTTAGAGGTAATTCATCTTGTTTTACAATTTACAGCTAATTCAGAATTTCTAAAGACTTTTTATTTCAGAACACCAAAGTCACACTTAAGGAAGATGTTGTCTGGTGCCTCATGCATTCCCTTATTTTTCTCTGCTGGTTAACAAGGATGTGCACTGAGTCCAGAATAGATTTCTCACGGCACATCCACTAGTGACCAGTATTATTTATCTTTAAACATGGCTTATACAGAGGACATTTCAGGCTGACCTGCTTAGCAGAGCAAGAAGATAGATTGCTGAGCTGATCAACTGCACTTGCTGATACCCTCTATTGGTAGCATGGGAGTTGTCATCCTTGGCTAGGTGGACCAACAGTTTCAAACTGTGTATTAAGGCAGCAGTACCTAGTTGTAGCTTTCTGTCCTTTATTATTATATTCATTTTGATTGCAGGCCATATCTGCTTTTAGAAAAATGTGATGTTTACATGTTTGTGGGTTTTGAGTGTAGGGTCATACTTCCTAAAATGCTAATGTGACAAACTGGAAAAGAAATGCATGAAATAGGATTTTCTGCAGAGCTTCGTCATGTTGCTTAATATGATAAATGGCAAAGCAGCAGGTGAAGTGAGAATGATTGTAAAAATCAAAAACTTCAGGCAGGGGCTTAAAGAGTTTAAATGAGTTTGATACTGTTTGCAATTCATCATTTATCCCAGGTGGGGCAGTGATCCATAACTTGGCTGCATTTCAGAATCATCTGAGGAGCAATTTTCTGTTCGAATCTTAGAGACCCCATTGTATAGGTACTCAGAGTCTTCAGGGGTGCAGCAAAGGCATCTATTTTTCATAAGCACTCTCGGTCATTCTTCAGCAGGTAGCCGATACTGTTCCAGGGCCCGAAGCCGTGCATCCCATGCATTTGGGAACCATTAGACTGGTGTGAACCTCAGAAACGAATAGTCAAAAAGGATCTTCAGGTTAACTCAGTGCATATCTTTTAGGGCACACTTTGTGCCAAGCATTTGCTGTGCATTGAGGATGTAAAGGCACAGTCCTTATGGAGTTCAGTCTCTTAAACAGATGTTAATACATTACATTCTAACACAGTGATGCTGTGATGAAGTGCTAACTGCTATAGAGGCACAGAGGAGGCAATGACCTTCATACCTCTTCTAAATCTTTTACAGGATCCTAGGTTCAGATTTTAACAGTTAAGACCAAGAGATGATCCCAGCTCGGCCCTCCAGTGATCCTGGTTGATTTTCTATGAAAAAGAATACAGAAGCATCACTTTTTAAAAACTATAATGGAATGTCCTGTACCCTCTTCAGTCTAGTCTGTGCCAACCTTCAGCACATAGTCCAGATCTTATGGAAGGTCCCAGTGATGGCCTCTGAGTTTAGAGCACTCAACAGGAGGGAAGAGGCCATTTGCACATAGCATGGGTGTGAAGCCGATGTCACAGTCAGTGGTTTCTAGAAGGCTGTGAGAAGCTGCAGAATCAGTATAGAGGGTGGCTTCTTACCAAGGCTCTTCAGAGGCCATCAGTCACACTTCTAATATGTCATCCAGTTATTTTCATCTCTTTTCTCTACCCTGATGACGCTTTCCCTCTAACTGCAGTTCTCAAATCTCTTGACCCATTACCCCCTTTTCAGGTTTGCCTCTTGCAACCGATATCTAAGGGAGTTCTGTGCCATGAGAGAAAGCCTCATCTCTGAGCTACACAGAGAGAGGCCTTTTCTAAGGGGCAAGAATAAGTCAAATTCCGTTTTGACTCCAATAGATTTTGCTCTGTGTGGAAACTAGACCTAGCCCTCTTGACTTCAGATTTTAGTCTCTGGGTTATTCTTTCTTGCGATGTTACAAAAAAATCCTGGACCAAGACAAGGGCCAACTCAAGATTCGAGCCCACTTTGGTCATTTAATAGCCTTCCCCTAGGGGAAAAAGGATAGGACATAGAGGGTAAGAAGTCTTTGACGGGCTCGGTGTTTGTTTGTGTGTTTGTTAGGGTTGGTGTTTGTCTGTCTATTTCGGCTTTATAACCTACCTGGAAGTTTGTGAAAAGCCTGAGTTTTACCATCACCTCTTTGTACCTGGGAATCAGACATGTAACTCATAGTCCAGTGACATTTGGGACTGACATTGTGCAGATTGGGAAATCTCAGTGTGTGTGTGTGTGCGTGTGTGTGTGTGTAATATCACTTAGGCTAATTTTCACAATGTGTCATCCTGTGGGAATGGACTCAGTAAGAACTGCTTTGTGAAATGTTAATTTATGTGTAGACCCCATAGTGAAAAAGAGGAAGAGAGAGTAATGGCTTATACATCCAGAGAGTGAGATGAAATGCAAATAGAGTTGTTGATCCAAGAGAGTGTAAGGACCACTATTGGGATTGCATCCTTTTTTCTCTAGCCATTTACTCTGGTAGTTGTGGCCCGTTAGATTTGGTTCTCAGGTTGACACTGTTTAATAGCTTTCTATAAGATACTGGCATCTTTAAAGGCCACACAGTGATGCTGACAGCTGGGACTTGTTTATAGAAATAATGGCAGGTCGCCTTGTTACAAGATAAGATAATACATAAATGAGGGGAGGTGTTTATATATATATATCAGAGCTTTTTCTTTTTGGCCAAAGTTTGTTGCTATTGTTGTTGGGTGTGTAGGACTTCTGTCTGTCTTTGAAAGTATTCAGAAAGCCAACCCTGAGAATTGTGCAGGGCAGAGTGGGGAAGGAGAAGGCTGAAGAAGAATGAAGGCAGGGATTCTATTAGACCAAAGACAGGCGCATGGGGGAGATCCCAGCCCGTGTGAAGTGAGTGGCCCGTTCTCTCACCATCCACATTTCAAAGACAACCACTGAGTAACCCCCAGGAGGATATAGGCATCCTGATAGCAGCAGCAGGACTGGTTGTCTGCATTATTGAAGCCATGCAGCTTGCAGTTTGGGGAGTTTCTTATGAGGATAGAACTGAAAGTTAAATGCAACACACACAACACTATTATGTGTGAGCACCACTCATTTAAGTGTGTTCAGATGGCTACTAGTCTTAGGGCTTCTCAGTTTTGTAACTGTCAGTCCAGTTTGGAACAGAAACTAGTCATTGCACTCCCAAGTTTAGCTACTGCTGAAGGTTGATTGATTCTACTTTTAAAGAAGGAAAATTCAGTGACAAGTGAAGTAAATTGTTTTTAAGAAATTCAGTTTTGCCTGGTCACTGTGACCTGACACCGTTTTGAAAGTTCAAAAGTTAGTTCTCAGTGAGGAATTTACTGTCCAGGGAGACAGTCTGGGTAAGGAAGGAGGTGTGTGGGGGTGGGGAGGGTGAGAGAGAGAGAGATAGAGAGGAAAAAACTCCCAGATTTTTCCTTCTTTATGCATCCAAGAATAAGAAAGTTTAGTGACTTAGTTTTAAAGGTGCTCATAACTAGCGTTTGTCACCTTGAAAGGGAAGTAAAGGAGCATTGCCTCTGTCTGTGAAATCTTCCTAAAAAAGATTCTGTCACCATCAGATGTGTTTGGTTTGTGTCTCTTTCTTGTGGGTGAGTTTCATATCTGCCCCTGACCTTTGAATTCACTCCTTGGGATCCTGCTCATTTTAGTCCTTGAACATCAAAGCCCATTACGACATGGTGCCATGGGGGACTCTCTTTAATGTTTCTGTCTTTGATTTCACAGTCTGGGGTTCCAAGGCTCTCCTGCCTAGTGGATGAAGCAAAGTGAGTTTGTCAAGGACAATTGGGTTTGGATTGGGGAGGGAAGGAGTCTACGTGAATAATGAAAGAACTTAGTAATGATTGCTTAAATAAAAACTATGCTACAAAAACAAAACACAAACAAAAAACTATAAAGGCTGTGATAAGGGTCTCATTTCATGTTTAACTTTTATGACATTATTAGCAGTTCTTTAGGGTTGTAGCATTATTCTGAGCAAGAGGGGAGCATAATTAGCACATGTAGGAGCTATCAAAATGAGTGAAACATTGTGTGTTTTCTTGTTTTCTCCCAACCTCCCTACTCCTACCTGGTGGACGATTTTCCACAGCCCTCCTAACAAGCTCCACCCAAATCTTGGATTCATTATAAATCAGAAAGACTGATAGCAACCTAAAGTAAAGCAAGAGACCTTTACTTTTATTAGACATATAAATCATAAGGTTAAAGTATCAAGAATGAAGATGGAGTGTCGATAACCAGTCTGAGGCGGGGGGAATGCTTGTAGGACTCTGCTGGGTCCCTGAAATCACACTGAATGAAGACAGAGGGAGGCCATAAGTGTAGCCAGAGGACTTTTAACCGAGAATCAGAAAGTAGTATTATGGGTAATTCTATGGATGGATGGATCATAAGATTGACAGATGTAATACCACAGACTCAGAGTGGGGATGTACTTCAGATATGTCAAGACCACCACGCGGCCACCCCCTGTTGCTGCCCCTTCTCTTCACCACCCTACCTGGGCTGTTGCTGCTCTGTTCTAAGTTCCTGATAAGCCATAATGACAGACGTGGCATTTCAACTCTCACCCTAATTAGCAGTGCCAATGACAGCTTTCTAATTTTTTCCCTAATTCAAGAAAGCAATGCAGTTATTTCCCAGAATAATGAGTATGCTGTTTGTGAAATTAGTGCTGTTTAAATTTGTAAAATTATTGGCTCAGTTTTCTTCCATTCTGTTCCCTTCAAAAAGTTTGTATAATGTGATTCTATGTATTATCGACCAGGTCAGGTACCATCTGATTAGGAGCAACAGTGGCTGTTGTACAACCTCTAATAGGAATCTCTTCACCACGGACATTCTGTAGGTGGCCTTTTAAGGTGAATGACTGTTTTGAGAGAGCACCAGTTGAGTAGCTACATGAATGGTCTATTTCAAATGCACATCCCGCAGAGGAACAAAGAGCCGGTCACAACTTATGGATCACCAAAGAACAATTTTAATATGAACATTTAATAAGGAATGATATGGCTTAGCCAGAATCCAAATTGAGGTGATCAGGAGCAACTCAGAGATGGGAAAATTCAACTCATAGCCTCTGGCTTGATCCCTCTTGGTGAGCCTCTGGCTTGATCCCTGATGCTGAGCCCTGGTGGCAGTAGAGGATGGGCTGCAGGTAGGCATGGAGGCCAGGCTCTCTGGTGGTGAGGAGTGGGGTAAAGAGAGTTCAGTGCACAGACGAAGGTGAGGCTATGCAGGGAGAGGAGTGTTGCCTGGGACCTGTTTCCTTTCCCTGGTCTGAAGCAATATGTCTCTGAGTAGATAGTGTCTTTATGTACTTAGGTTCTTGCCTCCCAGCTCATCTAGCACAAAATCAACCCATTTTTCGTGAAAGATGACTGTAATCAAGACCGACTTTAACTAATACACACTTAAGATCAAGGACTATAGAGGTGGATCTGCTTTGTTACAAATCTTGGCTGGACCACTTACAAGCTTTGTGACCTTGGGCTGGTTACTTAACCTCTGAGTTCCCTGGTTTCCTCATTAGTCAAATAGGATAATAACAGCACCTATCTCATAGGATTGTTAGGAGGACTACATGAATTAAATAAAGTGCTTAGTATGGTGACTAGCACATAATAATTACCATATATAAATATATCTCTTTGAGAGAGAATTTTCCACTTGACAGAAACCAAATTTAACAATTCTTTGCACTGGTTGTTTGAAAGATTATAAGCCTTTGTATCTTCAATAGCCCAGATGTGCTTAAAGCTTCGAACACATAAGGACATTTTTGAAAGACACGGGCAGGATCTAAAATTCTCAGGATGAAGTTGCATGCTAGCATTCTCTAAGTTCCTATTTTATGGGTGTAAAGAATACAACATCTGCAAACAACAGCTGGACAAATATCGAAAGATATAATTCCAGCTTCTTGCCATGTTGGCAAAAGCTGTCGGGAGGGAGGGGAATGTTCTCCTTGTATCGTACCTTTTTATGGCTGGAAGAAAAGAAGTTGGATGAGTCATTTTTGTCAAAGCAAGGTTTCAGGAGAGCAGACCTAAGAAAACATTGTCAGGGGCATCCTAGAAGCAATCAGATAGTGTGCAGCAATTTGCTAAGAAAGCTTGGGTTGCTGGGGCCAATTGATAGATTCTATGTTGATTATGTGGAAAAGTTACCTGAGTTCCAAACATCTGTTTGTGTCCTGGCCCTGTATTTCAGTAATCCAGCTTCATGCAAAGTGCTGGCCTGCCATCAGGGTCTGTCCAGAAAGGGGGAACAATGACAGGAAAGATGGTCTGAAAAGGAAGCAGGGAACCTGGGCTTCTGCAGGGACACCAGGCTTCTCCCGTCTGTGCAGTGAGGGGATTAAAGACTATGTGTCCGGTTCTTCCCAGTTCTAACCTTCTTTGTTAGTAATAGCTCTATAGTCCTGGCCGTGAATTGAGTGTAGCAGAGACTGAGAAGTCATGGTGTAACTAGACTGTGTTTGTCACCTCTTGGCACACATGCATGCCCTCAGCTGTGTGCTCCCCAGAGGGAGGGGCGTTGGAACATTCTACCTTCACCCCTTGGGGACTGTAAGAGACTAGGCTAATGCCCACTCAAAAAGGATTTCACTCTGGTCTGACACCTGGCCCTTTTTAGACTCTATGGGGATGCTTCTGACTTTGTGCTGCTTTGGGGGAAAAATACAGTATATTCATCAATGCATCTCCTTCCTTCATGATCCTCTATTAAACAAGCAAACAAACAACAAGCTCCTTTTTATCAGAAGCTGGCTCGTTTCTCTCCTGTGTCTGATCTGTGCCTGTGGAACTCATTTGGGTCACGGACCTGCTCATTATCCCTTTGAGTCATTTCTTCTGACTACCCATTAAAGGTGCTCCAGATTGCTCATACTAAAAATTGTGTGCTTCTTTGGGAATGGAGGTTGGCTGTGGGAATGAGGGCCTAGGGAGCCGTGTGTATCTATTACTTCTGAGCAGATTGAAATAATGTGTAGATCTTGTTGCCCTATAACCAGAAGTACAGGATACTGTGTGACTAACATCAGTCAAGTCTAGCTTCTCGGTGGTTTGTGGGGATGGCAACCAGAGTTTGCAACCACTGACTTTCTATAAAACTAAACCATCTGATCAGACCTCATGAAATGATCATTTGACCCAGGGAACTTGGGAGGCCAAGGGAGCTGAAGCCATTATCTGGCATGGCTCTGTGTTCTGATCTGAAGCTAGCCCCATGGGACAGAGCCAGTACAGAGTTATTCCTGATTCCCAGCAGCTCATATAACTTATTATGCTAAGAAATAGAGCCTCCTGCTTCTGGCAAGGTGGTTTCTGTTGTAGGCTACTGGAATTCTGTAGGGTAGAGTGTTTGGGGTAATGGATATATCAGATCAATCGTCTAGGCTTCAGTTGTGCAGCGATGCTCAATTCTTTTTCTTCCTTACTATATATTATAATACCAGTCATAATATCATATGACATAGAAAGCTGAAGGATCAGAAGCCATATTCAACTTCCCCATGCCTGTCCCCACCACTATGTTTGGAAGAGGCATAGGTTTTCAGGAGGTTAAAAGAATTTCCATCAGGACTACTTATGCCTCACTTTTGATACGACACATTGACTAGCTTGGGTGGCTTTATTCAGTCAGCTTGGGTGGCTTTATTAAAATGAAAGACTTCAGAACCCTGCTTTGTGTATGAGCTCAGCATCCTTTCAAATGAATTTGGTTTACAAACGTCTGTGTACTCTCTGCAACTTACTGTCTGTATGGTTTGTCTTCAAGCAGGAAGCTCTGGTTTCTCCATTATATTGATGTAAAAATGAACCCACCACCATCACCGAGAATTCTCTTTCCTTCCTTCTCCTGTCTTGAATTCTGCTTTCACACACCTGCTATGTGCTAGTTCTCCACCAAGAGTGGCCACAGCTCTCTTGAGGGCTTCCTTCCTTCTCTAGGCTGACTCACATTTGGGGGGACACCAGGCGTCCTGGGTCCTGTGGGGATTTCACATAGAGGGTTTTCCAAGAGTTTAGTTATAAATTTATCTCAGATGGCTTGGAAACCCTAGCTAGATTTCTTCTGGGTGTTAGGTTTAGATGGGAATTAGATAGATGGTCCCTAACTAGGCTTACCATACAATTGGCAGCCCTAAGGATGACATCTAGATGATTTTGGTTGCTGCTACGCGCCGGCTTTAAGCAATGAGGATACTTCTACTGGCAATTTGAGTATGTTCTGCCATTATGATGCCATTCTACAGAACCTGAAGCCAGAATCTGTAACAATACATATTTTATAGTTCCTTTAAAATGACATCTAACTTTTGTGTTAATATTTGACAATAAAACAACCTACCTCATTTTCTTCTACGCAGATGCTGTCAACAGTAGCTCAAGCCAGAATTGTGGGACTCATATGTCCAGTTTAGATGGAACTCCTTTTTCATGGCTAATAGTTTGTTTTTTCCTAAAATGAGACAAATTTACCTATGTCCAGCTGGTTCTTGGCAACAATAGGAATTTGACTAGTTCTCCTCTTCATGTACACACATACACATTTATCTAGGCTTAGTGGTTATACCCATAAATATGCATAGATAGAAATCAACACACGTGCACATGCACACATGCACACACACTTCTTAGTAGACTTTGGACAGATTGAATCCAGTAGTCTACAAGGTTTCTGCTATCTCATTCTCATTTTAAGCATTATTGGAAATTTTGATTGGTGTGTGTGTTTGTGTGTATATGTGAATAAGTTCAAAATAGTGTCATATATATATATACACTGTCATTTAAAAAATCAGCAAGTCTGACCTTGTGTTTGGCACTTTTTATACATTACCATAATAAATCATCTTAGCTTCCCTATGAGATCAATAAGGTTGTTACATTCATTTACAAATGTGGAAAAACAAGCTCTGAGATTCTCCTGAGAACTTAGAGTTACTAAGTGTCGGAGCTAGAATTTGGACCCAGGTCTTTCTGACTCCAGATCCTGACTTAACCACGACTCTTTCCTGACAATCTAAATCTCATAGCAGTGCATCCACATAAATCCAGTTTTATTATCATCCTCATTTTACAAGCAAGAAAACTGAAGCCAAAGTGAAGATACTTGCCTAGAGTGTCTGCATTATTGTTTTTATTGTTGTTGTTGTTGTTGTTGTTGTTGTTTGACTTTGATTGAATTCAGTCATCTTTTATACCAATAAAGTTCTCACTGACAGGTAAAATATCTAACTTAATGAAGAATAGAATCAGACCACCTGACCACCAACTGGATCATTAGGGAAGGTTACTTAATTTTAAACAGAAGGAAACATTGCTTCCCTCAAAACTAATAATCAAATGATTTCTTTGGGAAGGGTTGTCAGTGCACATTTATTAAGAAGAATACTACAAGTATAAAATGTTTATGATGTGCCAGACACTATTCTAAGTGCTTTACATAGATTAATTCATTTAATCTTTCCAAAAGCCCTATGAGATAGAGGGTTCTGTTTTTCCCCATTTTACAAATAAGAAAACAGAAGCACCACAATGTTAAATAACTTGGCCAATATTGCACAAGTAAGAAGGGGTAGAGCTGAGATTCAAGCTCAACGTCTGGCCCAGATTTCTTGGCCCTAACCACTCTGTGGTACTACCAAGGCCGTTTTGCTTTTACTTTTATTGAGTTTGTTGCTTTAGCGGTGAAGTTGCCCTGTATTTTCCCTCGAGTACTTTGCTAATAATGAGAGCAAACCATTTCAGACAGGTGGGGATGTCTCTGTTATTATGCTCCTGGTTCAGACATCTGGATTTCTCACAGGTGTGTCAAATAAAAGAGATGAGTATTCAGTTATACTTTGAAAATAAAAATCAACTGTCCATTAAAGTGGTTAAATATGGTGATATTTAATGCTCATTTCTAGAACAATAGCTAACAAAGGCATAACAACACTTTGATGCCTTTTTAAAAAATCCTTAGCCATTGTTAATTAAATAGGTTCTAGAAAATTCCTTCATCTGATGCATAGTCACTGATCGGATTAATCCTCTGTTGTTCACCCATCTCTTAAATTGGTGGCCAGGGCACCTCCTTAGGTGTGCCTATATTGGCCCTGAGCCTGCTGCACACCTGCTCCTTGTCTTCTTCAAAAACCAGTGTCTTCATAACTATTTAACAAGAAGTATTGTCAGTTAGCATGAGAGAGACCTAAGTTCACTGTCTGTTCTCAGTTTCTACCTCCTCAAGCACATTAGAGTCTGAGAAGAATGCACTTAAATTAAACTTCTGCAAGAAGTTGCTGACTCAGGTGAAATCTATGAACTCCTTTTTGAAATCAGAATTATTTTTCTCTGTTGCTTTGCCTTCAAATGATTCCCACCCATTCTGATAAGTGCCTTAGCATCTTTTATGAACTGACATTTTAATTCCCTTTTCTTTAGCAACTAAGATTTCATAGCTTGCTTCTGCTAGGTAGTTGGGAATTACAAAACTGCACCTGAAGCTGTTTGCTAATAAACAAGTTGGCATATCTTTCAGAATATAGCAACAATTTTTTCAAAAGACATTTAAACAGAAAACACATTTTAAAACATAAGTCTCCCACAGGGTTATTTTACTTTTTAAATGAGGCAAGGAATGGGGAATCATTCCCTTCTCAAGAGAACCTTTTTTCTGTTCATAAGGGATAAAATAGAGTGGGGAAAATGGCTGGGTCTTTGGACTCCATTCAACCTGGGTTTGAATCTTGACTTTGCCATTACCATTAATTTTGGCTCTGAGCCTCCACCTCCCTGCCTGTAAATGGGGATGATAATAATGCTATGATTATCTGTGAGCAAAAAGGCCCGTTATTGTTAATCAGAGTAGAAATGATGGCAGAAACTTGATTATAAGATGTCTGTATACTCTGCTTTCTAGCTTATAATTTGGAAGGAGAGCAAATGGCAACTGATAGGTAATAATGAGCCCTTTGAGAGGCCAACAGGGTTAGTGGTAGTTGTGGAGAGTAGGGGAAGAGCTAACGTCTTAGAATTAAGTGACTTTTAATCTTGACTTTACTACTCATTAGCTGAGTTACCTGGGCAAGTTATTTCATTTCTCTGAGCTTAATTTTCTTTTATAGAATAGAGACAATGTCTGCCTTTTTACATCTCAAAAATTATTGTGAGCATCAGATTAAGTAAGTGTCTTCTGTAAACCAGAAAGTGTGACGTGGCTGCAAGAGACCTTGGATCATGAGTCCTTATCCTGGATCCCACCCAGGTCCAAACACTATGTTTATAAGATGTGTCTGTGGATGCGTCTCACTTGAAGTAGATAACGTGCAGTATTTATGCAGTCTTTATGCAGAGCATATGAGATCCTTTTTCTGGGAGAAATGTTTTCATAAGTTTCTTTAACGATATGAATTATACCTACTTGGGAAATTTCACTTATATATGCAACTGGAGAAAGGCATAAGTTGAGGTAAGAATTTTTATGGGAAACCATGAAAGGACTAATAGAGTAAGAAAGGAAAGGGTACCAAGAAGTAGAGGGAAAGAGTTTGGACTTTGGAGCAGGAGTTCCACATGCTGTTTATTAAAACTAATAATTCAAGCTTTAACATTCGGGGAGAAATAATCAGCCATTGTACTACAGTGGAAGATATCCAAGCATTGATTTGCAGAGTCTGGGGTTCCTATAGCTCAGCTTTGATTCTGCTGTTTGAAGGAGGAATCTCACTCTCTTTTCCATGTATGCAAAAGGTCAGGAGTCCCAGTGGATATCTCTTCTTTAAAAAAAAAAAATGTCTGTGATGATAAATGTGTGCTTGGGATCTGGTTAAATGGGAATTCCTCTGAAATTCTCATTTCTCATTTCTCTCCACGGCCCCGAGACAGATACTGGCCACATTTGGGTATGAAAACTCTTCAGCCTTGCCGTGTTCTCCTGCCCCCTTGAGAGTCATGTTCTGTTTGAAAAGAGCTGAGAAAATCGAGGCTGTTTTTTCACTTGGAGTATGAATATCTTTCTCGAAGCAGTAAGGGCTCTGTGAGAGTAACAGGATCCATATGTTGAAACTGGCTGCTAATGTTCAGCATATGGGCCAGTGAACTTTGCAAGCAGAAATATGCGTCTAATTCTCCAAAGAATGCCTTAGTAAGCTCCAGAAAGGTGACGGATGGCCTAGGCACAGCTTCTGGGCTTTATAGGTCTCTTGTTCCCTGGAATGTGAGCCACAGAAAGGGATTAAAAAGGTCCTGGTTGGCCTTAAGATGAATGGCACTGGATAGTAGCCCTCTTTGTAAGGCCCCATGCTCCTCAAAATACTATGGGCCCTATCAGCTGAGGGCTCACTCTGGACTCTTAGGTGTGATGGTGAGTCTAAGGACCAGGTTGCAGCACTGGTTGGCCAGATTGTTTGTTAAACCGAATGGAAATATTTTATCCTCTACTCGCAGAGGCGTCATTGCATGATGGAAAGAACATTGACCTGGAAGCCAGGTGGCCAGGACTCTGAGGCTACCCTGGCCCCAACTGGAAGTGACCTTAGAGAAGTCACTTGACCTTGCATATTTCATCCAGAAAGTGAGGAGGTGAGACAAGATGATGGCTGAGACTGCTTCCAACTCCCTCAGTGTAGAATTGAGTGGCACCTGACTCCATCGAGTGGAGAGCGATGGGAGAAGCAGCCTCAGCCAGTCACACTTGCGCGGTGGATGCAGTGGCCCTCGCCCAGCATTGTATTCCATTGCAGCTCTGTGTGCTATGGGGGAAATTCAGGGAGAGTAGAGGGAGACTTCTCACTACTCTTAGGAAGAATTCAATCCTGGGCCCCAAATGAGTAATCAGCAGCTAACCAAGTGAGGTAGAGACCAGCTGCCCCTCCATTACGGTAATATTTATTCCAAACCAGCATTTGGAGGTCTCTGAGTTCCTGCCTCTTATTCTCACATGCAGTGTTCAGTATCCTCTCTTGGCCTTTATCCTGTGTCCGATTCCTACCCCCTACCCTTGCTCCTTCTCATTTTAATTGCTGTCTTCCCCAAGCCATCTCTTTCTCTCTGCAGCCTCTGTTGGGGTTTTCCGTGGTCTGCTTTGTCTGCTGGTAGGATGGTTAGGAAGTCTGTATCCCCCAGTAGGTGAGGTGCCCTCATGCTCCCCCTTGTCCATCCCTGCACTGCCCCTTTGATCCCTCTGTTCTGCTGAGTACAACTGTGGTCCCCTCATCAAATGAGTACAGACAGAGACCTGCAGCAGCTCCGCCTGCAAGTCAGTCACCATGGTAACCAGCATTCCTCTGTTCTGCTGTGAAGAGAAAATGGCTGTTCTAAGGAAGGGCTCACTGAGTCTATTACTAGACCGCTTCCTCCAGGCCCCTCCTTTATATCGGCTTTAAGAAGCTACATGCATTGAACCAAACATCTATTAGCCTTTAGCTTTCAGATTTCCTTTACCTAAGAGGAGGAGAGGCAGAGGAAGTTGACTCCAAATGAATAAAAGCATTTTTTTTCTACCCTAAAACTGTATTTTCATGAGGAATGGTTATCTGCTCTGAGCAGATACAAAAGAACTGAATGCATACAGGAGCATGTGAGATCCCATGCAATGTATTTTGTCTTATCGGTGTAGTGGAATGACAGAGCATGTGGACATTCAAATAAAAATTCAGTGAGGGTAGCCAAGGGACACAGGGAATTCCACAGTGTACGGACTACAGCATTTCAGAAGAGTTTCTGACTGTTGGGGGTAATGGTGCTTAGAAAGAGGGGTGTTGGTCCCATAGTGAGGGAAGGTGAGCGTTTGGTATCTCCTGCTTCAGAATCCATTTGCACCACACTGAATCCTTCTCCATAGTTTTTAAGCACAGTAGCATGGCAGGAGACCCCTAGGCAGAGTTCCAGAGCAGCAGGTTTGCCTCTTAACACAGCTGTGGGGACCTTCAAGGTGATTTCCAAAAATAACTGGTCGGGCTGCTATGAATCTTAGAAGTGCTGCTGTTTGGAGCAGGACCATAACCTCTCAAGGAGTCAGAAACATTTAGTTCAGAGGTCACTCCACGTTTCTCAGGTGACCTTGTAGTATCCGATGGAGGATAGCAGTTTCACAGGGAACGGTCTGGACAGTGTCCACTCCAGCTTCGGCCTGACAACCCATGGATTCTTTTGTGGTGACAAGTTCTTAAAACTGATCACTCTCTCTTAAAGTGAACAGGTAGACCCCAATTTTGAATGAAAGCTCTGGGTTTCATTTTCAAAAATTTGAATGTGTGTTTAAACTGGACTTCATCTTTTTCAGTTTCTCTGCAGGTGGATATTGTTCCCAGTCAAGGGGAAATCAGCGTTGGAGAGTCCAAGTTCTTCTTATGCCAAGGCAAGTGTCTCAGGTCCCACTGCATTTCAGGACACCCTCCCAGCAGACAATAGCCAGTGGGCTGTGTGCCGGGCTGAGCACACTACACCTGGCATTCTTGGTGTTGCTTTGCTGCAGGGTCAGTAGTGTGAACAGAGAACCAGGGAAGCTCTCAGGCCCTCTTTCTTCCCCACTGAAAAGACTGCCCCAACACAATGAAATGAGTCATCTGGACTTCTGCATGGTGGTGGAGGAGCTCTAGGGTTTTCCTTGGGAAAGTCAGCACAACTCCCACAACAGTGCATCGCCCCATCCCCCTCCTCTGGACACATCCAGAGTTCTGTAAATGACAACAGAGAACAGAAACGATCTTCAGAGTGTCAATGTAAGGTCTTTCTCAGAATCCTCCAGAACAGGAAAACCAAGGTCTGAAACTTGCCTTAAAGAAAATTGAGTACTGGTGTCTCTTTTGCTGTGAGGACATGTGTGCTAACTTTCCAGGTTTATTGTGAATACCAATATTCGGTCCCATTGCCCCCTCTAGAGAGCACTGGGATTTATCAGACCTGGTATATTTGTTTTTTCTTTAGAAATTATGCCTCATTTCTACAGCTCAGATAATTATGTCCTGTGGAGGACAAGGCTTCCAATTAGGCTTCGGATTCTCTGCATGTGACATAATTGGGATTTGGAACATGGAAGAACCAGGAAAGAGCTGAGCTAGGTGTAAACTATGACATTTAGCGAAGAGCTCCTAGCAAGGAGGGCCTCGAAATGCTATCATGATTTGCGTTGGATGAGGGGACTTGTGGCCGCCGGCTGTGTTCACTCCAGTTTTGCCTTCATTACAGCAATTTAAATGATCTGGAGATGCAGCCGTGGAGCCCACAGCACATCTTGCAAATAGTGATATTTATTGAAAACATGATGGGCTCTGAAAGGAAGACTGCTTCATTTCCATACTAAGCATCTGTGCAGGGCTGGGTGGTGTGGGCCTGGGGAGGGCACCATGCAGATAGGCAGGGAGAAGCCACATCACCAGATCCAAGAGCTCTTTCTCCAGCTCGGTGTCCGGGACAGCTACGCAGCAGCATCTGTCCCTCCAAAGTGCCTGGGGAAAGGATGATGCATGGGTGATTCTGGTTATCTTCTTCACAGCATTTAAGGAGATGAAATTGTCTGTCTGAGGCAGGGGCTGCTGAAATGACTGTCAGGCCAGTTTGTGCAGGCAATTGCTAGAATAAAAGTGGTTGGAGTCTGCACTCCTAGACCTGCCAGGGTCTCCCGCCCAGGAGACCATAATCTAAGCCCTCGAAAAACAAGCTACTCAGTTGATTTAAATCAGCTAGGCCCTTGAGATCCTAGACATACTAATTCCCTTTGTCTCCTCATTCCCATTCTGTGAAGCTAGGCTTTAAGCTCCTGAGTGATTGGCACACAGTAGGTCCTCAACAAATTTCTCTTTCTTCTTAGCAGTCCTAAGAAATGCTGAGAAATCCTGGCACAAGTGGTTTTTTAGTTTTTCCCATAAGTGGTGTTATGTATATAACAAACACAGAAGCCAGAGTGGTGGTCTGATGTACATGGTCACCCCTCCCTAATCATCAAGACTGATGATCTCTTGTTCAGTGGCTCTTACTGGGTAGCCACTGTCACTCTGGAGGGGACTTTGTCTTTTCCACTTCTGTGGTTTGAAAATAATCTCTTTCTCTTTAGTGGCAGGGGATGCCAAAGACAAGGACATCTCTTGGTTCTCCCCCAATGGAGAAAAGCTAACACCGAACCAGCAGCGGATCTCAGTGGTATGGAACGATGACTCTTCTTCCACCCTCACCATCTACAATGCCAACATTGATGATGCCGGCATTTACAAGTGTGTGGTCACTGGCGAGGACGGCAGCGAGTCAGAGGCCACGGTCAACGTGAAGATCTTCCGTAAGACCCTCCTCTTTCTCTTTGTATATCCCTGTCCTCTTCTTCAGCCAGGAAAACACGTTGGCAGCAGACAGAGTGGGATGGCGGTTAAGGAGCAGCTGAGGGCTTCTTTCTTCACCCTAAGTCTTTTCTGAATTGAGCTTAAAGCTCCAACATGCCCTCAAATGACCCTTGGCCAACTCAGAACCCACAACCCAGATTTGCACTGTTCACAGGTTCCTCCTACTGGCCTCCGTTCTCTAAATTCAAATGACACAGTTCCCAGAGGTCTATTATGGGTTCCTTACTGCTTCCCCAAGTGTTGACTAACTGTGGTACAATTCAGATTTTCCCCTCTTATTTTACTCTCCCCTGCTGGTAATGGAGTCCAAAGACTCGGTGAGGTGTATGGGGTTATCATTTGAACACTATGCAACACTCAGAGCAGGCAGTTCCCATTGCCATTGAAACCTGGTCTCAAGGTGGCATCTTATTACCTTATTATCATGCATCTGTCCCATTGGCCGGTGTAATGGTGGGTGGTAGCTAATGGAGCAGTATTGATTGCCAAGTATTTATTGCCATTAAGCCTACTTTTCTTCTGTTCTGTTCTTCAAAATTCTCTGCTGTAGGCAAGACGGGGTTGGGGTGCCAGATAGAGTGGGAGACAGAAAGGATTGATGACTCCTAATATGCATTGGAATAAGTGTTCTACTAATGCACTCTACCTGCATACTGCGTCTCAGTGGCACCGTCCCTCATGGCAAGGGACCCATGGTGAAGACACTCCTTTCCTCCCATAGACCCTTTTCTGCACAAAATGTGATAAATTTAGCACTCAGTGAACAGACATTGAGTTCCAAACTTTGACGACATATTCTGCTACTTGTGCCAGCCGCTCCACCTGGCATCTTTGGCTGAGTATCGTGTGGGACCCTCTCTTGTCCTGCTGTATATGTGGATCGAGAGAGAATTGCCTGCAGCTCGAATCCAGGCTGCATGGCTCCAGTGAAAAGACATCTTTGTGGGAGAACCAACTGTTTTCCCTTCCTCTTCTCTTGCTCATTTTCCAGAGAAGCTCATGTTCAAGAATGCACCAACCCCACAGGAGTTCAGGGAGGGTGAAGATGCTGTCATTGTGTGTGACGTGGTCAGCTCCCTCCCCCCTACCATCATCTGGAAACACAAAGGTCGAGACGTCATCCTGAAAAAAGATGGTGAGATTTGGCAGCTGCCTTTTTCTCTGGGCCATCAAGTCCCCTCGGGTTTTCATCTTTGCCAGGCTCTGAGACATTCTAATCCTGACTCAGATTCCATTGTCCCAGAACCACATGCAATTGTCAGGTCCTGAATGGGTGAATGTTTGTAGATTGTATACTCGGGCATTTGACTTCCACTCCAAAGAAGAAGACAAAATCTCTAATAGATTTTTGTTCTTGGCTTTATGTCAGAGTCAGGGACACCTTCTCTTATTTCAGCTTAAAGCCCAGCCCCAAAAGACTGAAGCTGGAAGAGGGAAAGGCTCAGTGACCTACAGATAGGAACTTACTAACCAATCTTTGGTGAACCTACTTCTTGTCTCTTCTAGTCCGATTCATAGTCCTGTCCAACAACTACCTGCAGATCCGGAGCATCAAGAAAACGGATGAGGGCACTTACCGCTGTGAGGGCAGGATTCTAGCACGGGGGGAGATCAACTTCAAGGACATTCAGGTCATCGTGAATGGTAAGGAAATCCATTCTTCCTGCCCTCTTCATTGCTATAACCTTGGTCCCCAGAATCATTTTCTTTAACTTCTTATTTCGATGGTCTATAAAATATGCCCTGTCCTGACTCACTCATCTACCTCAGCTGAATCCCCTCCTAAGCCCTATAGCCTCTGGCTTGATGTTTTTCTCTTGTCATTGTTGTTAATATACTTGCCTTTCGGTTCTCCCTCAACTAAGGAGACTTTTAGCATAGTTTTTAAATGTTCTTCATTGTCTTGCACCACTAGAAACTTTCTCTGTACTTATTAATAAATTCTTATTCATCCTTGATGGTAACGTAATTATGAAGTTGGTCCCCTGGTTCAGTGTTCAAAGAAAATACTGTAATCAATTCAGGCCTTAGAATAGTCAGAATCATGGTCCATGGGCTTATTAATCTTAATTTGCAATGTCAAATAAGCACACCCATGGAATCGATCTGACATTTACAAGATGTTTACAGGAAATTATAATGTCAGTACTAAGAAAATAAGTAAATCACAGTTGAATTATTTTGGCCATTGATACATATTTTTTGCCAAACTCTCCCCCTCTCATTCCTTTGGTAAAACAGTTTTATGCAAAGGGTTGTTTATAACAATCCCAGAAAAATGTCACTCTTCAGGGATCTGTTGAGCTGATGCATTTCAAATTGGTGTTAACCATTTATTCACTGAGAGCAGGAGTTTTCAACTTTTTCCAGTATCCAGAGTCTCCTTTTGAATGTCAAGTTCCACCAACTATGGTAGTTGTAAGTTGAGTATGCATCGATTGAGAAATTATTGTAATGAGATAAAGAACTACTATAAATTGAACACCATTTTGAATGAAATAAATAAAACATTAATATAGTTTCTAAAGCTATATTGTTGAAAAGCAATATTATTATTCAGTTATAGAACACTAATATATGTGGGTGAGTGAATTACTTATTTAGTTTACAGTATTCAGTACAAGCCTGAATTCAGATCTCTTACCAGCAGTCCCCAACCTTTTTGGCACCAGGGACAAATGCTCCTTTGAGAATCTAATTAATGCCTGATGATCTGAGGTGGAGCTGAGGCAGTGATGCTAGCACTCGGAAGCAGCTGCAAATACAGATGAAGCTTTGCTCACTGGCCTGCTGCTCACCTCCTGCTGTGCAGCCCAGTTCCTAACAGGCCACAGATGGTACCAGGGGTTGGGAACACCTGCATATGCTAACTCTGCTACTAAGGACTTTTGACCACCAGGCTGCGACCATCTGACCCTGGGACACTCTGGAAGTTCCTTTTCTCCAAACCACTGGGTTCTTCCAAGTTTTCACAACCACCCCTGACAGTTCTTTTTCCCTTCAGTGCCGCCCGCAGTTCAGGCCAGGCAGACCATAGTGAATGCCACCGCCAACCTCGGTCAGTCTGTCACGCTGGTGTGCGATGCTGAAGGCTTCCCAGAGCCCACCATGAGCTGGACAAAGTAAGACACTGGCTCGTGCCTGCTATCAGGGATTAGCTGAGAAGGGGACAGCATAGAGTCTACTATATGTTGATGTTTCAATGGAATGGGAATGGACTACTTGTGAATATACTACTCTAGATGTAGAATGGACTGTTCTGTATTGTTCTGCCTTGTGCATCAGATTCCTGGCTTTTCAGGTGTGGCAGAGGGCACAACCTTGGAGGCCCTCTGTGGAGGGTTTGCGGGTACAGTTTATCTGCCTTTGGATAGAATCAGAGGTTTAGGTGAAGGAATCAAAGCTCTTCGTGGAAGTATAGTTGGCGTCTTAACTTTCTATGAAGACCAAGTCTATCCTATGGGCTGCATTTTATGGAAACTAATTAAAAATAAACATCTTACCTCTGTAGTCGAAATCATGGTACTTTTCATTTCTGCACCCTTTAGGGATGGAGAACAGATAGAGAATGAGGAAGAAGAGAAGTACCTCTTTAGCGATGACAGTTCAGAACTGACCATCAAGAAGGTGGATAAGAATGACGAGGCTGAGTATGTCTGCATCGCCGAGAACAAGGCTGGAGAGCAGGATGCATCCATTCACCTCAAAGTCTTTGGTAAGGACCACAGGGGTCAAGGTCACTGCTCTGCTGCAATTCCTCTCACCCTGCACACTCAATCCATCAGCAAGAGCCTGTCCACTCTGCCCCAGAATCTAACCCACATCAGCCACTTCTTGCCAGCTCCACTACCTACGTCCTAGTCCAAGCCGCCTTCCCTCTCCCATGGTCAATGAGACAGCTTCCTACCTGGTCTTTCTGCCCCCATAGGTCTCCTTTAGCCCCTCGTACTCGCAGTAGCCAGAATGACCTTAAGTGACATTCCTCTGTTTTAAAGTCCTCCATAGCTTCCTATTGCAACCAAAATAAAATCCAGACTCCCTACCATGGCCTGTAGGACCAACCCTGAGCTAGCCTGCCTGCCTTTGTGAACTCATCTTCCCTCCAGTTCACTTCACATTTAAATCTCTTCAATCCCTCGGGCCTCCATTCTGTCCCTCAGACACACCAGGCTTGTTCCCGGCCTCAGACACATCACACTTGATGTTTCTTCTACTTGGAATATCATTCCCCCAGAACCATATTCAGTTTCTTTCTTCTCATCCATCATTCAGATCTCAACTCAACCACCTTCTCAATGAATCCTCCCTTCTTTGTCCTCCCTAATGCAGCTCCCTTGTGACCACGAGCCCACCCCACCCACCTCTACTAATCTATTTCATGAATCTTACTGTATCTTCTTCATTGCTTTTATCAGTACCTAAACTGACCTCATTTACATATTTGTTTTGTAAGTTGTTCGTCTCCCACCTCCACTAAGTGTATAGACTCCCAAGATGATATGGCACTGACTGTCTTCTACATTGTTCTATCTCTGGCATGCCAAACACCACCAGACTCACAATAGGTCCTTAGTAAATATTAGCCACCAGCTTCCTCTCTCTCCCTTTGCTTCCTTCCGTGGCCTTTGTGAAACAGAGTCATAAAAGTCATGGAAAGAGCTCCCACGTCTCTGTTCACTTTTTCTTTATAAACTCAGTAAACTTCCATTCATTTAGAACTGAAATGCATTTTGACCTGACCTTGGAAGAAGAATCTGTGACGGAAAAATATTTAACCTAGTGGCTCTCGACTCCTTCTGTTCATCTTTCTTAAAAATGACAGAAAAGCTCATCCACTGTAGATGGTGCTACTAGAACAGATGCCAATGGAGCAGCTCTGGTACACACAGCTTCCAGGTTGTTTCGATGTGTGTCTGGTGAAACTGCTTGGGAACTGCTTGTTTACACTCATCAGGAGAACTGTACAGACCTTTGAAAATCAAGTGTTCATATGCAATTGGTCTTGCTAATCACAGATGAATCCTGTTTATTCATTAATGACAATCGGGTTGAGAAACAGGTTATCAGTTTGATTCAAATTAACTGTATATTCTTGAAAGTGAAAGTTCAACCTCTTGGAAAATACTTTGGAGTCTTTTCTCTAATACTGATTGGTCTTCCCCAGTCACTCTGATTGTAAGCTTTTCCATAGTATAGAAATGCATTTGTTAATTTATTCCTTCCCTTAACAAATATTTATTGAGCTCCATTGTTGTTGGACAAAGGGGCTACAGAGATACAGTCCAGTCCTTTGAACCTGAGATACAGTCCAGTCCTTTGATCCTGAGATGCACAAAAGAGAAAAACATATAAGCACATAAATTATAATAGATAGTGTCAGTCAACAGCATTTAAATGCCTGCTGTGGGCCCAGCCATGCCAAGTTTACAAAGATGAATGCCATGCACTTTGTTTTCTTCAGTGGTTTTACAGGATAAGGTAGATAGTTAGCACTGCGATTTTTAATGGTAATTCATTATAATGGCTGCATAACAGCAATACACATAGTGTTTATAGGAAGGATCTCTGGTCTTGCATGACAGTAGTCAGAGACATCTTTGCAAACAGTGTGATGTTTCACAAGTAGGAGTTTCCCGGAAAAGGAAGGATGAGTGAGCATTTCAGGCCACACAGGCACAGGCAGAGGCAGGAAGTGCATGAATGCACTGAATATGAGCTCCTTGTGGGCAGTGACCTGTGTCTGTTCTACTCACAGATGTACCCCCCCGTGCCTGGAACAGTGCCTGGCATATTATAGGTATTTGACTAAATGAGGGAATAGCAATTGTTTTTATGTGAATGAAGTGTGATATACATAGCAGGGAGATAAGCCTAGAAATGTGTAGTCACTACTTGTTTTAGGAAATTCTTTTGGATATTAGTCCCTTAAAATAATAATAATACCAGACACAAAGTGAGTGCTTACAGTGTACCGAGCACGATGTGAGGTGCCATCCATCAAATTAGCTCTTTTAGTCCTCAGTACAACCCTATGAGGTTATTATCCCCATTTTATACTTGAGAAAACTGAGCACAGAGAGATTAGGTTCCTACCCAAGGAGCCGTAATTCAAACCTAGGCTTTTAAATCCATTCCCTGAGCTAGCAATAGTATTTACTACTCCATGAAACCCAATTTGACACATAGTCTATTGAATTACATATGGAATGACTGGTAATACTGAAATTAGTGTACTCTCTCTTTAGCACCATGGATAACATGGTTTCTCTATGAAAAGAGAAACTGGCTAGTCAAGAACAGGTCATGGCTTCTCTTCAGGCCTCTCTGGTGGAGAGGGCCGCCCCAGGGAGAAGGCTTTAGTAGTAAGGCAGAAGCCATGTGGGGCCCATGTAGAGTGAAGGGAGTAAGTAAGGGAAGGAGGTAATGAGGCAGGAAAAGAAAGATGCAGGAACTATGGCAAGGCATGGTTTGTCTTTCCACCCATCTCCCTCGCCACACACCCCCTTCCACATCACACACACTCACACTCCCGCACTCACACACTACACTGGCACAACTTCTTTCCAAAGGCTATAGCCAGGAGGATATACGTTGGACAGCCCAGAAATGCAGACAGAGAGAGGTAGCCAGACTCCTGCAAAGACAGGTAAGAAAATCGTAGGCTCATAGGAAACATGTCTAATCCAACCTCCATCCAAAATGAGAACCCTCCTCTGCAATATCCAGAGGAAAGTTCGCATAGCCTCTTTAAAATAACCTGGCACCCCACATATACATTCCTTTGCTTCTCCATTTCACAATCTTAACCTCCTTTCTCTCCTCTTCTGGCCTCCCCTGTTGGTTTAGA
Source organism: Cynopterus sphinx (assembly GCA_030015415.1). Taxonomy (NCBI): domain Eukaryota; kingdom Metazoa; phylum Chordata; class Mammalia; order Chiroptera; family Pteropodidae; genus Cynopterus; species Cynopterus sphinx. Next base: position 75,341,839 of record CM057383.1, on the reverse strand, counting down.
TTAGTACTCAGTCCAGGAAACCAGGTGGAGAGTGGCCAGCCAGTTAGGGCTTCATCTTTCTTCCATCCTTTCTCACCCTCTCCTTTCCCTCTAGTCTGCCATTAGGCACCAGTACTAGGTGGAGAAATGGGGCAGTTCCCAGTGGCAGCAGAGTCCGCAGCAGCAAGGTAGGACTGCAAAGAAACCTGTAGTTTAGTTGGTAAAAAAAAGTGCTCAAAACTCCTGTGACTTCAAAGAGAGATGGCAATTAATATGTAAGAGGCTTATCTAAATTAGGGACTGCTGTAATTGCACCTAACTGACATCATTTTTTTCCTTTAAAGAGACACATTCTAGCATGCATTGCTTTAGTTATCAGCCAGGCACTTTCTTTACTAAGTAGTTGCATCCTGCCTTCCTTAAAATTTGGCCGTGAATTTCCATTGCTTCTCTGCCCCTGGGTCATTCTAAAGAAATATTTTTGTCTCCACAGTTTCTTATTGTGCTTGTATGAATGTTCTTAAGGTCTCATGTTGCTGAGGGCTAAGGCAAGTTCACCAGAGGACTGAAGCTTTGCTTAGGTGACCCCTTAGGGTCGAAGGAACCCTTGTGACTAATAGTCCTGAAGGAAGGTACACCTAGTCATATCCAACCAATTGGTTCACAGAAGCAGGGCCCTGGAGCCCTCTTGGGTTCAAGTTGCAGGAATCTGGGGTGAGAGTAGATAAGGCTGGCCCTCAGTGGCAGAGTGTAGAGCCATGGAATTGGAAAGCAAGCTTACTTGGAAAACTCACAAGGACGGCTGTGATCACAGAAAGGTCTATGGGGAGAGGTGCAATGGAACAATCTGAAACCTTAGGTCCAAATTGGCTGCAGATGGACCCAAAGTCAAGGTCCCACAACAGAGGTTTGTTAGAATGGTACAAGTACCATCCCTAGATAAAACTTGGACAGATCCTTCCAGATGCTGGTATGCCAAGAGAAGTGACCCTGCACCTGCCTAAAGATGCCCATTGTCCCTGTGTGATTATTGAGAGCACCCCTTTTCAGTCTCAAGTGTGCCCCCATTTGGACAATTTATACTGCTATCTTGTTTTCAAGTCTATATTCTAAACCTTCTGTTGGTTCTGACAATAGCCTTGCTTCTGGAGTCTAGAGAGGTTAAGTTATCAGCACGAACCTTGCCTGCTTTCCACAGCCCTCTGTAGAACAAACACAATTAGGCGTTGTTAACAGTGTTTTTAATAGGAATATAATTTACCTTTTTCTAAAGACTTGTACAGTGTGCCCTTTATAGCCATCTGCAAAATGGAGCCACCAAGACTAAATATTACAATAGAGGTTAACTGTCCTTTGTCTCTCTTCTGTTAATTTTGCTGCCAGAACAAGGTGCTATGGGTCAGGAGAAGTTCAGCAAACACTATCTAAATCACAGCATCTGACTAGGTACCCAGAGCCCAGAAATTCAGCCTTCCTATGACTGCCTCCAAACTCTAAAACAGCAGTTCAGTTTAGTAAATTCAGTTATTGTTTGTTTTTTTTAACTTATCAGTCTGTGATTTTAGCAGCTTTTACTTTACCTCTCCAAACCTTCTGTTCGATCGCACTTAACACTTACTCCATCCAAGATGAGTTGTAGCTTCCTTAAAAGTCCTATTTATCAAAATAGACACAAAGCCTTCCTAACGGAAAACCTCAATCATGTGGACTCCATCCATTCAAATTTGTGCTCATTTGGCCACATTGGATTGAGATGTGCCCATGTGCTCGCTGGCAAAAAGGGATTTGCTAAGGAGGTTGTTAGTACAGATTAACTTTATGAGAATCTTTGAACTATATGGGATACGTTATACAGAAAATTAACAACTCTATCAGTGTTTTCTGTTCATTAAAGCAGAATAAAGGACCTCAGTTTGCAGCATGTGTGCAATCAGTAGTTTATTAGCCTACTTGGGGTTACTGTGTGAATTTGAATATGAAGGAAATTCAGTTTTTTAAAGTTATCCATAATTTTTATTTATTTGTTCATTCGTTTGTTTCTTTATCAAGCCTGGTCTTTTTTCTCTATTAGCGAAGTAAGTTACATTTGTGCAGTGTTATCTTCTCCTGTGGAAGGTTTACTAATTTCAGAGTATAATTGTTTCAAATTGGAAAAATTCAATTTTCTCTAATGTTTTAACATTTAACTCAGTTTTGAATGCTTGTGTTTTCTTGCATTACACAAAGCATTTGGAAAATGAACTCATCTCAACTCATCTTCCCATTCCCAGCCCACTCTGTAACCCCAAGTTACTCGCCACATTTCTTTTCATGAGTTAACGCTAACACAGCTTTTCTAGTCATTAAGACTGAGTCATTTGGCTCCTTGTCATACCTTCTTTTGTTTCTTGCCAACCCTTGCTACTTCCCATAAAACCTTTCTTTATCTCTCTTTTGAAGCCATCCTTTCTCTTCTACGAGATGACCCCGTTCAGAATTGTGTCACATCACATCTGGCCCACTGCCTGCGCCTCCAAATTGGTTTTCTCACCTCGAGGCTTTCTCCATGCTGAGTCATCTTGAATTTTTTTCTGGATTTACCCTCTTGTTATACAAATGATCACTCCATTCCTCTGATCAAACACTGTCCGTGGGCCTCTGCCTGTCACGGGATAAAATTCAAGCAAAAGCTTTAACGGTACAATCACCACTGTACTTGAGTCCAGTATTGTCTCCTTCCACTCTCATACACAAACACATGACTGATGGCACACTACTCTCTTCCCAACCCTCTCTTCACACATTCTTGCTTCTTTGCTTTTATTCAAGCAGTTTTCTACACTTGACATGACTCTGCCTCCACCCCAGAGTTTCACCTACAGAAGTTTCACCCAGCCCAAAAGCTGTGTCCTCATTAAGACTCCAACCAGCGGAGCATTCTCCTTCTGCTTTGTGACTCCTGTGCTTATTGCCCTTAGCGCTTACTCTATAGGATGTTTTTATTACTATCACTTGGATGTTGTCATGTGCCTGCCTCACAGTAAGTTCCTTGGGGGTTCAGCTCTTCATTTCACACAACACCTAGAATTGAGCTTTTGTTGTATGGGTACATGTTCTCATTTAAACCTGGAAAGCTAAAAAAATCAGGTAAACTTATAGGAATGTTTTGTCTTTTCAGCAAAACCCAAAATCACTTATGTAGAGAACCAGACTGCCATGGAACTGGAGGAGCAGGTCACACTCACTTGTGAAGCCTCAGGAGACCCCATTCCTTCTATCACTTGGAGAACTTCCACCCGAAACATCAGCAGCGAAGAAAAGGTATAATGTCACCCAAGAGTTTCAAGGCCATGGAACACAGACTCAGTGGGGATTGAGTCTGCCCCATGCTCAGTTCTCTTCGGTGAGCCGGAAGATGGGATATGGTCTCCAGAGGCCACAGCCAGGTCCTGTGGACTCCCTCTTTCAACCTGACTGGATGCAGCCTGCTCAGCATCCCCTGGCAAGGGAACAGGCACCGTTCCTTGCATAGATTTGCAGGGGTTTGTTGTTAGTGGGTATGGTCAAGTTAGATGTCCTGGGGAAGCAGGGATAGTGATTTTCAAAATGCAGGGTTATGGGGCTAAGAGGAACAGACAAAGCTAAGGGCCTAATGCTCCAGGGGATTTCATCCTCGCCTCAGGAGCATCCAAGGAAGTGTCTTCCGGAAATCATAGGGATCAGGATGAGCCTATCATTTCTTTTCCTTGTGTTTTGTATACTCATGCTATATATGCACTATATGCACAAAAGCTTGGTGGCCTTTGTGTCTGCCTGTACTCTTAGCCACATTTGTATATCATTCTTATCTAAAGGCAAAAATAATTAGCAGTTTCTACCTGATGATACTTTCACTGGGCTCTATAATATTTTCACTGAGAATGTAAGAACAATGTAGCAACCTTCCCGACAAATTCAAATGACTGGGAAGATTTAACTAAAGCATGTGGACTTACAGGCCACCGGAAAGCTATCTTTTTTATTGACAACATATAAAAATTGAAGTGACCCCACATCATGCAGCCCTTCACTATTGAGTGAGCCAAAAGCAGGAGGAGGAAGAAGCTTGGTTTTAAAGCAACTTAAACCTTCTGATGGCACTTCTCCTGTCTCATCTCATATATCCTATAGTAATGGGCTTCATTTTAGTTGGCTGAAGCTTTGTCACCTATTTAGAAGTAATGAGCTTAGCTTTAAAGGACATTTATAATGGATTGCTTATTGACCAGAATGTCAGAAATGATAGATCTTCACTCTTCTGCCTTTCTAAAGGAAATCCCTGGAAAGGGTAAACTCAGATAAAGCCAAAAAGAGATAGTGTGAGATATCAGAGCCAAATTCAAGATTTGCATTTGAGGAACTGATTTCTGTTCCACTTGTAGAAAACAAAACTAAATCAAAAAGAACAGAAATTGGTGTTCCAAAACTCATTTTTTTGCAAGTTTTACCTCCAGAGGTGAGTTCAACATAACAAAAACTCAGCTGAGGAACTGCTAAGTATTTTTGAAACTCGCATACGCTGATCAATATTGTGAAGACCAACTGGATGAAGAAATGTGGTGTTTACTTGGATGCTTTATCAACACTGGAATTAAGCCCTCAGCTCAGATTTTAGTTCCCATTGTGTGTGTTATGTGAATTGAATGTACATTTCAGGGCTTAAACCACAGAGCCACTGCTTGACAGGTTTTTCTACATCTGGCTCGAGAATAGATTTGTCAAGAATGACCCAATGAATATCTTTGACCTATAGTGAAGGACAAAAGTGATATCTATTTGAAGTGATCAATGCTTTTAAATTCTGTATCTTTTTTAGGAATAGCTCAACAGCCAAGCTAGGCCAGAAGGGTTATTAAGATTTGTGCCTACCTTGGGTCTTTTAACAGGTTGGCACTTCTGGCTTATATCTGTAAACTCATTTTTATAGAATGAGAACAAATAACCAGGCACTAATACAGACTCATATTTAATAAATATTGAGACCAAAGGTGTCCAGCAGAGACCATCTCAAGCCGAGTAGGCTTTATATAGTTCAGTTATCAGTATAGATCATTTGTCTCAATCTGAGATAATTATGTAAGCCCAGACATATAGGTTGTATTGTGGTTTCTATTACTGTGGACTGCCTTCATGTTTAACTAAAATGACATTACTGGAACATGAGTGAATTGATATTAGATCAAGTCCTCCAGGTCAGCCAGTGATATGACACCAGATTAATATATCTGCTTAAATAAAACCCTGTATAGAAAAGTTGCCATTTCTATTAACTATATATTGACATGATGTCCATATTATACCACAGATAGCTAATAATTAGAAAAAACAAATGTGGCCTCTTCATGGGCGGGTTGGACTCCAAATAATTAATTTCACATTTTCTTTGGCAGCTGTTTGCCATGTGCTCCTTCATCTGAAGCTGCATGATATATAATTAGGTATCAAGATTATTAGTGTCACTGAATTATAGAAGTGAAGAAAACAATTTTCTTTTTAAAATCAGAATGACATGCTAAGCAGATAAGAACAAACAATTATATCTAACTGCCAAGGTAAAGAAGATGCCTGAGAATTAGATCGGATAAAATACAAGAATCATAGAAGATTGGAAGGATGCCACCTTTTGAGGTTACCTAGTCTTTCCTGGCACCCATTTCTAACATATCTGCCAGAAAGTCACTCAGTCTCTGCTCGAAAGGTAACAGTGTCAGTCCTCCACAGGGCAGTTTGCCAATGCTGATCAAGAAGGCCTGCTTCCTTGCCTTTTCCACTTCTCAGTCTTTCTACCTCTGCCACACAGTCTTTATATAAGAGCCATTAAATTTCCATTTGATTTTCTTTTTGTCAGTCCATTCTTCCCTTTAACATACCCTTCCTTTCCTTATTAGTCCTGTACCAGATAGCTTCAGTTCACTAGGGCTCCATGAAAATTTTGTGGTGCCCAGTATCACTAATGCAGATTTCCAGGGGGTTATTACTCCCTTGATCTGGACACTGTAATGCAGTTAAAGTTGCATTAGCCCTTTAGCAGTTTCCTCATCCTGTTACCTCATATTGAGTTTGTGGTCAACTATAATGTTCAGGTCTTTTTCGTATGAACTGCATTTAAGCCTCATATCCCCTATCCTATTCTTGTGCAATTGATTGCTTAACCAATCATGCAGAATTTTATATTTATTTCTGTTAAAAATTGTGTTTTCTTGGATGTAATCCAGTGTTTTTTCAGTGGGGTCACTGTGACAATTTGTGAAGACTCATCCTTCACTGGTACTGTGCTGTGCATTGCAAATAGCACCCTAGCTCCCTTCCTCTAAATGCCAGTAGCACCTCTAATCATTGTAATTACCAACATTTCCATGCATACAAATGCTCCCTGGCTTGAGAACACTCATTGGAGTCCATCTTTTTCCACCAGTCAAGAATGGCTTTCATCAGAATCATCTTTTAGAGGTCTGTGGGTCCAAAGAATTTCAATGCACCTGGGCCCCCTACTTTGGATAGATAGCTAGCTAGCTAGAGATATAGATATATAGATATATATACACACGTGTGTGTGTGTGTGTGTGTGTGTGTGTGTGTGTGTGTGTGTGAAGTAATGAGGTCCAGCAGTCAGTGATGACCCCAACCTAAGCGCAAGGCCCAACAGCAGGCAATTTGATAATCTTTCCCCATGCAGATGTCATCTAGCATTTGTATTAGCTATTGCTTCCAGCCTTATAGGAACACTTATTTGAAACATCTTTGTACAAATCACTAGTAAAAATGTTCCCTGGGACAGGGTCAAGTACAGAGTCCTTAGAATGCCATCAGGTTGCCCTCCAGGTCACTAGTTCAGAAGGTAGAATGCCTAATGCCACGGGGCTCTCTCATGCTTTTAATGACTTCTGTGGAAGGCTCAATGATTCTTTTAATCAGATTACAATATAAGCTAATTAAAGCAGCCTGGTCTTTTACTTCACTGCTTACTTAGTTGAGTCTAGTATTACGCTTCCTAAGAGAAGAGGGGAGAAAAGGCTTTCAACTATAGATGTGTAATTAGAGAATTTCTAATGGAATGCTGATGTTTTTCTTCATTTTAAAAAAGCCAGCAAAAACCAGTAAGTGAGTCTGCATGTCACGCACTATCTTCGATTGTGTCTCTAGGTTTAGTCTAGTCACTCGTTGGAGATCATTATCTGTCTGCTAAGCTTCAGCTCGTTGGTGTAACGGGCTTTTTGCTCAACAACTGGTAATAGGTAGGCTAAGTTTGGTATTAAGACCATTAGGGTAGATCAGCTGTCTGAAATTAATGCATTTCTTAATGATCACTATTATATTGACAAAAAACAAAACATATTTGAACATCATAATTGGTCAGTGTGATCAGTATATATGACAGTCATTGTGATAATGCAAATACAAAGAAATTTTGTTCATTTACACAATTTCATCCCATTTCCTACACAGACCCCTTTTAATTATTGCCAGGTATTTGAGTGAGTGGTGCTAAATTTGAGGTATTATTTGCATATTGAGTGAGACCTCTGCATGACGATTTGCGTCAGCTATCCCTGGCAGAACAAATCCATCGTGTACTTATTTGAACATGCCTTTGCAATGACTAATAAAGACATGTGAATGCCTAATTCTTAAGGAAAGTTGGAAGGATGAAGAATTGAGATCAAAAAAAGATAAAAAAATGAAAAGTATTTCATGAACCTTGATTATTGAGCTGACTGAGTAGCCCACAAATAAGAGACCTTATGAAATCCTGGATTCTCTGTAAAACTGGAGCTTTTTATCACCAAGAATTCTTTATTCAACGCAAACCAGGTGTCCACTTTTAAACATTTGAAAAGGTGCATGCATGGAGCAATCAGAGTCTGGCTTACCCAGGTGTGGGCAAATGTCTAATGAATACTTCAGAATAAGTGAGGGCTATTGCTCTTGAGTTTATATACATACTTCTGGAGACTTGTAAGATAATAAAATGTCATATGAAAAGAACCTGTACCTAACAATTTTTAGAATAGTGCTAATCATATCCTAATTTACTTCATGTGTATATATTGTATACCATTTGTCTTAAAGTAGGAGACAAACCTTTACCAAATTATCAGAGGCAAGGCATATCCTAGCATTCCACCAGACACAGGTGAGCAGGCAGGCTACTAGAAACATTGTGTTACTAGCAATTACTTATTCTAATAGCCACAAAACTTTAGGAAGACACAAGAAGAATCAAATCTGAAAAGCAAACAACTCCATGTGATACAGCCCCTAAAACATTCTTGATTTATGCAGCCCTGGCATGTGACAGACAAGCTTCTAAGTAATGTGGAATTGGCAGCCACATTTGACATGTTGGCCCACTGTTACTTTGGTCTATGCATGTTCCTCTGTTTTCACTTTCTTCTTTATTCCAACATCATGTGATATAATCCAACATTTCCATCCTCATATCTCTCAAGAGCTCCTTGCATTTAGTGGACTCTTACTGAATGTTTGCTAACTCATTTGTATTTCTTGGAGTGCATTGCTGTGTCTCTGGCATCTTTTCTATTCTTTTTCCATCTGACATCAGAGACAGTCAGGCAGTCATGCCATCTAATAGAACAATGCAGGGATGATGTTTTTGACTCTCAGTATGAAAACAGAAAAACTGTAAGCAGAGTAGATTCCCAAGTGCCAGATAAATTTAAAAATCTAGATGTGGATAGGGAAAGACCCAAGCTCTACGTCCCTGAGTTGGCTCACCTTTGTTGTGATTGCCGTGCCTGATGAAGATGGTGCAAGCTTGAGCCTGCATGCCATATGGGCATTCGTCTGCCTTTAAGAACTGGCTGGAACCCTACCACAGCATTTGGAGTTCAGTATCCTCAAAGCTTCCTTAGTTGTAGGCACATTATACCTCTCATTCCTAATGTGCCTCTCTGCTCCTTATTTTATTCCTTTTTTTAAAATAAAAATTTGATTTTTAATGGTATGCATGCAAAGTTATAAAATGCATGAGCACAAAATGGTGTTAGTGTATTTTTGATAAACTTATAAAATCCAAAGGCGGAAACTTACCCTATAAGTACCTCTGGATTAGAACTAGCAGTGTCACCAAATACTATAAGGAATATTCAAGATTTTTTCAAATAGGAGCAGTCTATTATGTCTACTGGTATCCATATATATGTCTGCCAAAGATTAGGAAAGCCTGTACCTTTGAATTATACCATCTTAATGTGCATAAAGGGTGGGGGTGGGAGGGGGAGGCTGAATATAAGCTAAATCCTAAATTAAATTGGGTAATAAACACACCATTGAAAGTGGGCCTTAAAAAAAAGTCCTGAATTAAAAAGAAGCTGCATGTGCACGGAATGCAGTGTGATACATCAATTCTCTAAAGCGACATGTTGTAAAATTTTACTGCTTTCTTGTTGTGTTTTATATCTTGTTCTCTCCAGGCTTCGTGGACTCGACCAGAGAAGCAAGAGGTATAGCTTACCTGACCACTAGCCAGTCTTTAGTTTTGAAAACATTACAGTTTAACTCACCATTGCAGTTTAATAACCAGGCATGCTAAACTAATTAGTAATTTAGTTAGATTAAAGTATAGGTCAATAGTGGTAGATGTTACTTAGCAAATAGTGTCATGTTAGGATGAGCAAGCAAGCTGTGTTGGGAGTGGATAAAGAAATCCTTATTATTTCCTAAAACCAGATCTTACTCTCTTGCTGGTGCTGGTAAAATCACATTCAGGTAATTATACTTAGAGAAATAAATCGCCCCAATTCCCAGGCCAGGCATTTTGAAATGTGAAAATTTTTGACTCTCACCTGGTTAATGTGGCTTTGGATCATAAAGTCATAGAGGTGGTGATCGAAGAACCCACTCAGCCCTTTCCTTTCCAGCTCAACTCATCTTGTTGCTCTCTTATTTTAAAATGATTGGTCTTGGTAAATTATCACATCATACTTCATCTCAAAGCAATGCAAATGACATCTCTCATTGGTTTTCCTAAATTGTTAAACATATCTATATAACTTTCATAGATCATTAAATTTATGAGATTAGAATGATTTGGCACAAATGGTTTTATGTTTTTAAAAATTGCTAGCATTTAGCCTTTGAAATTTCTTTGACAACTTGCTTCAGTTTGGGTAACGTGGGACTTAGTTTGAAAACTAAAGCTAAATGTTCAACTTTAGGTTTTAATTGACAGTCACACCCCAAGATGCTACTCCTGATCGTACCTACCATTTTTTACCTGATTTGTATGATTAAGTAACAGATAGTGAAATAAAAACCAGTATACTCTAGATGAGATTTATGGATCTAATCTATACTTTCTTTAAAAAATAGCTTTGTTTCTTCTCCAGGTGGAATTTTGATAATGTAATGCTGTAAATGTAGAATATAGCAAACAGTCCTATAGACTGTATTATAATTAGGTAAATCTATCCTCTCAGTCTCTTAGAAATGATAATTATTCAGAACACATGACTGGTGTTCAGGTCATAGCTATAAATATTTAAAGCTGTTTAATATTAAAAAGTTGACTGCCTGTCCTCAAGCACTGATGTTAGTTTCTGCACATGAACACACTGCTGTCATCAAATCTAGTTCACTATAAGCTCTCTTTGCATCAGACCTTGCTCCATATCATAGGGACTATAGTTCAGTGCACTTCCTCACCAAAATGCTTCCTTCCTATGGCACGAGAATCTCTTAGTGCTATAACAAGCTTGATGTTTTATTGCCCCAAAGTCATGGACCCACTGGGATGGGGAAGAGGGAGAAGGGTTAATTACTTCTGAGCAGCTACAGAGCTCATTCTACTTGGCCTTGTACATCTTCCTCCTGTCATTCTGATTTAGACCTGACTAGAGGAGGAGCTGAGATTTATCAGGGAGCATTAAGGAAATGTTAAAAGAATTATTAGCATAAATGGAAGTAATAGGTTTACTCCCTAGCAAGCAGGCACCTGATTCCATTTTCCAGAAGTGTCTTTATCTTTAGTATCTCAGTCTGGACATAATTGACTTGCTAATGAGTGCCACCCCTGAGGCCCAAAGGTTCCATTCCTTTCTATATATGTCATTCGGAGATGAAAACTGCCAAGTCCTGATGAGGTCAGAAGGTAGCTTGCTTTATGGCCAGTTTCATTCTGTAAGCTTTGAAGAGCCTTAGCACTTTTACCTGGAAGAAGGGGGACAACAGTGTTTTGATGAGAAGAATAATTGTAATTGCCCTTTATACTCTTTTACAAAAGCAGGATCTTCTTGCCATAATGATCTTTTCTTCTTGCCTAGAGTTCATCTGCTTCCTTCTTCAGAGACTGAATTATCAACATGACTTTTGGTCTGGATGGCCTGTAGATAGCACTCCCTGACTTTGTCCCAGTGCCAGGGTAAAACATTTCCAAAGGAGATAGTCCAGTCACACTGGAGTCTATCTGTGTTCCCTTCCGAGGAAGAAATGGGCGTCTGGCAAATAATCTCATCATCAATCCTGTCCTGAGTCACTGCAAAATAAGAATTCTCTATAGAGGGCCACCTACTGGTCTGTTGACATCATTAAATGAGAAAATTTTCCACACCGAGAACTTTAAGAAAAAGGCCAGGGTGGAGAGGAGTATAGCTGTCCATACAACCATTTCCTGAGCTTCTCTTTGACCATTTTCTAGGTTATTCTGAGTAAAAACTGCTCATGCCTTGCTTTATGGTTATTTGTCCATGTCCTACTCTTACCTACATGACTTTCTTTGCATCTCTTGCTGCAATACCTCTTCCTTATGGAAATGTTCTCTTGCCTTCCAAAGATTCTGGTCAGTTTACCACGTTTATGCATGGTGGCCCCAGGACATGTCCTGTCTGTGTGACAAAGAATTATAGTTCGCTTGCTAGTTGCATCACTGTCAGCTGAACCTGTGTTCTCACTGAGATACCCAGAAAGACCAGTGTGGACCTTGAATTTTCTCCGCTTTTGTCCTGTTGTCTTTGGGCAAATGAGAGTGACAAGCAGGTCATGTCATCCTTTTAGAAGTACTTGTTTACAGGGATGGCTTCACGTTCTCGATGCCACTAATTTAGGTTGATAGGTAAAGATGTTGTGTGGCACATGAGAATGGCCCCTGTGATGTGCAGGCACAACCCTGTCAGCCCACAGGAATGGGGGTCCCAGGATCCAGTATCTTCGACAAACTGGAAACTTGAGAAAGTCTTGAGACTTTCTAGTCAAGCCTCTATGCTTGCCTGTTTCATCTCTCATTTGTGTGTGGCGTCTCTTGGGGTGCAGCTTCTCAGCCAGTCGGCCTCACAGATGTACAGGCCAGATGGAGCTGAGAGCCTCAGGCATCAGGCACTTCCCTCAGAGAAGAGTGGCACGTGCAGCAAGAGGTGTTCGTAATGTTGTATGGCTTTTCAATCTCCTTGCTAGCCATTGTGTTCTAGCTTCCAGAGTTGAAATGTAATGGGGTTTAGATGGCCGACATGGATTAGGTCTATCAGTGATGATACAGGGACTTCGTAAGATAGACCTGCCAAGACCTCTCACGAAGCCAGTGGTGCCTTGCTTTTGAGCATCTCAAACTGGCTTTTGTATGACATTGCAATTCTGGGTTGGGGGCTTCCAAACCAGCATATCAAAGAATTTGAAGTCAGGTGTTCTTTCATTCTTGAAAGGCTCAAGCTCATTGGGTAAGAGATGTCATATGCAGACCGCTCACCTGTCCATCTCTACAGATGGAGATACGAGTGTGACCCAGCCTCTAAGGACAAAGTCTCCTTCAAATTACCAGTTTTCTTGAGGATCCGAACTTGGGCCACATGCCCAGACCTTTCCTAGGCCAACAGCCATTTTACTTAGAGTATCGGGGGCAGTGGGACCCTTTGGAAATATGCCAGTACCCATTGCGTAAGGATCATATGCTTATTTCCTTTTTGACCAGTCTTGCAACTCCAGAGGCTCAGAAAGCCAATTATAGTATCTAGGGCTGGGAAATGGTGGTGACGGTAGTACAGGGTTCCCAGATCTGCCTGGGACTCTACTACTCACTGTTCCTAGAGAGGGGGCCCAGTTACCCTCACTTCCAGCTCAGCAACTCCTGAGCTCTGAGTTGTTAGGCTTTTTTTTAAATGAAATTATTTTACTTTTAAGCATCCCGGAAAGCAAGGCATCTGCATAAATATAGGTTTCTTACATAATTTCTTACATTTTTGGCACATTCAGATTTCTCATTGCGTAGATTCCCATTACATGTGCATGCACCGTGGAACTGGCAGATGGTAGGCTGCTGGAAGGAGAGGGTGGGAGTGCAGGTTTCCCAGAATCTCATGAGGCAAGCCTGTTTCTGCTGGAATATCTGGCTGGTCAGGACTTTTGTTTCCATTTCAAAGATGCCTAACGTTGTCTTGGGGGACCTTGGTTGTCCTTGCCCCAAAACCAATCTTGGCACGTAGGCTATGCTGCTTGATAGGAACTGACACACCCAGGTTCCCATGGTGCTCTCTGCAGCCTCCCCCCCACCAGTTGGTACCTAAAGTGAGACTTAGACATTGACAGAGATAGGAGAGAGGATGTGAGACTGGTCACAGACAAACGATGGCCTGGTCTCCTAGCTTCTGCCCTGTCTCGGGCTCTTATGCTCTCCCTTCCCTCCCGGCAGACTCTGGACGGGCACATGGTGGTGCGCAGCCATGCCCGAGTGTCATCCCTGACCCTGAAGAGCATCCAGTACACAGATGCTGGAGAATACGTCTGCACTGCCAGCAACACCATCGGCCAGGACTCCCAGTCCATGTACCTCGAAGTGCAATGTGAGGAATAACCATGGAAAGATGCGGTGTGGGGAAGGCCATGCAGGGTCAGAATGAAAAGGGGAAAAGGGCAGCTACCTGAGCCGTATCCTGTGAGCTCTGCTCATCTTCTCTGTGGCGGTTGGCCCTAGGCCACATCCCCTTCACATCATCCCTAGGCTTCTTACAAGCCTGCATGCCCTCTGTCTTCCATGCAGCTCACATGTTTGACAAAAAAGCTGGACCTCTACCCTGACACTAGCTGTGCTTTGGGGCAGACCCACCTTCTGGTGCCAGGAGACAGGATATGTGGGGTTCCATAATAGTGGCAGTTTCCCTCATAGTCATTGCCATTCATTGCAGATGCGCCCAAGCTGCAGGGCCCCGTGGCTGTGTACACTTGGGAGGGGAACCAGGTGAACATCACCTGCGAGGTATTTGCTTACCCCAGTGCCACAATCTCGTGGTTTCGGGATGGACAGCTATTGCCAAGCTCCAACTACAGCAACATCAAGATCTATAGCACCCCCTCCGCCAGCTACCTGGAGGTGAGTTGAGGGGTGGGTCAGGGGGCAAAGTGAAAAAAACACAGTTTGACTGTGCATCGGCTCCTGTACGCAGCTAAAATCTCTCTTGCTTCTCTGGCATATCTTAAGCCGGGAGCTGTTGGCTGGAGTCAAAACTGAGCCTTATTCTCCCTAGGCAAGATCAGGGTGTGAGAGGCAGAGTGTGTCTCTCCCCTTTTCTGTTCTTCTCTGTGGTTTAAGGCTCATGATTCCTGCTTTACTGGTTCTATTCTTTGCTAATTTAATCTAATAAATAAGGAACAGAGGCTGTGGCCATCCCATGGGACATGTAACCCAAGAACTCCTTCTTTCTAAAGGTGACTCCAGACTCCGAAAATGATTTTGGAAACTACAACTGTACTGCAGTGAACCGCATTGGACAGGAGTCTTTGGAATTCATCCTCGTCCAAGCAGGTGAGCATTTCTTACATTGTACCACCCTCAAAACCCTTACCAGCCCATTTTGTGTCCTTTGGTGATGTCAGGAGAGTGGGAAGGAGAGAGGGCTAGGGTCAGCAAAGCCAGAAGTTGAGGGGGCAGGGCTGATGGAGGCTTGAGTATCTGGGCACCAGGCACGTTCAGAGAGAATCATAGGCGAGATGGGCTGGAGGGACAGGTTATAGGCGACAAAATCCCAAGAGTGAGCAGAAATGAAAGAGATGTGCTTTGTGATTGTGAGTTGTGTCCTGGACTGAATCGGGCTCATCTGGATCTCCATATGTGCCCTCCCTGCAGACACCCCATCTTCACCATCCATCGACCAGGTGGAGCCATACTCTAGCACAGCACAGGTGCAGTTTGATGAGCCGGAGGCCACAGGTGGGGTGCCTATCCTCAAGTACAAGGCTGAATGGAGAGCAGTGGGCGAGGAAGTATGGCACTTCAAGTGGTATGACGCCAAGGAAGGTGAGTGGGGACAAGTCTTTGTTTCCTTTAGAATGATGAGTCGCTCAGTGGTAGGCACACACTCACCCTCTGCATTCACCAGATCCTGGCACCCGGACTGCCCATTTGGGTAGGGTGGCCCACCACTCTTACCTACAGGGAGAAGCCAGATGCCACCACTTGCCAGCCTGTTCATGTTCCTGTGCTACAGCACCATCACTGCCGCTCCAGGATTAGGGCACGGTCACACCTCATACAGAGTTGTTGGCCTTCAGATCCAGGTTTCGTGACCCTGCCAGGATGGATGAAGCCATTTCAGCTACATTTCAAGCAGAAGCCCTGCATAGGTACTGAGCAAAACCAGATGAGTTCTGTACACCCTGCTCGGCATGCATGGATTACGTGGGCCACAGGGTTTGCTATTGCCCAGCCAGTCCTGTTTGGGTATACTCAGAGACCGTCATTTAAAAAGCAGAACCAGAAAAACAAGTTTGCTCATAAGTCAATTCTGTGATATATTTCTAACTAAAAATTTTTGAAATGACCCTTGGATGGCTGCAATTGGAGGATTCTGAGCCCAGACCATCTTTCCCTGAGGACTGAGTATATTTATATCTAACTCTCCTTTTCAAGTTAAATTGGAATCGCTCAGTGAAGTATGTTTTGTTTCTGTAGAAAGGTTTGATCCTGGCCAGGTATGTGGTTCCATGGGCAGAGTTAGGAGTGTGTTAGGGCACATCATAGCCATTCAGGGGCATCGTCCAGCCCAGTTTTACTGAGAATCCACTCTACCAGGACCTTCCATTACTCCTTCAGCTTCAGGGAGGAGTGAGGGGTTGTGGGAGGAATTTCTGTGTAATCAGGACTGGAACTAGAAGAGAATAATTCTTCTACTTTAATAACTTCCCTCTGAAATCTCATACCGACATTGCGGGGCTGGTACCATGTTATGCTCTGTCCACAGGTTTTGTTTTTTAACGTCACTTCCTATTGTAAAATGTGTGTATGTGTATGTGTACACACACATACACACATATAATGTAAGATGTACCATTTTAACCATTTTAAGTACATTAAGTGGCATTAAGTACAGTCATGTTGTTGGGCAACCATCACTCTCCATTCCAAGCTCAGTACCCATTAAACAGTAACTCCCCAGTCCCTCCTCCCCCAGCTCCTGGAAACCACCAGTCTACTTTCTGTCTCTGTGTAGTCGACTGTTCTAGATACTTCATATAAGTAGAATAATACAGTATTTATCCTTTTGTGTCTGGTATTTCACTTAGCAGAATACCCGCAGGTTTCATCTATGTTGTAACATGTGTCCGAAATTTTATTCCTTTTTATAGCTGAATAATATTCCATTGAATGTACATACCACAGGCTGTTGATTCATCTGTCCATGAACGCTTGGGTCAGGTCCACATTTTGGCTATTAAGAACAATGCTTCTGTGAGCATGGGTGTACAAATAACTGTTTCAGCCCCTTTCGGTTCTTTTGTGTATATATCCAGAAATGGAATTGCTAGATCAAACGATGATTCTGTGTTTGACTTTTTGAGAACCCGCCATAGTGTTTTCCACAGCAGCTGCACCGTTTTACCGTTAGGCTTTTCATCCTTTGTGATCCTTCCCATATTCTCACAATAGCCAGCATGGAGGGCATCGTCACCATAATGGGCCTGAAGCCTGAGACAACATACGCAGTACGATTGGCAGCCCTCAACGGCAAAGGCCTGGGCGAAATCAGCGCAGCCTCCGAGTTCAAGACACAACCAGTCCGTAAGTAAAGCCAGCTGCCCTGCCTCTTCCCCCACCCACCCTCTTCTGGGGGGAATGGGGGACCCTGAGCTAGCCCAGTCCGTTGTTAGGCTTTTTGTCTTTCAGATCCCTCTGCTCAAAGTGGTCCCACCTTCCAGTTCTCTGGCCCTCAGCGATGGCTGATACCCAGCCCTTTTATTCTCTCTTTCTCAATGGGCCTGGTGACACTGTCGTAATAGCTGGTCCAGCTCGTTAGAATAACAGTCAGGGAAGAAAACCACCAGCACATTATGAAAGGGAATGGGGAGAAACACAGCAGTGTGCTGCAGAGTGACCTGGGAGATTTGCTTTTTGACACAGATCACAAAGGCCCTAAGCACCTTGTGACTTGAAGGAAGAGGGTAAAGGCAGTGACAGTTCACATAATTAGTTGTGGGACTGTTGATGCAGCAGAGATAATAAGTTATAGAAGAGCGGAGACTGCTGTAGGATGTTGGAATGGAAGCAAAGCCCCAAGAATGCAAAAGGGAAGCAGATGCTGAGGCCTTCGACTTTGCTGCTCCTCCTTCCTTCCTGCACCAGGAGCACACCTCAGGGTCTCCTTCCCTCGCGGCCTCCTTGAGGAGTCGCTTCTTCCTGATTTCATTCAAGGATGCATTTCTGTTTTCCTCTGTCATTCCCTCTTTCCTTAAACTATGCCTGCCACCTTTCCCCCTCCCTTCCCCCAAACATCCCTCCCCAGAACTGAGTTACTGCCCTGGGAGGATCATGAGTCCACCCAGCTGAAGAAGGTGCTGTAGAACCAGACTTCTTGAGCAGTCACAGAGCTCCCTGGGCCCTCTCAGATTCCGGGAATTTAAAAGCCCCTTTGCTTCCTTCTCTTTGAAGCGCGGAGCCTGCAAAGCAATCTCTTTGCCTTTTCCCAGAAGTAGAAAGCCTGTCTTATCTTCCTTTACAGGAATTGCTTCTTTCTGGATTTGAAATAATTTGATAATTTGACTTCCCAGCACTATGTGTTCTGCAATCCTGTTCATTTCTTTTACATCTTATTTTTTTTCTTGGGTCTGTCTCTTGTCTTTTCTCTTCGTCTGTGTTCCATCCATGGGAAATGCAGATAGCCCCCTTCCACGTAAGTGCCTCTTCGTACTTCATTACCTGTGTCTATAGCGTTAACATCTGCTAGTCCTAGTTCTTAATTTAGTTCTGGTCCCTTTTTGTCCCCTAGAGGCTGAAGTAGATGATACTCTCTGGGCCCTAACCACACTGACTTCAGTCTAGTGTGTTCCTGTTAATGTCGTAGGTTACTCTGAGAGGCTAACACTCGTCCTGTTTTAGAGCATGCAACTCTTGTGTCTTTTGATATTGTGTTTGTTAATTTTTGTGTGTGACAATTACCATGTGACAACAATGACGTTTGCTGAGCCGAGTGTGGTGGCAGTCTGCAGATGGTCCGTTAATAGCACGCCATGGTACCGCCTCACCTTTAGCCTGGATGCCAGAAAAGTGACCACATCCTCACCAGGCCTCAATTCAAAATCCCTTCACCAGAAAAAGAACCTGAAAGGATTCTCGCATTTGCTTTTAGGAGATAAAAGAATTGAGCTCCCTGAGCCTTCTGTTTAGTCTGTCATGGTAGTAGCCGGAGAGCACTAGGAGGATTGGTGGGGGAGGCAGCAGCTAGAAGTGTAAAGAGTAGCATGAAGTTTTGGTCCAAGCTACAGGGACATCTTGCAGGCAGCTGCTGGGGTGTTAAATCTCCTAGTTCCCGTCAACTCTGTTCTTTAGCACTAGGTACTTGCAATGTGCATTTCCATGTTTGGGAAAACTAACCAGCTATTTAGTCACTCTGCTGCCAAGCATGTAGAGAGGGGTGATTCTTCCCAGGAAAGACCCACTAATTGTGAAAGCTATAACTAGTGGACATAAGGAGCAAGGATAACAGGGAGCTGGTCTGGGCAACTCAGCCTGCACAGATGCCCCCAAGCTTCACAGGTGTGGACCGTTCTTCCTCTGCCACGCTCAGAATAGTGGAGGGTGGTGCTACCCAGGGAGACTCGGAAGAAAAGGTATTCAGGAAGCTGCACACTCTTTTCATAAAATGCTCCTGGCTCCTGAAAGGCACACAGGGAGGCTCATCTTTTAAAAATGTATTCAGAAATATTGCAGCAGCAGCAGAAACTAAGTAGCTCAGTGTAGGCGTTTTGAAATTTTGAGCAAGTGCTAAATTTACTATCTCAGCAGAGTTGGTTCCTGAATGAACCGGTTCTAGAAGGAGTCAAAATGCCGGGGTGGGTTGGGGCAGGGGGGTGTAGTTGTCAGGTAAATCTGACAGCTGTCTGCTCAAGCTGGCAGCTCTTCTTCCCTGTGTGAATGCAGACAGCAGCTCTGGCTGCAAGAGCACCTTCCCCCTGGATGCAAAGCTGGTCTTTAGCCCGAGTCTTCTTGTTTCACCTCTTCTAGATGTTATCAGTACATAAATACTTGCTTAGTTATCTCACAGGGAGGAAGGCTGTGATGAGGCCTTCTTGGAGTTTCTAACTAGTAGCTGGGTTTTCAGAACTGAATCAGAGTGCATGGGGGTTGGACTTCCAAGACTCGAAGTGGTTTTCATTCATCGCTAGCTCAGCCCTTATAAAGATGAGACTTTCTATAGAAGATGCTGTTTTAAAAGTTAATGTTTAATTTAAAAAGAGAGAGAGACCTCTAGACCTATTGTTTGTTATTCGATAGTATGAAAATGGGTAATTAACCAAGATTTCAAGAAGCCCTTTGGAAAATGGTAGGGTCAGCTTTCCATTTCAAGTAGATCACAAATAATACAGTAGCAGGCATTGCCAGTGTGATGAAAAATCAGTTTTCTCAACCATTTAATAAAGTCGTGATTGAGAAAATTAAAAAAGTAAACTTCTTTTAGATGAGAAGAACCGTGGCACAGTCTTAGTATTGACTGTGCCTGATTCAAGAACTCGAGCAGGATAAGAAGGGCTACACGTGTGAAAATATGTGGGAACCTCGTACTCACTAGAGTTAGTTATTGTGCTCTTTCCTTGCACCCTCATAGCCTTCCTAGAATTGCCAAGGTGGGGTCCTAGTCCAAGGGGTATCATGTTGGCCCTGGACCTATCCTGGAAAAAGATGTAATTGGAAGGAAGATGCCAGCATGTACTACTGCCATGACAACACCCACTTTCCACTACTAGGGAGTGAAGACAGGGTTTAGGAAGCATCTTCTCTGAGTTTTACTCCCATTACTTGAAGAGTTGCCTGGACACAATCAGCCATCAACAATTATAGCAGTTCGACTGCGTGCTGATGCAGAGCCCAGGACCCAGTGGTGTGGGTTTCTGCCATTGGCTCATCTCACCCACTGACAGTGGATCCCCCCCTGTATTGATGGGGTGCAGATGCACAACCTGATCCTGTGACACTGGAGTTAGGCCCTGAGTGCACCTTGACCCCAAAGGAAAGAAGGTACAGGATCAACAGAGAATCATTGTTGCTAGACCCCTGCCAGCACATTTCATATCAGCTTATCACTTGCAGTTTGTTGAGATGTCTCAATAATGGGGTTGCCTTCTTGGTTCCTTAATGGACTTCTCCACATTTAGAGGCATGAGTATGTCAAAGTAGGGATGAGCAGATGAAACTAGGCAAAGCCACAGATACCTCAAGGACTCCTGCTTCTGATCTGCCAGATTAGAAAGCACGGCTCACCTGTGAGGAGGTTCTTGCACACAGTTCATAAATGTGTGTGTGAAGGTAATGAAGAAGCTGTGACTCCAAACAAATAGAACTCCAACCTGGGAAAACGTTCGTTTCGTGTATATTTATGGCAAATGTTTTTACGCTGTTAAGACACTCTTAAATGGAAAGCTGATGACCTCTGTTTGCCTTGGGAAGGGCTGCTTCCCTGTCGGAGCTGCTGAGGCCCTAAAGAGATGTAATAATTTACTATGAATCTTTTCCTCATGAGTGACCTGTACCCCTTCAGAATTTCATTGCCTGAGTATTACCTCTTAATTCCTTCTGTACCATGAAGTAAACAGTTTTTTTCAGGGTATAAAGATTATGTATAAATGAGTCTCTACTTTTTCAAAGAGGCATCTTGAGACTTTTGTGTTTACATTTTGCCCCCTAGATAGCACATTGTAAGTATAAGTTTAATGCCTTGTAATGCGTTGTGGCTAAAGTACATAAAACTCTATCCCTTCACCAAAATAATTTGGACAATTATGCAAATAACTCAAGCCACCCAAAAGAGAAAGAGAGAGATACACTTTTACCTGAATATACTGGACCATCAAATCATGAGGAGTTAGTAGCCTATCTTGCTCTGATTTCAGTGGCATTGCATTTGCATGGTTTCATGAGGTACCCTCATGTGGAAGGCAAAAGGAAGACCAAACCATGAGTGTAGACAATGTTGAAGATATGGTAATGTTTTCCCAAATTTTCATCTAGCTCCAAAAGGACTTTATTTTATGATTGTGGATGCGACAACTTCTTAATATTTGTCAATGGAAAACTAAGGATCTGTCTAAAATATCTTGGAGGTACCATTGCACTATTTCTACCTGTTTTCCATGCATGAAGTTGATTAGAGTTACTCGTTTCGTAAGAATAACACTCAGGATTATTTTCATCGCTCTCCATATACACAGCAGTATCATGAGAATCACGTTCTGTAGGGTCTTTTTTTTTTTTTAGAGGACAGCAGTGGTTGATCATCCAGATGCCAAACAATCATGAACCTCACCCCATAGTGAACATTAATAGGTAGAAGAGTCATTTTTCTTTCATTCAAATATTTAAATTAGGAAGTGAGATATATAGGTTTTGCTACAAATATCTGCCATTGCTGTAAATATATGCCTAATACAGACACATAGAGAGAGAGATCTAATATGAAAAGCCAAAGTCGTCTTCTTCTCTTGTTCACCTTAAGCTGGGGTCCATCCAGGTCCCCTTTCCTCCTGTGTGTCTGATCCTGTGGAGACAGCTGGTCCCGCTGAACTGGCTGTTTGTTTTCAGGCAGGGTTGAAGGCTTCTGCAGCTGTTCCTGGCCCAACCCTTGCCTAAACCCCAGGCTTGGCAGGCACACAGGTTTATGGCTTGAAGTCTGCTCCTCTGCTGGTCCACTGGCCACATATTTTTATGCACGGTGTTCTTTTTCCCCACTTTAACTCTCGTCAGCTTCCTGTACTGATATCCCAGCGTTGGCCCTTCCGCTTTTTTCATGCAGTATCTGTGAGCCTTGATGATCTTTTATCCCTTTTTTTTCACCTTCATTTTTCTTTCCTCAGCAGCTCCTGCTAGCTCTTCCACCCCCGTTCCATTGTCTCATCCAGATAGTGAGTATCATTTTCTTCATCCATCTCTCTGCAGGTTGCTTTCCACCAGCCACAGTGGGTATGCCTAATGTTATCTCCTTCACCAGGTGATAATACAACTCTGTTGGCGGAAAGCAGTGCGGAGTTTTAGAGAAGCAAATAAGAATAGAAATAGGCACAGGGCCTCTCAGATTCATGGGAGGCAGCACTCCCCTTAAGGGGCTGCAAGTGAAAAGCCTGGCTACGGACAGAAAACCCCGCAGGCAGGCTCACCTAGGATGTTGCAGCCCAAACCTGTGCTGGGTTGCTTGGTAAGCAGGTCCAAAGCTGATATTTACAGAAGCCAAAGGAATTTACCAAGAAAAATCTATTCTGCAGGGTCATAAGGAATGCTTTGGGGTGTTGTGTTTTTACCCTCATTTTAATTGGCACAGTTGGATTCTGATATTAAAATTAGATAGTCAGGCCTATGGCTTTTGCTTTTTCTATAAATGCATACATATCTCATAAATATTTGTGGGAAAATAAACAGTGTCAGCTTGCAGATGTGCCTGGCAGTAGCCGCCGAGGCAAATTATTTAACCTTTCACAAGCAAGCCTTGTTTTTCTCCTCTATAAAACGGGATGAGAAGTTGCCCTCCCCCTAATCCCCTCCACCAAAAACCCAACAGCACACCTACCTGGGAGTGGCACCACTAAGCCCGATGATGATGTCACCTGTTCAGTCTCCACCCTGGTCATCCAGACTGAGCCTCGCTCATTTAATGATCTTATTTCATTTGGCTGTCCTGTCCTTTTGTTCCCCTGCATCCTCGAAGGAGAGAGAGCTCTAAGCCTGCTACTATTTGGAGTTTTGAACATATCTTTCTGTGGGGAAAGAGCAAAGTGAAATAGCTAGGTAAGTCCCAGGGTGTCATGCCAACCTGTGTGCTCAGAGTAGCAGACAAGGTGCAGGCCCAGCTGGCTGTGTTCTCCTTAGTACATCCAAAGTCCCTGTACTTTGGGAACAGCTGCAGGAGGTGACACAAGCCCCATGCTCAAAAGTTCCCTGTTGCATCTCTTCAACTTAGAAACAGGCCCACCGCCACTTGAGGTACTTCCAGGCAGTGTATCATAGCAGCAGGAGTTCAGGCTTGGGAAGCAGAAACAGCCCTGGGTTCACATCCAAGCTCTGCTACCTCGGCATACAGCTCCATGATCTTGAACAAGTCACTCAACCTCCCCAAACCTCAGATTTCTTGCCTCTCAGATGAAGGATAGATTCCACCTACCTTGTAGGTGTTTGTAAAAGTTAACGATCAAGTGTGAAAACAAAACACAGTGCCCAGCATGCAGTAGCTGGAATTCATGGTAAGAACAAAATGGGGGTTATGTTATTTCTTAATGTGTGAGAGTAATTTGTTAGCAAAATCTTTGGTAATCTCTTTAAATATATATATATTAAATTGATAGATCAGGGAAGAAGGAAGTGTGAGAATATCTTCTTCACCATCTCTGTTTCTCTTTATAACCCTTAAATATGTACACACGCATACACACATATCTTTATTTATGAATTTAATGTATCACCATTCCCTCCTTCACCTTTCTGTGCCCTTTCTGTCCTTCATGTTTCCATAGCAACCTGGCCTTTTCCTGCCCTTACAACCACAGAACCGGCTAGTGAGTACAGAGCTGAGCTGCTCTTGGCCAGATTGCTGCTCGTTGCAGAGTTGACTTCTGGGTCATGCGCTGCCCGTGGTTTTTCTTTGTATTAAAGCAACAGTTGTGTGTGCATGGCGGCCCCTCGCCTGATGTGGTTTCCTAAGCATGCTGTCTGCTTGGCCAAGAGAGCAGACCCAGCATCACCCAAAGAACTTATTTTAAAAATACCCTGTTCATGAGGAGACTTTTCCAAATTTACTGTCAAGATAAAAATAGAAAAGGATTAGAGAAACGCTGATGAGGCAAAAGAACAGCATCTCTTCCCAGCTTTTGTTGTCCCTCCCCTCTCCAGTGCAGACATGCGCATGCGTACACACACAACACAGGTGCTCATACATAAGTAGCTAAAACAGAACAGGGGAAAGAATAAGAGAAAATGGCTGCTTAGGGATGCAAACAAGGAAGGAATCACTGCCTCCTGACAGCCTGCTTGCCATTGTCTCACTGCACAGTCAAGCAGGTGTGTACACAAAGCACACGCAGGAAGGAGAGATGCTTCCATCTCCTCACAAGCTTCTTCAGTGCAGGAAAATCATGGCTCAAAAAATAACCAGGCTTGCTCAAGTTTGTGTGCTAAGAATCCAGATGAAAGTTCTGGAATTCATTTCCTGATGGTAGAGTCAGGGCCAGACTGTATCATCTTTTCCATCATGGAAAATATTACACTTCATCACAGCTGTAACATGTTCCAAGCCCGTCTCCATAATGCTTTAACGAAGTGAGCTTGTGGGTGAGGCCTTAAATCCCCTGACACACCAACTGGAGCTGTATGTGTGTGTGTGCATATGTTTACAGTGCGTGACCACAGACGTGTGGGAGTTTTAGATTTTATAATTTTTCTGAGTTTGCAGAAAAAAAATGACATGCATCCCATTGAGCAGGAGTCAGAGCGAGAAGTCAGAAAGCAGATATGCACAGTACAGCTCTTGCTCCCACTCTCTGCTCAATGGGCCAGAGTTTCTGATACATAATTGAACAGAGGAGAAAAGAGTTTCCTGGATCTGTGTGCCTCATGAAATGGTTCTTTTTTCTACTGCAGAGCATAGCTAAGGGTCTGCTTTCTTGGTGTTCTTTCCGTGTGTGTGCTACAATGAATTTTAATTCCTGATGCTTTTGAGGTTTCATATTGTTAGCAGAGCAGAGCTGGCGACAACGAACTGTGCTCTCGTGAGTTTAATTTAGATGATGGTTTTCGGTTTGGGGGGGGGGTTGTTTTTGATTTTTGTTTTTTTGCGTTTGGAGAAGGAATGTGACTAACAGCACCCTTTCTTCTTCTAACAGCGATACTCCTGTCCATTCCAGCTTGGCTGCAGTGTGTGTGCCAGGCACAGTAGGAGAAGGCTACATTATGCATTTGCAAAATTTTCCAGAAATAAAATATATCTTGGATCTAGATTTTTTCTTAAGGAGGAATTAGATGTTTCTCCACTGACATATGTTTAATTTTTTAATATAAGGCTTTTATGCCCACATACAAAATGCTTCATAGTGACATCATGCAAAGAGGAGAAAGTTAGAGTCTTTTTTATTTTGAACCACTTGACTACTGACCCAAATTGTAGGTCCCTACGGATAGTGGGATAAAGGAAAGACAGTCTCATTTGGGTAGTAACCTGCATTTAGCGTGAACATATTCTTCAACAGTAAGGCAAAATGTAGCATGTGTGAATTGCAGTGGAACCAGTAGCAGAGTAGCTAGAATCAAACAAAAATTCATCAATCATCAGTCAATAAGGTTGAAAATAAATAATGTCTTCTATTTTCTCTAGTGTGTGTGTGCACACACGCATGTGTGTGTTGATTCGTTTATAACTATGAATGAATGAAGGTATTCTAAATAAAACCAAAAAATAAACTGCTCAGTTGTATGTAATTCCTGCAGGGTGCCAATGGTTGGAATGTACCACACCTGTGCAGTGTCAGACAGTAAGAATCACGCATTCTGTCAGCTCACAGTGGCAATATGTACCTTGGTTAAAGCAGTTCTCTTGAATTATTTTTAAATAGTGTGCATTGGGCCAAGAGGTATCTCTACCTCCTTTCTTGGCCCTTGTTCTCCCTTAGCTTCCACTGACAACAGCCAAAACTTCCCTTGGCCTATGAAAGTTGGAGTGGGAAACCTAAAATGCCTTTTGACAAAGCAAGTTCATTCATGTCATTTAAGTAACAAATTGGGATGTAAATACAACATAGGACAAAAAGAAATGTGGGTAAATCTAAACAAGAAAACAAATTTTTCCATTAGAAGAATCATACCAAATTTGTGTCTTCTCAATGTAGCCACAATTCTAAAGAGATAACTAGATCCGCAAATACCCAAGCATTTGTTTCATGTGTAACTCTCAGCTCATAGGGTTAGGGGTTTACTTTCTGCTGCTCACTGTTGACAGAGCCATTGTCTCAACCACCAGAAGGAAACCTATTCCCTTTCTGCATTGACCTCTTTCTTTCTCTGTATCTCGCCTGGAGTATCTCATCGAGCCTCTGGGATCATATGAGCAAGTGAATAGGGAAATGAGAAAAGATCCCCCAGGCCATCTTCTCTCACCTGCATCCACCCAACCTCATTCAGCCCATGCCCCCTCTCATTGTGCCGAAAGAAACAAGAAATGACTTTTCTAACTGTAATGTCATGTTTTGTTCTTACAGAGCCTACAGTGTACACCTTAAAAATCATGGGACTTCCCCTTCATGACCCGTGTTCTGTTTCATTGCCCTTGTTTCCCAAGGATGCCTGGACATTTCTAGAATCTGCAAATAATAACTTGCTTTTTTCTTTTCCTTCAACAGTCTCCTGGATTGACTTTGACATCTGAGTCCTGACAGAAACACCTCCTTATTTTAAAACAAGTTTATGTGCTCCTTGATGTGTTATTAATATGCAGTGTTGCAGCTGTATCTAATGCTTATTGGTGTTAACCAAATGCTCTTTATGATTTATTATTTTCCTATATCTGGGTGGTTTTACTGTCCTCCCAATGTTTCCTATATATGCTGCTAATTTAATTTGATTTCTCCTTTTATTTAGTCTGTGATTTTGTTGTTGATTTTTCTCCCTGCCCATTGTTTACATCAGTTTTTAATTTTTTTGTATTTTCCATGTGACCTTCTCCACTTTCCTTTCAACCAATCATGTGCGTGCCTATCATGTGACTTTGTCATGTGGCTTGCATGGTGCTGATGATGTCGTCCACGCTGATGAACAGAAGGTAAAACTCTTTGTTCTGATTAGTGAAATAAATTTGGGACCATGGCCTGGCACCTAGGGCCCACTCATTTCTTCCCATCTCAAATTTCCTAAGAGAAGCCATTTGGTAGACTTGCTCTTGTTCTCAATTCACATGCAGAATTTATCATTCTTTGCAGCCTTGACACAACAATTTGATACCATGACAGCCTTTGGTTTAATATTTTGCTTTAAGAAATTTGGCCTTGCAAACTGCTATCTACAGTAAAACCGCTTTAGCCATAGCACAGTTTGCAAACTTGAATTGTTACCACATAGTTCATAAAAACTATTTCCCAGAAAGCAGTTTTGTCAATTAGCTGTAGAGCAGTGTCGCTTAACTTTATTCAGTAGTTCTAAAAACCACAGTTGCTCTAAAATGAGTTGCGTTTCCCTGAAAATGTGGAAATGTATCTCTTCACAACATGGAAATATTACAGAAAGAAATGTATCAGTCGCAAAGGTTGTATTTGCTCAAAACCAGTGAGAGTGCTTCATAAAGCTCATGCAAGCTGAGGACTTTCTGAAATGAGAGATTTAAGAATTTTGAATTAGAGCAGTTTGGCTGTGATTGCTGAGGTGTCGCTTTTCAAGAGTGACCCTCTCCCGGGCAGGGGTAGAAAAAAATCAAAACAAAAGCCACTTGGCAGTTACCACAACTGGAGATCTCCACGTAATCAAGAAGCACACGAGTGACCCTTACAGCAAAGGAGATAAAATTATAGCCTAATTAAATGCATAGCGGTGACAAAATAATTAGCTAATGTTGTGACTGTCACAACCTAGCGAAAATATTTCACGCTTACCATGAAAAGGAAACCTCTGCGCACAGCTTTCCCCAGTAAAAGCAAACACCCATTCACAGCCTGCCCTGGGAGTCAAAAGCATTCTGTTCTCTTCTAACTGAAAGTTCTCTTCTACTTCAAACCACAACCCAAGACACATACAGGCTGCATTGATCACGAAAGCAAAACTAACATCAATAACCGCCCAGTGTGCCCATGCATGCAAGGGTCCCCTGTTTGACCTCACTTCTCTGAGAACTGATTGGGCGACATCTACACAAACAAAACCATTGACAGCTCGTCTTGCATGTTCTTTGTTCCTGGTCTGTCCTTTTGTCTTGTGCTCCCCCATGTGTGAGCCCTGTGTTTGTTCCCTCTCCATCACCCTCTGCACTGACCACCTTGGAGGACTTCAGCTCTCTAGATAAGGCCACTGTGTCCCTGTAGAGTCCCCTTTACAACTAGACTCCTGGACAGAGGTCTTAGATTGGAGCCGAAGCAGGGGAACATCAGATTATAAACTAATTTAAAAACCGTCCTAATCTGTGAGTCTTAGGGTAGAGAATGTTCAGAGCCTGAGATTTTATTAACTCCAAGTCCCACCCGAATATGTAGTTTCTTTCCAAGAGGCGGACCAGCCCTTTTAAACTAGTGGTGACTGCTCAAAAGCTGGTATACTGGGAAAAAGTTTGGACCTTCCCTGAAATCTTAAGTTAGAGCAAATGTTGGGTTGAAATCCATTCATTTTCCTCTTCAAAAACAAGTTTGGTCATGTCTGTTCAATGCTATATAATTCAGAATGAAGCAAAGTGTTAACATGGTAGAAGCTAATTCGTACCTCTAAGGCGAGATCTCTTCCAGACATTTTAAGCGAGGCAAGAGAGAATTGAAGATGTTTCCTGAAGTTGCCCTAGAAACACAACTTAGCAGTGGTCTTGGCTGTCACTATAAAAAATGTGGCAGTACTAAGCAAAATCACTGAGAGCCTATGGCATGCCAAAGCATAATTACCTCCTCATCAAACCACATTCGTATCTGAAATCCAGTGTTCCCTGTACACCACGCTTCCCCACAGCCACCAAAACAAAAAACAGAAAAGTTGCCTGGGATGCACTTAACATTTTCTGGATGTTCCATGTCCCTTTGGTTCCCATCCACAGTGTTTACTGAGGTCAGTGCTGAACTAGGAGAGGGGAGATGAAAATAGACCTTGAGCACCAGGCCCCAGAGCCACTTGGCTCCTGAGTTCACAGAACTTTGCACAAAGCGGTTCTAGACAGGGAAACTTGGGTGCCTGCCCCGGGAACCCAGGAGTGGGTTTGCTGTGGCGAGCTAGAAAGCCCCTGATGCAAAAGGCTATTTCTAATGCCATGGATACCATGGCAAACAATGACTCCATCACCTACTGAGGAGGACTCTGTGTAAACGGGACTCCCGCCCCGCCCCACCAGCATGTGCGTGGTGAGAAGCCCCTGCACCCCCTGTGTCAGTGTGCTGCATGTCGGAGCATGGATTCCTCCCCACACATTCATAATGGTC
Source organism: Cynopterus sphinx (assembly GCA_030015415.1). NCBI lineage: Eukaryota > Metazoa > Chordata > Mammalia > Chiroptera > Pteropodidae > Cynopterus > Cynopterus sphinx. The sequence continues at coordinate 75,312,280 of CM057383.1, read as the reverse complement.
TTTTTTTATTTAGCTACTGACCCTGACTCGTACTAGGACATGCTGACTCTGATGCACTAAATTCCTTAACACCAGCTCTTCCTTCGTAGATTGAAAACATCACTAACCACCCCTTCCACTCCTTCCTCTATTTTTTACAGCTGTGTGTCTGGATTGCCACGGTCTCTGGCAAGTCGACTAGACATTTCACCAGGGGTGCTGCCCTACTTGCCTCTGTCCCTAAGAAATCTCTGTACTACTGGTGCTTCCCAGGGTAGAGAGCTAGCGTGAGGGCACTGGAGAGCTTGGCAGTGATGGGTATCAGCCTGAATCCTGTGGGCAGGGACGGGGGCTGTGAAAAGTGCCTGTGTCCCCAGGGTTTACCAGTGTGAGCGCTCAAACCTCCCACGAGCCCCATCCTTAATAAGGAACCTAAGGTCCGTGAAGTAGTGTTGAACATGTGCACGAGGCCTTGTGGCCTCGGAGGCGGGAGCCTGAGTTAACTGTTGGTGATAGCAGTTATTTCTGTCATAATTTCCTCAGCCTGAATCAGCCCCACAACCACAAGCAATACCTTTGTGGTTATACTTTCTTTTTAGGATTATGAAACACAACTGATTGACCAATTAATCTGTTGGTGTTTTCATGACACCCACGAGAAGGAAATGGGAATTTTTGTGGTTCAGTCTGTCGGAGTTCATTTGTTGCTGTTTAATTTGTATTTTATGCGGCCATTTTCCTCCCTTCCTACCCCCAGCACACACACTCACATTCATAATTCCTGAGAAAATGCTGGAAGGGATTTGTGAACTCGATGCTTCCCTGAGCTTGGCCTCGGAGCTACACACCTTTTCTCTGTAGAAGCTGGGAACTGGCCATGCTCACACCCACCTGTTTTGTACCCCAACATGCCCTGGAGCCAGGGGCCAGGATGCAGAGAGTCAGGTCATTTACTTACACACGTAAATCCTTAACAACTAAGTGAAAAGAGTTCAAGAAAAAAAATATACTTTTTTCCCAAGACTTGAATGGGGGAGCAATGCCTAAGACCATGATGCCCATCTGTGCATTGTCAATATCTCTTTGGGGACTGTCAGAAAGCCACCTCGGCACCCTTAGAATAGCCAGGTAGGTTGTTAAAGGGCGTCAGGGAGAGCTCAAGTGTCCAAGAATGTATGCAGCGTGGCTCGCGTTAGACTCACGTGTCCAACATCTAAGGCAAAGCACTGCATCTCAGAAAGCAGGGTTAGTGGTCTGATAACTCTAAATCCTGATTCCCTTAGCTAATTTGTTGATCCCCTAAGGTCCAGTCAAACTTCCAAACTCTTGATGCGGTTATGAATGTTCCTGAGTTTGAAAACTCAAATAGGCTACATATTTGAACAACTAAACCTTCTGGACTTTTTAAAACAATAAAAAGGCATTTACAAAAGGAACAGTAATTTCAACTCCAGACGATTCTGATAGAAAAAGAAAAGATTCTAACGCATCTCCTACATCCATCATTGTGTTATACTCAGAGGCCCAAACTCTGTGCCAGTCCCTAGGAAGAGAGAAGATCCTTTCTCAGGCATGCCTGTTGGCACCTCAGCTATTCATTCAGAAGATACAGTTCTTGATGCTTGGGCTTTTTTGAGTGAGAAGTAGAATATTGTTTTCCTTCTAAAATTTGCAAATGCGTCTGAATGCCCTCGGCTTGCTATATTTTCTGTTGTGGAATTCGGATACCAGCAGTAGTTTTATGAGCCCAGGGCTTCTGCTGACAAGGGGAAAGGCATGAAGCTGACTCCAGTTTTAGGACACAGTAGCACAATAATTACAAAGAAGAACCTATAATCCTCATGGCCAGGAATGTACATTTCAATTACAGTTTCCAAGCGGAATTCATAGGGCCTGTCTATAATGTTTCTGACTGTATGTGGTCTCTATGGTACATTCTTCTAGAAAATACCCAAACTGCCTAATATTTCGTATTTGTTACCGGCAAGGTACCACCTTTTCTTTTCAAGCTACTGCAATTTTAGTCTTTACATAAAATATTTGGGGGGAGGGGAGGAATTTTGACTCATGGCTAAAGCTAAACTCAGAGGGTGTAGTTAACCCCACAGGTTTTCTTGGAGCAACCTGCCGATTGCTGCTGAATTGCAAACCAACATTTACAAGTAATTATGATATTGGTTTTGCTGAAATTACCCATAATGATTTCGATCAGAGCAGCTATCTCAGAACAGAGTGCATATTGGGACCTTCTAAATAATCTCCTCTCCTTGTGTGTTTCAGTAAAGCAGGGAGCCTCCTGAATGCTCCGGCCCCAGTCTTTCAGCCTCAGCCCCTCTCTCCCTTGTCCAGCATGGCTGAAGAATTCTTTTTCCAGACTGCTCAAGATATATTTTCCTTTCTAATCTTTAAAAAAAAAATTGGCCAACAGTAAACATCTGAAAATGCATAAGATGAAAAAAATACACATAGCCACCAATTTGGTCAAAATCCTATGACGTCAGTTGAATATGAGCTTCCCCTAGATATACTGTCATAGAAAGGGTTATGTTTCTGCACAAGGGACCCACTATCTTTTTAAATTGATCATAACTCAGTTTTTTTTTTCCATTTGGCTAACAAAACCTTGTCTTATTCACCTTTAAACTCTAATGCCTAGTAGCTTAATAGAGTAACCTAGTAGGTTATTTATTTGTTGAATAAATCCCATTTAAAGCACTCTAAATAAGACACCTGAATATTATATAAAATGCTCTAAATTCTATGAGAAAGTAGTAAATATCAGAGTAACATGGTTGTCACTCAAGTAAAATGATAGCAAGTTATAGTGTTCTAACTTTGGCAGATGTTATACCACTGTTGTTCTACTTGTAGTATAGCTTTTAGTGGTTCCTCTGTGATTCCAGTGAAATTTCTTCAGAAACAGATCCAAAGGAGAGTGCTTTTATTGGTTTCTGCAGGGACTCCTTAGTGAAATTTTTATTCATATGCAGAGACTTGGGGGTCTCTTCAAAGATAGAACTTTTTTGAGATAAAAATTGATTTTAAAAATCGGCAACTCTGTGCCTTAGAAATATGGAATTATTGATTTGGGGATATATTTCCCTGAAAGTGGATGAACATCCTGTGTTTTGTGTTCTGTCATTTACAGTGTCATGAAAATAGCCATGCTGATCTTGATAGTCCATCCGAGGGCAGGGACTGTCATTGAGTTACAGCGATGTCAAATTGAGAAGGAGCCCTAGAGAAATCTGGTTCAGTATTTTGCAAATGTGGAGTCTGAGGCAGTGGCCTGTCCGAGGCAGCAGACCCCCTGGGCTCTACCATGGCGTCCTTAGCATTCAGTTTTAAGGGGACCTTCACAAACAGCAGAGAGGGTTTACCCTCTTCTAAATAGATAGTCCCCCACAAAGCGGAATTCGTGTTTGATGGTATTCATTCAGCCTTGGGAGCCCACACTGCTCAAATCTGAGAGGAAATCATTAAAAAGGTGCAGACACAGTAGCCCCAGGGGATTAACTTCTATTTCCCTTCCAAGGAGGCCTTGGGGGAAAGACTGGGTCCCTGCTTGGTTGGTGTGTTGGAAGGACCACTAATGCCACCTCCTTCCCTCTTTCTTGAGGCAAACAGACCACAGAGTCAGTATTGTGATTGTGAATACAGAAAGTTATAATAATTAATGTCCATCTTCATTCAATCCCAGGTCACCACCTACCCTGGTTTGCCTGGGACTAAGGACTTTTCCAGAGTGTAAGACTTGGTGTGCTAACACCTGGGAAGTCCCAGGCTAACTGGAGTGAGTTGGTTACCTAATTCAGTCAGAGAAGAGAATTTGTGAAGTTCTGCTATACCTCCTACTTCCATTTGTTCCGCGTTGGTGATACACAGACCTGCCTTACTTCAAAATTTACTTCACTTTGAGTTTCTTCTTAGCACTGGAACGTGCCTTGACATGATCTAAAGCAAATTTCAAAATATTTTTCACTGAATAGTTGGGGCCAGTGGCTACATAGTGGCAGAAAAACAGAAGAAGTCTTTGCCTGAAGCCCACGTATCTTTTTATTTTTGTGTTTGTTTCCCCTTAATTACTAGTTGAAGAAAACACAAGCACGGCCCTCTCTCAATTACTTTATCACTCAAACATTAAGGTTACCCATCTTCCCTGTCACAGCTTTTATGTGTGCCCATGACTACGATTAGTCAAACCTAAAAGTGCACACTGATGATTACCTTGGGATGAAATCAGAGTCTGCGTTTCTAACGAGTGTCCCGGTGGTGTGCACGCTGCCATTAGCTTTCTCTCCTGGCTCCTCCCGTCTCAGAGGAAGAGCAGGACACTGGGCCATTTTGAGGTTCCCAGAGTAGCTGAAGGAGGAGGGCAGGCTGGACTGGCCTTGCTAGCAGCCTTCTCAGAAACGACTCAAGGTGAACTTTTGGGTGACTAGGTCCAAAAGCTGATGACAAGCCTTTCCTGGTTCTTGTCACATGTCTTCCAGAGATCAAGCCAGGACGACTCTCCCAGAAAGGAACTGTTTTAGGCTCTCCCAACTGTTCTGAGGCCATGCAATAGATTCAGAGATGGTTCCCACAGGAAATGCAGGATTCCCAAATGTGTTAAATCTGCATTTTAGCTTGTTACATCAGATGTGTTCTCACCTCATTGTTTTCAGCATATACTAAGAACTAGTTTCTCTCAAAGTAAATCGGTGTCTCACTCATTGAAGAGCCATCCCAGCCCTGATCGTTTGTCACATGCAAGCTCATCTTCCCTCTTGACCTTGGTTTCAGAGTACCGCATGCTGAGCGCATACCATAAAGACAAACGTCGACCTTTTTCTGTTGAGAAACACTAAAGACGTTTTTTCTCTCACTCTCCTCACAAAGAAAAGGACTTTAACGATTATTGCTTTAATACAAGGTGCCAAGGATTATCACTCAATCAGCTGAGCCGTAAATGCAGGATACTTGCAAGAAACTTGCCTATGGCAAATTGTGCTGTATTTAATCACAGCTGAAACACAAATTATTTTTTTAATGAACTTGAGTAATAAAATTACTTAGTTATCCAGGGAAGAGACCGCGCTGCTTTGGAAAATTGTATTATGCATGTAAGCTTTCTCCATAAATGCTTACATTTTTCCATATTTCAAGCTGTTTCTCAAAATGTATCTGGTTTATAAAAGTTAAATCTGCGGTTCTAAGAGCAGCTAACAGAAAATGCAAGTACCGGTGAGAGACAGATACAAAAAGCCAATTTCTAGAAAGGTAACAGGACTGTGCTTACAGGGAGGGTGTTTTCTGGAACACTCCAAAAGGCACCAAGTTAGGACATCTAACTGGAATCCGAAGTTTTATATCTACTGCTTTTTAACCACTTGAATTCTGAGAAGGCAAGGGCCCAGCCCCACCCCATCACTACATCCCATTCTGGTGGATTGCATTTTCATTTGGTGGAGGGAAATGTCATGCGAATTAACTGGCTGTTGCAGGGGAACCCAGCGCTCCTAAGCTCGAAGGGCAGATGGGAGAGGATGGCAACTCCATTAAGGTGAACCTGATCAAGCAGGACGACGGCGGCTCCCCCATCAGACACTACCTGGTCAAGTACCGAGCGGTGAGTGGCCTCCTTCCCCAGTCGCCACCCCCGCCCCCGCAACCCTGACACCCCCTTGTTGGTGCAACAAACAACATACAAAGTCCAGGCTGGGCGGGGCCAGACAGAGTCACTTTGCGGGGCCCTGGTTAGGATTTTAAATCTCAAGATTGACCTGCAACTGTGTTCATGTCTGCACTGGGACCATTTTAAAGACATCTGAAATGACCATGGTGGTGACAAACTCACACCATGATTGATTTTTCTGCTTCTTGAACTTCTGTACAAAGTTATTTTGCCATTATTGCAAATAAAGTACTGATACCTAATAATTGCTACCTTTAGCAAAGTGCATATTATGGGCCAAGAACTGTGATTACATGCATTTTTTCTCCACAAGAACCCTGTGAAGTAGATCTTACGATTATTGCCACTTTGCAGAGGAAGTAACCGGGGCTTATGCAGTCAATAACTGCCTGGTAGGTCACAGCTGGGCAAGCCAGGGTTGGAATCCAGATGTCTGACTACAGGGCGTGGGTTAGTTCCCTCACCTGCTCTTTATCCACACCTGCACCGTTCTCATTCTGCTAATAATGAACTTGGCCCTAAGCCTTTTCTCCCTGGTTGGCTCACCACCCATCTAAGAATTCTGTCATTCCACCTTTCATTTCTAACCCCCAAATTGAGAAGCACTTTCCTTTTTGGTTTTAGAATGACACTTGGCCTTTGCCAACCACAACATTTGCTGAAAGATTAGAGGCGGTGTCCAAGCACTGGGAATAATGGCCTTTTGCTAGGGAAATGGGAATTCATGAACCAGAGAGCAGTTGTCTTTCTTCAAACAACCCCCCAAAAAGGCTCTTTCCAGGAAGTTAACTTACTCCGCTGCCTTTTGATCAACCACCATTGAAGTGAAATGTGAAATGTGAGCCCTCCCTCACACGGAGTCGGCACAGCACAGACCCATACCTGGCACGCTTCTCAGCTGGTGGACAGACCTGTCAATCCACTCAGCCCTTTTCCACTTAATTGCAAAGCCAGTATGAGCTGACCTCAGAGGAAGAGCCTCAGCTGACTTCCCTCAGGCCCAGCCCAGAAGCAGCCCCATACGGGAGACTTACTCACTACGGGGCAGAAGCAAAGACTGGACAGGTGGCCCCACAGAGCCTGCTGGACGTGGACAATGTGGTAGGGTGGGATACCCCCGGGCACTGTGACACTGCTGTGGCCCGGTCAGCTTTACCAGTTACCAGGAGATGATCTGAATATGTCATCCAATCTTTCAAAACCTCCATTTTTCCTTCTGTGGTATGGGAACAAAATAGCTTTTCAGGTTTTTGTAAAGATAAGTTGTAATATATGCAAAGAACCTGAAATGTGCCTGACCTTGAAGACCTCTATACGTGGTAAATATATTAACAACTACAAAGATGCTGGCGAGGGCTGGAAATTTCTCCCATAAGAGGCCACCTCAGATGTCAGTTTTCCACAAGAGACCCATGCCAGGGCAGGTCTGCATTAGAAAGACAGGTGGGGCAAAACACTGAGCTACGTTAGACATCAAGAACCTTGACTGTCTTCTCTCTCCCACTTCAAAAACTTAATGTTTGCTAAATATTATTTTTACTATATTTATTAAAATATATAACAATGATTTATTTCTTAAATATTTCCTTTAAATTCTGGTTGTTTCTTTTGTAATGTTTGCTAAGGAAAGAAGCCTTTATGAGGAATAAGGGGAAAAGACAGCTGTCTTGTTTTAAATTAAAAAGGGCCACATGGTGACATATGCACAAGCTAACTAACTTGTGGCGTAGCCCAGCTTCCTGGTTAGGCTCTAAAGAAACTGGCATTCCCCTTGTAGCATTTACCCACAGCAGTTACAGCCATGATATGAGCACGGTCACATTCCTAACGGCATGTCTTTGACTGATACAAGTCCTTTTGCCTGGAAAGATGGCTTTGCTGTAAGAAAACTCTTCCTCCAGCCTCAGCCACCTTTCAGGTGACACTGCTCGCATGTTCTTTTCTTCTCGGGAGCAGCCCATCATTTAGTAAACATTTGTCAAACCTTATGTGCCCATGATTCAAAGATCACGAAGAGGGGGGCTGAGCAATTGTGACACCATCTGAAGACATCTCAGGAAGTCTTACCACCTCTTTGCACTACTGTTGTGTCAGGGAGGTGATCACCTAATGATGGTTTCATAAACTTCCACTCAGAACAAACTCATTGGAGAATGTGTAGGATAGAACTGAAAAGAACATCCAAGGAGAAAAAGGAAATGCCCGCAACTCCAGCTGCAAACTTGGCCCTGGGTGTGCACAGTTCAGTTGATTATACCTTCCTTATGAGCACCCCAATGCGGAACCTGGCAGCAGAATTTGCACCCGAGACGCCTCCAGCTGTAGGTGTAGAGACCAAGGTACACTGCATGGAATAGAAAAATCCAATTCAGTTCAGCAGATATTTGTTGAACTCCCTGCTGTGAAAAGGAAAGATCACAGCTTTGGGCCCAGATGCACTTGGCCCCAACCAAGACTGCTTCTGTGACTTTGTGAAGGCTCCTAATGTGTCTCACTTACCTGTCGTCAGGTTTAGTAAGGGCCTGACAAAACCCCTTGCAGGCCTGTTGGGATACAAGGAGAAAATGTGTGGAAATCCTTTAGCGCAGTGCCTGCCTGGCACATAGTAGGTGCTCAATAAATGACAGTTTTTATTGTTAGTAAAACTGGACTCTGTGCAGTGTTCCTATGTCAGGGAGGTGAGTTATACACCTAGTGTGAGTGACTTTCTGAAATAGGACAAGAAACATGTTTATTTTTTTTTAGGATGAGTGTATACATATATGTGCCCAGCATTCCAGAGTGTAGCTTGGGGGATGGACGGGGCTGGTGCTTGAATTTCCATATGCCCCGAAGGTGACGGGACATTGAAGAGTTGACCCTACGCCACACTGGCACCTGCTACTGTTTGTATGTGTGAACATGTAAGGTTGACCTCCTGACCTGTATAATCCGAAGGGTTTTTTAGGCTGGTAAAGAGTAAACACCGTGTCCTGTCATTGGTTTTGATTTTTAGCATTTTGCACTAATAGTTACTGACTTTCTTAAATTCTTAGCTGGTCTTGCCAGTGTTATTTTCTAATGCTTCCTGGTGTCTTGTGTCTCTCCTGCCGGTTTCTCCCAGAAGCTCTCCTCCGAGTGGAAACCAGAGATCAGGCTCCCGTCCGGCAGTGACCATGTCATGCTCAAGTCCCTGGACTGGAATGCTGAGTATGAGGTCTACGTGGTGGCTGAGAACCAGCAGGGGAAATCCAAGGCAGCTCATTTTGTGTTCAGGACCTCGGCCCAGCCCACAGCCATCCCAGGTATGAGTGCCTCTGCTTTCTGTGAGTTTCCTGCTTTGAATTAATGCACAAGTGCTGCACCTCCTAATGCGCCTGAACAGCCCCTGACAACTTGCTTGCTTCCAGCCATTCTCATGATTGGTTGACCATGCGAAGCTTAGTCGTGCTTTGTATCTATCTCTGCAGTGGGTTGAGATGTACCGGACTCCCAGGGAGGCTTGGCCAGGCATCCTGGGGCAAAGGTCCTGTGTCATATGGCCTTGAAGGACTGATGCTCAACCAGTCCTTTGGACCCTTCAGATGGGAAAAGCCCCATTTCCAGCTAAGTTGCGAAAGCTGGTTGAGTAAGGATTCTTTTTGAGACCTGATCTGCCATCTGCCATTTCAGACAAGGACCATGTAACTGTTTTTAAGCGCTTTCTATCTGATGCTTGCTTTCCTGCACAACCATGGTTCAAATCTCTTCTCTGTGGGGACCCCAAGAGAAGGAAGACATGGTGCCTAGTTATTTAAAATTCCCTTCTGCCAAGGGCCTCTCAAACAAAACAAAGAATAAATGGAGAAAGTAGATGCTTGAAAATCCCATCTATGAAAGACAATCCAGTCTGCTACAAATCATGATGGGAGCAGTTCTCTTCAGAGATGCAGGTCCATCTCTAGGGGTACAGGACCAATGCAAGTGTGGGAATAAAGTGAGAGTTCTGCTTTCTGGCCCAGCTACCTTGCTGGTGATGGCCCATCTTCTCATTTACCAAATTTCTCAGAGCAGAAAAAGATCTTCAAAATCACTCTGCTTTTCCAGACCAGCCAAATGCCAACCACAGGCAGGAGAGGCAGGCATAGAACATAGCTACAGACTGGTGGAGAGGGCCCCATAAACTCTCTGTCATGTTCAGGTATGAGAGGAAGGTGTTCAGATCTCCTGGTGGTCTAGGTCTGGCCCCCATCACGCGTGTCCTGTTTATGGCCTTTGCCCAGGCTCCCTGCTCAGTTGCCACAATCGCTCCTCTCAGTGGGAGAGAGGCCAGAAAGGATGTGGGCTGCCCATTACACAGAGCAATATGTGTGAAAGTGGGTTATTCAGGTAGCAACAAAATGAGATCAGCGTGTGGTTCCCAGTGGTTGGTTGTGCATGGATGTATGTGTCTGACAGACGTATGGGGCTTCCAGGAACTGGCAGGTGGGTCTTAAGCCATAGATCAGAAGCGTCGTTTGGTCCTACCCTCTACATTGTCAGGGAGGCCCCTTAACACATACTGGGATGGGCATGTCTCCGCAGGCGCTGGTCAGATGGTCAGTGCTAAAGGCAAGGCACCTTAGTGTGGCTACGGGAAATGTCCTCACTACTGCTTAATAAGGTGCCCACGTGGAGGTGGCCCCGCCATCTCCTGCTCCTTCCTTTTTTGCATACTTTGGTCAGTTTTTCCTTGTAATCATCAGTTTGGTCTGAGTGTTTAGATCTGCTCAGCCTTTAATGGAACACTGAGGACCTGAGGCATGAGGAGCTTGAGTGAGTAACCCCTTTGCAGCATGACAGATTCCTGATGGCATTTGTTTCCTGGGTTAAGACCCCATAGACTGGAGGCTTGGACATGCTTCATTGACATGCTGGGTTCTGCTAGCAGCATCAGCTTCTGGGGTTGGAGAAGTTGGGGTCAGTGTGTGTCAGATGGAGAAATTCTGGGAAGACCTCGTCTTCCGAAGCCCTGCCCACAAGAGATGTGAGAGTCCTTCTTATTAATCATCCAGGAGCCCAGTTAACCCAGAGAGGGTTGGAGGGGCTGCTCACCTCACCTGCGAGGGCCGTGGGGCTCTTCTGTGTGGGTCTTAGAGGAGGTGGCTCTGTGTTGCCTTGGACTTTGCCGGCCATTGAGTTTGGACCTGAGGATGAAACCTCTGAATTAAAAGATGTCTATTCATGGTGGTGGTCAGTGGTCAGCAGGGTGGTGGAGGGTGAGCAGTCAGAACTAGATGCTCTTTAATAGCACTGTAGGTGGGAGGATCATGCAATAAGAAAAAGAGTTCAATTCATAACTGAAAAGCTGGCCCCCATCCTTGCTCACAATTTGCTACACATAGTGCAGCGATCAAATGCATCTCCATCACTACATGTAAAAAGCCCTAGTGACTAGAAGGCTCTGGGTAGGCTTGTTGTCCGTCTCAGAGAGACCTCACCTTAGTCCAAGATAACACTCATTTAATCAAATTCTTATATTTTACTGTGGAGGCTTCTGTTCTCTCACTTTAATTTCATTTGCTCGCTGACCCCCTAACCCCCAAATTCACCCTGCTGTGCTGCTTCTGGCCTTGCTGAGCTTCGGAACTGGCCTGATGGTGGTAATACCGCACTGAACTCTCCTCTAACCTTTGTCAGTTTAATTTACTAAGTTGAATTAACCTTTGATTCTTGCATTTTCTGTATTTGACCTAATTTTTTTTCTTTTTATCTATTTTTTTTCCTCTGTTTCTGTCTCTGCCTTCTCTTTCCTTCTCCCCCTACCCTCCCTGTGTCTGTCGTCACACATATCACCTTGGACGTCACTGGGACATCCCCAATGCCACCTTTGTTTTTAAACAACCACATTCTCTCTGGGGACCATTGCTTGGCGCCTGCAGCGACCTTGGGAGGCTCCTCTGCGTCCTACACCTTTGTCTCATTGCTTTTCTCTGCAGTGACTCTTCTTTTGCTCTGTTAGGAACTTAAGAACATGAAAAAAATTAATTTGCTTAAAAGCCCAGTTCCTATGAGAATTATCAGAGCCCCCTTTGGAAGGACGAGTCAGGACCGCCACAGCTGTGCCACCACGCACTCTGTGTGGACAGAGGAAGTTCTGGCAATTGGAAAAAGCTGGACCTCCAGACATTTTGCCATTCACATATACTTTTGTGCCACTTCATAAGGTGTTTGCCCCTCTCTTAGTGGCAATGCAAAATATTTTGGAGCTCTTTTCTTTAAATAGTATTAAAAAACACACACACATTGTGCTAGGTTTACAGAGAGGTTTCTGCCTATCTGCTACTTGTTGCATTTTATGTTCTTACCTGAAAATGATGTAGCAGAGGAAGGTTTCTGAGTACCCCTAAAGCTTGAATCAGCTTGTTAAAATCACCATGTGTCCCCATTCTAACCCCATGCTCCTCCTCTGCCCCTCAACACATAGTTGGCTTTGCCTGCGTTTCAGCATCCATGGTAAGAGAGCCAGACCACTGTGATTCACCCGAGCATTTTGCTGACATGATGGCACATTAATTCACTGTGTTGCCCCTGCAGCAGAAGAAATTAAATTTGTTAAGTATTTACTGGGGCTGACCAAACATTCTGGGAGTCGCTTCGGCCGAGTGTTATAACCAGCGCCCTATGCTGGCTCTGTGAATAGGGCTAACCTGTGATGTGCCTAACACCTGCCGGCTTCACGAAATGCGTGTCTCCCAGACAGGGTGATGTCTGCCTCAAAGCTGCAGATTAGCACAGAGCCTCATGTCTTGGGGACTGTGGGTCAGTAGTGACCCACATCATCGCATAAGTCAGTCAGTCTCCCAGGCTGGAAGCATCCACTGTGAGCCAGCTACAAGCCTTGAGCCCTCCCCATACACGCTCATGGGGCTGAGGGAGGGGCCAAGCCACTCCCAGACTGGAGTGTGGATGAACTGGGACTCAGTCAGCCTGTCATATTTTCCGGAAGCCTCAAGCTCCCTGTTGGTCAGTGGCTTTAGTGGCATTTCTAAAATTGGTGAAAGCCACCTGCTCCTCTCTGCTATTGGGAATAACCTCCCCATGTGCCCAGGAGGGGAAGTAGTGGGTGTTTGCAGAAGTCCCACATGGAGACTCTGGGTGAGTCCTGCTCAGTGACATCGAAGTGTGTGTGCCTGGGGATGGAACTTCTACATAATAAAAACTCCCTCCCTCCATTGTGGTCACATCATTCAACATATTTCATCTCTGAGCATCTCCACAGAAGTCTGATTTTTGTTCTTTTTGGTCTCTTTATTTTTTAGTTCTGTTGTTATTTTTTTGATGTTCAAAGACTAGACTTTCCTTTTGGGAATCCAAGTGATCCCATGGTTTGCAAGGCAGAGCTGCCCATGTCCTCATCACTCATAGTTTAGAGACTCCTGTGCAGAAGTTAAAAGCCGAATGCTGCCCAACAGCTCAGGCAGGGTACCGCCTCTGGCCCCAGCCCCAGCTGCCTCTAACCTCATTTCAAACCTCTCCCTCCAGGATCCCTGACCTCCCCTCCCACCTGGGCAGCAGAAGCAGCATGGTTCTTAGGCACAAGGCAGAGCATTGAGAGGCACATGGTGCCTCTGGGCCTGGTGTGAGAATCCCAGGTTAGTTAGCAAGATCTATAAAGAGGGTTTTAGAGGGAGAGATGACCTGTCACTGTTCTCCTGGCTCCTGGCATGCCCTTGATATCACCTTGGGCAGAAGTCACATGTTCACCCAGGAACACTGTCTCAGAGGTCTGCCTCCCCAGGTCCCAGTACTACCCACAGGTGAGGAACAGTGTCATTGTTTCTGAAGGGACTCTTTGGAGATCTAGCCCAAAGTGAGGGGAGGCTTTACAAGGCCCTATCTCTTCATCACATCCCAGAGCCAGGCAGGCCTCAGCTGAAGCAACTTGGGGGTCATGGCAGTGGCGCATGTAGGCAGGCCCATGGTTTGTAATGGATGCCTTTCAGGAGACCCCGTGAGGACACACACCCACTCCTACTGAACACTGAACTTTTGGTTATGGCTGCGGCCCCAGCCCTGCCAGAACACCTAAGACATTGGCACTCAGACAGCCCCATAGGAGTGAGTGCTCACCGCCTAGCTCCACGCCCTGCCTCTGCGCTGCCTGCTGCCCACGCCCCACGCACCACGCCCCACAGGGTGTCTCTGCTCCTTTGGCGGATATTTATACAGCAGGTTTGGATCACGTTTTTGTACTAATAAGAATGATAACATTGTTGTGTAGATAATCAGCAAGGCCTTTATGAAGTTTACATCTTTGCATTATTAAAGGAAATAACCGTTCATGTGAACTCTACAGTGTGTTTTGATTTTATTTGATAAGTTGTGTGCCCTACAAAGTGTCAGAAGTCCTTCCCCTCCACTGCACGTGGACCTAGATGAATTTGATTATCCCAGAGGGCCATTTAAATTGCACCCCAGACTTATCGCCTGCTGAGTGGAGTGATGGCAAAGGAAATGCTTTCTTTCGCCTGGGAGGAGCCATGCATTTATCCCAGCTGGGCTGAGAGCTGTTTGGGTCACTGGCTCCTGGGCCTTTCCTAGGCCCAGCAGGCAGAGGGAGGGGAAAGTGCCTTTGCAGAGCCAGGAGGTGGTCACTTTGGTGTCAGGGACACACTCTGGGTCACCAGACAATAACTTGGTAGCAAGGTCTCCCAGTTTCACAGCTCCCTTTAAAATGCCCTAACAGAGGCCTCACAGAGTGGCCTTGTGATAAACCGAATCTGAGAGAAAGTCCCCATTGGCAAACGCTGTTCTGTTTATGATCATACTTGGTTGGACACTACCTGCAAGCCCCTGAGTCCAGCCTTCTGTTTAGCAGATTCCTGGCAGGAATGAGCAGAGGCGTCAGTGGTTTGTGAGCGAACCAGCACCCAGTCGAATGGTCATGAGGGTTGTGGGCTGGAGGGGACATTTCTGCTGCACCAAGATCCTGTGGCACAATGGCTCGCGAGCACCTGGCATCTGTAAACATGAGGCCCATATTCCCATTTTGAAGCACTTAAGAAAGCAGGCATATGTAGGTCTCAGTCTGGGAGCAAGCCAGTTCACTGCCAGTCTCTCCCACGCCAGGAACCACAGATGGCCAGCCCTGGCTTTGTACCCTCACTGTGCAGGTCAGCTCCTCCCATGGAGGTCATGGAGGAACTGCTCCCAAGAAGCGCTCTCTGCCTGCAGGTCACGACCGTCAGGTGAGGTCAGAAGGAAGATCGTGCAAACATAGACCCCGGGAGGTTTTTTTTTTTTTTTTCCCCCTTTTGGAAAATGTTACCTATGATGCAGGAGATGACCTTTTTCCCAGGGTTCGTTTACTAAACAATTCTGGAACAATCACCAAGAGATAGTGAATGTGGGTTTGACTTGAATACCCTTTCATCTGTATCCTGGCATCTCCTATTTATGCTTTTTGTGAAAGCTACACACTCTTTCTCCAGCTCGAGGAGCACCTAACCTCCTCTAGGAGCCTAGGCTCTGAGTGGTGAATTGGGTGGTCCCTTTTCCTTTTGGAGTAGTCTCTGCATTCTCATCATCCATCTAGTGCAGGGGTCCCCAACCCCCAGGGCACAGACTGTTACTGGTCTATGGACTGTTAGGAACTGGGCTGCATAGCAGGAGGTGAGCGGCAGGTGAGCGAGCAAAGCTTCGTCTGTATTTACAGCTGCTCCCCAGCACCAGCATTACCACTTCAGCTCCATCTCAGGTCATCAGGCATTAGATTCTCCTAGAAGCCCTAGTCCCTGGTGCCAAAAAAGTTAGGGACCGCTCATCTAGTACATCAGTTAGGTCAAGGGCACCAGTGGGACTCCGCAACTCATTCATTCTTGGTGGTGGGGATGCTGCTTATTGTAATAAGCAGGCAGGAGAAAAGCTAGAAACAGTGGTCTTCCAACTCTAGCAGACATAAGGATCACCTCAGGTGCTCGATCAAATCCTGGTTCCTGACCTCACCCCCAGAGGTTCTGATCTGGTGGAACTGGGGAGCTCTAGAATCTAAAGTTTTAACAAAACATCCCAGGGTTTCTGCTGCAGGTGGAAAAACATTACTCTGGGGTATTTACTTTTCTTGTAAAAATAAAATCACGAGAATCAATGAATAGAGATGGGACCTACTGGTTAAGACTGTTTTAGTCTTCCAAGAAAAAGCCCTTCTCAGTCTGCACCCTGGAGGAGGTTGACATTAGGCAGTTTGTACCATGTCCTGGGTACTGTAGGATGTCAGTGTGCAATGACAGGCTCTTATGAAGAGGACTTGAAGACATCTTATATCCCAGGCTCTGCTCAGTGCAGGAACCTTGTCTAGATCATTGCAATATTCCTACCAAGGGCTGTCTGTCTAGCCTCTGCTTGAATGCCTCCAGTAGCAGAGAGCTCACCCACCGAAGCAGGTCGCACCACATTTGCTCAGCTCTGTGTGCTAGTTCTTTCTCAGAGCTGAAATCTGCCTCCCACTCTTCATTCTCCATCCACTGGTGAAACCAAATAAGACTACTCTCCCTTCTCATAATGCATCTGTAAATATCTGGAGACAGCATTCTCCTCTCCAGGCTAAACACCTGTTCATTTGTTAAACAAATGTTCTTTAAACATTTCCTATAAGTTGGGTTGTTCTACATGCCGGGGAGACATAAGGTAGACAAAGTACCTGCTAAGACAGTTCTGGAAGATGTAGCCAGATTAAAAAAAAAAAACATAAATGAACGGAAAATGGCAGACAGTGGTAACAAAAGACTAAAACAGGTAATGTGGTAGATCTGGAGTAGAAGTGCCCGAGTAGATAAGAGATGCGAGATGGGGTGACATTTGAATTGAGGTTAGCAGGACAACGAAGAGCCACCTATGAGGTGATGAGGATGGAGCGTTCCAGGTGTGGGATCAGCAGTCCCTGAGGTGGAACTGGCAGGGTGTGTCCAGCAAATATAACAAAGGCTCAACCCATTGGAGCACAGGGATGGGGTTTGGGGTCAGTGCCATGAGTTGCAATGGTTAGAAGAAGAGGAGAGTCCATAACACAGGTAGGACCTTTGTGCCAGAGAATTTGAATTTTGTAACAAGTAAAAGGGAGACCGCTGCCCTACTCTGTGCTTTATGCCAGTCAGACCCTTTTGCCACTCGGCCCTCCCCCTGAATGTGCTGTTGTGTTGGCTTTCAGAACCAGGAAGGCCCTCCAGCCAGGTCTTCTGAGCCCAGAGCACAAGCTGGACGACTTCTGCTGACTCTCACACACAGAACAGCTTCCCAGTAGTTTATTTTCCCTCTTCAGAGATGTAATTAGTTCCCGAAAACCATATTTAGGTGTAAACCTCAGAGTGCAGAGTTAGCACCATTGAGTCCAAAAATATGAACGTTCTCCCCCAACAAAAGTGTCTTAGACCCCTTCTTCAGGAGGTAAGTAGGCACTTAACACCTGTTGGGTACTGATGTCAGGAAACTGAAGGTTTCCAGCCCAGTGTCAGGGATGGAGAGAAAGCCCAAGGCTGATTATTACTTCCCTATTAAACAATTCCGCAGATCAGGAAGGCTTGTGTTCCTCTGCTCCTTTGGGTGGAATGTGTGAGCACAGGGGGTAATGGAGTGATGGGTGACAGGTAACGGCTTTGTTCTGCTTTAGTGATCTGCTAGGGGAAGGACGCACTCTAGCCGACTACAAGGACCATAGCCAGTTTCCTGCTGCCACAGTTCAGAGACAAGGTGACCAGAGCTGTGTCCTCAGAGCACAGAGCCCTTTGCAAGCCGCAGACCTTCCTGAGAAACGGGCTGGGATCTTCAGTGCAGGTTTGGAAGGGATCAGCCAGAGATCTTGAGGAAGAAGTCTTGGAAGCGAGACCAAGATCCCAAAGGGGCCAAAAGTATTTGAGAGCTCGAGGGTCTTCTCCAGCGGGGGGGCTGGAGTGCTAAGAATTAGGTTGCAAGTGGTCATCTCTGTCACACTAGGCTAGTAGCAGCCTGTACCCCGAATGGTCATTTGAAATAAAGATAAGCAGAGTGGGGATTCTGCTGGTTGCAGGGTCTGAGCAGGGCAGACAGAGAAGACGCCCCCATCCAGAACACAGACTACATGGAAAAAAGAAGAATGCACGGCCCATCCATGGCTCCCATCACCTTGGGTTACACGTTCCTTCCATTGTCTGGCATGGTATGCATTGGCAGGCCACTGGCAGGCCCTCCACAGAGGCATAGTGAGACCCGGGTGTGGTCATGGATCCTGCTTGCAGTCAACAGATCTGGGTGATCCCAGTGGGTCTCGAGGACCTGAGAAACTTCAGACAAGGTCTGGTGGTGGGATGCACCTGCAGTTCTGGAACCCTCTCCTCTAAGAAGAAGAAAAGCAGAGCAGAAGTGCCCGTTTCAGTCTGGGGTCATTGTTTCCACACTTGCTTAGAGGTAGGGCTCTGCACAAGCTCTTCTTTCTGCGGTGTGACCACTTGTCACCCAGATGCTGTTGGGAACCACCTAGTGGTCAGAAGGTGCACTTCAAACAAATAACAGGAATCATGAGGGGGCCCTTGAGAGCTGAGTGTGGGGTCCTTCAGTGATACCATCAAAGGCCCAGGGCCTTGGGATATTTTAGGTGGACACCAAGGCAGTAAGACAGGTTGAGTGATTCACAGTGAGCCCAGCCAACTGGGGATGCCAGGAGCTACTTGAATGTGAGAATGTGCCTGTCTGTGGTGGGTATTTGTCCTGAGTGTGAGTGCGCCTGTCCCTGTGGGTATGTATCTCTGGATGAGTCTGCTGGCTTTCCTGAAGTCTATTGCAAACATGCCTGAGCTCCCAGATGGTGAGTATCCCCAGATCTTTCTTCTTGCCCACCAGGCCTTGGGAGGCCTTCATGTCTCCAAAGTAATGGCTTCATTCATCTTCCCGGGTGCAGTGCAGGAGAATGAGCCATGAAGCCATTGTGGCCCAATGCTTCGGGATCCTCTGGAGCTGTCCCTAACGGGGGGAGACTTGGCTAGTATATTGGGCATCCTGTTGTGGTTAAAGTCGCCATAAGGCCAAAGAAAGCCCTGAGAACCCTTTGTCACCCCCATTGGGACCATATCCCTGACTGCTCCCAGAAGCCACAGCCTAGCCAGAAACCGATGAGCACTTTCTGTCTGCTCCCAGGGCTTGTGGGGGATACAGCTGAGGGTGGAGGGTCTGGGAGAGGCTCAGAAGTTGAGAGCAGAGATGGAAACCCAGTTCCCAGTCCCCAGTCTCATCCCAACTTGTTGGTGCCTCATGCCCCTGAACCTTGGTCTGTGAGATAAGGCTGCCAACTCTCCCTCTTGAAGGTAATTAAGAGACCCTGTTGTCTCAACATGTATGGCACCAGAGAGGGTGTCACTCTAAACACAAATGCCATGGCTTTGTTTTGTGGGCCCTTCCCAACCCTCAGGCTGTTTCTCTGAAGGGTCCAGGGGTCTGTATCTCAGAGTGTTAACTGTGAGCCATCCCTCTTTCTCCCTCCCACTCAAGCCAATGGCAGTCCCACTGCAGGCCTAGGCACCGGGGCCATCGTGGGCATCCTCATTGTCATCTTCGTCCTGCTCCTGGTGGTTGTCGACATCACCTGCTACTTTCTGAACAAGTGTGGCCTGCTAATGTGCATCGCCGTCAACCTGTGTGGAAAGGCTGGGCCTGGAGCCAAAGGCAAAGACATGGAGGAAGGCAAAGCTGCCTTCTCGTGAGTACAGACCTGCATCTGCCGAGGTCTAGGCCCTGCCCCAGCCCAGGGGCCTAGCAGCTTAGCTACCTCAGTTTTCCCACTTGGAAATCTTGAGGGGAAACAGCGTTAGAGAAACGCTTCTCAAAGCCTGGTCTCTGGGATCCCTGTTTGCAAAGAAAACTCTGGGGCTCTACCCCATGTTAGAAGAATTTCACGGAAGTTTGAAAATCCCTGCCTTGGTGAAAGTGAGGGAAATTTTCAGAGCTAAGCCTGGAGGAGCCAAAAACTGGAGGGGTCAGACTTGAGAGCCACACTTGCCTTGCTGTGGTTCGTTCATTCACACATCACTCAGTAAGCACTTATTGGAAAGCTACTATGGGCAGGGCAGTATTCCCAGCCACTAAGGTACAGTGTGGAACAAAACATAAAACTTCCTAGAGCTGACAGTCCAGGTGATGTCTGCTGCAGCATCTCTGGAGAAACAGACCCTGAGGCGGTTAGCAGAAGTCTTCGTAGACTGTCCTGGGTAGGGCTGAGCTGGAATAAGGCAAGAAAGGACAGAGCAAGGAAATAAGTTGTTTTGCACCATTATATGCCAGGAACTGTATATGCACACACGTGTATATATATATATACAGGCACATATATATGTACATTCTCACACGTACATAAATTATTTGAGCGTTTATCTGTGCCAGTAACTGTGCTGAGCACTTTACATTTATTATCTCAAAGTCATAACAGCTGGGTGAGGTAATTACTATTATTTGCCCCATTTTACAGATGAGAAAATGGAGACAAGGGTGAGCAAATGAGATGGCTTGAAGTCCCACAGCTAGCAGGAATGGGGACAGAGGACAAAGCACTTGAGTCTAGCTCTAGATGCCCCCCTGCCCACCTTGGGCTGAGCCTCGGTGCCTGATCTATAGCTACCTTCCCTAGGAGCCCTCCTCTCCCTCAGCTCCTGGGATTGAACCAGCCAAACTCTCTTTGCAGGAAAGATGAATCCAAGGAGCCCATCGTAGAGGTACGAACTGAGGAAGAGCGGACCCCAAACCACGACGGAGGGAAGCACACAGAGCCCAACGAGACCACACCGTTGACAGAGCCCGAGTACGTAGCAGGGGATGGGGGCTGGTACCTCCTCAGCAGAGCCCCGCACCCACCTTATCGCCCTGCCCACACCTCCCGTGCTGCCCACCCACAACTCCTGGCCAAACATGGCAGGCCAGGATTCTGGAGCCCTTGGCCAAGAAATGCTTGACCCCACTCTTGCCTAGAGAGAAAGCATTCTTGGTTCCATTAGTGTGGCTGTGGGTACCCTTAAAGTGCTGTTTGCATAAGTGGGATCCCTGGACACTGACTCCAAGTCTCAGACACACACATACACATCCTGGAAATGACTTAAGGGGTGGCACTTCATTGAGAGAAGCTAAGCTTTGAGAGACTTAGCAAATTCTGTTTGGGGTGTCCAAGAATTCTGGGGTTTTCTGCATTCTCCCTAAAAGGGTGAGAGAAGTTGGGAACCTGGTAAAGCTCCCTGGGTCTCCTGTTCTCAAAAGCCTCAGGAACTCTCAGTGAGAAACCATGTCTGGCTGTAGTTGTAGTGAATGCCTGGCTCTCGTGGGTGCTATGCGTGTGAAGGGAGTGGAGTTTAATGGAAAAACAAAACCTGTGGCTGGAGAACCCATGGTTCTTAGGGGCCGTTTGGAGCATTCATTGTCTGCCTGTTCCTGACTTTTCCCATCACTGTCTGTGGAGCCCTGCAGAGTAGCCGGGCTCCAGTTCCTCAGGGACTTAGGACGCCAGCTGTGGTGGACCCTGAACAGAAGCCTCTCCTTGAGCCAAGATGCAAGCAGGGATCAGAAAGGCCCCGACTGTATATAGGGAAGGGGGCCCTGTGCAGAGAGCTGGAGGGAGTCAAGGGAGCCAGGGCCAGCAGGTCCCTATTAGACTGACTGCCTCATTCTCTGTCGTTTCCTGTCTCTTCTGCCCACCTGGGCATGTGCTTCCTCTCGCGTCCTCGTTTCTCTGTGGGCCTGTGTCCATGCCTGTGCATAATTGCATGTCTTGCCCATGCCCCCCTCCTTGGATTCAGCCCTTCCCCCTGCTTCTCTGTCTCGTCTCAGCTTCATTGTCTATTCTCTTCTACTTCCTGTCCTCCCCACAGGCTGCCTGCTGATACCACAGCCACTGTCGAGGACATGCTGCCTTCTGTCACCACCGTCACCGCTAACTCTGACACTATCACCGAAACCTTTGCCACTGCTCAGAACAGCCCCACCAGTGAGACCACCACCCTGACTTCCAGTATTGCCCCCCCAGCCACGGCCACACCTGACTCAAACTCTGTGCCCGCCGGCCAGGCCACCCCTTCCAAGGGGCCCGGTGTCACCACCTCCTCCCCACCCCCAGCTTCAGCCCCCAAGGTGGCGCCCCTGGTTGACCTGAGCGACACCCCGACCTCAGCCCCAGCCGCCAGCAATTTGTCTTCTAGTGTCTTGGCTAACCAAGGGGCTGTGCTCAGCCCAAGCGCCCCTGCCAGTGTGGGAGAGGCCTCCAAGGCCCCTACAGGGAGCAAGTCAGCCCCTGCTCCAGCCCCCCCCTCAGCCGGGGCGGCCAGTCCCCTAGCAGCAGCTGCTGCCCCTGCCACAGAAGCCCCCCAGGCCAAGCAGGAGGCTGCTAGCACCAAAGGCCCGGACCCTGAGCCCACCCAGCCCAGCGCCACGAAGAGCCCGCACGAGGCAGCCACGGCCCTCACTAGCCCGAAGAGTGAGGCTGCCTCCACCAGCGCCACAAATCCTGCCCAGGGCGAGGACTTTAAAATGGACGAAGGGAACTTCAAGACCCCAGATATTGACCTTGCCAAGGATGTTTTTGCAGCCCTGGGCTCTCCTGCTCCTGCCGCTGGGGCCAGTGGACAAGCCCCTGAGCTTGCTCCTTCCACTGCAGACAGTTCTGTCTCGCCTGCACCAGCCAAGACCGAGTACGGCCTCTCTTTGTCTGCTGTGGTCGGGTTGTGTCCCGTGGTGGTGTGCGTTTGTGCTGTGCTGTGTCCTCCCTGTGAGATGTGTCCTCAGCCTAATCCAGGGCTTCTCTGAGGCAACTGTCAACCAAAGAGCTGGGATAAGGCAGAGAGAGTGGGGGAGGGGCGGGGGCGGGTAAGCAGAGAGGAGGTCCCGGCAAGCAGCCGCCCACTCACTAATTAGGCCATGTTAATTATGTTTTATTCTTAGCCTCTGAGCAGTGGCGTCTGTGATCCCCGGGGGAGCCCTTGCAGTCGGGCCACTGATGAGCATAGATTGGAAAGTGAGCTAAGGAGACCAAAGTGCCCTTATTGGCCACCATGGGGCCCGTAGGCAGTCAGTGCGTTATCCAGTGTCAGGCTGTGTCCCCACAAGAACAGCGCTGTTGTGCAGGAAGCAAAGAGGCAGACCTGTGTGGGGAGAGGGTACGCTCCCGCCCAGATCCCCACACACCTCCACCTGCTTTTCTCCCACTTCCGGGGGGCTGAGAAGACTCAGTTTCCAGATTCAAGGGAAGCCTCTTATGTTTAAAAGTGTCTTAAATGTGACACAGTGAAGTTGAGTGAAGCAGCAACAGCCGGGGCTGGGGTCTGAGCCTGCCCCAGTGTGTCCTTAGCCAAGACTCTGGCTCCTGGATGGAGGCAGAGTCAGACCTGAGGCTGATGCCAGATAAGCAGTGGTGCTGCCTCCAAGAACTGCATGGGGACCCTCCGCAGGAGCCGTGGATCTCAGTCAGCTCCCCAGTCACATGGCAGCCTACTCTAGCCTCTCACCAGCCTCCCAGGGAAAACTGCCTTAGGAACAAAGAGCGTTTTCTCCCCCTGCCCAGGCAAGCCACAGAGATGTTGCCACGAAATACAGAACACAGGGTGGGATGGTGTGGGGACGACGAGAACAGGTGGTTTGCAGAAGGGGCCCCTGGAGTCGGCACTGGGGAGCCCAGCCCAGCACACCTCATTTATACCAAGCTCAGCTGCTGCTCCTGCAGCCAGTCAGGGTGAGGGAAAGCTGCCTCTGCTGCCCTCTCCACCCCCAGGAAAGACAGACCCTGGCATCAGATTAGGGCTGGAAATGGAAAGGTCTCATTCCTCAGATTCAGTGGCTCAACTTTGGCTGCACATTTAGAACCACGTGGGTGCTTTTAAAAGTCACCATGTCCAGACCAATTGAATCCGGATTTCTGGAGTGCGGCCGCAGCATCAGTGCTTTTTAGAGCTCCCAGGTGATGCCAGTGATGCAGCTGAGGTCAGAAGCCGCCGTGCTAAAGGAGCCCCTCCCGCAGGACTAGCTGAAGGGGGTGTGGGGGTTCCTGCAGACAGTGGTCTCAGTGCTGTTTTCCCAATTCTTTGCAGGAAAGGCCCTGCAGAAGCAAAGTCAGAGTGCCAGGAGACAGAAACGAAGCCAGCGCCAGCCGAAGTCAAGACGGTCCCCAACGATGCCACACAAACAAAGGAGAATGAGAGCAAAGCATGATGGGTGACGAGAGATGAGCAAAGATCAAAATAAAAAGTGACACGACAGCTTCACCAGAGCATTTCCAATATTTCACACACAGACACACAACACACAGACACATGCACACGCGCGCGCACACACACACACACACACACACCTCATTCCTCTAGTGTCTTTTGCCTTTAAAAAAAAAGCTAAACATAAACATGGGATCTCCTTTTTGTAGGTTTATAGAAAGGGTTCCTTTATTGCACACTCACTTGTAAGAAAACGAGACAAAAAGGTTAAACCCACAGCCAAACTAGGACACTCCGTTCCCTGAAACCATTTAAAAATCAAACAAAAGGACCCCAAATTAAGAATCTAGGAAGCTCAGAAAGAAAATCTAGGTTTAGGAAGACCGCACTTGGTGTTGCCCAATTGGCACAGACCAGTTTCAGAGAAACACTTCCAGACACTGAGACTAACCGAATGAACAAAGTCCAAGTTTATTTTTATACTTTCAGTCGAGTTTGAACTCTGTAAAACCTCATAAATAAGTTAAAACTTCTGTTCACTTTGTATTTGTTCAGTATGCAAAGTGTGTCACCCTTTCTAGCTGAATCCAATTCCCACGTAGACTCTTGTTTTGTAGGAAGAATGCCAAATTGCAGCTTCTGGGGGGTAGATCTCAATTTGCAGTGTTCGGATTTCTTTTCCTTTCCTTTCCTTTTCTTTTTTTCCGCTTCCTGCCAACTTTGTTTTCCAGTGTTTACAAGTTGACAAATGTTTGACTTTGATTGTGTTTAAAGGTCCATGTAAACTAACTGCCTTTTTTTTTCTTTTTTTAAGTTACAAATACTGCCTAGGGGTGGGTGAG
Source organism: Cynopterus sphinx (assembly GCA_030015415.1). Lineage (NCBI taxonomy): Eukaryota > Metazoa > Chordata > Mammalia > Chiroptera > Pteropodidae > Cynopterus > Cynopterus sphinx. The sequence continues at coordinate 75,287,639 of CM057383.1, read as the reverse complement.
ATCATGGCAGGCTTGTCTGAGCACAGGACAGCTGCACACGGTATGATTGTTTGCAGTGGCGCTTCCCCCATTCTGATTTATTGACATTTTTGCCTGTGACCAACTCAGGTAAAAATCTGTCTTGTGAAAATCCACCTTCTTCCAGGATGCTTTTTTTGCTTTTGGGTTCTCAGTTCTTTTTGTGTTTCCTTGGGGGTTAGACCACTTCTGATTAGCCAACACCCGCCTATATCTGTGAAAGAGGATCTGCTCCCCAGGTGCCTGCGTCCTTCCTTCTGGAGGACTCCTTAGGCTTTGTCGAATGAAGCAGAAAAGATTGTATAGTTGGGGCTGGTCTTGGTGAACACACATTTTTACCCCAAACATCCCCTTTTTGTAGAAAGCCAAATAAAATATATACATACTATTTCCTTTTGGGCCCAGAATCTAGATTTGAGCGGAAGAGCATGTGTGCTTCAGGGAATTAGTGTCTTTTTTTGGAAATCTGTTGAAGTAAAGTAACATCGGCCTTCTGTTCACTTAGGCAGCATTTGTAGAAACAAAAGAAGAAAAAAAAAACCTGCTGTCTGGAGTCATAACACAACTTTCCTGGATTGGAAACCAAGTGGGGGAAAAAATACAGAAACTTTAAGGGGAATGGGAGGGGGGAGAAGGGAAAAGCCAGCCCTTTGTATAGAAATTTTGCTTTTTTTGTTTCTCATTCTACTTTAGAACTGCAAGCTTGTGCACTGTGGATGCGTGAATATTTTAGTGTGAAACGTGTTTTTGTCATAGTATTGAAATAAAACTTCAACATAGTTTGGTTGTGGAAGGTATAGCAGATAGTTCAGAAAAAAAATATTCAGGAAATAAAATAACTCAAAAGGAATTGAAGCCTTTGAATAAAGAAAAGGAATAAAAATGATCATGATGATGATGATGATGCTAAGTAAACAGAATTCAGGACTCAGCATACACTCCTTTCCTAAGGTATGAACAGCAAGAGGCGAGGGTGGCAAGACTGCCCCTGAGTCCGTTCTGTGGGCCACACTTCCCAAGGTTCTGACACTTCTGCGGTCTGATCAGTGGCAATATGCTAGATTATAATTTCAAACTGTGAAAAAATAATGGTCTTGTCATTTGCTAAATGTGGGGTTGTTTTGCATTTTCTCAGCTCCTGGGGATGGAAATGGAGGATCCCAATATCCACCGCTCTGGCCCCTTGGATTCTAGGGCTTACACAAACCTGTGGTTCAAATGCACAGGCCCTTAGGAACGAGAACCATGAAGACAGTTCCTAGAGCACGCAGCAGAAAGGGAGCTCCCGGGTGTCTGAGACAGGAGGGCCCAGCAGGGAGCGGTGGGCTCTTCCTATCGCCAGGTTGTCAGTGGGATCAGTTCCTCATCTTGTGACGTTGACGGCTTTGACCTCTTAGGCTGGGCCCACACTGTACCTCGTGAAGACTGTGCGTTTCATTCCGAGTGGTTGTGGTTAGACAAACTGGTTTTGGTTCTGATGGTTAGGAAGAGAAAGGTATAGTCGACCCTCAGATAACCTGGCCCAGGGTGGCCGACCGCCCCCCTCTGCCCGGAAACCTGGCTCCACCATTCGCTGGAACCCAAGACTCTGCCCACCTTCTGGTCTGCCTCTCCCATTACACATAGATTTGTCTCTGCACGTGTGAGCTTTCCTTTCCTCAGAAAAAGATAATAAAACAGAGTAGCGCTTTCTCTGAAATCAAAGAGGGAGTCACTTTATTTTCAAGATGTTCTATCTTTTATGTTAAGAGATAAAAGCTTATAGTTTTCCTTTTTTAATTTTTTGAAGGAGGGATCAACGCCACCAGTTCCCGATGTCTATGTGTCTATATGTGTATGTGCCGTGCATATGTACTCACATAAACGCCGGCATGGCCAAGTTCTGCGGGGGGAGGCACTCAGGTGCCGCGCACGGGGCCTCCAGATCCTGAAGGGCCGTAGTGTATATAGTGCAGCTTTTGAAGTGGAACTCTATTTTCACACTTTTTTATGGAGCCTTCCAAGTCCCAGGTTTTCACTCTAGGCTGTCTGTCCGGATGGTGGTTTTCAGACCTCCATTGACATCCCTACCCAGCACTCCCAACTTCGGGGGCCTTCTCTCTTGTTATAAACTTTTTACCAAGTGAAACATCGAGACCACCTTTGTTTCCATTCTCACTGGTGTAAATACTGAGTACTAACTGAGAATTTTGACTTTGCATTCTGTCAGAATACTTGTGTTCAATAAAAATTGAAAGAAAAAAAAAAGCTGTTCTGGTTAAGCTGGATTTTATTTCGACTCTGCTAGTCTGTCCTGTGAATCAAATGTGGAGGTGCCTGTGGCATTTTTTTTTTTTTGACCTTGTGAGCAGGGTCAGTTAAACCCTGTGTCTTGAGTTCATGTTGCCCAAATGATGGTTTCTAATGTTTTCTCTCAGATTAATGGAAGAGTCCTTGTTTAGAAGGACCAGATATCAGACTCAAAAAGATTTCATGCAAACCTTGGTTCTGCCACTTTCTTGTTGACTTTGGAAGAGTTACTTCATCTCCCCAAGACCCAGTTCCCCCTTTTGAAAAACTGGAAATGCTAACCTACCAGAGTTGAGGTACTGGCTGGTGAATAAAGCAAGGCCTATGAAAGCCAAGTGTAGCTCTTCCTTGGCACGTAGCCCATATTCAACAAATGGGAGTAAGTGCTGCTGGCATCCTAGGTGTGCGATAGCATCCAACATCCAGTTGGAATAACAGTCTACACCTGAGCTCCAAAGTTCTAGCCTGAGGTAGACGCTTGAGGCTTATTCTGGATACGTGATGCCTCTCCTTATCACATATCCCACAGGGAGCGATGAGAACAGATGACAGCCTCGGCACTTTCAGCCCCTGACATTTAAAGACTGAGCTAGTCAAGGTGGAGAAAACTTGGCCTCAGCTCAGAATTCCCTTGGATGCTGCTGTCCAGCTGTGTTTGGGAAGAAACAGTCCATTCTTCCCAATTGTGTAGCAAACTGTGAATTCTGAGTTTCGGGAAAAGGCCAGGCCACAGGACCAAGACAAGAGCAAGGAGAGTGAGGCTTCTAGGGACCAAAATGTCAGGAGGTCCCATCTCAGGGCTGGACCCCGCATCTGCATGAGTCTGAGTGACCTCTCCTTTTTGTGTCCTATGTGCCTCACCTTAGTTGTGCCTATGGTAGTGGAGCCTTCCCCTGCGCTGACATCCGCACCATTCCCAGGATTTGTTCTTTCACTGGCCCTAAGGCCTTTTCTAATGACAGAGCCATATGCAGCATCTATGTGATTTCCAGCTGCATAGGGGTGAGGAAGTGATAAAGAAAAACACGTGGCTCATCAACATTTGAAGAACTCATGCAATGACGACCTTCTTCATTCATCCATGAAGGCTTAATTCCAGAGCCTTCCTCCTTTAGGCTAGTCTCCCCTCGGATTCACTCAGTGGGCATTTATTGAACGTCTCCGAGGTGTTTAGCAGTGAACAAAACAGCTCTCTCTAGAGGAATGTTCATTCAAGTATAATTTGCTGTGATGGTCATTAGACCTGTTCACCATCATCCCAGTTCTTTTTCTCCTTCCAGGCATAGGATAGGATTATACTTCTTTGATCACTTAAAGTAAACATGCATAGCCATGTGACTTGACTTTGGTCAATGGACCATGAGAAGCCTAGTGCATGTCACTTCTGGACAGACAGATTTTCATAGCCAGTGCGTCTTACTATGGCCCTCTTCCCCACCACAGCAATCAGCGATGCTGCAGGTGGTGGAAGTGCCTTCACCTGGGCCCACAGTGAGGGATGAAGTAGATGATCCATGATGGACGTGAAGCATATGTGTGCAGGATAAACCAGTGGTGGTCTGGTAAGTGTTTTAACAACCAGCTCTCCAAGGGGGAATGGAAGGAGGATGTACACGTATAGGGTGTGTGTGTGTGTGTATTATAAACTTAATGATATAAAGAGCACAATTTATAAATAACAAAATATATAGCACTCATTGAAATTTTATATATCCAGTTGATACAGACTTCTTTGGTTCATTTTTGCTGAAGTCTTGTATCCATAATCAACCTGTGGTTGCAGCTGATGAACGCGTGTAGCTCCGATGTAAATATTGTTTAATATATTCACTTATGTTAAATAGTAAGATAAAAGTGAAACAATGAAAATGTGTATGTCAGAACTCCACTCATTCATCAGTGGCATGAGGGACCTCTTTGCTGAATTAAATATACGCTTTTCAATATAGAATACTGCCTCAATTTTTTGTGCTATTCATAGTAACAGCTGAGGTCATGGTACATTTTAAAAATTAATCTGCATCATAAGTATTTTCCCCATCACTTTTTTAAGTCTGGACAAACACGCCAAAAAAAAAACAAAAAACAAAAACAATCAGACCCTGATTTGTAACACTTGCTGATCTCAGCAGTATGTAAATATTACCATTATGGCTGATTTCAACATGTCCCTGGATGAGAAGTTAAGTAGAGGTGCACAGTAGCACATCATTATACAGTATTTACAACATACAAATAAACATACATAAATAACCTCACACAGAGATAATGATACTATGTAGTAATAATAAACTAATACACGTTAATAGTAAAATACAGTCAATTCGCAGGAGTGATGCATTTTGAGTATTGCCTTCATATTAAATACAATTTTGTTCATTGCAAGTTTATGTTATTTAACTTTTAATAGTGACTGTGCTTAAGTGGCTCAAAAATTTCCTGAAATTTTAACAATTGGCTCTCTCGAGCCAGTACAAACACTGTACAACCCTTTATGTTATAAGCCACGCTACCTTAGGATCTATTAACGCGGCATTATTTAGCCTAAATCAGAAAGAATCCTTTGGATAACAGTAAATGCAGGTGAGTGCAGGAGTCAGAGTACTCCTCTCTGAAAAGATGACATTTGAGCAGTGACCTAGAAGTACGGGACTAAACCATGACAATGTCTGACTGAAGATAGCTCAGGCAGAGAGAACAGCAAATGCAAAAGTTTTGATTTGGGGATTTGCTTGGCATGTTTAAGGAAGAGTAGGAGGCCAGCGTGGCTGGAGCAAAGGGCAAGGGATGGGATGGGGCAGAGGCAGAAAAGTAAGAGACGAGTCAGGGGTATCCGTGAGCTAGATCTCACGGGGGCCGTAGACTATCATTAGAATTTTGGCTTTTTCTTCAAGTGCTGTGGAAAGCCACGGGAAGTTTTTGAGCAGAAGCCTGACATGACTTGATTTTTTAAATGATCCCTCTGGCTTCTGGTTGGAAAACAGACCGCAGGAGGGCACGAGAGGAAGTAAGGATGTCAATTAGGAGGCAATGATCTGGGTGGGAGAAGAGGGTGTGCTCAGAACAAATAGCTTCCAGTGGAGGGAGGGCAATGGCCAGATGCTGGCTCTCTGCTGAAGGTAAAGCCAGCAAGACTAGATAATGGGTTGGATGTGACCTTGAGAGAAGCATCCAGGAGAACTTTGCAATTTAGGGCTGAATGATTGAAAGTGTGTAGTTGCCATTTACTTTCTAATAGGAGCAAAGGAGAAGCATATTTGGGGCTTGCAGGATTTGGTTTTGGACACCTTAAATCTCACATGCCTGTGAACACTCTAATGAATATTTTGAAAGGGCTGAAGATCAAGACGTTCAGTCTGGACACCCATGTAGGAACTATCAGCATAAAGTTTGTGTTTAAAACCCTGACACTTGATTAGATCATCGAGGAAATATGGATCAAGAAGAGGAGAGAATAAGCAAGGAACCCAGAAAAGAAAACTCACAGGCATCTCTGTGTCGAGGGAAAAAACCTGAACAACTCTTTATCTGGCATTTAGAACGTGGGAGGAACATGCCTACACCAACAAGATGAAAGGCCGTTTGATTCCAGGTTGTCACTGCCATGTACAGACTGGTGAAGGCCTTGGCTTTTGGTTCATGATCCTCCTCTCCCCTATTTCCCACCATCACGGTGGGTGACTTCAGTGTTTTACGTGGAAAACCCCTTCAGCATACAGGCTCCTCAACTTGACATCCTCATCTCTCGTAAAGTTGACCTTTCCACTTAAGCCACCACATGTGTTGACCAACCCACAGAACTGATCATCACCCTGCCTTCCAGTCTGATCAGATTTTCAGATTCTCCATTTTCCAACATTCCCTTTGACCCATCCAGCTCTCTCACTCAGCTACTCTGCTTACTAGTCCCAGATTTTCCCCTATGCACCACATCCTCTTCATCTTCCTATGTATCCAGCTTTGATTCTGTGGTCCAGCACGCCAGCCACTCACTCACTGATATCAAACGCTTTCTCGCCTTGCTGTTCTCACTTGGAATCTGTCTTGTAAATCTCTAGCCCTGGGAGATCATCTGGCTGCAATCTCTTTGCTCGCATCTGGACAGCTGAGTGTTATTCTAGAAAAACCACACAACCAGGCACATTAGTACCAAGAGATAATTAAAGTCACTCCCAACCAAGTTCTGACATTAGCACTATCTGTCAATCCGAATATTTCTCAGCATTGCATTCATATTCTCCTATACAAAATGTCTTCACTCTTCCCAAACCAACCCCTCATCCAGCCATCCCTTTCATCTCAGCTCATGGTTTTGCTTTCTTCTGCTAAAGGAAAAAAGAGCTGGCAGAAAGGAACACCCTCAACTGCCCACTCCAAATCTACAGATCCACCTGCATTTATATCATTCGTCCCCCTTCACTCTTGTAAAATAGAAGCACATCTCCGCTTTCCCTGGGAACTACCTTTCTCTCTACTACTTCATAGGGTCTTTCTTCATTTATTTAATATCCATTCAACAAATATGTATTGAGACCTACCAAGGCCAGGGACTGTTCTAGGAGCAGGGTAAACAAAGACCCTTCTTTCGTGGAGGTTACACTCTACATATAGATGTATAATAAACCTTTGGTAGTAACTGCTGCAAGAAACATGCAGTGAGGCAAGGGGCTAGCAGGTCGTGAGGGAAGAACTTCTCTTTTACATGGAGTCATCAGGGATGGCATCTCTGAGAAGGTGACATTTAAGCAGGGACCTAAGAACATGAAGGGACATGTGTTTTAAGTACCGAGAGCCTTTCTCTGCTGGCAAGCTCGCGTGGTAGGTAAAACCCTAGAGCAAATATGAAATGAAAGTTTTTTCTAAAAATGAACTGAATTTTTCCTTCAACCTGCCATTCCACAGGGTGGTAGGAAAATAATCTCCATGAGATTAAAGTCCCACCCCCTCAACCATCTCGATGTTGCTGGTGACCTCTAAGTACCCCTTTAAGCCCATCCCACATTACTCTCCCTTTTCTACTCTGTGCCAGAAAGAGTGAAAAAATTATGTTTCTTCAATTACACTGTGCTCTTTCTGGCCTCTGGGTCCCCACTTTCTCATGTGCTTTCTGCTCTCTCTGGAACACTCTTTAGCAACCCACCAATGCTCACACCGATCCTCGATTCTTACTCCATCCTCAAATCTTAAGAGAGCTTAATTGTCTCCTTTCCTGACACCGGACCCAGGTCATATAGCCACCTGTTTTACGTTCTATCCAAGGCCAGCACACAGCCTTGGAGAGTTATACCAAGTTGTTAAAATGTTGAAATGCTTCTTCACTGTTGTAAGAGCTGCTGTCCCTACAGCCCCTCCCACAGGATCACTCAGATGGCCCCAAGATCTTGCAACTCGGGTGGCGGCATCTGACCCAGAAGAGGGTCTCCGGGGTTTTGCTCCCGTACTGTAGCTGGTGCCCACGGAATGCAGTCTGTGAAATAGTTTTAACATGCCTCTGATTATATCCTAAGACCCTGCACTTCGTCCACTCTCTAATTTAATGTTTCCCTTTCTCACTGAACTGAAAATTCCTCCAGGTCAAGTTCTCTGTCTTATTCACTACTTTTTCCTGGCAACTTGTATAGCACCTTCCACAAAGTAGGAACTTGGTATTTGTTGGCTGGAGGCATGAGTGAGTGAATGAACACATGAATGAAGCATACCAGACATGTTCACCTTTGTAGGTGTATGTAAGTGCAATCAGGGTCTACATCTGTCCAAGAAAGATGCCTTTGAGCTTAAGTCACATAGTACTTCCCACTGCCCAGAATGCTGAGTCCACACTGGAGACCAGGGTGGGGTCCAGTCCCAGGGAAGACATGTGAGGGGAGAGGGTCTGCTCTGCGTACCGCAGCCTCCAATCATGGTCACCATGCCCCCTCCTTCCTCCAGCTGGTGATGATGTACAGCCAGTGAGCAGCTCTTCCATGATGGAGCAGGCTGAGAAGACTTGGCCTAGGGGATCCCAAAAGGCAGGAACATTGCTACTGGAACTACCCCGTGCCTGTTACTCAAAGCCATGGTTTCTGATGGACAAGGCAGACCCAGCAAAACCAAGGACCTCTTCCTAAGGGGCAAACCTCTGGTTGGGAGGCTGGGAACTGCGAATGGGAGGCACGAGAATGGGGTGGTGTCCTCTGTGGAGGGTCTCCTGGTCACCAGGTCGAGGTGTCCTGGCTTGTGTCCTGTGCTCTTTCTTCTTCCTGAGCAGGTGACTCGGGCCCTTGGCTGTCAACCCCAGCTCAGAACAAGGTAACCCACAGGAGTGTGTCTGGGGCGCTTCCAGTCATGCCGGCTGCCAGTAGTCTGTTGGAAACACGGCAGTGAGCGTGAGGAGCAAAATTGTGATGATCTCCGGGGCAGATGAACCTTTCCAAGGAAGCCACAATTTGGAGCCCAGAGGTTCAGGTTTCACTCAAGCCCTGCCACACTCCATGTCCAGGAGGAAAGACAATAGGTCCTGTGAGACAAAGAGAAGGTCTCTTATGGGCAGCCACCCCTGCACCAGGAGGTCCAGGCTGGGAAGTCAGCGACTGCTCTGGGCCTCAGCCACACTTGGCCAGGCTCCTGACCCACACACCAGGTGTCTATCTCTGAGACACTTGTTTAAACTGCACATCCCTGGATCCCAGCCCCACTGGTTCTGAAGCTACAGGTCTGGGGCGGCGGACTCCATTGTAGGTGGTCCCTAGACTGCATTGCAGAACACCGGCAGTGAATGGTTGGGGAGCATCTTGCTTTGAAGTCTCTACCGCGGGGTGCAGGGCCCAGCCCCGTCCAACTACAGGCCAGGGAAATGCTCCGTCAGAAGGCTCTGCAGCACCACGGGGACAGCCAGGAAGTACGTAGATGCAGCTGTCTGTCTGGATGTCAGCAAGACACCTCCCCAGGCTCAGCACACTTCACCACACACCCTAGAAGGCAGAGTGAGCATCCCAAATGAGCCCAGCCCTTTGAGGCGAGGAGCATGAGTTGATATAATGTCACAGGGACAGATGTAAATTCCTGTACGCTCTCTGAAAACCCAACTGCCGAAGCACATGCTGATGGCAATGGAGCTCAGGAGCAGAGCACACTTTTTACAAAAAGAAAGAGGAGAAAAGACTATGGACTTTAAATTGACTGTAAACTCAGTATGAGAGGTAATGTGGTGTAGACATTCAAAAATACTTGTGATATTGACATTGATAGTTTTATTTATTTTTACTTAACATTCATGTAATATTATGTCAGACACTGTTTGAGGCACTTAAATATTTACTTTTTTGGTCCTTATAATAGTTCTTATAAAGTAGATGTTATTAACCCCACTTTATAGATTAGCAGTTGAGGTACAGAGAGGTTTCATAACTTGCCGAGTGGCACAGCCAGTAAGAGACAAAGCTGGAATGTGAACCCGGTCCTTAGGTATTCACAGCAAGGAACATGTGAGCCACCACAGTGCCTCGCCCTGGGGGAACACATTGTAGTGCTGTGTCACAGGCAAGAAGCACCAGCCAGTGGGGCATGTCCAGGGCAGAACCACTGAGAGTGAAGGAACTTAAAGCCACATCTGTGGAGGGGCATGGGAGGAGGTGAACATACTGGCTTGGGGAGGAAACCCTGGGAGCAGAGTGGGACAACAGCGAGGCAGAATACGGACTTCAAACGGCTGCCTCCCCACATCTGCAGGGTTCTCTTTAGAAAAGGGAATGAGCTTTATATATAATACTCCTAAGGGCTCAAGTGGACCAACATAATAAGGGAACCAAAGGAAGACTTCTGTCTCAGAGCAGCACTGAAAGTAGATTGTTGAGACTTTAAAGTGAGCCCTGGGCCTCCACTCCTCAGGCACGGGAGGAGGAGGCTGGTGCGACTTATGCACAGATGATTCATTCAGATTCTAGCTCCCTTTGATAACAATGGCTCTGCGCTCCCACCAAGGGCTGGAGCACTGGATAGATAAGAAGCACATTGTCAACGTAATCATAGCCCTCGTTCAAATTCACCTCCCAGGGAGAGGCAACAGAGGGGCTGGATCCAGGGCAGCAAGCACAACCTGGGATGCTGAAGACAATGGGCTCTGAGGACTGAGGTGAGACTTTTCAAATAAGGATTTCACCTGCCATTTTACCAGGGCTTGTGAGATGCTCCAAGCCCAACCACACTCCAAGAACAAAAGACTGCGGCATTTTCTTTTACGTACTTGTTCAGTGTTTATTAAGGTCAAGTATTTATTGAGCACTACTACACATCAGGCTCTATGCTGGGTAATGAAAGTGACAAATCTTGGCAGATAATGTCCCTGTACTGATAGCATCGAGTCCAGCATGTTAGAAAGATCACAGACTTCAGAGAGCAACATACCTTGCATCGAACTCCAGCACGTCCAAGCTGTGTGACCATGGGCAAAGCATTTACTTAACCGCTCTGAGTAAATTTTTCTCATCTATAAGTAAAAATTCCTACTTCACAATATTGTTCAAAATTTAAAAGAGCCCTAGTACTTGGCATGTGATCAATCAGCATTGATACTTACATAAGTTGGGGTTCTCAGCAAGCAACTGAAGCTGATTCTGGTTGATTAAACCAAATCGGGATTTTACTAAAAGGATACTGGGTGGTTCACTCAGTTGTAAGAAGCTTGCAAAACAAGGCTCAAGGCCAAGCTTCCAAAAGCAATGCCCATAACAGTTCTGCAGAACTGGCCTGATAAGAAAGCCGCCACTGCCCACTCTCCCCCCAGCAATGCCATGTATGGGTCAGGTACTTGACTTTGCAACTGCCACCACCTACCCACCCCTACTCCTTCTCCAAAAACAAGCCAATGCCTCTGCTGCTATCTTTGTCAGAAAAATAGATTCTGGGCAAAACCTCTCTCCTGGTCAGAGGGGCCTGGGTCTCACTTATGCCTTATAGGTAGCTGCAAAGAAGCCTGAGGAATAGAGTTCTCAGGCTTCAACTTTGGAGAGGTAGGATCCGGAAGCTATAATTTCTTCTAACAGAACAAGGATGTTCAACAGAGATGGACAGCCAGAATGTGGTAAATGTCCACTGGAGGCTGTTCACCAAATACACACCCAGCCTCTTGCCAGTCCTGCAAGACGTGGAGATGCCCTAGACTCGCCAAAGCATCCCTGTCCCCACCCTGCAACCTCGACACACACTGAAGTTTTTTGAATGCATCTGTCCTCATGAGGGCCTCCATCACCAGCATAATAGCAAGTCTCTGGCAAGAATTTTTTTTTTTTAAATATATATATATGTTTTAGGTTTTAATTATAGTTGACATACAATATTATATTAGTTTCAGGTGTACAACATAGTGATTAGACATCTATATAACTCACAAAGTGATCACCCCTAATACATCTAGTACCATCTGACACCATACATAGTTACTCCAATTACTGGCTATATTCCTTATGCTATATTTTATATCTCCTTGACTATTGTTAATTACCATTTTGTATTTCTTAATCCCTCTTCTTTTTTACAGATCCTCCAGCACCCCTCCCATCTGTTAATCCTCAAAATGTTCTCTGTATCTATGAGTTTGTTTCTGTTTTATTTGTTTATTTTGTTCTTTAGATTCCTGGTGTAGGTGAAATAATATGGCATTTGTCTTTATTTGACTTACTTCACTCTGCACAATACCTTCTAGGTCCATCATGAAGTATCTTCTTTCATCCCTTTCCTTTCAGTCTGCGTGTGTCTTTTAATCTGAATGAGAGGTTTAAGGAGGGGTGGGGACTCTGAGGCTCCCGGGAAAGCCCAGGTGACCAGACCAGCCACGGTGGGACCTGGCTGGAAAGGGCACAGAGTGGGCTAAGGCTGCCACCAAGTGGCCATCATGAGAACCTCCAAAGTGCCTGGCCTGGCCAACACAGCTGCCCAGACAGAAAGCAGCGACCTCCTCCAGGGCCTGGGAAATGAGTACTCCTCTCCTGGCTCCTGATTCAGTTTCTCTACATCTGCCGAACTCCAAAGGAGATAATGATATCTAACACTGGTTTAGTACCCTACCGTGCACAAAATGCTTTCATGCAGGAATGATAATAGTTATTGTACTGTCATTAATTGAGGGCTTACTATGAGCCAGAAACTTTAAAATATTGCCTCTTGATCCTCACATCAAATTCATAGTGAGCAAATGTATTTGCCCAGTAGACATTCATTTTCTTTTCTTCTCTCAAAAAGCACATCAATTTGGGGGGGGGGGCAGGGGTGGTGGCACGTGGGGCAAGAATGGGGGCGCCAAGAAGAAGGGTTTCCCCTTCTACTCCCAGGACTTTGATTTAAACTATTAGCAAAAAGAAGCTCTGTCCTCTTTGAACACATGAATAAAGGTGCTGCTCTGAGGGGAAAGAGTGCTGAGATCGAAAACAATGCACACGGAGTGGAACAAACTTCAGTGGCTTTGGAGCTCCCTGAATCCAACTGTGCCTGAAAGTCTCTGGATTTTTCACATTTGTGAACCAATATATTCCCCCTTCAGTCTATTTGGATGGGATTTTTTTTTTACTTGAATCCAAAAGGATTCTATTAATTCCTATTTAATAAAATAAATTAGCATGTGGACGTAGGTTGTGGTAAGAAACAAATTCAAATATAAGAGATTGTCAAAGTCAAGGTGCTGGGGACATTTATTCAACACCACGTGCCACTCCTTGTTCCAGGCACTGGATATAAAGTGGGCACCAGGACAGACAAGATCCATGCTCTCCTGAGCTAAGTTTCTGGTGGAGAATACCACAAAGTAAACAAACGCGACAGCAGCACCTGGCAGTAAGTGCCACGCAGAGAATTAGAACTGGGTGCTGCGGTAGAGCATGAGCAGGCAGCTACGTTCGACGGGGTGGTCAGAGAACCGTGTGAGGAAACGCGCGCCATCAACTTGGTTGCACTGAAAACTAAGTTTCCCAGAAAACACTTTCTCGTATGGTTCCAGTTCCAGCTGACCAAGAGACTTGTGTGAGATTGAAGTCAAAAGTGATACAGTGTCCATTACTTTCCTAAAGGGCTTTCTTTTGACAGTCCCATACGGGTATGGACAAATGTAAAGAGGCTCAGAGAGTTCCAGCGTGTCTTTGCTCTCCTCTACTCGAATTCAGCCGACCTTCAGCCTCCTTCTGATCTACCACAGCCTCAGACCCACTGCCAGACCCTTGGCTGTAGAACACACAGAGGTAGAAGCCTCCCATGGATCTTACCTCCAGCTTCTCCTTCGCAGTCCTGTGGAAATGGTGCTTTCTCTAAGGAGATAGCAGTGGCAATGGAAAGTGACCAGGTTCAAGATCTGTTCTGGAGGTAGACTTGGCTTGCTGATGTTTGTTTGGAGGGCTTGAAAGAAGAATCAGGATGACTCCTAGACTTTTACCTTAAACAAGAGAGTGAATACGTGGGGCTATTTTCTGAGAAGAGAAAATGATTTAGGGTTGGAAACAGGAGTCCTATTTTGGACACTATGGTAGACTGGAAAAGCCATCATCATAAACTTACATGAAAGTTGTAAGCACAGTTCAAAGAATTTTCTTTTTGTTGACCATCTGAAGATAAATTTCTGACTTGATGCCCTATTACCTGCAAATATTTTACTGTTTCCTATAATCAAGGCCATTCCCTGCTCTCCCTAACCACAATCAAAATCAAAATCAAGAAACTAACAACATAATACTATTATTTAATCTGCAGTCCTTGTTCAAATTTCCCCTGTTATTTCATTAATAATCTTTAAAGCAGAAGAAAATAATTTTGTGTGCCCACTGTTCCCTCCAGGAACACATGTTTTGTCTAGTTTCATGACTCCAGTCTCCTTCAGTCTGGAAGATTTGTTCTTTATTGTTTATCGTGATCTTGCCATTTTCGAAGAGTACAGGCAGTCTATTTGGTAGAAAACTTCCTGATTTTGCTGTCTGACGTTTTCTCACACTTAAATTCAGAAAACGCCTGTTTGATAGGAATAGCACAGAGCTGGTGTTGGGCTTTTCTCAGTTATGTCCTATGAGGTGGCACACAATTTCCTTTCTTGGGTATCTGATGATGTTCACTTTGATCATTTGGTTAAGGTGATGTGTGCCAAGCTTCTCCACTGTAAGTTTCCTTTTTCCCCCTTTGTAGTAAATTCGCATTTGTCCATCATCATAGTAACTGTCATCAAATGATGACTTAATATGTGGGGAGGTACTTCAGACATTTGTAAATATCCCATGCCTTGTCAAACTTTCAATTGCTTTATTTCTTTCTATGTATCAGTGTAGACAAATGGTTTTCAATTTTTCAGTGGATTGTTACTCTCATTATTTATTTGATGCTCGAACTGTCCTTGTCTGGCCACTTAGTAGGAACCCATTCAAGCTGGTTTCTGTATCTTTTTTTGCATGACCCATCATTTTTTGAGTGTTTCCTTGTTTTCTGATACAAGTTATTCCAGGCTTATCTTGTACTTTCCCCACCTCACCATCAAAAGCCGCCATTTATTTCTCCAAGGAGCCCCAGTTCCAAGATCTGGAGGCAAGAGGTGCTGCTGATCCCAGGCCTTCTCAGTAGACACACACATGCACGTGTGTGTGCACACACAAAAAGATACCTCTCCCTTCTTCACTGGCACTAGCCATTCCAGGCCACCTCTCCATGTGGACACCCTCCTCATTTTGCTTGGCCAAGCCACTTCCCTGTGGAGATGCCCTCCTCTTCACACCAGGCCACCCCCCCCACCATATTCTCTTCACTCTGCACAAGCTCTGGTATCCTGGCCCGCTTATCCCTCTGCCAGAATGCTCTTTCCTCCCCCAGGCTCTGACACCCCATGCTTTCCCCACTCAGCACCGAATTCACTACTCCCAGCTGCCTCTTCTCAAGAATGCCTTCTTCCTCATTCTACTTGGGCTCAGTCACCTTGTTTTGGGCCACTGCAGCCAGCCTGCTTTTAATTGCATTAACTCAGAATTGTTTAGGGAGGACAAGAATAAAAGCCCTATTGAAGTTTTATGGGAGTTGCATTACAAGAGAAATGTTAAGTCTAGAAAAAATGAAGGCTTTTGATTGCTGAAGCCCCAGACTAAATTTAGATTCTCCACCCCATCCATATCCCTGCCCCCACCATGCCAGCAGCAAATGAGCTGTTAGTGTGGTACACAGACCCCAGGAAGGAAAAGTCCTCTGCTGCCTTCTCAGATGAGTTCAAGGAGCAGAGTTGACAAGGGGTAGCTTTTCAGAGAGAGGGACTGGGGGCAGCTAGATTTGTTGATTGAGAGTTGAACTCCATTCTCCAGCCAAGGGTGACTTCACAAACCCCACCTGCAGGATGGGACGTATCATGTGGACCAGTGAACAGAATGGGTTCACATTTTATCAGTGCGAATTTTCCATTGCCGTTATTCAACTTTCCCACCATTGTGACACGCTGGACACACAGACCTGATTAAGTCTATCCTTTGGCTACAGATTGTAGTACCATGAAGACCAATGACTGGACTTTACCAGAGAAAGCACACATCACTCAGAGACCCTGGACCTGGAGCTTTTACATCCAGGTGTAGATGGCTTTGGACCATCTCTCTTTGGGAAAGAGAGTGAGTTTTCAGAGATATAGAGAAGAGCATTTTTAAAATTATTACTGGTGAAAAACAGCACATAGAGTGTTAGGCAGCCAAGCAATGAATTCTAATGCAGTTTTTTTTTTTTCTTGCTTAGCCTGTCTTTACCTTTCTTATGATAAGAGCACCCTGGTCTTCCTTTGGGGAATTCACCTTTCCTCACTTTCAGTCCATATGAGTTAGATGGGGCTGCCCCTGGCTGTGGGTTTGGCCATTAAACCGTGCCTGGCCAGTCAGCATATTCTATTCACAGACAATGATTATTTAGATATGAGCTGATTACCCATTCAAAATCAATTCTGGGTTTTTGTTGTTGTTGTTGTTGTTTTTTATGGAACACGTAGGGAAGAAAGGCTTTCTTGTCACTGAAGTTGCTAAGCTGAGAAGATGCTGAGTATGTGGAACTTGTCTCACGAAGAACATGACTGAGAATGAAGCCAGCAGAGAAAAGCAGGGCCAAAGAGGCAACATAACCTGATTTCTAATGATGTCATGTGAGACCAAGCACCTAACTCTAACCAAAGCCAGGTATAACTCTAGATTTTTGTTAATTAGCTACTAAATTTTTTCTTAGTTCAAAATAGATTTCTGTGTTTTTATTTTTATTCATTTATTTCTTTATTTTCACTAAAAGAGCCCTAATACAAATTTTCTTGGGAGTGATTTTCTACTATATTTTTATAGATAAGGAAACTGAAACCCAGAGAAGTTAAGTAATTTCCCAAAGGTCACATAGACGGTGTGATAGTTAATGTTATGTGTCAACTTGTCTAAGCCCTAATACCCAGTTATTTCATTCTTTTCTTCTTCTCCTTGTCCTCCCCCTCCTCCTCCTCCTCTCCCTCTTCCTCCTCCTCCTTCTTCTTCTTCGGGAGTCCCTTTAACATTTCTTATAATACTGGTTTAGTGGTGATGAATTCCTTCGGCTTTTTCTTGTCTGGTAAGCTCTTCATCTGTCCTTCAATTCTAAATTATAGCCTTCCTAGGTAGAGTAATCTTGGTTTTAGGTCCTTGCTTTTCATCACTTTGACTATTTTGTGCCAATTTTTTCTGTTGTGAAATTGCTGACAGTCTTAGGGGAGTTCCCTTGTAGGTAACTAACTGCTTTTCTCTTGCTGCTTTTAAGACTCTTTCTGCCTTTAACCTTTGACATTTTAATTATGATGTGTCTTAGTGTGGGCTTCTTTGGGTTCATGTTGTTTGGGTCTCTGTGCTTCTGGGACTCGTATGTCTATTTCCTTCACCAGATAAGAGAAGTTATTATTATTTCTTCAGATAGGTTTTCAATCTCTTAATCTTTTTCTTCTCCTGGTTATATATGTGAATGTGTGTACTCTAGATGTTGTTCCAGAGGCACCTTAAACAATCCTCATTTTTTGGGGAGGGGGGAGGTTCTTTTTTCTTTTTCCTGTCCTAATTTCTGCTACCTTGTCTTCCAAATCACTGATTCAGTCCTCTGCTTTATCTAAGCTACTGTGGATTCCTTCTCATGTATTCTTGATTTCAGTTATTGTTTTCTTCATTTCTGACTGATTCTTTTTTATGTTTTATATCTCAGTTTTTATATTTCCTATCTCTTTGTTGAAGTTCTCACTGAGATCATTGAGCATCTGGTAGGTTGCTTGTCTCTATTCTGTTTAGTTCTTTTTCAGGAGTTTAGTTCTGTTCTTTCATTTGAGACATGTTTATCTCCTCATTTTGGCTGCCTCCTTGTGTTTGTTTTTATGTATTATGTAGAGCTGCTATGTCTCCCAGTCTTAGCAGAGTGGCCTTATGTGCTAGATGTCCTGTGAGGCTCAGTGGCACTATCTCCCTGATCACCTGATCTGGGTGCTCCAGGGATGTCCTTTGTGTGGGTCATATGTGTCCTCATGTTATAGTTGAGCCTTGATTGCTGTTGGCACATCAGTGGGAGTGACTGACCCTCAGGCTGATTGGTTGTGAGGACTGGTTGAGACTATAGAGGAAGAGATATTGTGCAGGGACTGATCCTATGGACCAGGATTTGTTTTAACAAGGCTCTGGTGCCTGCTGAATTCATTTTTTGGGTACATCATTTGTGGAGGTGGTTGGGGATCCTGTGGTGTGGTCTGAAGACAGCTGCTGAATATGTTGGTTCCGGGGCCTCTTAGGAGGGGCTCCAGTGCAGGCCCAGTTCAGCTGCTGCCTGTACCTCACCCAGGTTACCTGGTAAGAGCTACAAAATGATCTATGTTTGGTAGCTGCCTGCACTGAGCATGTTGGTGCCTGGGAGAGGCTAAGCTGCAAACTGAGGTCAGTTGCCACTAATGTCAGATTTGGGGCCACTTAGCAAGAGGTACAGGACATGCTGAGGTCAGCTGCTGCTTCTTGGGGGTTGTGGACTTTTCAAAGGTTTTAGGGAAGTGGACAGTGTGGGCTAAGACTGGCCAGTTGTGAGGAACAGCTACTGAAGAGGTTTGGGCCTGTGCACAGGTTGGATAAGGCAGGATCTCAGGGAATCCCCAGGGTGGGCCAAGCCGTGTTAGCTAGTCTGATGGAGACTCAGATTTAGAGCCCACCTGCACCTGCCAGTTGTGTGAGGGGAGAGCTCAACAAAGGAACAGTGACTCCTGTCTCAGCCAGAGCTGCCCCTCCAGCCCTAACCCTGAAGCCAGATAATTCAGTTCCTTCCTATATGTCCCTGGCACCTTTCAAGCTGCTATCCCAGTATTAGAGCTCAGAACGAGTGAGTCCATCAGTGAGTAAGTCTGTACATGGGCCCTTTAAGAGGGATGCCTGGGAC
The DNA here is from genome assembly GCA_030015415.1 of Cynopterus sphinx. Lineage (NCBI taxonomy): Eukaryota > Metazoa > Chordata > Mammalia > Chiroptera > Pteropodidae > Cynopterus > Cynopterus sphinx. The sequence continues at coordinate 75,268,955 of CM057383.1, read as the reverse complement.
TCCTGCCACACTCTTCACTCAGCCACAATATTCACTGGTTTTCACAGCTGAAAGTTGTGGAAACTTCTCTTCCTGGCACTGGAACCCTGAGCTAGGGGGCTGGGACCCCTTGCTCTTGAGGGTAACCTCTACAGCTGAGATATCCCTCATAATTCTTAACCACTTCACATGGGTGTAGGACCCACCCATTCCAGGTTCTGCCCCTCCTACCTGTCTCGATGTGGCTTCCTTAATTATAGGATTTCTGTTCAGCTAGTCTTAGTGGTTCTCAAGGGTGGCTGTTCTATAATTTCGTTGTAATTTTGATGTCATCATGGGAGGAGACAAGCACAGCTTTTACCTGTGCTGGCATCTTGACCAGATCTCATGCTTCTCAGTTATTTAATCTAACACTAGGTATTGCCATGAAGGTGCTTTGTAGGTGTGGGAAGCATCTACAAGCAGTTAACTTGAAGTGAAGGAGAGTATCATCATCCAATCAAGGCAAAAGGTCTTCGAGCAAAAACTGAGGTTTCTTAATGAAGAACAAATTTTGCCTGAAGAATGCAACATTAACTTCTACCTAAGTTTCCAGCCTGCTGGCCTGCACTATGGATTTTAGACTTGTAAGTCCCCACAATCGTGTGAACCAATTCCTTAAAACAAATCTCTCTGTCTGTCTTTCTCTCTGTCTCTCTGCCTCTGTCTCTGTCTCTCTGTCTGTCTCTGTCTCTATCTCTCTCTCCCCCCATACTGAAAAAAATATCTATATTTATAGGTCTGTATCCTATTAATTCTGTTTTTCTAGAGAACCCTAACACATGTGGTAAGTGGCAGAATTGGAATTTGAATACAAATATATCTGGCTCCAAGTGTAGTACTCTTTCCTTCTCACAATTAAAGTTGGCTTAAGAGAAACAGTCATGTGTGTGTATATGGATACCCACCTGCATCCTATTGCTATGGGATGCTGGGAATGTGCTGATAATCTCACATCTTTATCACCATCCCAAACTTTTTTTTCCAAAGCTCACATGTAGATAAACAGCTGTTTCCCCAGCATCCTGAACCCAACCCATTAAAGCTCTTCATTATCCCTTCCCTCATCTCTCCTCTTCCTCTTCTCCCTTTGTTTCTAATAACAGGGAAGGACATGTCCATCCACTCACTTCCCTAAGCTAGATAGCTGGCATCACACCAAAATCCTCCTTCTTTCCTTCTTCCCATCTCTAATTAGCCTATATTTTCTACCGACTTGCCCTATTAAGTACCTCTTGTATCCATTTCCTCCTCTCCATTTATACAACCACTGACCTAGTTAGGCCCTCATAACCTCCCAAATGTGCTTTTACAGTTGTGTATACTTTCTTACCCACAGACAAAGGCCTCGGGGCTGAGCACACACCAAGAGACTAAGAAGTCAGAAGGCGAGAGTTGAGTAAAAAGTGTGAGTGTAAGTCTGGAGAGCCATTTCTGCAGGGAAGCATTCGATCTGAGGCTGCGTGGATACTCTGAGAAGGGAAACAGAGAAGGATAATGAGGGTGTATAGCCAGTGAGGCCCTGACCAAGGGAACATAACAGGAGAAAGGACTCAAAGCAGAAGAGCCTGAGTCATTCCTTTGTCCATTGCCAGAGAGCCCTCAACCTTGTTTAGAAACTCCAGTTCTTCCTCCATGCCCCCCTCTCAGTACGATTTTCTCTTACAATGTACACCCCATGAAAACCAGAATAAATCATTCATGGTTCTCTGATGACACCATGCTCTTAAACCTCCTTCATACCAGCTTTCCACTCTACCTACAGTGCCTTGTTCACCTAGAAAATTTCTACTTCTCTTTCTTCTCCTATGCTTATGCTGTGCCTTATAGAAATCTCCACGGTGGCATCCATCCTACTGTATCTTAGCTGCCTGCAGGTCTTGTAGGTCTGCATGAAAGACTAAGCTCCTGTCATCTCATCATTGTCTTCATACCCCTGCCCATTCCCATGCCATAAAGTAGCTGTTTAATATGTGTTGAATGGATGAACAAACAAATGGATGAACTAGAAATTGAGAGGAGAGTTAGCTTGGGACAGGAGGGTTTTTTGTTTTAGTTTTTTACTGTTGTTGTTTAGATATACAGAAAAATTGCAAATATAGTACAAATGATTTCTGTATACCCTTCACCTACCATCCTCTAACATTAGCATCTCCTATAACCAGAGCAGGTATATCAAAACTAGAGAATTAGCATTGATACAATACTGCTAACTAAACTGCAGACTTCATTTAGATTGTACCAGTTTTTCTATCAATGTCTTTTTTCTGTGCTAGGACCTAATGCAGGGTACCATGCTGCATTTAATCATTTTATCTCCTTAATCTACTGCAGTCTGAGGCAGTTTCTCAGTCTTTCATCATTTTTCACGACCCTGACATTTTTGAAGAGTACCGGTCAGGTATTCTATAGAATGTCCCTGAATTTGGCTTGGTTGATGTTTCCTCATGCTTACACCCAAGTTCTGGATTTGGGGGGAAGAAGGTCACAGAAGTGAAGTGCCCTTCTCATCACATCATAACAGGATGCACATCATCAACATGACTTCTCACTGGTCAGGTTGACCCTGGTCTCTTGGTTAAAGTGGTGTCTGCCAGGTTTCTTCACTGTGGAGTTACTGTTTTTGCTTTTCATATGCTTGTCTTCAGCAGTGAATTACTAAATCTGATGAACGCTCAAGGGGAGAGGAATTGAGTTCTACCCCCAGAAGGGTAATACCTACATCTATATTATTAGGAATTCTATAATGAAGATTTGTAGGACAGGATTTTTAAACTTTATTTTCACTATGACCCCACTAATAATCAAGTAAAGCCTATGGACCTCTTCTCAGAATAACATTTTAAAATTTAATGTATTTATTTAAAAAATAAAATCATGGAATTACAAAGGAAAATAGCTATATTAAAATATAATTGTCAAAATATCTATAAACAAATTTGTGATATGGTGATAAATGTGTTTGTTTATTAAAACATCAAATCACAAGTTTTAGCAGCATATCTAGTAGCTGCTGTAGTTTCCATGTGTTGCTGAACATAAATGATATCACAGCTATTGCTCATACCACGATGGTTTGTTGCCTATGTTAATCATGAAAGGAATGCTCTTCAGTGACAGTTTTGTAAACATATAATATTTTCCCCAAACAAGTTTACAGGCCCCTGAATTCTATCCATGGACCCCTGGGAGGATCCTTGGGCCCTAGGTGAAGAACCCCTGATTTAGAAGGATCCGAGACATCAGAGATGTTCAAGGACTGTGCAAAAGAAGATGAAAAGTACCAGTGTAGGTGGTGAGAAGGAAAAGGGATTTCACCCTCTCTAATACTGAAAGACATTCAAAGCAATCCATTTATCACAGATTTATTTATCAGGCAACTATCATCTTTTAGATTAGAAAAAATTAACACTCAGTGCTGATGAGAATGCTGTGAAACTGGAACTCTCATACATTACTGTTTACAGAGCTAATGTGTACAAATTTGTGCAACCCCATTGAAAAGCAATTCAGAAATATCAATAGCTATAAAAATTCAAAATCTTGACTGAGAAACCCACTTCCAAATAGCAGCCCTAGGAAATTAATCCTAGGTGTGTAAAAAGTTGTACTTAGAGATGCTTATCACAACAATATTGACATTAATAAAAATATTAGCAGCAAATAAAGATATAAAATGAGGGCAAGAAATCACATGAAGTACATGGATAAATGGAATGCAATGCAGATATTAAATGATTGCTAACAAAACAATGCAACAACATGACACAGACTTATGAAAGGCAAGAGATGAAAAGATCCCCTCTAAGACTCAGTCGTCTTGTTTCTTAAAAGGGGAATAAATAATACTATCTCCTAAGGTTGTTATGTGGCTTTATGAGATTACATTTAAAACCCCCACTAAGGGACATCATGAGCGCTCAGAATGTTAATTATGTCATAGGTAAGCTATTATCGTGATGATGATATTGTGACATACTAATAAAGTAAACCGTAAATCATATGTAACGTGTTTTTTGCAATGGTTACATCATTGCAAAAAAATTACAGAAAATAGAAAGGAAATACATAAAAATGTTAACAGTGATAGTGTCAGGGTAAAGATCATAAATGAATTTTCATTTTTCTCTATTTTCTGATTTTATATGTGCTTTTCATCTACTATTAAACTGTTAATACAAAAACAAACAAACAAACAAACCAAAGGCGTTTGCTGGAAACACATCCTTAGACTTTTAAAAATTGAGATGGAGCCCATATCAGGACAGTAAGTAATTATGGGGTTCTACATTTCTCCTGTGTCCTCTTGTCTCCAAAACTCTAGAAGCAAAGAAAACCCGACTGCACAAAGCTGATGTATTGTTCTAATTCTGGGGTGGTGTCAATCACCCCTGGATAAAAGCACTCCAAATAAAGGATAACTGAATATTAAACACTCACTAGAACCTAAATCTTTGACATCATTTAATTCACTACCCAGAGAAGGAGTAGCAGCAGCAGCAACAGCAGCAGCAGCAGCAGCAATAGAAGGAGCCTAGCGAAGTACATGACAATAGCAGGTGCTCAGCAAACAAATAAATGCCAGAAGGGCCGGCTGACTGCTCGTTGAAGTCCATCTTTCTCTGCCATCATGGCTGTTTCAGTGTAGCCTACTTGCCCACAAGGTGGCAGTATTACTCTACACCAGTAGAGCTGGGCAGGAAGTTTCCACCTGGTTCTAAACGCCTGACTCTGCTTTCCTCTCAAGACAGAGAAGTCCTGGGATCCTCAGAAAGCCTTCAAAAAAAGACATTGTTGGAGTTGCCCTGCCTTCTAGCTATAGAATGATATAACTTTCTAGCTATAGGATGTATCCATCACCTTTGGGGGTTCAACCAGCCTGTGAAGCAGATGGAAGCGCCCTGTATGAAAGTTTATACATTCACAAGACCAAAGTAGGGCCAGAGGCTCCCAGGGTGGTCACTGATGATAGGAGTTGAAAACAGAGCTCTAGGGATAGGATGACACGTGGGTGAGTGGGTGACAGTGTGGTGATATGTGGTAGTATGAGAGGTAGGGGACTGCTCAGACCAGGGTTCACATCTTGGCTCAGCTTCAGGCAAGTCACATAACCTCCTGGGCTGCATTCATTCATTCATTTATTCATTCATTCATTTAGGTCTATGAAATGGAAATGGGACCTTGTAGGCTGTTGAGAGATTTCAGTTTGATAACATTTGTAAAGGATTAGGCAGATACCTGGCACACAGCTTCTCAGAGAGTGTTGGTTACTATCATCACCATTGTTATTGTTGCTCTTATTAATAATTGTGGTGTCATTAATTATACATTGAAATCTCAAGAAAACTTCTTGGCCCCCTATGGACACACAAACTAGATTTGTGACTAGATCTGGAAATTATTTCTTCATCTATAATAAAAAACTAAAAGAGCAAAGAGTGGGTCCAAGAGGGAAGAATTTTAGCTGCTTTTTTTTTTTTTTTTTAATAAAATGACATGTTTAGGGGGGATTCAAATGCAGCTTTTGAATTCTCTTTAAGGAGAGAAGAAATATCACAGAATTCCTTCAGCTTTGTCCCCTTCTTAATCTTAAAGCCAAAATCATCAATGAATTCAGCCCCAGCTCCCATGGTGATGAGTTTTGTCCAATAGGACATCTTTGTAGTCTCTGTGGCTTCTGGCTACAGGCTGACCTTGTCTGTATCCCTCACATCCAGCAGGCAAAAGTAGGATCCCTTTATTCCCTGTGTAGTTGTCCTCGAAAAATATTCTTTTCTTCTTTATCTCTCCTAAACTGATAAAGTATGATTGATGAGAAAAGGCAAAGAGCTAGGGCTATTTACACAAAAGGGAGAGCAAAGTAAAAGAGAGAGGAAACATTTTATAATAATAATTTCCAAGTCTCAGATTTGGAAGCTGACCAAGTGTTCTCCAATTTTTATTTAGCGCATGAGGAAAAAGTAAAACTTAAGTACCACACAAGAGATTTGGGTCAGGTTGAAGTAGCAATTGTGAAAGTATCTGTAAAGGTTGTCTAGGAGGAATATATTTGACATCCAAGTCACACACATTTTAAGTTCATTTTCCTCTATCGTTGCATATGCATGAAAAACGCAGACATTGATACTTAAAATGTAGATCATAATGATTATAATCTATGTACACTTGTGCACAAGGTCCCTAGGTTTTGTCATTGTAGCAAGTGAAGAACAATGATCTGAGTGGCCATATTAGACATGAAAGGCCATGTTATGCTGTGTAACAAGCAGGTCCAAAATTGTTGTGGATTATAACAAGAAATATCTATTACTCATTCGTTCTACATGTCTATCAAAGGTAGACCGGCATCTCTGGTCCATGACCCCTCACTTAGGGACTCAGGGAGACACAGTGTCTACTATCTGATTGTTGGGGCAATGGGAAGGGCTGTCTTTTATGGTGAGTCACAGACTGGTTCTTAAAGGTCCTGGCCCACCTCACTTCTTCCAATATGGCATGGAGCAAAGTGAGATCCTACCATGTGCCTGTAGAGAGGAAGATGAAAATCTTTGTAGATAGCCTAGTTACAACCCAGGGGTAGCTAGGACTTCCGGCATTTTTTAAGTATGTAATTTACCCTAAAATGTATTTTGTGACTGTAACAATGTTTGTCCTCCAGGATGCACCTACTGGGAAGTCTGAAGTAGAGAAACTATTAATACATTTATTCTTTTTCTACCTAGAATAACTTAGATTTGAGCCTTCTTCCATGCAGAGCAAGAGATTAACTCACTTATTCAATGAATCTTTATTTAGTTCCAACTAAACACCAGGTGCTGGGAATGCTAAGACAAAATAAAACAAAATCCCTACTCCCAAGAGATTTGCAGTCTAATTATCCTGTCAGATTTATAAGGCTGGGCTTGGAGGGAGGTGTAGGCTCAACAGAGATCCATGTAAGAGTCATCAAGATGGAAATGATTTCTGAAGATACTACAATTGTCTGTGGCTGCTAAGTATTATTATTCCAGCTTGATCTAGAAGTAAACGCACCTGCTTCCTCTTTTGCATCCCTCCTACTCAGCTATCTCTCCAATCTTTTGTCTGGGCTCCTATATTGTCTTGTCTTTGCTTCACGCTCTTCCCGTGGTTCTGTCCTTGATATCCTGTGTCTTATCCATATCTCTGGAGTCCAGGTACAAGAGTTTGGTGAAAATAGTAGTGGAAAAGAAAGTGATTTGGAATTGACTGTCAGTCTCAAAGTGACAAAAAAAACTTTCAGGTCGAAGACTACCCCTGTGTGTGCTAACGGCCTCACAAGTCTGAGAGGAAAATGGGGGTGATACTAATTAATAATAATAATCCATCACTTTTCTTGTCTCCATCAATTCCTACATACTCCAAGTTCACCATGAAGTATCTCATGTCTTTTGGAGAATTCCCAGGGGTGTGGCACTAACAATCCTACCTGCTACCTCTCATGTCCCTCAGGACAGCTGCTGTCAGTGCCTCCTGCCACAGGCCACATGCTAAAGGTCTGCAGAAGTTGTACCTGGTCTGCTCCTAAGAGAATGCCCTAGTCCTTCTGTGCAGCACTCCCTTAGGGTCAAGCAGGAGTGCATGTGTACTAATGCCATGGGGAGGTGTCAAACAGCTCCTCGTTCTCAGTGGGGCTCAAACATGTATCCTACAGGGCCTAGGCCACAGGACAGAGCCGACAAACTGTAGTCAGTTTTGGACCTAGCGGAATGTCTAATCCACCTAGTTGATCTAGAGGGGTCCCAGGCCTGGACTTGCTCCACTCCTGTTAAATTCCTTGTCCAGGGACTCCTCAGTCCCTACCAAACAGGTTTCTATGAAGAGCTCAGGAATTTGCCAGCAAGTCCCAAGTGTTTCTGAAAATCAGCTTAAGCTCAAAATGGCACTTTCCCCAGAATTGCTTTCCTCCGTTTTTAATCCAATACATAATACTGAACTTCATTATTTTAAAAAATAATTGGCTGAAATCTCTTTAAGGGTATGTGCCTGTATTCTAAGTGCGAGCGTGTTCAACGTCTCATTCTGCTCTGAACCCTATATTCCCTGGATAAGGATGAGAAAACAGGGTCCAAAAGGTTACATAACTCTCCGAAGGTCCCACATTTACTAATACTTGAACCTGGATTCACAGCCAAGCCTACCCCTACAAAGTACACTGGCGCTTTCGCCCCTTTTGGGTCAGGGATGCTACTCATGAGAGTGAGACACCCACTCTCCCGCCCTCCTTAAAAGAAAACGAGACGAAAACTTGGCGCTGCTTTAGGGACCTGGGCAGGTCACAAGCAGCTTCTTTTGCTTCCCCCGGGTCCCCGGGCCCCTCGCGGGGATCCCGGCCCCGAACTCCAAGAACTCAGCGGCGCGCTCCGCGGCTGCAGCGCGAGGGGCGGGCCGAAGCGGTGCCCCGCCCCTGGCCCCGCCCTCGCCCAGGCCACGCCCCCTGTGCCCCCATGGCCACGCCCCCCCGACGGCCCCGGCGCGCGCAGCCGCCATTTCCCGTCCTCCCCCGGGCGCGTCAGGTCAGTGATGCGGGCGGCTCGGGGGCTTCGCCGGGACCTGGTTGTGCTCCGACCCTCGGAGCCGCGCAGAGGACGCTGACGCGCGCCCCGGCGGATGGGACGGTGTCGGTCGTGCGCTCGGCCCGCCGCGGCGGGCCCGGCGGGCGGGCGCTGTGCGGCGGTTGCCGGGCGACGGCGCCGTCGGCCCCGCCCCTGGCGGGGGCGGGGCGGGGCGGGGCCTCCGGGGCCCGGGCGGGCGGCGGGCGGCTGCCGCCAGGTGACGCTCCGAGCGAGCGCGGGTGGCCGTGGCGTCCCCTGGCCTGGCCTCGTCCTGTAGAGGGCCCCCTGCCCAAGCAGGGCGCGTCCTTAGCCCCCGCCCGGCGAGCCGAGGGCTTGGCCCTGTCCGTGCAGGTTCCGAGCCTTCCGTCCGTCCTCTCCTGGGCCAAGGCAACCCACACCCCACAAGGCCCTCGTTCCGCGAGGGAGTAAAATACCAGCGCCGAGAAGAGCCCCAGCGCGCCACCCCTGTCGTATGGATGAGGGTGCCTGGCATGGACCCCCTGCCGTGTGCCTGGCGCCCCAGACTCGTCCCCAGGAGAGCCCGCCTCCGCCGTCCGTCCTGGCCGTTTGTTCCCACAGCACGGACGAGCGCGCCGAGGCCGGGGGGCGCTTCTCGGCTTGGGGTCACACGGCCTGTCGTCGGGGGAGGCGCAGATCCAATAACTCGCAGCTCGCTCGGGGCAGAGTTCAGGTTCCCAGGCGCAGGGAGGTGCCCCCGCCTCACACGACTGCTAAACCTAGCCGCACAGCAGCAGAACCTCCTGGAGGGTGCTCAGACACTTCCGTGCGCCACCTCAGGCTCACTGGTGGGGGAGCTCCCGCGCCAAGGCCGAGGAGTCTGTGTGGTCAACAAGTGTTGGGATGACGTTTACGGTCTGTGGACCGGCCTTTGGGGACCTCTGGGTGCTCACACCATACGCCTTTTCACTCACACAGCGGAGAGGTAACGACTCTAAAGTACCCAGAAGAGATGCTGGTGCCTGGTGCCGTCAGGTTCTGTTCCCTTCAGCCAATTTGTAGTTTCTCTTCACTCCTCAGGAACAAGACAGAAGGCTGTGTTTTAAACAACTGTGGACATTTGGATGCAGATTGTTCCCTCTTTGGTTACCTGTTACACTGCCAGGTCCAAACTTCTGCTCAGGGTCAAGCATTAGCATCTTCTACCACCTCTGGGGGCCTGTCGACTGCTCTCCTACTGGTCTCCTTCCTGCCAAGTCTCCGAATCACAGTGGTTGATGTTGGCTTTGCAGGAACATTTTGCAGAGAGACTTTCTGGAGAAATCACCACAAATAACGAATGTCCCCTGGCCCTAATAGCAGTCAGTATGAAATGGATCATCCTACTGTTTATTCATGACACTTACAAACATAAATCTCTCTTAAATAACCACTCAATCTTAGAAGGTTAATAAGCCTGACAAATTCTGTTTAGTATTTCATTATTATTAATTTTCATCATTTATGCTGCTCCCTCAGGGATTCTGGTTTACGATGGCTGACTATCAAGAGAAAGACTTGCAGAAATTTCTTAAAGATGTGGATGAAATCAGTAAGTACCAGTGAATCATAAACAAATTAAATTCTACTTTAGAGAGCTGTAGTAACTAAAGAAAAATGATTACTCTAGGATAGTTCTTGGGTTGCCTGACAAGTTTATGACTCTTAAGAAAAACACTAATAGAAATTAAACAAAAAAGGGTACTGAGAAGCAAGTAATTTTAGACCGTGGGGTAGTATTTTCTGGCTGTTAATTGGTATCAGAGAAGCTGTTGACATTCTATTGGAATTTAGGCTGACAGCCATATTTTGACCTTACCATATTTTGTCCCCTTTCATGTAGAATCAGGTCAAAAGGAGTTTTTGTTTCCCCATTGCCAATGAACCTAGCTGTTCCCTTTGAGGAGATCACTCAGGGTCCCCCTTGGTCAGTCTGGGATTTCTTGTTTTAGAATAGAGCCATTTCTGTTTTTGAGCTGCAGAGGCAAAATCAAATGGCTTTCCCTTAAGATCAGTGAAATTACATTGATTGCTCATGATTGGCATACCGCTCGCTCTCTCTAGGTAAAAAGACTCCTTCCCCAGCTAAGACAGTGGGATCTCAAAGGATATACTCTGATCCCACAGACACATTCAGGAGATTCGAAGCAGTTAGTTTCTGTTCAAAATTCAGAGAGTTTGTTTGAGGATAGAAATAAGCAAATAAATAAACCTTACACATTAAATAAAATATGTCAAAATGCTGCTTCCAGCAGATTCTCTGGATTCAAAGAATAAAATGATTTTTAAAATAATTTTTAAAATGTGTGACTTGATAAATGATGCATCCATAATGTGTTCTTTGTGTTCATCATGGGCATCTCTGCCCACCCCTAATTGTTGTTCTGTGGAGTTCTGGCCTTGGCTCACTGCTCCTCTTTCTCTTTAGGCCATCTAGTCTAACTAAGCACATGCTGATGACCCTCACATCTCAATTGCCCCCCAGCCTTCTTTCCTGAGCCTCAGCTTCTATGTTGTCATATCCACTGTATCCTATAAAACACTGCAAACTTAATGTGTCCCAAATTGAGTTAGGTCTTTCCCCTTCTGTCCTCCTCCTCCCCTCAAAACCTGCTTCCTACCTTCACCTACATTCTAGTTTCAGTTGGTGGTATCACCATCCAGAAATTTACAAGTCACATTGGACCCCTCCCATCTCTCAGCCCTACTTCCAATCAGCCATTAAGTTTGGCTTCTTTCTCCAGCTCCATCCTCCCCACCCCTCCCTTTGTTCTGGTTCTCTTAACCCAGACTATTTCAACAACCCTCTGATTGTTTTTCCTGCCTCCAGGCCTACACTCCCCACAGAGTAATGTATCTAAAATGCAAATCTGACCCAAACACTTCTCTGCTTGGATTCTTGCTGCAGTCACAATATATTTCAAGCTCTCATCAGGATGTAAGTCCTCCCATGACCTCTCCTTACCTTGCTCCTCTCTCTACCTCACACTTGAGCTGCAACAAAATGCTTTTAGATCCCTGAACAGACCCTGATGGTTTATGTTCTGCATGTTGCTTTTGTCCTTCTCTCTGCCTCCCCATCTTTCTTTACCTGGCTAACTTTCATTCATACTCAAAGTTCCTTCAGGTACTTCCAAATAGATGTGATGATGGAACTGTCCTAGCCTGCACTGTCCACAGTAGTAACCAGTAGCCACATGTGGCTATTGAGCATTTGAAATGTGGCTAGTGCTACTGAATTTCTAATTTTATTTCATTTATAATTAAGTATATATAGCCATGTGTATAGATACTATACATTCATTGCTTGGGTTCTTGCTACATATTGAGTATTGCTAAGCACTGGAGAATTACAATAAACAATAAACAAGAATTACCTTCCTTCATGATATCCATAGTCCAATGGGGAAAACGTACACTAAACAAACAATGATGTATGTCAGCTCCGAGCTGATCAAAAAGGTGGAGTTTTGGTAGTGACAGTTGAAAAAACATACGAGGAGCCGACATGAGAATGAAACAGCAGGCACCAAATTTATTGCTAGGAGTGCACGTTGCTGTGCTAGTGGGCCACATGGGCTTTGTATATGTCAGAGAACAATAGTGGCATTCTGCCACGCGTGTCTAATAAACAATAAGCTGAGTCAGTCATACTTACATAAGTTAGGTGCAGGCGCCCTACTACATTAATATAGCATTTTAAATCCAGAGTCCTATCCCTAGCCTCAAACCTGGATCACAGCTAGACCTGGGACCCACAATGTATGATACAAAATGTCATGTCTGGTACAAAGGGAGACTTGTGAAATGCAAGAGATCCTAACTCAGTTTAGGGAGGTATATTAGTCTGTTTGGGGTGCCTTAACAACTTACCACAAGCTAGGGGACTTAAGCAACAGAACTTTATTTACTCACAGTTCTGGAAGCAAGAAGTCCAAGATCAAGGTTCTCCTCAAATTATTCTCTACATTCAGGATAATTTAGGTCAAAATCTTAAAAGTATTTGAGTTTAACAAGCTGATTCTAGAGTTCACACAGAAGAGCAAAGGGCTAAGAAGAATCAATAAATAAATTTTTAAAATAAGACAGTTTTGCAGAAAAGGAAGAAGGTGGAGTAGGTATCTCTTTCTACCAGGTGTTCAAGATTTATTATAAATAGTAATTATACATGAAAGTTTTGGTGCTGGAAAAGTCTTTTAATCCAGTAGAATGGAACGAAGAGCCTATAGCAGATTCATACATGTAATAGGGACGAAGCACATCACTGGGGAAGGTGAGGACTCTTCAACAAATGGTGCTGGAGCCTTATGCAAAAATCAACTCTAGGTGAGTTAAATACCTTAATGAGAAAAACAAAACTTTGAAACTTTTAGAAGACAACACAAAAGGGTATATTTGTAATCTTGAAATACCCAAAAGGCATAAATCATAAAGGAAAATATTTGAACACATTAGAATTAAAAAGAAATACTCTTTAACCAAAGGTTTCATAAAAACAGATGAAGAAACAAACTATGCCTAAGGAGAAGGTGTTTGTAAATATGTATAACAAATTCAGAATATGTAAAGAAATCAGAATAAGAAAATGACAACCCAACAGAAAATTGACCAAGAATGGGAGCAAGCAATTCAGATAGAAATGCAGATGGAAACATTAATGAGATACTATTCCCATTCATTAGAGTGACAACAGTTTGAAAGTTTGACAATAGCAAGTATTGGCAAGGATGTAGAGGAATGGGAACTCTTGTATACTGCTTGTAGGAGTAAAAAGTGATAACAGCTATAGCTTGAAGAATATGTCGCATGTATGCATAAGGAAATATGTACACAGATATTCAGCATTTATTTGATGTAAAAAAAATGAAAATTTAAAAACGCCGGATGTCCATCAATAAGAGAATGGATTAACTATGGTATATACAGTGATTAAAGTGATGAGCTAGAATTATGTGTAGGTTGCAAAAGAATGCACATTTTATAAAACTATGTATTAAAGAAGTACATACACAAATACTCTAGTAGATTGCAAAAACACTCACAAATTCCTTTCTTCCCATCAAGAGTAGTGTCTGTTTCTCTGTCTCTTGAATCTTGATTGGCCATGTGACTTGCTTTGGCCAAAACGATGTTTGTAAACATGACACCAGCAGAAGCTTGAAAAGTGCAATAAGGCAATAGGGCTTGCTCTCATGTACCCTTGGAAACCCCTGCCAGAAGATGAGACATACTTTTCTTAGTTGTTCCTATTGCTGGAGCCAACAATCAACCAACTTTCAGAAAAGAGCCACTTAGCTGATTGATAGCTGGCCATAGACATATATGACCCCAGCTGAAACCAGAAGAACTAGCCAGCTAAGCCCAGCACAGATTGCTAACCTAGAGAATTGTGAACCAAATAAAGCTAAATAACAGATAGTTGTTTTAAGCATGAAGTTTTGGGGTGGTGTTAAGCAGCAAAAGCTAAATAATACAAATAATAAACATCAAAACATGCTGAAGGAGAATGCTTGTTAACTTACAGATGGTATAGAAATGGTGTCTTTATTATTTTTCTTAGTTTCAAATATTCAACAGCTGAAAGATGTGAAAAATTACCTTGAAGAGTCAGTGGGAAATGAAGAAATAGGAACAGGAAAAGGCCTTTAAGAAGCTAATTGCAAAGAAGAGGAGATAGGACATTGGGAGAGGTTTAAAGTGTATGAATACCAATGAGAAGAAGCTGAGAAAATGGGAGCAGTTGAAAATATTGTGGAAATGGCAACATTAACTGGTGATACAAGGTTCCAAATTATGCAAAACAAAGTGATGGTATGATGAGCGCAGGATGAGGGATTAACTTCACATAGCAGGAGAGATACTTTTTCCTTGTAGTAAGAGGATGGAGGCAGACGCAGGCAATTTGTGGTTTTGATGACAGATAGTTAAAGGGGTTCCTTTCTGATGGTGTCTTCCTTTATTAAATAAGGTCATCTGTTTAAAATGGTCAAATTTAGCTTGGAGACAATTTTTTAAAACCCCTGGGAGAATGATAGGATGACTTGCCTAGGTATGATATTATGATTTATAATAAGAAATACATATTTGCTCTTCATCTCTGTTCCTGTCACAGAGCTTCTAAAACCTATGAGATTTTCTCAATGGTAAAACAGATCAAAGTATCTTAATATTCATAACAAACCCCTTTCAATCACAGCCCAGTTTATGTTAATGACCGACTAGGATCCTAAGGGTGAGAGCCAGTTGCCAAGGGAAGCAAGGGTGTGATTGGAGGGCCGGAACTTTCAGTCCCAGAATAGGAGCTGGAGGTTGAATTGATCCCTAGTAGCCAGTGATTTCATCAGTCATGCCAATGTAGTGACACCTCCATAAAAACCCAAAGGCCGGGATTCAGAGAGCTTTTGGGTTGGTGAACACCTGGAAATTTGGGGAAGGGTGGAGCACTCAGAGAGAGCGTGGAAGCTCTGCACTCCCTTCCCACTTTGCCTTCTGCCTCTGTTTAATCTGGCTGTTCCTGAATTGTATGTATATGTACATATGTGTGTGTGTGTGTGTGTGTGTGTGTGTGTGTGTATTTATATTTATAATGAAGTAGTAACCTAGTAAGATGTTTCTCTGAGTTTTGTGAGCCCCCTTTAGCAAAATCATCAAACCAGAGGGGGAGGCTGTGGGAACCTCCAATCTATAGCTGTTTGGTCAGAAGCACAGGTAACAACCTGGGCTTTCTGTTGGCCCCTAAAGTGTGGGCGTGAGGGGGCTGAGCAGTGTTGTAGGACCGAGCCCTTAACCTGTGGGGTCTGCTGCTTTCTCTAGGTAGATAGTGTCAGAATTGAGTTGAATTGTAGGTGTCAGAGAATTGTTTGGTGGTGTGGAGGGAAAAACCCACCAATTGGAATTGGTGTCAGAATAGTAAAAAAGGATAACAAAGTAGGATTGCTGAGCATCACTGAGAGTCCAGTTGAGTTAGGACCATTGCCCCCAGGCATCCATCTATCCTTCTATGTCAGTATTCAGTATCCCTAATAAAGGTGAGGTGAGAGTTGGATTCATTGAAGTTGGAGTTTTGTCTGGCAGGTGGGTGGGCAAGGGAGTTCAGCATGTGGGTGGGATGATGGCAAAGTGATGGACCATGGGATCTAAGCCATGTGGGCAGTAAAGTGAAGACAGGTAAGGATAGGGTCAAGGACTGTTGTTTTGTGATCTTAGAGCTGCCTTTATTTACCTGTTTGTCTCTCACACAATATTATTAGCTCTTCAAAAGTAAGAACCCCTTTTATTCATTATTGATATCTATAGCATTTTGCATAATATCTAATAATAAGCTCTTCATAAATTGATGTTGAATTACACAAATGGCTTAAAATTATTTCCCTTGATTGAAGGCTGCGGTTAAATTTTTCTGCAGCTTTTTCCAGGCAAACAAATTCGGTTCTTAATTTTTCTCATTGGTTCTAATTGCTCGAATTTTTGCTTTCTCTTCAGAACCTTCTCTAAGAAATGGGGAGATGTTGGTTAAAGGCTATAAACTTTTAGCTGTAAGATGAGTAAGTTCTGGAGGGCTAACATACAGCACAGTGACTATAGTTAAGAATACTGTACTATATACTTGAAAGTTGCTAAGAGTAATCTCAAATGTTCTCACCAGACACACAAAAAAATAGTTGTAATTACACGAGGAGATGTACATATTAACTAATCTTATGGTGGAAATCATTTCACAATATTTATCAAATCACCACATTGTATATCTTAAACTTATACAATGTTATATATCGATATCTCAATAAAGCTGGAAAAATTAGAGTTCTTGTAAATGTTCTATACCATCCTTTCTAATGAACAGTCTTTCTTTTTGAAGACCTTGTTTGAATGATTTACAATCTGATTTCTCCTTTAGCCAGTTTAATCCAGGACATGAATTCTGATGACTCAGCTGTACAAGAGAAGGCTGTCCTCAAGACAGAAAAGAGACTACTACTTACAGAGGAAGACCAAGAGGAGGATGGATGCAGGACCACGTTGAACAAGACTATGATCAGTCCTCTGCAAGCTCTTACTAAGGTTTCATTTTTTAATTATGGAGTTACATAAGTAGATACGGTGCAGAGGTCCACATTGAAGCAGAGGGAATAGTAGTCTAATATCAAATTGTCTGGTGAGACTGAAATAATCTTTTTTAGATTCACTATATTTTCTACAAGGAAATATAAACACTGATTTTTTTTCTTGTTCCTTCTGGGTCATCTTTAAACAAAACTTTTGGTTTGTGTTAATGAAAATTTGGCTTCTCTACCACCTAAACTTGTGACCACATTTAAGCTGTTAGGGTAATATACTCTACTAACTTATGTTTCCATCTCATAGAGCCACAGCTGAGGTCCCTTGTTTTGGTCACCCTTGTTTCTGCAGACCTAGCTTTATGACAGTTGTGCCCATAATCAGATCTCCTGATTTAAAGTCAGTCCCCTGAATTTTGGGCCCCTCAGTATTGGTAATGAAAGGAAATGACTCTATTACCCACATGTAATTAATGCCTTCTTGGTTTGCATGCTTATGAATCAGAGTGGTTTTTGAAATTTGTTTCTTTGTTTTTATGATAACCTGTGCTCTACAGAATGCAGATGAAATAAACTCAGGTAAGGACAGCATCTCTCTTCTCAATGTGTGTTATTTATTTAAGAACAGTGTTTATTGACTGTAGCTTCCAGAGCCTTAAATTATAGCCTCTGCATTTACATACAATC
The DNA here is from genome assembly GCA_030015415.1 of Cynopterus sphinx. Taxonomy (NCBI): domain Eukaryota; kingdom Metazoa; phylum Chordata; class Mammalia; order Chiroptera; family Pteropodidae; genus Cynopterus; species Cynopterus sphinx. The sequence goes on along the minus strand of CM057383.1, from coordinate 75,251,623 downwards.
CATGAACAAAAACCTCTTGATCCCCTAGTGGTCAGAGGAAACGGCTATCAGAGGATTTTCTCTATTTTCTCCTGGCCAATCTTTTGTAAAGTGAATCCAGTTATTCTGTATCTTCAGTTTACTCTTAGCTGCTCGAGCAATCCAAATAATTTCTCTGTTGCTCAGCTCAGAAATTCATTATGCTAAACGAAACAAAAAGTCTGCCTTCTGGGAAAAAAAAAAAAACCTTTTTTTTTTTTTTAGAGAAAAACTCTTTAAAAGGCATAATTCATATTCGAAGCACAGACATAGCCATCATGTATAATAATACATTACACAGATTACCATGTCAAATTAAGAAGATGTCATTTTAGTTGCCTCAGAATGTGTGTGTGTGTGTGTGTGCTTGTGTGTATGTGTGCATATGCCTACATGTATACATATGAGAAGTATGGTTCTAAATCTAAAAAGTAGCTTTCTTCTAAATTTGTGCTAAAAAACTGATTATAGTATTTGGTTTTTTCTTTTTAATATTTGAAATTACTCTGCTGTCAGAGGCTTTCTTGGCATTTGTGGAGAAGGATGCAGAGGAACGTGCCAAGAGAAGAAGAGAAAACAGAGCCTTAGCAGATGGTAATTGTCAGTCTTCACTTTTCCATAGCTGGGTTCATGGTGGGCCTGAGGCAGTGGGACCTGACCAAGCAAAAACCATTGTGATCTGTCCTCTGTCTCTGCTGCAACAAGCAGGGAGTAGGACATAGCCATCAGTCAGCCTTTACAGTCAATCTCTTTCTAAATCATTTGGATGGACTTAGCAGGTCAGACTGACCAACACTAAACAATACTTGGAATGTAGGGATTGAGATGGGAGTGAGGTACCACTGGGTAGCTTGAGGCATAGATGAAGAGGTGAAAATGAAAAATGAAACAAAAAACAGGTTGAGAAGAGATGACGTGGTATGTGTGGCGGGAGACATACATAACAAAAGAACATTTTCAGCGTCAATCTTATACCACCAGTGGTATGTGAGCTACAGATCTGAATGATTCCGTATTTGCTAGAAAATGAGTTGTTTGACCCTTTTTATGAAACGTTAAATGTGTATACTTGGTCTTTGTGGCAAGTTTGGAGTGTTTCTGAGCCTTGAGGCAGAAACATTTATATTTTCTGAGAAGCCACTTAGAAGACTTGAGATGCATTTAGAGAAAAAATCCTTAAACAAATACCACAATGCCTGCAGAGAGAAACAAGTGATAGGTCCCCTTTGGGTTGATGGAAGCTGGGACCTTCTATGTGAAACTGGAAAATCGGGGGACTAAAGTCTGAAAAAATCTTCCAGTGTGTGGGGAGGGCTCACCTATATGACTTTTATTTTCTTAGCCCTAAAAGAGAAGGGAAATGAAGCATTTGTTAGAGGTGATTATGAAACGGCCATCCTGTGCTATAGTGAGGGTTTGGAGAAGCTGAAGGACATGAAAGTGCTATACACCAACCGAGCCCAGGTCAGTGAGCCAAGAATGTATCCATGGGGTTTTCTCGGGGAACAGCAGCCACTAAACCTGTGAAATCAGAGAAAGCGAGACTAATTGGTGTCAATGGTATGTCGGTAAATGTTTAACAACTTGTTGGGGTGTAGAGGGAGCATTTGCCCATTCCCATGGTGTAAATACTCTTACCGAGGTCCAGTGTCAGCTACCAACTTAAAATAATTGAAGGAGGACTTGGGAAGAGTTATACATAATAAGTTCTCTCCGTAGTATAAGTCTGCTTCAACACAACACTAATGGTAACTGGGCACTTTTCCATGTGTGTTAAGGAGAAAACTAGAGGAATGAAATGACCTATGAGACCTTGGATTTCTGCCCCACTGGATTTGTCCAGCTTCCATTTTAATGGTAGTCTAAACTTTTGAAGGTTACACTCCTGTTAATTCTTTTTCATTATATCATTCCCTCTTTGATTCAGATTCTGTGACTGGGGTAGACTGGATAGCTGATGGGCCTAGAGTCAGTTTCTCAAAAATTTGGAGTTTCTCAAATCCCTAATACCTCAGTTTTGTATCTCAGATGAGCTCAGTTTCCTGGAATGCCAGGTAAGAACTATCACCCGTATGTTTATTATCTACTACTTAAAGAAGAGGTAAGGTTGATAGTTCTTATTTGAAAAAATAATTACCTGTGACCTTATCTTTTGAAAAGTACTTGAGTTGCGTAGGCCTTAAAATATGACAGATTTGTGGACATGATTATCTGATGGTCAGGATATGACAGACCTGTATAAGATGAACTTGATGCCGTGTCATTTGTAGAAGAGCCCTCATCAGCTCCAGTTTCTTTAACTTAAGTCTAAGAATGTCCCATGTACACTGAGGGAGAAGGAAGAGGGTTGAAAGCTAAAAATAGGACATTAGGAGGCCAAGAAGTCTGAGAAGTGACAGTGATTTAATGATAAATCCAAGCACAGTATATAACCTCATTAGTTCAACAGTTTATTTTTTATTTATTTATTTTTCCCTGCTCTTTAATCCTCCGCCCAGCCCACCCGCCACTTCTACCCCTGAACTATGGATGTTGCCATTTCACCTTAAGAGATGGATCTCTGAGGGCAGGGCATCTCCTCCCACACACTCAGGACATGCACCCAGGACCTGGTCCTCCCCAGGCCCTGGCGCCCCCAGCACACTCCAGGGGGACCTGAGGTATGGTCCGTGGCGTCACCTGGGGCATGAACCCAGGACCAGATTCTGCATGTAAAGCAGACGTGCTAACCACTACACTATGGAGCTACCCCACGTTCAGCAGTTTAAATAAGTTAGGCTAGAGTTGAGATGTCATTTATGTAGTCCCATTTGTAGAAAAAAAAATGTCATGAAGAAGCAAGTTGGTAAATAAAATGGCCAGAGTTTGATTTAACAGTGTATATTTTATACCCTTCACAAAATCATAAACTATTTGAGGGCAAAAACTGCCATATATTTTCTGCCTTATTTGTAGCAGATGTTCAATAAATGCTCGTTAAGATATGTAACACTGGAAGCACAATAAGTCCATTTAAGGGAATTTAAGTTTCTGTTGACACTCCAAATGAAACATTTAAATGCAAACAATTAATATAATAATTATAGTTCCTTTTTATTTATCACTAAATTGGGTCTCCAAAGCATTTACCTAGTGATGCTTATTCAGTCTTGTTACACAGAAGTTATTTGAAAGCAGTAAAGTCGAATGCTTTTATAATGTTATGCAATTCAAACATGTCTAATTCAGAAAGTCTATACCCTAATTAATCTAAATTAGTTACATTTTTACTATACTCAAGTTTAAACAACACTGTGACGAGTTTTATCCACATTAAGAATAACTGTGGATAAAAATAAGTAAATGCAATGGAAGCTCTGAGGAAGCAATTCCTCCTACTTTTCCCAAAGAGAAAGCTTATTTGGAGACAGATAAATGCAAAACATGCTGCCTAGTGTTATGAATCATTTAAACCATAGACTGTTTTTAAAATGCCTCCCCTGTTTGCATTCAATGTTAGAAAACACTTAATAAAGGCCCCGTGAATTGAGTATTTCTGCTAGCTAGAGAAAAACACCTCCCTTTCATAGCCTTGTTTTACTCCTGGAGCTAATGTTGTGATCAATAGATTGCCTGTGTAATTTAGATAAATCATTTGGAAGTAGTAGTTCTTCTTAAAATGTAGAAAAGCAAAAGAGAATGGGGAAGTTATAGGATGTTGAATCCAAGCCTTAAAAAGGAAAAAAGTAAAAGGCTTGTGTAGAGAACTTGTCAAAGCTCATATAAACTTTTTCCAAGTTTGTATGTATCCTGAATAGCAATGTCATGAATTCATAGCTACGGTTGTCTAGATGAATGCTACTTTCTTCCTTATATCCTCTGACCTTCAAGTGAAACCCCAAAGCCTGGAGGAAAGAATGATGCTTTATAGAACAGAAAACCCAGTGTCATCAACTTTAATTAGGAGAGAACCTGAGATAATGGAAAGCACTACTTAGCAGCTTCCTTCCTATCAATGCAAAGAACTGCAGTGCATAAATTCACTAGCTGACTATTGCTTGCTTCCTCCTCACGTTGGTTGAATGCTTGCGTTCCCCATAAGTTGTAACACTGATCCCATAATTGGCTCTACTGTGTAAATATCTCATCAGGTTTATTGTTAAGAACGTCACAGTGCCCTGGTACTGTTTTGATCATGGGCAAACCTGAATGGAGTATTGGCTCTTCTATTGGTGACTGATGGAACCCTGGGGAAGCTATTTACCCTCCTGGAGCCTGGTTTTTCTTTCTTATAACAGGTGATCATTGCTGTTTTTTAGAGGACTTTCTGCAAGATGAGTGCTTAAAGGCTACTTAGTGCAATTTAATAAGAATTTATTGACCACCTATTGTGTCCAGTAATTAGTAGAGGCTACGGTAGCCACCATGCTTGATGTTAAACAGCCTTTCATGTGTTTATATGCCACTAGTTCTTTGAAATTACAAGTGAACTAAATTCAGTTTAGCTTGAGTAGACCACGGAATTCTGAGTCAATTCTTTATTTTCCAGATTTTCCTCAATTTTAGAGGATTCCAAAAGAGTGCCCCAGAGCATTTGGCAACAAGTGCTCATGGTGATTGATGGCCTGACTCGTAAATGTCAGCCTACTTCCTATGTCTCTTCCTTCTTGCTCTGTTCATAAGGAAAGAAGCACAACTTTCTCTCTCTCTCTCTCTCTCTCTCTCTTTCTTTTCTTTCTTTCTCTTGGTAACAGCTTTATTGAAATATAATTGATGTATAATTCACCCATTTAAAGTATATAATTCAGTGGGTTTTAGTATACTCACAGAGTTGTACAACAATCACTGAAACCATTTTAGAACATTTTTGTTATCCCAAAAAGAAACCCTTTTAAGCATTTCACCACCAACCCCCATACTGCCCCACCCCCAGTCCTAGGCAACCACTAATCTAATCTAATAGTAAGTCTAATTTCTGCAACTTTGGTAAAATAACAAATAATGAAACCAGTTTTACCACAGGATAATTGATGTAGAAACAAGAGTTAAGCTCCTACAGCTTTTCACCAACGTAATAATGAAATGACATTGAACAAAACAAAGTTATCTCATGACTTGCTGAACATTCTGTCTCTACATATAATCTGCCTATTCTGGACATTTCATATAAATGAAATCATATAATATCTTTCCTTTTTTGTCTGGCTCCTTTTATTTAATATAGTGTTTTCAAGGCTTGTCCATGTTGTAATATTTATTGCTGCATAATATAACATTGCATGGCTATATCACATTTTTTACCTATTCATCTGTTGATGGACATGTGAATTTTTTCTACTTTTGACCATTATGAATAATGCTTCTGTGAACATTTGTGTACCAGTTTAATTTTTTGTGAACATATGTTTACAGTCCTCTTGGGTATCTACCCAGTAGTGGCATTGCTGGATCATATGGCATGGTAACTCAATGTTTAGTCTTTTGGGGAACTGCCAGATTGTTTTCCATAACGGCTGCATCATTTTATATTCTCACCAGCTGTGTATGAGGGTTCCGATTTTTCTACATTGCCAACATTTGTTATTATCTTTTTTATTCCCTTTATCATTTAGTTTTCCCCTGGAATATTCACAGGGATAAGACTTTAGAAGCTAACTCTTCCTTTGTAGATGTGTTTTGTGTGCTGGGTGTTTTCTTTTGGCTTCTCCAAATCTTTCTCTGGCCTGTTTTATGCCCTGAGGACTGACGTCTCTGGACTGGCCCCTTGACTTCCCTGCTTTCTAGCTTCCATTTTGGGTTTAGCTTATGAGATCAGAGAAAGGAGGACAGTGACATTGGGTATCTCAGCTTCGCCTCTACCAAAGGCCTCAGGTCCCATCAGGCAGTGCTTTTCACAAAGCTGCCCTCTCCTGTTTTGATCATTGCTTCTCCTTTCACCCCTGCAGTTCTAGTAGTGGTAATGGCTGTCTGCTGTTGCTAGCCCTAGAATTCTGTAGCATTCCTGTTGGTTTTCCTTACCCTCACCTTGTAAATAGTCCCTTTATTAAACTCTTCTCGGCTACCATCTGAGCATGAGTATGCCATCTGTTTCCTGCAGGGACCCTGACTGATAGTGATAGGGACCAGTTATTTCTCATCATCATTCTACTGTTCAGCTGCTCTTTCTGTGTTAACTAAGGACTGCTTGATACTGGGTTGTAGCGAATATCAGCTATTTGTTTCATTACAGGCTTATATAAAACTTGGGGACTATCAGAAGGCACTAGTGGATTGCGACTGGGCCCTAAAGGTAAGAAGATATTTCCTTTTCCACATTATGGAGTTGGGCTTCCCTGGGTGGGAATGGAGGGAAACTACCGGTGTATCAGTGGGGGAAAGGGTACTGCTTCTGCCATCAGAGCCTGTTTCCTCATCTGTAAAATGGGTGGAACAGAATAGCTTTGAGGGTTATGACAGTATACATAAACACTTAGCTCTTGGTACTCCAGAGAAACTGCTGTTAGTATTGGTTTTCAAGGCTTATATTGCAGTGACTCATCCTTTGCTGTTGTGTTATCAGACGTTTGCTTCATGTGATAGTGGTAATGCCTCCTCCTTTTTCCAGAGCCAACTGTGGGCACTTGTTTCTGCAGTGTTATTTTTCCTCATCAGTTAGTGCTTTTTCTTTCCAACTCTAATAATTTAGAAATGTATTATAGCATCCCCTGTTTGTAGAGGATTAATCAGAAAGAAGAATTCCTGTTGTTCAGCCTGAATACTTGTCAGTCCTCAGGCAGACAGCACGATACTGTGCATGGTGTTTCCTCCAAAATTTACCAAATTAGACAGTCAGAGACAGGGAGAAGTAAGGTGAAAATATTCAGAGAGTTTTTAAAAAAGAAATGTTATGATCACTTCTTAGGAATATTATTTCAGATGAGGAAATATCTAAATAATCTTTAATCTATTCCCCTAAATTACTCTATGGTAGAGGGCTTTAAATAAATAACCCAAACTAGTGCTATCCAGACTTTCTTGCTGAAGTGCTGCTAGCAGAACAAATATGAGCCTCTAGAGGATCTAGAAGCAGAGAGCATGAAATTTCTTTTTAGACATGTGTTTTATCCTAAGAATCCTTGTGAATTTTGCATTGTACTCCATAAAATTTATGTTTGTCTTAATATGTCCATATTATTTTAAATAACTTACAATCAAGTAACGTTGAAGTGCCAGAAGAACATGCTAGGTTATCTTGTGACATGATTCCCCCAGAACAGCACACCTACCCTAGCTGAATAAACACATGCCCCAAAACAAGAGCACATTTTGATAGCAACATATCTGCCATACCTACTTCCTTATTTTTTAATAAGAGAGTGAGCTAGGGAAATGGATGAATTAGAAATTCACCTCTACTAATAATGGTTTATAAAACACTAGAAATCGTCCAAAACTGCCATCTGGAGTGCTTAATTTCTTTATCCCTTTGACAGTGTGATGGCATATCATGTCCTATTGCATCCTTATCATCTTTAAGTTATAGGAACTGCCGAATGCTGACGACATCAGGTTCTTCACAGTTCCAGCACAGAACCACTAACCTGTTTGGTCACATTATTTGATTCTGATTTCTTTTTCTACCATCATTCAGCAGAGGCAAGAATACTTTCTTCAGTTCTACCAATAACAACAAAAGCCACCATTTGCTGCTTGCTGGCCATGAGCTGTCTCATTTGAGCCTCACAACAGTCTATTCTGTTATGTTCAATACCACTGTTATCCTTATTTTTCTGACATGGAAACCTAGCCTCAGAGATTAGTTAAGTAACCTATGCAGGATCACATGGCTAATGTTGATCTAACTGTAAGCTGGTTCTTTGAACCGTCTGCTAAAGCAGCCTCTCCACTGAAACCTTAAATCCCACAATCCCTGGTTGGGGGTCTTTCCTCATGGGGCTTTCAGGAGTATCTTTTCTTGTCTGAAAAGGGCCAAAGAAGTAGGCACGCTATTGTGCTGATTCATATTAATACTCTGGTTTGTTCACAAATGTTAATTGAAGCACAATGTAATTAATAATGAAGCTGGGCAAAGCAAGTTCAGCAAAGCTGACATTAAAAAACGCTGACACTCAGCAGCCAATCTTGTTAAGCGCCCAGTGAGGCTCTCAGCTGAAGAGGTTTGAATAAATACTTGGAGAGAGAGAAAAAAATGGATAAGGAGTCCTAAAAAACTAACAATGGTTGGCCCTATGTAAAAGCTGTGAGTTAAAAGTTTCACTCTCTTTAAAAGTAATATATCAATAATGACTGTCATTGGTACTGCATTATTAATAGTATTAGTACTTTTATGCCAGTTTAATATTTTTTGACACTTCCAAATAGGCAGAGACAAGCCCATGTGGTGCTATTTCAAGAATGATGTTTCTCATCAGGGAAGATAAGGCAGCAAAGCTGGTTTCAATTAGGATCAGAACCATTTCTTTCTCAGCAGAACACTTCCTGCACAATAAAATACATTGTCCTCTGAAGGCAGGATTCCTTTTAAGGGGATGTGGAGTTCAACCGAGAAAATCCTGATGAGGATTGACACCTGGTTAAGAAAGAAAAGGGAGAAAACTTGGGCCTGTTTCCTCTGTTGTGACCCCAGTGCTTTGCTAGTGACAGCTCTGTGAACATCTGGCTTTCATGAGCCATAGTGCTGGAGTTCTCCTTTTCTTCACCATTCTTTCCCTGCCTCCTCAATTCCACCCTGTGTGAATTCCCCAAGGTCCAGTTCTCGGCTCTCTGCCTTTCTTCTCTCTGCAGTTTCTCCCTCAAAGTTCTAGTTTCCTCTCATGGGTTCAACTCTCATCTCTTCAAATGGCTCTCATAACTACTTCCTCAGTCTCCACCACCCCTTGGGCGCTAGAGCTGCATTTCGGCTGCCTCCCTAGGCATCATCTGAAACACGGTATGTCTAGAAACAATTTCTTCATCTTCCCACTCAACCTTCCCCACTACCTGCTCTGACTTACCTCTTTCTGCTAATGGCACATGATGTTTCCCAGGTATCTGAAGCCTAAAGTTTTGAATTGACATGCACCTTTCCCCCTTATCATTTATGATTATTTGATGCTGGTTAATTCTCCCTTTGACATAGCTCTGGTGTCTGCATTTTCCTTTCTCTCCGAGCATCAGCAGGAGGTCAGATGTTAGCTCCTTATTCTAAGCGATTGTTTTGGTCCCCTCACTTATTTCCCTCCCTTTCCTCCTCTAGTCAGTTCTGCATGCTGCCTCCAGTCCAGCTTTCCCAAACATGACCATTGATCGCTCACCCTCTTCTAGACTGGTATTCAAGGTCTCCCCATGAAGCCACTGTCTAACTCACCCCTTCCATCCTGATCTCCTCCACCCAGCAGTACCTGCCCCTTGGACCTCCACTGAAGCCCCAGAAGTCCCTCTCCAACCTCTGGGACTTCCTAGCTCAGCCCATTCTCCCTTCATCTTTCTCTTTTCAACTCTCCACATCATTCAAGGTCCAGCTTCTTTATAAGCCTTTTGTCAGACTATATTTCTTCAGAGTGCATGTCCTTCTACTGAACTGCTATAGCTAAAGGAGATTTGGTATAATTTTTAAGCCTTTGGGACCTGGAGTCAAATGGCCAGATTTTAAATCCCAGCTCTTCTACTGTGTATCATGTACCTTGAACTTCTCCAAACCTTTATTTCCTCATCTATAAAATGGGAATAATAACTGTACTTCATAGAGTTGTTACAAGGTTTGTATGAGAAATTCATATGAACTACATGGAAAGGACCAAAGACCAACTGACACACGATTATTATTACTTTTACTACTGCCATTCACTTAGCAACAAGTCAGGAAATGACACTCATGAAAATACATATGTAAGAGGCTCTCCAATAACAATTATTGCTACCTCCTCTATCTTTTTTTAGCTTTTCTTTAAACTCTCTCTTTTGCCTTGAAATGGATTGCTATTATAACTGCAGCAGTAGCCAATGATGCCACATTACCCGGTGCTGCACTAGTGTTTTACAAGCATTTCCTCTTTACAGCAACTTGAGAGAGAAACGCTATCACTATCTTCACTCTCCAAGGTGAGGAAAATGAGCATCTGAAAAGTGAGGTGACCTAGCCAATATCCCACTTCTGGTGAGAGGCAGAGCAGGGGATCACCCAGGACTTTTTAGACGCATGAACTTCACTCTTAATCTATTTAAATCTAAACCCCTGAAAACCATCTGACCCAGCACAGTGCCTTGTGTACATAAAAGGGGTTCAATTACTTAATTGTATATTTTCCCTCTGGAATTATAATACTTAGGGACAGGTAGGGGCAGGGCCCCCTGTGCACATGGTACAGTCTCAGCCTTGAGTTTCAGCCCTGCCTTTAAAAGCAGGAATCCCCTCCTGACCTTAAAAGATAAGAATATAAGCTCCCTGTTTATTTCAGAGGAGTAACGGCCCAGGCCTACTGAGATATAATAGTAACCTCAGCTGTTTACCCTGAGTAAATTTGCCTCTCTTTTAATAAACTAGTGGTTCTCAAGCTTAGCTGCACATTTACATCACTTGGAGAGTTTTTAAAAATATTAATGCCTGGGCCCTGCCCCAAAGTATGATTTAATTGGCATGGGGGTCAGTCTGGCCGTCCGGATTTTTATAAGCCTCTCAAAGTAATTCTCATGTTCCACCAAGGTCAAGAGCTCTCCTAAGCTAAGGGTTCCTGATTGAGTGTCATTAAATGGAAATGAATACTGACAAGTATCATTAATTAATTTGATGGAGAGCTTTCTTGTGTATCCAGGCTCCTTTCAAGCATCAATTAGTTTGGTCACAGAGTCACGGATACGGATATGTTTTAGGTGTGAACTCTTGGAGCTGTCCTGAGAACACAGCTTGGCCTTAACTCTATTAGCTAGGCAGTTATGGGGTGCTGATGACTTCAAATCTTCTGAATCATCTGATTAGTCATTTTCTTTTATACAGTGTGATGAAAAATGCACAAAAGCATATTTCCACATGGGAAAAGCCCACCTGGCCCTAAAAAACTACAGTGTGGTAAGTCCTTAAAAGAGTGTTACATGTTTGATCACAGAGTAATGCTTCAGATATTTCAGTAGAGAACCATGTTCCTCCAAGTTGATTAGATATTAATTCACCTTTTAATATTTTCCAGGGTACATCTTAAGATCTTAGAATTGGGAAAGATGTTTAGTGTCATCTAGTACAGCCCCACCTGCTGTGGAATCCCTTTTGCAATATCCTCTTTAGAGAGAAAGGACAAAGCAAAAAGATAAAAACAAAATTTACTTTTAATCTTATCGTCCAAAAAGAGTCACGCAGATATATATGCACACTAAGATATTATAGTAATATAATAATAGCAGCTTTTTGGAAATATAATTCACATACTAACCAAATCATCTATGGAAAATAAATAATTTAGTGGTTCTAGTGTAGTCACAACATTGTGCAACCATCACTATAATCAAAAAGCCCTATGCCCATTAGAAGTCACTCCCCATCCGTCCACCCGCATCTCAACCCTGGACAATCTACTTCTGTCTCTATACATTAGCCTATTCTAGACTTTTCATATAAAGAGAATTATACACTATGTGGTCTTTTGTTAATGGCCTCTTTCACTAAACATAATGTTTGCAAGGTTCTTTCATGTTGTGATACATGTTGTGATCAGTACTTCATTCCTTTTATTGCTGAATAATATTCCGTTGTCTGGATTTACCACATTGTATTTATCCATTCATCAGTTGATGACCATTTGGGTTGGTTCCACTTTTGACTATTATGAGCATCCGCATACAAGTTTTTGTGTGGACATATGTTTACAATCCTGTTGAGTATTTATCTATGAATGGAACTGCTGAGTCATATGATAACTCTATGTTTAACTTTGGAAAAACTGCCAGTGTTTTCTAGAGTGGCTGCACTATTTTACATTCCCACCAGCAGTGTAGGGTTCCAATTTCTCCATATTATGAACAGTACTTGTTATTATGTGTCTTTTTTATTATAGCCAGTCTAGTGAGTGTGATGTGGCATATCATTGTTGTTGTGATTTGCATTTCTCTGATGGCTAATGATGTTGAGCATTTTTTCATATGTTTGTTGGCTATTTGCATATCTTCTTTGGAGAAATGTCTCTTCAAATCCTTTTCCATACATAGTTGTATTCTTGATACAAGTTTCTTATTGGATAAATGAGTTGCAAATATTCCTACTACTCTTTGTGTTGTCATTTCACTTTCTTGATGGTATCTTTTGTAGAACAAATTTTTAGATTTTGATATAGTATAAATTACTTATATTTTTCTTTAGTTGCTTTTGGTGTCATATCTAAGAAACCATTGCTTAATCTAAGATTTACTTAGTTTTCTTCTAAGAGATTTATAGTTTTAACCATTACATTTAGATCTCTGACCACTTTAAGTTAATTTTTATATGCTTTGAGGAAGAGTTCCGGCTTCATTTTCGTACATGTGAATATCCATCCAGTCATCCCAGCACCATTGTTGAGAAGACTATTCTGTCTCCCATTGAGTGACTTTGGCACTCTTGTCAAAAAAATCAACTGATAAAAAATACTTAAGTTTATTTCTGGACTCTCAGTTGATCTATATGTCTGTTCTTATGTCTATACCACACTGTCTTGATTCCTGTAGCTTAATAGTAAATTTTGAAATTGAGAATCATGAGTCTTCTAACTTTGTTTTGCCTTTTCAAGATTGTTTTAGCTATTCTGGATCTCATGATTACCAGACAAATTTCAAGATTGGCTTGTCAGTTTCTATAAAGAAGCCAGATGGAATTTTGATATAGATCGTATTGAATCTGTAGATCAGTTTGGGGAGTATTACCATCTTAACAATATTAGGTCCGCCAACTCTGAACATGGGATGTCTTTATGTTTTTATTTTATTTTAAAAAAGAAATTCCTCCCTGTTGTACATTTTTTTAAAATGTATTTTTTGTTGAATTTTAATTCTAAAAGTAGTATTATAATAAGGTCACCAAATTCTATTCACACATTTGTTTATTCATTTACACTCAGCAAATATATGTTGCATGCTTCCTATATTCCAGGCACTGTGCTAGGCAAGGATTACAGTAATGAACAAAACAAAATCCTTGACTTAACTAAACTCATTCTTGGTATAGAGGTGGCCAGGAAGCAAAAACCAAATAAGTAGACATGTAGTATGTGGGGTAATAATAAGTGTTATTGAGAAAACTAGACAGGAATCAGTGAAGGTGAGAGTGGTTTTATGTAGGATGGTCAAGAAGGACCTCTCTAAAGGAAAGGAGGAAGTAAAGTGAGCAAGATATATGGATATATAATGAAGGAGTGGTCCAGGTAAAGGGAAGCAAGGAAGAGAGTGGTAAGAGTGAGGTCAGGCGGTGATGACGTGTTCAGGGACTGATCCCCTAGGACCTTATAGGCTTTGGAAGGACCTTGGCTTTTATTTTGTGGTCAAATGTTCTGCCCCTGAGCTATACACCCACCTTGGCTTTTACTTTGAGTGAGCTGGGAGCCATTGAAAAGTTTTGAGTAAAGGAGTGAAATGATCTCACTCATGTTTTAAAGGATCACTCTGCTGTATCGAGAATATTATTTTGGATGATAAAAAAAGAACAGAGAACCAGTCAGAAGGCTTTTGCAACAAATTATCCAAGTAAGGTGATGATGACTTGGACCAGGTTGGTGATGATGGAGGTGATGAGAAGTGATTGAATTCTGGATATATACTAACAGTGAAGCCAACAGGAACTGCCGATAGATTAGATCTAGGGCTTAAAAGAAGTTGGATTCAGGGTCATTAGGTTAGTCCATTTGATCTGCTATAACAAAATACCATAGGCTGGGTGGCTTAAACAACAAACATATATTTCTCACAGTTCTGGAGGCTAAGAACTCTCAGATCCAGACACCACAGTTTTGGTGTCTGATAAGGGCCTGCTTCTTAGTTCATAAACAGAAGGACAGAAGGGTGAGAGAGCTCACTCTGGGGTCTTTTTAATAAGGGTTCTAATCTCATTTATGCGGGCTTCACCCTCATGACCTAATCTCTTCCCAAAGGCCCTGCCTCCTAATGCATCACATTAGGGGTTAGGTTTCAACATGTGAATTTTGAGGGCACACAAACATTTAGTCTATAGCAGTTTGATATGTATGCTTCCATTCTGCAACACTATTCTCTGTCTTAATGTGACATTTTTGTTTTTGTTTTCAGTTTATTTCTTAACCCTAATCTTCTAGATAAGCCTTGAGCCTTCAAAATATCTCAGAACTATTTTTTTCTGAGCTTTTTCTGTTGTTACCTGGTTATGTTATACTCCAGGCAGTTCTTAATATTCCTGAGAACAGTACTGCCCTAAACCTAGCATCATCACACACTATGAAGTAGTCTTTCTTTTTCCTGAAACACACTATGGAACAAGTTCCCCTCCTTCTCAAGTTTTCTAGCTGTCTCTTATATGGCCAGGGAAGGGACCCCCTACTAGCTCTCTTTGCAGCTTTGTATATTTAAGTAAGTAGTTCTTGTTTCCTGTGCCCAAGTCTCTGTCAACAGTGTCTCTGGCTTTATTTATTTCCTTACTCCCGAAGGGCGTATCTGACGGGTAGCCTCCTGTTCTCTCTCAGTGCAAATATCACATCTAAATTTTGCATTCACCTTATGATTATTCCTATCCCAGCCAGACTTGATCCACAGGAATTTAAGACTGGATATTTTTTAGGCCGTATCTGATGACACTATTTTTAAAAAATAAATTTTGGAATAATACCTGCTGCCCCACAGAACAAGAGGAGCCTAAACAAAATGTTGAATGCATGCTATATTCCCATCCCTACCTCCTATACTAGGAGCAGGAGGAGGCTGGTAGGAAGTAATGAAGAAGCCAAGCCCTGTGATACCCAGTATCTTTTTTATAATCACCTAATTACCCGCTAAACACTTGTCAAGGTCTCATTTTTTCTTTTTCCAGTCTAAAGAGTGTTTTCAGAAGATCTTAGAAATAAACCCCCAGCTGCAGACACAAGTGAAAGGTGAGACTGTTCCTGCTGATGTTCTTCACTTGAATTCCACTTTCCCTTTGTGTTCCTGCCTTAGGCTACCTTCCATACTGTCCCTGCACTCGGCCACAAGGCCCCAGCCTCGCCATACCTACACAACAAAGTCCTCTGTGTTAACAGGCTGCTCTGCAACTCTTTCTTTTGTTTTCCAAGTCAAGTCTTTGCCTTCCTTTTTTCTACACCCTCCTCCATATATACTTACAGGGAATAATGTTGTCCTTGAAGCCCCAAGGCGGTTTAAGGTTCTGGGTTTACACTGTATACTAGTCCTGGAACTTTCCTTGCTGAAGAAAAGTTTGAAATACTTTAATGTGTTATATCTCTCAATGTCCCATCCTCTAAAAAGGTTACTCTTTGGTAATGTTGTTGTTAAAGTTTTGTTTTGTCCTGTTTTGTTTTTGTTTTGTTTTCCTTCTTGGTTTGCTAGATTACCTGAATCAAGTAGATCTTCGGCAGAAAGCAGACCTCCAAGAGAAGGAAGCCCATGAATTGCTGGATTCAGGAAAGAACACAGCCGTGACAACCAAGAATCTCCTGGAAACTCTTTCCAAGCCTGATCAGAACCCCTTGTTCTATGCAGGAGGCATTGAAATCCTGACTGAAATGATGAAAGACTGTAAGCCTGAGATGTGTGTGATCTCATGAATATTGTCAATGTAAAGGGACAGAGTTTAGAGGTCTGCCCTTATGAAGCAAAGAATCCCTTCCTTCCACAAGTGTAGGTTGAAGACCTACTATAATGTAGGTGGTAAAGAGAATACATGAGAAATATACTCCCATCCCAGGTCCGTCCTCTCTTTGGAGCATGCATGCATTCAACACACATACAGTAAATACCACACCCATAATACAACACAAACACACCTAATAAGGGGGCTGGCGATACCAGCACCTCGGAGTATCCAGGGCAGGACTTGCTTTCCCAGAGGTGAACTGGTTGGTCCTGTGGAAAGCTGAAGGAAGCCAGGCCTCATTCCATATATACTTACATCACATACACACACAGCATGCACTCACATTATATCTACTTATATACACCATACACGTACATACACACGTACACAAGACATACATCACACCATATATACTTTTGTCACATAACATATACCAAACTTTTTTACCCCTCACATGTGTTCCATATGTCCTACACAAATACATGCACCTTTTGCATACCTCACACATAGCCCATATACACACCAAACACCCTGTATTACCCCCACAAATCTCCCCCCAACTACAGGGAATGGAAGATAGAATTTTGTACTATTAAATTATAATGTTTACCCCAGTTAACATGTAATGATTGCCTAGGACATATAAATAGTTTCAGAGCAAACATCAGCTCCTAAGGAGAGCCATACTGTCCTCTTTTAGCAGTTCTTATAAACACTGATACCAGGCCTTAAACCATTTTGTGACTCAGTGACAGGATGTTGTTTATACGAATGGCGTTTCTTGCTTCCTTCAGTATACAGTGGAGGGTACTCAAATATTCCCTTCAGTGGTTTCTTGGAAATTAGAGGCTCCTCAAAGTAAATATTTAAGAAGAGATGGATATGCCAGTTCTTCCCAGAGGTTAAGCAGCTTCTGGAGACGAAAGATTACAACATGATGAATTGTCAAATAACCCACAGGGCTACCAGGCATAGTTCTCCTTCTCTGAGCATGATGTCCTTCTCACTGGTGCACCAAGTGGCTGATGACCGCTGTAGGTATTTGTGCAGAATACCTATAGAATGTAAAGATAGTTGTTTCTGCCTAAACTATAATTTGGTGACCTTGACATTCCATATTGGGCTGCTCATTATCAGCTGGCTCTGTTATAGCTGCTAGACATCAGCCATCAGTTCAGGAGTCTAATGTGATTTCCTCTGAATTTTTTTCAGGCACAGAACGAACTTTATTCAGAACACAAAATGGATTTAGTATCATCAATGGGAATGAGGTCATAAGAAGGTAGGAATGTTTGTAAAGACACCCAGCATCAAAGCAAGGAAGGACAACCCCTTCTCTTGAAATCAGACACTAATCACACAGGCAGAGACTTCACAGGATGGTACCACCTTCAGTCAATATTGGTGGCCCCTTGAAGAAGACAAAATTGCTACGTGAACACCCCTGAACTTTGAGCCTTAGGTAGTTCGAATTATGCCACAATTAAAAACTTCAAAGAGATAAAAGGTCAGCAAACTTTCCAAAGTTTTCTCTAAGCACTTCAAATCACAGAAATAACCATTTCTTGCTGGTTTCCTACCAGTTGCAAGATTGCTATTTGTTTCTTTCTTCTTTTAGAATTTTTTGATCATATCAGGAAATGTGATTAGCTGAGTCCTAGCTTATTCCATTTATAATTTCATCTAAAATAAGACCTATATAGTAGGAGGTGATTTGGTAAATTTATTTTTATTTTATTTTGTGTTTCAGTTCTGGTATAATTCCTGAGGCTTAGGACATTGCTGTGGATTGGTCACCAGCACATGTTTGCATGATTGAAGTGGCCCTTGAATCCTAAACAGTCTGCTGGGCCACTGTTCATTTTTGCGGTGCAACGAAGCCCATGGCCCCTGACTCACCACCCGCCCTTGGTGCAGCTCCGACTTTCTCAGCCTGTATACTTGTCCTGGAGCTCTCAGCTCAGTGCTTAACAGTCCATTGGTCCTGATGACCTGCAGCTCTGGATTATAAAATTACTTCCTAACTCCACATTTGAGGAGGCTGTAGGTGAAATAAAACTAACTGAAAAGAAGATCAAGACCTATTTCCAGTTTCAATATTGCTCTCCCTTGTTCATTCTAGGTGTTTTTTCACAGCAGGAAAAGATTCGTTGGAAGAGGCTGTGTGCATGTCTGTTCTCAGACTCTGGCAAGCAGTGTGCAGCGAGAACGGTAGGCCTGGCTCGTCATCATGAATCAATATTAATGTCCATTAATTTGGGAGCTCCATGGGTAGACATGTTTGTTTCACTGAAGGCCAGGCCCTGGAGAGTTGATCTCTAGACCTTTCCCAAGAAAAATTGGATGGATCAGAAGTAAACCCTGCACTGAAGTTATATCCCGCAGGCTCTTACAGCCGCCTTCATCATAGCCCAGGTCACTGTCAGCGTAATGAGTGGTCTCATTACCTGGGCACTAGCCCTGCTCTATGCAGACTCATAACTTTTGTTCATATGTTGGCAGTAAGGTGGCAGAGTTTTTCCTATTTGCCTAAAAATATTTTTTGGTTTTGTTTTTGTTTTTTTTCAGACCGCAGTACCCATTTCAGCTTCATGAGTTTTATTATTGTTCCTGCTGGCATCTTGTAACACTGATTAGTGTGTAATATTGGGATAACAAAATGCTATGGGGATTTTATTTACCTTGTTAACTCTTAGCTTTTTACATATTAGGATCTTCTGAGGTTTACTAAGTTTTTGTATAATTTTTATCACTTTTGTGATAAAGATTGTACAAATTTAAGTATTTCCCTTATTTTAAAAAATGTGTTTTCATAGGAAAATGAGTATAATGATAGCTGTGTCTTTTCACAGGGCTCCTGTGGGGAGCCAGCGATAGAGCTTTTGAATGTAGTTTGTAAACTAAAACATGCTGAATATGAGATAACATAATATTTTTCTGGATTTAGTAAAGTAGAGGAATCATCTTAAGTTCTAAAAAACTAGAGAATCAGGGGACCTCTTTCCTGAAGGGAACTATGTTACCTGCCTGGGGAGGTGATTTTGCAGGGCCCCCTACAGGCGGGTAAGGGAGGTGGGGCTTGGTGATGATGTGAAGCAGACAAAGCCCTTCTTTCATGCAGCCCTGACTTCCTTAGCCAACGTCCTACTTTGTGTGAAATTTGGGGTTACATTTTTCTTTCACATCTGAAAATATAGTGTCAGATACTGCCTGTGATGTAAATACTCTGTCTCAGATCAGTAAAGTTTTGGTATATCCAACTCAATAAATACACAGCAGTTTTTAAAAAGGACAAGGGAATACCTGAAAGTAAGGACGTATATCTTTGATATGTTGTTAAAAGGGAGAGAGAAGCCGGTTACAAGGTAGGATGTATGGATCATACTTTTAACATTATTCATATGAAGGGTAAATAATATTTCCTTTGGGGAATGGGCTTACCTGGAGGGGGGTAAGAGAGAAGGGGCCATTTCATTTTCAGCTTTATTCTCCTTTGTTATTTGAATTGATTCCAATGAGCTACTTTTCCAATATAAGCAAAAATATATAAACTAAACAAACTCATGGCTTAGCCTCATACTCCAGCTGTACCCCCGCCTGCCCTCAAACAGATTCACATACCTGGTTAGAAAATGAACCAGCTGAGGGGGGGCGGGGCGGTAAATCAATACCACCACCCTGGAAATAGTTTGTTTTTGTGATATTCTAGTTTTCTAGAAAGAACTCAAATGGTTGCTCTGACCATTATTTGAAAATTGATGGTCTAAAGATATTCCATAATTCAGCTGATATATTTTCTTTTTCTCACAATTCCAGATACACACACATGCCAAGGAGCCTTTGACAAGAATAATGATAATAGCTAATGTATGTGTGCCAGTCCCTGTTCTAAGTACTATCATGTATTAACTCATTTAAGCCTCATGACAACTCTGTTAGGCAGGTCATCTTCCTCATTTCACTGATGAGGAAACTGAGGAGCACAGGAATTAATAACTGGGCTAAGGTCATTGAGATCCAGCAGTCTGAATCTCAAGTCTGTGCTCTATACTTCATTATCCCACCTCTCAAATGAGTGGAGAAGAATTGTACTTCCCATTGGGATGGTTTAATTGCTGTCATAAGGTACACAAGGCAGGTAATCCCTGTGTCTTGCAGAGGAAAACCAGCGCCTGCTTGTCATATGCCCTGACACAGGCAAACTGCTCTTCTCCCTCTTGGCCTCCAATGTCCTGACCATCCAGGAGCAGAGCCTGGCCCTGCTGCTACAGCTCGCCCAGTCAGAGAACGGCCGGAACCTGGTCATTAGCCATCTCGACCTGACCCGGTAAGGCTCTGCTGGCGGGATTGTCCCTGCAGCATCTCAGATCATCATCACCTACCAAGTTAAGACTGGCCTGTCTCCCTTCTCACACCTGACCTGAGAGGTACCATCAGACTTTATTAAGGATCAATAACAGTAAAAGTCTTTGAAAGGAACACTCCTTCATGAGGACCGTCAGGACAGATGCCTGTCTGAACCTTGTACCATGGATGGAGTTCATTCCATCTCAGGCGGTATAGACAACAGCTCTCCCAAAGCCAGATTAGGGACCTAACTTTAAAATAGGTCATTTGTTTCTGCCCTTGTGAGCCCCAGTTCTGGTTCAACATTGTTCCCGTCCTTACTTTTCTTCTTCATTCCTATGTGAGGTAATACTGTCTGATCTTGCATATCCTTAAGCCCTTTCTGGAGCATGGTAGAGTATAAATAAATAAAACACATCTCAAATGCTGTTACATATAGGTCTTCTGTGACAGGAATTGAACGTGCTTCTCTCCTAAGTAGACTTTATAAAAAAAAATTACTAAGCCATAGTGATTCTGCCCAGTGCTCTTCAGCCTAAAGATTATTAGTTCAAATATGTGAAATTTCCATTTTCACATTTAAAAAAAAGGTGCACATTGGCAATTTCATGTGGGTCATTCAACATAATAGAAAAAGTAGCAATAATTATAGCATGCTTTATAAGTGCTTGATACATAATCTAAAGAGAATTTGGCTCTCATTTTCTCTCTTCTCAGCTTGGGATATAGGCAAGATATACACAGGCAGATGGATCGTTCACAGAGTTAAATCCCCAAAAGCATACTTCACATTTTGAACAACTCTGCAGCCATTTCCTCAATACCTTCATTATATATTTTTTCATTTGGTTTTGGTCTCTTTGAGTAAATGTAGCTAGAGTTATCATAAGCTTTTCCCCCCTAAGCTTTCTTTGAATTGCTTGAGTTTCAATTTTAATTTTTCCCATGTTTTGGGGAGTGGCGCTTATGATCATCCTGTGCAGTTCTTTAGATAGTCGAAGAAATATCAGCTTATTACCTTTATGCTTGCTATTCTAGTTAATTTCTATCTCCAGTCAAGCCAGAAAGAAATGGAATATGTTCTCCAAAACAAAATGAGATGGTTTGAAACAAGATAGGACTACACACAGGTCCCATAACCCTCACAAACAGGCATAATAGTGTATTTTTCCCAAAATGCTTTAGCTATATGAGATGTTGAAGGAACAATTGTACATTGATGAGAACTTAGTGAGAGCCAGCATCACTTTGTGACAAGTGCTAGGTTTTTAGATGCAGGCAGTCATGAGCCCAGATCTTGTCTTTGTCTATTTAAATGACCCAGGGAAGTTACTTCACCTTGATGAGCCTAGTTCTCATCTGTATCACAGACTTATGATGAAGCTTAAGAGAGCCGGTATATATTATATATGCCAGTTAAGTTTTTTTTTTCTGTTGCATTCATATAGAATACTTGACCAAGAGAAGCTGGTCTCATTTTTCTCATAACAAAAAAGACTAAAGATGGCAATAGCTGATACGGTGGCTTAAAGATGTCAGGGTCAAGGTCTTCATCCTTCTTTCAACCCATCCATAATGGTATCCACAGGGTACCACAACTCTCAAGAATCACAGCCCTTTCTAAAACAGGTTAGCACCAGCCAGGTCTGTCCCTTTTGTTTCTCTTTGGTCAGAATTGTGTCACATGCCACCCCTGGAGGGAAAAAATGGTTCCAGCTTCTATAGTAGAGTCAGGCAGGATAAGAGAGAGCAGGGTGTCTGCGGGATTTACCAGCAAACAACATCTGCCACAGTAAAGAAAGCAGCTAGTGTCATGCCTGACACATGGTGTAGGCTCAATAATAACATTTATACTCATTTTCTCTCTTCAGGTTCTGTTGCTCAAGGTCCTAAACTGACATGAAAGTACATTTATGAGTTAAACTAGACCATTTTCTGATATGATTCATCTATAGGGACAGATGCTAGCCAGCAGAGCAGAAATTATGCAACCGAAAAAGGAGCTGAGAGGGTAAAAAGGGACACCCTGTCCTCTTTAGTCCAGTTAGGATGTGCATTTTGTCACATGGAGAGGAAGTCTAATTATTTATGTCTCCCAGGACAAAAACCAAGATGATCTTAGACTGCGAGCTCCTCTTCAATGCTGCACTATTCAGGTTTATTAGTATTCATCTTCAGGATTTAAGAAAACAGATTTAATTGGTAAAGGAAGAATCTGAAGTGACTGTAAAAATAAGTGATTTTTGACAGCAGGAATCCTGGAATACAAGCCTGAGGAAGCTGTGGATTTGCAGAAGCTCGAAGTTACCTGGGACCTTAAAAACAATCCCATCCAGCCCTGCCTAGCTAGTACCAGTGTTCCGTCTGGGATATCCCAGGCTGTGCATGATGTGCATGATGTCCTTCAGGGATGATTCTAGCATTTTCATTATATTTTTTTACATTTAACTGGAATGGGTGCTATAACAGTTAATGGACTAGGAGGAGAGAGAGGGTCTTTCCCCAGCTAATGAAAGGGTGTGGATCTCACCTCCCAAGGCAGACCATCTTATGCAGGACAGTTCTGGTTAATATAAAATTATCTCCTTACACAGACCACAAACTGCCCCATTCCAGTCTGACACAGTTCTGCCTCCTTGTATTGAGGCCTTGGTTCAGTCTGTCGCAGACCTTCTGAATGCATCACCCCACTTTTCAGGGCCTGAGTCTGAAGACACTGATCCTCAACCATTCCTCAGGTGATGGCAAGTAGTGCCTTCAGAATCCTTCTCAACTTCCAGAATCCTTCTCAAACAAGCTGCTGAGTAAAGCCACTAGCATAGATGTGGGTGACTAAGAGTCCAATCCGATGAACCTTTACTATCTTAACCTTCCATTACTGCTTGGTGATATTTGGTCCTGTCTGTAGTGTGCTTCTTCTATTCTCTGGCTTTTCTTCTTGGTTCTTTTGTGAGCCCCCTTTGTGCTGTCACCCTTCCAAGTCAGGGACCCCAGGATTCCACCCTTGGCCCTCCTCTCATCATGGCCTTATCATATATAAATCTCTCTCTCTTAAATGCTAGAAGGAAGCATCCTTCTATTACTGTACATCTTTATCTCACTGTCACAAGTATTATAAACGTAGTAAGTCAAAGTGGTTTTTCAAACCAGACCTCTTCCTAAATATCCTATCTTCATAGGATATTTCTATCCCCCAGTTGCCTACGCTGGAATCCTGAGAGCTCCCCTGGATGGCTCCCTCCTCATATCTGTAATGAGATGATATGTGGTCAGTCGTACCTCCTCAGCATCTCTGGCATTCATTTCTTTCTGAAGCTTTCCTCATCTCCATCATCCCACACGTCCTGCCTGTTAGACTCTGTACCACTTTACATGAGTCTGTTTTTAACATATCACCTAACACTGGGGTCCCCAAATCCTGGGCCATGGTCTGGTACTGATCCGTGGCCTGTTAAGAACCAGGCCATACAGGAGGTGAGAGGCAGGAGAGCAAATGAATCTTCATCTGTATTTACAGCCACTCCCCAGCGCTAGCATCACCACCTCAGCTCCACCTCAGATCATTAGGCTTTATATTCTCATAGAAGCACTGGTCCCTGGTGCCAAAAGGTTGGGGACTGCTGACCTAATACATATCTAACTGTAGGAGATCAGGACCCCAGTACTGCGTCCAACTCCTACTTTCATTGACCTGGTGCCAGTCAGTCTGTCAGGGCAGCCTGAGACTGCAGTAACTTTTTTGGGCAACTGCCCCAGACTGCTCATAATGGGTTTTCAATTGACATAACCCTTAAATCTTTTTTCATATGAAACAGTTATAAACTAGGTCTCCCAATTTAGTTACTTATATAGAATGTTCTGCTCTTAAATGGAGGAATTTGAGTTTAACCATATTAAATTTCATCTAATAGATTCAGCAGCCTGTCAAAGTCTCCTGATGTCTTTATTCCATCTCCCATCTCATTAGGGTGCCCTCCCACTTTAATTATTAGCAGATTAGTAAGCATGCCATTTAGATGTCATTCATGTGATTGAACTTGGCCAAGCCAGAGTCACATGGCAGAAGCACCAGAGATTCCTTCCAAGTTGGCACCTCATAATCAGTGAACTTTAGTTAAAACTATTCAACCCCCTGGGGGTTGAATCATTGTCGTAGGAAAATGTCTATCTCATTGGGATGGGCAAGGAGCTGGGCTTCCTAGGGAGGGCATGGCAAGGCCACTCTT
Organism: Cynopterus sphinx; assembly: GCA_030015415.1. Taxonomy (NCBI): domain Eukaryota; kingdom Metazoa; phylum Chordata; class Mammalia; order Chiroptera; family Pteropodidae; genus Cynopterus; species Cynopterus sphinx. Next base: position 75,227,299 of record CM057383.1, on the reverse strand, counting down.
TCAACTTATTTCACCTGGATGCTGACTCTTTCCTGCTCTCCAAGGTCTCCTTGTTGAGGATGCTATCAGTTGGAAAGACAACCCACTCTGAAATCATTATGGATTTTTTGCAGGTTGTTGGAAGCCCTGGTGTCATTTCTCAAGTTCTCAGATAAGAAGGCCAACTCAGCCATGGGACTGCTCATAGACTTGGCTCTGGAAGAAAGGTAAGTTTTATTTTCAGAAATTGACATTTCTTTAGCCTTTGTTGAACTGTCTGGTCTGTTAAAATGGGCAGCATACAGGGAAGCTGAGCATCACAAGTTCACTGAGTAGGAGGGCTAATGCCTTCCAGGGGGCCTATGGTTGACCACTCCTGTTCCAGTCCCCCTGGTTGGAGGGGGACCCAGTCCTCAATGAATTTTGGAAACAATAATGTGCTTAAAATAGTACTTCTCACAGTAAGCAAACCTACTGTGTGTTGGAGAAGCTTCTTTCCCTTAATCAGAGAGCCTAATAGGAATTGCCTAGTAAATGTATACTGAATAAATGTGAGTGAGAGGGAGAGAATTCATGGTAAAATGTAGTCTTTTCTTGTGTTGCCAGTGGCATTATGTATAACCATTCTCATCCCCCCTTTTCTTTCTTGTTTATCTGCTGGGGAAGACAGTAAAGGTCTTAGGTTTTTCATAATTCCTAAGTGTTTTTCTCCCAGTGCATTTGGGCTTCTTTTTATTTATTTGTTTTAGTTTCCTCGCCAACCTTTGGACATCTTGCTTAGAAATGGTCATATGAGAGAGACCTGTCTATGATCCTAGACAGGCCATTGGCACAAGATGGAAAAGTGTAATAGCTGCTCCAGCATGTATAGACATGTATATATTTGGGCCCTCCTCATGGCTCTGACAAGGAAACATGCTTGCACTGTATTTCCTGTTTGTACAGCACACACCATAGACTCAGAGCAAGGGGTGGCAGGGGTGGTAGTAGGTCAGTTTGGAAGGGGCCTAGAGATTCAAACAATTTTTGCATAAGAGAGCTGCCGTCTGAGATCTGTTATTTAATATCAAAGGCAGTTTTTCAATCTTAGAGAAATTAAAGCCACATTTATATGCCTAGAGATACTCTTTTTCAGAGTAAATGGTTCACAATGAATCATCCAGGCACACTGAAAATCACATGGGCCCAGAGTTTGTGGCTGTTTGCTCCATCACCCAAGACACTGTATTTACCTTATAGTTTGTATAAAATGGAAAGAAATCATGGCTGATTTCTCAACAGATTCCAAGTCTGGTTCCAGGCCAACCTTCTAAGTGTTCTCCCGACACTGACAGGCGTTCTGGTGAGCAAGTCCTTATTTTTATTATCTAGGACAGGCACTCTCAAGAGCATGAGCAAAGCTGTTTAAACACAATTTATACCCCAGAACTCCTATTGTCTGTCAGGTTGATTAATCATTCATTCACAGCTGGAATTTATACAATTCTTAGTTAATGAAACAACTGTAGTTAGGGCAGGTAGAGATGGCATATGGACAAAGCTAATTACAGGGGAGAAAAAGCTGAATGTGGACTATACCTTAGGTGAAGGCAGAGTTTGTCAGTCTCCATCAATCTCCTTCTGACCCTAAGTCCTGGTACAAGTACCACATGCAGCCCTGTCCCCTGAATGGAAGTCACCGTCCTGGTCAGAAGGGCAAATATGATGATTGGAGCTGATGAGGCAGAAAATAGCGAGGGGATAGAGGGCTCTCTAGGAGAGCGTGCTACAATTAGGCTCTGTCCTTAGTGAGCCATAGGAGTTTCAGGGGACCTTAGAGAGCATGTGCAAACCCCATTGACTCAGGTGGGGAATGGAAGCTCTGGGAATGGCTGGGGCTTGCCCACGTTTTCTAAGCTGGTTGGAAGTTTGCTGGGATTAAGCCCAAGGCCTCCCTATTCTAGGCCAAGGTGCTCTAGAGTCTACCCTTGTGTGTTTCTGTCCTGTTGCCAGCATGACCCCATTGATGCCCCCGTATGACACTATGCTGTCTGGTTCCTGGGCATTTCTGTGAGTGAGAGATTATACTGGTATCACAGCCTGCTCTCTGCTGATCTGCTTTCTCTTGATTCACTTTTAGAAGAGAGATCCCAGGGTAACCAATACTTCGGCTCTCAGCCAGTGCATTGCACTCATGGGAAACCTTAGTGCTGAGGCTGCTACCCGAAGGCAGATGTCTGCCTCTGAAGAATTTGGAAATTCATGCTTGAGCCTCATGGTATTTTAGATTTTCTTTTTTGATTTTAGTTGGTCTTTTATCTGCTTTGGTTGGGAGCAGGGGCGGGAGGGGGAGTTGTTTTCTTCTTAATTATCTAGCTTTTTCAAAATTTCTTTTTGAGGGCACTGAAGCCAGTGGCTTATTCCTTCTGTGACCGTTGATTTAATGGGCAGCTGGCTTTAAAGAGTCCTTCACATCAGTTCTTATCCATCCTGGAGAGGTTGGAGGGGTTTTCTGGTAGAGTCGATGTGACCACCCATTTGAGCAGGTCACTCTTTGGCTTAAACACAGGACCAGGCTGAACCAGAGTCACTAGAGACTCCCCATGAGTCTCCTATACTAATACTAACTCATAGACTGTTCTCTGATCTTCCACCGTCACTCAGGTTCATGACACTGACAATTTAGGGAGTGTGAGTAAAGCTGAGACCATTTCCAGGGGGAAGAGATGACCATACGAAGCTGCAAGGCAGAAAGGTCATGGATTACCTTGTTTTGTTTCCAAAGGCCAGGTGTGAGGAGGATGTGGACCTGTTCAGAGAGGTTATATATGCACTCCTAGGACTCATGATGAACTTGTGCCTTCAGTCCCCCTTTGTCTCTGAGGTAAAGCATTTTTTCTCTCTCTGTGAAATCCTGGGACAACCTAAGCACATGCTGTTGCATAGAACTGTTCTCATTTTCACAAAGAGAATAGAAGCCCAAGACTCCAATACTGGCAGTTGAGCTGGGGAAGGCTAGGTGGATGCTCTATCACTTTGCTCCACTGAGGGATAGGTGAGTCACTCAGTCAGGTATCCATTGTGAAAAATGAGTGTCCAGGGTGTGCTGAGCCCTTTATTTGGTACTAGGCCCTTTATTTACTAAGTCAAATAAAATGTGGTCTCTGCCCTAGAGGTACTGCCCTGTAGATAGGAGAAACATACATGGGAAGAAATAAGAAGGTGCTGAGAGAGAAATGTGGCAGGGGTGAGAAGGAGAGAGTGGCCAGCTTGCGTGCCCAGAAGGAGCTCTGTAGAGGATTCACGTAACCAGAACATTGACATTGCCTCTGTCCTGTCCCCGTTGTTGCAGATTTGGGCCATGGAGGCGAGCAGGAGGTGCATGTCTTTATTAAACAGCCAGGATGGAGGAATCCTGACGGTAAGCTTCTCCCAGGGAATTCCAGAAACAGTTTATTTTGTTGTTTTTATTTTGTTACCCTTTTGAAGTGATCACACCTTTGGGATTCTGCTGATCTGAGTTCCAGGGAGGACAAACTCCTCAGAATGATGCCCATAATCACATAAATACCAAAATTGCCTATAGTTTCAGGGGATTTGGTAACCCTCACCCAGTGCACATCTGTCTACCCCCTAGAATGCAAGGTGGCGCTCCTAAATAAGGAGAGTAAATTTTTTCCGCCACCTTTTTGCATGCTAGTCAACAGACTCCCCATAAACACAGCAGGCTGAAACATTTTTATTTCTTTTTCATAAATGTGACTGGGCAATTAAGGGTTACCAGGTATTTCAGGGAAGTCATACATATAAATAGGAAAACCAAGATAAATGGAAAAATTAACTCCGAAAAAATAGAGATGAGATAGGAAACAAAAAATTAATAATAATCATTTGTATCCTCAAAACAAAATTCAAAGTAGTGTTATAGCCATAAAACATTAATGGTCTTCTATTTAAAAAAAAAAAAAAAGGAAAATAAAGTAATTGAAGTCTCCCAGAAAATGGGACAAAAAAGACAAAGATTCAGAATAGATAAAGGAAAAGCTAAGAGACCGGGAGGTCTCTAACCTAATAAGGGGGCTGGCGATACCAGCACCTCAGAGTATCCAGGGCAGGACTTGCTTTCCCAGAGGTGAACTGGTTGGTCCTGTGGAAAGCTGAAGGAAGCCAGGCCTCTTGTGTGCCACCAGGCAACGTTTGCAGCTTTTCGAATTGCCTATCCAGCAGTTGTATTAAAAAGAACAGTGCATGCTCTGTATTATTTGGCCATTATTGTATTTTTAAAATCAAGGTGTATATTTTGCTTCCAATACTAGTGATTGTTTTTGCCTCACCAAACTACTTATTAACTTTTAAGGGTCTTCAGCATTTCTGAAAAGAACTTTTAATCATCCTTTACCTTCTGCTTCCCTCAGAGAGCTGCTGGTGTTCTCAGCCGCACCCTTTCTTCCTCTCTGAAAATTGTTGAAGAAGCCCTAAGAGCAGGAGTTGTGAAGAAAATGATTAAATTCCTGAAGGTAAAATAACTCCATTGGGTTATAACCTCTTGAATTTTCAGGAACATCTTATTTGGAGAATAGAACTGAGGTGCTGCTGTCTACTCCTGCTAGAGTTTAAGCTTCTTGGATGGGGATTTGTTTCCGCCTGTCTACCCAAATTGTGCTTGGAATATCAACAAATGATTGTTGAATAAATAAGCAGACTATTCATTAGATATAGCCATAAAAATTGCCTACCACTCAAGCCTAACTTAAAAATGCATGGCCTCTGTCCTTGAAAAAGATGATCTGAGTGACTTTCAACAGTTTCTCAGGCCCCCTGTTTTTCTCGTGTTTTCCTACTCATGATGCTTTATCTAGTTGTCTGGAGAATGTGGGATATAACTCCATTTATGAGATATGTATGGAACTACCACGTGACAAAAGGATGTTCGGATTTTCCTTGTGATATGAGTCCAGTGAACCTAAGCAAGTCAGTACAGCAGTTAACTAGATTCATCTGACAGGGTGAAGTGACTTATTCAGCTGCTATATCTGGAATCTGCCCCTGATATATGTGCCCAGTGAGGTTCACTCACCTATGCCAATGTGGTGACCGAACAGGAGACTTATTCATAAAACTCCAAGTTGAGTGGGGCCAGGAAGCATGCTTTGTTGTGGGGGCTGCTTCCCTGGCAGGGGCATTGTTGAGAGGGCAGGACAGTGGGTCTGAGTTTAGGCTGCCAGTTGCATAATGACTATCACTCTGTATAACTCTTGCATTTCTGCCAGAGGCTGCTGATTGCATGTATCCGTGCGTATAGGTATTTTAAAGACCCCTTATTGGGCGATATTAAGGGTTATGATTTGACAGCTGTGACTTCTTAAAATGATCTAGGTTTGTGATGTTCTCTGTACAGGCCTGTCAGTCTAATAGCCTTAGCAAGTCAACCCTCATTTGCAGATGGTGAACTGACATGGGAGGGCCTTTTCTCCCTTTTTTGGTAGATCTGCCAGTGAGCAGCATCATTCTCTTCTCAGCCACTCTCTCATAAAGCCTTCCACAGGCGATTACTCAGGTGTACATGACAGGCCTACATTCATACTGGGGGTGTGGGCTGTGTTGGAAAGGATGCGAGGGACACTCCATCCGGTAGGGACCAGGCCTGCTCACCAGGAAGCACATAGTATTTTCAGTGGAACTCTCTTTTAGAAGTTAAGGAAGACACTAGCACAATCATAGCTGTGGTTTCTGGCTAAGGACAATCATAGGATTGATTTTATTTTTCTAATTTCATTCGGAAATCTAGACAGGCGGCCAGACTGCATCACGTTATGCAGTAAAGACACTAGCCATCTGCACTAATAGTTATCACGAAGCGCGAGAAGAAGTGACAAGACTGGATAAAAGTAAGTGATGGTTTCGTTTAGTGGAGCCCACGTCCCAGAGGTTAATCTAGCCTTGAAGCTGCAAAGGGAACTGCAGATGAGCAGTGAGGAAAGACCTAGCATAATGCCTCAAACCTCACCCCAGACTTCAGCAATGTCTGCAGAGTAGGATGTCATTTTACCTCAGGCTCTGACAGTATTTAATTAGTCTTCGGCTGCACGCAGGAAGCAAGCCCAGTCGAAGCTGTGGGCTACCAAGTTAAATTGAAATTGTTTATAAAATATTCTGCTTAGACTGACCTAACACAGGTTCTCTTCTCTCTCCAGAGGAAGGGAGAGAGACAAGGCTTCAATGTTTAGGAAACAAGAAAAACATCAGAGTCCGAGCCTAGCTTTTGACTAGTAACTGATATTGGCTGCAGTCATTGGAAGCAGAATTCCCAACAGACGCAGCCTACTATTTTCCTTAACACCTCCTCTGGATGCACGGGAAGGGATCTGGGAAGGGAATTGAATGGGGTCCCGCCATAGAAATAGGAACCTTTCTTCTGGAGCCTGTCACTTGCCCCGCAGTCCAGGATGAAGGCTGGTGGCCTCCCTCCCACTCCAGCTGTCAGGTAGAAAGTAGAGATTAAGACCAAGGACTTTAGAGAAGACAGAACTGTCTGGGTGTCGCAGAGCATCATTCACGCACTGTCTGTGTTGTGCTGGGAACTATTCTGGGCCCCTGAGATATGTCAGAGACACAGCAAGGAGCCGAGGAGCTTCATGGAATTCGGCATCCACTGACACCTTCCTGTGCCTCTCGTGTTCCATTCCCAGCCTCCTGCTTGGGATTTAGAGGGATCGATGCTTATTCTCCCTCCCTGCAGAGTTCAGTGTTCTGAAGGAGCTGCTCAACTCCGAGGATGAGATTCTGGTGGGTAACGCTGCCCTCTGCCTAGGGAACTGCATGGAGGTGCCTCAGGCAGCGTCCTCCCTGCTGAAGACAGACATCGTGCAGGTCTTGTTGAAGCTCGCAGGCAGCGATGCACAGCAGACAGCTGTGCAGCTGAATGCAGGGATCGCTCTGGGGAAGCTGTGCACCGCCGAGCCAAGGTATGATAGGGTGGCCCGTGTCAGTCACATCTCAGAACAAGCATGTCAGGCCCAGCCAAGGCACCGTGCTGTGGCTAGGACTGCCACACAAAACCCTGTTGGGGAGCTCAGAAGTCCTTGTTCCTTCTGTGCAGACAGGTGTTGGGCCCCAGTAGCTGCTCCTCTGGAGGAAGACTTCCCAGAGGGAACTAGGAGCCCTCAGGCTCTGCCCAGACAAAGACAAGATATTTGTTTAGGTGACAGGGATTTGTTCAAGGCACTTGCTGCCATTGTCTTATCTCCATTCCACTCCCTCAGTCTTTCTCTTTCCCTCTTTGAACTCCTGCCTCCTCTCTCTTCCACACCACATCCCTTCTCTCTCCCTCCATCTCTCTCCTCGACTTTTTCAGAAGGTAGACATCCGTGATGAAGAAAACAGAAGGGAGATGCTGAGCAGCACATCAAAGACCATGTGACAGCCAGGGCAGGAGATCTTTGCTTTCACTGTATACATTGCTTCTCTTTAGCTCAGACTTCTGTTCTGTTCTGGTCCTATTCTGATGCACTTAAACACTTATCATTCATAGTCCTGGAAGGTGACCACCTATGGCTGTGTGTTGGAGACCGGCAGCTATGGGGTGCCTTCCTAAGCTGCCTTTATAGCCTCCAGCCTCTGATTCCTCCTCTGAAAAATGAGAGCGTTGGCCTGGATGACATCTGAGGTCCTTTCAAGTTCTGTCTGATGGTTCAAGTGGAAGGAATGGATAAACTCTTTCTTCCACAGAAAGCAAGGCACACTAGTTAGCATGAGCTCCAAGTGGCAACATCCTGGGGAGTCTCCAAGACCAAGGTCCCATCAGATCAGCCTGTCATATTTGCCACTCACAGCAAGAGTGTCCACACTGTTCTGTGGGCCTCCTTGAGGGCTCCCAGGGCCACAGCCACTGCCCCTTTCCACCTTAAGGGAGGATGGCTACTTAAGGGGGTATGATTCCAGGCACCAAGTGTCTACACCATGGCACTTATTTATGTCTTGGAGTTTGTGTTCTGATTATGACAGGTTTGCTGCTCAACTGAGAGAGCTTCATGGGATAGAAATTCTCAACTCTACCGTGAAGTACCTCAATGATTCTTGAGACGTGGTATCTGTGCAATCACATGACTGTATGCTCTGGGTTGTTCCTGTGATAATAAAGACTTTAAAAATATTCACTCCAGAACTGGACATTGATTTACAAAGGGTTTTCCTTGGTAACAAGCGAGTGAACATCAGGCCAGCTACCGTGGTGGGAACTGCACTGGCCTGCGTGTCCATCAAGCCCTCCTTGTAATGTTCCTTACTGTTCCATAGAGTCTGGACACCAGCAAACAAATTCCAATGCTTCCCAGACTCTCTCATTAGCAGTGGTTCTAGACGGGAACTAAATTCTGCCAACCTAACACCCTTCCTGCCCCTTTTGCTGTATTTTGCTGGTAACATGCTAGAAACAGCAGGTTTTCAACAGCAACATTTCAGCATTTGTCTTCCAGATCTAAAGTGCCGAGAGACAGCTGCAGCAGCGTCAGCCGTGCTGGCAGCTTCCTGAGGCCTGGCCTGGTACTGTGCCATGTGCTCTTAAATTTGGTGGGTTCAGTGGTGGGAAGTGGCTCCCCTGCAGGGAGTTCTGTACAATCGAGAAGTCATTCCTGGAAGCGCCACCTGGTGCCCCCCTCCAGCCCATCCAGTGGTGGTGTGAGCACACCATTTTATGTGTTAGGGAGGCATCTATATCTGCACCGAACTCTCACAAATACAATGATATTTATTTCCTTATCTACCTTGCATTCTCACCCAATGCCCAAAAGGCCCTGCTCCCTTGCAGTTGCCCCAGGTCCACTCAAACTGTTAGGGTCACCTCCAGACCCCAAGATCCTAATTGAAAAGCCCAATAAGTGACAGGATTCTTCCACCTCTCAGTACCTTCACTCGGCCATTTTAGGGGACATGACCTGCATGAAATGGTTAATGCCAAGAGTCCTAGACCAAAGTTCCAAAGACCAGTGGTTGTACCCTGCTACCTGGCAGATATGTGACTTTGGGCAAGTCACTTAACCTCTCTGAGCTTTGGTTGCTGGTCCTGGAAAAGCTCATATCATACTGGTTCAGCCTATCTCCTACATTGCTGTGAAGATTAAATGACATTTTAGAGGTTAAGGCACTTTGGGAATTATAAAGTGCTACACAAATATAAGAGATGACCAGGCTCTGTCGTTGAAGGGGTTGACTATGATGTCAATTGGGTTAAACGTGAGGGGCCTGGGAAAGGGTAAAGCACATGTCTCTAAGAAATCAGAGCTAGACAATTTGAGACCATGTAGAGAAAGGAAATTCTCCTGGGAGATTTTACTCATCGCACCCAAAGAAATGGTTCTACATAAGTGAGGTAGCTCTTAGCTTAAATTAAGGACTTTGCTCCTGAAATCAAGATAGACAATTGGCACTTTGTGGGGCTAGAAGGAAATCAGTAGCCCCAAGCCCCTCACTGGGATCAGTACACCCCACGGGGCTACAGTAAGCTCACTGGAGCACTTTGTTATGGTGTCATTGCACTGTCCCTGGGTGGCAGGCAAGTGATAGGCCACAGTAGAGAGTCTAGGACCTTGCCACTTGGTCTCATCGTACAAATAAACACTTTAAGAGGTTACAGAATTGCAAAGAGAGATGGCTTGTCGCTAAATGGAGTGCAGAGAAGAAAATTAGGCTGTAAAATTTGCTGTTTTCGGGGAGGATTCAGTGGAGCTTTAAAAATGGAAAGGCTGGCTGTGTACAAACCAGCAGGCTTGTCTCCTCTGATTTGAAGTTCGAGTCCCTCCTTCTCCCCCTCTTTGGCTGCACTCCTCCTCCCCGGCTCTTGATAATGGCTATTATACATGTAATCTCTTCCCCAAAGAGTGGGGGCATGTCAAATTATGTTGTTATATCTGCTTCAGAGTTCCTGCTGAGAGCAGTAATCTGTTTCGGGGGGTGGTTTGGCTGCACCTGAGCGGCTCCCTCCTCTTGCAGGTGGAGAGATGCTTTACATCCTGTGTTCTCCATCCCCAGTGCAGAGCCAACCCTCCTAAATCTCATCACCTCTAGCACACACATACAGGGCTCCCAGGCAGCGTGGGAAAACCAGAACTCACCTCTGTGCCGAGTGCCACTAGCACAAGGTCAGCCTCACCCTTGGGGGCACACCTTATTCCAGGAAAGCAGTCTGCTGGTTCCACTGGCAAAAAGTTGGGATTGCCCATCCTAAGGAGGACGTGACCAAAATGGAACTTACTAACCACCCTGAAGCCATAGCAGAGGTGTTAAGTAAGGAATGGTCACTGCTGTCCTAGACAATGTGACGATGGCAGTTCTGGAGGGCAGCAAAGCAGGGCTAAGGTTAAATGGGTGGAAAGAACAGGAAGGGCAGGACGTGCTGCGTTAGGTCAGGACGCTATTGTAAGCACTTTCCTGAGGATTTGTTAGGACCAAAACTTGGAGAACTGGGTGAAGAATAGTACTGACTACCTGGCAAGTGTCCTGAAGTAATCCTCCATGACCTTTTCCCAAAGGGTCCCATATTCTGACTGCCTTGAAAATACAGGCTCTCCAGACGGTCCAGCAATTCACCCCCTTTCCCAGTTCACTCCCAATTCACTCTCTTCTCCAATGTGAGAGCTCTTTGTCCTCGTCTACATGTGACCTGCAAGCCTGCAGAGAATAAATCCTGCCCACACACTTGAATAAAGGCCTAAGGATCCTGCTTCACGAAGACCCTGTGAGGTAGGCATCGTCTCCACTTCACAGGTAAAGAAGCTAAGATACGAAAAGAAAGACGATACATAGGTCTTACCCAGGTCCACGTAGTCGATAAGTAGAGAAGTCAGAATTTGCCCTCAGCCTGTGTTTTTAACTTCTGTGTGTAAAACTTTCCTCCACTTACTAAATGTGGCATGAAAAAAAGGCGTCGAATTTTCCTGAGCCTCAGTGTCCTTTCTTATAAAATGGGAGCAATATTTCCTACCTACAAAGTTCTGTAGTTTAGACATAATTATATGCATCACCTGACATAGGTGACTGGAAAAGTCACCTTAATGGTGACTATTATTTTTAGGCAAAAAATTACCATGGACTCATAATCTTCCCCCTGCCACCCTCATCAATCTGCTCATCCTCCTAGGTGTTCCATCTTAGGGACGGCAAGCGGTTATGTGGCTATTCTACATGCCTTGCTCTCCTGTACCCAGTGAGTGGCAAACGTGAGGGTCCCCCAAGACCCAGCTGCCTGCCAGCAATCTGTCTTCTTATACGTCCTCTGAGGCAGCAAGTTCTGCCGGCACCAGGCCTGGGCAGGGTGGGGTTCTGAGCCCACCTAGGGTTCACCTGAGTGAGGTGGCAGCGCTCCTGACCGGGAACTGTGTGGCTAGGGCCTGCCAGGGCCAGGGGCCAGGCTGCGTTTATATCAGCAAGACTCATTGTGCAGTGGGCTGGCAGCCCTGCAACGGGAACAGCCGTAGCTGCAGGGAACCATGCCCCTAAGTCCCCTCCCCAAGAAGATGTTTCCCTGTCATTTACTGCTTGTCTTTAATTGAGACTCAGGAAAACCTGTTGATTCCAAGGATTGCAACTCCAAGCACGTATTCATCAGGATCTCTTCAGTTATTTTCTCCTCAAGCCCCAGGGGCTACAACCACCCCGCTCGCTGAGTGCCCTGGAAAGGAGGCATAAATAATAGCAGGACAGCTGACCGTCACCTCTGACAGCTCCCAGTCCTACTGCTGCTACATGCCAGGGAAGCGCAGGGCTTCTGTGATCTGAAGTCTGCTGAATGACTATTTTTTAACAAGACTTCAAGTTTAATCTCAATCAAAATAGCAAAATGAAGAATGGGTTCCTCCTGGAGGCATTCTGCCTCTGGGTTTGATTTTGCCCTGGGGCATGAGTCAGGCGGGGACCCCTGGGGGCCAGCGGAGCAATGGGAGCAGTGACTGATGGTCAGCTCTGACAGCCACCCCCAGCCCCTGGTCTGCCCAGCTCTGGAGCTGGGTTGCTAGGAGGTGGTCCGTGTAAGCATGGCAATCTGCCTTATGTGCCAATTCGGCTCAGCATGAGCACCAGTCCCCTCGTCACTTGTCTGTCTTCAACTTCACATTTGTTCTTTTAATCTTCAGCAGCTCCATCTGCTAATTTAGATCCCTCACTTCCCCTTGAGCCCCACGTCCACCCAGACACACACGCACTTGCAGCCTCCATCTCTCTGCTGCCAAGAGATGGATTTCCGCATAAAAATGGGTGAGTTCGTGTACAGTGAGGATTTAAACCAGATCAAAAGCATGGCAAGATAATGAGAAATATTGGAACAGGCGGTGAGGACAAAGGCTTCTAAAATATCTAAGCTGAAAATGTTTCAGGGACCATTTAATCCGGTATCTGTTTTATTGGGATTCATCTGATGTCATTTGCTAAATACAATTCATGGCTCAAAAATGGATAGGCCACATGCACCCCCCCTTTTACAAATAAGGAAATCAGGACTCTGAAAGGCCAGGTGAGCTGTCCTCTGTGTGGCAGAGCTCTCTGAACCACAAAGGGCTGCGACTCAAGGCAGTCGCTGGGAAACAGTAAGTGCCGTGGCCAGACTGCAGGCCGCTGTGCTGACGCCTGGGCTCAAAGCCCAACCCCGCCTCTTACATCGCTGAGCCCCGTAATTACCTTGTCTATAAAAGGTGGGGGTGGGAAGTATAATATCTACTTCATGGGTTTGTCATAAGGATTAAATGAGATGATTTCTATAAAGCTCTTGGCATCCTTCTGGGCACACAGTAGCCCTCGGGAAATGGTAGCCCCATTGTTGTCATTATACTAGAGTCCATTGCTTCTACAGAGGCCCCTGCCTAGCCGTCTATGTGTGCTCTTTCCCAGAATTCTTAAATACCAGGATTTGGGGCAGGATTGAAAGGGTCTGACTTTACCAGAAGGTGTAGAATAGAGAAAAGGGCTCTAAGTTCAATGTTATCCAGAAGGTTGCTGAGGAAGGCTGGTGGTGGGGCAGGGGGCGTGCACAGGAAAGAATGAAGGATTTAGATGTGCATTCAATGGAATTAGACTTTGCTCAACTCTGCACTACGTTATCAATATGGGTGGGAAGGCGCCCGATTAGGTTAACTTGCATTACTGTTATAGCTTCCTTGCAGATCTTTCTGTCTCACTCCATCTTCTAAGCCATTCTGCACTGAAGCCGAAATAATCCTCTTTGATTCCATTTTCATTATGTCGCTCTCCTTCTCAGGCACCTTCTCACACTGCCAACATGATAAACCCCTCTGCTGGTGTGTGTGCATGTGGGTGCATGCATGGGCACGTGTGTGTGGGTGTGTGTGATATAGAAGGGTAAAGGGATAATAAGATCATAGAGCTTTTACAATTTTCTGAAATTTTGCTAATAAAGCACCCACATTATCTTACTTAAACTACTGTAAGAATTACATACATTTCTTATGCTGGGTACGAATAAGAGCTATGACTCATAAGTTTTATGTATAATTTAAAATAAGTATATCTGTTATTACCCCACAAATATTAATAAAGATACAGAAGGTGTTTGCACATTCGCATCCAGTGTGATCTTGCTGGGCCTTAAAGTCAGCTTGGTTTTAGGGTCTGGTTCTGGTCCCCACGTAAGCTAGCCAGTCTTCAGTATTGACCCTGGGTCTCCTGTCTTTGTGGTTCATGTGGCACTCCAGCACCTCATGGAAGCCTGAGGCCTATTTGTTAAGTAGTGGCTCCCAACCCAGTTCTCTTTTCTCTTAGGCTCCCTCCCATCCTCCTTCTCCTGCTGTCCCACCACTTCTCCCTCACTTTCTTGAAATCCTACACATCTTCAAAGCCCTGACACAACAAGTGTGGCCGGTACCTTTTATTAAACACTTACTAGATTTCAGATCCTGCCGAATGAGGTGGGTACTATTATTATTTTCCATTTACAGATGAGGAAACTGAGGCATGAAGGAATGAAGCAACTGTATGGAGATCTGCAGTGAGTCCATCCAGGTACTCATGAACTTGGCATGAAGCCTGCCTCATCCCACACTATTTGTCCTCTCTCTGACATCCTACTGTGGTGTGTGCTGTACTTTTTAATATGTCATTTTTTTTTCTTTACAACTAGAATTTAAGTTCCAGTGGGAGGACCTGGAAGATTTCTTCTGCGAGAAACCTTATAGACAATAAAAAGAGAATTAGGCATATACAGAAGGTGTTTAATGACATTACTCTAAGGACACATCATTCGGAAGGGCACTTCCTTGAGTCTGTGCTTGGTCATGTCCTCAAGATTATTTCTGGTGGGTAAGTCACCAGTAATAATAGTGGCTTCTCTCTTGGTTATGGCATTATCTCATCTGGCTCCCAAGCCGCTGGGCCCTCTGCTCCTCAAAGGAGTGTGTGGCTATTGTCGCGATTCTCCCTCATAATATCCAGAGGACATAGAATGGGATGCTTCCTCTGAGCAAATATAGGCCAAGGGGTCTCATTCAAAGTCCCACCCAGACAGCCTGGTGTTTTAGGCACAGCCCTCTGCCTTACAGTCTGTTTCCTGCGGCAAGGTAATAATAGCCTCACACAGAAAATTTCTTTTAAAATGCTTCAAAGGGCTTTCATGTCACTGTTCTCATTTCATGTGCACGACACCCCTGTCAGGCAGGTATTATTCCCCATCTGAGATTCAATGTCTTGTCCAAAATTTCCCAAAGAAATCTTGCCTGAGCAGGAACCAGAATCCAGCCTTCCGCTGAACCCCACTGCTCACTACCCAGCTCTGTCTCACCTGGCATTGACACTCTGGCCCCAACCTTAGCCCGTGAAGTAGCCAGTTCTTCTCACTTGCTCCTTGAGCGTGAAGGGGAAAATAACACTCTAACTCCTTTAAGGTTTTATCTGAAAGCCCTGCTAATCCATCAACAGTCTGTTAGATAACAGCTAAAGCTCCCCACTGCACAGGATTACCTTCCCATCTGATCAGCAAGACACATTAAAGGAGGCAAGAGATGGTGATAAGTGTGAGGAGGCCAGGTCACTTTCTCTGTGAAAATGGAGGTGCTCAGATTTCCAGACGCTGCTGTCCTCCCTCAGATGGGGTGGGATGGAGGGGGAGGGGTGGTGTAGCCCAGGGCCTGTCCTTATATCAAGCAGCTCCTCAGTCAAGGTCCTGAAAAGCTCCACATTCATTAAATGAATATTTATCCAGTACCTACTGCTGCCAAGCACTGTGTTACAAAGAATAAAATGACTCTGGGTAAAAGGTATAATACTCCTATCATAATAGTAGCAGGGCATTATCAGGGGGATAAATCAGACACTAGTAAAACCTCCCCTTGGAGCTAATGTGGTCCTGGCCTCTGATCCACGTACCACACATCAGGGATTCAAGGACTGTCCACTGAAGGCAGAGGTCCTCCAAACCCTGGCCCTTGGATTATGGGGGGTCATCACACTGAAGTCCAGATATGCAGGGTGCCTGGTGTCCTGCAAGCACAGGGAGCATTTAGAAGTCTTCAGACTCCCGTCAGGGTGCTGTCGGTATCACAGCAGTTTATAAACAGAGGGATCATGTCTGATAAAACCAAGCCTCTCCTATGTAGTTTTTATTTCCCCTGAACTCGGCTGTGACTTTTTCTCCCAAGAGCAGTTTGGAAGTACGCCAGGAGAACTGTGGTCTACCCTATTTGTCCAATCAGCAGAAGCAGTGACATCCTCGGAGTACCAATGCATGGCCTCTGACCATCGAAGTTAGACCTGCTCTTGTCTTTCATTGAGATGTTTGCTGGGGACACCCTACTCCATTAAAGTGCTGAGTATAGGGTCCCTAGTCCTGGGTGGACCACACATATGAGGCTCTGGATCATTAAAAAAGCAACGAAGAAACATGTGCCCTTGGTGGTGGTGGTGGTGGGGGGTGCTTCTCAAACTAGTGTTTAAAAAAATTCAGATGAGGACCTGAAACAGGAATTTTGTTTTTTGAAATAAGGACCTTCCAAATAGCTGAGCTGTGTGCTGCAGTAACTGGAGTCACTGAGAACAGAGGATCAGTATCTGCGGGATTGGTAGCGAAATGTCATTTGTTCAGCAACAGGAGACTAGCTGAGGTGGCCCCAGTGGGTTCTTCCTGAAGGCTCTCTTCAACCAGCATGGCCCAAGAGCCAGGGCCCCAGCTCTGTGCTCAATAGTTTTATGACCTCGGACTGACTGGCTCACTTCTCTGGGTCTGGGCCTTTGGCTCCTATTTCCTTGTAGACTGGACAATTAGTTTTGGCTTACCCAGTACCCACTCCCCCTGTTCCGGTAATGCCACCTCAATTTCTCTTAGGGAACTACGCCTCCTCCATACTTAGACCACCCAATGCAGGTTCGGCAATTCTGACAACCCCGGTTCCGGAGACGAGCATGGCATCCAGGACCTGCCAATCATCGCACTGCACGTCACCTTTAAAGCAGTGGTCGGTGCAGAGACGGTCATGTGACCTGAAGAGTGCCCATCAGAGCTCAGCCCAGACTCGTGCCAGAGCGAAGGAGAGAAGCTCTTTTTTCACGGCGGTGGCTCAGAGCAAAGGTCATGAGTTTGGAGCTGTGCGGGTGACTTTACCATCCTCGAGGAGGGCTTCAGTGAGAATGGAGTCAAAATAGAGAAAATCGGGATTGAGCGATAGAGTTAAGGAGAGCCTCCAGCTCCAGTTGTGCCTAAGGACATCACTGGGCTTCCAGGTATGGGAGATGTCACTTTCCCTTCCTTTCCCAATTCGGAAGGAAGACATGGCAGAAATGGGCATGGATTGTGGGTAGGGAGAGAAGATGGTGGGAAATGAATGAAAACCAGTACCAAAAGAGCCCTTAACAATCCCCTCACCTGTTCCTCTTGTCCCTTTTATCCTGCGTTAAGTTCTACTTACCCTGTAAGCATCAGTTTAAATGTTGTGTTCCTGCCCGATGTCCCCCAGCTCCTTTCTTTTCACAACTTAATATCCTAATAGGTACGTGTCATTCTAACATAAAATTTACTTAACAGGATATATTATTTATTGCTTGCACTCCACACCTCTTCCCACCAAAATGTGACTTCCGGAGTTTTGCTGGTTTTAATCACTGACACAGCCAAACACCTAGAAAAGTGCTGACACAGAATTAAAATTTAGCAGGGGACACAGCATTAGGAAACTTTCGCCAGTGCCAGCCGGGGGCAGAGTCTGGTTATTCACCCACTTTAAATTCTCCATGCTCCCCCAACCCCCAACGGTGGAAATGGTTTGGGCTAAAATACTACGGCTTCCATCTAAGGGCCCACTATGTGCCAGCCATTGAGATAAGTGCTGGGCACACACATAGAAAATCTCTTCTTTTACGGTGTGCCTGATCAAGATAGGAGGAATAAACACAGAGGAAATTGTGTATCAGTGGGCCTCGTGCACTGTTTGCAGTGCAGAGATAGGGCCTCTAGCCCAGCAAGGAACACAGGAGTCAGTGACCACTCCCTGGAAGGGGTGCTCTCTGAGCACTGTTCCTTTCCCCATTTTGGAAGGCAGACACGATGGAAATGGGCATGGGTTGTGTGGAGGGAGAGAAGATGTTGAGAAATGAATGAAACTCAGAGCAAACCAAAGCCTGGAACAGGAAAAAGTGTTCTGATTCCCTCCTTCACTTTTTTCTTTTTTTTTTCTTTTTTTTTTTTTGGTCTGAACTGACCTGAAGACAGCTCCATTCTCTGCCACCAGACCAGATTCTCCCTCACAGGCCAGTAAAGAGGGGTCTTTTTCTCTTTTGAGTTTCATAGAAATAAAAATTATGGCCTCCTTTGGTTCCCTGTTCCCACATCATTCAATGCCATTATCTAGAAATATACATAGGCTCTTGTCTTGGTTTCCAGGAAAAGCCAACTCTTATACTCCGTGCCCACCACCACTGTATACCTGGAAAGGGGACAATGCTTCAGTTCTCACTCTCAGTGACTCCCCTCCTTCACTCCAAACTGCCTCCTATTCAGTGTTCCCAGGACCAGCCATCGCTCCTTCCTCTGTGAGGTCTTTCCTGAGTAACTCCTTCAGGAGAGAGTAGATAACTCAGAGCTGGATGAAACCTAAAGGGTTATCTTCTCCTGGCCCAAAACTCGATCTGTCTGAGACCCTATGTGCCAAGTTTTTGATGGTCCAGGGAGATTGTGCTTTCTTTCCAGTAAAAAAAAAGGCAGAAACAAAGAGACATTTCCACTGTGACTAAGTCATCCTAAAATTTCTACAGAACTCAGATTTGACTAAGCTAATGCAGACTTTTCTATAGGCCCAGCTTCCAAAGTGTCTTTCAGCCTCAGGCAAAGTCCTGACGACTAATGTTAGTCAAAGCTCTGTTACTGGCAGTCACGTGTCTGTGCTGTGTGAGAACCTGGGACTTCGTCCGTGGATCCCCCATGAAAGATTTGCATGGAGGTCCAATGCTGGGAGAAGAAAGAGCAAATGAAAAGTAGCAAACAAGCGATTTTATCAAGTAACGTTCGCAAAGCACACTTGGACGAAAGTCCAAGCGGGAAGCTCGAAAAAAATCGATAAAAACTGAGTGCACTGAGAAAGCAGGGGTCTGGGTTTTAATGGGCCATTGAGTTTTTTCGTTCTTCTGTCTCTCCTACCTGGAATTCTCCAATTTGAATTCCCTGCTCCCCTCTCAAACCCGCCTACTTCTGGCTGGGGCACGAGTAGTGTGTGCGCAGAGATGCCACATGCCTGCGCCCTGGGGATTTTGAGGGTAGGCACATGCTCAGTGAACTAATTTTGCCCATACTGTCGAGCGCGCCCAGAGTAAGTTCATTGAAAGGTCATCTGCAGTTGATTGACCAGGGAGGTGGGAAGCAAGAAAGTGAGGTACCTGCCTGCTTAGTTTGGATATATGTTTAATTATGATAACCTGTCGTGTGCATTCTTCTGCTGAGTCGTCTTGGAGCCTCGTTAACCTTTTATTGTCCTTCTCTCTTTGACTCATATCTACCTGCCTACCCTGTCACATCAACCTTCAGCACCAGTCCACTCACCCCGAGGAGTGGATGGAAGATAGGGGATGTCCCTGAACACCTACAGCTGGTTTATACCCCAGAGGATCCTTTTGCTCCCTCCCAGACTCAAGGCCCGTGACACCACCTCACACTCTGAGGGTCCATATTTGATTTTTATCGAGGCTCTTCTGGCCATATTACAGTGTTAAGAGCATGTCACTTGGCAAGAGGCAAGCCAAGTTCAAATCCTGGAGCACTTAATTACCAACCGCATCACCATAGGCAAGTTACTTAGCTCCTCTAAGTCTGCAAAAATGGGACTAGTAATAGTATCTACCTCAGAGGATTGGACTAAATGAGATAATGCAGGTTGATACCTGTAGACTCAGTAAATGACGGGTCTTATTATTGCTTTGGTCCCCAAAGCCTCACCATCAATTTCTTATTTATCAGAAAAGTCCTTTGCTTAGAAAACAGTGTTTATAAAAACACGCACAAAGCATTGTTAATGATCAGAAGGAATCTGACTGGAGTTCACCGGTGATGGGCATCTCTGAGGAATCTTTCCCAGGGAAAAGAAGTCCTTGGCAGTTCCAGAAGCTTCACTTCTAGGGAAGTTAACTGCCTAGGGGTCTTAGCAGCCTGGGGTGCTTAGTTCTGATGTGTGGACAGAAGTGGAAACTGTAAGTGAAGGGAGGAACTCATTGCGACTAAAGAAGACCCCATAGCAAGGTGGGAGAGAGTGCCAAAATCAGCCTCTTCCCGCTGAGCTCCACCTTCCCATTCATTCATTCATTCGTTCTTTCATTATCATATATGACAAGAGCTCCCTCGTACATAACCAAGTGCTTAGGATACAGCAATGAACAAGACAGACTACAATTCCTGTCCAGGAGCCCAAGTTCTACTAGTTTACTTTTGACTTTAAAGATTTGCGATCTATGCAGATACTTGAACCCCATTCCCAGGAACTTAATTGGTCTAGGACAGGGAATGGGCCTTGATTTTTAAAAACTTGGGTTCTTTACAATCACCTAAACCAGTTGGTGAAAAATCTTTTCTTGGTTCCTTTTAGTATATCCAAAGTAGTCTATTTTCTCACAGAGAAAAGAAAGGAAAAAGAAAGGAAGAAGGGACTTTACTAAACAATAAGGAAAATAGAAAAAAGAAAACACAAAAGCATAAAGTCAGTCACATCTTAGAAGTCCCCTCATTTCTACAGAGCCAGAAATCTTCTGCTGCTTCCTGTTGTACAAGCTGATAAAGCTGCCCTTTCGTGCTTAGGTCCTTCCCTGGTCCCAGTTCTTCTTAGCTCACATCTATCCTGGAAGGGTCCAGAGGAAGCGGGAAGCTGGCCTGGCCCCAGATACACAGCCCTGACCATTCTCAAAGTTGACATCTGGGGGGTCATTTTCCACCAGGGTCCACACTAAAGGAAATCACATGGTATTTCTTTACACTCCCTTCCTGACTCATTTTTAAATTAAAAAAGATCATATTTAAGTTCACAGCCCCTTCATCACTCCCGGAGAAGGTACTGACCATGACTCCTTGGATCCAGTGATGAGTTCTAAGCCTGAAGAAGCCATGTAAGACTGAGGTTCTCTGAAGCCTTGCCATGGTCAAGCATTTCTTCTAAGCTGCTCGAGGTAACAAAATTCTTGGCACATTTGGTTCTTATTTTTACATGGAACTGACCCCCCAGATCACGAGCATCCAAGTCCACAAAGAACCTGTGGTTATAATTTTAACAATGTGAACTTTCTTTCCTGAAACACAGGGTTTGCATTTCTGGCTTCTCGACACATAAGATCATTTTTATCTAAAGCCCTTCAAAGGGGAGTCTGGCGTTCCACATTGAAGGGAGAGAATCAATATCGCATCAAATCCAGAAATGCACTTCCTCCATTCTCACTCCCGCTTCCTTATACCACCCTGACCCCGAGAGGGGCTGTTTTTCTGAAGTATTCAGGCACAAGTCCATCTGTCTGGGTAGAAACAAACCTATCAGACCTGTATGCCAGGCATTCACCATCTGGGTACATCGGACTAGCAGTAGAGTCCATGGAGAGAGACATCCTGTGACCCCAGTGGAGCCACTGTTGGTGTCCCCCACTTTGCAGCTCAGCCCATATCTATATGCCTGCATATCTCAACTGCCAGCACACAACCCCATGGGCTTCGGTGAGGTATGCCAAATAGATGGAGCCCAGAAATGATTCTGAGAATGGCAATTTGATCTTTTGTTCTGGCCTCCTCTGAAGGACAATTTCAAATTTGGTTAATCAGATGTCATTCAGGTGTTATCAGTAGGTGTCAGCTTATCTGACCAAAGCACCCTGGCTAGAGGATTTAGTCTTGGAGGAAACTAGTTGTCATCATCCCACCACCCTCTCCTACCTCAGACACTTAATCACAGTGGCCTTTTCTCTCCTTCCTTAGGGTTTGTCTGTGTTCACAAGGGGCCAGGCAGCCTCCTCAAGGCTAACATGCTACATGTTAGATTATTCTCTTTCTCTTGTTATGGAAAGATTTTGCTTCTGAGAATGTAATACTGACTGGAAATAACAAAAACAAGAAGAAGGAGGAGAAAAGGGAGGAGTAGGCGAAGGAAAAGAAGATGAGAAGAAAATCAGAGGAAGAAGACATGCCTTAGAAAAAACTTTGAGGTAATTACAGATAAACATGTAATTCTAAGAAGTAATGCAGAGATCTCTATGCCCTTTGCCTAGTTCCCCAAAAGTCACATCTTATCTAAGTACAGTACAATATCACAGCCAGAAAAGTGATACCATGGACGGACCTTGTTCAGATTTCACCAGTTTTACATGCACTCACATCTGTGTGCGTTTCGTTCTCTGCAGTGTTATCACGTGTGTAAATACGCGTCACGACCACCAGTGTCTACACAGAACAGTTTCGTCGCGAGGACCCCTTTCATAGCCACACCTACCTCCCCCCTAATCTCTGACAAGCACTAATCTGTTCTCTATCTCTATAAACTCGCCATTTCAAGAATGTCATATAAATGGAGACGATATCATTCTCTAGAGATTCATCCAACTTGTGTGCATCGATAGCTCAGTTCTTTTTTATTGCCGAGGAGGGTTTCCTAGGATACACGTAAGCACCCCACAATTTGTTTAACCAGTCACCTGTTGAAGGACATCTAAGCTGTTTCCAGATTTTAGTTATGACAAATAAGTTGCTATGAACATCAAAATTAAGTTTGTGTGTGTGTGAACATGGGTTTTCATTTCTCTAAGACAAATGCCGAAGAGTGCGGTCTCTGGATTTATAAGAAACTGCCCAACTATTTTCTGGAGTGGCTGTATCATTTTACATTCCACCCGCAACACAAGAGTCAGCCAGTCTCCTTGCATCCTCACCAGCTTTGGGTGTTGTCGCTATCTTTTTTTTCCTAGCCACTTTGGTAGGTGTATAGTAATATCTCACCGCGATTTCAACTTGCACTTCCTTAATGGCCATTGCTATTTAATATCGTTTCATGTGTTTATTTGCCAGCCATACAATGGAATGTCTGTTCGTGCCTTTTCTAACTGCATCATTTTTCTTTTTTACCATTGATTTGGCGAGTCCTTTATATATTCTAGAAAATTAGTGCTGTGTCAAATGTGTGGTTTGTAAATATTTTCTCTCCGTCTGTAGCTTGACTTTTCATCCTTTTCATAAGATCTTTCACAGAGAGAACATTTTAAATTCTGAGTCAGTCACATTTATCAAATTTTCCTTTTATGGATTGTGCTTTCAGTGTTAAGCCTAAGAACTTTGCCCTAAACACTAGGTCCAGAAGATGTTCTTCCATTTTTTCCCTAAAAGTTTTATAGTTGAATATTTCACATTTAAGTCCATGATTCATTTGAGTTAATTTTTAGATAATGTGTAAGGTTTAGGTTGGTTCAATTTTTTGTTTACGTGCGTTCATTTAGGTGTATTTTTAAAGGTTAATCCTTGCAGCAACCTTTTGAAACGGCTATTATATTATCATCCCATTTTACATATGAAGAAACCCAGAGAGAATTGGTGATGTGACCCAGGCCCAATGGCTGATAAGTGGTAGGGAAAAGCCCAGGCTTGAATGCACATCTGAGTCACTTGAAATCTACTCCTACTGCCTCATGTTGTCTCTTTCTCTCTAGGAGAGTCTTGCTTCCTGGGCAGATGCTCCAGTTTCCTGCACACATTCCTTCATCTTGACTAACCTTGCCCTTGCCGTACCACACAGGCTACCAGAGCCTGGAGCCTGCCAGAACTTGTCCATGTGTCCTGTGTCATGTTTGCAGGGTGGAGAATGGAGGCAGATTGGGAAATTTTCCTGTATGCAAAAAGCTTGTTATTCTGGGTTTGGAGAAAGGCTCGTTCTGGGTTTCAGCATATTCCAGAGTATTGCAGAAGTGTTTTACCAGCACACTGCTTTGGGGTGGCAGGTTGAAAACTCTAGGCTCCCCTAAAATAAACACGCACGCGCACACACACACACCACCACCACCACCACCACCACCACCACCACCACCACCACCACCACCACACAAATCATTTATTAAGTCCTATTCCAGAAAATTTCTATCCTTGAGCTGCCAAAATAAAATACAATGATAGAGGTCAAAAGGAAGGACTCGGAGCATCTTGGGGCAAAACTCCTGTGCCTATAACATGCTTCTTGCTCCTTCTGGTGGGTTTGAGTCATGATCATATTATACCCACCTCATTCATTCCCATTCAGTCATACCATTCCCATTCATTTATAATCTATTCCCATCCACGAAGAGGAGTGGCATTGAAGGTGGAGCTTTCTTCTCCAACTCTCTCCTCTCTACTTACTTACTGGTTGTGGACATTTCAGCCAGGCAGGACCTGGGAACTTTTGCACTCAGACCACTGGAAAGAAATCAGCAGCCTCTAGGCTGACTTTGCTCTTTCCCAACTCACTAAGCATCATTCCATTTATTAATGAGAGACCTAGGAGTTTTATGCCTCTGTGACCTTACAATCTGGAAGATCCCCTCCCACAACTAACCCAGAGCGTATCCAAAGACAACCAGGCTTTTCTCCTGGTCTAATTAGGAGAGAGAGGGGGAGTAGAATGAGCCTGGTCTAATGACTCCACCTGCTATAGGTATATGCATATATCTATTTTGCCAGATTCTTCAGAATCCTCAAGGTTGTTCGAACCCACAGCTTGTCTGTTTCAACAAACAGCTGGGCCAACAGTAACACCCTTGGGTCCTGATTGTCGCTCAACCCCCACCATTGTAAAGGTCACCTTCTCAATCTCCATGCTCACCCACCCAGATCTCCTGAATTCCCTGACAATAATCTTTCAAGCTTCTCTGGGGTGCAGCAGGAGAGACTTGTCAGGGCAGGCAGGGCTGCTCCAGGAGCAATAAGTTTTATTGTGTCACCACGCCTTGCTCCAGCCAAAGCAAACTGGTGGCCTCCCTCTGACACTGTCTTTGGGTTATGTCTCCTGCTTTGGATTCAGGTTCCCTGATTCCACCCTCTTTCAGGGAGCAATATTCTAGTCCCCTTCTTTCCTCTATATTCTTAAAAGTCTACCTCTGCTCTTCCAATGCCAAATAGACCTGGATTTGAATCTCAGCTTCCACTTAGTACCTATGTAGCCATTCACTACTTACTGTTTTCAAGCCCATTTCCCCCATATGTAAATAGGAAGATGTTGATCTCATAATATCACTGTGGGTTTTGATAAGATCACATCTGTAAAGTATGTACAGTAGGCAAAGTAACTACTGATTCTGAGACAAAGTTAATGCTCAGAAGTTGCCATCATTGGTCCCTTTGAAAATTGTCTCTATGTCAATCTTCTGTCCTTATTCGGCTGGCCAGAATTTATCCTGGAGATGAAATGTAAATTGTTATGGAAATAGCAAATTCTCCAGCTTCCACCTGGGGCCTGCTCAGTTGTCACACCCTCACTGTTTCCTGGGAGTCTGGTAGGAGTCATATTCTGGCTGTCCCCTGAGCCTCCTCTCTGAATCCTGGCAACAAGCCACGGAGTCCACCTCCCCCACAATCAACCCCAGACCAGTCACAGATCCCTCTGAGGCTGGCACTGAAAGCAAGGCCAGGAATGCAAGCTCCCTGCAGACAGGCACCCAGTCTCCCTCAGCCCACTGTTACCGCTGTCACCTTCTCGGTGATCTTTAGCACACCAAGACTGGTGGACAAAAACATGAACAAAACCCAACAACGACAAAGGAGGCCTGAAGCCAGGAAGGCCAACAGATTCAGACCAGAAAATTCCTATTGACACTTTTTTACTCCGTCGGATGGGGTGGTGGAGATAGGACCCCACACTCAGCCTGGGGGAGGGGGACTCCTAGTAGGATCCTGAACTCTTTATAAACCAGCAAACACTGCATGAATGAACGAACGAACGAATGAATCGAATTCCCCTGGGAGCTGGGTCTCCGTCAGATGGGGGCAGCTTCCCGCCAGACTCTTGCTTCCAGCTCCAGGACACCTGACTCCCAGCATCACCCCTAACCAGCTCCAGAGGTGAGCCGGGGAAGAGAGCCCAGGCTGGGGCGGAGAAGGGACGCTGCGGCTGGAAGGGGGACTTCGGGGGCCTCCGAGGCGGGTCCCGCAGCGCTGCCCCGGCCTCGGGGCTGGGCTCTGGGCTTCCCCCGCCCCGCAGGGCCGGCCGGCTCCTCCCGGCGGGCGGGCCCCGCGCCCCGCGCCCCGCACCCGCCTCCCGGACTCGCGCCCATGGCCGGCGCCGCGCACCGGCGTCCGGGCGGCCTCGCCGTCTTCTCCGGCGGCGACTTCGAGGGCGACTGGCGCCGCGTGGCCGGCGGCGGGTTCGGCCAGGTGTTCCGGGCGCGGCACCGGCGCTGGCGGACCGAGTTCGCCATCAAATGCGGCCCCGGCCTCCTGCCCGACGCCGCCAGGTACCCCCTGCCCGGCCCCTGGCACAGCATCCGGTCCGCGGGGCCACGGACGGCACAGGTGGCAGCAGCTCCCCCCCCCCCCCGGGCCAAGCCCCGCCGGCTCCCCCGGGGCCCGGCCGCCCGCTTCCCGGCGCTGCCCGCCCCTGGGCGGCGGGGGGTGAAGGGGGGGGGGGTGGCTGCGCCTGCTGGCCCTTTGCCGCCCTCATACCCACCCCCAAACCCTCAAGGCAGGCAGGGCTGAGCCGGGTGGGAAGCTGTGGCGCTTGCTGGCCCGGTGATGCTCACGGACCTATGGGGACCACCATCTCCTTTCCCGTGACCGTCTGAGGCGGCCCCTGCCGGGCTGCGCAGGCTGGAGGCGTCTTGGGGGATGGAGACTGCCCAGCCCGCTGGCCTGAGACCCTGCCCAGGCTCTCACACAGGTCCTGCTGGAAGGTCAAGCCTGGAATGCTGCCATCTCTGGCCTTGTCTTTGTCTCTGACTCATCCCCCGCTGTCATCACCTGCACCCACCCCTTTCTTACTGTTTCCGACCATCTCTGCCTTCCTTTTGAGATACTCTTCAGTCTCATCCTCACCAGATTCGCTAGTGCTGGCTGTGTACTTGTCCCCTGGGCAACCATAAAGGAGGTATTTGGGATGTAAAGTCTGAGCATGATAGTCATGTCTTCCGCACAAGGCTCCTGGGACTTCAACTGGAGGGTCTGGGAAGGAGCATCTCCTTTTGGCATCTTATTTGGATGTTTTTTGTCATGTTCTCTGAGGATACTATGCAAGCTCCCAAGATACGGCCTCAGGTCCCACACGCTCAAGCCAGTCCTTTCTCTAATGCCCAGACTGCCACCTGATTCATGAATAAGGGCAAAGTGAGGTAGCCTCAGACTCACTCACCTTCCTCCCTCAACATTCTCCTTTTGCTTTGGAGTAGAGACATATTGATAAGACTGTTAGACATTTACAATAACTTCGCCACTTTCCCTTCTTAAGTCCTGGGGACTCTGCGGGTGGAAAGGGCTGAGGGATGTAATAATAATTAATGCCCGCTATGTGTGGAGTACTGTACTAGGGATTTTACATGTATCACTTCACAGGATCCTCCTTCCATCTCCTCTTTCATTCATCCACTTGACAAATGTTTATTGCCTTTCAACTTTTGTGTCAGGCACTGTGCTAGACCCTGAGGTATGATGACAAATAAAAAAAAAATACAGCCTACAGCGGGGTGGGGAAGACATAATCAGCCATTCCCACATAGAAATGTGTGTTACTGTGAACTGTATTACAAGAAAGGGAAGATTTATAGTTTCACAAGAGCTTTTAATAGAGCTTGACTAAGATCAGAAAAGGTGTTCTTGAGGAAGTTACACTTGAGCTGAAATGTGAAAGATGAATGTGAGTTAAGTAGGTCAAAAGGAGAACACTTTCCTGGAAGAGGCAAGAGAATGTGTAAAGGGCTTATGGCAGGAGGGGTATACCAAGTAAGAATGGGAAAAAAAGGCTGGTGTAGCAGAATTTGGGAGAGAAGGAGCAATGGAAAGCTCTGAGGGGCTTGCAACCAGATGAGGGGAGCTGGTGACAGGGAGAAATTGGTTAGAATTGTACTGTGGAGAACGGATGGGAAGGG
Organism: Cynopterus sphinx; assembly: GCA_030015415.1. Classification (NCBI taxonomy): domain Eukaryota; kingdom Metazoa; phylum Chordata; class Mammalia; order Chiroptera; family Pteropodidae; genus Cynopterus; species Cynopterus sphinx. The sequence continues at coordinate 75,199,804 of CM057383.1, read as the reverse complement.
TAGAGTGAAATCCGGTCCTTTCAGTATTTTGGAGGTAAGAATCCATTCACCTTGGTGCTGAATTGGTTATGGGGGTCATGATGAGGAGGTGAGTGTCGAGGTTAACATGATGTCTGGCTTGCCGAAATGAACCAGGCTCCACTAGAACCAGGGTCCACTATTCTGTGAGAGCAGAGTCTGTATCTGTTTTGTTTCCTGCTTTAGTCCCAGTGCCTGGCACATAGTTGGCGCTCAGTAAATATTCGTTGAATGATATTGTTATAATTAATAAATGGAATATGAAAAGAGGCCCAGGAGATGGAGATCATGATTAAGGTTTGTACATGTCAAGAAGAATTGTCAGATAGACTTCGGATTAAAGGACTGAGGCATTTGTTATATGTAATTGAAGCTAGGGCATGGATAACATTCATTCATTCTAAGCATCAAGTGAACAGAACAAAGTCTCTCCCTTCATGGAGTTTATAATCTAATGAAGAAACACAATAAATAAGTAAGTAGGTACGTAAGTAAGTAAATATTTTTTTTCTATAATGCTTACAACCACTTGATATATTCTTGATTAAAATACCTAAGGAGAGTTGAGTAGTCTGATCTTCCAAGAACACATTTGATGTAGAAATATTAATTTGTTGGTCATCTGTGTATGGGTAGATAAGGGATTCCAGAGTTGAGGTAGGGTTACTATTTTACATGGACTCTAAATCTTTACTAATTAGGTATCATTTGTGTAGAGATTTGAAGTACAGGAGAAGCAAGCCATGTTGTTCTTAGGGAGGAATGTTCGAGGCAGAGAGAACAGAAAGTGCAAAGGTCCTGGGCTGGGAACACACTCTACATGGTGGAAGAGAAGCAAGAGGCCAATTTGGCAGGAACAGAGTTGGGGAGGGAGAGTTTAGTAGGAGTTGAGATCAGGGAGCTGTGCCAGGGGACAGATCATGTAGGGCTTTGTAGGCCATTATAAGAACTTTGGTTTTTACTGTGACATAGGAGACACTGGAGGGTCCTTAGCAGAGCAGTGACATGCTCTGACTGACATTTTACAAGGATTACTCTGGCTGCTGGGTTAAGAATAGATGGTGGAGAAGAAGGGGAGAAGCAGAGAGGCCGATGAGGAAGCTTGGGACAAGGTACCAATGAGTAGAGGTATTGTAGTACCTCTACAATGAGTAGAGAGAAGTGGTCAGATTCTTGCTATACTTTAAAGGTAGAGCTGACAGGATGTGCTGAGGGACAGGCTGTGGGAAGAAGAGGCAGAGAGGATTCAAGGATGACCTCGAGACCTTTGAGGACTAGAAGGATGGAGTCCCCATTGATTCAGATGAGAAAGGCCGGGGGAGAAGCAGGTTTTAGGGGAGAATCAGGAATTCAACTTTAGCCACATTAAGTGTCAAATACCTGTGTGGAGGTGCTGACATTGCCTAGAGATAGAGTATTTAGACTGAGAAGATGAACGGAGAGGGCCTGGATATAAGTGACAGGATAGAAGCCTGCAAAGGACACAGAGAAGAAATGACCTGAAAGAAAGGGAAAGATCCTGGATTATGCTGGCACATAGCTGAGCTAAGTAAGTATTTTGAGAAAAAAAAAAAAAAGAGTGAGAGATCCGACCCGTAAACTGACAACTGAAAATTTCTCATAGGCTAGAACAACGTGGGGGTTGTTGGTAGCCTTAGCAACAGCTGTTCAGTGAAGTACTAAGACCAGCAACCAGATAAAAGGGGGTGGTGGGAGATGAGGAACAGAGAGATAACAGGCATAGCAGATGCTTTCAAAAAGTCTGGATGTCAAGTGGAATTGCGCAATTACTATTGGTCCCGTTTTACAGTTAGGAAACCGAGGCCCAGAGAAGTTACTTACTCAAGGTCATGCAGAGAATAAGTGGTGAAACTGGGATTTGAAATCAGGACAAAGCTCCTTTGAATCCCTTTCTTCTTCTTTTTTTCCACTTCATGACAGATGTCTCAGTTCCTGTCAACTCAAAGGACATGAGGAGACAGATAAAAAATATCGCAGAGGGGTAGAGCTCTCTGGAACAGTAAAGAAGTAGAGAAGAGAACCTAGACTAGCAGCAGGTGACTTTTCCTGGAGACCAGAAGTGTCTGGCCGCTTCCCAGGGAGGCCCCTGTGAGCATATTTCCAGCAGCCTCTGACTGCAGTGCCAACACAGCTTTGCAAATACTGTGCTTTTAAAAATGTCATTTCTCCTTAATCTTCATCCCCTCAGTCCCCAAACAATCTGTAACAATTTGCATGTTTACTGTTCTGTGGGCAAGTACAGTGAAGAGAGCCAGAGGGTTTGCAAATGCTTATTTTTCAAGGCCTTCCCTTAAGTCTTGACTTTTGTTCGACTCAACAAAGATGCATTGTGCCTTGCATGGTAATGTGCTGTGGGGCGTATCGAGGTGAATAATTATAGTTCATCCTTAAAGTGGAATACCATGCAACTATGTCAGTCCTTGCTTTAGGAGAATAACAGTGTAAGGAAGTGCTCAGGCTACGCTAACAGTGAAAAACAGATCCGTGTGATGGAAAGGGAGGGGAGGAAGGCGTGAACGGGAGGGAGAAAAGGAGGTAGATACTTTGGATATGCATAGTAAAATAATATACTAAATGTTAACAGAGGTCAGCTCGGGAAGGTTAGATTACTGACGATTTAATTTTCTTCTTCATAGCTCTCTGTATTCTCTAAATTTTCTATGAAGTATATGTATTATTTTCATAATCAAATGGCAATAAATGATATTTTAAAACAGAAGCAGGAAGCATAATACTGGTCCTCTAGACCAGCAGTCCCCAACCTTTGTGATGCCTGATGAGGCAGTGATGCTAGCGCTGGGGAGCGGCTGCAAATACAGATGAAGCTTCACTCGCTCCCGTGCCACTCACCTCATGCTGTGCGGCCCGGTTCCTAACAGGCCGGAACCAGAACCAGTCCATGGCAAGGGGGTTGGGGACCCCTGCTCTGCCGTCTACTGGGAGACATAAACATATAGACAAGCAGCCAGAAAAAAATGGCAGGCTTTTTGTGTCCATTTTATAGAATGGACTTGCTCCTAAACTTGCAAACTTTTTTACATCGCGTCCTGTTGCTGCTGGCCGTCTGGACCCTGATCTGTATGTACATCTTGCTGGACATCCTTTCATGTCCCTCTTTCCTCCTCTATGACCCCACAAGCTTCCAAGGCTTCTCTGGGTCTCCACAGCCTGGCATTGAGCCTAGTTGGTGTGTTCTGCTAGTTGCTCTTGTAATTAATGGGTCACCTCCTTCCACCTCTCTCTCCCACCTCCTCCATAGCTCCGATGTGAATTGCCTCATTGAAGAAGCAACCAAAATGGAGAAAATCAAATTTCAGCACATTGTATCCATCTACGGGGTGTGCGAGCAGCCCTTGGGCATTGTGATGGAGTTCATGGCCAATGGCTCCCTGGAGAAGATGCTGCCCACACACAGCCTCAGCTGGCAGCTCAAGTTCCGCATCATCCACGAGACCAGCCTGGCCATGAACTTCCTCCATAGCATTAAGCCACCTTTGCTCCACCTGGACCTCAAGCCCGGCAACATCCTCCTCGACAGCAACATGCATGTCAAGGTAAAGGCCCTGGTCAACTTCTCTGCCCATTTTTTACTTTGAATCTCCTCTGGGTGAGCATCATTACCTACCTGCCTCACTGGCCTTTCAAGAGTTTTAAGCACCTCCCTTTATGGGCAAATACCGAAGGCAAGGTTCACACCGAAAACAGATGTAGATGAACAATGAAATTCGACTCTCAAAGCTGAGTATCAGGATGCCTGCAATAAGCCTCTTTGGACCTCAGTCTTTCATTTCTAATCCCTACCCCTCCCATCCTTTGCTTCAGCTGGGGATGTGCGTAAATGAGATGATCCCTAAGAAATGTCATGATGGCCATTTTTTCACTTCCCAAAACGTGCCACACTCTTGTTCTGTCCCAGGACTTCTGCATGTTCTGTTCTCGCTGCCAGGAACAGTGATCCCCCATACCCTCTTTATCTCCTCATCTTTCAGCTCTCGACATAAAGATCACCTCCTCAGGGAGGTTTTCCCTGATCCACCTCACAGGCCCCTGTTGTACACCCTCCTTGACCACTGTCTCTTTATATCTTTATAACCCCAGTTGTAAGTATACAGTCTCACGTGAAACTTTCGTTAGAGACTATACCCCTTATCTGAATAACACTTGGAACGGTAATGGGTGTGGGGGATCTCATCTTTTCTATGTTCTGCCTGGTTCTCAGTACCCAGGCTTCTTGGCATTTAGTGAATGGTCAGTTGGTATATGAATGGATCGATGGACAGAAGCCAAGAACAGGTAAATGCTTCTGGGCCCGTGGAAGTGGGATGAACAGAAGCGTACCAAAGACAGCAATTTTATCCTTAGTCCCCCTGGAAGAAGGCAACACCTACCAAGTACTTACTATGTGCTGAGCATTATTCTAAGTGCTTTTTGCATATTTACTCTTTTAATAATGCTCGTAACGGCACTATGATTTAAGTACTCATCATTTCAGTTTTATAGATGAGGAAACTGAGGCTCTGAGAGATAAGTAACTTGTCCAAGGTCATCCAGGTTCTACGTGGTAGAGCTGGGAGACAGCCCATGCGCTACCCTGTACTAGAAAGTGGTGGGAGACCAAGGAGGCAAGACTCTGTTGTCCCCTGTCCCCGCCTCTCGCTTCCTCCCAGATTTCAGACTTTGGCCTTTCCAAGTGGATGGAACAGTCAACCCAGATGCAATACATCGAGAGGTCAGCTCTGCGCGGCACCCTCAGCTACATCCCCCCTGAGATGTTCCTGGAGAGTAACAAGGCCCCGGGACCCAAATATGATGTGTACAGGTGAGAGGGAGGCTGGGTTCCATCTGTCCTCATACCTGGGAGGTAGCTTGTTGTTGCCACCCTGCCTGAACTCCATGGCTCAAAGGGCAGGGCAGGGCAGGGATGAGGTCTGGCCCCTCCCCACCCCCATGGGAGGGGGAGGTATAGAGGGCCCTCTGGCTAGAGGCTTCACCTGAGATTGTGTGGTCCATGGGGGCCCCCTGACCCGGTTACCGAGAAAGTCACTCAGGGAGCACTTTCCCCTGTCTGCAGCTTCGGGATTGTCATCTGGGAGATCCTCACTCAGAAGAAACCATATTCAGGTAGCAGACGGCGATGGGACCCTCAGGTGGGGTCCTGAAAGGGGCTCTGGGAAGGCTAAGGGCTCGTGGGGGCAGGGCAAGTGGCAGGTTTGTCTTCTCTTCAGGGGTTTCCATCCACACCCTCCTGCCTTTCTCCCCTTGCTTTCTGGAGCTCGCTTTACAGTAAAAGGCAGGGCAGCTGTCAGCCCAGGCTTTCTGGCTCTAACTCTTCTGCTTCCAATGAGCTATTTATTTTCTGTGTCTCCCCTGTTCACCCCTGCCACTGAGAATGCCAGGTGCATAGACTGTCAGGGAACAGGGACAACCCAACAAAGTTGAAAGTCACCTGCATAACAAGGCCCATAACAAGGCCCATAACAAGGCTATCTTTGGACAGCAAAGGCCTGCAGGGCGGGATTCTATCTGGTGTTGCCCTCGGAGGCAGGTGGAACTGGACCAGAGACTCGGTTGCTCAGATTAGAACTTCAGGAGAGGCTGCCATTTAGCTGTTTGTTCATTCTGCATTTATGGAGCCCCTGCACTGAATCCTCAGAGCCCCACCTCTGGCCAGACCCTCTGTCCCCTCCCCTGCCCCAGTCTGTGCTTCCTCTCACAGGCCTCAACATGATGGCCATCATCATCCGAGTGGGTGCAGGCATGAGGCCCTCCCTGCAGTCTGTCTCTGATGAGTGGCCAGGCGAAGCCCAGCAGATGGTGGACCTGATGAGGCGCTGTTGGGACCAGGACCCCAAGAAAAGGCCCTGCTTTTCAGGTTCTCGTCCAGCCTGACCTGCCCAGGGACCAAGGAGCAGAGTGGGGCCTGGGTGTGAAGGGGGCAGGAGAGAAGATGACAAAAACCCCAGCCACTCCCGAGGGCTCTGCAGAGAGAAGCCCTCATGGCACTGGGGCGGGATCTGTGCCACTGTGTTGGGAGGGTGGCACTGGGGCAGGGACAGCTGAGGACTGTGGTGGTCTGGCATCTGGAGGCCGATGTGCACCCCTGTGGGAGGGGAGCAGAAGCCCTTGTTGCCGGAAGGCAGCTGGGCCCGGCTCTGCTGCTTCTGAGCTCTCAGTTACTGCATTGCCCTTTGTGGAAAGGTCTCAGACTGAGATCACAGGCACAGATGGACCTTGGGGTCACACATTCTTGTAGGGACTGTCAGTACATGCACAGTATAAGCGTGAGCATCTTAGAGATCGCCTAGTCTTTCCCCTCATTTTTATGGAGCAGGACTGACCTTCAGAGGCTCAGTGACTTGCCAAATGTGGCCCCACTGAGCCAAGGTTGGGACCCACCTTTCCTGCCTGCTGGTGCACATGTATGGATGTGCGTGAGCCCTGGAATAGACTTCGGGGTTGGGGGACACAGGAGATGTAGGATACCTAAAACGGGGACGAGGCCAGCTTGTTGTTTCTTTTCCCCTCTCTCTCCTTCACGGAGCAGACATCGTAATAGAGACGGACATGGTGCTGTCCCTGCTCCAGAGTCCTGTGGCAGATCCTGAAAGTGAAGCCGTGGCCAGGAAGGTGTCCTACAAGCCGTCCCTGCACCGGCCGCAGGAGGTGAGTGCAGCGCTGGGCATGGTCTCCAGAGGCACTGGGGATGTGTGCATAGGAGTGGCCTTCACAAGGCCAGCGGGCCGAGAGCCAGCCCACACTCTGCTTTCCAAGGCAGTCCATTTGGTGGCATCTTTTCCTAATTTTTACACAAATGCCCTAAGGGCTAGTGGTGGCTGTGGCTGGGCCCCTGAGAAGGACCTGCCTTCTCTTAAATATGTGGGATGAAGCAGAGCTCGGTCTTGTAGAGGGAGACCTTAGCTTCCCAGGCTTTCAAACCGTGGGCATTAGCGCCATCACCCTGCTGTCCTGACCATTCCCTAATGTGAGAACCAGCTATGGGTTAGTGTGAGTCTCCCTGCTGAACTCACAGAGCCAGCCCCCACTTTCCATGTGGCCCAAGGGGGAGTCAAGGCCCTGGGCCACCTCTTTCTGGCAGAGTCTTCCCTGCTCAGGGTTTTTCTCTAGACATAGCTAGTGGTAGGGATGGCATAGGAGAGGGTGTTTGAGGACAGGATGGGATGCGAGTCCTAACAGGGATGGAAAGTACTGAAGAAAGGGAAGGAGTGGAGGACGGCACAGACCAGAGCTGCCCCGCTGGTTCACCCTCGTGTCTTCTGGTTCTCCATCCCTAGGTCAGCGACAAGGTCAACTGGGAGCTAACAGACAGCGGTGAGTCCAGAGTGCCACAGCTGGAACCAGATAGTCACAGCGGAGAAGGAAGTGTGATCAAACCTTACTCTTTCCCCAGACGCCCCACCCACCCCCCAGACCTGTCACAGATCAGGAGTTGGAGTGTTCCTTTGCTGGCACCTGGCTTCATGTTTCAGAGATGCTCATGCTCTTCTGCTTCCTCTTCGCGTCTGTTCTCCTTTCAGGCCAGGGCCCTCCCTTGCTTGCCCCGGAGGTGGAGCCTTGGTTTACTACCCCTGGCTGCACATCAGAATTGCTTGCGGAATGAAAAAAAAAAGTACTGATGCAGGGCCCACTCTCGATTAATTACATCAGAATCTCTGAGGGTTTGGCCCAGCAGTGATTTTTGGTTTATTTATTTGTTTGTTTTGGAAATTGTTGCTTTTAACTCTAATAGGACACTGGGTAGAGCAGGAGGAAGTGGGTCCAAATGGCCTCAGGAGGATTCAGGTCATTAGAAATCCTCCACAAATTCATTCTCAGCTCCCTTTCACCTACTTTGTGCCAAGTACTCCTCTGAAGGCTCCTACCTGCATGATTTGTCCTCTCAGTGGTACAATGAGGTGGGCATTGTTTGTGTCCCCTTACGGATTGGGACCTGGAGGCTCAAGAGACAGAGTTGGCTAAGGTCACATGATGCTAAGGGATGGGTCAGGATTTGAACCGAGGTCTCTTTCTGCCTCGTCCTTATGGAAAGAACAGCCAGACTCAGTTCTCTGGGGCAGGGTAGCCTGCACAGAGACCTGGGATTGCCAGGAAAGACACTTCTAGTCTCTGTTCCTAGTCGGTATTTCTAGGATATAGAGGGATGGCTGACACGACCTCTAGACAGGTCAGAGGTCCTTTCTTCAACCCCGTCTCTCTCCCAGCAGACTCAGGAGACTACCTGAAGCGGGTTCTGCAGCTCTCAGACAGTGAGAGCCTGGTCCCAAGCGATGAGGAGCTGCATGTCTACGAGAACAAGGTCACTCCCCTCCACTTCCTGGTGGCACAGGGCAGTGTGGAGCAGGTGAGGCTGCTGCTGGCCCATGAGGTCGATGTGGACTGCCAAACAGCCTGTGGCTACACACCCCTCCTCATTGCCGCCCAGGACCAGCAGCCCGACCTCTGTGCGCTGCTTCTGGAGCACGGCGCTGATGCCAACCTGGCAGACGAGGACGGCTGGGCCCCCCTGCACTTTGCAGCCCAAAATGGGGACGACCGCACCGCCCGCCTGCTCCTGGACCATGGGGCCCACGTGGATGCCCAGGAGCATGAGGCGTGGACCCCGCTCCACCTGGCTGCACAGAACAACTTTGAGAATGTGGCACGGCTTCTGGTCTCCCGTCAAGCTGACCCCAACCTGCGTGAGGCCGAAGGCAAAACCCCTCTCCATGTGGCCGCCTATTTTGGCCATGTCAGCTTAGTCAAGCTGCTGATAGGCCAGGGGGCAGAGTTAGATGCTCAGCAGAGAAACCTGAGGACACCCCTGCACCTGGCGGTGGAGCGAGGCAAAGTGAGGGCCATCCAACACCTGCTGAAGAATGGGGCAGCCCCTGATGCCCTTGACCAGAATGGCTACGGCCCTCTGCACATCGCAGCCGCCTGGGGCAGGTATCTTATCTGCAAGATGCTGCTCAGGTATGGGGCCAGCCTTGAGCTGCCAACCCAGCAGGGTTGGACACCGTTGCATCTAGCAGCCTACAAGGGCCACCTGGAGATCATCCACCTGCTGGCTGAGAACCACGCAGACTTAGGGGCTCCTGGGGGCAAGAACTGGACCCCTCTGCACCTGGCTGCCCGCTATGGGGAGGAGATGGTGGTGGCAGCACTTCTGCAATGTGGAGCTGACCCCAATGCTGCAGAGCAGTCAGGATGGACACCCCTCCACTTAGCGGTCCAGAGGGGTGCCTTCCTGAGCGTCATCAACCTCCTGGAGCACCGCGCAGATGTCCATGTCCGCAACAAGGTGGGCTGGACACCTGCTCACCTGGCAGCCCTGAAGGGCAACATGGCCATCCTCAAAGTTCTGGTCAAAGCAGGTGCCCAGCTGGATATACAAGATGGGGTGGGCTGCACACCTCTGCAGCTGGCCCTCCGGAGCCAAAAGCAGAGCACTGTCGCCTTCCTAGAGGGCAAGGAGATGTCACTGACCATCCTGGGCAGTACTGAGCCTGGAGACCAGACAGAAGTGTAGACAGCCTAGCGTCTCCTTACCGTGAGGAAGAGGCGTTGGGGGAAGTGAAGCTGAGCTTCTGGCAGGGCCCCTTCTCTGTGCCTGCCCCCTGCCCCTCCACCCCTGAGAGGAAACAGGAACCTGGTCCTTTGGGTGAGGAAGGGACGGGGAGAAGTACTCTGAGGTTGTAGCTGGGGGAAAGCCCCTTGGAGAGCTCCTTCAAGCACCTCCTCCTGCGTCCCTGGCAGACCTCTGGCCTCCTCCTCCCCCTATACCTGGACTCAAGCTCCAAAGTAAATCGCCTCTTCATTCTCGAGACTTCTGCCACATTTTGCCACTTGCTCTTGGGCTCACAGGGGCCCTTGCATCTTAGGAACCCTCTCTGAAGACAGAGGGAGGCATAAAAGAGACAGAAGTCCTCCCTCCCAGCTCAGGTCTGTATGACTTGGCCCCTTACCTGGTTAAGGCCAGGAGACCAGACACCCATGCTCTGCACAAGGACAGGAGCTAAACGTCCAGAGGAAACTCTGCTTATCATTTGAAGCTCCAGGCAGCCCCTGGTTGCTACACTGACCCCACCTTCTGGAGGCCCTGGTCCCAGAGCCTGGGTCTGTCACACGGTCTCTTGGGGGTGAAGGAAGGGTGTGTTCCCCCTGCCCATGAGTGATCCTATGTGGGACACCATGTCCCTGGTCTCCCTGCCCCTCCCTTCACTGTGTCAGGTTATAAGGCCAGGTTCAAACCCTGAAGTCAATAAAGCTTTCTATCTGTGTCTCCCCTTCAGAGATGGACTAGCCTATAGGTTGTCTATAGGGGCCAGTAGTGTTAGTGTGGGGGATGTGTGTGTGTGCACGCGTGCTGTGTAGCACATGTGTGAGTTCACACTGAGGGAGGAAGCCGCAGACTGAGGTGGGCAGTAGGAGGGGGCAGTGAGGGTGAGGAAGAGGTTGTCTGAGCTCCATGTGGAGCTCGCAGGGCAGGGCCTGTCCTCTCCAGCAGTGGCTCAGAGAGCTCTCTCCTGGGACCACACCTTGGCCACCCGTTGGCTGGCCTGGCCTGTCCTGCTGGTTGTACGGCAGGTTGAGACAGGGCTGTGGCTGCTCACACTGACCTCGCGTGACCCGGCCATGGCCCGGCAGCACCTGCTTCCTCTCTGGCTCTGGCAGGGTTGGCAGCCATTGGAAGGCAGTGGGCCGGGACTGCAGCTGGGGGCAAGCCAGGTAACTGCGGGGTCCTACCCTGTTCCTCTCTGCCTTTCCACACTGCTAGAGCTGCCCCTCCAGCTCAAAGATGTTTTGTCATTGTCAGAGAAAAGGAATCTTCTGCCCCAGCTAATGGCCATCTCCAGCCCCCAGCCAGCTGACAGGCCCACCTTTACGGGTCACCTCCCTGTGTTGGGCATGGGACACCAGTCAGCAGCCTCATGTCAATGCGGGATGAAAGAGGCAGAAGAGAGGACACATGTTGCCCCGTGTACACGCCGAGCGCATGAGTCCTTTTGAGCAAAGCTGGCGGCCTTGTGTCTCCATCTTGTGATCTCTGGACTATGGTGCCAGCCTCGTGGGCCCTGGACACTTCATCTCACCATGTCCCAGCCTGCGGCCACCACAGAGAAGCCTGGAGACATCACTGAGGTGTGCCTAGGATAGCAACTACAAATCAAGCCTGCATATTATAATCTCCTGGGAGACGTGTGTGTATTGGGGAGGGGGCTTATTAAGTACCAGGCCCCACCCTTGACCAATGAAGCAGGAACCTCCAGGGTAGCAGCCTGGTGTGAGCCGGTGTTGGCTGGAGGGCGCCAGGGCTGAGAACCACCAGCAGGGGGCGGGCCGTGGCGTCTCTCCCTGCCCTTCCTTGGTGCAGCCCTGGAGGCAGGGACTGGACAGCCACCCTGGGCGGTGGCCTTTTCCATTCCTGGTTGGACGAGTGAGGATGCCTGAGGACTGAGGCACAGCAGACTGTCTCGTCCTTCTACTCCCTCCGAGCAGTCTGGCCATTCTCCTTTTTCTCCCTGAAACTAAGCCTTAGGCAAGACCTGTGGTTAAAAATGCTCCTGGGAGTCCTGCCTTTCTCAGAGCATGCTGGAACAGGAGAGGGAAGGGGAGGTGATGCCGTGCTGTTTGCTTTTTGTATCCTGAGGTCTGGGTCTGGCTGCAGATCTAGGATTCTGCACGAGCCAGAGAAGGAGGGTGGGCTACGTGCCTACAGCCAGGTGAGCTCAGGTCAACCCCTGGGAATGGTCAGGAGTGAACCTCAGGGGACGCTACCATCTGGCTTATTCTATTGGAAAGAGTTTGAGGAAAGACCTTGAAGAAAAGATTTAGAAAAGGTAAATGATCCTTTTGCACCGATTGTCCTATAAATGGCAGGGTTCCCATGGAGAGGCGGACAGGACTAGTCCCAGGAATCATTTCAGCTCCGAGGATTGCAGATCCTAAGATGCCCTCCTTCCTTCCTTTCTTCCTTCCATCCTTCCTTTCTTCCTTCCTTCTTTCCTTCCTTCCTTCCTTCCTTCTTCCTCCCTCCCTCCCTTCCTCCATCCATCCAAGAGGTCACTGAGGTAGGGATCTCAGGCCCGCCCTGGCCAACACAGCCCCTTCATTGCCTAACAGCGCCTTCTTCTTCCTTTGCAAGTGACCTCTTTCCAGACACAGACCCACACAGACACACACAGCATCTACCTTGAGTCCCATTTCAACACAGCTGCCTTCTGGCAGTTTCCTGGGGATGTTTAGAACTGGATTTTAGTGAGGCCCTGAAGTTCCCAAGTTTAAATTTCCATCACTGTTTAGGGGAGACGGGTAGAGGAGGGTAGGAACTCCTCAATTCTCTACTGGGCACTTCCACTTGGGGGTCCTATTGACTGTTTAAACTCAGTGTATCCTAAGCCGAGCACTCCCTTCCCCTCCACGAGCCTGCTCCTCACCCTTTCTCCCTCATTTTAGATGAAGGTACCATACTCTTAACCTAGGAGTCATCCTAGAAGATGGAAATTTCCTGTATCTGCAGCTCTGCAAGAGGATGGCTGCCAGGCCCATGTGCTACTGAACACTTGAAATGTGGCTGGTGCATCCAAGGAACCCAGATTTTAAGTTCAATAAGTGAAATTTAAGCAGCCACATGTGGCTGGTGGACAATGAAGTCTGTACTCGTCAAGATGCAACTTGCCTGTCTCTGCCTGCGATGCCTTCTCTAACCGCCCGGCTGGAGATGGTCATTCTGTTCCAACACCCCCTGCGGTGAGGCTCCCAGAGCACCTGCCTCGCCTAGGGTGAGGCTCCTCAATGCCTTCGCTTATTTCTGAGTTCCACGTAGTTTCCCCCCAGTTCACCCTCCAGGCTTACTGACCTGCATTATGGCAGCAGGGTAGCAGGGCTGTTACTATAATATGAGGCAGAAGGAGCTGAGGGAAGCTCCAGGGGCTGGGTAGAGGAAAAACCACAGACTTTGAAACCAGGCCGACTTGGGTGCAAATCCTGCTGCGGCATCCGCTAACTAGCGTGTGACCTCAGGTTGCTGAAACCTTCTTAGCCTTGGCTGCATCATCCCATAGCCATAATGCTGCTGGTGATAATTGAATCAGATGCCTTGTGGGTCAAGGAGCAGAGCAGTGAGTAAGCACCTGGTACAAAGTTTCCTGCAGTTCCTTCCATCAGAGAAATGTTTCTCTTGGAAGAGGACACAGATGAGCCAGCTTTGGGGGAGCCTTTTGACGGGATGCTCATAGAAGCCATACTTTCCTTTGCTGGCCTATCCAGGGAGGAAGGGGTGGCTCCCGCAGTGCCTCCGTGTGGGCTGTGACACTGATACTCCTTGAAACATGCCTAAAGTAGTGTCAGGTCAGCTACAGGGCAGGAGCAAGCCTCTCCAGTGGGTTGCGCCCGCTGATGTACAGCTGCGATGACCATCCACAGGCTGGATTACTCCGAGCTCAAGAGCCAGACAGTGGGATCAGCGTCAGCAAAGCAAGGTGGCTCTGCTGCACCCACCAGGTGGGGGAGGGGGGAAGGAAGGGTCCAAGGCTGACGTCAGACCCTACTCTGCCTTCAGACAGGCAAAGGCAGTGTGAGGCCTCAGCCTGCACAGAAAGAAGGGCAGGAGGATGAATATAGCAGCTGTGGGAGGGAAAGCAGAGGGAGGGGGTGGGCACCTGAGGTTGGGTGGGGAGCAGGGCCGGGGCAGGCCCTTGCTACAGGCTTTCTGGGCTCTGGATCGCAGAGCAGTGCCTTCTGTGGGGAGAACTAGACCATGGAACTTATTTCCTCAGGTAATTTCCTTCCTCTCTTGCCTGCCCCAGCCTTTCCCTGCCCTGATCACAGGCCAGAGCCTGGCCTCCACGGACTACACCCTCATGGGGCAAACAGGGAGAAGTGTTTAGAGTTGGGCCTGGTCAGGAAAACCCAGAATATGTGCATGTCAGAGCTTGTTCCTACAAAGTCCCCAGCTCCTTTCCATGCCCCAAGTGGTGCCACTTCTCTCCCCTTGCTCGACGCCATCCTGCATTTTACCCACAGCATCCACCCCAGAGGTGCTGAGGAGGCTGCCTCCCTTGCCCCAGCCTCACATACATCTCCAGGTCTCAGGACAGAAGCCAAGGGTGGAGTTGAAAGAAAATGCAAGCAACGGTCCCGTAGCATTTCCTATGGCCTTGGAGCTGTCAGAGCTCCAACCATCAGTAAAAGGCCTCTTCAAATGCCCTCCAGGCCGGGCTTTCTGCCCAGCAGTTCTCGTGCTGCTTAATTTTTCCAAGCAGTAGAAGTGGGAAGGAAGAGGGAAGGGGTGAGCTGCCCTCACCAGATACCTTCTTCTCCCTGCCCCCCAGAACCCCACAAAGCCAGGGTAGGTCTCCCCCTCCAAAGAGGGTCTGCTCTCTCCCTGCCAGCTTGCTGCTTCCCCAGAACCCTCTCCCCCAGAACCAGAGCCAGAGGCAGCTGGCTGGCAGGAGACACTCAGACACAGGGTGCCCAGACTCTGTCCTCCTATTACTGAAACTCCACTAAAAGCAGCACCCCTGTCCTGTCTCCCACCTCCCCTCGCCCCCAACACACACTCCTACTCATTTGCTCTAGCGGCCAAAATGTTTGTCAGGCTCTTCCCAGACACACTAAGGGCGGCACCCTAAAAGCCTAGTTCCAAATGTTTTTTCTTTCTCTCTGTCCCTTTTTAAAATCTCTGACCATATTAGCCTTTTCAAATTTTGCTCAGAGCTGGTCAGAAAACAGATGGAATGGATAACTTAAGATGTACAGTCAGAAGACCTAGGTTCAAGGCTAACCCTGCCACCTCCAGCCGCCCTCGGTGTCAGAGAGGCTTCTCTTCTATTACAGGGGATCAGATGGACTGACCCCTGAGGTTATGAGGAGGATAGGAGATCACATGGGGCAAGGCCCTGCAGAGGTGGGAGCAGAGCCACAGACACAGCCCGGGTCCTGGGGTGGGAGGGCAGGGGCGTGGTGGAGCACAGGACTGGGCCATGCATCCCCAGGACAGGGGTGGTATGGGAAGGAATCCCATACATGCCCCCTAAGGCAGGCCTATTCTCACTGTCCCCTGTAGGCAACTGACTGCCCCTGTTCTGAAGCCACCAGGAAAGCAGGATTGGCAGGCCCTCGTTTCGGGGACTTCCTGCCCTGCCATTCAGAAAGTCCTCTGAGCAGTCTGCTTGACCTCACCAATCCCCTACCTCCTTGTTCCAGGCCAAGGCATTCCAGGGCTGCTGTATCCCACGTCATCGCCGTCATCTGGGTAAATGGTGCCACAGAGCTGGGCCGTGCATGTCCGTGGCAGTTGTCCCCACACCCAGCCAGGACTCTGCGTGGGGGATGTGGAGCTTTTACAGCTGTCATGGAATGATTGGATTAAGGCCTATCATCCTTCGAGCTGAGAATCAGGGAAGGCAGGGATGGTGTCTACCTTCTGCACCATCTCATTCCCAGCACCTTGCTCAGGGCCTGGAGCATAATAGCTGCTCAATAAATATTCACTAAGACAGTGGCTGGGTGCATGAAGTTTGTCCTGCACTACACGCCTTCTCAATTCCCAGGAAACAACCTCAGCCCATGGCCACCTGGGACTCCTCCGGAACTCCCTAGGGGAAGAATAAGGGCCTGAAGCTTGGAAATTTTGCAGTATGCAAAGTGCCCAGCTGTGCCTGACCAGAAAGGCTCACTCCTTGAGTGGTGCTTCCTTGCTGTGCTCTGAGAGGGGGTAAGGGGAAGACTCCGCCTGCTGCAAAGGTATATGAATGATCCTTTGATTAAAAGGCATTCTACAAGAAAGACGGGGAAAAGGGGAGAAAAGAGAAAATCAGAGGGCGATAGCCTGCCCAGCCTCCGGCTCCCTCTCTCTGCCTTCCCTGTCAAGGCGAAGGGGCTGCCGTCAGGCCCTCTTGGGAAAGAGCCAGAGCCTGGGCCACCCCTTTCCACCTTGGTATTCCTGGGCCCCGCACCCATTCCTTTGCCCCTGAAGTACTGAGCAGGGGAGAGGGTGGAGCCCAGCCCTCCCCCTGCCCACTCTTACTGTCAATCTGCTGTCTGGCAGAGAGACTTCAAGCTTCATGACAGCTGTGGGCAACGTTCCCCAGCCCCGCCTCCCGCCCATGCCTGCCCTCTTCCCCTCTTCTCCCTGCCAGAGCCCTTCCCAAACTGCTCTGAGTTTGCCTTCTCTCCCTCTCTTGCTCCTTTTCTCCTTTCTTCTTTCCTTTCTCTTTTTCTCTCTCTTCTTTTATCATCCCTTCCAATTTCCCACACCTGATCAACCTGTGTGACCTCATTAGGTTTCCAATGATGAGGTAAACTTTTCAGCTCCCATCCAGGCCAAGATCTTTCACAGACAGAATGTGATGTGGTGTGGTGTGGTGTGGTGCGGTGCAGTACGGTGTGGTGTGTGTGTGTTAGCTCTGGCATGGGTATGAGCAGCTCAGAAGTACCTGGGGTTGCTAGCTCCCTTGAGGGGCCTGCTTTGCCTACCTTCTGGAATCCAGGTGCTCCTGGGGACAGGAGCCTGTCCTGGGGCTCAGGGCTACGTTCAGGTTCAGGGAGAAGATCAAAGTCCATAATTAAGTGTTCAGGGCAAGTTAAGTGCTCCAAACTTTGGTGCTAAAAATATTGTATTTAGTATGCAAATTATGCCCTGACATCTCCCCAGAGCCTGAGCCCGTGGGTGCCGGGACCTTGTTTGTCATCACTGCTGTTATTCTCAAGGCAGTAAGAATATTCCTCCTTCACTGGGTTGATTTATATTTCACTTTTAAAGGGCCAAATGTCTGTTGTTGGGTCAGTGCCAAGTCGTAGCCCCTGAAGGCTGGGAGCTCTGACTGGTCCGGAGGCCGAGAGCAAGGAGGATGATCCAGACCCCATCCTGGAGGGCCTCCCTGCCTCCCCACCCTGCCCCAGAGGAAGGGGGTCCTGATATGGTGCAGAAGACGGGGCAAGGGGCAGACACAGACACAGTGTGGCCGGCACCTGTACGGCTACCTTCTCCATGCAGCCTTCTCTGCCCTGGGAGGCAAGGGCTAAGGACTGGTCCTTCAGACGTGCCGGGACCTGGAGAGGAAGTGGGAACAGGAACGGCCTGGCTTCCCTCTGGCGGCCCCTGCTGCTCTGGCGATTAGCAGAACCCTGAGTATGGGTGGGATTCTCACTGGAAATGTTCTCCCTTCCTTCTTAATGGACAGCTGAGGGCCAAGGCCCAGCCGATAGCAGAACTGCGAATGGTCAAGGCAGCTGGGGGGAGGAGACAGAGGATGGGGATGAGGGGAGGAACACACAGGCACACACATCTCCTTGGTCCTCCCAGAGCAGCTTCTTTCTTCCTTTCCTCCAAAGCGCTGCCCACTCTGATGGGTGTGGCCAGGGTCGCGCCTTTCAGGAGGGTCCGCAGAAGGCCTCTCCAACTCTACCCCCGGCACAGACAGAGGGCTGTGCTGCAGAGGACGAAGGTGCCGCTGCACCCTTCCACTCGCGGGATCTTGGATGTGACTCTTGTCAAAGTTTTATTAGTTTGGAGCGTGTGTAGTGATGTTACAGAGTCTGGGGCCCGGGGGCTCCCCCAAGCTGCAGCTTCCCCTCCTCCCTCAGGGCAGGGCCAGGCCAAGTGGTACTCAGCAGCCTCTTAGCCATGGGCTCCTCTAAGGCGGAGGCAGTGGAAGGGAAGGGGAAGGGGAAAGAGAAGAGGCAAGAGGAAGAGAAAAGGAAAATGGTTTCGCGGCATAGTGTGGCAGGAGGCAGCCCCCCCAAGAACCTTGAACACCCCAACCCGGGCCCTGGACATAGTCACAAGCCACTTTCCCCACCTGTTTCCAGGCTGGCCTGACCTATGCTGAGAAGGGATATGTACGAGCCCACCAGGAGGCAGCAGAGTGGACTTAGGGGTGGGGTTCCTCTCCCCACAGACCCTCCTGAGGCCCATCCCTCAGGGTGGAGCAGGTCGGGACCCACTGCTGTGGGGAGTAGAGGCTCCTGTTGGGCAGGAGAGGGAGCACAGAATTTTGGCTTGGGCTTCCCTGGGGTTCATCTGTGGTCTGGTATTTACATGGGTCTCCCCAGACTCAAACTACCTGGGCCCAGGCAAGAGCTCTGTCTTCCCTGGTCTGGGTTTTATGGACAGTGAACTGTCCATTGTCCATTCCGCGCCTCCCCACCACCCCCCGCCGGCCCTATGCCCACTCCTCTGGTACAAACCTGTGAAGACCAGGCAAGCACAACAGAGGTCTCAGCCTCTGAGCCCTGACTCTGGCCCCAGCAACCCCAGAGCCCCCAGAAAAAGGTCAGCGAAGGCGATTGCATCTTTGGTGCCAAGGGGAGGAGGCCTGGAAGTGGGACGGGGGCTCCGTGAGCGGCCCTGAGCCACAGGGTCCAGCCCAAGGGCTGACTCCGTGCCTGACTCTCTACACTGCCTTGGCAGAGAGAGGGCGTGCGGGCAGTGAGGGGCGTGGTGCCAAGCTAACACTGCAGGGCCCGCCGGGCCAAAGGAAGGCCCAATCCACCCAACGCCCTCCTGCCCACGGATCTCAGGGACTGAGGCCGGGCTGGCCTGGGCAGGGAGGCGGGCAGCAGGCTGCTGTGAGGGTGGGCAGCAGGGTCAACAGTGGAGGATCTTCATGAAGGCCTTGCGGAACTCGATGTTGAAGGTCGTGTAGATGATGGGGTTCACGGCGCTGTTGACATAGCCCAGCCACGTGAAGGCGCTGTACAGGACAGGCGGGATGTTGCAATCACAGTGAATGTTCAGGATGTGTGTGATGAAGAAGGGCAGCCAGCAGATGATGAACACGCCTGGTAGAGAGGGTGGCAGTCAGGCTGGCCCCGGGCCACGGAGCAGCTGAACTGGGAAGGCACCCGGATTGTGAGCTGCAGAACCTGGCCCAAGCCTTGGAATATATGCTCTCAGCCAGTCCGCCGTCTGTCCCACCCATTCTGCCAAACGCAGAGCTACCAGCTAGGGTAGGACCTTTGGTGTGGAGGTATTGTGTTCACGGAGTGGCCTGCAAGTACACCGGGGGTCCCTGGGAGTGGAGAGGTGCCCGGAAAGGGCAGGGCCACACAACAGAGAGAGACTCTGTGGACTGGAGCAGAGGGCCTGGCTTGACCCATGCTCTGTCACTCCCAGCCAAAGGATCAACAGTCTGTCCCCTAGCCTGCTGTGACAGTGTGCTCTCATTTGTAAAATGAAGATACTTATACCTGCCCCACTCACATCACAGGACAGTGGAGAGGTCAGAGGGGATGGCAGGTGAGAGGGGTGTCACACATGACTACCCTGGGCACCTCATGGAAGACAGGGTCACATCAGTCCCTCCTGTTCCCAACCACCCATATCAGTTCAGCTCTTGACTTTTGACTTTTTAACTGGTTTTCCAGGTGACTTTTATTGGAAAGCCTTGCCTTGCTGACAAGATCAGTCCCCCTCCCACAGCTCCATTTTTATTATTCACAGTGACGGTCCCACAAGGTCTTGGTTGAGCTCGAGTAAGCTGAATTGCTCAGTTCCTCAATACTAATATTAACAAAGACCATGATGAGAACACTCACCCGCATGTTTAGCAGCTTATAAAATGCCTTCACCACCATCTATCATTTGGTGACCACAACAACCCTGAGTAGTAGCCTACTCCACGGATGGCACTAAAGAGAGAAAGGCACTTGCCCACGGTTATGAGGCTCTGGGGGTCATTATGGGAGACTGGTCAGGTCACAGATCCTGGAGTCAGACCGCCCGAGTTTAAAGCATGGGTGCTCCATGCTCAAGTTACAGGACCACTCTAAACCCCAGCTGCCCTGTCTGTAAACTAAGCATAATTATAGGATCTACCTAATAGTGTGGGTTAATAAGCTTGGCCTGGGCCTGAGAGAGTGCCAGTCCCGTGCCCCACCAGTTACCGTTAAAAAGGGGGCGGCAGGTAATGGAACCTGCAGTGAGGTGTCCTTCCCTCGGCCAGGATTGGACAGAACTGGACTGTGGCCAGCAGCCCGGGCCGACTCACCGAGGACGATGGCGAGCATCTGGGTGGCTTTCTTCTCCTTCTGCTGAGAGAGCTTCCTGCGGCTCAGGGTCTTGAGCGAGGTCCGGGTTTTGCCATTGGGCATGGACTGGATCTCAAAGATCTTGGCAATCTTGGGGTGGTCTTTGGCATGCCCATTCTTCTCGGGTTTGGCGGGGCTGTCGGGAGTGCTGTGGAGGGCATGGTGGGACGGGTCGGGGAGGGTCAGCTGGTGGTGGCTAGGTGGGATGGGGCTGTACCGGGTCCTCTCAGGTGGGCTGGTGCTGGAGAGCATCTCCATCTCTAGCTCCTGGGCTCGGCGGGCAGCCTCCTGCATGAGGCAGAGAGCTCTGGGTAAAGCCAGTCAAGTTCTCAGGCATCAGGCACCCAGCCTCACCTGGCCTATCTGGTCACACCCAGCCCTTCTCTCTTTTCCCTCTTCAGACTCCTGAAAATGCCATAGGTCACTGTGCCAGAGAGGCAAGGAGGATGATCCCTGGAGGTAGGGACTGGCTGGATGTAGGACCCAGGACCCAAGGCCGTCCCTGACTGCAGGGTCATCCCAGGCCCCCTTCCCAGAGCAATCCTTCAACAGCCTCATTAACCCCACAACCACTTTGTGGGGGCTTACTGCCCAAGTACTTCTCTTTTATTAACTGAGCAACATTTATTGAGTGCCCGGCGCCAAGCTGGCTGCTGGGGATAACTTACTGATAGACATTCAGTGCCTGATCGATGTTCAGTTCCTGCCTCCAAGAGCTCAGGCTCTACTAACTGCATACAGGGCGCCCCTGTTCTTCCTGCCAGGCTGACCTGAAGCACCTGCACCAGCATTCACATGTGGGCTCCGTTTCTCCTAGTAGACTGGTCCAGGTGCCAAATATCCCTCAGTCCCCACATTTTCCCTGCAGGGCTGGCCTTCCCTGCTGCGTGGCCCTCTCATGTTCTTCCCTAGATGCCCTTGTTCCAGGCCTCAAGGTCTCAGCCCGAGCTGCCAAAGTGCAGCCTCACCATATGCCCCGGTGATATAACTGAGATGCTGCTTCGGCCCCAATCCTGAGTTCCTGCTTTGGCACCTATCTCAAAGACAACTCCTTTGAGTCCTGCCCTTGCTATGCAGGTGAGCGGTGAGGACGCTGTTTCTTGAGGACACCTGAGCTGGAGTTCATGAGTGGCCCTGGGTGGGTTCCCTGGCCCAAGCAGGGGATGGGACACCTGCTGCCTGGACCCTAATGCTACTACCACTGAGTAAAGCCTGAGGTCTGCTGTGCTTCTGCATCTCTGGGCTCTACATAGAGGCTGTACTTCACTGCCAGCCCTGTGGTCGCTCTGCTCCCTCTGCTCCCGGCACCCAGCCTCCAGGCCCTGAACCTGCCTATGGTAAGGCAGCACATGGAAAGCACGGCAGAGACGTGGATTTCAGAGTCGCATAAGTCTGGGCTCACTGACTAACTAACTGTTCAGCCTTAGATAAGTTACTCAACCTCTCCGAGCCTCTGTTTCCACTTCTGTAAAGTGATTGGTAAGACTTACCTCCCAGGGTTGCTCTTAGGATTTGATGAGAAAACATGAACACGGGAGGTATCTAATTAATGGTAATAGCCATTCAAATTATTTTTATCATGTTATTATGACCAAGTCCTTTTTCCCAACCATTTTCTTGTGCTAGGGGTACCTTGCGGTGTCTCGCGGGATCAAGCTGTCTTGCTCCATGCCTGCTGTGAGCTGTGCATGCTGAGTCTGGCCTCAGCTGAGGCAAAGTGGGGATCCCAGGATGTGCTTCTCCCTTTGACCAGCCAATGAGGTCTCTGAGAATCATGGCAGGTGGGTTTCCAGAGGGGCAGGAAGACCTGGCTCTGTATCCCTGGCCTGAACACTTACCACTCTCCGCCTGTTCACTGGGAAACTGCCATTAGACTTCATGATAACGGTGCAGAGTTTCATGTCCTCAGGGTGAGTGCAGCTGCCCTGTGGAGGGAGCCAGCACACCGGTCACAATGGGGAGTAGAGTGGGGACAGAAACCCACTGTGGGGTAGTCAGGTTAGACACAGGGTCTCAGAGAGGGCAGAGAATAGGAGGGCGGGGGCCTGAGGAGGCAAGCACAGCAAGGGAGGTCAGTACTGTGATGAGAATAGGTAGGCATGACGAGGGCCAAACGGGCCCTGACTTTTATGGAGCACTTGCTGAGCATCTGACACCAAGCTAGGCATGCTCACATCCCTCTCACATAGAATCCTCAAGACCGCCCTGTGAGGTCGGCATTATTATTCCCATTTAACCAATGAGAAAACTGAGGCTCAGAGAAGTTAAGCAAGTTGCCCAAGGTCACTCAGCAAAAAGTGGCAGTGGCAGGATTTGAACCTGATGTGTCTAACCCCAAAACTCTTATTCTTTCTGCGCCCACATACTGTCTTCCTCAGGGGAAACTAAGCACAGCAGAGAATTCGTAAGACCTGAGGGTGGTGATGAAAGAAGTGCAGAGGAGGGAGGGAGGAAAGAGCAGGGGAGGAAGGAGGAGGTGTGCACAGAGGGAGGACAGAGCACTGTGAGCAGCAAAGGAGACGGGTTGGAGGCATCAGTGGGAGGGAAAGGGGGCTAGAGGGGCCGGAGTGCGGAAAGGAGAGGTGAGGTGCCCAGAAGGGTGCCACGGACCGCTGCATTCAGATGAAGATCTCCAAGGAAAGACTCCTCCTCCCAGGTCTTCTCCACCACCGTCCCCACCTCCCACTCCTGGAGATTCAAATCCCTCCCCTGAGGTCCTGGCCTTCTGAACCTACCCTTCCCAGCTCCTCAGAGCTCCCCCAGCCTGGACCCCCTCCTGCTGTGCTGTCCCAGACTCCCAGTGAGCACAGGACGAGTCCCCCTGGTAAGGTTAGGTGGGGACACTGGAGGGGAGGAGCATCTCAGGACCTTGAGTGGGGCCTTCAGGTTGGCCCTGAAAGCCCGGCTGCTGCGCTTGGTGTTGACCCGCTTTCGGCGCCTCCGGAGGACGATGTAGATCTTGATGTAGACCAGCAGCGTGACGATGAAGGGCACGTAGAAGGAGACTACGGAGGAGTAGACCACGAAGGCAGGGTTGGCGATGATGCACTCGCTCTGCTCTGGAGGAGAGAGAGCCCCAGGCGGGCAAGTCAGCACCATGCTGTGGAGGCTTTATCTCCTTCACAGGGTGAGGAGCAAGGCTGCAAAGACTATACCAGATGTCTAAGTTTGCCTGGAAATGTTAAATGCAAATAAATGCACAGCATAAATCAGAGCGTTAAAAACACAACTGTGAGCACAAAGCTAAGCTGTGATCGACTGCTTGCTTCCAAGTGTTCCCATTAACATTCCCTTGTTGCTTTGTTGTTAGTTCTGTCTTTCAATGAGCATGTAAGTGGAGCCAGGGCGTTTGGAAAAAATGCACAAAGAAAATTGTTTTAGGAGAGTAAGTCATTCTGTTTGCCTTTCTTATGTATAGGAGTGAGGTCTGCCACCCTTTAGTTTTAGGAACAAGATAACTGGGTCCTGTTTGCTGAACTCACTTGTGCTCCACTGTGTTTCCAAGGTCTCTCCCTGGTCCAACATGTGTCTGTCCCCTGTCTCAGGACCCTACCTTGCCAAGTGAATCTGAGCATATCTAGGACTATTCCCATCTCTTGGAATTCCCACAGCAGTGAGATTGTGTACCACACACTTCCACAGCTGCATGTGTCCTGTGATAGTCTCCAGAAGCGACCTACACTACTTTCACCTCCCCGATGGCAGTGGGGATGGCATCTGCCCTAAGACACTCCCACTGCCTGGCACTCGACAGTCCTCAGTGAAATAGCCTTCTACTTCTTTCTACCTTTTCTGCCCCAGCTGGCTGAGACCTGGCCAGGGCTCGGCTGGCCCTAGGGTTGCAGTCTCATTACACAAATACCATTGCCAGGGATGACAGAGGCCCAGTATCCTCTCCCCATGTGTGCGTACAGATGCACACACAAGCAGTTGGTGAGACCGTCTAATCTGCTTCACTCTAATAAAAAAAAAAGTCGAAAATGGCCAGACATCCTCCCAAATTATCCCCATTCCTCATCCAACTCCATTTTGCCCCAGGTCATTGGTCCTCTCTGACCCAGCAAGGTACAACACAGGGTCCAGCTTGGCCCGGGAGACCCAGCCTGGCCTCAGTCAGGGGTGGCGAACAGGCCCTCAGTGTCCCCATATCACCTCTGCACCGGGGACTCAGCCCCGTCAGGGTCCTGCACAAAGGCCAGCTGATGGAGGCAGAGCTCACCTGTGTGGTTGAGTCCAAAGAGCAGGGGGCAGGAGATGGTGAAGGACAGGACCCAGACGATGGCAATCATAACAGTGACTCGGCGCTTGGAGCTGTAGCGTGTATTGTAGAGCATGGGCATGGCCACAGCTGTGTACCTGCAAGTGCACAGGGCGGAGGAACCCCTCATTCCACGACACAAGAGGCACCCCTCTCCTTGGGGATGGACAGCTGGTCCACCTCCATGAAGTCCGCTGCCCCCTGACTCAGACAGTGAAGACAGTTGGTAGTTCTCAATGAACTGCTTAATGACAGACTGGCTACCATTTAATCCTGGACCATATCTATTACTCAGTCTCCCTTCTCGGCTTCTAGGCTTTGTAAGGGGCCAATGCCTGGGTGTTTGTGCCTTTGGAACTGTACCCACTACCCTGTCTGGGCCCACAGAAGACGAGAGTGTTTATTAATGGGTTGGTAGCCAGGCCCCTCAGAGCAAGGGGTAAGCCCCATCCAGCAGAAAATAAAAGCAATGGCGATTGTGTACAGTCCTTCGCGTTTCTCTACCCAGCACTTCTCTTACATCTGCTTGTCTCGTCTGCTGAGAATCCCGCAAGGGGTGCAGGGTCAGGACCTACTATGTGTATGAATTAGTGAAAGTCTCCAAGGATATTGATTAGCAAGGTGAACACGGCCCAGGACCCCTTGGCCATGTGCCCTGCACTGGACATAAAATGTGTAGTCAGACACTGTAGCTTCATGTGGGAAATGTCATCATCCTTGGCTTCAAGACAAGGAAATCAGGGTACCCAGAACTTCCATAATCTACCCAAGGTCACTTAAATAGGGTATGACAGAGCTAAGGCTTCAGTCAAAATCAGGTGCATTCTCCTCTGCATTAGTCACCTTCTGGGTATTCTTGGTAGCATCACGGTCTGGTACTCTTCCGGGCAGCACACATGAACCCACACATGTGCACATGCACACACACACACGTATGCACACACGCACACATGCACACGAAAACACGGACTCACAGGCACACAGCCAGCCACAAGATAGCATAGGCAGAGCCTGACAGGGAAGGAGAAGTAGGGAAGCCCAATAAATGAACGGCCTGGGTCACCTATCCCGCCCCGGCTGAGCTCACCTGTCGATGCTGATGGCACACAGATTCAGGATGCTTGCTGTGCACATCATGACGTCCAGAGTGACAAAGATGTCACAGTGAATCCTGCTGAATTTCCACTCACCCACCACCTGGGGACAAAACAATGTAATAGGCAGACATCAGAGGGAGAGATTAGCTTTGGTCACATAACTCCGCTCTCCTGGGGCAGATCAGGCCACGGGCTCAGATGGCAGCCACGGGGGTCTTGCGGGTCTCTGGCTGGGGTCGGGGGAGAAGAGAGGCAGCAATGGGGAGACATGCCCATGGGTATCTGAGGCCCTCGCCCCTCACTCCCTCTCCTCCTAGAAACACATATGGCCACTTTGTGCCAAGAACTGTGCAAGAATAGAGATGACCAACTTATACTGAGTGCCTGGACTTTGAACTTTCCTCCGTAAGGCATTTCTGCGGTCACCTTGCGACCCGCCTTTACCAGTGAGGAAACAGAGCCTCAGAGAAGTGCAGTGACTTGCCCAAGGCCTTTCAGCTCAGCTTCTGGTCCTGCCCTGGTCCAGGTTTCTGGGGGAGCCAAGCAGCTCCTTCAGAGCCAGCATGGAGTGTGGCCCAGGGTCGGGGCCCAATAAGCATCTGTTGAGAACAATGGTGAAGACTTTGACCCTATGAAACAAGAAGGACATGTGGTATACTTTGGTACACCTGGAGAATGAAAGAGGAAAAGTCTGGGCTAGGGCTTAGGAACACCCAGCATGGGGAGGCAGCTGCGATGATGTAGCCCTGGTATGAGAAGACATGAGGAGTCCAGCTTCTGACAGGAGCCTTTTGCAACCCTCCCCTCCATCACACACACTCACAAGTACCCTCTTACACACACACACACACACACACACACACACACACACACACACAGTCCCACGGCCTCAGTGCACAGCCACACCCCACACCTCCCGTTTCCACACAGCACACGCATTCAGACAGCACGCTGGCCCTGGCAACTTTGGAAGTTTGGAGCAGCCCCACCCCTGAGTCCAGAGCCAGGACAGCAAGAGGCACCTTGGCCTCCACCAATAGGAGAGAAAAGGAGCAGGAAAGCCCCTGTGGCCGAGGGCAAGCAGCAGGCCTAATGATAACATTGTTCATGCTCTGCGCTGCCCTTTTTTCTGCTCCCAGGCATAAAACCAAACGCTGGCATTTAAGCTCTGTGTCGGGCACTGCAGCTGCTGTTGTCAAGCATAGAGGAAATGGCAGCTTCTCCTGGAAGACAGGAAGATTTTCTTTCTTGCCTTCTTTCTCACAGACACTTAGTATGTGCGGGGCTCTGTCGCAGACCCCAGGGTGCAGTGGTGAGCAGGCCTGGCAAGGGAGCTTCAATCCCCTCCCTCAAAGGTCTTTCTGGAGCCAGAAGAAGGGCAGGCCCTCCTCCACGGCCCCAGGACCTGGTCTAGATCATAGTCAGGCACAGCTGACTCGGACACTCAACAAAATGTGTTGGCAGCCCTCTTTCTAGAACACCTACTGTGGGCATGTACTTGACCTCATTCATTGTTCTGAAAGCTTGTGTGAGAGGGATTGCTATCTGTCATGGAGGAGGGAATTAAAGCTCAGAGAGTTCACCCAGGTAGGCGGCGGCAGGGCTAGAATCTGAAGCAAGTTCTTGGGTAGGACAGCCTGTGCTCTCACCTAAGCTGTGCCAGGAAGGACCATCAAACTTGTCAAAAAGATAATCATATAAAAGGTACTAAATAAACAGAAAGTGTGAAAGGAGAGGTTATAATTGCAAGGATAGACGAACTTGGGCTCAGAGAGGAAAATGGACTTGCCAAGATCACCTGGCAATTTAGCAGGAGAGGAAGGAACGGACGGCAGGTGCACTTTTGGACTCCATTCATTGACATTATCGCTCACGTGAAACCGAGGCCTACAGTATGGGCCTTGAGCTGGCGCAGCTAAATCCTAACAATGACTGGCATGTATTAAGCATTTACTGTCAGACACTGTTTCAAACACTTCACATTCATATCTATGGAATGTGACAGCAAACCTCTGAGGCCAATGACATGGGTGCCACACCTTGAAACCTCCACCCAGCTTTATCCTCCCTGCTCAGCAGCTTTGCGCACTTTTTGTCTCTGCCCGGAGTGCAAACGCCTTGCTCCCTCCCCTGGATAATTCTTCTAAAAGTATCACTTCTTCCCGCAAGCCTTTCGGTCCCCACATGGCAAGTCACACACTCCTCCCCATGGTGTTCCCACATCCCCTGTGGGGATGGCTCCGTTGTCACTTCTATCAGATTGTACTGTAACAGCCCTGTCAGTCTCCTCATCAGTGGCAGGCAGTGCTTTAGACCTCAAGGAAGGGGCAGGACATAGAAATGCTCAAGACATGTTGAACGAGTGAATAACTAACTCTGTGATCTTAGTCTCTTCACTTCTCAATCTCATCGGCTCACCTCCCCTCAAAGAATTACGAAGCCCAACTGGCATGGCACAGGCCCACCGGTGGCCCCGGCTCTCCTCTCTCAGAAACTTCTCCAGATGCAACGTGGTAGAGCCAGGAAATGAGCCCAGTCCTCCCACTCCAAAACCAGCGTGCTTTCCACATACTGAGCAAAACAAATAGCACACATCCAGTCCCACACTAGACAGGCGCTGACACGGCAGGCTCTCAGAGGCATTTAACATCGCTGGCCGTGGAACAGGATGGAAAATTCTGGACGAGTGTCTCTTGGAGAAGGTACAGCAAGTGGCTGCGAGGATACTCTGACAGCATGGTGTGAAAGGGTAAGACTCCACTCAGGACATTCTCTAGGGACAATAAATAGCTGAGACAATGTCCTGCAAGCAGCCCTTGCTGTCCAGCTCTTGTTTTGGTGGGAGAGTTTGAGCATTGCCCTCAGAGCTGCCATCCTCTACCCTGTCCCCTAAAACACTAAACTTTCCCTTTAAAATAATGGTGAACAGGTATGTCTAAAATATCTGTTCGAAAGACATGCAGATTGCCAGGAGCCCCAGTGCAGCCCGTGTGCGGATTCGCCCCTCCCCTGGAGTGTCTGGGTGGGGCAGAAGGTCTGGAAGAACCCGTGCCCAGAGCCCTGGGCAGAACGCACCTCACCCTGGGAAGAAGACGCCTCTTTGCCTGGTTTAGAGAGGATCCTCTCTCTGTGGAGAGGTGCTGGATATCATGGTAATCTTACTCTTCAAGACCACGGTCATGGCTGATTGTGTACCCTGAGCCATTCTAAGCCCTTTTCATACCTTAATTCATTAGATTCTCAAACAATGCTACAAGATAGATGCTATCATTATCTTCATTATATAGATAAGGAAACTGAGGCACAGAGAGAGTGTTTGCTCTGCCTTTCACTCCTCATTTGTCCCTGAAGATCTGAGGCCTCTGGCCTTCCCTTGAAAGTGAGCAGGAGCGGGGCAGGCTTAACAAATAAGGAGGAGCTCCTGGGGAGAGGGCCTGAGACAGGATGTGGGACGGACAGTGTCTGTGGGCCCTCATAAACATGGGAGAAGTGGAGAAATTGGACCCCTGGCCTTTATGTTCTTTTGTATCTGTTGTTGCTTTCCTTTTGGTTCTTCCTTAACCTTTCATCACGTCATTTTGAAAGCTCCAGCCTGTTTAGGCCGTGCCAAAGGCAACCAAGGGAGTGATGGCCCAGAGCTCCCTGTGGACTGGTGTCGTGCTGACAACAGGAAGCACAGGCTGCCCCGTGGGACATGGAGACAGGGAGCAGTGTCACTTTTGACCAGTCTGCACTCCCCGCCTCAGCTTCTTCTCCTAGATGTCGCCTCTGTTCAAACATACAAAGCATTCATGTTTTCTTTTAAAACACGTATTGTCTCCATGGCACAGGTAAACTCCTCTCACCCAGGGCAAGTAGGTAATGGCTCTGTGATCTTAGCGACCTGGCATTGGGTCTTTCCTGAATGCCTGGTCAGCATCCCATGCACCCAGACTCCACCCCAGAATCCCGGGCAAAGAAAGGGACAGAATCCAGCCTGTGCCCACCCCCATCTCCCTGACCCTCCCACATCTGTCTGACAGCTCTGAAAATCCTCTGCGTGGAGATGGGTCCACTTAGGGATTTCTCTGCCAGAAGTTTCTCCCTTTGCTAAGGGGTCTCAGTGAAGACAGGCAACTTCGCAAAGCTTCTTTTTCCTCTTCTGTAAAGTGAGGGTTAGCATGAGTATTTGCTGAATCTATGTGTGCAATATGCCTGGCATGGTGCCTGGACCATAGCAGGGGCTGCCTACTCACTATTCTGAGGCACAGAGATGGGCTCTGTCCCGGGCCAGGCAATGGTGACTGTATAGACCCTCCTGAGGAAAAGACCACAGCACTAGAACAAACTGAGGAAGAAGGAAGGGAGAAATAGAGCACAGAGTAGCAGTCCCCATTTTTTAAGTAAGGAGGGAGGAACGCCGAGTTTGGGCCTGGAAGCAGGCACATTTCCTGTCCTCGGGGGTCCTCATCAATTACTCCCATTTCCAGCAGGACCTAATGAACAAACTCTGAGTCCAGACAGAGTCCCAGCTCGAACCTGCCGGCTGTGTGATGCCGGAGAGGTCACCAACTACTGTGAAGTAGATGGTAGCGCCAGTCTCTCAGGGCTGCTGTGAGGACACCATGGGAAAATGCTGGGCATAATGGACTCAACACGAGGCCCAGCACTTAGTAAGCATCCTAAAACTGGCAGTGGAGATTGTTAAAGAGAGAACCTGCCCATTTTGAAAAGAGAAAAACTGAGCCCAGAGTGAAGGCAGAGACCACCCAGAAAAGCACCGGCAGCTTGTTGGTAGAAACCAGTGGGGAGCCTGGACTTCAGCACAGTGTCCTCTCAGAGAAGGTGCGAGAGCACGTGGGGCCCAGACCTACCTCCAGGTAGACAACCCACGGCATGACGAGCGTGGCTACGAGGAGGTCAGCCACGGCGAGGCTGACGATCAGGTAGTTGGTGGTGGTCTGCAGCGCCTTCTCGCGGGACACGGCCATGCACACCAGCACGTTGCCAAAGACGATGATGAAGATGAGCAGCGTGAGCAGCATGGCATAGTAGTTGTAGTGGGGCCTGTCAGCCTTTCCTTCGGACCCGTTGAAGGGCCGGCTCCAGTTCTGGCCCTCCAGATCATCATCATACCAGGACAGGTTCAGTGGATCCATTGGGGCAGTGGGGCCACAGGGTGGCCAGGCTCTGGCCGTGAGAAATGGACACAGGGAGTGAGCAGAGAACCTTCCAGAGCGTGCCACCTCCCACAGAGGATTCCAGTGCTAACACTGTCCACTAGAAGTTAAGAGAGAGAATTCTCCAGCTTTGGGATGGGAAGTTTTATATCTGACAATTTTCTTAAAACCGGGGCCACTGCCACTATTCTGCTAGCAAGATCTTGCTGATGGCAAAATAAATAAACAAGTATAATTTTTTTAAGTTTAATAAAATAAATGAGCTTGAAAAGAACTGATCATTCACTAGTTCATTTATTCCACAAACATTTATTAAGCATGTACCACACGCTTAAGTTAGTAAGGAGTTCCAGGTATAATGGTAGGAGAAGAAATATGCATTCATTCGTTCTTGATTCTTGATATTTATTAAACATTGTCCCATATAGTGCTAAAAACATAGGCAGAAAGTAAACATTCATGGTTCTCCAGCTCATAACCTAAAAGAAACAATAGTTAATTAATTAAGCAGTTAAATCTGTGAGTGGTAGGCACTGGGAAATGAAATGGGGGGAGAGACACACAACCTAGTTTAAGGATTCACTGAAGGCTTTCCAGAGGAAGCGATGTACAACAGACGTCTGAAAGAAGTGTGGGAATGATCTAGAAAAAGAGTTGGGAGCCAGGGTAGGGGTCTAGACATAAGAACTAGCAGGTGCAAAAAAAGATAGAGCTAGAGAGTACGTGCCATGGAGGAAGGCTAGAAAGCGATTCGGGAGAGCCGAAACATAGAGGGACTTGGCACGAATTAAACTGGGAGGCTGCAGTAGGTGAGGTCACAGAGGGCCTTTATAAGTCATGCCAGGAATTTAAATTTGACCCTAATGGCAGCAAGAACATGGTCAGATATGCCTTTCAGAGAGAAGATTCTGACTGCCGTATGGAAAATGGAAGGTGAGGACAAGTGAGGTAGCAGGGCACCCTCTGGGAGGCTATTGCAGGATCCCCAAAAAGAGATGAGGAGGTCTGCTCATGGGCACTGAGAGCCCTGAGGAAGGGGCATCGCGTGCCAGGGGGAGGAGACATCCTGAAAGAGCCCTCGTCTGAGATAACGTAGGAGGAGGAGTCAGCCGGGCAGCTGCAGGGGGCCAGATGTCCCATCTAGAGAGAACACAACACGGTCCCAAACAGCAAAGAATTTTATTTGGCTAAAAGCATAGGGCGTGACAGTGGAGCTCGCGAAAATTATACTGGCAGGACATTCATGGGCCAGACTGGGCCTCGTAAGCTTGGGAGTTCTGAAAGTTTGGGGGCATAGGATGGCTCCTTTGGATTGGTGTTTTAGAGCAGCCATTGGCTGCTGCAGCATAGAGAGGTCCTTGGACGGATGTGAGGTTGTGGCTGTAATTCAGGTGCAAGGTGGTGGACACCTGAATAAGGGTAGTGGGAACAAGAATGGAGAGAAGGGCTCAGAATCAGTCTCTAGCCTGGAATTTGGTCACTGGATAGATGTGAGGCTGGAGTGGGATTGGGGGCAAGGAGGGAGAGTTGTCGTCGAGGATAATTCTGGATTTCTGCATCAGTGTCTGGGGGGCTGGTGGTGCTGCCCACCGAAAAAAGGGAATGAGGGCCTCAGAAGCAGACTCGAGAGACACTGATGAGCTTGACAGCCTGTGTTTTGGTTGTGATAGAAACAACGTGCACATAATAAAGTTGGCTTCCCTGCTAACAAAAGTGTTCCTATTTCACACAATGGAATTAAATTCATCAGTATTTCAAGGCATTCCACACAAAGCAGCATCAATTCCAGGTGCTGTGGCACCCAAATGAATTCAAAATCCACCAGTATATGCCACTCTGAGTGAACATGGTACCATGTTCAAATGAGGGCAGAGGGCACAGCAGCCATAACAGGTCACAGGGAACCCTGGCGGAAGGTCTGCCCACCTCTATACCCTCATTCCTGTCTGACACATCTGCTCTGCCAGCTCTCAGCAGAGGATTATAGATGATATCCAACCAGGCACCACCATTTTGGAGTGCCCAGGAAAAGCAAAACACCCAGTTCCACGCAACAAATCTTCCTGTTTTGAGGTGGTGAAGCCCTGCATCATATTGATGCTGTCCTCTGCAAAGCTAGGTGGTCCCTCTTCCTCTCCGGAGCACACAGGGGCGCCCTGTGTGTATGTATTGACCAGGCAACAGGGGCAACTCATGACATTCGTTTACCCAGTTAGCATCTATTTAGCCTGCGAGGCAGAAAGCACGGAGCCAGGTACTGCTGGGGACCTGGAGACACGGAGGCACACGCACTTCCCAAAGCATCCTGACCACGGCGCTCTGCCCCTCTTCCCACTTCCTTAGCCCCTCTCTGGGTAGGGCTAGTGGCATCTGACTCTGGGCTCCCTGGCTCCACTACTCCACCCATTCTCTATGTTCAACCAGATTTCTATTTCTACCGTACAATCTGAAGCCTGCCTGTGTGATAGCTTCATCTACTTGTAAAGAATTTGATAATTTGCCAAGTTTTTTTTTCTTTCTTTCCATTTATTTATTTATTTATTTATTTATTTATTTATTTATTTATTCATTCATTTATTCATTTATTTATTTATTTTTGGATATGTTATCTCGTTTATCCTCACAGCCAGCCACCTCTGAGGCTTATAATTACTATCTCCACTCAAAAAAGCAGAAAAGTGTCTGGAAAACTTCCTTTTACTTCCCTCTAATTGTCCAGTTCTTACCCATCCTTTACAGCAAGCTTGCTCAGAATCTTCCTGCCCTGGGACCCAACCCAGGTCCTCCTGGCTGGATCTTTTTCCTCCCTCCTTGGGGCTCCCACGGCAGTGTTTCATGGTTCTGTTCTGCAAATACCCCCTTTGTGTGTCTGTTGTTTTCACCTGGGTGTAAGCACCTCAAGGGTTAGACTGTGTCTTGCTCGTGCCTCATCTTCTTTGTGCAATAAACAAAAGAGCATACTATCGTGTTCTTCTCTTCCGACTCCTAACACTGTGATTTGCAGGCAGTATAAGTGTTCAGCAGATGTTTGCTGAACTGAATCAAAGGCTCTGTGCATCCACCTGGGAAGAGCCCCTTCCTGACCCCACCCCTACACACACTTGAAATTAGCTATTAGCGTAGGCCACCAGATTAACGAGCGACAAAAAAGAAATGCAGCCCAAGAGTATCATGCGTATTGCATGCTGAGTCTCCAGAAAGATGACTCCGAGTGGGAAATTTACCAGGGAATGCTCTCTGGCTCCAAACTTTCAGGGAAGTGAAGGAAGCAGGACTGGACAGAGAAGTTGAGCTGCTTTATAGCCACACTAAAGGCCTCATGTGACCCCCTCAAATAGCCTCAAATAGGTGAAGTGGCAAATAGCCTTGCAGAGTTGCCTGAATTAGGACAATAGGGTCAGGCCATCCCAGGGAGAGGGCGTGACCTTAAAGAGCCATCTCTCTTGGAAGTGGGCAATCGCCAAAATGCTGGACCCAACTGCGGACTGTCAGTTGTCAGCACTCCCAGCAGCTGGGAAGGAGTGCTTCAGCTGCACAGAGTAGTACGCTACAATGCACACCGCTGTGCCTACTACAGTGGGTGTTCAGAAACCAGAGAGGGTATGCACATGGGCGTGGCTGGGCGCTCACGGAAGGCTTCCTGGACCAGCCAACTTGAACTGGGACTTTAAATGACAAGTACAATTGGGATGGCCAATGGGAGCATTGCCTTGGGGAGAGGCTTTCTTCTGTGCGCTGGCTGCTCTGCAGGGCGAAGGTGAGTCTCTTCACCTAAGGCTGGAAAGGCCTCATCTATTTTATTTTCTAATTCAGTATCCAGTCTCAATTGTTTTCGTTGCTTTTTGTTGACGGTATGAATGTAATAGGTTCACATTGTAAAAAGACTGGGAAATCATGGAATACGCCTAAATGTCTGTAGTCCCTATTGACATCTTGATACAGGACTGTCTTTCAACCCCCAAGCTAGCGCCTTTCCCTCCCGTGTCAACACCCTTCCTTCTGGGGCCGACATCTGCCACAGCAGGGGCTGCCTGGCTAGCTCTCACACAAGGCCAGCTGAGCAGGAATCTGGACAGCGGCATGTCCACTCCCACAGATGTGGGACTCCAGCATGGGAGGCACTACCATCACACAGGGGCTGAAAAAACAGGTTCAAATCCACACCCCGCCCCTACCAGCGCTGGGGTCTCAGCCAGATTATTTGGCTTTCCTGAGCCTCAATTTTCCTATCTGCAAGATGGGAGTAGCAGTTATTGTGGTGAGGAGTAACTAAAGTGAGACGTATGTGACCAGCACAGGTAAACTCTCAAGGAATGTTAATTTTAAAAACCAAACCAAGTGAAAGAATGCCTAGAAAGAAGCAATCGGACAACCCTGAGGCTCAAAGAGGTGAAGTGGCAGGCACTGTGTAAATCAGGGGGAAAGGCTTCTGAGATGTAGCATTTACTTCTTGGGAGTAAAAGAAAGAAAAGGCCATGACTGTTCCTGAATCGTGGTTATAGGATAAATATGAGTGACCTTGCAACGGGGTAGCAGCTGGCCTGGAAGATCCAGCTTGTCTGGCCCCTCTGCTTCAGTCAGCAACTCTGATACCAACCGCCATATTTCCTAGGCTCTAACATAGAATTAAATGTAAGATGAACCATTTTTTATGTACCACTGGGACAGAAAAAATGCCATAAAACCCCAATGCAGCTTTAAGATGAGGTCCATTGCAAAATGCACTCTGATTTCAGAGACGTTAAAGTGCCCAAGGCAGGGGAGGATGTGCAACGTAGAATGGTTGAAATACAGTGTGATCTTCTGGCATTTTTCTACTGGTGTTTTCTCAGGAGGCCTGAGAAATCCCGCCAGTCCCCAGGGTGCCCCTGCTTTTGCTCCAACACCAACCCCCCATCCCTTCCTCTTTTCCTTCTGCACCTGGGTTACACAGAGTTCCAAGGGCACCCCATGAGAAAACTGCAGGGGGCAGGGGGTAGGCTCTGGTCTTTCTCACTCCAGGGTAATACAGTCAATTCACCCTTCAACTTCTATACGCCACCTCCATCTTCCTCCTAGGTGGCTTCTTTTTCCTGATCCTAAATCCGTGAGCTTTTAGCGAGTGACTGCCAAATACATGCATGGCCACTGCCATTTTTCACATTTATAGGTTTGGCTGCTTAGTCCTGTCTCCTGAGAGAAGAATGGGTGACCTAACTCTGCTGCTATGGACCCTCCAAAATGCCTGTTTTGAAGCCCTAACCCTGCAATGAGATAGTATTTGCAGGTGGGACATTTGGGAGGCAGTTCTAGATGAGGTCATGAGGGTGGGGCCTTTGTGATAAAATGAGTACCTTTGTCAGAAGAGACACAGGGAGTTTGATCTCTCCTTCTGCCTTTGGCACGTGAGCACACAGCGAGAGGCAGCCATCTACCTATAAGCCAGGAGGGTGCCTCACCAGAGCCTGACCATGCTGGCACTGATCTAAGACTTCTAGCCTTAGACTTCTCTAGACTTTGAGAACCTAAATGTCTGTTTAAGCCACTCGGTCTATGATGTTTTGCAGTGGCAGCCTGAGCTGACAGAGATACCTGCAGCTGCCAGGGCTCACTCAAGCAAAGGCTATGTCTCCCCTGAGTTATCATCTTCACCTTCCCAGTGCAGAAAAGAGGGCAATTGCTGTTCCCCACTCCACTTTCATCAGGCAGCGTTCACAGAAATGGTACCAGGCCTACTTTGGGGCCTTGTAGGCTTTTCTTTCTCAGCTGCCCTAGTATGTGGGAAAGAGGAAGGAGCCATTTGTGTGTACAACCTGCAAGTCTCAGGCCACCCAAGCGCCAGAGATCACCTGGCCCACATCTGCCTCAGTCCTCATTGCCCTACCCAAGCTAGGAAGGGCAAAGGTCTACTGAAAGACCTTCTGGAATCGTCCACT
Organism: Cynopterus sphinx; assembly: GCA_030015415.1. NCBI lineage: Eukaryota > Metazoa > Chordata > Mammalia > Chiroptera > Pteropodidae > Cynopterus > Cynopterus sphinx. Next base: position 75,163,305 of record CM057383.1, on the reverse strand, counting down.
CTGGTGGTCAGCACCTCTCCATCAAGTTCTCCCTAACATCCAGCACACCTCCAACTTGCTGCAATCGTTGCTCTCGCTAGAGCCCATATAGCAGCTTCCCAAGGAGATGTGTGTGGTTATCAGAGCAAGGAGAATTTGGAGCCAGCACTTCCAACCTCCACTGGCGCCATTTTCTGTGCATGCCTTAATCTGAAAATTTATTGGCTCTCAAGTTAAGGAGCACTATTAGAGCTCAGACAGACACCTGGGTCCTAGCTGGCCCATCCAGTTTGCCTCAGACTGCTGGCCACTGTGCTCAGACCATCCACTGCACTGGGGACTGTGAATAGAGTAGGTAGGGGCTTGGGGATAAATGTCGTGGCGGGAAGGTGGGCTGTTCTTCCAGTCACACCAGGCAGCTCGCAGGCTCTCCAGTTTGCAAATAGTAACAGCTTCTCACAAGTACATTGGAAGGAAAAACTCGTAAAGCTCCCCAGTTTGAGGCTGACACCCCAAACTGATATTTTCTCTCAGGAGAAACTTGGGAGCTGTGGTTGCCCTTGGTCCCAGCCTGTTAGGGTAGCCCGAGACCCTGGAGGAGAGCTGACTGATCCCGGAGGAGAGAGGAGGGAATTCCATTCTCTCCACCAGCAAAACTCTGGGGCCCAGGACCCAGGGACAGGGGCAGGCTGATGAACCCTGGGACAAAACAAACTCTAGCAACCTAGTTCTCGTGTGCTGCCTCCTCTGAAAGTTTGGCATTTGAAGGAATCAAATTGTCTAATTAAAATTTAACAATCCCTATCAGGCTCCATGGCAGGTGAGACACTGCTGTCTTAAACACGTCATTTTTTTCTCTCTTTTCTGAGAATCATTTCAATGAAAAAGGATTGGGAGGGGACATTTTTCATTTGCATTTCAAAAGCAGCTTTGCTGGAGCAACTTGAGTTGGATGGAAATTGGGAGTGAGTAAGGGGCTCTTCCTCAGGCCCCTGCAATTCAAGCTACCACCTGCTCCTTCAAGTCAAAGGTCTAGGCTGTACTTGGGAGCGGGCCCTTCCCCACCTCCCCCTGTGGCTCCAGGGATGAAGGGTTAGATTGGAAGAGGGAAGGGAGGAGAAGGGGAAAAGCTATATATAATGCCTCACTTACTAGCCCATCAGGGCGGCCTCAACAGGGGAGAGGAACCTGGACCTCAGGCTCCCAGTGCCTGAAGGCCAGGTAGCCATCTGCAGAGAGAGCTTCTGGGCCCCAAACCTTGGGAAGGCCCCGGTGGTGAATGGACAGGCACAGACCTGTCTTATCTGCATGGAAAGGCCTCTAAGCCCAAGGGTTGAGGATGGAAGGGATTGTAGACAAGGGTCTGTGGGGTGGAGGTGGAGGCATAAGAATAGAGAAGAATGTTGAGTTGGAGGATAGGGGAGACTAAGGAGTTGGGGGGATCGGTGTCACCTCCAGGACTCACCCCCTTTTGGCCCTGAACATCTCTTTCAGTATCCCAGTCCCAGACCTGCAGTGGGGCAGAGTGGTGAGGCTGGGGGCTTGGCCCAAGCACCAGTAGTCATTTCACACATTAGAAACACTGATTTCTTTTGGTTTAGGAGAAGGAACTCTCTCCCTCTCCTGTTCAGGCAAGGTCCTGCTCCCAGAAGTCCCCTGGCTCTAAGAGTTTAGGGGAGTGATGGGGTACCCTGTTCCCTCCTGGACTCCCTCCATCACTCTGGACCCTCTCCACCCAGAGCCTCAGCACTATTGTAGGGGATAGATAGGTCCAGACTGTTTAAGGAGACCTAGGCAAGTGGAGAAGCCTGCCCTTCTGTCGCCTGAGGGTGGGTGGGGGGTGGTGGAGTAGGCCTCACACTGACACCACGCCTCCTTTGTGGCCCCTCCAGGCATGGCAAGCCTCCATGGTCCAACCTGGAGTTCTGCAGGTCAGCTGCTCGGCAGCAGAGCTGCATCTGTTGTCTGTGAGAAAATTGCCCAGCTTTCCTCAGAAAGTGTAAAACAGCTGGGATGAATCTCACCCATTCATGCTCTCTGACTGTCTGGCCCCATGCCACTGGAGCCAGAAAGCAGGGCACAAACTTGATGGCCCTCAGTGGCCCACGACCTAGTCACCTGCTCAAAGCCTTTCCCCCTACTCGCTGAAGTTAAATCTGGCCTTGCCTCCCACTTCACAGGCAAGACACACTCATGCAACCTCCTGTCACTACGCCACAGACCTACCATTCTAGGTACCCCTGTTCCCTCCCTCGGGTCCCAGTGTCCCAATTCCTGACCAGACCCAGACGGTCCCCAGGGCTCAGGATCCAGGCCGGGCTGACCTCCCCTCCTTCTCATCCTTCAGGTCAGCCTCTTCTCCAGGGAAGCTTTACTGATGCTCTGCTCAGAGCCGTCCTCTTGTTTAACGCTCCCACAGCGTATGCGCTCCTTGGTGACACTTTATCACAGGTAAAATTAAGTCATTATTTGTTTAGAGTCCATTCTTCTTGCCAAACTGTGAACTATACCAGCTCGAGGATCCCACCCATCTTATCTTATTACTGTCTTCTCCCTTTCCATCAAAGCACCTGGCAGTGGTAGGTGCTCAATAAATGTTTGAGAAGTGTCCATGGGGGCTAGTAACTCCCTCAAGTGGGAAGGAGCCAGTCCCAGGGTCTTTTTCTACCCTGGTTGTTTCTCTCCCTGGGTCCTTCTCAAGGGGTACCAGTAGCCTCCTCTGAGATCTCCACCTGGACGACTAGGTCCTAGTCATGGTGGCAGCCGGGGTTGGATGCCCAGCTGGCTGGGGTCCATCCAGGAAGTTCGCAGGCGGGCCATTAATGGGGCACGCTGGGTTGTAAGGCATTGAAAGAGAGAGAATGCATGTGTGTGGAAGAGTATAGGTGTGTGGGGAGTAGAGGAGGTAACATGAGTTCTGTGGAAAGGGAAGCGCACAACTGGTAGGGAAGGCTTCTGGGCTCCTAGAAAGCAATCCTTGGGGACAGGGTTTTACAGAGTCTAGATTAGAGCCCCACTATGAGTGTGAAGTGGCAGGAGGCCATGGTGGCTGAAACCATCTCGCACAACACCAACCAGCAACTGTAAATCATTCATAGCGAGCACACTGAGTGCGGCTGAGACTCACAGCTCATCTAAAGAGCTGCATGGTGGGGTGGGGGTGTCCCGGAAGAGTCTGGAGCACACACAGTTCCTCATCCAGCTGCAGAAAGGGGCCCCTGCATGAGAATTCATCTAGGAGCAGGGAGAGACCAGAGCTGGGCATGACTGTGGCCTTTTCACCTCTGATACTCTCGTCCTGGACACCTGCTCTGCTTCTGTTCCTCCCCAAGGTGGCCAGGTAACCCTGGGTCTGTCCAGGTATCCCTGGGAGTGTGGATTGCCTTGAGAGGCTAGGAAAGTGGAGGGTTTCAAGGCTTTATGGCCTCACCCCAGGCCTCCCTCAAGGTCAGGCCAGGGGCCCTACGGTGTACAGTGGGGTGAAGCAGGGTCTATGGACGCAGTGAATGCAAGAAGGGATGCCTGCCTGACAGCCTCAGCTCTGTGGATTTTGATGGCTCCATAAAAATGTCTCCTTGCAAGCTGTCAAAGTGTCACAAATTAATTAACTGTTAGCTGGAGTGACTCAGTGTGGGGAGGGGGTGGGGGAGAACCACTCCAGCGATGCTAGGCGGGGTGGTGGCAGTTCGGTTCTCTGTGCACTACCTTTAGATTGAAGATCCTCACTGCGCAACACTGTGCGAGGGAAGAGGCAGAACACTAGGGCAGCTCATGGGCACGTGGAGCAGAAACTTGGAGGGTGGGAAAGCAGGGTGGAGGGCGTGGGGCGCAGGGTCCCTCCCTGAGAGGAAGGGAACACTCTGTGGAGAAGGAAGCCTCTAGAAATTGCTCAGGAGATCTAAATTCAGAACAGAGCCCACAGGCAGGCACTGGTTTCTTTTTTCCTTCCTGTCTCTCTCTTTCCTCAGTTTTCCCCCAGGAAGAAAAAAATTGCGAAGTTGAGCCGGGTTTGCCCTGGAGCCAGGCAGGGTCGCAGGAGCCCAGGGCGTGGGCACACTCAGCCAGCAGGAGCCTGCAGAGCAGGGAGGGCTAGGTCTCAGTCCAGCCTCCCTGACCTTTACTTTAATTTCAGGAAAGATTTGAGAAAACATGTTCTTGAAAGTCAAGAGGGAGACAAATCCTGAAACTTATTACTCTAGAAGGAGGAAAAATAATCTTCACTATTTGGCAGAAAATTGCTCTGCTTTATGAAAAGACGTCCCTGGTCATAAAAACAGAGAGATGAGCCAGTCCAAACAATGGCCCGCTGCTGAGAACCCTCCGGAAGCCCCTCTTTCCACGTTCGCCCCAAACTTTAGCTCCAGCCGGCTGGCACTGGGGGACAGTTCTTCTCCACCAAGGAGAAAGGAGTAGGGGCAGCAAGATTTAACCTGAGGACTCCCACAGAATACCTGCACCTACAAATGAAGTAAAGATAAAACTTAACAAGAGCACAATCAGCACAATCCAGATTGTGGAAAGTGCTTCAGGACAAACAACCCAGTTTCTTCCAAAAATGAATGGCAAGGAAACAGAAGGAAGAGATGGAGGGAGGGGAAGCATTTGCAGTTAAAGCAACTTAAAAGCCACATCAGCCAATTGCAACGTGTGGACCTTATTTGAATTCTGATTCAAAGACACCAACTTTGTAAAATCCTTGACATTGATTTATGAGACAATTGAAAATTTGAAGAGTACATTTTTGAAGACGTAGAGGAATTCTTGATGACAATGTTTAGGTCTGGCAGTGGCATTCCAGCTCATTTTTTTTTTAGAGTCCTTATGTTTTAGAGATGCACACCGAAATATTTATAGATGAAATGACGTGACATCTGGATTTACCGGGAAGAATGTGAGGGATGGGGGATAGATGAAACGAACTGGCCGTAAATTGGCTGTGGTTGAAGCTGGGCATGATACACTGAGGTTCACTGTACTAAACTCTCTAGTATTGTATATGTTTGAAGTTTTCTGTAACAAGCTGTTAAAAGAGTCTTATCTGCTCTTTAACATCCCCAAACCCCAAATATGAACACAAGCCAGACCTCAGTTTCTTTCTGACCCTGTTCCCTTCCTTTCTTGCCAGTCAGGCTGGACAAACTCTGTCCCCGTCACTCCTTTGGCTCTGTCCAGTACAGCTGATGTTACGGGACCTTCTGTAAAAGACATGACAGCCTTGATCTAATGGGCCACCTTCTTTTCACAGAGGACGGTGGCTCAACTGTAGGGACCGGAGATGGGGGTAAACACCCACTTTAATGATAAATGTGACAGCTACCGAGCTCCTATTCTACGCCAGTAGTTGTGTGAAGCACTGTGCATACATTATTTCATTGAATCTGCACCACAGCCCTATGAGATAGGTGTCATTTCCATGTTATAGATGAAGACACAGGAAGAGAGAGGGCGAGTAACCTGCCCAAGTTCACCACGCACAGTGGGTTATAAACACAGATCTATCTGTCTCCAGAACCCAGATTCTGCTCCCCATACCAGGAGTTGAGTCTGCGTACACAGTGGATCCAAGAGTGGAAGGGAGTAAGATCTCCGGAATCCAGGTCTGAGATGCATCCACAGAACAGGTGCCTTTATACTAACTACAAATGCAGTTCCTTCAGGGGTGTGTCCAGGGCCTCATCCCACCCAGCAGTTAGATCTCAGACCGGTGTCCCATGGGGACCCCTCACAGCCTTATAAAGAGGGACGTTGAGATCCAGGCCACACCCAAGTTTCTTCAGAGTCCAGAGCACCACTGGGAAACTGGCTGTTTCCTGGAAAATGACACTCTTAGAATCTCCATGGCATTGGGCTGCTGTGTAGAAGCGAGCTCTGAAGAGGACAGGACACGCTGGATTTTGGATAGAGCAGAGATGTATGGGGGAGAACTGGGGCCTCGCCTCAATTCTTTCAATCCATGGGCAGCCTGTGGGCTCTCTCCTTCAGGCTAGTTCAGCCCAACGTCCTCCTGCTGCTCTCTTGCATTTCCTTTCCTTCCACAGGGTGTGGACCCACCAACAAGGGTAGCACTGTGAGCCTGGGCATCTTGCCCTGCCTGAGCTTCTGGCGTCTCACTCAGAGGAGGGGCAGCATGAACGCAGTCACAGAAGGGAGCAGGGAGTCTGCTTCCCTGCCCCAGGACAGTCTGAGAGGTCATGGACGGAGTCCCTAACTTGCTCTCCCACACAAAAGGTGGGAAAGGTAGCCACAGCGATGGGCACAGTCCTGATAGCTGTGTGCCCACTGGCACTTCCTGCCCTCCCCGCTCCATGTCCCTGTCCCCAGTATTTGAGGCCTTTTCTAAGCAGTGATGACCAGAGTAAAAAGAGGAGCTGCTTCCTTCTGTCCTGGGAATAAAAGAAAGGAGTCAATATGGCCCAGTTTTTTAAAGTCAGACAGAAAGACCTGGGTTTCAGTCTCACCCCAACACTTGATAGTAATATGGTCTTGACAATACAGTCATTTGGAGCCTAATCTTCTCATTCCTAAAATGGAGAAAGTAACTCCCTCCTCACCAGCGTGGTTGTAAAAGTAACTTCGAAAATGCAAATGAAGAGGCCAGTGTATGGTAGATGCTAATATCACTAAGAGGAATGCCATCAGAAAGTTGGAATTATGCTGTGGGAGGGTCCCAGACAAAGGCCCAGGCTGTGTGTGAGGAGCCCTGAGAGACAGAGACCCCCTATTTCTCTGTGGCCCCCAGTCCTAGCACACTCCAGGGAGTCTCCAGCCATGTCCCACATGTGGTTCCCACCAACCAGCCCTGAGCTGCCGACCTGAGGTGGTGCTGAGCTGGTGATGCCGGTGTCAGGAAACAGCTGCCAATACAGACGAAACTTCACTAGTTTGCCTGCCGCCCCCCTCCAGTTGTGCAGCCTGGCTCCTGACAGGTCACTGATAGGTGATGTTGGAAGCACCCAGTAGGAGACCTTGGTTAAAATCTCCACGCAGATTTGCAGCAACCTTGACTTTTCCCTCTAAATCTTCAAAAAAAAAAAAAAAAAAAAAAAAAGAAGCCTTATGTGGCCTGTAGCCTTCTTGGTCAAGTCTAAGTCCAAGGATACAACAGCTATGAGAGCCTGTATTCTTAAAGGTAGAGGTAGACCAGTAACACAATAACTCTTTAAGGCAGGGGTCCCCAACTCCCACTACCAGTCCCTGGCCTGTTAGGAACTGGGCCGCACAGCAAGAGGTGAGAGGCTGGCGAGTAAGCAAAGTTTCATCCATATTTAAAGCTGCTCCCCAGCAGCAGCATCACTGCTCAGCATCACCTCAGATCACCAGGCACTAGATTCTCATAGGAGCAATGGTCCCTGGCGTCAACAAGGTTGGGGACGGCTAATATAAGGTGTGGAGCACTAGTCATCACTGGATTATAAAATCCAGTTCTCTTGGATGAGCTACTTCTCTAATTTTCAATTTAATAAATAATAATTGGTGATAATGAGAGCAGTTATTTCTGAATTCAGGGAGTAGTGGGAAAATCAAATAAAACGATACATTTTAAAGTGTCTTGCAAACTCTAAAGCCCTATAATAATGTCAGTGTGCTTTATCACTTTACTTTAAACTCTCCTTTGGCCACCTATAAATTGATTGGACCTCTGTACTCACTAAGGAGCCCTTAGCCAGCAAAGGTGCTTGGTACCATCGCACGTGTTCTTTGGTGCTTGCTTCCGTGTCAGTGGCAAACATTACTGATGTGTCTGATAAGCAGAGGTTGTCTTAAACCTGTGTACATCCTTAGCATCTACTGTTAGTGAGTGTCAGTGGTGCCGGTGGACAGGGACAGCAACAGTGCTCTAAAACGGGTGAGACGACCTTCCTTGTGGGTTATTTCAAGAATTAATGAGACACTAAAGGCCTTAGCCTAGTCTCTGGCCCAGGCCGGCACTCAGTTGTTCCTCTTCTCTTGATGACTAACTGGGAAAAATGTAGAATATTCCATTTTACTTTGGGACGCAACCTTAGAGAAGATCCCATCTAATCTCTCTAGTCCACACATTAAAACGAAAATGAAAGGCATCGCCCGAGTTCACAGAGCCAGTTGCTTTCATTTTCAGGGTTGCAGTTAAGGTCTCTAGACAGTAAAGCTACGCTTCACGCTGCATGGCTCTCTGTCCAGATCACGGAGAGAGCCTAAGAACTGGCAGGTATTCACTATTGCCATGGTTACTGTCATCATCATCATCATCTGCATTTTCAAACATACTGAGCCAGCTAAAGGAGAACGATTTTGGAGGCTCCGTGGGTATCCACCCTGAGTGGAACCTAAATTTATCCAACTGCTTGTGTACGCTCCCTGATTCCTATCCTCAGCAGAGATGGGCAACAGCTGGCATTCGGGAACCTGCTATGTATATAATCCCCACCTAGCCTGTTCGCTTCCTGGCAATAACCTTTCTCTTTATTTTAACTTTTTTTTCTAAGGGCTGCTTTCTGAGCCTGGCACTTCTCTTACTTTCCTCTGGATATAGGTGAGGTCGTGCACACACGGACTATGTGTTCATAGATGGTGCCCAGACGGTCAGGGCATACATAGGCCAGGGCCATGGGCCTGAAGAGCTTCTTTAGGAGACACAGCTTCTTGAGACAATTTCTTTGGGAAGTACTCTGTCCCATTCTCCCCCCGGAGCTCAGGAGAAGGGCCAAACCTCTGGATGTGTGTTGTTCGGCAGCCTGACATGGGCAATGATGGAGACAAGAGAAGAGGCAAATAATCCAAATCCAGAAGGGTGCTATTACGTGCAAGCATGGCAAGGAGTTCCCTGGCCTGAAAGCTGCTCAGCAGAAGAGGATGCTGGACTGGACCAGAGGCCCTGCTGACCCCGGGCCATCTTCTGATAACTGCTGCCTCTGACTCTCCTGCCTATGAATGGTGGGGGCAGGGGTGGAGGAGGACAGATAAGGCACCCAATAGGAAAGTCACTAAGGAAACATCTCTGGCTGGAGCTGCCACACTGGCTTCTGATCCTGAGAAATTTTGAGTCAGAATACAAACATCTCGATCTTATCTTGGGACTCCTGGGACACAGATGAGCGAAGTTTTCTAAGGCGTCATGGCAAACAACATAATGTCGCTAATCAAACTTCCTCTGCGCCCACCCAATTTGATAAATCAGCCTTTGATGCACTAAGTGAAGATGAATTAGCAGTAATGAGGCTGTGACAGCTCCCTGAGGCACAGGCTGACGAGAGCTCTGATGGCTGTGGCAGGAGGGAAGGGAAGCTCTTCTCAGGGATCAGTTCAAGCTGCCAAGTTCGTGCAAATAACCCGCCGATGCCAAGGCACCTCAGCTCTCAACCACAAATCATATGCTCTCTCATATAAAGTCACCATCCAAGAAGTTTAAGCCAATGCCCAATGCGTATCTGACAGAGTTTGCTATCTTTCTATAATAAGCCAAACTAGGAATGGTGTGAACACGCCAGAACACGGGATCAATCCATTTTGTTGCATGGAAAAATGAAGGCTGGTGATGGCAGGCTGGTGAAATTCTTCTTATTTGCAAGGTTGCCTACTACTTGGGCACAGTCTCCACCAGGCCTGCAGTGAAGACTCAGCACTGGTTAGCTCATCCTTTTCATACCAGAGGTTGCATAGGACGCATTTAGCTTGCAGGTATATTTTGTTGGGCTCGTATAGCATTGTTGAAAAATTACAATTTACTGCTAGCATTTAAAATTTGGAGATGTTACATTAATATACGGATCTCTGGCTTCTCTTACCAAACAAATCGCAAGATTTTGGCAACACTGGGTTGGCGTTCTTACAACGAAACAAGCTGGAGTCAAGCAGACGTAGCCCTCTTAACACAGAGCATGCATGGACTGAAGGAGGCAGAGGCCTTCCCCAACCAGAGGACAGCCCAGCTTATGGGGAAGAGGCTGTGTGTACACTCCAAGATGGAAGAAGGGGGAGAGGAAGGAGCTTCCCTGTGCTCCCAACCCTCTACGTTCTCCTCAGTTGCCCCCATTGGAAAGGAGCAAGACCCTAAGGCTTTGGCACCCCATCCCACCCCAGTCAGTTGAGGCACAGTGCCCCTAAGTTTACCACAGTCCCATCAATCCTTACGGCCCTGTACCTAGCTGGTTCCACTCAGTTTACATTTACTGCCAGGCCCCAGGATATATTTAAGTGTGAATCTCCTGTTTTATAACAGCATCAGGGGTAACAAAGCTGCTAAGATATTGCTGCACTACCAAGGCTGTGTCTGAACAAACCTTTAAAATCCTCTTACGTGATCCTCGCCATCAAGGCTGGTGGTGGCAGGAAGGTGGCATTCTCAAGGCTGGGAAGGCTTTAGGAAACGCTGGGGCCTTTTAGGCAAAGCAGAGGTTTTTCTGCCACTTCTCAGGCCTGTCTGAAGATTTCAGCCCTCTCTCCAGAGGCCCTCGTTCTACTGGTTTTGAAGCACAGGCTCCCTTGGGGCCCTTTCTGCCCGGCTGACATTCAAAGTGGCACAGTAGAAACAAATGTCTCTCCCCAAAGGTCGCCTTTGCTTTAGACTTTCTATGACTGATCATCTAATTCGATTTTTGGCCAAGGAAGTGGGAATCTCTTCAGCACCTGGGGTGTGCGCCACAGGATGATACAAAACATTCCATCTTCTTGGCAGGAGACAAATGGAGGTCTGGAGTTTACTGTGCACCCCAGCCTGACATGCAGAGCTGTATGACCTGGGATAGGTACCCTGTTCCTTATCTTCTGCCTTCCATACTCCGTGCAGCACTGGGAAGGCTGTGGGAAGCCTGGTTTTTCCTCCCCACCTTCCTTCCTTATCCATAATTCTAACAAATATACCAGGGTGTGCTTGATGGAGGAGAGAGCTAAGTAAGGATACTATCCCCTCGAGGATGGATGGAGATGACAGTAAGCAGATGAATCCAGATGCTGCTGGTACCTTCTGCTTCCATTTCAGGGAATAGTCACATCTTGACTTTTTTGAGAGGATGACACTCAGTGGTCTCCATCTCTTCCAAATTTCTTTCTCACTTATGGTCTCTATTGCCACCTCCTCCAAGAAGCCTTCCAGGATCTCCTCCAGGGAGAATTACTTGTTTATGCCTCTGCAACCTCACAGCCCACTCTGTTTATCTTGGCAATCGTGACATCAAAACCTAAAAGTCTGTCTCTTCCTATTTCCTGTGCTGTTTCATGGCAAAGTCTCTGCCTTGTTCCTCTTTTGCTCCTCCAGCATCTGGCACATGCTCGGCATGGGGTGAGAGCTCAGCAAATGACAACTAAATTGAGATGAAAGATCTTATACTTTAAAAGCTCCCCAGTGCCCTCCACGTTGGCGGCGTGCTGGATTAATCATCACTCTCCAATCATTCTCTCAGGACGGACACTGGCCAATGCCCATGGCACACAGCACACTCGCCCGAGGAAGCTGTGCTGTGCCTACTCTCCCGGCACCCCTGGAGAGCTGTGTGCTCATCAGTCAATCAGGTCTGCTCCCTAACCTGCTCATGACGGTTCTTGTCATTGTTATTTTATCTTATATACATTGTTTACATTTTATTAACAATGGAATATGAATACCAAATTGAAATATTGGTTTCATAAAAACTAAGTTAAATATATTGGGGAAATTTTTGATAAAGAAAAAAGTCACTAGAAACAAAGATCATGACTAGGTATATCTGAATGAGGTAACCCTAAAAATTCTGAAAATCTAGGAGCCTACATTTGCATTGTTCAATAAATATAAATCTTTGCCCTGCTTCAAAAAATAAAAGTAAAAATACTGGAAGTTGTTTGCACAGCATGATGGGGACACTTATACAAATGAGATGAAGTAAAACTCTAACTGGTAGAGTTTCGTACTCAAAGAAAAGACCCCAAATGTACACAAAAATTTTGGTAAATGAATGTTCTAAAATAAAATTAAATGTTTGAAGTATCACTTTTTAATGAACTCTCACTTCAGTGAACTGTGTGAATGGTCAATCAACCATTCTGGACAAAAGGACTTTTACTGCACTGTCTGGACAATATCTTAGCTACCCTTTCCACTTCATGGGCCACATGTAAATGCTGGCTGATGGTGATGTTGATTGTTCACTTCTTCAGCACAGTTGTTGAGCCCCTGTTGATTATCTGTAGCAGTGATAAGGAACTGGGGATACAGCACTGAACAAGAGGCAAGCCCCTTGTTCTCACGGAGTCTGCTATCCAGACGGAGTGACTGGCTCAATGGCTGAGGCTCAAATGGAACACAAACTGGACACCGTGCGTCAGAAAAAGAACACGCTCTTGTGGAAGGGAGGTGATGTGGCTCATGTGGCACACTGAACAGGCTAACTTCCTACCACTTCTGTAGCTGAATGGGATCTTGCACGCTACTGGGAAAATTGGGGGCAGAAGCAAAGGCCCTGAGAATCCAGAAAAATATAAGTAGAAAAGTATGAAAGCGAGACTAAAGAACACTGGGCTGCTCACTCCATCACAGATGTTTAAAACAGGCATCCCACATTCTGCAAATATCCAACCAGTATTCTTCAAGTCTCAAGGTCATCAAAGACAAGGGAAAACTAAGGAACTGTCATAGATTGCAGGAGACTAAGATATGACAACTAGATGCAATGTGGAAACCTGGATTGCATACAAAACCAGAAAGAGGATATAGGTGGGAAAACAAGGAAAGTACAGATAAAACCTGTTCATTTAGTTAATAGTATTAAACCAAGATTGCTTTTCTTAGTTCTGATAATTGCACCACAGTTAGGTAAGATATTCATATCAGAGGAAGCTACATGAAGGGTATGTGGGAACTCTCTGTACTACTTTCGTAATTCTTCTTAGATCTAAAATGATCTCAAACAGAAAATAGGCATCCCACTGTGGTGCACTAAATGGTCAGTCAGGTGGGAGGCACCTCTGATAGCCAGGTGTCTGTGTGAACGGGCTGGGCCACAGCACCCACCTGCAGGCAGGGATGCTGAAACACCCCCTAGCAAAAGAGGTTTTCCTACCCACTCATCCACGGGTAGATACAGCTTCAGATGTGAGTCAAGCTTCTGGTGCAAGGGGCAGGAGGCAGAGGAGAAAGAGGGAAATTAATATCTGCCAAGTGATCAATTTTTAATTCTGGTCATTTTCACTTCCTACTGTATTCTGGGCATTCTTTATGTAGGTGCTCTCCTTTAATTCTTGCAGTGCCCCCAGTTTTCAGGTGACTGAGGCCCTGAGAGGTTCGATTATGCATCCACAGTTCCAGCTGGTAGGTGGCAGAAACTGGACTCTAACCAAGCCTGTCCTCAGAGCCAGTGCTAGATACAGAGATGCTGGGAATGGCCTGGCCTGGGAAGCTCTTCCCAGTCCCAGTTCTGGTGCACTTCCAGGGGCCGAATGTGTGAGTTTCAGTGAACTGTCCACGATCCTGGCCCAGAAAGTCTGTCTCTCTCTGACCTCTGTTCTTCCTCCTGTGGTTTCCTGTCGGTTGTGGGGCCTATGTCGCTCCTGCTGGGAACATGGACTACAAATCATGTGTGTGAACCTATGGAGGTTCTAGGCTCTACTTGTCCACTCACCCCTCTCCAGGATACTTAATCCCTGGAGCATGAAGGCAGAGCTGCTCCCTGAGCCTGAGGTCCATGGATCCCACCTCTAATGACCCAGGCGGGCACCCTCAGCATCTAAGTTTTCCTTACAGACATTTCTGCTGAGAAGACCAGTTTCTATCCCCTGACATGGGGCTGCTGCCAGTGCTAGAGAAAACCGACTCTTATCCACCACAACAACATATTAGTAGTAGTAGCTACCGTTTAGTGACTATTTGCTGTGCCCTGGATACTACTGTATACAACTTTAAATGTAGTTTTAAAAAGGAAGCCTCTTTTTTAAGAAGTAAATATTGTTATCCCCCTTACTACAAATGAAGTGAGTGAGGCTCTGGTGGTTCATAGCCCAGCTGAGCTGTAAGGGCAGAGGAGGACTGAGGCTTGCGCGAGTCTAGTTGCAAAGCCATCTTTCCACTGGGCTGGGAGTCCATTATAACATGCCAAGGATGCAAGACACTCTCTCAGACATTTTACCCACATCCCTGCTAAGCTCACAACAGCCTACAAATTCAATAGAATGACCCCGTGTTACAATATTGGTCGATGCAAGTTGTGAAAACAAGAAAAAGAAACCCGTAGCATTTATCCTGCTAAAGTGTGAAGACATATGCTGCCTCTTGTGGAATGAGGTGCTGCTTGTTCCCACCTGTAACTCCACTGAGAAACTTCGCGACCACACAGCCAGCAAATGGCCGATCTGGGCTCTCCGCAGCCCATGTACTTGCTGCCATCATCAAAGCAGGTTCACTCGCCTCCGCCTACTGGTCATGTACAATCAAACAGAGAGATGCCCCCCTGAGATGCACAGTGCAACTGGCACCATTTAGGGACCAGGTGTCTGTGGCAAATGAAGATGACAGGTCACCCACAGTAAAGCAGATTCTGTTTCTAAAGTGTGAGGAGTCACACTTTTGCAGCTGCCTGTCCTCCTGCCGCACATGCTGAAGGGCTGGCGTAACAGCCCCTAACTGGCCACCTCCAATCTCGTCTGTAGTTAAGCAGGGCTAAAACAGGAAATGGGTGCACGAACGCTGCACAGATCTGTGTCAAAGCCCTCAGAACACTTGGGGGCAGATCCGGTAGTATATCAAAGCCCTTAGAAGTCCAAACCTGCCCCAGTTCTGCTCCACTCTCCAAAGATAGCAGCCCCACACACCCTGGGTCTGGACTGAAAGAGGGATGGGGTGAATCAGGAGACCACTGCCCTGCACGGCCACATTCCATTTCTGCACCCTTGTCTGTCCCCACTATTGTTACACTGGCAATTGCACAGGCTCCGTGATGTTGTTGTTTTTTTTTTTTTTTAATCGTCAAATCCTCTCCCACTTCTGCACTTTTCGTGGCCTGCTCCCTCAGATTTCCTACTGAATTTGCAATTTCTGACACATTCCTGTGGCACAGAATGCCTGGCATGGGTGGATGAAAGCAGCTGTGAGACAAAAAGAAACTTCACCACTTCTCAGTGTCTTCATACCACCCTCTGAAGGAGAGGGGAGAGAGAGAGAGAGAGAGAGAGAGAGAGAGAGAGAGAGAGAGAGAGAGAGAGAAGGTGCTGCTTGCTCCAGCACTCACATAGTGCGTGAGCCGGTCAGCCAGGAAAGCCACTACTTGCCTTGCATATGAGCAAGGGCATGTGGCCTCAGTGGGCGACAGGGGAAAAAGGCAGAGATCTGGGGCTGTGTAGGCCCATGAAACAGGACAGAAGGACACAGGGATGTGTAGAGAAAGTGCTCTGAGCCAGTGGTCAGGCCCTGAGTTCCAGCCTAGCTCTGACCTGCATTTATAGCTGTGTGACCCTCAAGCAAGTCACTTCCCTTCTTTGAGCCTTGTTTTCCTTTTCTAACAGATATGTGTGACTGCTAAAGGATCTCCAAGCTTTCATCCTTGCAGTGTCCTCCCACCCTGCCATGAAATGACCTCCAGCCTTGCCAGTGCTGAGGGGCCGGTGCTGAGGGTGTTCAGAGTGTCCAGGGCATCCTCCCCTTTCAGTCTGGGAATAATTGTCAGCTATGGTTACTGCCCATTAAAGCGGATGTCTGTGGTCATGGTGAGGGTAAGACCCCATAAAATAGCTCCGAGGAATCTCTGGGAGTAGGGCCTAGCAACAGAGAACCTTTTCAGGGTGCTTTCAGGCTGGGCAGTCATCATCCCTTTATGAGATGGAGCCAGGAGACAAGGGGTTGGTGGGTGAGTCATCCGGGATAATGAACTCCAAGACAGGAAGATTCAGGCATCTTCTGACACCCCTTTCATGTCCTGATGATATCTATGGCCCAGAGGCCAGTAGAGTACCCAAGCCTTGAGGGTAGCCCAGAGTAATGGGTAGAGGGTCTAGCTTCGACTGGGGCAGCCCAGCTAGTAACCGTATGCCAGCACCCACCCCAGCGCAGATGAGCTGTGGCTGGGAGCCACGCCCCATGCTCTGCGGGAACTCCCTGGCTATTCCTGGAATCACAGGGACTCCTGGAGTCCTCTCAGAGCTGCTTCCCACTCTAATAAGCCCAGGAGTCCCTGCCACAATATTTTCCCCTCTGAAAGAACTGGAGTCTCAGTAATTGCAGCGTGGTGCTCCCTTGACAGCAGCATTAATCACCTCTCCCAGTTCTAGACCCAGCCATGAGAGAAGGAACTGGGAAAGGCAGACCCAGAGAGGCCTGGTACTGCTAACTGCTCTCACCCAAGGCCAAGGGCAAAGCAGTCCACCCTATGCCTTCCCCGAGCTGGTCTCCCATCCCAGAGAGAACTGGGCTCAGACTTCATTTGGGTTTTTCTGAGGTGAGGGTTCACAAGGAGCAGGGTTGCTCTCCCCGGCCACTTCTAGAGCATCTGTGCCATGCTTGGCCTGTGTAGTGCAGGCCTGCAGGTCCAGAGCCTGGACAGAGGCGATGTGAGGAGTCAGGGGGACTGGAACTTGGAGTCTCTCCTCCCCTTCTTACTTGCATCCTCACTTTCTGACCATCCTGCACGAGCCTCTAAGTCTAATTCCCAAAGCCATGGCTTTAGGCTCATGTCATCACCTTGCTCAAAATACCTTCGACGACTCCCATGAGGGAGAAAGTCTAGGTTCTTTGCTCTCAACCTTTGACCTACCAAAATTATACCTGTGTTCTCCTGTGGGAAGTCTACACGCTAGTTGGAGCTGGTCTAGTCTGTGGCCTTTCCTACCTCCTCACTTTGCCTCATCTGCCCCATTTCTTGACTTTAAACATTACCATTTCTTCACCTGTCTCCATTCCCAGCTGCCTGAATCCTACTGACCTTGAAGGATTCCCCTTTAGAAATTCTCCTAGAGGAGACCTTCCCCGACTGCCCAAGCTCATCAGCACCTCTTCCCTCTGCACTCCCATGGAGTTTGATATGGGAGGCTCAGACAGGTGACATTCACAAATAGTTTTCATTATAAAGCTGAGGTGCATTCTAGATCCCTGGGGGAGGAGGACACCTGAGATGCCCTGGAAAGGTGAGCAGGTGAGACAAGAAGGGCTTAGCACTCATTAGGTGAGGCATGGCAAGCATCTGCGCTACGCAAATGAGCTGTAAACTACAGGTGTCCTTCTGACAGGCACAGATCACAGTGGGCCAAGGGCAGGTCCTGGAAAAGATAATGCTTCTGCCACTGAGCACACACCCACAGTATGTGTTCGATAAAATCTGCTGACTGCATGAATGCTATACAAGCAGAGTGACAGAGTGACTCGGAGCTATTCCCACCGAGACAGTGTCTGCCAGGGAGAATTACTGGGAGGCTAGGTCATAGTTGACAAAAGAGCAAAACTAGCCTTCATATCTGACAAGGGAACATGCTCAGACGAGCCAGATGGGTTTTCCCAGGTTTGGAGCCAGAGAGACTATGAGAGACGTGAAAAGTCGCTCCAAAGTTAGAGCAAGAAGGCTGAAAGCCCAGGAAGCAACCTAGGGGTGGAGGTGTATCCCAGTGGAGGAGAACTGATTGTTCCCTGAGCTCCCGCTCAGAATGCCATCAGCCCTTTTTGCCGGACTTGACACCTGCACGGTTGGTTAACAGGTCACATTTTGTATGCATCTATTTGCAGCACCTGGCACCTGAGGGCACCCTCAATACACGAAATGCTCAAGAGTGAAATAGTGGGTATGCTGCTAAAGTGGGGAGAGCATGCCCCATTTAATTTAAGAGTAGATGCTCCTCCATCCACTCTTGCCATATGAGAATGAGACAGCTTCCAGTGCTTCAAAAGAAGACCAAAATCTGGACTTTTATTTGTAATCCTCTTATTTTAAAATTCTGGCAACTAATACAGTGTTCAAGCCAAAGCACTTTGATGTGTCAGACACAGCTTGTGTCCTCCACTCACACCACCGAAAGCACCAAAGTTAAACAAAACCCCACAGTTAAAGACATTGTTGTGTTCTCCAAAGGCCTCACAATAGTCCCTGACCAAGCAAGGCAGCTTCTTACTCCCTCCTTAAGAGTAAAGGAAGCTGGCCCAGAGAGGCTTAATTAATTTGCCCAAGGTCACTCAGCTAGTTAGGAGCAAAGGCAGGATTAGAACTCACATCTCAACACTCATGCTCAGGTTCTTTCCCCAAATGCCACATTGTCTCCAGGCCTTAAAGAACAGCAGAAAGAGTCAAAGCAGCATCTGACTAGTCTGACTCACAGAAACTTAGAGCATCAACGAGCTGATCACGGTGTTTACTAAATTCTTACTTGATCTGTATAAGCAGAAAAGTTCAAGGTCAAGTAAACATAAGTCTAACTCAAATAGCCAAAATAGAGGGTCATACCCCCTCAATCAAATCCCAGACTGGAACCAATATCTAAACCTAGAATTATCTGAATAAAGAAGAGGCCAGTTCCATTTAAGGAAGAACCTTACTACACTGCCAAAATTTTATACTGTTAACCTTTCTCCCAGCCTTCCCCAGAGTGACCTATGGCCTATTACTGGGTGGACTATGCACCAGAGTAAAGGGGATAATCCGATTTTTCAGGGATGTTGAATGCTGGCTCCAAACTGACACTGTTTTAGGAGGGTCCAGAACGTCACTGTGGTCCACTAGTATGAGTAGGGGCTCATGGAGATAGGGGACCAATGGGGTTTTGAGCTCATTCCTCCTCACGGTGGGTCCAGGAGGTCCCCAACCCCAGCCTGTGGTTATTTCCCCAGTTCTAGAAGGCGGAATTGGACTAGGCATATTCAGCAACTGGCAGAATCCCCCATAGCACAGGACCAGCTGGATTCCTCTGAGCTGTTAAGAAATCTATCCAAAATTTGGAAGGAAGGCAACGAGGCCACCTAAGGCTCACCTGACTCTGTAAGACAGATGTTAACAGGCAGGGAATTGATGCCGTGAATGACTTCTATTCAGTAGAGAAGATAATCCTGAACTTTATGATTTTGTTGCCATATAAGACAATAATAAGTTTTGTATCAAATTTAGCAATCTAATTCTAGCTTTCCTCCACTGATATATGGGTACATAGATGATAGAGAGATGATAGATAGATATCTCAACATATATTTCTTGTATCCTCTTTTGAACCTAACTTTGTCATCTCACTGGTTCTCTCATGGATGAGTTAAATAAATCTTTGACATGTAATTGTTTAAGAAATATGTTTTTAATTTTTTTGGAAATTATTACTTTAACAGTTCATATGACTCAAAAACTAAACACTCACAAAAGAATTCAGCAGCTGGGATGCATCAAAAGGCAGAGTGAATGCCACAATCTCATTTCTTCTCCCTCATCTAGCTTCACGCCCGCTCAGTGCTCTTGGCTCACAGCAGCCTACCTTTAGGACAAGTTGTATACAAACTTCCCTATCTAATGGTGTTTCGCAGCTTCAGGCTGGGCCTTTGTGGTTATACCACTGCCCTCAAAGTGAGAGGTGGCTAACTAACTCCTGATTATACATGGGAGACAGTGCTTTCAAGTACCTGGGACCATGACAACCTCTCCAGGAGTCAGAGATGAAGAGCATGAGAGAGGCCAATACTGTCTGGACAGCCTAGGTGCTACTGGATGCTTTGGGTAGATAACAAACACACTAGAGAAGCAACAGCAGTAGCAGCTGCCAAGCACTTCTCATGTGGTCTGCATGAGATGGGTGAGCTTGTCCACTCTGGGGATCAGAAGGCAGGATGATTGGGGTGTGTGTGTGTGTGTGTTAGAGAACACCGGATGACTTCTGCTGATTCAGGTCAAACCCAGCTCCCCAGGGTTTAATTCAAGGCCCACATTTTGTAAGACTAACTACGTGACATCCAGTGGTGCCACTCTTCTCTGAAGGGGCCTTCGCTGTGTACAGCACCTGACATTAGACTTTATGCTGTTAGGAGGCCTAGGTCTCAATCCTGGTGCTGCACTCTGTTAGCTATGTGACTGAGCAAGTCACTTAATCTCTATCTCCCTCCTGAAGCTACTTTTCTCTCCTCTAAAAAGGGAATAACATTGCCTTTCTTTATTTCTTGGGATAGTAAGTATCAAGTCTTAGGTTCACATCTTGGCTCTACATATACAATATCAAAAATAAAAAATATTGGGAATCTACCTAACTGCTGTTGCTCATTTTATTCATATCTAAAATGGGGATGATACAATACTTATTCCACTGTGTTGTTGCAAAGATTAAATGAGATAACGTGCTGAGTGATTACATTGATGTCTAGCATGCCACAAGCATTCAAAACGTATTTTAACTATTTCAACTATTTCAACTTCAAATGCTTTGAAGCAGTAGGATACTTATCAAATGAGAAGTTTTGTAAGTGTGATTGACCATTATCCCGTATTATTGTCTGAATGTTTCACATGTGTTACTTTTGCCTCCTTAGGTAGATTTCCAGCTTATGAAACCATCTGACAAATACTTGTTGAATACTTTTGAAGTGCTAGGCAATGTAGATACCAAAATAAGTAAGACACAATCGTTTTCCTCGAGATTACAGTTCAGTGGGAGAGACAAGCACAAAGGACAAGCACGTGGAACGGTCACCTGACCAAACTGGAGTCTCTGAAGGGTAGGTTAGGTCACAGACTTAAAAAAATTCTCTCCCTGTTCTTCATGCTCCTATACTCTGCTCCTAGGACAGGGTCATAGATCTAACAGAGGCTCTCTCTGTATATATATTTGTTGAATAAATATGAGGAATTAAGCAAGCTTTCTTATTACCTACTTCACCCAGAGTCCCTTTGGTGGAAGGAGGAGAGGAAGAGAACTAACATTAATGAAGCAACTGACAACATTCCAAATCCTGGGAAAGACATTTTACATGTAGATCAGTGATGTGCTGGAGCTGGTTGGGCAACTATTTCTTCCAAACTGCATTCAGCGACATCACTATGATGTCAAGTCGGTAGCTTGTTATCAGTCCCAGGTTGAGTATTTACACAATGAAATAGGCAAATGCTATAAATCAGAACATTATTTTTTTTTCTTGAAGATCTGGTTGATAAAACATTTACCAGCACACAACTGTAGAGATCTCTCACAATAATCTACTTTCCAGATCAGGAAACTAAGATTCACACAGGTTTAGTAATTTGCTCCAAGTCACACTAACCATACAGGGCAGACCTGGGATTTGAACTTGTCTCACTACAAGGACCTGTCTTTTCCCTCTACAACTCATGACCTGTCCTGTCAGGTCCCCGGAACAGGGCTTGATCAGGAACAGACTAGTACATCCTCTGTATCTCCTCGTGGCTGAAGGGAGAGAAGAAAACTTCACTCTCTTCTTAGTCTCTATGTAGAAATAAAGGCTCCCCAGACCTAGTCCAAGATCTATGGGAGCCTCACGATATCTGCCTTCTTTATTATTCACTTTGAGAATCCTTGTTAAGCTCCATCAAGAATGAATGAACCTATGAAAAGTTGTTCAACATCATTGCTCATGAGAAAAATGTAGATCAAAACCACAGTGACATATCACCTCAGACCATTAGGATGACTGCTAATTTTTAAAATTTTTTAATAAAAAAAAATTTTTTGGAGAAATGTCTGTTCAAACCCTTTTCCAAATTTATAATTGGGTTGTATAGAGTTGTAAGAATTCTTTATATTTTCTGAATGCTAGTCCTTCATCAATCTTTTTGCTTTCCTGATGGTGTCTTTTAGAACACAAGTAATTTAAATTTGACAAAGTCTAATTTACCTATGTTTTCTTTTGTTGCTTGTGTTTTCAGTGTCACAGCTAAGAAACCATTGCCTAACACAAGGTCATGAGATTAATCCTAGTGTCTTCTCATAAGAATTTTACGGTTTTAACTCTTACATTTAGACTTATGATCCATTTTTAATTATTTCTTATAGATGGTGTGAGGTAGGGGTGTAAGTTTATAAGACAGCCACTATTTAAAACATAGAAAATAATAAGTGTTAGTGAGAATTTGAACTGTTGGTTGGTAAAATGTACTGTCACTGAGTAAAATGATGGGATCTCTACAGAAAACATTAAGAGATCCCTCGAAAAATGAAAACTTGAGTTACCATATGACCCAGCAATCCCACTTCTAGTTATACATCCAAAAGAATTGAAAGCAGATCTCAAAGACATATTTACACACTCATGTTCATAGCAGCATTGTTTGCAGTAGCTAAGAGGTAGAAACAATCCAAGTTTCCATCAATGAATGAACAAACAAAATGCAATATATACATGTAATATAATATTGTTCATTCTTAAAAAGACAGGAAATTCTCACACATGCTACAACACTGATGAACCTTGAAGATGTCATACTAAAGGAAATAAGAAAGCCAGCCACAAAAAGACAAACACTGCATGATTCACTTACTGACGTATCTAAAGTAGTCAAACTCATAGAAACAGAAAGGAGAATGGTGGCTGCCAGGGGTTGGGGGAACAGGAAACGGTGAATTAGTGTTTGACATTATAGAGTTTCTGTGTTGCAAAATGAGAAAGTTCCAAAGAGCTATCCTACAACATGTGAATATACTAAATACTACTGCACTGTATGCTTAAAAATGGCTAAGACAGTAATTTTGTTGTGTTTTTTTTTTACCACAAAAAAAATAAGCAATTAATAGTGATTCCAAATAAAATTCACCTTCTCCCTCCCCCGCAAAAAAGAATGAATGAACCACAGGGCTCACTGTGGGCCTCTGTGTGCGTCCTCTGAGAGGCAGCCATTTCCATAGGATATAAAGACAACACATGCTCCTTCTCCTCAAAGTTATACATGAGCAGGAGAGTCAGATGAGTACATGCGAGCTGTTGGAAAGGTCAGGTAGAGCTGCATTTGAATCCACGCCATGCCACTGCCTTGAACCAGTCACTCCACCTCTGTGAGGCTCAGTGGCCACATCTGTACAATGGAGGTGGTATCTCTTCCCTCAGTGGGTCTCAGCAATTAAAGGATATAAGCCTACTAAGGTACGCTGCTTTATTCAATGAATATTCATTAGTTTATTCAATCATAGAAAGCTGCAAGTAAACAGGAAGAAGGGTAACAGCAATAAAAATCATAACCCTGTTCTATTGTATGGCATTTCTTGGTGGACTGGATGTTTCTGTGTATTTCCAGGCAGAAAATTTAAGGATTAATCTACAGGGTTGATAGTATTTCTCCTTCCACAGAGGTGAAAGAATCTAATGGAACTAGCTCTTAGCTAGCTCCAGCTTTGTTGGCTCCCATGCCTCCTGCCCCTCCTCTAGGCTCTGACAACTGGGTCCCCCAAGACCAGAGCTGGAATGCCCAGACCATCACCACCACTCCAGAACCAGGACCCTTAGCCCCAAGGACTTCCGTGGAACAAAGCCTCCATTTGCATCTAAATGAAAAGGAGGGGAGAAGGAAGCCCTGCGTCCTGTTGACTATGAATGAAATCACTTTCCATGTAAAATTTCCATTGGTCTGCTTTCTGCAGCTTCTGCCAGAGCTGTGTCTGAGCGCTGTCTTCAACACAAAATTCAGGCCTCAGAAATATCTAATTTGGAAATTATGTGCTTGTGCTGGTCCTGGTCCCTCGGCAGGTAGCAGTTCCAAGCACTGATGGGCTTTGTCACCTAGCCTGCTCTTTAGCGCCTGGGCCAATTACTGCCTCAGCACTGGAAGCTGAACCTAACAGCAGCTTCTGGTTCCTAGGGCTGCCCATTGGCTGTGGGGCAGGAGTAGCCAGGACCAGCATGGGCTAAGGAGGAAGGTGAAAGACCTGTGCCCTCCTAGGCCGGTGGGGAGGCAAGAACAAATTAAAGGGATTAAAGGGATTAAAAGATTTAGTGCCCCTTAGGGCTCTCAGTTTGACACAGCCAAGACCTGCAGTTAGAAAAACAATCACCTGAGGCCATAGTTTAGCAGGTTAAATGGTATCTAACCTGAGTATTTAGCAAGTTTAATATGTAAACACACATATCCCTGAAACACACACAGTATTATTTTTTTAATTACAAAATGATTTTCCGGGCCTTACGTTTTGAAAATGCTTCCCTCAGCGATTTCCTATTCCATACCTTCACTCTGCTTCTTCCTGTATTTGTAATCTCTGGCCCATATGCGTGACACAGAATGCCAGGTGTAGGCCTACAAACATCACCAGGAAAAAAAGATGAGAAAAGGGTAGTGTTACTACTTTTCAATGTTTGCTAATGTGGAAACATGGCCCTTTACAGTTTTGGATGGAGTTTTTGATGAAGAGGCCACAGAATCACCCCTGTACTGGCATGCAGGTTTACTGCTTCCTCCAAGTGTGTCAGCCAAGAATAACACACTAATTTATTTGAAAGAATGTGTACCTGTTGAGATCTGGAAAAAAACACACACACACACAAAACCAGCACTGGTCCATCACAACCTATGCTATGTGAATACCACCACAAACAAGGTTGTGTGTGTGTGTGCGCGTGTGTGCATATGAATTAGCATTTATTGAATGCCCTCTACTGTGCATAGCACTGTAGACTATATTTACATATTTAAAAACAGTCTCCAATTACCCAATTTCTAAATTTTCAGAATATACACATTCCTTCATTCATACATTCACTCTACAAATGTTCAGGGTCTATTATGTACTAAACACCAAGAACAGGAAGATGCCCTAATTGGCTTCACGTGCTGGGGACAGGGATGGGGAGGATGGGGGAAAGGAAAGAGGCAAGTCATTCTAATACTGCGGCCTGTGCTGTAACGAAAGTGAAGGCGATAAACTTAGCATGTGGGAGAACTTCATCTGACTCAGGGACAGCATGAAGGCATTGAACCAGACAGACCTGGGCTCAAATACCAGCTTCAGTTCTTACCACTTGTAAGGCCTGAGTACACATACCTAATATCTCTGAGCCTCAGTTTCTTCACTTGTAAAATGGGTATAATGACTTCTATTTTTGTGGCTATCACAAATATCAAAGATGATGTATATAAAGCACTTAGCATAGTCAGTATTTTAAAATAGTAGGTATTATTCACTTGGATCAATCAAAATACTACTGTGGGTAAGAAAGCATCTGCTTGTAAAATTAACACCTTCATAGAAGATGTTTTGAAGCAACATTTGTGACATTCAAATGCAGTTCTTGCTGAAGAGAGATAGAAACAGAGCAGATGCTGGTGGTCACAGTCTGTTCCCCCTGAAAGAAACCTCATCCAACACAATAGCACTGCCTTAGAAATAGGAATCAGAGGACAAGAGAACTGAGATATCCCTAGACCACCCAAATAGGGTTGAACAAACTTTAATCAGGCTCCCCTGAGCTCTCTTTTCGACTAGGCTTCGTGTTTGGACCCTGGCTTGGATCTGCCCAGCCTGGTGTTAGTAAGAACCCCAGTTAGTGAGTTTAGAGAGTATCCCCTCCCTTGGTTCCTGATCGCAGGGGCCTGCCTTCAGCAAGAATCCTTTGCAGTCCACTTAGCAAGAATCTTCTTGCCCTTGATGTCTCCTCTTAGTAATTTTCCATCCACTGACCCCCAAGTCCTGCTCCTTGGTTATAAATCCTTGGCTGTCTCTGTATGTCGGAAGTTGAGGCAAATCTTTCTCTCCTATTGCAATAGTCTCGACACCTATCGCAATAGTCCTGAATAAGCTTTCTTTACTGTTGCTTTTAATAAATGGCAGAATAATTTATTCTTTAACAGAGTGATGGTACTGACACTGGAACCCAAGACTCTTGACTTTAGACCCCATAAAGGCAGATGTGGGTTTCATTTGCATAGAAAAGAAGCCTAGCAAATTAGCAGAGCATCGAATCTCCCAGAAACTGGGCATTGGGCTCCCAGGAACAGTGCCATGGTCTGGCAGAAATACACTGAGTTCTGGCTCTGTGTTTTATTTCTTCATTTTTTTGTTTTCATTGTATTAGGTTTTCCTGGGTCTCTGCGTCTTGGGGGCTGAAACTCAGAGGTTATTTTTAAAAATACCATCAAATTGACCATTTTCAGACAAGTAGATCCTTTTGGCCATTATTATAGTCCATCCAGTCAGAATCTCCCAGGGCCCAAGGAGCCAGCACTGGTTGCTGAGGGCCCTGCATTCACTGAGCTGACACTGGTACTCCCTGCCCGCTCCAGGCTACCCTCAGCCCCATAGAGCACATGAGCTGTCACAGGCAGACACTTGAGTGGGAGGAAAGAGGTCCAGTGTCTGGTGAAACTGGACAGGGAGGAGATGACTGCAGAAATACCCAGCTGGGTGGATTTCCCTGGTCCACAGAAAACCTGAGTTCTGCCCTGAGCCAGACTGCCCATGATTCCCACCTAAGGAAATCCCAAGCTGCCAGTCTCCAAAACACCCCTAAGGACAGAGACTCCAACTGCTGCTGAAGAGCTCCTGGCTCTTTTTCTGGCCCAAAGGATGTTCAGGAGCCTTTAACCCTGCATCTTCTTGCTGCCAGTCCTTGGTAGGGGCACCATCTCTGGCCTGTTGGAGCTTCACTGCTCAGAAGAAGCGTGTGGACATTGCTAGCCACATGTGCTCCTATCCTTGCCCTTTTCCTCCTCTCCCCCGATCAGGACCATGGACTCCAGGAGCTATGACATTACCATGGAAACAGAGTGGGAAGATGTTGTCGAGGGCAGGTGACTTCCCAGGGATGAAGAGATAAGAAGCCAGAGAGGATGGGAGGCCTGCTCTCCGGGTGCTCAGGAAGCTGGTGCAGGCCCCAAGCCAAGCCCCAGATTGAGCTTCAAAAGCCTCAAGTCCCAAATCTGAGCTGAGAACAGCTCCTTGGAAGCCCTCTGTACCTCCTTCTCTGATATCCTCCTTCACCTATCACAGTGAGAGGATTTGCTTTTCTCCCTAGGCTAACTTAAGTCATTTAACATGTAATTACTGAGTACCCACTGTGGACCAGGTCATTACAGACCAGCATTTACACTGGCAAGCCCAGGAGGGCAGTTTCTAACAACCTAGCCCCACTGAGAGACCCTAGAGGCAGCTCTAAATGTTGCCACATTGGCTGCTATGGCAGGACCACAGGAAGGTGATCTGTAGGGCCACAGGTTCCTCATTTGCAGGAATGTGATCCGTGCCCAAGGGCCCAGAAAGCTCCCAGTACCATCAGCATCTCTTACATTCTTGAGGACTGGCCAGCTGGGCAACCTGAATGATGGGGCTCCCTTGGGGTCTATGGTTTATGACAGAGCTGGTCCCTGCTAGCCTCTATGAGACCCTAGTTCTTCTCCTTCTCTACAGGGTGACCCCACACTTCTTTCCTTTCACCCCCAGGAAAGCAGAACTCAGGAGCAGGAGTCAGGAAGCCTTCCTCATCCTACCTTTATTCCCCCACTGTATCAGGGGACAGTAGTAAAGTGACTTCTGGGGACATACTCTGTACAAGGTCAAGCCCTGTCCAGATGCAGGGGTTGTTACTATTGTCACTCTTCCCTGGTGGAGACCAGGAATCCTCATGGAAGACTGGAGTGTTTGAGAGAAGAATATTGCTGCGTGTGAGGTATACTGAGAGTCAAAAATAGATTTCAGTCCTGACTCTGCCTCTTGCCTAACCTCTCCCCCGCCCCCAATCAACACCAAAGACTTTGGATAATTCTCTTGGCCTGCTAGAGCCTCAGTAGTCTCAACTGTGAAATGAGAGCATTGGACTGAGGATCTGGCACATAGGGGACATTTAATAAATGCTCGCAGAATGAACGTTGAGTGGACATCTCCAAATTCCTGCGTTCATCACAACTATATAAGACACTTTATATTCGTACTCAGCCTCCATCTCACTGGGCCTGAGTCCAAGTCCTGTAGGAATCCAGGTTCCCACGAGCCTCCCCTTTCTGGAACATTCAAGGGCCCACCTTCCTTCCCCTCTCTTTCTCCAAACTCCCTTTACCTTCTCTCTTACCAACCATGTTGCCAGCAGGTCAGTGAAATCCCAAATTCCTAATCATACTAACTGCTTTTATTCTTGTCCTTATTTACCTTCTAACTCGAGAGATGAGGATTCAATTAGATAAGCAAAAACAAGTGACCAGGAGGGAAGTGGTCCTGCCCTAGAAGAGGCAAAAGACATCTACAGGGACCAGAAGCCAGCGAGGCAGGAAGCTCCCTGTAGTGGACTGAACAGTGGCATCCTCTCCACACACCCAAATTCATGTCCACCCAGACCCTCAGACTGTGACCTTATTTGGAAATAAGGTCTTTGCAGATGTAATTAGTTAAAGATTGAGATGGGATCATACTGGGTTAGGGTAAGCCCTAAATCCAACAGCTGGCATCCTTACAAGAAGAAGAGAGTAGAAACTCAAGGAGACAAAGACTATGTGAAGAGAGAGGCAGTTTGGGGTTACATTGCTACAAGCCAAGGAACACCAGGAATGTAAGTTGGAAGAGAAAACAAAGAGTCTAGAGCCTTTGGAGAAAGCCAGCACCTTGATTTCAGGTTTCTAGCCTCCAGAACTGAGAAAGAGTAGGTTTCTGTTATTTTAAGCCCTGGGGTCTGTGGTACTTAGTGACTGCTGCCCTAGGGAACTAATACATTCTCAAACTCACATTGCCCTACAGTGTTTCAGGCGCATAGCTGTGAGCTCTGCAGAGACCTGCCCACCTTCCTCTCTCCCTCTGGAGGCCTTCTTGATGCCCTGGGGCTCAAGGAACCCCACGGTTTTTCAGCTTTCCTGCTCCACAGGTGTTTCCTATTACATGTAGTCACCAAGGAAAAGTGCTTAGAAGGGAAGGCAATGGATGTTTGGTTCCTGCGGGCTGATGGCAGTTCCTTCAGGATGGTGAACCCAGATCCATTAGGATATGATATATCAGCTTTTGAGCAAATCTCAGCCTGCTCTGCAAGAGGACAATGTTCATTCATTTGTTCATTCATTCACGCAGCAATTATTTTTTGACAGCCTACTACCTGTAAAGCATGTGCTCAGTGTAGGGCAGGGAAACTGCTCCCTTCTCTTGTCCCTTTCCTGGCTGCCCCATGCTCAGACCTGACTGAGCACAAAAGAGTTATCAGTTTACCTTATTGTTATTATTAGTGACAATAATGTAGCACTCAAAGGGCTTCTGCACATTATTTGCCATACTGAGCACTAAATTGCCTATCTGTAATCTGTTTCTCTGTGAGATATAGGAATGGTAATAGCTCTGCAGCCCTCTCACTCAAATCTGTGAGCTCCTCGGAGTATATAAGTCCCAACCTGGTCCTACTTTACATGACACTAATCTTTATTCCCCAGGCAATAACCAGAGTAGAGCTGAGTAATAAAGGTCACCAAATCAGCAATTTTGGACTTAAAATGGGGAGAAAGAACAAGAGGAAAATTTTTGGAGCTAGTTAAATTGGGGTAGCTTTTGGTAAGGCTATCTGAAGCCAAGCACTGTGGCAAACACCATTTCTAGCCATCAGGCACAGTGCAGGGCACTGGTGTGCTGTGGTGGCCTAGCGTCTGGATCTGATCCTGCTAAGCAGCCTTATGATTCTGCATGCATTGCTTACCTCTCTGGGCTCTATTTCCTCCTCTATATGTGAAGAGTTAGTCTAGATCCTGAAAGTTCTTTATAGCAAGGGTCCCCAACACCCCGGTACCATCCGTGGCTTCTTAGGAACCGGGCCTCACAGCAGATAAGCAGCAGGCAAATGAGCAAAACTTCATCTGTATTTGCAGCCATTCCCTAATGCTAGAATCATCGCCTCAGCTCCACCTCAGATCATCAGGCATTAACTTCTCGTAGGAGCCCCAGTCCTTGGTGCCAAAAAGGTTGGGGATCACTGTTCTAAAGCCTTGACATGCTGGGCTCTCTCCAGTCTAAATCACCTGCAGGAGGAACTTTTTAGCCTGCCTTAATAAATGGGGGATTTCAAGAATAAACCGAAGATACTGTATCCTCCTTTCTTATTATTTATTGTGTGTATGGGATGGGAAGGCGGGGGTGGTCCTTGATCACAGTTCCACTGCATATAGTGCAGTCAGCTGGTACCTAAGGACTCCATTCCCACATTCAAGGGACTGACCATCTAGTGGGGAAATAGGCCAGTCAAAAGGTAATTATAATATGGTATGATAAATCTTATACTTCATGCTATGGAAATAAAGAGGCTGGTGGGACAGTGTAGGGAGGGAATCAGAGAATACTTCCTGGAAGAGGTGGTGCCAGTGGTCAATTTTAAAGGCTGGCTAGGAGTTAGCCTTCAAAATCTAAGGCTGGAGAATTCAGGCAGAGAAAACAACATATTCAAAGGTTAGATATGGCACAGCAAATGCAGAGGAATGACAAAGTGAATAGATGCATTTTCTTCCTCTTCCTGTAACCTCTACTCCTCAAATCTCTGTCATCCACATCTGGATACCCACTTGACAGCCTCTTTTCTCCTTTCTTTTGTGCTCTCTCTTTCATTCTCTGTACATAAGAAGGAGAATGCCATCTAGTGAGTTCATGAGCTAGTGAGGGAGCAGAAGAGAAAACCAGTGTGATGAGATCTGGCAGGGAGCTGTGTCACAGTAGTGAGCTCTTCACTTCCCAGTCTCAATTTAGGGCACTCCCTTCTCTGCAGCTTGTCTAAGAGACTCATCCTTACATACTATTTCTCACTTCTACCTGCCCTACCCTCTCATAAAGGCCTTGCTCTTTTGAGGTGCATGAAATCCATCTATGTCCCCTGACCCTCTCCATCACAATAATCCACAGATTCCTAGTCACTTCCCCTCCTTCACTGAAAACTTTGGTACCTGCTTTATTGTCTTCCACCCTAACCCAAGACTTGCCATTGATTAGGGTGGAATCAGCTTCCAACACTTTGGCCTTTCAACTGCTTGACCCTCTCATTTCCAAGTATCCTCCACTTCAATCACTTATTCCCATGATTGCATTCTGGAACTTGTCATCACTAAGGACTGTTCCTCTCTGAAATCAGAAATTCAGTCATCCCACTCTGCAATCACAATTGCCCCTGCATCTCAACTCGATCACTCAATTACTCCAAGTGCACCATTTCTCTGACCTCATCGACACTATCAATTTATTTATTCTAATTCTCCCCTAATATCCACAGCCTATTTTCACTTTCCTTTTTATCTGGCTCAGATTTCTGGCCCAAATATTCAAATACTTTACCAATATCTTTAATTTCCTTGTTTTATTGTCCTTAAATCATCCTTGGCTTTTCCCTTCCCTTAATCCTCCATAGTTCATCAATTACCAAGTTCTGTTAAATTTTAAACAACTTTTCCAATTACTCATGTTTTTCTGTCTCCACTGCCTCACCTTAGTCTAGGCCTCCAGCCTCGCTGTTCTGGACAATTAAAAACTCTCTAGCTACTCTTCTTCTAGTCTTGCTTCTCTATCATTGTTTCTTCAGCAGGGCAACCTCTGTGATTTTTTAAAAATGTAAATGAAGTCATTTGAGTTATTCTCCTGCTTAAAGCCCAACCCTTTGAAATGGCTGCTTGTTGCTGTCCTGTCCCCTTTGCAAGGCTACAGGCTTCATAGTTTGGCCCCCCTGACAATGCCTCTGGCCTCATCTTATACTGTCCTCTCCTCAAACTTCCTTGAAGACTCCCTGCTCTAACCCGAGTTTGGTGAGAGGAGGTGTGGTGGAAAGGGCCCTGGGGCAAAAGCAATTTCTAATCCAGCTCTGCTCCTGTCTTGCTGAGTTCTTCCAAGGGTAACACTCTATGAGTCATGGCCCACCTTGTCTAATTTTCTTATTTGCAATGATATCTTTTTTTCCCTCCAGAATAGAAAAGATAAAATTTGGGAAGAATCTTGTGGACATGTCTATGCTTCTTAATAATTATAATAAAATAATGGTAGTGAATGTTGATTGAGAGCTTTCCATGTGTCAGGTACTAGGCTAAACACTTTAGATGCATAATTCATTTACTTCCCACAAAACCCTAGGAAGTAAATCATGGTTATTCCTAGTTTATAGAGGAAAAAACCTGAATCTGAAAGGAGTTAGACCAACTTGTTTGAGGTCCCATGGCTGGTTACTGGTACATACCTGAACTTATATCAGTTTGGCTTCCAAGTTCATCCTCTGAATCATTTTGTTATAGTGAATAGCTAGCTTGGCGAGGGGTAGGTAGCCCTTTTTTTTTTTTTTCTTTTTTTTTAGAAGTAATCTTGGGAAAGATAGATTCCAACTGCTATTGCTTTTGAAGGTCTCGGGTAAATGATACTTATCTATACCTTGTTAAGGATCAGCCCAGTTCTCCAAACTTTAAATCCCAGTTTCAAAACAAATCACCCAGGGCTCTAAAGACAACCCTAAACAATTGCTCAATCCCGTTTGTCTTCAGGTCCTCAGGCTGATCTAGACCAACACACCTGCATCTGTTTTCTTGACACCTCTCCCAATACCTTCTTCTCTATGTATATGTCTGATGGAAGCAGCTTCCAACTATTCAATATCCCCTTACATCCATGACCCCCAAAAGCTGAAGAATTACAATGTAGGTAACCAGAGAGTGTAATTGATGATGAAAAAGAAAGTATAAAGCATCTTACTGTCCTACTTCACCTGTGGAGGATGCCCAGACACTTCTGGATACTCTTGTTGGGTTTCAAGTAAGTGTAACCATTGGGAAGTAAGCCATCACTCACCGACTCACTTACCCTCTCACTCACCCAACCACTTTCTCAACAATTTGTGTGGCTACCAAGTGCTTAGCATCATTTTCGGTTATAATTGTATGAGACAGATTGTTTATAATGAGGAGCTTACAGTAAGAAGATAGGTGTGCACAAATGAAAGATTAGCATTAAGCATTAAAATGGCAATATAAGAAAATGGCACAAGAGTTGTCATAAAACAGTAACTTTTATACTTCCTTCCTAGCTCTGTGAATCTGAGCAAGTTTCATTTAAATTCTCTGAGCCTCAATGGCCACATCTGCAGAATAGGAATTTTAATAGCTACCGTAATACGTTGTTGTGAGGATCAATAGGTATAGAGTGTGTGAAAGAGATTCAAATGAAAGAGGTTACTATTGCCTTGTGGGACTTGAAAATTAAATACTCCACATTCAGAGTATTATTACTATTGTTCCATAGGGAATAAGAGTTACTAAAAATGCTTTAAAATGCAAGCAGACTGGATGATCCCCCTCACCCCACAGCCTTTAATGTGCTTCCCTCTAATATCTCTGCATAGCTCACTCTCCCACATCCTTTAAAAGTCTTTTCTCAAATATCACTTTCTCGCTGTGGTTCATTCTGCCCAGCCTATATAGCAATGCAAACTCCCTCTCTTTCCATCCCCTCAGCACTCCCCATCATCTAACTTTAATAGATTTTTGCCCCAAGTACTTATTGCCTATTAATATACTCAGTATTTCACTTTTTATATTTATTGTTTACCATTTTCTCCTCCCCCTAGAATGTAAGTTCCAGGAGAAAAGGGTCTTTGTTTTGTTCACTGATGCATTTTTGACCAAGATGTGTGCCTACTACACAGTAGGTGTTCAATAATACTTGTTCAATGAAAGAATTAAAAGCAAAATGCATACTGAATGGCTACCGCACCAGAAGACATCTGGTGAAGAGTAAATATAGGAAGGAAGAAAACAGAAATCAATAGCCTGGTCTGGAAAAAGAATGGCTGAGATGCTCACCACGGTGTGTAACATATGGGCACTTTCAAACCTCAGACTAACAAAAACTGGGTACCCCTCAAAGCTCACAGAGGCAGTTTTAATCTGGTAAGAAGAATCCCATCTTTATACATAGATAGTAAACTTATTCTATGGCATTTTGGAAGATGAGTTTGAATAACTTCATGGAGAATAATTTCAGAGTATCTATTAGTTATCTACTATTGCATAACAATAACCCCCAAAATCTACCAACTTAAAACAACAAAATTGTATTATCTCATAATTTCTGTGGGTCATAAATTCATGAAGCTCAGTTGGGGGGTTCTGGCTCAGGGACTCTCAAAAAATTGTAGTTAAGCCCTTAGCAGTAAACACAGTCATTTGAAGGCTTATTCAGGGAGGACAGATCTGCTTCCAAGATGGGTTGTTCACATGGCTATTGGCAGGAGCTCTCCAGTTACTTGCCATGAAGTCCTTTCTATGGGGCTGTTGGAGCGTCCTCATGACATGCAGTTGGGTTTTTCAAGAATGAGCGACCCAAGAAAGAATAAGGTAGAAGTCATTATACCTTCTATGATCTATCCTCAGAAGTCAAAATCTGTCATTGAGGCATTATGTTATTGGTACACAGGTCTTCTCTATTTAACGTTAGCAGGAGATTTAGTATGCACACAAGGATATGCATACCAGGAGGCAGTGAGTACTGAGTGCCATCTTGGAGGTTGGCTACCACAGGATGTAACTAAGGAAAGATCCAGAATGCATGGGAGGCAATGTGTATCTATGAAAATTTGTTATCACCTCCCACCACCTTTCTCTGTCTCACCAGAGAAGACTGGCCAAAGGGTAGATTTTTTTACCCTTACTCATCCTGAGTGATCTAGCCCTTCAGCTATATATATTTTTCATTGAAAGATGGGTATAGAAATATCTTTGTTTCTTAGGCAAGGAGGCTGGCATACTCTGTTTGGGACCTTGGATGCTAGTTTCTGCTTGTCAATACACTTTTCTTGTTGAAATTGCCATAAATGAATGTAAGAAGTGAAGGAGCTCAGAGTCCAAGAAAAGAATGACCACATGACCTGAGGAAGGTGACCAGGGAACAGAACATCTGCCATGCCCTTGGAAATCTCCTACCTGCACTGAACAGGAAGCTTTTTGATTGGCCAGTAGTAGATGCATCAATTAGGAAAGAGTCCTCCCCAAGGAAGGATTCACAAAAAAAGAAAAAAAGCGAAAGAGAGGGAGTAGCTTTCAGGGTAGGAGAGTCCTAGATGCTATTGTGTTATATCTCCTTTTCAGGCAAGACCATATTTCATCTAAAATATGGGTGGCACTTGCTCCTGCCATTCATGACTCCAAAAGATGGAGAACATGTATTTCTGCCAGCTCTGGGGGTCTTCTCAGTGTGAGGTTCTTTGGCCCTCTCAACTGGGGTAGAAAAAAAAATGTCTCCCTATCCTGTGTACCAGTACTTTCCCTTTATTTTTCATTTTTAATAAAAAGAGGCCTGTGGCAGAGTGCATCAAGTCATGTGACAGTGCAAATCAAGAAGGCTCCAACCATGAGGAAACGAATGAAAAACCCGGGAAGCCTGGAAGAAAAATGAGGCTGTGCAGAGCCATCACCATGAGACTGATGCTTCTTCTTGGCTTGTGTGTGGTATGATGGAATTCAGCTGAACCTAATTCAAAGGGATGACAAGCAACCCGAATGCCTCTCGCTCAGGATGAGTAAGAGCTTCTGACAAGTGAATGCCGAAGAATTGTGGTGCAGAAAAGTGGGGAGCATAAAAAAGAAATGTAAGCTTGAATTTTGAAAGTTTTAGAAATGTGCTTAATTTCAGAGATGTAAAATCAGGTGCTGAATTAGTGCGAAAGGAAAACAGCTGAAAATGTTCTGCATCAATTCCCTAATAATAACAATAACAATATTTATAGTTGACATTTATGGGGTACTTACTTTTGCCAGGGACTCTTTCAAATGTCTTTTATCTATTGTCTTAATTAATCATTACAACCCAATGAGGTGGTATTAACATCCGCATTTATAGACGAGAGGCCCAAGAAGATAGAGGTTAACCCATTTGCTTAAGGTAACACAGATAGTAAATATTAAAGTTGGGGTTCAAATTCTGGCCATCCAACTCCCAAGCCCATAGGATTAACTATCATTCTCTGTTGTTTTTAAAAGGTTTAAATAAGGAACCAGATGCTGGTAAACGTCATTTTTTAAAACTCATGGTGAAGTTGAACAACACAAGCTAAAAGTCTAGCTTATTAGGAAATGAATACCACTAGCTAGTGATTTTAGTGGAGCCTTTAGTGCCATTGCACCACAGGAATTCCAACCTATTAGGCAGCATATAAACAGTTCCTTTATTTTGTGCCAGAAGAAACAGATGCTCAGGTAAAGTGCCCTGTGCGGTGACAACTCTGGCCTCCACTGCCTCTGTTCACCAGAAAAGCACTGATCAGCTAGTCCTTACAGAGTTCTGATGAGCTACTCCTGCATTTGTACAGGCTCCCAGGCCACCCTATCCCTCCCACCTCTGTAAAATCATGAAGCTCAGTCTTGGAGATGTGATAAGTTTTCATCCCATGGCAATAAGAAAGCAACACCAAAGGCCTACACGTCAGCAGAACGCTGAGTTTCATTTCTTGGACAGTTCAGTTCACCTCAAGGAGTTGTGAGACAAGAGATGATGTTATCTGGGTTTCAGACGAGCCACCACTTTCATCAGTCTGTACTTTATCTCCTGCCCTACTTCCGAACTGGAAGGCTTAGTTAACCCAACCCCTTTTTTGCTCATGCCTCCCGTCCTGCTGCACCCATTGCTTGCCGAGGTTCATTCCCAGGGCATTTCATCAAAGGGGCCCAGATCTCGGTACAGAACAATGCTTCTTAAGATGGTCCTGAACTTAAAGAATCTAAAGAAGCTATTTCTTTCATCTTTCTTCTTCTGCTGTCTCCTCATTTCTTTGTCTCACATGCAAAGCACACTGTCACTTTGGTATCAAATAAAGTGCTTTCTTATCCCTATTCTCCTCCATTTCTTATTTTGTGTACCACCTGCATAGGTTAGAGAGAGCTATTGCTTTAGCATCAGTCTGACTTTAATCTCACCCTGTATATTAACCCTGTGACCTTGTACAAGCCACTTATCTCTCTAAGCCTATACTTCTTCCTGTGTAAAATGGGGATAATAATGGTGCCCATTTTATAGAGTTGTTGCAGGATCCAGAGTTGAAATGATAATAATAAAAATGTCAACACTTACATGTTCATTGTAGCACCATTTACAATAGCCAAGACATGCAAACCACTAAGTGTCCAACAACAGATGAATGGATAAGAAAATGTGATACACACACACACTTGCACACAACATACATGTCAAGTTCTCAGCACAGTACCCTGCACAGCAAGTACATGATAAATGTTGACTGTTGTGACGATGAGACCAGCAATGTAGGGACTGGTGAGCAAGATCACTTGTCAAAAGCAGCACTTCTAAGGAAGTCTGTGAGTAAGCCACTTTCCCAGACCAAGGATTCCTGGGGAATTGTTAGTGATGCTGCTGCCTGGGGTAACAGGGAAGAGAGAAGGCAATTATACAGCGTGTAACAAAAATAATTTCATTTCTAATGCCTTTCCCCTGCTGGGCCACTTAGAATCCAAACAATAACAACAAGGCAGGGATGAAGGCAGGAGGGCAGTCATGTTCTGAAGGGACCCAGTGAGGAATTCATGTTCTCCAGGACTCACCTTGGTTCTCAGACATCTGCACGGGACTATCCTTGGGCTGTGGATGCTGTTCTGCATTGAGTTTGGTACTGAGCTGCGCCCCCTGGAAGGCAGATCTGTCAGGCTAGCAGGGTCGGGGTGGGGCTATTGACAGAGCCCTGGGTGTTGAGTCTGCCTGCCTACACTCACCATCTTCTCTCTGGGAGCAGGCTGACGTCACTCAGAGGGCTCCAGGGAAAACTAGGGGTCCTCCTTCAGTCCCCATCCCATCACTGCAGACAGAAAAAAATTCTCCTGTCTCTTCCTGGAAAAAGTAAAAATCCCTGCAGGTGCCATAAGATTATAACAGAATTGCCCAAACTGCACTAAGCTGATATCTTATATGTGCATATCTAACATTAGCCCCTTCCAAGGGCTCCCAAGAGTCTATTTCTCAGCTCCATCTCTCCCCCATACACCGCCCGCACTCTCCAAGATACCCCAGTGGAATCCAGGTCTCTGAGCTTGAGACACTGCAGCGGCACAGCCTCTCCCATGCAGGGGAGGGGGGAGTCCCCAGGGCCCAGTGTGTCATCTCTGGCTCTTCCCTGTACCCTGGAGCCATCAGGGGCCTCTGCTCCTCACAGAGAAACATTTCCACGTCTCCCAGGGAGAAAAGGCTGAGCCCTCCTGGGGGACATCCTGGCTGCTGAGGGTGTTGATTTAACCCATTTATCAAGTTGAGGTGAAAAGGGGAAAAAAGAACAAAAACGTGTAAGCAGACCAGAAAAACAAGTTTCTCTTCTTTCTCTGGACCCGAACGGGAACAAACCGAGGCTGAATCTTGTAGTTTTACTCCTCCACCCACATTACTGACACTATAATCAAACTATTTTCCAAGCTCGTGCATTTAAATAATGTGAGTCTATTGTTAAAAAAAAAAAAGTAAGAAAGAAATCTTCATTTACATTGGTGGTGGGGACAGGTGAGAGACAGGGGTGTATTAATGTTGGATTCCAACACTAGAGTAATTTAAAAAGCTTAAGATAATATCAGTCCACCACCCAGAACTGGTTTATCAGCAACTTGCATACCCTTAGTGGCTCCATTTAGTATCCTGGAGAGCTAGAGGATTTATAATCCTAGGGTCATAGATACTCTATTTATTAGAGATGGGGGGAAGGAAATTTGCTGCTGGGGTTCAGCTATATGAGAGCTCATATCCAGAGAGAGTTCATCTGAGAAGCTGAACTAAGCTGTGCCATTCCTGCTGCCTGTAGGTTTCCAAGTACTTCCTAGATGAAGGATGCTCTCTTGCTAAGCAGGATTCCTGGTAGGATAAAGAAGAATTGACTGCCAAGGCAAATCCAGGTGCCCTGGAACTAGAAAGTTTACACCACTCCTTTTGGGGAGAACTTTAATAATGAAAGAGACCATCATATTTCTAGACTAAAGGAAAAGCTGCTCTCTTTAGACTCTGGGGCATTCAGGATGACTTCTGAGAAGTCCAAATAATCTAAGGTAACT
Organism: Cynopterus sphinx; assembly: GCA_030015415.1. Taxonomy (NCBI): domain Eukaryota; kingdom Metazoa; phylum Chordata; class Mammalia; order Chiroptera; family Pteropodidae; genus Cynopterus; species Cynopterus sphinx. Next base: position 75,124,486 of record CM057383.1, on the reverse strand, counting down.
AAGATGTCCCAGAGGAAATATGACTGACTGGTCAGCCATTCTGTTCTTTTCAAGACCTCAAATCTTAGGTTATTTTGATCTATAATACACAACCTGGTGCTGGGAGATATTGGAGATACGGCTTGGGGTCCTGGGATTACAATATCTCAACTTTGATTCTTCTCTCCCTTCCTAGGTGCTTATTCATCCTGGAGATTTGTAGGCATTAAGTTCCAAGGGAGAAAGAAATGGAGGATGACAGATCAGAAAATCTGAGTCACTGGAAGGGAAAGGGTCGGCTCAAAGAAGTCTCATCATCCTCTCTTCCTCCATGCCATTCGCCGCCCCGCTCACCCCCTCAACCCCACACCCCCACCTCAGCCCCCACTCCATGTTTTCTTCACAGCCATGCTTCTTCAACAGAAAATTGGACTTTCACTTACAGGGAAGATGAGGACAGCTCTTTCCAGACTGAGTTCACATGCCTTTTCTCTTACACGTGTTTACCCAGAGAACAGTGAACTCAGACCACTCTAGCTTCAGCAGATCAATCCCAAGTATATATGAGGCTATATTTTTCACAAAACCCTGAGCTCCCTTTGTTTCCCCTGGTAAAGTAGGAGGAACATAAGGGTTTATTGCAAGTTCATATTCTCCTGCAACATTGCATGTTCTAGACAGAAATAATCCAACCTTGTAAGTGAACGTGAAAGACTGACCAGCCCGCAAGCTCACCACTGGCCTTTTTCACCCCTACAAGCTTTCTAGCTTACAGAGCACCAGAACCAAGTCAATACAGTCAATATGTCACTGCCGGCAGGGGACTAGTAACTACCAGCCTTGGGGAACATGACATGCTACTAAGCTGAACTAATCACTTCTTGGTATTTCAGGAGCAGTTGGGTTAGCAGATCACAGCATATATATAATGAAAGATAATAATTCCTCCATAAGCAGAGGGCAGGAGAAACATACTGGGCTGGGCCTCAGAGGGGGGCAGCTAGAATTTACACAAGTAAACCTGAAAGCCATGTTGGAGATTCTTAGGTCAAAAAAATATGTTTTAGGAAACAGAAAAGCTCAGAAAGATCCTGGTGAAGAGGAGATTGGGATGCATCCTTTATTGTAGCCAAGGTATTTAATCAGTGGGATGGCCCCTTAGTCAACAACAGTCCCACACCACAAGAATTTAATATGTATAACTGCAGAAGGCAGGTGGGTCAACTAAAGACCTTAATCATACTCCTTCTAGTCAAAGGAGTCTGAACTTTCATGAAGTGACTTCTTAACCCAGAATATATATGAATCACATAGAAATAATAGCTAAAATATACATTGCTGGGCTTCAGCTTGAGATTCTCATTCAGTAATTCTTCAGGGAAGAACCAAAAATATGCATTTTAACCTCATTCCCAGGTGATCCAGATTCAGGGAGTTCATTAAAACAAAAATAACCTTAAGGGAATACTATAGTAGATCTCTGTAATGAATCAGAATACCCCATTTTCCAAGCACCTTTCATCCCCAGGCTGTGCAGGGAAGGTAGAAGGAACTCAGAATGTTCTTCAAGAAAAGAAGGCAGGGGCTACCATGGCCCTCACTTAGCTCTAGGTCTAACCCTCTCAGACTTCTTCCCCATCAGATGTCTGATTTCAGGGACAGCTTTCAACACCACCACTACCCCACCACATATGCCAGAAATTTTGAACACTAAGCAGAGAAGGCAAAGGCAGGGGGCTGTGGCGCAGCAAACCATCTCGCTGATTCTCTCGCAATCGATCTCATTTACCATGGCCTCTCTCTCCGCCTAACCTCATCCAACATCAGGAACAGGGGGAGAGATGATAAGAATGATTGCTTTTTCTAGCGGTCCTAATACTGCAAGATGAATCAGATAAGCAGAATATTTGCATCCAAAGGAGGGTGAATCACTGAAAAATTTAGTTCCTGGGGAGGAGCAAGTATTAGCATGAAAGGTTTGTAGCCTGGTCAAAATCTAGAAGTGATTGGATCTCCAGAAGAAACTGGGAAGGGATCCACAAAGTACCTTGCACCTCACCAACCTCAGGACGCCCCAGCACAAAAAGTAGTGGGGTGCCAGGTGGGGCAGCAGTGACTGGCTCAAACAGCTTCTCTGTGGCGGAGAGCAAGCACTTGTCCCTCCGGAGCTGCAAGGCTGTGACTCGTGTCCATGGCGAAGCCTGTTGTGTAGATGCACACACGCCTTCTTACCTCTGCTGCTCAAGAGGAACAAGCTGCCTCCCTGCAGACAGGGATGGGATGTTCCCTGGCGCCTGGAGCTGCGCCTGGCCTCCGCACACAGCCTTACCGGAGCTCACGGTCCATTCCAGAGACAGTCACCGACCGCCATCACCCCCCTGCCATCCTCATTCTCGAGTCCAGATGGACCCGAAACCCCAGTCTCCCTCCTCGACGGAATCGCGAACGGAGAGGTGGCGAGGAACAGGCATTCAGGACCGCGGACAGCGGCGCGGTCGGCGGGGCAGCGTGGGGCCAGCGCCCGCCGCTCCCCGGGGCCGGGCTCCGTCCCGAGACCCTGGGGACCCGCGGACGGCACCAGCGCAGGGCTGCCAGAGCGAACCGCCCCTCGAGGCAGGCAGCGGCCTCTGGCTGCGCGCTGGGGCCCGGGCCCATGGCCCGCCCGCCCGGCTCTCGGGGCTCCGCGCGGAGGCGGCCCCGACCCCACCCGCTCGCGCCCCGGGGCCTGGACGCCAGGAGGGAGGGGGACGCGGTGGCAGCCGCTGGCCCCGGTCGCTTCCCGGGCAGGCGACCGACGGAGCGCCCGCGGCGGGCGGACGGCGCCGGCGCGGCCAGGCCAACTTGGGGTCGCGGCCGCGCCCCCCGCGCCCTCTCCCCGCGCCCCGCCCGGCGCCCCGGGCCCGGGCTCTCACCTTCAAGCCATAGGGCGCCCGCGGGCAGAGACGGCGCGGGCTGCGCGGGGCTCCCGCCGCCCGCCGCATCCACGCGCGGCCGCGCCCCCGGCAGCCGTCCGGGCCGCCGCCGGCCTCGGCGGGTCGCTGGCGCCCGGCCCCGCCGCGCGGGCGGACCAGAGCCCCGCGGGCCGCGCTCGGCCACTCCGTCCGGCGGGGCCCGGGGACCGGCCGCGGCGGGCGGGCGCGCGGGGCGGGGCGGGGCCGGGCGCGGGGTGCGCGGGGCGGCCGTGCGGTGCTCGGCCGCGCGCTGCGGGTCTGAGCCTGGACAGCTCGCAGCGCCGGTGCGCGCGGAGCGCGGGAGGGTGGGGGCGGAGCCGCCCTGGCCACGGGGCGCCCCGAGACCCCGCCCCTGGGGCAGGCTCCGCCCCGCCCCGCGGAGGGCTCCGGTGGGGAGCCGCGATGGGGTGGGGGTGGTCTCCATCCCCGGCTTCGAGGCAGGTCAAGCGGAGGCGGGAATCGAGCGTTTGACTGCCCTGAGGTTAATACCCTGTGTAGGCAGGGCCGCCCGTGACAAGGGTCCCCGTCGCCTTTTGTCTGTTCCCTGCTTTGAGATGTCAGAGAACAAGAGTTGGGGGAGGCACCACCATCCAGGTGGCCGCTACAGCAGGAGAGGTCTAGGGTCCATCTTCTGACCTCCGCTTTTGGAACCTTTGGGATCACTTTTGTGGCTTGACTCTTCCAGGAGAAAAGCTGCCTGGAGTTGACCTGAAAGGAAAATTCAAAAGGGGCCTCCGGAGTTTCAGCTCACCTTTGACTCCAAACGGAGAAGGGGCTAGGAAAGGAGGTCTTGGCGAGAGCTGCTCCGCTGCTGTCCTTTGCCAAGGGTCGTTTGAGCTGCAGAGAAATCTCCTTCCTCTCCGTTCCCTGTCCCCTCCCCTCTCCTTGCCTTTCCTTCTACTTCAGGAATTAGTTATTGGCTCTCCTCCCTTTGCCAGGCTCTGTATCAGATTCCGGGGTCACAGAGAGGAATAAAACCAAGTCCTTGCTCCCACATCCTACCAATCCAGAGTGGAGACCTCCAGCAAATACTTGTAACTTATCACCGAACCCCAGGTGCTGTGGAGCACAAACAAGAAAGCCCCGGGCGCACAGGGGGCTGGTCATTCAAGACAATCAGTTCTCATAGGAGAGGATGCAGCACAGCGTTGAAGGAAGAAAGAAGAGCACGGCAAGGAGTCAGTCCATTATGGTTGGAGTCAAACCACTCTGGACCACAAAGATTTTGTATTTTCTCCAAAGACCCACATAATTATTAGAAAATTAGAGTGAGAAAGAATCTTAGCATTCATCTAATCATCTCCACCCTCTTTGCTCTAGAAGGGGAAATCAAGGCCCAGAGAATTAGAGTGATCGTCCAAATTCCGCAAAGATCCAGCACTGGACCAGGCCCCCTTTTGCCCAGGTGCAGGCCAGCACTTCTCTCAATACAGCCATCTTTAGAGGAAATTGGGGAAGGGGAGAAGTTGTAAGTAGGTATGGGATGCCTTTTCCTCTGCTCCTTGCTTTTGGCACTATCGTATGGATCTGGACTGTCCATTACCCTGCCAGCTTCATAGGAGCTCACAACAATCAGGAATCCTAACATTTTGCCATATTTGCTTTCAAAGCAACAAAACATAAGGACATACATAGTTGCAACACCAGTGTTCACTCTCCTGTACCCTTAGGCCATTCTTTCCAAGGTTTAATCCATTTAAAGAAGAACTTGGTGCTTTCCAGCTCAGTGCCTTTACATTCATCCAGGAACAGAGCCACCCAGAGGATAGGCCGCCCTTGTCCTGTAGTCTGAGGACTTGGATTGGTGTCCTGCTTCTGTCACCTACCAGTTGTGTGACCTTGGCTAAATCCTTTAATCACTCTGAGCCTCAGATTCCTCATCTTTAAATTGGAACTGAGAATATGGATTTGTTGATAATAGATGAGGAAATGTTAGACAAACTGTAATGTGGGTGACCCCTGGCTGTTCAGAAGTGGCAAAAGAAAGAACAAAATGACCTCCACGAAGTGCACCAACCCAAGGACACTGTACTGCGCTGCCTTTTCCCTTTTGATCTTGCATGGCTGAGTGGATTTCATGCTGGCTGTGAGTGAAACAGAGGGATCTTTTAGTTTTCAATTAGTAAACGCCTCACTCTTTAAACAAGCAGCACAGTAAACAGATGCACCAAGTGATTCATGATAGGGAACATCTGCGACCAAGCAAGCTTCTGCACCAGCGGCTCCCAGCTTCCCAGGCTGTCAGGGCCCTCTAGAGGTCATTCAGTGCCTCCTCCAGCCTCCCCCATTCTCCTGCAAGCCTTCATAGGCAGAACTGGAAAGGGTCCAAGTAGGCCAGGTGGGGGCAGGGTGAGCATTTTCCATATAGCTTTCCTGGAAAGGTGACACAAGAGCCTCTTTGAGTTTCTCATCTGTGTGTTACAGACCATTGGAGTCAGGACTTTCTTCCTGATGCTCTACCTAAATCTTTATTTCTACCCTTTTTATTGTTGAAAGTGATAAGCAAGTGGTCACTAGTGGCTATTAGAGGTAGAAGATGAATTGAGGCAGGTGCAGGGTTTGTTGGTCCATGGAAATGAGGGATAAAGAACTGAGAGGAAGGAAGTCCTAGAACTTCCTTTTGTACTCCAAGAACTGCCTCCAAGCTGGAGAATGAGGCATGATGGAAAGAAGGAAACCTCTCTCATCTCTGTCAAACTCTGATGCACACAAAGAGGGAGAGATACAGACTGTCGCAGCACCCATTCTAAAAATCATTCCACAGAAAATAAGGGAAATGCCCTCACTGGAGGGGTCAGAAGAGGAGCGAGATAAGGGAAGCAGCACTGTCAGAGTCACACAGGATTCTCTTCATGTTCAAACTCAATGACTTTGGTAAAGTTTTGAAAGTCTCTCTGAGCTTCAGTTGCCTCTGCTGTAGAATGGGATAGAAATCCAAATTGCAGTGTGTTCATGAAGTTTAAGTGAGAATGACAACTGACACTTATTGGTGCTCAAGACATTTTGCCTGTTTTCCCTCTTTCAAAGAACTTAACTAAAGAGGTGCCGAAGGAAATTCAGGCACCCCCATGTGGTATTCCAACTCTGGAGTCCCAAACCTACTTTACAAATTAAAACTGAGCCCATATTTTCAAGCTTTAGGAATTTTTCTTTTCTCTTCCTCTTCTACCTTTTGTCATTTTGTTCTTGTCCTATTTGCAAATGACTCTGAGAATGCTAGGGTGGCAATCCTTCTGAGCCAAAGGAGGTGTGGGGCAAAAGAAAATGAACACATTCTTTTTATACTTTATTTCTCTCAAAGTGCAGAACATCTTAAAGATGCAGAATTCTGTTATGAGAGATCTGAAGCCCCATGCCAGAATAATCTAGTGAAGGGACTGAAGGTAGGTTAGGCTGGTCCTCTCGAGGGGCGGGGATGGGGAAGGAAGGTATCCTTTTAGAAAGGCAGAGGTTGAGGACACTTTCTCTGACTAAGATAGGAGAACAGAAAGAGTTACTTGAGAGTTTTGACATCTTTACGTGCAATTCACCCTTAGAGAACATTTTCCTCACTGTAGACTGTAATGGGCTTTTCCACATCAGCGTGAAATGAACATCTGAAGATGTTCTTTACACTCTCCTTTTTTGGAACAATGAAATATAGGTGTGACCCCCTTCATGAAATTCTATTATACAATTCTTCAGAGTTACAAAACAATAAATTAAAGTACAATTATCCTTACTACAATTTTATTTAATTGTTTGATCTGAAGAAGTCATAAAAATATACAAGTTTTCTTTACTAGGTGTGAGCAAATCAGGAGCAGAGATCTAGAAGCCAACCAGCAGAATCTGGGATTTTTTTCCTCACAACCTGCTCCTCTGAGTATGTTCATCATAGCTGAGGACTGTCCCCAGTTGTTCATACCCTCACTGCCTTCAATGCAGTCAGAGATCATGGATATAGACACAAACAATTCAGGCAGTTTAAGCAGAGCAGGAATTCACTGAAAGCACCGTAGTAGCTAGCTCACAGAATCATAGCGGGGATTAGAGAACCGGGCTCATAAAACATGCAGGGACAAAAGAATTGGACACTGTTAGGTCTTCAACCAAAATTAAGCCCACACAGCAGACCAGTCAAAACTCAGTTACTGCAGTTAAACACGGCACCAGATGGCATGGCCACCACTGCTGGTATCAGACATTGGCATCCCCGGAACTCTATTATAATGCTTCTGAAAATTGAAAGTTGTGGCTACTTGTGCTGCCTCTAGAATAGATGCTCTGCTGTCTTTGCTTCTCGGAGTCACCTGCTCTTGAGTCAAAATTTAGGGCATCTGCTTCTCACTGACCTGGCCAACAACCGCACAATGTGGGGTTCTCCAGCTTAGGAAGGAACAAAGGCTGCAGAGCCAAACAACAACAGTGATCTACTACATCTCAAATCCAAAAGAAATATCATGCTGTCCTGTCCATTCTACTTTCTGAATGCCACACAAATCTGTCTACTCTCCACCGTACCTGCTACCACTCCGATCCAGGTCACCATCATGGTCTCCAGAAGATTATTACTGAAACCTTTTCCCTGGTTGCCCACCTGCAGTCCAGCTTCCACACTGCATAGGAGTGTTTCTGAAACAAATCCGATCGTGTCACTCCCATTTAAAACCCTCCACAGACTTTCTGCTGCTTTTGCGATAAATTCTAATCTTGTTAAAATGGATTAAAAGTCAGCCACATCTGTCCCTTGCCTCTCTCCAGCCTCATCTCTGCTTAGTGTCCCCTCTGCAATGAATGAATTAATGAATGAATAAATGAGTTTTAGAAAGGGTCTCAGAGGTTATCTTCTCCAGAGTTTCCCAAATGTCGGTCCTTAGGTTGGATACAATAGAAACATCTGGGAAACAAAGAGAAAAATGCAGATTTGGGAGCCTAATGCTAAATCTACTAGCTTAGAATTTAGGAGTTAGAGATTAAGGTTTTGTATTTCTAAAAAGCTGACCAGAGGTTCTGAGCACTAGCCACGTGGAGAAGCACTAATCTAATTTATACCCCTCATTTTACCTATGTGGGGCTGAGGTCTGGTGAGGTTAAATACTCAATGTATATAAATCTAATTTGGTATTGTAATGAAATAAAGCTTTGAGCAAAGTTAATCTGACACATTTAATACTACGCATATCATTATTGTGCCACATAGGAATTAGGCATAAATAGTGAGTTAAGTTATTCAGAGGGAGGACTATAATTATAGTTATAGAAACTAGATATTTGTTTGTGCCAACTTGGTGGAAGGAAAAGAGCCATTGGGAAAGATTGGGGGTGCTGCTATGAGGCCCTATAGATCAGGAGTACCCATCCCCAAGCCATGGACCAGTATCAGCCTGTGGCCTGTTAGGAACTGGGCCGCACAGCAGGAGCTGAGAGGCTGGCAAGCAAGCAAAGTTTCATCTGTATTTGCAGCCGCTCCCCAGCACTAGCATCACTGCCTCAGCTCTACTTCAGATTATCAGATATTAGATTCTCATAAGAGTACTGGTTTCTAGTGCCCAAAAGGTTGGGGACCGCTGCTATAGAGGGCCTCTGGGTTTGCCACCTGGGCTTCAATGGATCTGATGATAGGTTGCTCTGCCCACAAATTTGGAAAGTCAGGGGAGAGCAGGATTGCTAGTAGCACTTAGATAAGACTAGAGAAAGACAAAACAGCACCTGGCCCCTTCCTTCCTGTGAGGTAGGGATTGGACTAGGTAGGCATTGTGGGAATAGAGGAAAAATAATTGTAGAAGGATTCAATTTCTTTCACTGAAGAAACAAACTGAAGGCTGAGATTTAAAGAAATTCTTTTCTCTACAAGCAGAAGCATATTTATCTCACATCATATTTATCTCACACTGGCATTGCCCGTTGTATTCTGGATACATTATGTTCCAGGCTCCAGGGTTATGCCCACACTGCTCCCTTTGTCTGAAATGCCTGACCATTGCTCCCCACATCTCGATATGTCTGATTCGCACTGGTCTTTCAAGGCCCAGCTCAGTAGTTGTGTTCCACAGGCCTTTTCTGATCTTCTATACCCCATCCAGACATGCTGTCCCTCCCAGTCTTAATTAATTCATTTACCTCTTTATGACATTCATGACACCGTTATTTGTGTTCTTGTCTTATTTTTTGACTAAAGAGAAATCCTCTGGCTCGGTTTCCTCCAAAACTCAGCACAGAACCCATCACAGGATAGACTCTCAGCATATGTTTGCTAAAAAGAAACTCCTCAATTAGCAATCCATTTGGTTAATGAACAAACACCTCTGAGGGTTTAAAGGTGTGTTGTCTGTTATACCCAACTTAGTGTGAGTTGGTTTATTTCAATTGTTTTCCAACTTCTTAGCTGAGAGGCTCTGGTAGTGTAGAAGTTTTGATGGGGTTTGGGGTGTGGGGAGGATGGGGTGAATTGAAGGCAAGGGAAGAGAGAACTCCCGATGTTTGGAGTCTGGACAGAGGATGTCTGTATGGGTGGGCTCACCTGTCAGGGCTTTTGAGAGAAAAATAGTATTGTTAGATAGCTTGACTCTGAGGCACCAAAATGTAGGGAGAGAGACAGAGTCAGAGAGAGAGAGAGAGAGAAAGAGAGAGACAGAGAGACAGACAGACAGACAGACAGAGACAGAAAGACAGAGAGACGGAGAAAGAGAGAGAAGACTGAGGAGACGAAAGACATAACTGGCTCCTCTTTGTACTTGACCTACTCTTGGTCTGAGCATAACCCCTACTCCTCCTCAAAGAGATAGTAAAGAAAGAAGTCACTTTATTAATTACCCAGCACTGACTGAGTTCCTGCTTGGCTTGGGCTAAAGGGGAAGAACACATAAGTCCAGGAGTAGAAACTTCCTTGTTCGTATTCCTGACCCTCCCACAGAGTCAGGTGACTGGCTTTCCTATTTGACTCTCCCTACCTTAATTGGATCACATGCTTGTTACTGGTGCCTGTGCTGGGATGGCCAAACCTAAGGAGGGCTCCAGAAGATATACATTATTGCCTGACTTCGTGACCCTGAGCAAATTGCATAACTAAGTCTGTTTCCTTCTCTGTAAAGTAGATACAGTAATTATTTTTAAAAGATGTAGTGGGGATAAATGTAGTCCTGTCCATGGGAGTACCTTGAGAAAGTGTGTCTGGCCATAGGAAGTGCTTCATGACTGAAACATCCTGTTAGTGATGTGCTTGACCTCCCAGGCAAGTAGATTCATACCCCATACCATCCTCAGGACTGTCCTTGAATGATACAGGAAGGAGTAACAGAGTTTTAGTGTCCAGGCCTTGTGCTTTGGGAGCTTCCAATCTGGACAGAGAGAGGATGCAGACTTGATGCACAGTCGTACAGTCACAGGTTGCCTTCGATGCAGAACCCTTCCTCTCATAGTTGGACAATCCAGGGCAGGCAATGCATGAGGTCATCTAACTTTAATTTCTCAACTGAGACAATTATGATGAGTTGTACCAATTAGATTTTCTCTATTAGAAATCTGAACTATAAGATTCTCTGGAGAGAATGGTTCAGTTGGCTATAAGAGCAGAAGCTGATTCAGGGGGAGGCAGGAATGATGAGCAACCATGAGTAAGTGACATTTATGAGTAAACTAGATAATAAGTAAGTCAAAGACATGTGCTCAGTGAGGGAGTTGGTCCATAGCCTGAGAAGTAGATAAACACAAAGAAACAGACACGTGGAGTAGAAAACACTTCAGTGAAGATGAGAACTGCTGAGGGTGACTGACTATCTGTCCTGATCCCTAGAGCTACTTGGATTTAACCAAGTCTTCTAGGTTTTCTCTCTGTAAACTCCAGCTAGACTTTGGTTCTGCTTTAAGGCCTGGTTGTTAAACCCTCCTTGGTACCCATGAGGACTGACTATGTAGTTGCGATTTCTAATTGCCTTGTTTCTACATTATTCTTTATAACACTCTTTCCCTTGCCCTAAATACAGATTCATACACTGACTAAAGGTGACCCAAGAAAGTCTCCTGTCCTTTCCAGCAAAAGAGCCTAACATACCCTGAACTGGAACTGAGTTCTAAACAATGGTGTCTTCCTTCTCCCTAGAGGTAGGCCCTACCTTGCTGCCCATATCTGGTGCTCTGAGCTGGGATCCCTCACTTGCTAACCGACACTACTCAGGGTTCTTTCTAGACCTCCTTCACCACCATTAATCCAAGGTCAAGACCTAGAAGGGGTAAATGAAGTAACAGAAAACTAGGACTCAAGAGGGACAAGCATTTAGTCTGATGGGAGACTAAAATCAAAGGCAGAAGGGGACTTTTCAGTGTCTTGCTGACTGTTTCCTTGGTCACCTCCTCTCCGCATGCCTAAGGTGCCCCTTTCTGGCTTCTCTGGGTCCATGGGTCTTCTCCATTCCCTCCCAAGATGACACGCTTGACATCCAGGCCACTCTGAACCCCCACCCTCCTTTTTGGTGTGGACAGTCCTTCTCTCACCTCAGGTTTATACAGAATAAATTGGTATTTTTAAACTTTAGAAAACAAAAAGAAAACCAAAACCAAACACAGTCCAAATGAAAATTAATGAAAAAAGCCATGCAAGACACGTCCTGTTTATCTAGAACACATTCTTCATCCCTGGGCTACTGAAGCCTCACTTCAGGTCACCTTGGCTGATATAGGTTTGGATTTATATCTAAGTTGGGCCTAGTCCGAGGATTCTCAGTCACTACTAGAACTGGCTTTCTTGCTTGTCTCTTCCATTGGGCCTCCCTTCAAACCTGGCTTGATTGCTCTTTAACACGTCAGTCATTCTTGTCACTGTAAGTCCTGGCTCCTGGACCTTGAAACTTTCCTTGCATTGCTTGGGATCCAGGCTCTTCTGTCACTGACTCTCTCTACCAGGAGAGTTTTCAAAGACATTGAGAAACCTACCCTTGCCGCATGACCAAGTCCAAACATGTTGATCACCATTCGTGAAAGAAGGACACAACCACTCCCCAGGGACTTACTCTGCTGTAGGCACTGTGGTTCTCACATTGACATTTAATTTAATCTTCACAACCCTTCAGATTTCACAGATGGTGAAATGGGCTCTGGAATTGCTTGAAGAGGGAGAACCAAGCTTGATCCCTCAAACTCCAAGCCCAGAGCTTTGTCATTCATATGTTCATGCAACATCTACACCAGGATGGCAAAGAGATTTCCTCTCACATGTCAGTACTAATTGACTTGGTGATGGCTTGGAGGGCATTGGTGAGAAGGATTATGAGCCTACATCTGTGCTCAGTGGGAGGGAGCATCATGGTAAATTAGAGATGCCCAGCATGGGGAGAACTGGAGGAAATAACAGGCAGTACATGTGTCATATGTTTGCTGTTCTTGGTCCAAGCCATTTTTATGGCAGCCACATAGTTCCCGCAGCAGGCACCATTGTAGCCACAATCCCTCTGCTTTACATCAGTTTCCTGCCACAGGGAAGAGCTTGCTTCTTTTCAACCAAGATTCAAGTCTCAGCTTTGCTACTTACTACTATCTGTCGTTAGGCAAGTTACAGCACCTCTTTGAGCCTCGTTGCTTCATACCTCATGAGCTTTCAGTGGGTGTGAATTGGCTTAATGCTTATAGAGTTCCTAGTATAATACTTTACGCCCTATAAGCATTTGACAAATATTAGCACTAATAGCTTACTGCCCACACTGTTGCACATGCCAGCTCCCTATTTCTATGAACTGCCAAGGTAAAAAGTACCCAGTCTTCCCAGCTGGCTTATACTCTACTTCAAGGGCCATTGTTTCTGTGACAGTGGGTACTGGGTCTGTGTTTACCACGAAGTCCCCTTACTCTCCTCTCTGCTGTTGGAAACTTCAAATCCTCTCCATGAGCTCCCTCTTACTGATATGACTGTATGTCCTGATTGTTTCATTGAGCACTTTTTAATAAAGATGCTGGTAAATATCTGTTAGAACACAGAAGCTAATTATCGTCCTAATTGAGGAAAATAATGTGCATAAATAATATCTGTAATTTAATTATCAAGGTAAACCCCATAAAGGTTACTGAGGAATCAACACTCATAACTGAAGTTTTGAAATTTCTGGGCAGATAATTCCCAAGCTTTGGAAGCAATAAGGGTCAGATTACTGCAGCAGAGCAGCTACTGACCCTTTCTCAGCCTGGAGCAGAAGATCAGGACCTCTGATTCTACCATCTCTTACTCAGCTACTTGTACCTCATTTCATTTTGGTGTCATCCATACCTCTTATTCCCTGTACTTACTTACCCGTCAGCCTCCAATTTCTTTTCATTCTTCTGTCTAGCCAGGACCCCATGGTTTACCATCTGATCTGCTCTATTGTCAATATTTTATTCTCTTGCTATCCTCAATTTTTAAGTTCCCCACTCACTGGTTATTTCAATACTCCGTCTCTTTCTGTGTGTATGTTTGCATGCCTCTTTATCGTTAGCTCACAATTCTTTCTACTCCCAATCTTTGCCATTGTCCACTGTGGAAAGATTATTTTTTCTCTGCCTATCAATGTTGAAAATGAGATGGCCATGTGACTTGTTTTGGACAGTGGGCTGTGGCCAGAAGTAACAATGTACCTGTTCTGAGCCAGGGCCTTAAAAGACCTTGCATGTTTCTGATCCTCTCTCTTTAGTGTCTTCCAACACCATGAGAATAACACTCTCTGCCTAGCTCACTGGTCCAAAGAGGATGGAAGGTTCAGGGCGCAGACCCAGATATGTAGCCCTGTGACATGAGCCAACCTACAGACACATGAATAAATCAAATAAATGTTTATTCTAACTGTAAGCCACTAAAATTGGGAGTTGTTTCTTATGCAGCATTTTTGCAGCCGTACTTGACTAATGCAGTCTCCTATATCTTAATTTTCTTCTTTCCTTCTGGATCATTCCCAGCTATATTTAAATATGTTTAAGTCTCACCTGTCTTACAAAATGAACCTTCAATCTTATCTGTCTTAACTTCTAGCTAATGCCCTTCTCATCCATACTCTTCTCAAGTGAGATTCTCAAAAAAAAGTGTCTCTTCTCACTGTCTCCAAGACTCATCTTTCATTCTTGCTTCACCTTCTTGTAGTCTAACTTTGTTCCCACCACTTTCCTGAAACTGCTCTTGCCCCAGTCACCATTTTTCAGCCAGTATTTACTGAGCACTGACTCTGTGCTCTGGCTGGACATTGGAGATGCAAATATGAAAAGATGGGCATGAAGCTCATGGTCTGGGAGTACAAAGACAAGTAATAAGACAATCACAATCCAGTATGAGGAGTACTGTATGAAAATATAAAGAGTGCACACAGGAGGGTACAAAACCCAGACATAAAGGTCAGAGAAGTATTTCTGAAAGAGGTAACATCAAATTTGAGAAATAAAAAATGGGAAGACTTAACCAGGCAAAGAAAAAAAAAAGGATGTTCCAACTAATTGGGGGGGGGGGGGAGAAGTGGCATTTTAAAGACAAATCCCATCAAATAATTGCCTTGCTAAAGCACTCAAAAGGTCCCCTTTGTATCCATGCAACAGCAAAGGGCAGGGGCTTGTTCCATTTCATCCCCACTAGGCTCACAGTGGGAATTTGATAAATATTTGTACTATAAAAGGATTAACAAGACATTACAGTTGGAACATGAGAAGCACAAAGAAAAATGTTATTTGCTAAATTCTCTGGAAGATTATTATTGAGTTATTGAGTGTTACAACAAAACTAGCATTTATGTAATGTCTAGTTTAATGCTGATTCCATGGTTGGTGCTTAATAAATGCTTGTTGAATACACATAATGTTTGGTAACTTAAATTATAATATCTTTTAATCCTCACAACATCTCAGTAAAAAAAAAAAAAACAACTAAATTTCTTAAAGCTTAAGTAAATTTCCCATGATTACTCAGCTAACAAGTCGTGAAGTCACAATAGGTCATCAGGCCTTCCAGTGGCAAAATCTACTCTCTTTCCATGAAGCACATACAGTCCAGATACATGTAAATTGGAACGCTGAGGAGGCTTTTTCACACAGGTGACACTTGGGCTGCGGTGGAATAGAACTGCAGTATTTGGATAGACAAAAGTGGTTCAGAAAAAGAGTTCTTGTGAGAGGACCAGCATAAACACAGGAATGGGAAAAAAAATATGTGTTTCTCTCAAAGGGCAGAGAAGAGATTGGTGTGTCTTAGACAAAGGGGCCACATGGCCAGAGAAGCGCCATATCCAAGGATCAGATTGAACTCAAAGTGCTGACTCAGAATAGCTCCTCTTCAGTCCTAATAATCGAGCATTACATAGTTTCTGATTACATGCATCTGGGGCAAAAAGGATAGAAGATCACTCACACAAGGATTGTTATCAAAGAAGAGGAAATATACCGCAAGCTTCTCTACCCTCAACTGTACAAGCCTCCATAAGACACTGATATATACTCATAATGCTAGATATATATGTGCAAGTCCCAAAGTAGGCCACCCTAATAGGACCAACAGAAGAGGTCTATTTTCTAGACAAAGCTGTGCGACACACTGGAATTCATATGGCCTTGAAAATACTTTAGTGTAAAGTTATAAGCTATCCTGTTTGCAAATCCTTCAGTGGGTATAAAATTACAGTCATGCAAGATGGTTAAGTTTCAGGAGTCTGCTGTACAACACAGTGCTCATAGTTAACAAAACTGTATTGTGCACTTAAAATTTTATTGAGAGGTTAGATTTCATGTTAAGTGTTATTGCCACACACACACACACACACACACACGCACACACACACACGCACACACACACCACAAAGAGGCACAAGAAAACTTTTGGAGGTGATGGATATGACTTATAACCTTGACGGTTTCACAAGTAGATGTACCTGCTCGAACTTATCAAATTTTATATGTCAAATATATGCAGTGTTTTGTGTATCAATTATATCTCAATAAAGCCGTTAAAAATGAAAAGACACATTTGAGATGAAACTAAAGAATGAAGGTTTATTATATAAAGACCAAAAGTGAGATGAGCCAGAATTGGAGACATTTGTGAGAAGCTGATACTGCCTGAGACCTGGCCACTCTTGCATGTGGCTGAAAATGGCAGCCTGTCCGTGGTGGGCAGTCTGAATGAGCATGCAAAGTTTGTGAAAGGCCACAAATGTCGAAATTGATATTCCATGTCAGTTACATTTACACTAACCTCCCCTTCTCAATTTTGAATAATTTCTTCATATTTAACCAAGATTTCCTGGCACTAAATTTTTAAGCTTACATTTCAGTAATTTTTATGTCTTATAATTTTCACTTCTTCTTTATCACCTGCCAGTACTTGCACAGAGATAAATGACAGTAAAACTACAGTTGAGAAAAAAAGCAAAGAATAAAATTTATCTGCAGTCCTAGCACCCAGAGGTGAGTATTGTTAAGCCATTGGTACATATTTTTCTAGAATCTTTGTATAATATTTAAAACAAAAATAAGACCATACTATACATTCTATTTTATATCCTGATTTTTATTGTTGATATAGCATTGAATATCTCTTCACGTCAATAAATATTTTTCTGCAGCATCATTTTGTAGCTGTGCAGGGTCCTATTGTATTGGTTTCTCTGGGAACCTATTGCCTCACATCTAAGCTCACTCCAAGCTTCAGAAATCATAATCATAAATTAAGCTTTGGTGAACCTTTGTATGCACCCTGAACTATTTCCTCAGGGTCTTGCCTCTCCTTTCCAGCTTCTCCCCTTGCCATCTTCTTATTCTTGCTTCTTTCTGGCCAAACTAAATTCCTTTGGATTCCTTAAGCACACTATGTTCTCTCTGTCCCTGTGCTTTTGTACACACTCTTTCTTCTGCCTAGAAAATTCCTTCCTCCACCTGTGATCTCATGCCTAACTAATCCCTATTCATCTTTCAGACATCACTGCCTCAGACAAGGCTCCCCCGACACCCAGCCCTTACCATTATCACCACTAGCTGAGTCAGCTGTCCCTCTCATGATGGCCACCGTCTTGCGCCCTTCATTATGCTAGAGCAAAAGTCAGGTTGTATACTATCCTGTTTCCCCTCTCTCTTTCACCAAATTGTAATGTCCACAAGGATAAGGATCATGTCTGTCTTGGTCAACATACCTGAAACAATGCCCAGCACCTAACTGGTGCTGCATGACAATCTGTTGAACAATAAATGACTACATTCCTAAAAATAAAACTCTTGGGTAAATGGTATGAACTTTTTAACTCCTATGATACATGTTGCCAAACTGCTCCCTCAAAAGGCCTTCCTAATTTACCTATCCTCCCCCAGAGTTGAGCATGCTCATTTCCTCATGTCCTGGATGGCCTTGCCAAAAATTCTGAGATTTTCATCCGTGGAGCTTTATTCAAGAACCATAGACTGGAATGATGTGCAGTGGGTTATTGAAGAGTCTCAGCTCAGTGGGATATAAACATGAAAGTTAATTTTTTCCAGTCATTGCTTTCTGCTGTGTTCTGTTGAATCTCTTTTCTCCATCACTAATGACATTTTGGGCAGAAAGTAAATGTTTCTGTCACTTTCTGTTACTAAAAGCTCAGCCCAGTCAATTTAAAACTCCAAATTCATATCTGATTCAAAACTCTCCTTTCTCCCCAAGCCTCAGGAGGGTTGGCTCTAGGGACCCTGAGGCAGAAGGAGCAGCGTGGGTCTCTTCTTTCACTCTGTTCCTCCTCTTTCTTTTTCTGGGTCCATCTTTCTAAGCTTAGGGGCAGGAAGGAGGGAAGGGAAAGTGGGAAGCATCTCAGCATGGCTAAGGGCCAGTGATGATGAAGAGGCATCCCTTATCTTGGCCTGGTTCAGTCTGGTCCTATGTGAGGCCAGCGGGTCCTGCTGAAGTGGCAGCCTCCTCATGAAAGGTAAAGTGGTTTTTTAAGTGAATCTCAACTCAGCTGCCCTCCTCTCATGCAAGGACCCACTTGGAGAGAAGGTGGAAATGTCCTTGTTCAATCTGGGCTATGGCCCCCAACCTCCTCTGGGTGGAGGCTCTCCTTACTTGTTATGGCAACAATCTGGATGGCCAAGAGCTGACCCTCCTCATTCCATGCTCCTTTAGGAAGAACCACAAGAGGGCCTAAGGACTTTCTCTGTGTGCTCTAGGCACAGATGGAAACTGGGATGGGGGTACCTGCAGTCATTCCTTCCAGGCCCTCTACAGTCCATTCTCTCTATGCTGGCATGGGCACCTCCATAGGCCTCTTACAGATATCTCTAGACCAGAAGTGGCTAGTGGTCTCTGTGATCACATGTCTTTTCTCAGGGTGTAAAGGAACATCCTCTCACTGATAACACTGTAAAGTTTGCAGTTCTGATGCTATATCCCCACATTCCCCAGTCCTCTCCATACATAAACAAGAGTGGAGGAATAGGGGTCAAGACGGGGTGTGGTATGAAGGTGGCAGGCTGGTTCTGCCATCTGTGATTTTAAACCACATTGTCATATTGCCAGGATGTGTTGGCTCTACTCCTGGGCAGCTCTCTTTAGAATGCAGAGTTCTTCAGTGTCTCTTGTCTACTACTTTGGTTTGAATCTTGGCCACAATTCTGCGACACCAGACAAACCCCGGGCATCACATCATTTCAGTTGTGGTCGTTAACAGTATTTTTATAATAATTGCAGAACCAGAATTCACATGGCTATTTCTTGTAACAGAACTCGATAAAAGTGAAGGGTGAAACCAGACAATGTGGAATTAAAGGGAAAAAGCCACATAAAGCAAGAGACAAAGTTCTGTAATGTGGGAGTGGGGGAAGGTGAGGGCAGACAATTAGAAGAGTAGGCCTTCTTGTGCCTCCAGGGGCCTTTAGGGTCAAGAGACCTCTCTGTCCAGTCTTGTGCATTGTCAGGGGCAATCAGACATGTCTTGCAAAGCAGAGAGTGGGTGAAACCCTCTCAACCTCCCTCAATCCTCCAAATGCAAATGTCACATTCTATTAAATTGATTCTCTGGCTTGAGCCCCTTCCTCCCTGCTGGCACTGGCCATAATAATTTATATAGTCACTTCCCAGAGTCTGAGCTTTTACAGGCTGATTGGGGAAGTACAGAGGTGGCCATGCTATAAAAGAGGCTGGCCAGGGATTGTTTCCAGCCACCAGCATCAATGAAAAAATAAAGCTTTGGCAGGAGCTCAATGAATCAATCATGGTAAGAAGGGCCCTCTCCCTCTAAGCTTTCTTGTTTGGTCTGCTGAAATGAGATTCTCAATACTGCAATTACAGTCAGAGCATTGGGAGCCTGGGGATTCATTATTCTTGACTTCAGCAGCATTGATTTCTTTTTTAGTAATTAGCTTACCAGAGGCCCTCATAGCATAATTGCTCTATACACATAATTAAGACATGAATCTTGAGCCTGGATAGTAGCCTGGACACTAAGGACACTGGACACTTAGAGCTCGTAGTCCCAGTTCCACGCTTTCACCAGTTGACCTCGTTTGCCTCAGCAACTACAAAGGTCTGAGAACTTCTCCTTAGAAACAAAGTTTTAAAGGTTCTTGCCAAAGAGATCGACTCAACACAAACTAAACTTACAGAGTCTTCAATGGTTCTAAAATGGGCTCACGATTTCTTGATCTTAAGGAACAGAATGTAACAGAAATGATGGTGTGTGATTTCCAGAGCTAGCTAATTCAAAATGCACTGCCCTTCTCTACCTCTGTCTCTCTGTCTCTCTCTGCCTCTCTTTCTGTCTCTGTGTCTCTGTCTCTCTGTCTCTCTCTCTCTCTCTCTCTCTCAGATTGCTTATTCTGAAGAACCCAACCATCATGGTGTAACAATACTCAAGCAACCTGAGGAGAGGCCACATTAGGAGAGAAACAGAAACCTTTATCAAGGACTGATGCCAACTTGCCAGCCACATGAATAAGATATCTTGGAAGTATATCCTTCACACTCGAACAAGCCTTCAGGTGAAACAGTTCTAGCTGACACCTTGGTGACCATTTCACAAGAAACCCCAAGTTAGAATCACCCACTCCCAAATTTCTGACTCATAGATACTGTGAGGATGATGTGTTTATTATTGTTTCAAGCCATTAGGTTCTGAGTTAATTTGTTATCCACAATAAATAACTAATACAGAGAGTACTTCTCTCTCCAATGCTGCTTCTTCAGGAAATAAATGGTCTGAGATCAAGGCCAGGAAAGCTAAAAGTGTTAATATTTTGTGCCCCAGAAGTTCCTCTTTTAAGAATTTATCTTGTAAAAAATATATTGAAAGTGTAGACATACAAATTTGCCAAACACTTGTATGAATATGTTCATTTGCAATAGTGAAACTGAAAGACATTTAATATTTCCATCGATGGAGTCCAATTAAATAAATTATGGAGAAAAGTTTAATAATTCTATGCAAGCATTAAATTAATTGAGTTAGTAGTAAAAATATATTCCCACATATAAAACTTCAAGTCCAGAAAGTTTCAGTGATGAGCCTATCAGCAATTTATGAAAGAAATACTTAAAGATTTATACAATAAATCTAGAGGAATAAAAATAAGAAAACAATTTCTAACTTAAGTATAACCTGAGAGAAATATTTTAAAAAAGAAAATTATTGGGATTTGAAAGGAAACACGGAGGAATGAGAGATGTCCCCAGAACTCTCTCCTTGAAACAACAATAAGCTGAACATCTAAAACTCAACAAAAAACATCTAAACTGCACACCAGCACATCTGAGCGGGGGTGGGGGGGGCATAAGAGCTACTAGTGGTTAAAACCCCAGGTCTTGGATGGTGGACTGGAGTAAAGAAGCTGCCTCTCGCAGCTGTTGGAGCTACCTTAGGAGGAATGGGAGGGGAGATGTGGTGTGTACTCTGTAAAGCCCTGCTTGGGAGAGTTTGTGAGCTCCATGAAGCCAGTGGCATGGCCCAGGCATCAGGGCAGAAAGCAGAGAAGTGCGATGGCAGAAAAACAGCAGTTGATTTTTAATGACTGTGGTTGCAAAACCAAGGCCAAGCCACAGCCCCCAACACCCGACCCACAACAGGGTCCCTCCCCACATACCCTCTGAGATCAAACACCACAGAGCTCAAAGGGAATCTGAGCAAATACTACCAAAACTGTTACTAACACTAACCAGGACTGAAACTGAGGGTAGTGAGTGTTAATAAATATGTTCAAGAAAATAAAGGCATTATATAAAGGCATTATGAAGGCTTTATATAAAGCAGGGAACCAAGAGGTTTAAACGTCACCTACTGGAAACCAAAAGAACATCTCCTTCTTTGCAGCAGGCTAAAGAGATACCTTTATATAATAAATCTTCTTTTTGGAAAAAAAGCAGAATACATTTTCATTATTGTCCAGGCAGATAAATAGTCCATGTTATGTTATATCCTTCAGTTCTGAATCTTTGGTGTGAACAACCAAGGTAACAAGGCATTTCGGAAAAAAAGAGAAAAATCTCCAGACAATAAGCTTACAAACATAGAAACATGCAACTTAAATGACAGAGAATTCAAGATGGTTCTTCTGAAAAAACTTCATGAATTCTAAAATGAGTCATATCAACAATTTTAGGAATTGAAAAAAACAACTAAATGAGCAAAGCAAGGAGATTGAAACCCTCAAAAAGAACCAAATAGAATTTTTGGAGATAAAAAAAAAAAAACAGCAACACTGCAAGAGTTGAGAAATGAAATAGCAAGCTTGGGAAATAGAGTCAACCAAATAGAGGAAAGGATTACTGATATCAAAGACAGAAATCTAAAAATTTACAGAAGAAAAAAGAGAGAAACCGAAGAATGAAAAATAATGAAAGAAAAATACAAGAACTAGTGATACCATCAGGAGAAGAAACATAAAAATAATGAGCATTGTCAAAAGCAAGGAAAAGGAGCAGGGACTAGAAAGCATTTTCAGACAAACAGTGGATGAGAATTTCCTCAATATAAGGAATGAGCTTGAGCTTAGAATTCAAGAAGTCAATAGAACACTCAATTATCTCAACCCAAAAAAGCCTTCACCAAAACACATTGCATTAAAGTTATCCAAAATCAATGACAAAGATAGAATTCTCAGGGCAGCCAGGGAGAAGAAAACAATAACTTATAAATGAAAACCCATTAGATTATCATTGGACTTCTCAGCACAGACCTTACAAGCCAGAAAGGAATGGAGTCAAATATTTAAACTATTAAGTGAAAGAAAATACCAGCCTAGAGTAATGTATCCAGCTAATCTCTCCTTTAGATAGGAAGGAGACATTAAGACCCTTCCAGACAAACAAAAATTGAGGAATTCTCCACTATGAGGCTTGTACTACAGGAAATACTGAAAGGAGTAAGGTCACCTAAAACAAAATAACAACAACAACAAAAATACATAATTAGGAATAAAGTGACTATCATGCAAATAGAAGCAGAGGAATACAATCCTTACAAAGAACAGGGCATTATAAGCTTAAATAATAAGAATTGTTATAGTAATGAACATTCAGCATACATAGGGACAAACTGAGGTAACAATGACTGAAAAGGGGAGGATTCAAAGATCCAAATTTGCAAAGGGGAATGAAAATAAGACACACACAGAAGAAAATGGACACTGTATGTATCCTCATCCTCTCCAGCAGAAGGTGAAAATGGACACACACACACACACACACACACACACATATATATTCTTTGCATATTTGTAATGGTAACCACCTGCCAAAGATTCAGAACTGAAGGATATAACATAAAACAAGAAAATCCACGAAAGCCAACTAAAATAAAGAAATCAGAAACACAGGACGAGAAAGCAATGGAAACACCGAGCTACCAGAAAGCAAAAGATAAAATGGCTATAAGAAGACCTCATATTTCAATAATCACCCTAAATGTAAATGGACTGAACTCACCAATAAAAAGGCATACGGTTTCAAAATGGATCAAAAACAAAACCCAACCATACGCTGCCTCCAGAAGACACATCTGAGCTCCAAGACAAATATAGACTCAAAGTGAAAGGGTGGAAAATGATACTTCAAGCAAATGGCATTCAGAGAAGAGTTGGAGTAATGGCACTAATATCAGACGAAATAGACTTCAAAGTAAAAGTGGTAAATAGGGACCCTTCGTAATGATAAAAAAAATTATGCACCAAGAAGGCATAACATTTATCAACATCTATGTTCCCAATCAGAGATCCCCGAAATATGTAAAGCAATTACTGACAGAACTAAAGGGATAAACAGACCAAAACATCATCATAGTAGGAGACCTAAATACCCCAGTGTCGGATATTGACAGATCATCCAAACAGAAAATCAATAAGGAAATAACATCCTTAAACGACACATTAGACCAACTGGACATAATTGACATTGACAGAGACTTTTATCCTAAAACAGCTGCTTATACATTCTTCTCTAGTACTCATAGAACATTCTCAAGAATTAACCACATACTGGGACACAGAGACAGCCTCAACAAATATAAGAGGGCTGAAATCATAGCAACCATATTCTCTGATCATAATGCTTTGAAACTAGAGATCAACTGTAAAAAGGAAGCAGAAAGAACCACAAATACATGGAGACTAAACAACATGCTACTGAAGAATAACTGGGTCAGAGAATAAATTAAAACAGAGATCTAGAGATACATAGAAATGAATGATAATAATAATACAACATATCAAAACTTTGGGACATAGCAAAGAGGAAAGTTCATATTATTACAGGCATATCTCCAAAAACATGAGCTCAAATAAACAACCTAACACTTCACCTTAAAAAACTAGTAAAGAAGAACAAATGAAGCCTAAAGTCAGCAGAAAGAAAGAAATAATTAAAATTAGAAATAATTAAAATAAATGAAGCTGAAAACAAAAAACAATGAAAAAAATAAATGCAACAAAGAGCTGGTTAATAATAATAATAATAATGATGATGATGATGATGATGATGATGATGATGATGATGCAACAAAGAGCTGAGAAGGTTAATAAAATTGACAAACCCCCAGGTAGACTCACTACAGAAAAAAGAGAAAGGACACAGATAAACAAAATTAGGGATGAAAGAAGGAAAAGTATGACAGACACTGCAGAAATACAAAGGATCATACAAGAATACTATGAAAAGTATACAACACCAAATTTAATAACCTAGAAGAAATGGACCAGTACTTAGACAAATACAACCTTCCTAGACTGACTCAAGAACTGGAAAATCTAAATAGACCTATCAGCAGTATGAAAATTGAACGAATCATCAAAAACCTACCAAAAAGTCAAAATCCAGGACCAGATGACTTCACCAATGAATTCTACCAAACATTCAAAGAAGATTTAATAACTATTCTCCCCAAACTCTTTCAAAAAATCAAAGGAGAGGCAACACTTCCCAACTCATTTTGTGAAGCCAGTATCACTCTGATTCCAAAACCTGATAAAGATAACACAAAAAAAGAAAACTACAGACCAATATCTCTCATGAACACAGATTCAAAAATCCTAAATAAGACACTAGTGAACCTAATACAGCAACAATCAAGTGGGCTTCATCCCAGAGGCACAAAGATGGTTAATTGATTTGTGTAATCAATTAATGTGATACACCACATAAATAAATTAAAAAATAAGAATCATATGAGCATATCAATAGATGCAAAAAAAGCCTTCAACAAGATACAGTATCCATTTATGATCAAAACACTTAAAATTGGTGTAGAAGAAAAATATCTTAACATAATATAGGCCATATATGACAAGCCCTCAGCAAACATTATACTTAATGGTGAAAAACTAAAAACCATCCCTCTAAGATCAGGAACTAGGCAAGGCCATTCACTATCGCCACTGTTATTCAATATAACATTGGTGGTCCTAGCAAGTGCAATCAGAAAATAGAAGATATAAATGGCATCCAAACAGGAAATGAAGAAGTCAAACTGTCACTATTTGTAGATAACTTGATTCTCCATATAGAAAAACCTAAAGACTCCATAAAAACACTACCAAAAACAATAAGCAAATACAGTGAAGTTACTGTATACAA
The DNA here is from genome assembly GCA_030015415.1 of Cynopterus sphinx. Lineage (NCBI taxonomy): Eukaryota > Metazoa > Chordata > Mammalia > Chiroptera > Pteropodidae > Cynopterus > Cynopterus sphinx. Next base: position 75,099,559 of record CM057383.1, on the reverse strand, counting down.
AATCATTATTCAAAAATCCATAGTGTTCCTATACTCTAATAATGAAGTGTCAGGAAAAAAAGTGGAAAAAATAATTCCTTTTGCAATTGCAACAAAAAAGAAATAATAAAATGCCTAGGAATAAATTTAATGAAGCATGTAAAGAACCTGCGCAATGAAATACAAAGCCCTATTAAAAGAAATCAAAGAAGATACAAAGAAATGGAAAGATATTCTGTGTTCTTGGATTGGAAGAATCAACATAGTTAAAATTACCACATTACCTAAAGAATTATACTAATTTAATGTAATTCCTATAAAAACCCTGTCAGCATTTTTTAAATGCCTACAGACCTGTTCTTCCAAGGTGGTCTCCCACCCAAGTACTGACCAGTCCCAATCTTGCTTAGCTTTCAAGGTCAGATGGGATCAGACATGTTCACGGTGGCATTTTTTAAAGAAATAGAACAAAAAAATCATCAGATTTTTATGGAAGCACAAAAGACCCCGAACTGCCAAAGCCATCCTGTGGAAAAAGAATGAGTCTGGAGGCATCACTCTGCCTGACTTCAAATAATACTGCAAAGTGACAGTAATCAAAATGGCATGGTATTGGCAGAAAAACAGACACAGAAACCAGTGGAGCAGAATCAAGAGTCCAGGAGTAAACCCATATTTATATGAGCAAATAATTTTCAACAAAAAAGCCAAAAACATACAGTTGAAAAAAGAAATCCTCTTCAATAAATGGTGCTGGGAAAACTGAAGAGCCACCTGCAAAAGAATGAAACTAGACTGTTGTTTATCACCACACACCAAAATTAACTCAAAATAAATTAAGAACCTAAATATAAGACCTGAAACAATAAGATGCATAGAAGAAAATATAGGAACTAAACTGAAGGACCTTGGACTTAAAAAGGATTTTATGAATTTGACCTCAAAACCAAGAAAAGTAAAATCTAAAATAAATGAATGGATTACATCAAACTAAAAAGCTTCTGCTTAGCAAAATAAACCATCAACAAGGTAAAGAGACAACCATCCAAATGGGAAAACACACTTTCAAGCAACACTTCTGATAAGGGCCTAAAATCCAAAATATGCAAAGAACTCATACAACTCAATAACAGCAAAGAGCAAACAACCCAGTCAAAAACTGGGCAGAGGACCTGAACAGACACTTCTCCCTAGAGGACATACAAATGGCCAACCAATATTTGAAAAGATACTCAACATCACTAGCTATTAAGGAAATGCAAATCAAAACCACAATGAGATACCATCTCACACCTGTTAGAATAGCTAAAATCAACAGGACAAGTAATAACAAATGCTGGAGAGGATGAGGAGAAATAGGAACCCTCATACACTGCTGGTGGGACTGAAAACTGGTACAGCCATTATGGAAAACAGTATGGAGGTTCCTCAAAAAACTAAGAATTGATCTACCATATGAGCCAGCAATCTCTCTACTGGGCATTTTCCCCAAAGACTTGAAAACCTATATCCAAAAGTATATTTGCAAACCGGTGCTCATAGCAGCATTATTCATGGTGGCCAGGACATGGAAGCAACCGCAGTGTCCTACAATAGTTGATTGGCTAAAGAAGCTGTGGTACACATATACAATGGAACATTACTCAGCCATAAGAAGAGATGAAATACTGCCATTTGTGACAACCTGGATGGACCTCGAGATAATAATTCTAAGGAAAATAAACCAGACAGAAAAAGTTGAAAATCACATAATATTACTTTTATGTGGGATATAAACCTAAAAGCAACAAATGAACAGAAAAAACAAACAGAAACTCATGGACATGGACTATGGACTAGTGGTTATCAGAGGGTAGGGGACAAGGGAGGAAGGGATAGGTAGATGGGGTGAAGGAGATCAAATATAGGGGGATAGGGAGAAGGTGAAGTAGGTAAAAGAGATCAAATATATGGTAGCTGAAGGGAACTGGACTTTGGGTGGTAATCACACAATAGAATACACAGATGTCAAATTATAATGTACAGATGAACATTATATAATTGCATTAACCAATGTTACCCCAATAAACTTAATTTAAAAAAAAAAGAAAATTATCAAATCTCACTTTTAAACACAGATGCGAAAAATTTCCAAAAAAAATGGTAGAAATTAAATCTAAATTTACAGAAAGATATATAGCATAAATAGTTGGGTTTAATACAGAAATGCTAGGCTGAGTTGACATAAAAATCAATCAAAAGTAATTTACTTGTTTAATAAAGTAAGGGAGAAAATCATGGCAATCACATAGATGTGGGAAAATCTTCTGATAAAATACAACATTCATTTATAATTTTAGAGAAGAACCACTTAGCTGAATAGAAATAAAGAAGATGTTTCTTTTATTATTATTATTTAAGATCTTTATTAACAAATGTTTGGAATTTGTTAACTTTTGAAAAAAATTATGTCAAAAACTTTTATTACAAATTAAAAATGAAGTCCCTAAAAATCTTAATTTGACCAGCTATAAAACACTGTAAAAGCCTTTAAGGATGTGTGTACAAAAACCAGGTTAAATAAACACACATGCATTTGCCATTACCAAAAATAATATGTCTTTAAATCAAAATAATAAAAACCTGAAGCTTCATATATCGCAGTTCTAGTTATCCAGAAAATGGGCAAAAAGCAAGCACTTAAGGTTTTCAGCTCCAATCTTCTGTTCACCTCATATTGCTGAAATTTCACATTCATTTCTTCTGTTAGAAATAGTAGCTACATTCCTAAAAATTCAATAACTAGACAATTCCACAGAAAAGATCAAATGAGCAATCGCCACAGTGAAATGGCATTTAAAACACTCATTCACCTCATATCTCTGTATGTAGACTTGGAAATTCCATTTTGGAGAAATTCTCTTGTAAAAAATAAAAATACCAAGGTATAAGTATATATTTGCTTATTTCACTATTGTTTGTAATGAAAAGAGAAAAAAAACGAAACTATCTGACTGTCTATCAGCAGGGGAACGGTTGACTAAACAAAGATTCTTTTTTTGGAATACTTTTTTGGAAAACAAGAAAATCTATCTTGTTTTCCCCTATCCTTAGCCTCTGCCCTATACTGTGTCTCAATAAGTAACATAGGTCATCCCCTTGCTGAGAGTCTTACGATGGACAGGTCACCTTACCCTCCAGAGCATTCCTGCACTCCAATCATCTTGGAGAAGGAGGACAAGCACCCAAGGGCTGGCTGGGACTGCTTGCTCTAAGGTTAGATGCTTGAAACAAGTAAGGAGCTAGAGTCAGGCCAGGAAGGCAAGCCAAGGGGATAAAATGTGCTCACCGGCTCCTCCTGACAGCTGACCAATGATGGGAAGGGAGAGAGAGCTAGGGTTCAGGTCTGGTGAAGAAACGGATTTGTTTATTGAAAATCTTGGTCTGAGAAGGCCAGCGGAACAAGAAACCACAGATGGGTACGTGAGTAAAAGGATTCTAGAGTCAGAATAACCTGCGTTTGGAAGCTCTAGTTATTCTTCTAACTGTAATATTGAGCAGATGCCTCATTTTAATTTGTTTTTTTGTAAAATGGCAATTTATCTCTTAGGTCTGATGGGAGAAGTAAGTGATGTGTGTAAAATGATGCTGTAGATGTTCAACAGTGGCAGGTGTATCATCGCTAGCTTCTCTGAGTACACACCCATTTAAAGCAGATGCTCTGCAGTGGTGAGCATGGTCATCGTTTTTACAGTGCTTTTCTAGTTTTCCTGGAGGTGAAAAGAGAGGGAGAAACTTGCTTCTGACCTCCTTTCTCTCTGCTCCACAAGCCTGGGATCTCCTGATTCTTCTTTATTACCTCTGCGTGCAGCTAAGGAATGCAGCCCTTTGCTCAAATGGCAGGAAGCCAAGGGGAGAACCTGTCACAACTGTGTCCTGATAATAACTGGTATTTATTCAATTATGCAAACAGTTTATGTGTGCACTGTGCCGATGGAGACATTGGATTTAGGGACCGAGTTTTGGTATCTGGTGTGTGTGTGTGTGTGTGTGTGTGTGTGTGTGTGCGTGTGCGTGTTTTAAAGGCCATTGTTACTGTGATTGCTCATCTGAAGCTATTTGATCTTTTTTTGTAAAACTGTCTAGTCATGGCACTTCTAGGAATGTAGCTATTTGTAACAGAGTTGCCTTTTCTTCTGTTCTAAGGGAACATTTTGTAATGCCCTTTTTTCCTCCCAATACTTAAAAAAATTCAAACATATAGCTAAGCTGAAAGAACTACAACGAACACCCATAAACACAGCACCTTGATTCTACCTATCATTAACATTTTGCTATACTTTTTTTATTATATATCTGTTTGTCTATCCAAACCTTTGACCATCCATCACTCCCACGGCTGCAGTAACAAAGTACCAGATGAGTACGATACCACACACTGAGTGGCTTAAACAACAGAAATGTATTGTCTGTCAGTTCTGGAGGCTGGAAGTCCAAAATCAAAGTGTCGGCAGGGTTGGTTCTCCTTGGGGTTATGAAATAAGAACCTGGTCCAAGTCTCTGTCCTTGGCTTGTAGATGGCTGTCTTCTCCCTGTGCCTCTTCACATTGTCCCCTTTCTATGTGTGTCTGTGTCCAAACTTCCCCTTTTTATAAAGACACCAGTCATGTTGGATTAAGCCTGCCTTATGACCTGATTTTAACTGTATGACCTCTATAATGACCCTGTCTCCAAATCAGGTCACTTTGGAGGTACTGGTGGTTAGGACTTCAACATATAGATTTTGGTACAATTGAATCAATAACACTTATTTATTTTTGAAACATTGCAAAGTAAATTTCAGACATCAGTTCACATCCCTCTGGATACATCATTGATTATATCATTACATATATGTCTACAGTTTTTTAATGTTAATTTTCTACTTAATGACATGGTCAAAGAGAGAGACTGAGGCAGAAAGAGCAGAATAAAGGAGACAATATCAAGATATTCAAAATGTTATTCATGAATACCATAGTGCTAACACCCATGTTTATGTAGCTCGGTACTCAGGATGTTTATATAGGACACGATCTGCTCTGAGAAGCTGTAAGAGTGGAAAGTCATTCATCTGTATCATGTAGGCTGATCTGATTGGTGGGTGAGGCAGCAGAGGACACGCAGAAGGATAGGGAGACTAGAACCTGTGAATCAGAGAGGTTTATTGTGCTTCACCTAATGACCCAAACAGAAAGCTCCTTAAGTTTTAAAGACCCTTGAAACCCCTCCCACACTGCCTGCAACCCTGTCTCTTTCAAAAAAGAAAGAAATTACCCAACTTTCTTGCTCACACGCTCATAGTCTCTATGGTCAGGAAACTTTCCCCCTGAATGTCGCTGGCAGTTTTACTACTCTGCTAAACGCTCTTTCCTTGATAGAAGCAGAAAACAGCAAGTCACCGTTTTTTGAATAAAGCACTCCTCCTGGAACTGTAGGATACCTTTGCTTTCTTTCGTGAAAATGTTCCAACCTCAGAGGGCTCTTAACAGCTCTAATCATTAGCAAGCTGCTTTGTCCTGTCCCTGGTCCTCCACTACCCTCCAGACTGGAGAAGAACAGCCCCTGATGCAGGATTGAGGTTTGAGGATGTGCTGCCTGTTCACTGGTGCTGTGAGCTGTGACTCTACTGGTGTCCACATCAGCCTTGGTCTTTGAGACTTACCTGATTTTGATCTTATCTGGCTTCCTGAACACCCTATCACCAGCCTGTCACCCATCACTTTTACAGTCACGTACTCTCATCTTCTATGGTAAGTCTGTGTTACTAGCGGCAGTGGCCCTGGTGGGTGGTCATTGAAAGCATTCCTCTCCTTGAAGGTTAGGCAGCTCTTCAGATTTAGCTACTTGCCTCCCATTACCTAAGTCTGGAGGGTGAAGTTAGTTTGATTTTATCTTCTTTATAGAGCCACTTTGTGGCTCTACAATTCAAGGCTGCTGACCTGGATTAGCCCTTCTCATTATGTCTAATGCATAACAAGTGGCTTTGTTACTGGCTGAGTGTCCACATTGCTCAAATGTGACAGTGCTCCCTTTGTTCTCCACCTCCCAGCACATCAGTGTTAGCCAGTTCCACATCACACCACCATGAAAATCAAATCAGCAGGAGCCTGCTAGAAATTGATGTATAATGTCAGAAAAACCCATTCCAGATGCTAAAGAGATGCCCATTATTGGTACCTTCTCTTGACTGTCTCAGTGTTGCTGAAGGCCCTGTCACTTTATCAGCCACATAAATAATAAGCTGTTATGCCTCATCTACTTCAGCCAATTGCATGGTCATTTCCGGACTCACGTAAGTATCCCTAGAGTTACAGATTGCCAAGCAAGGTTGCTACCTATAGAGATCACTGGGTCTATCCTCCTCCAACTTCCAGTCTATCCAAACCTCCTCTCTATCCACTGTCCAAAAAATAGCGACATCTATTATTTCTTTATCCTCATAAGATCTCAAATGTAGAGGGTGTTTCAGTCTCATTCACAGATTTTTTAAAATGAAGCTTAAAAAGAACGCAAGGTTAGTAAATGTGCACTGGCCAGGAACTCAGATTTAGGACTAATTTCACTCCTCCAGACTGGCCTTGCAGACTTAGAGAAAATAGTTCAAAGCATCTTCCTTTCCCCTGTTTTTCAGCTAGCCCTGACAAAGAGAAATATGGCTTGAAAGAGGAGGCCTTGGTCCCAGAGGCAAACAGAGTCCAAGTCTTAATTCTGTGGCACAGTGTTCCTTATAGAATGGGGTGAGGGCAGCAGGGAGAGGGATGGCGGGTGAGCATAACTGAGCTGAGCCAGCAGCAAATTCCTAAGACTTTCTTGAGAGTACAGTCCCTGCAAGCAAGAAAAATAGAAGCACAGGTTAAATGAAGACTCTCTGGTCTCCAGCCTGAGCTGTAGCTGCCCTGTTGAGGTCTTCCAGACAGGAAGGCAGCCAAGCCAAGGAGTCGAGTCACAGGTAGAAGACTTCAGGACTTGCAGAATTTTCTGGCTGCTCCTGGGTCTGTAGCCCTTCTTTGCCTGCCTTGTTCTGTGAAATGAAACTCTCTGAGTTTGGGGCACAAGTCTCTCTCTTTGAGCTGGAGTAGAGGGGATAACCTCCCCCATTTTGAAGCCCAATTCACAAACATCACTGCTAGTGCTTTATGGGACAATTGTGTTTGGAACTGGATTTGGCTGTGTCTTAGTTTGGTCTGCTATAGCAAAATACCATGTAGACTGGGTGACTTGTCAAAAACAAAAAATTATTTATCTTAGTTTTGGAGGCTACAAGGCCAAGATCATAGTGGCTGCATGGTCAGGTTCTTCTGAGAGTTTGATTCTAGGTTGCAGACAGATAACTTCTCCTATACCCAGAAGGCATAAAGAGAAGATAAGCAAGTTCTCTCACCCTAATAAGGGCACTAATCCCATTCAAGGGAGCTCCACCCTTGTTACTTCATCTAATCCTAATTACCTCCCAAAGTCCCCACACTTTAATATTATCATATCGGGTAGTAGGGTTTCAATATATGCATTTTGGAAGGACACAAACATAACAGGCTAGAAAGTTTTTTATTTTCTTTTTGTTTTCTTTTAGCAACAAGAGCTGCTCCCATAGCCAGGCTCTCTCTCATTGCATTTGGAAAGGCAAGCTCGTCTGAAAAGCATCAGAGGTAGTGCCCCCAGCCCTCGCAGCCACTCTCCATGCCTCCTACCCACCAGTGTGGCTAGGTCTCTGGCTTAGGAAGAATATAAAACCAGGTTGGCCAAGGCTCAAAGAACTTGAGTAAGAGAAGGCAGGAGTGCAAGGGGAGCAGAGACCTAGGCAGGGCAAGGGATGAGAGAGAGGAAGAAGAGGAGAAAGAGGAAGCTAGAGGGAGGAGAGGAAGTAAAAAGAGGTAAGGGGGGCAGGGAGAATGATAAAGAAAGAAGGGAACTGGGGGGTGGGTGGAGAGAGTGCAGAAATGATAATAAGAGCTCACTATGTGAACCCCATTCATTGATTTCAGGGCCAGATTGTGTGAGTTCCTGGACACTGCTCACTCAGGCCTGGCTGAGGTTGACAATGGTTTTCCAGGGGATGATCCAGGCTGAACAGCAGAAAATAGGAGCTATTCTAATGTAATGATAATATTAATAAATAAAACAGCTAATGTTGAGGGTGATTAGGGTTGAAAGAAAAGCTCGAAGCCATGAGAGAGAAGCCATGCCACTGCCCATTTGACTTCTATTGATGTCTAGTAAGAGAATTTTTTATCCTTAGAAGCAATGCTTTTACTCTGGAAGGAATCTTGGGCATCTCAGGGGCTATAAACCCCTCGTTTACAGAGAAGGCTCCGAGAAATTAAGTGGTTTTCTTAACACCACTAGCAAGTTAATAACAGAGTCTGACCCTGGGAAATTTTGCCTTTCAATCTGAGCAATAACTGCACATTGCTGAGAGTCTGAGGGTTTGGAGCTGGATAGCTCAGGCTCTATGTCCAGCTCTCCCATCGGCCCAGCAGGAGGGGCTTGTTCGTTTAGTCTCCACTCTGGGAAAGGTTTTGAAAACTAATGCAATTGAAGGACAGAATCATTTGTCAGAATCAGAACCAGCCTCCCTCCCTGGTACTGAGGATGTCAGGAGGACAACATTGCGTTAGCTCAAGATCCCAAGAAGCCACAGCTCAGAGAACCTGGCTCTCACTACAAGGGAAAATGTTTCATAATGCATTTCACTCCACACAATGGGAACTTAAAATTTTTGCCCATTACATGGAGTCATGCCAGTGTTTTCATATTCTTACCCACCCCAGGTTCATGCTTCTTCCTCCTCCATTTATCCTACTGTTTAGACATGCATTATGCCATGTGGTGGCAACTAATGTGGCCATTTAAATTTAACTTTATTCATGTGAAATAAAACGTAAAAGTAAGATCCCAGTACTAATCACACTTCAGGTGTGACCTGTAAGCTTGTGGCTGCCATATTGGATAGCACGATTTAGAAGATTTCTATTTTTTCAGCAAATATCCCTGGATATTGATAGTAAAAGGCCCACTTCTGTAGTTTCATTGTTCATTGTATGTTTGTCTTACTGTCTCTATTAAAAATTGCTGGAAGCCCAGCCATTGGTAGTTTGTTGATGGGGATAGCATCCCTTCATGTCCGTGCCTGGCTGTTGAAGGCCCTGAAGGCTGAGAAGATGTGTGTCCTTGTAGAAGTGCCGCTCTGCCTCCTTCTGGAGCAGCAGATGAGAGGAAAGGGGTGACTCCACACGGCCTGCAGGGGCTGACTGCTGATCTCTTCCTTCACTGTCATCTCTGACTTTCTCTGCTACTCCCTAGTGGCCCTGGTGACTGCACATTAAAAGGCTTGAAGAGCTCCTCAGGCTCCAAGGTCTTGCTGAATCTAGTTGAGCACTGGGATTAACTGCCAAATTCCAAATTGGTTCAGCCTTCTTCCCCCTCTGCACCACAACTTCGATTTGCAATCTTATATCCGTGCTCACAATAATGCAGCAACCTGCAAATTGGAATCCGAAGAGAAACGATCAGACTCAAGTTTCTGGGCAATTACTGGCTTCTCCTAAAAAGAAGGAGAAGGAGGACAGGAAAAAGGACAAGGATACTACTTGCTTTCCCGGAAAGTGCAGTTTATTTTGCCAATCAAGTTAAAGGAAACAAGACTACTGAAAGATCAAACCCATCCACTACCTAAACCATATAGGATGCTCATCTACCTTTGCTTCTGCAGTTTTTTGGTCCCAACTAAAATCCCTCTGATTAGCTCAGGTGTCTCATTTATTCATTCACTCATTCATTTTTCTGCACCTCTGAATCACTTCAAAAATTTTTCCAAAGCACACAAACCCAAACTACAGGAAGACAAACTGAATCTGAGTTAGTAGAGGAGGAGGAGGAGGATGGTGGGGTGTGGAGTATGAAAGGAGTCTTGGTCCTGGGCTCATATGTCTTCAAACATTCCCAGGTTATGCTGTCGCTTGCTCCTTGGTAGGAAGCCCTGCACTCATTCATTACTTCATCATTCACTCAATGAACATTCTTTGAATGTTAAGGACCATGTTAGATGATGGGAAGACAACGGACCTTGTGCAGAGGTTCTCAGGCTTGGCTGCACATCGGAAACACCTGGCGACTTCTGAAAATCCTGATGCCCAGGCTGTGCTCTAGAGCAACTAAATCAGAATCGTTTAGGAGTAGAAACCAGGCGTCTGCATTTTTAAAGTGTTCCATATGATTTCAATATTTTGGCTTGGAGGTAAAAGAATTCTATGAAAGCGTGGGTTGGGGCAATGGGGGTTCTTACCTAGGTTTCCTAGAGAAGTCAATAAAACTTCCCTGTAGATGAACACAGTCACAGCATGTGTGCTAGCCAGCCAAGTATCTTCAGTGTCCTTCTGGGCAGGGGGATAAGGGTCTAGAAGATGAAGAAGACTGACCCAGGGAAGAGTTTAAAGGACATAGGTCTCAGAGGGGTCCAAAGAAGGAAGAAGCCCACCTGAGCTTTTCAAGTTGGCCAAACCACAAACTGGAACTTGAAATGGCCTTGCCCTGATAACAACATGAAACCTGTTTTGAAACAAGGAGCTTTTGTGATCACGAAGACGTCCCCATTTCTAAGAAGAGCGGGTGTGGGACAGGGACAGGGAAGGACATCTCTCATCTCATTATGCTATTTTTACTTTTCTGTCAATATTTTTGTCCATATTTTGTCAAAATTTTTGAGCACCTACCATAACTCAGGCACACTGCCAGACACTGGGTACCTAAAAATGAAAATAACCTGATCCCAACCCTCAGTGAGTGTATGGTCTTGGGTAGGATACAGACTTGGCATCAGCTATTCCTATATGTATATAAATATATATTTATTTATATATTTATCTTTATATAAATTATATATGTATATAATATATGTGTGTGTGTATACATATGTGTGTGTGTGTGTGTGTGTGTATTATGAACAGTGTTTTTAACTAAGTTACTGTTTTACAAATAAGAACTTTAAAGGTTTTTCCAAAGTCACCTGGATGGTAAATACTGAACTAGAAAGAGGAAACTCAGGTATGACTGACTCAGCACCTCATAGTTTTGAACGTGAACCTGAGCAATTGTTACACTTGTTTCCTCTCCTCTTTTTTTTTTTCCTTAACTCTCTTCTCTCCTATCTTCTTCCTTTTCTCAACTTCCACATGCCAGCCCTTTAAATTTCCAGAACTGTATCTTTAGAAAGTCTGTACTTCAACTGGTTATTTACTTCATTTACATCAGGCTTACTTCTCCTTGGCTCGCCTTACTTGCTCCGAGACCACGCTGGTCAAACAGGTCTGGTCTAGAAATCTACATGTAGAATTGCTGTCTGCACAGTTGATAGACTTGAATATTTCCTCCATTAAAATCACTCTTTATTTTTCAGTAAGATGAGTGGATCTCCGCTTTCATTCTTACTCTATTGCTAATCTATATCGCTGATCCTTGATCTCTTTCTCTGTTGATGTGTAATTCACTCTAGGATTCTCAAATTATAGGGTCCCTGGCATCAAACGAAATAAACTGGTGACAGTGGTTTGTTCTGGAGAGGGAAACTGGCCAGAAAGGAAGAGCCTTAGTTATTTTTATCTGTAAATCAAGGGCATAATGAAGAGATATCTCTGAAGTTTTGAAAGGCTCTAACGTCACATGTTTCTATGACACTCTGATGGGGCTTAAAATGGAAAGATGTCCCTATTCTCCTGAGCTGATTTTTCTAGTGGCTGGTAAATAATGCATACATTTTTGTGGTATAGCAAAACTGGTCCAACTGCCTAATTTTAGAAATCAGGGTAAACCCTAGTGTCTAGGAATTGGACTCTGATGAAAGGCATGAGTTCTGCTGAGCCTGGGGTAGGCATGTGGTGAGACTCCAGCCCACTTCCTTTTAGTCTTCAGGGGTCTCTGTCTCCAGCTTGCCCATCTCAGGAACAATGCTGTGTGAAAAACTGTACCTACTTGGGCATTGCTCAGGCATTTTTACTTAGAGAATTGTTTGTTTGTCTCTGTTGTCATGGTTAGTCCAAGACCAATGTCCGGCCATTGTGCTTCTGCCCAGCACCCAATAGAGATGCCCCTTGTTCAGGAAAGTCTCACCAGGCCAGTGATTCTCAGAGCAGTAAAAGGGACTGGCGGAAAGGTTAGCAGAGTTCATTTTCTCTTCTGCATGGTACCAATTCCTTTCTATTTTATCACATACTTTCAAAAAACTGCAAATGGAAGGCTATGCTATTGTGGGGAAGGCAAGAATTTTGGAATTAAGAAAGAACTAGATTCAAATCTTGGCTACTTTATTTATAATTAAGTTGCATCATATGAAGTTGATATTTTTCCATTTTCTACCTACAGAAGCAAAACTTTCATATACTTCAACCTGTAGATAAGTTTAACTACTTTATGTCTCAGTTTGTTCATCTATAAAACAGGGGTTATTTACTTGTCTGGTGCAGTTGTTGTGAAGCAAAATGAGATGCATAGTAATGCATAGATGCCCAGGCAGAACCTGAACATACTCCTTTCATGTAAAAACTGAATACTCAGCATTCACTAAATGCCAGGCTGGGTCTCAAAAATGGCAGCTGTCATTATTGTAACAAGCTATTTGCTGGCAATCTGGTTCTCCTTCCTTGTCCTAAACCACAGACCCCGCAGAGCGTGGGTTGCACAAAATGTAGAGTGGGTACTGGTGTGGTAAAGGTTCGGGGGTTGCTCAGTAAGTCCGAGCTTCATCCTTTAACATCGAGGGCAGATGATGCTTTCTAAGGCCCTCGGCTCTCCCTCTGGTAAAGAGAGGGTTACTATTCCTCCACAGCTTGTTTTGAGAATTAAATGATTACATATGCAAAATGCCTAGTACAGAGTAGGTTTTTAATAAATGGCCTACAGCCACAAGGAACATGAGTGGGGACTCTGAAAGAAGCAATGGAAGGGCTGGGGCTGAAGGACAGGAAAGTGGGGAAAACTGGAAAGCTAGGCTGAAAGCAGAGGCTTCCCCCCTGACACTCTGGGACATCACCTGGGGGAGAGGTTTCTGGTTGTCAGGAGCCTGAGGGAAGGACCCCCTCCCACTGGAAACTGTACTGGAAAGTGAGAGAGATGGTGAGAAACACAATTACTGTAGCCATCGGCAAGCAGATGCCGGATGCCACTAAATCCCAGCTCCTTAATTGGGGATTAGCGGGCTGAACTTCACCGTTGCACAGCCTCAGAGGCTTCATTAAAAGCTGGAAAATTCTCCATGCTGATGCAGTGACCTTTTGCGAAGTGACCTGGAGGCTGGCTGAGCCCCAAAGAGCATACTGCCCCAGCCGGCCAATTCCATGCTCTCCCCAGCTGCCCCATCTCTTGCCCAGCATGACAGGACTTCATCCTTTCCTTCTCCAACCTTCTGTAGCAGGAAAGAGAGTGACATGAAAGAGAGATGGACTGACCACAGATTTGTGCCTACTTGTAGGGTTCCACTTGATGGGGCCTATGCACACCTGGTATCCGCATATTTCTTTTTTTCCCATGGGTTATTTGGTCTAACCGTCTATTCTTAGTTTAAAACCACTCTAAAACTCAAAACCTAAAGGTTTCTCTTTAAATTGCAGGTAATAATGATCCTTGGCTGTTTCACATGATTCTAGGTTGAAGTTCATTAACACATCTTCCTTGATTCTTCTAAAGATCCTGTAAGCGAGGAAGGACAGAGTATACTTTCCATGGTTACAGAGGCAGAATTGGGGCATGGAGGAGGGGCAGTGCCAGAGTCACCAGGTCTGATGCTCAGTGCTTTCCCATCAATGTAGTGTACATGAGTTTCTCACTAGGGGGAACCCAGAGTGCCTGAAAGCTTTGGGCACCTGTTGAGTTGGGAGGGAAGAGATGCTGCTGACTGGTAGGATATTGTTCTTTTCTTGAGTTGGCCTTGCTCACAGGCCACCAACTATTGTGGTCAGAGGATATTTAGGAGAGATGATCTGGGAGAAGGAAAAAGGAGACAATTTTTCAGGAAACAAAAGTCAGAAACTTAGGACCTACTGGAAAAACAAATGCTTCTACCCTGAATCCCTTCAAGGAAGGGCAACTGTTCCTCATCTGCTGGGCCTGGCTAATGAAGGAAGCTGGGCGTGGTGACCTCTCTATATAAGGCTCTGTTAGCCAGGCATCCAACGACATATGCCTCTGACTGGAATCAACAAGTAATCATGGGTTGAGACATATTTTGTTGAGAGTACCATGGAAGTCACAAAGAAGGATGGCTCCTGTTCTGACTTGTGGAGATCACAGCCTAAATGAGGAGCCAAGACAGACAAACATCTAAAGATGGGTAGAGTAGTGATAAGGAGATCATCAATTTATTTGAGACTTTACCTAATTTCAAAGGACTTTCTTACCTGGTATAATCTCCTTTACATTTGTCTATATATAAAGCATTTAGCTCAATGTGCCTTGGAAAGCATAAATGTGAAGTTGTTTTATTATTATTATTATTATTATTATTATTATTATTATTATTATTTAGATAATTTTCCACTGAAGTACAAGCTACTTAAGAGTGAAACTGTATTTTATTCATTATTTTGTCCTCTATACTTAGTTCTGTGTGCCTTGAAATACAGAACAAATTTTTGTAAATGTTCAATGAATGAAGGTCATTTAAATTTCATGAAAAATCTGTGAAGGTATTTCCTTTCCTTTAAATACAAGGTATCTGAAACACAAGTAGGGAAAGTGGCACTCGGTTAGTGTCAGAGCTGGGGTTGGGGACCTTCTTTGCTGAATATAAAAGGAAATCACAGGGACCCTTCACTGAGGGTTGTCAGGGAAGGCTTTGTGGAGGAAGTGTCACTTTTATATGCTTTTTGACAGTGACTGAGTTTCAAAGTGACACACAAGGAAGAGGAATCAGTAAAGGGGAATTGCATAAATGAACTACTGGAGAAGGAAGGAACATGTGCCAGGGAGGGGTTTAGAGAACAAAAGGTCCAACTCAGCAGGCCAAGACCAAATCTGAGAGGGCACTGAGTAGTAGTCTGAAAGTTGAGGCTTTATCCTAAGGCCCATTATGGCTGGGACACCACCTGGACCACCTTCCACCCAAAAACACCAAACCTGGGCCTCTGTCCATTCAATGTGGTTGCTCTGTGTTGGCCACTAGCACCAGATCTAGGAATGATGGGAATGCTTTCACCCCAGGACAGCACCAGGACCATCTGCTGTGGGCAGCATGGGCAGCATGTTTCATTCATTAGCACCAGGAAAAGAAGAGAAACAATCTACCTAGGTCTGTAATGAGAAAGATTGGAGCCCACAGGGTGCATGTTTATTACTGAGGATGCCATATTAATCATGGACTCTGAAAGGCAAGGGGCATGCTGTGTGCTCTGGAAGAGGTGGCCGGAGTGAAGTGCACATTACTCTGGGCCCAGCCCCAGGGCTCACACTCAGCCCCCTGAGGGATGTTCACTCAGCTCTATATTAATTTATTCACTCAACAAGTATTTCTTAAATACCAACTGTAAGCAGGAACCTGTGCCAAGGCCTGGAGATCTGTCCTGGAGGTGCTCAGAATCTGGTGACAGTTGAACACAGATGCACAATATGATATTTAGAATAAAGTCTGCTAAGATAGACTCACCCCAAGCAAGGGTTCCTCACTTAGTCTTGGGATAACCTTGATGGGCAGGGGTTCTCTGGAGCTCCATATAAGCCATTTAAAGGAGTTAAAATTCTTTAACTTTCCAGCAAAGGGAGTCACTGCCCCAAAGTAGAGAGCAGCTGTGCAAGACCAAGAGCCATCAAGGACCTAGAATCAGTGTGTTTGGATTGGAGCATTCCAGACCCCACCTGGCAAGAGAGAGTGGAGCAGCTCTGGGCAGGACACTGAAAGATCTAAGTTCCATGGGCATAAGAGCCCTATCATTCTGGTTCACTAATGTATGCCCAGTGTTGAGCACAAGGCCTGGAGGAATTGTGAATAGATGAATGAATGAACGAGCAAACAGACATTTTGGGTCTCAGCCTGGTCACTTCCTAACTCTGTGCCTTTGGAAGGGTCACTTCATCATCTGAGTCTCTCCTCCCACATCTTTGAAACACTTCAAAGTGGGGCAAGGTCTGGCATCCTAAAACAGGAGCTCCTAATTATCCAGTGAGAAATGTCCCTGTTTGCCTCAGTCATCTGGCCTTGGACCTGACCCTCCTACTTTACCTAAACTGCACCCCTCCTTCTGGAGTTCAAGCCCATTTCTTTTGTTGGGTCTCTGTAGAAATGGAGAAGAACAGGTGGCTCTCCCTTCCCAAGAACTCGTTCTTCCTTCTGACTGGTGACGCCATCTCCACAAACTCACATTCCTGGCTCCAACTGCTATCTTCTCCAGGGCCTGCTTGCCCATTACTTGGCTGTGCCATGCTGGTTTTATTTCTATATCTTTGTATCGATGTATGACCAAGCGAGATTTCCTTCTTTGTTTTTCTCTCTCAAAATTGTTTTAGCTAGTTATGCCCTTGATTATACCATGTGACTTTTGAAATCATTTTGTCACATTTTTGAAACACGCTACTGGTATTCTAATTAAAATTACATTGAACATAAAAATTAATTGGGGAGAAAAATAGTTTTACAGTGCCGAGTCTTCACATTAATAAATATATTACATCTCTCCATTTGTTTGTCTTAATACAACTTGCTCCAATTTTCTTGCACATTTCTGATTAGAATTTTTTATTTGGATTTCCCCAGAAGCAGCCTCTGAGCCAAGAGTTCAAGTGTAAACAGCTTACTAAAAGGTATGAAGAATTCAGGAAGGAGTGATACAAGAGAGGAAGGCAGCCAAAATAGGATGGGTTAGCAAATTAGCTTCTCAATAGGTGACTAGAGCTGGATCCTTTAGGAAAACTGGAAAAACAGTACAATATACGTGCCTCAGAATTATTCCAGCCAAAGGTCAAGAGACCCCTGCATGCTCTTGGGTAGATTTTAAGTCCCAGGCATTTCTGTCTAGGGCATGAAGACAAGTGAGTTCCCACAGTCCTGCCACAAAGGAGTAGGAGCTAGTGTTATGAAGAAATGGTGTGGCAACCAGGTAGCATGAGCACAGCCTCCCCTTTAGGCAGCTGTAGGAGGAAGCCTGTCTCTCCAGGAAGGAAACCTAGGACAATGGTAGAAACCACAGACGGCTCAACAGTGTTAAGAGCCTCTGTCTGTCGAATCAAGTTCCCACCCAGGGTTGTGAAGGCCACCACAACGGCAGGTTTCAAGCAGAGACTGGATAGACACGTCAAGTATGTGGAGAAGAGATCTATTAACAACAAGAAGTTTGGACTATAGTAGAGATTCTCAACCTTTTTCTACAGAGATCCTTGTGGTGATGCTATTAATCTGAGACATTCATGCTAGAACAACTCTCAGCTTTTCCCTTTCACCCATGTATATCATAAGAATGCAATTAAGTTATAAACCTGCTATGATTTATGGGGTTTTGATCTAATAAATCTTTTGCAACTTTTATAACTTGGTTGTTTGTTCTTGTATAACTTGTTTGTTGCCAGGATTCGGGGAATGTGCAGCACACCAGCTGTCCCAATCCCCTGGTTGGGCACTTTAGGACCAGATGACTACTGAGGTTCTGTCCCATGTCACCAGCTCTAGCAGGTAAACAAGCTAGGGTGTTATGTATGGGACCTGACTCCCCAGCCCTGAAGGCTCCTTTCTTCTTTTTACAAATTATTTGACATGTTGAGCAATTTCATATTTTCCACTTGAAGTAAATATCACAATTAATTATTTGATCCTGAACAATCAGAGTTTTAGGCACAGTGGGTTCCTAGAGGGGATAGACACTGGATAGCACCGGATGAATCCTCTGTATAGAAACACTCTCAGAACATGGCTTCAAAGTGGTGATTTCTCTTTGGGAAGCTGAGACTGAGTGAAGAGGCCACGTGGGGAACCAAATAATTTTCTGTAAGGAGCAGGAAAAAAAAAACAACAAGAAATTCCTGACCCTGGTGAATCCATTCCACCAGCTGTCTCCATTCTGTCAATGAACTCCCAATGCTCTCATGATGGCTGGATGTTTCTCTTTCCCACTCCTCTGATAAATGCCTGTGTGTGTTGGGAGGATGGGGAGTAATCATAGGACAGCCAACCTCACCCATCTCCACCTACCATGGCAGGCCTTAGCTCGCCCTCCAGAAACACTTCTTGTTTCCTATTAAATGAAATCTATTGCTTATTTTTTAAATTTCCGTATCCCAACTGATGCTTTTGCAAATAAAGAATGCCTAGGGGTAGGAGAGGGTAGATAAAAGTGGGTGCCAGAACAGACATTGTCCTATTCCCCAACATTTCTGAATGTAAGCTTCTTTATTCTAAGATTCATTTTGGAGCAGAGATGCTGTATTTGATTCAACTCAGTAAACATATTGAGCCTCTATTATGCAGATGCAGCTTTTGGCCAAGGCACTAGGATGACATTTTAAAGGGAAAAATAGGCAAGTAAAATATAAATGCTAGTTCAGTGTAATGTGCAAATACAGTGATCTTTCTTTCCTTCCTTCCTTCTTTCCTTTCTTCTTATGATATATCTGTAGTTCCTATTACATAGCATCACTTTTCTAGTTGCTGAGTATATAGTGTCATATATAACAAAATCCTTGCTCTAATCTTTGTATTCTATTGAGGATGGTAGACAGTGAACAAGCAAAAATATCTATAAAATAACTTGCTATGAATGAAGTAGTCAGGAGGTTCACTTGCTAAGAACTCTTTTCCCCAGTAACCCTTGATTGTCTCTATCTGTAAATGCAGGATGAACACTCTTGCTCCTCTGTGCATTGAACAGGTTGAATGTGATGGAGCCCCCTGCTCTGGATTCTGGGTCCTCAACATATGGAGCTGCATCTGCTCCCTCAGCTCCTGCCCCTGTGGGTGGTTGCCAGAAGATGAAGAAGACCATTTTTATCCTCCCTTTGTCTCTTATCTCAACAAGCTTGAAGACTCAGACCCTCCTGACATGTGGCAGGGCTTTCTAGTAGCCATCTCGCTTCCCCTAGGCAAGGCTACCCCACACTGTGACCCACTACTCAGCAATAGAATTGTAATGATAATAATATCAGCTAGGATAGTCAACTTTCAGTGTGACTGGAGCAACATAAAGCTGGTATTTCTTCCTTCTCTTCTTGGAAATTACCTCAGAGCAATGGGCAAATGAGAGGCAAGAATACAAACTCCAACTTTGCGAAGTAGGAGAGATCTGAGACTTGGAACCACTTGCAGATGGAAGTATCATCTCAATAATGAAGATCCACTTGGAAGAGGTGGAAAGAGGAAGTCCCAGCTGCAGAGCTCAGATAGAACTTGCTAAATACATTTCTGAAAGGTGAGAAACCCTCTTTGAGATGTAAAACCTAAACCCCAGGATTTCAAAAGCAAAAAGAAGTAGCTGGGGTGGTGCCAGGGAAGTTTCCGAACTCAGTTTCATGAAGTAGAGAAGATGGGGCAAGACCAGGTGTCACACAGAGATGGTTCATCTTTGTGACAGTGGGAAGGAGAGTGGCTGTGCATTTGAATTACCCTACAGCTGCCTGTACTTTCTGGCTAGAGAGAAGTAAAGCTTAAGTTACTCA
This sequence comes from Cynopterus sphinx, assembly GCA_030015415.1. Lineage (NCBI taxonomy): Eukaryota > Metazoa > Chordata > Mammalia > Chiroptera > Pteropodidae > Cynopterus > Cynopterus sphinx. Next base: position 75,079,939 of record CM057383.1, on the reverse strand, counting down.
TATACAAAATTCTGAGTTCTGACAAAAAATTCTGGTAGACTAGAATGCAACCCAGCCCATCCCACACGCAAACCAACTGCAAATAGCTGGTTCGGAAAAAAAAAAAAAAAAAAAAACTCCCCTCCTTCCAAGTGAGTATTCAAAAAGGAGCCAGCACAGGTCTATACAAAGAAAGCAAGATGAAAAGAGTAAGGAAATAAGAAAGACATAATAGATGAAGAACCAACAGGAAAACGCTTCCACAGAGATGAATAAATTGTGACTATGTATTCCACCATGATTTTAAAAAGAAAGTAATGAGGCAATTACCTCAGTGAAACAAAAACACTGAACAAAGACATAAAAGAAATTGCTGCCTATTATCTAAAGAAATAGAGGATTGAATGTATTATATAGAGAATTAACAGATACTGTCTAAAGAAATAGGAGATTAGGGGTATTATATAAAGTTATACTTATGAAGGTAACTGCCAGAAAATACAAATCTTCTAAATTACACACACAAGAAAAAAAGGAGGACGGAGGGTGATTCCACATAGAGAATATTTCTTAAGTTAAAAAAGAAAAAATAGAAGATAACATAAAACAATGTCAGAACTAAGACCAAACATATAAGTAATATAAATCCATGTTAATAAGCTAAACTCATTTAAAGAAAAAGACTTCAGGTAGTATCCAAAGCAAAGATTAAGATCTAAATATCAGATAGGCAGAATTTGTATGAAAAGCATTAACTGAGACAAAGAATGACACTTTATAATGCTAAAAGATACAACTCACAATGAGATAAAAATAGTTTTGACTACCTACGCTTAAATGAATAACATCAATATTTACAAAGCAAATATAAAAAAAGATACAAGAAGAAACAGGCAAAAACACATCAGTAGTAAAAGGCTTTCATTCAACTACAATCAAAGATTAAATGGATAAAAATTAAGTTTACAGAAGACCAAAATAATATAATTTAATAAGTACATACAATTTATGTATTTCAAACTCTATAATCTTAGAAAACATCTTCATTTGAAATGCATCAAAGTAAAAAAGTACAAAATTCACTCCATGGTCATACTTCACTAAAACTGGAAATTATAATATAATTAAAAATAAAAAATTCTCACCCCTGGAAAAATGTTTACAGTCTTTTTGAAACAACTCTTAACTCAAATAAATATGGCAGAATAGTTAGTACATGATAATTCAGATAATATATGTATATGTATATATATATACATATATATATATAAATTCTGTGGAATGCAGCTAAAGTAATAACAAGAGGGAAATTTATTTCATTAAATACTACTAATAATCAAGGGTATATAAAATAAATAAGTTAAACATTCAAATTTAGAAGCTATAAAAAATAAAACAACATTTAGTAAAGTAGAAGAAAGGATTTAATAGTTAAGAGCAGAAACAAATATATTAATTTAAAAAGGAAAATGTTAGAATAAATTCAAGAGCTGGCTTTTAGGAAAATAAATAAGTAGGTAATATAATTAATAAAAGAGAGAGAGAGAGCAAAACTCTACCAAATAAGGCATCTGGAAGGGGGAACCACGGGTATAAAAGAAATTAAAAGGCTACTCAATTCTATGTAAACACATTTGAAGTTTTCAAAGGAATGGATAATTTCATAAGTAATATTATTTTCTAAATTGGCTCTACAAACGATGAAAAATCTAAACAGGTCAATTACATAGATGATAGATGATAGATGATAGACGATAGATAGATAGATAGATAGATAGATAGATAGATAGATAGATAGATAGATGATAGATAGATAGATAGAACTTAACAAACTTTTTCTTCATAAACTATCAGGCCAGAAATTTTGCAAAGTAATTTTCTAAGCCCGTTTTTAAAAGAAGAAAAAAATAATAATGATTTATAAAAGCCCTCAACATTTTTAGAGCATAGGAAAAAAACAGAAATTTTTTTCAAATTCTTTTGAATGAAACAAGCATAATACTGGTTCCAAAACCCAACCCACCACTTGGGCCTACATATAGAATATTTCCAGCCCTCCAGAAAAATCCTTCCCAGTCAAAATAACCATTGTCCTCACTTTTGTTATCATGGGTCAGTCTTTTGTCTGTTCGTAAACTTTCATAAAAAAGAAATCATGTATTCTACATCTTTAGCTACATTCATTCATTAAAACCTCATAGTTAAGTCAGAATGTATAATACTCTCTCAATATCTAAAATATATCTTTCTGAATCCAAAAGTTTAATTAGAGATCATCAGAAGCATTTCCATCAATGGTAGGAATACAGAAAAGAGGTTCACAACCTTCAGATTAACACTGATCTAAAAATACTAACCAATGCAATTAAACATAGAAATAAATTAGTTATAAACATGGAAATGTGGAGGAAAACTATCACTGTTTTCATATGTGAAACCCCAAAAATCTAGCAAGGAGAAAAACAACACTAAAGTAAGCTGTCACAAGCTGTCAGAGAATTCACTAAGTTGTCTGGATACAAAAATATTATACAGAACTTAAGAGCCTTCATGTAAGCAAACAAGAGTCAATTTGAAGGCGTAATAGAAGACCCCATTTTCAACAGCAAAAAAATACATATACAAACAAAGATGAATTACCAAACAATAAAAATTAATGATAAATATGTAAGTTGATATATAAAAAACTCTAAAAACATAAAAGAAGTTTTGAATAAATAGAAAGACATACCACGGTCTTGGCAACATTCAACATTATAAAGGTGTAAATTCTTCTCAATCTACAAATTTAAAATTAATGTAAAAAGTACAACCCAGCTGTTTTGAAGTTTGGATGGAAAAATAAACAAAAAAAGCCATAATATAATGAAAAAAATGATAATCAGGCAGCACTACTCTTTCTATATATCCAAATACATAAGAAGCTACAAAAATTAAAACATGGTGATCTGACAGGTGAATAGACTGACAGATCAATGAAAGGAGACCTCTCAGAAACAAACTCAAATCACTTGGGAAATGAGCACATTATAAAAAGTTCTCTCAAGTCAGAGGGGCTAAATGGATTGTTTAAAAATGATGTTGGGGAAAATATGATGGGAACCCCCATGACATTTTAAGTTTTATTTTTACAACACCTACAAAAGAAGAAATTTTAAATGAATAACAGTTTTAAAAGCAAAACTGATACCACAGCAATACCTGAAGGAAACATGGGAGACCTTTTTTTTAATCATCTGAGTATGAATGGCCTAAGTATGATGCAAACTCAGTATATATAAATTCTATTTCAAAGTTACGAGTTGGATACTAGGATAATCAACCTCCAGAAGGAAGATTTCCTTGAAATAAAATATATTGGAGGATTGTTTTTGCTAATATGATGGTCTGACACATTTTCTTTATCTGCCAAAGTTATATGTTTGCTCTGGCCTATTGAATTTAGAGAAAAGAGGTGAACTTGCTGCATGTAGATTAAGTTTATGCCAAGTATATTAAAATTAGCAGTATTTTTATTTTTATGACAAATTAACTCAATATAGCAATATTCTTTCATTATCTCAAAATTAGTAAGATAATCAGAATATAATAAAGGTGATATTCTATCTTTGTTTTAAATCTATAAAGTTTTTTTTTCTATGTAAAATAAATTTTATTTTAAATTCAAGAAGTGACTTATTTAAATAATGTATGTGTTGGCTTTTAAATGTTTTACCTCAAGCAATATTATGGTTTTATTAAACAGTCACTTTATAGTACTGTTTTTTTTCTATTTCAAATTTCAAATTACAATTTTTGAATGTGAAAAAAAGCTATAAAAAGAAAACTGAAAAACTCATCAACATAAACTTTTTTAAACACCTGCCTAGGCAAAGCCACCAAAAGTAACATAAAAAGACAAACTAAAAACTGAGAAAATATTTGCACATCATAACACAATTTCTTTAGTACGTAAAGAGTTTACAAATCAATAAGAAAAAACCTAATAGCACAATGGAAAAACGAACAAAATGATATGGAACGGTTTACTGAAAGAAATGTAAATGGGTTTTAAGCGTAGAAAAAAAAATGCTTAACTCCACATACAATAAGAGAATTGCAAAATAAAACTATGCTGAATGCCATTTGTCACCTATTAAAATTGGTAAATATAAAAATGCTAGTATAATTTACATTCTTTCCAACAATATATTATAAAGTATTTCCCAGCACGCTCACTATGCTCATTTATTTTGGGGAAAGTGTAAATTGTTATAACCTCCATGGAACTTTGCAATTCCTAACAATTAAAAACATCTGTATCCTTTTGATCCAGAAATTCTACTTCCAGAAATTTACCCTTAGCTGTACCTCAGCCTGGGTGAAAAGTCATTTGTTCTTCACTGTACCAGAAATAGAAAAAGGCTGGACAGTAGGACAATCGTTAAAGTACTTGCTGGTGAGCAATTGTAGCCAAAAAGTGAGGGGAAAGTGCAAAACAGTGTTATAAAATATATCACCACAGGGAATATATACATATATATATTATGGACATGTAAAACTATCTTAAAAGAATACCTAAGAAATTAGTAACATTTTGTTACTGCCAGGGAGAAAACCTGACTGTCTGGAGGACAGTGGTAAGAGAGGGATTTTTTTCTATATTCATAATTTGTAATTTTTTAATTTGAACCATATGAAAGCTTTACCTGTTAACAGTTTTAATAATTATTATTTAATTATTATTTAGCTTCCATTTATCACGCACTTTCTATGCCCAAGCACTCTTCTAAGACTTTACAAGCATCATCCCATGTAACCTCCACTATAACCCTCTAGAGTATTCTTCTTTCCACAAAAGAAAACCGAGGCACAAAGAGTTGGGTAACTTGTCTAAAATCACAAGGCGAGAAAGCACCTGAGCCAAGACAACCCCGGTGGTTTCACTTGGAGTACTCAGAAGCCCTGGCTGCTCAACACTCAGATGTACTGTTTGGACCACATCTGTTTGCAGAGCGCCTAAAGGTGGACAGTGGATAATATATATCACCCTGTCCCCCATCAGGGCGCTCAGCCTGACAAGCACTTCCCTTGGTTGGCTCTGGACTTTCTGTGCCCCCTGGAGAAAGGTACATGTGGGGGGTGGGGGGTTGGGGGATGGCAGCAGGAGATGGCATTGTCCTCGTGTCCTCCTCTTTAGCTCTCATATTTCCTCTGCATCAAATCGCACATTTATAACCTCCTAAGCACCTCTCCTGTCTCCATTTTCCATCATTCCAGCTGCCGTTGACTCGGCACAGACTGCCATCAAATCATGACTACGTTTTGGCACCCAGCTCCTTGTTCAGTGGGTGACGGCCAGAATAATGTTTTCCCATTTATATCATATTCTACACAAGTAAACGTGCTTATTGTACAAAACAATTTAAATGCTATTATGCAAAAAAAAAAATCAGATGTCTTTCTAATGTTTTTCCTTGGTTTAAAGGATTGGGGCATGATAAAGTATAAGAACTTTTACGCTCTAGGCTTTCTCAGCTCATCTCCCACACTACCTCTTTCTGGAACAAGAAACTACATCCAATTATCTGGTTGTTTCAAGGCATTTCTCATCCCTGGGCCTTCACGCACACTGTCTCCTAAGTTGGGAACGCCCAGCTGCAAACCCACCTGGCCTACTTCCATTGTTACCCCAAAATTCATCTCAAATATTTCTTTTCTGGGCAGACTTCTCAGACCCTCAGTCTAACTTAAATCCTTCTCCTCTTTAACTCTATATGATCCCATGCAAAACTCGGCCCCAGTACAGATCACATATAGTGTCCTATTGTCTGCTTGTCTGTCTGTAATCCGTGATCTGGTAGCTGCTTGACAGCAGAGATGGTGTCTTGGTCATCTTGGTACACCAAGTGTCTGGTACCTTGCGTGGTAATAATCGGAGTGACTTACTACTTATTGCAAAACTGATTGAATAAAACATGTTAAAGCCATGCACACACTCCGCGACTGTTTTTCCACCTTCTAGTCTTGCCTCATCAAGCCCTATGTAACTTTCCTGAGCAGTTCTTGGCAGCTGCACTTCCGAGGCTACACATTAAACTTGTAGATTGGTGGTCCTCACTGTTCCACAATTCCTGGTGAGCCCCTGTGTCACCCCCTCCCATAGTAACTCTGAGGTTGGCCATGTGACTTGTTTTGGCCAGTGGAACATTAGCAAGCATGATGAAACAGAGGCTGGATGAGGGCTTGAACACTGAGGCTTGTCCTCCTCGAAGCCGCCTGCCATTTTGTAGAGAAGCTCGGAGTAGACTATTTGATAAGAGGGCACATGTACAAAAAATAACAGGTCATCTGGAACGTTCCTATCTAGCTCACAGCTGAATGCAGCTTCATGAAGGATCTCAGCTATACCTTGTAGAATAGAGAAGAATCTCTTAGCTCAGCCCAGTCAATCCATAAAACTGCAAGAAATAAACCACTGTCCTTTTCAGCCACTGTTTGTTATGAATGTTTGGGGTGAATTGTTACACACACACACAAACAACTGTAACAGGCCAATAGGGAAATTCTCTTATCCTTGACTCCTGGCACAGCAATGCGGCTTCCCTGGCAACCCAGGCTGGTCACTGCTGCTGCCCTATGTGCCACGATTGGGTACTGGGACTAAGGCTGCCAGAAACAAGTGAGAGAAAGGGGGCTCCAAAATCAAAACATGATCATAAAATAGCAACACCAGGGGAAGAGCTATAGCTGTGATGGAGCCCCAGAGGTCCTCACCTGAGAGAAGAAAGGCAGGCCAGGCCACAAGTAATGCTGCCCTCCTCTGGAGCTTCCTCGCAAGCAGATCTCGCTGTGGAAACGCAGAAAAGTCCAGCCACCTGGGGCTTTGATGTTAGAAAAAAAAACAAAATTACGTTCAACATCCCCACTCTATGAAGAGACCCAAGGGGAATTCTGGGCTCTGGCCCCTTCTCCAGCAGGGCGGGGCCCACGCTCCTGCTCCCTCTGTCAGGCATTCCTGTGTGCCCAGCATGTGCACACACCGATGATTTCAGCTTCTGGGCAAAGGAGATGAACTGCCAACCCAGACAGAAGATAGCAGCCCTGGTAGACCTGAAAAGTTAGGGGTGTCTTTCTTTTGATTTATATACAGTATTCTCTCTTCCAAGACCAAGCTAGATTCCTTTTTTATGCCTTGTGGCTCTTATTTCCGTTACAATTAAATCATATTTAGTAGAAAACCAGATTCTCAAGAGAGGAGACTATGCCTGTCTTCTTCCACATTGTAACTACCTTTTTTAGAGCAAGGCACATAGTAGGTACTCAGTATATAGCTTTGAAGTGAACGAAAAACAAGTGAATGAATATCCAGTCCAGCTCAATGCAGATAGGGTTTTTTAACAATGATGCCAAGGATGCTGTCTCCCATGGCAACGCCTCTCTAGGGCCTGTTTCTGTGCCCGGATTTCCTTTCTCTCCTTGGCTAGCTGGCACACAGCCTTCTCACTAGCTCTGGAACGGCGAGCTTGTTTCAAACTTCCTCGACCTCAGTTTACTCCTCTATATATGAGGATTACACCCTGTCTTGGAGAGAGGACCTAGAATGAGGTCAGACCATGCTTATAACATGCCTGGCGCACGGTCAGGCTCAGAGATGCCAGTTGCTCTCTGACTTCTGGCCAAGACTCTATGGCTATTTCTCCAGACCACGTTCCCTGTCCCTGGTGCTGAGGAGCCAGAGTAATCCTTACAGTTATGCTGTCCGCGAAGTATCTGGGCAGCGATGGGAGCACGTGTCTGAAATAGACGCATGTTTCTCAGACTTTCATGTGCACACATACCACCTGGAGACCTTGCTAATATGCAGAGTCTAATTCAGTAGGTCTGGGGACGGGAGAGGGCTGAGATTTTACATTTCTAATAAGCACTCGGGTGATTGAATGCTGCTGACCCAAGAAGCACTCTGCGGAGCCGCAGCACCAGCTGTGGGATGAGCTCAGAGAAAGCCATGGGGCAGCCATGGAGGTGGTCACCAGAAGTAGGGAAGGGCAGCATGAACTGCCGGGGTTCAGGCTGCTTTGATGAATCTGACTAGTGGGTGGTGAGACCTGACCCCAGCAGCTCTAGAGCCCCTTTCTAGAGACCAAACTGTGGAATTGCAGAGAACGCCCGAGGCACTTCATTTTCCAGGTGGTAGAAGGAGGAGGGAGAAGGAGACTTTTCTCCTGGGAAGGTTGCTCTGAGGACTGGTGCCTGAGGGGCACGCTTTTCTAGCTACCAGAGCCTTTGAGGCTCTGCTTCTCACCCCGGTACTGGTTGGTGGGCTGTGGAGAGGAACACTAATCACAGGAGGCCAAGTGCGGAGTGTTATTCTGATGAATCAGATTTTCTCCCTGAGTAACCCTCCTAATTTGGAGCTGGTGGGAAAAGAAGGGGGAAACCAATGCCAGACTTTCCAAGGAGTTCAGGCAAGCCCGTCTGGGTTTGTCAGTGGGCAGTGGGGCCTTGAAGGAGAGAAATCAGAAGAGCTCTGTCCACGTCCTTCCTCTCTGGGCTTGGGTGGGGGTGGGTGGTTAAGCTCTTCACATGCATTTTCTCAGCAGTTCCCAGCCTTTCTGGGGGCTTCTGAGGATTCTCATGTCATGGCACGCATGTCACAGAACCCATGTGAGAACACAGTGCTTAGTGTCTGCTGATTGGGAAAACGTCATCACAAAATCTATCAAGAATTCTGGGATGTTTTTCCTTGAATTTGCATCTTATTTATTATAATAGCACCAAAGTACATATAAAAAACGGTTAAACATATATGAGTGGCAGCATAAATTCAGTGTGTGGACATTGGGGCACAGATTCTTTCCAATAGTTCTTTGCCCCAACCCCCCAACCCTGGTCTGTGCTATCTCATTTAACCCTGCTTTATCGCTTTTAGTCTCCATAACAACCCTTCGAAGTAGGTATTGCTACCCCATTGTACGGATAAGGAAAAATGAGTTGTGCAAGGCCACATGTCAAGTAAGAGACAGAATCAGGTTTTGACCCAAGTTTGTGACTGGAAAGCCATGCCTCTTCGCCACCCCAGCTACCTGCCATTGAGTCCCTCTGGCGCCCTCTGGAGGCCACTCCCCCTCCTGCCCCCTTACCCAGGTCAGTTAATCTCAGATAAATACTGGCTTCTTTCTCTTTTTTGTAAGGGTTGGCACCCTGAGGAGACCCTGAGTAAAGTCTGGCTGAGTGTTATAAAAATCTGTCCAAGAATGGAAACACGTGGAGGGCCTCGCAGCCCTTTCCCAACGCATTAAAAGGAGGGGAGGCGTTGACAGCCCCCTCCACCCTCACCTCGACCCACACGCGGTCCCACAGCTGTCTGTCTGTGTCAGATGTTCTGAGCAGAGGTTGGGGGCTTCAGCTCCCCACACAAAGAGAGTTCAGAGCTGTCAGCACCTTCCCCACAATACACTAGGTGCTGAAAAGCAGGTGATAATTGTAGCCCTGTCACCCTCATCACCTCTGAGCTGGCTGGGGTTTTTTTTCTAAAAACAAATGTTGTGCTGCCTGGAAATCGAAGTTGGAGTTTCAGCTGAGGAAATACAACCCGCAGGCTACTGCTCTGTCCCACAAAGCACAGGCAGGAAGGTGCCTGGGCCTTCTCTAGTCTGACCCAGCGTGGGAGCTCAGCTGCCCAGCCATTCCACTAGTGCTGCCCAGGGAAGGAATCCCATCCCGCAGCCAGCCTGGGATGCCAGAGCTCCGACTTTCTCCCCTTGAGTGGAAAACTGTCTTGGCCTCTTGGTCTTCATTGTGCCCTTTGAAGAAAACACGCAAGAAGCCGCCACCTTCCTGCTGGCCGAGGCCCCTGCCATCTCTGAAGGACTCTCCATCTGCTCCCTGCCCTTCAGAGGCTAGCTCTCTCCTCCAGAGGAAATGCTCCCCAGATCTGACCTTTGATTTAGCGGGATGCCAGTCTCCTCACTTTAAGAGCTCCCTGTCCCCAGGACACACTGCAGTGTGACTGTGAATGTCTGTGTTAAACCGTAGCGAGGAGGCTAATATATTCCAGAATCATGCAGTCAGATTTTCACACTCAGATTCACACACACTGATACAAACCAAAACGCTTTCTCCTAAGGACAGATGTAGTTACCCATAATAACATTTAACCTAACTGAGTATTTGGCTCATGCCAGCCATTTACATACATTATCCCTCTCGTCTCCACATGCCCATATGACACTGATGCAGACGTCATATCTCCAGCACTTTACAGGTAAGAACACTAAAGCTTGAAGATGTTAGGACTCTACCCACATCTCTGAGCCAATGAAGTGTTGAAAAGAGCCCCAAATTCATGTCTGTCTCTAAAATAAATGCTCTTAACACTCCTCTGTATTGTGCACCTCACACAAAGTCACATAATATTGTTTTACACAAAACTGCACATACACTGCAATACAGCTGTTCTCAGAGCCACGCACATTAACATTACATAAGCATGCACAGATAGAGATCCAGGTAAGGCCCTGAAAAGTGTCACACAAATCAAAATTTCTGTTTAAAAAAGCCTACAGAAGTTTCATTTTCTAGTCTAAGTTACATAATCAATGTTATTTACAAATACTTTTTATTATAGGAACTACCACTGCAGATAAGGACAATGAACATTCAATACATTCGGGATTCACCTCAGCAATCGACTCTCAGAAAGCAGAGGTTAGGGACAGGGTGAGTTATCTATTTTGAACCTAATTCTGCTCCAAGATATATGGCTTGAAGAAGGAACAGGGAGAGAAATCCTGAAAACTAGTAGCCAGGACATCTCAAAGTTTATACTGTTCATGGGGGGAAAAGCTGGGCATGGTCCGACATGTACCTTCATCTTTATGAAAGGTGGATTGCAGAAACTTCAGGGGACAGATAAGATGATCCTAAAACCTTAAACTCTCAAAGAAGACAGCTCTGGAGAGATGACTTTCAAAAAAGAAATTCCAACAATACAATTGCAAATGATTCTGATATGAAAGAAATGCGGTTGCACAGGATGAATACAAAGGAGTGAAACAGAACTTTATGCATAATGTCAGGATGGCTGAAGCCAGAATGAGCTGAGGACGTAACACAAAAGGCCCTTCTGGGTACAGTCAGAGCAGCACAACAGAGAAGGGCTGGATCCACCTCTGAGTACCAGCTAGATGACCTTGGGCAACTCTCCTATCCTCTCTGAACCTCAGTTTTCTTTGCTTAAAATGAGATAATAATTCTTACACTGTGGGCTTGATGTGAAGATTACATGGTATGATGCATTAAAAAAACAAATAAAACCTAGCACAGAGAAGAGCTCTCAGAAAGTATCAGCTGTTATTTTGCCCCTGTTGTCCTAGAACTAAGGGTTTAAAATTATCAGAAAGCAGAACTCTTCAGCTCCTTTATTGCTTCCATCTTCTTATCAAGAACAATGCTCCTCAGATTAGAACATCTAGAATGAACATCCATAAGGAGAATTGACAAATCCAGGTACCACGTGGGTTATTAAAATGAGGTTAGGCCTCTTGACCTGGAAGAATTACATTCCATTATCTAAGGAGAACATGTAGAGTGTGGACTTGGTGTTAGGAATCCTTGAAGAAGAATGGGAAAAGGGACGAAAGACATGCCTGGTACATAGCAAGCACTCAATTAAAATCCACTGGATGCTGTTGAAAAGGGGCAATAAACAAGCAGATGCCTTGCTTTTCTGAAAGGGCTAAAGGTGTACCTGAGATTCATCCCTGGTAAAACTTCAGAACTGCTTATTAAACAGGCGGCTTTCGAGCCCTCAGGAAGACGCGCTGTGATACCCACTGCAGGTCCATCAAGCCCGTGTCATGGCTGGCATACCTCTTTCCCTTTTCTGACAGAGTTGTTAGATGAATAGTCAAATAGCACAGTATGTTTGAGTTCATGACCCCAGATTGAGGAATGTGTCCCAGATGATGATACAGTCAGGGGCTTAGTAATTGAAAGAATGATCATATCCAAAGAGAGCAGATTAGCTAGAGAAGGGGCATTGGAGTCCTCGGGCAGGGCTTCCATTACGGCCTGTCCTGGTTAACATTTTCTGTGTTGACCAGGGGAGAATGTAGATGGATTGCTGATGAGTTACCAATGGCACAAGGAGGGCAATTCATGTGTTGGTGAGCAGAGTCAGGATCCAGCTACAGTGCACCAGCTAAATCTGGGGTCAAAAAAGCAATATCATTTCCATAAAGTCTTTCTTTCTTCAGACTCCAGAGTCACCTGGGCCAGAAGCTTCTCCCTCTCACTCATTCCCTAAATCTATCCACTTACCAAATTCATTGGTTTAACCTTCTAAATGTTTCTCAGGAGTTTCCTTTACTTTCAATCCCATTGTACCTGCTCAAATGTAGGCCCTTATTCCTCTAGGAAACAAGGGCCAGGGGATTGGAATCTGATCAGAGAGAGCCATGTTCAAACTGCTGCTGGTAACTGTGTGATCTTGGACAAGTTATTTAACCTTTGGAAATTTCAGTTCTTTTGTAGACAACATGGGGATAATAATAATACCTACCTCAGCAGTTGTTGCAAGATTTTTGACAGAATGCTTATAAAGTGCTCAGTAATGCGCCTGTCATAAAATGAGTGTTCGGTAAACATCAGTTAACACGACGGAACAGTTGTGACAACTTCCCAACTGGTCTGTGTACCACTAGCCTCACCTCCTCTTACATTATCTGTCTTCTAGTAGAGGGGCAAGCAAATCCAGAACCCATCAGTGATTCTGCCCAGAGTGTCACCAAACACACTCCTGTGCACGTGGACACATGCACACATGCACATTCAGTACTGCCTCAGGATCAAGTCTCAATCCTTAGCCTGGTATATGTGGGCCTTCCCAACTATAACGACCTGCTATTTCCATAGCACAGGAGACAGTTTCCCACCTCTTCACGTTTTGCCAGGTCCTGGACAGTTATTTCTTTGGACCCAATGAAACTTTATTAGTTAAATATTATCACCTTAATTTTATAGGTGAGGGAAGTGAAACTCAGAGAAGTTCTATAACAAATATCCCAAGATTTCACATAGGAAATGGACATCTTTCTTTTCATGGCCATATGGCCTCAGGTACAGCTAGACCCAGCACTGGCTTAGACTAGGTAAAGAAAGAAGTCAGACTTCATGCAAACAAAAAGAGGGAATAAGAATCCAATAAGTCCAACTAGTTCACATGCTGCAGACATGCAGGGAAAATGGAGAGACCAAAGGGAGAGACTCCTCCAGAATAAGCAGTGGACACATCTGCCGTCCTGCATAGGACTTGCTTCTATAAAGCCACTATGCCCACAGCAAAAGCCTGGGTTGACCTGCAAAACCAGGACAGCTGCAGAGAGAGATATATATGGCCACCCATAGCCAGGAAGCATGTCATGGGTTCTCACCCAGAGAAAAGTTTGGGCAGGAGGCTCTAACAGCCTGAAAGTCCCTCTCAATCAAGCAGGGAGAAAGGGCAGGTGGTCTAATACCCCATCAAGCTGGATGAACCAGGATCATTGTCAGCCAAGATGCCCATGAGGCTGCAGGTTACCTTAGGATATACGTTTGATTAACTAGTCAGCTTTCAAAGTATGCCGAAGTTTCCATCTTTGCTGCATAATTTTCCTTTCCAAACCCACCAACCTGTAGGAGTCAAGCTAAGATTAAGATGTGTCCAAGTGAGAAGGGCACCCCTAGTGGCCAGGTGAGGTGATGAAAGCCCAGCGAGCTTTCTGAGCACCTACTGCTTACCATACCCTTTTCCGTCTGGAAGGGAGAAACCACTGTAAGCAAAGCAGATAGGGCCCCTACTCTCTCGCAGCTAACACTCAGAGGAAGAGAAGCAAACAATGCAGTGCTAAACAAATACTACAGAGTAAATTCAGAGTAATAAGGACCTTCGAGAGTGACTGTGGGAGCCTCTCTAAGGAGGTAATGGTGTATCTTGGAGCTGCATAAAGAAAAGAAGACGAGTCTTGTGAAGCCCTAGGGAGAAGGAACAGCAAACGCGAAAGCTCCAATAGAGGCCCAAGCTTGGGGTACTGGAGGACAAGTCAGAAGGTGAGTGTGGTTGGCACCTAGTGAACGTGCAGGCAGGGATGGATGTGAGATGAGGGCAAAGATACAGGAGGATTCAGTTGGCTGGGTGAGCTTCTGAGGACCACATCTCTTTGCTGAGCCCCAGTGCCTAGCTAAGTTCTTGGAACAGAAAGTGTGCTTAATGAACATTTACTAACAAAACAAAACAAAACAAATGAGAGAATGCCTGGATTAATGAGTGATGAATGGGCCAAGGGAGATGAAAGTCATTGTTGCTTGCTTCCCCATAATGGACCTCTTCTATATCTCTAGGTCCCCCATGTGGTTCTCCTGGCAAGGACCCATCATTAAAGCAGAAAGCAACAGACCAAAACAAAGGTCTTTGGATTGGGAAACCCTAAAGCTGATTTCAGTCCCTCTTAGCATAAAAGAAAGAAAAAAAAGTGCCCCTGGAATGCTGATAACAACCCTTATATGGGAAAATGGGAAGTTTCCATTTAAGCCACCAGCCAGACCCCTTCTTCCCCAAAACAGATGCCTTTGGCACCTAGAGACTTCAAAGCCCTGTCACTGCCTGGAGCTTCTCCCATAACAGAGCAGAGTTCATCTACCTGGCACTACAGACAGCCAATCACACTGACTCCAAGGTGCCGTGAAAGAAAATAACATTTCTTGCAAAACGCTACACAATGGAGAATGGGCAGCTTGTGCTGGAAAACCTGAACTAACTCCCTGATCCAGGGTTTGGGCAGGTGTTTAAGGGTTTGGGGGGAACAGGTATGCAGATGGGTTGGTGGGGCCAGTTTTAATTGGAGGATCTTGGAGCTTTGAAGTTCAGGGTAAGGGGTGTCGGCACTGGATATTTCTGGACAAAAGACCCTCTGCTTCTGAAAGGCTTCCAGAGTTCAAGTTCCAGTTATGTCCTGGTTATTTGGTTTTGGGAGGGAGGGGTGTAAGACTTTGGTTCTGGGTGCAGCTGGAGGTCAAATTTCTCTCCTCTGCACATGCTCCAGCTGCCTGCCTTGTGGTTTTGGTCTGTTGTCTCTGAAAAGCAACTCAATATCGTGTTAAAAAAACAGAACCACTTTGAGCTGGTTCTGTGGTTACTCTCCTCAGTTTACCCCCCAAAGAACTAGATTAGGCATAGGGCCTTCTGGACCACTGATGCTGGTGACAGTTGGCTCTGTGGTGCAGAGGATATTTTAAGGAAAGGGGTGTTTTTCAGCTTTGTTCTCACTTGTCTGTCTCCAAGACTGAACTGGAGGGTTCAACTGGAACTGACAAACATGTATGGGCCCAGCTTGCTAGGTGCTAGGCACTCAAATTTGAGGAATGAGAAACAGAAGACCACCACATAAGCAGAACACAAAAAACCCAATCAATACTGTCAGGCTAA
The DNA here is from genome assembly GCA_030015415.1 of Cynopterus sphinx. Lineage (NCBI taxonomy): Eukaryota > Metazoa > Chordata > Mammalia > Chiroptera > Pteropodidae > Cynopterus > Cynopterus sphinx. The sequence goes on along the minus strand of CM057383.1, from coordinate 75,064,515 downwards.
TCAATAGATGTCTGGGGCTTTTCTCCCAAAGGGGCGCAGAGCAGGACATCATTCCACTCCTGTTCTCCATCCTTGCTCCTTGCTCTTTTGTTTGTTTTTTACATGGGCCAGAACACACAGACATTGAAGTCTGGAGTTCTGGAAGCTTAACGGTTGCTAACGGGAGGATGAATAATTGAAATGTCATGCTTGTTAACAGAACACTCCAAATCTCTGGTGTTTACCAGACTGCAGGTCAGTTGGGGGTCAGTCATTCAAGCCAAATACTTTTCAGGGACTAATCAGGAATTCATTAGGATGCTTTTGAAAGAATAGAAATGCCCCATTTCTCCAAAAAAACTTAAGCCAGGGCAAAGGGAGAATGCAATTGGCTCAGCCTATCTTCAAAGTATGTGGAGCCCCAGGCAGGCCTCCTGTAGCCTGAGCCAGCTCATGCAAACACAAAGGGGCACACCTGGGTTTAGAGGCCCTCATTTACCTCACAGTGTTCACGACCAGACCATTCGTTCCTGTTCCTCGTGGTCCTTTTCAGCTCAGAATCCTTACAGTGTCTCAGGTCCCTTAGAGTGGTCTCAGAATCCATAATTGTGCCATTTCACCAAACCTACAGACCCACCATCTCAAAGCCTCAGACAGCAGCACCCGGCCTCTTCCTCCTGGGATGAAAATGGCAGTTCAGCACTCAAGGTTCCCCCTCAAAATTCTCTCCTCCCTCCCCTTTCTGGGCGCCATGTATATTGAACTTATCTATAGCTCCTCTCCCCACAGTTGAACTAAAGATTTCTGATTTAAAGTAACATGTACAATTAATTCAGTGACTCAACAATCAACAGTTACTCATCTGTGTCTACCAAGGGCATTTTTCTAGGTACTTGGAATCCTGGTTTGAACAAATTTTGGCACACTGTAGAGCATGCAGACATTATGGAAACAGACAAAGAAAGAAATTAAGACATTATCCGTTAGGAAATCATCTAGGAGCAATGGGATTGACATTTGAGTGTATTTCTTTCCAAACATTTTTAATATGGTTGAGATCAGATTGTAAACTTAATGTTGAATCAGCATGTCTTAGTCTGTTCAGGCTGATATAATGAAAAAACCACAGACTAGGTGCCTCAAACAGCAAGCACGTATTTCTCACAGTTCTGGAGGCTGGCAAGTCTGTGATCAAGGTGCTGGACAATTTGGTATCTAATAAGAGCACTTTTCCTGGTCTTCTTGCTGTGTCCTCGCATGGTGGAAGGGGCAGGGTTGCTCTCTGAGTCTCTTTAATAAGGGCACCGATCCCTTTCATGAAGCTCCAGCCTCATGACCTAATCGCCTTCCAATGACCCCACCTCTGAATACTATCACATTAGGGGCTAGGATTTTAACACATGAATTTCTTTTGGTGGGGAGCACAAACTTTTAGTCTGTAACAGTGATTTTTAAGTTTAACAATATGGCATCACCGTCTTCTTCAGACAGGGTTGTATAAGACAAAAATTTGGAACGTCCAGTTACAACTGAATTTCGGAAACATATTACATAAATTTTTAGTTTGCGTAATTCTTAAATACTGCAGGAGACATACTAAAAAGAAATGATTCATTGTGTTTTTGAAATTAAAATGTAGCTACTTTTCTATATATATATATATATTTTGGCAACACTCTGGTTAAAAATTCACAGAAGGCCTTTTCTGGCCTCATTTTTGCTCTCATTCTGTTCTTGCTTTAAACATACCAACTTTGAGCAGGTCACTGTACCTGCCATAGCGCATCAGTACTTATTTCTCCCTCCGCCTGGGCACTCATCCAGATATTTGTGTGACTCCTTATTCACTCATCAAGGTGACTCCTTAGCAGCCCTACTCAAAATAACACCCTCCATCTCTCCCCATCCCTCTTACCTCAACTGGCTTTCTTCATAGTGTTTATTCCCCACCTAACATTATATGTTCATTTACTGTCTGGCTTCATGTATTAGGGTATAAAACCCTGAGAACAAGGACCTTATCTGTTTTGTTTGGGCTTTTCTTTTCCTGTATTGCCATATCCCCAGAGAATAGAACAGGACTCAATAAATATCTGTTTAATGAATGGATACATGTGTTCACATGTGTGTATCTGGTTATTGATTCTACTCTATTGAGTAATGGTCTAGTCTTAAACCATTACCATACCAGTTTAATTATGGTAGTTTCATAAGTTTTTTTTAAATATCTAATAGAGTCAGCCCTCTCCTTAATCTTTTACACTTTTTATCTTTGGTTATTTCTTTATTTTTTTATTATTATTTATGCCTACAGCAGCACCTGGTCTTCCTAGGTGGTCTCCCATTCAAGTACTAACCAGGTCCGACCCTGCTTAGCCTCTGAAATCAGACATCAGGCTCATTTAGGGTGGCATGGCCATAGACCATTGACTGTAGCTCCACTGGGGTGTGAACTCAGGACCTCCTGTGTGTAGAGCAGACATGCTAACCGCTACACTATGGAACCACATCCTATCCTTGGTTATTTGTGACTGATTATTCCTCCATCTAAATTTAGAGGCATAGAAATGGCAGACAATTCAAGAGCATTTACTCTGTGTCAGGCATATTATAAACACTTCCTACGCATTAACTCACATGATCCTCACAACTAACCTGTGAGGCAGGTACGATACTTATCTCCACTTTCCAGATGAGAGAACTGAGGCATAAGTAACTTCCTCAAGGTCACACAGCTAGTAAGCGGCAGAGCTGATAACATGAACCCAGTCTGGCTTCAGAAGCCATTCTCTTAACCACCACTGTCTGCTGTCGTACAAATCACCACAAACTCAAATAACACATATTTATTATCCCGCAGTTCTATGGAGCTGGAGTCTGGAGGACAGCTTCGCTGGATCTTCTGCTCAGATCTCAGAGGTGGAGCTGCAGTTCTCGCCTAAGGCTGGAGTCTTCTTCCAAGCTCAGTGTTCTGTGGTATGTGGCCCCTACCACAGCTTACAGCAGAGAGCATCTGCTTCTTCTTCCTCAAAGTCAGCAGGAGCCCATCTCTGTCGGACTTTCTCTCCTGCCACTAGCCAGAGAAAACTCTGTGCTTTTGAAGTGTTTACCTGATTGGGTTAGGCCATTTAATAATCTCCATGTTTTAAGATCAGCTGACTTGGTATTTAATTTAGATCTTCAAAGTCCCTTTACAGGAGTAGCTAGGTTAGTGTTTGATTGAATCACCAGGTGCAGGGAATCTTGGGGAGCCATTATTAGAATTCTCCAACTGCAGTCTGTTAATATATGTTTTGTTAAGCACTGCTAAGGCCAACAAATCAGGAAACAACTGACATGTAAGAGATACTTTGTCACATACCGGAGTCCCAAGACGAAGGGCATGCCACACAACAGAGGGCTACACAGGGAAGCATGACTGGGGTCAGTCATGAGGCAGAGAGGGGGTGGGACACTAAGGACAAGAGCCTTTATTGTGCTATTCGTGGAAAGGATCAGACAGGGCAGGGTAAGTGGGCATAGGACTGGCTGGTTTGAAAATTTTCAGTGGGCTCTGGGACACAGGGTCTGCCCCAAGTTGTCCGGTACTGGGCCCTGGTACTGGGCCCTGGTGATTAGGAAGGAAACGGCTGTGAGGTTGGTGGATCAGGTGAAAGCTCTAATAAAGGAGGCATTAGGAGGTGTGGGCTCTGGAATCGTTTGTCTTCATTTGAGAGACATACTCATCGGCAATCTCTAGGAATTGGCTAACTCTAGGAGGGGCAACCCCTCCCTTCAAGGTCAATAAGGACCTTCATGTCAAAACGTCAGAATACAGAAAGCAAAAGACACGATTAATGCACACAACTGCCTCATTAGGCAAATTCTCCACTCCTTAGCCCCACTCCCATCCCCAAATAAGAAAATAACCCTTCGCCCTTTCGATCGACATTGTCTTCACTTTGCACGACAATTTAGGAAGAATGACACCTTTAAGATGGTGCTTCCTTCAAGGACATGGTACACCTCTCCATTTATCCATCTTCTATGACTCAGTAGTTGAGTATTTTCCTTTATAAAAATTCTCACCTTTTTTGTTATTGTTATTCTAGATATTTTGCAGGTTTTAATGCTAAAACAAATTGAATTTTTCTGCTATATTTTCTAATTAGCTGTTATTGATATATAGGAACTACATTTTTTACAGCTTTATTGAGATATAACTGAAGTGCAATAAATTGCACAAATTTAAGGTGAGAATTGGATATGCTTGACATTTGCATAGACCCATGAAACCATCACCACAAAGGAAACAATGAACATATCTATAACCTGCCAAATTTCCTCACGCCCTTTTGTAACCTCTTGCTCCTACCCTTCTACTCTATTCCCAGGCAATCGCTGATCTGCTTTCTGTCACTATAAACTTTTGTATTGTGTTAGATTTTTAGCTACTAAATTATTACTTTCCATGGTTTTCCAACTTATTCTTTTGAATTTTATAGTACACAAACAGATCATCAATATATAAAAACAATTTATTTTTCCTTTCCACATTTATATTACCAATCCTAGTTTGTGCTGAGTATCTCCAAAAAACTGCTCAGTCACATTAGATTTCATTAGAATGACTACAGTGTTTGGGTTATTGTTTTAAGGGGAAATCAGCTATAATCCAGAACCAGTCTTTGAAATGCAGGGAGCAGTTTCTATGACCAGGTAGCCTCTTCTAACCCTGGATTCCTCACTGCCCTGTCTCCTGTCTGGTCATTTTCAGCCCACTTTAATTACTCCCTTCTCTGTATCTGGTACATGTGTTTATTACGGCATCTCTCAAACTAGAGTGTAGTTAGTTTTTACCTATATTTCTCCACCACTAGACTGTGAAACAAAGCAGAAATTGTGTCTTTTTCATCTTATTTGGGCCAAACACCTCACACATGCTACATACTTCATAAACGTTTATTAAATTGAAGTGAAATACAGTAATGTTTACCTAAGCGCATTGCTCCCAAATGTGGATATAGATTAGAATCACCTTAGTAAATTAGCTAGGGAGTAAGTGGGGAGAGGATGGGGAGGAGATCAAAAGTATTATTTTTAAATGGATTTTTTTTTTAATGAGTAAATGAGGAAAAAAATGATGCATTTTCCCATGTTCCATCCCAGACCCCATAAATTAGAATTTCTGATGCTGGAAGCCTAGAATTTGTTTTTTAATAAGCTCCCAGGTGATTATTATCCAGCCAGCCTTTTTCATTGACTGATAATCAGTTTGGAAAATCTTTGTCTTTAACAAAGACAACCTGGAGGAGAGCCCTTTGTATTATAAAATGTCGGTGCTAAAGGAATTCTAAAAATCACTTTCACTGCTACCTTTTTCTGTGAGTGAAACCTCTGAAAAAGGCAATTGCTTTGCTTCAAGCATTTTAGGTCACCCTGGTTAGTCTCAGACAAGAGCCTGGGAGCCAGACGATTTGCTTCCATCTTACCATCTTACCACTTGACATCCTGGGAACTCCATCCTACCCCGGGCAGAAATAAACAACTCAGGATGCTGGGGAAATTTCAGTCATCCCAGCCTCAGTAAGTGTAGCAGTGAGCAGCAGGGACAAACAGGGAAGCATGTTGAGAATAATTACTTTTCGAGGGATATGATGACTATAAACTGAACTAAATTTCTCAGCCAAATTGCTTGGATCTGAGATCGAAAATAATCATTCTTGAAAAAGTTATAAACAAATGTGAAACCAGACAGCAGGCACTAATTCTTCAGACCACTCTGTCAGATGCATTATTTATAAGGTAGGAAATATATTTGGTGCATTTTTTCTTCGCAGACATTCAATAAAAACGACAAGGTAACAACGTAGTCCCCAGTGTTCAGTTTCTCAGCACCATCAGGCTCAGGTCACTTACTGACTCACTTCCCTGCATCCACTCTTCCAGACTTGACCCTCCACAGGGGTGTGGCCTCCTTACTTCACAGAGGAAAAGCAAAGCTCAGAGAGGGAAAGTAGCTTGCTAGTGCGCATCAGCAAGGCAGGAATAAGCTGAGATAAAGATAGCCTTGGGTCCTAAGTAGTGCTCTTGCCACCTCAAAGATGGGATGCTAAATTTTGTGCACTTTATTCCTGGGGAATAGGTCTTGGGTTTCATCAGATTTGTAAAGGGTCCATGGCCCTCAGAGTGTTGAGTCATTTTCCAGAAATGTCTAACTCTCTACTACCCTCTGACCCCCTCTCCATTCACTGCCTCTGTCCAGCCTCCATCACATACGACCTGCTTTCCTGTAACATCCTCCCACATGTCATGCTGGCTGTGGGTGTGACCTCTTCTCCGTGTCGCTGCGAGAGGGCTCTTTCTAAAATGCAAACCTACCCACATTGCTGCCCTGCCTATAGGACTGCAGTGGTGTTTAAGGGCTACCAGGATAAAAACCCAATCTGAATATATCACACAAGGTCCTCCATAATTTGTCTCCCTTCTCGTCTCTCCAGCTTCAAAACTCACTCACTGTTTTGCTGCTTTTCCCAGCCAGACTGTGTACCAGGGCCTCAGCATGGGGGATTTAAAGTCACATCTGTTTGGTATCAAAGCACATAGTCTTTAATGAAAAAGCTATGTCTCATACTAATGAGGAAGGCCCCTTCACCTCTGTCTTGACTCTCAATGCATACTCCTTGCGCTTTCTAAACCCACCGAAGACAGACTCACTCTGTCGATATACACAAGCTCTCCTGAGCCATGGGAGTCTGTGATTCATTCTAGTATTTAAAAGTCAACTATCATGTGTTCAGTGCCAATTTTGCCCCAGCCAATGTGCCAAGTGCTCTGGTATAAGCAGGAATAAAACACAGCCCCAATCATTAACCCTGAGGGAAATGCAAACACAATGAAACACCACTTCACACACACTAGGATGGCTATAATAATAGTAAGAAAAAGATAGACCATAATAAGCCTTGGTGGCAATGTAGAGAAATTGGAAACCTCACACACAACTATGAAAATGAAAAATGATGCCGCTGCTGCCTTGGAAAACAGTCAGACAGTCCTTCAAATGATTAAACAGAGTTACCATATAACCCAGCATTCCCACTCCTAGGTCTCTACCCAAGAAACATGAAAACGTATGTCTGTCCACACAAACACTTGCACATGAATCTTCATGGCAGCATTATTCCTGATAACCAAAAAGTAGAAACAACCCAAACGTCCCCAAACTGATGAATAAACAAATGCATTACATCCATTCAATAGAATATTACTCAGCCAGAAAAAAGGAACGAAGTATGGATACATCTTACAACATACATGGACCTTGACATTATACTGAGTGAAAGAAGCCAAACACAAAGTTCCAATAACATGAAATATCCAGAATAAGCAAATTTATAGACAGAAAGCAGATGATGGTGGCCCACGGCGGGGTCACAGGTGGGGTTGGGGTGGTTATTAGGCAGAAATGGGGAGTGACTATGAATAGGTATGGGTTTCTTTTGGAGATGACAAAATGTTCTAAAATTGATTGTTACGATGGTTGCACAACTGTGAATATGCCAAAAAGACACTGAAGTGTACACTTGAAATGATCAATTGCTTGGCATGTAATTTATCTCAATAAAATGGTTATTATTAAAACAACCACAAAACTCAGCACCCACTCTCAATGAGCCCTTAGTGTAGACAGCCCTCTAGAGTGACAAATCTGTCCTGGTTCGCCTGGGACTTTCCTAGCATTAGCACTGCAATTCCCGCATCCAGGGAATTCCCACATCCAGACAAACCAGGAATTGCAGCCGCTGTACTGGGATCCCTCCCCACTCACCCCAGCACGGACTGCGCAGGCAGAAGACACAGCGAACTGCCACCTGCAGGTCCTGGTGCTCTGAAGCCAGATGTAGAAAACGACATCTGTAAGAAGAAGGTGGGGGGCTAAGCAAGTAGGCAGTCCTCTCTGGGCAGGGCAAGGCAGGGGGTGATTTTTCCTGGACCTGGCCTAACAGAGCTGAGCCCACAGGACACTGGTGACCCAGAGTAAGTACATGGCCGGAGCAGTTACCACCCCGCCCCAGTTCCAGGTCCCTCGGGAGCTGGCATAACTGGAAGTGCAGGGCAGCTGGACCCTCCCCTGGGTTTTGCTTTTCAAACTCACACAGTGGTTTCTAACCCATGCTCTTCCTACAAGAACTTCCCTCCCGCCCAAAGTGCTGCCAACGCTTCTGTGAGCCTCCACGTGGCTCTGCTAAGCAGCCTGGCCGGGAGGCTTTCCAGGGAGCGGGGCTGAGAGGCGAACCGTGGATGGTCTTTCTAAAGTGCTTGTAATCATCTCCCACTTTTATGATCCAATTTCAAATGTAGCAAATAGTCCAGCCTAGCCAAGTGCCTCAATTGGCCCTGAGGCCAACAAGGAGAATAACCGAATAGTCTTATGGGCCAGGAAATGAAGTGTGGGCCATAGGTCAGGGGTTCCATCCCCTGCTTCCTAGCCCTGAGCCCGCTGCAATGCAAATCACTTTCCCAAAATGAGGTTGCTGTTCCTCTGTCACCCTTCAGCAACCAGTTTTCCCAACTCATCTCACATTCTCTTGCTACAGCTACAGGTAATTCCCTCTAAATAGGCTTCGTACCATAGGAGATATACAACATTTATTGTGGCTCCACAATGGGCAAGAAATTGTAACAGGCCCTTAAAAGACAGCTCACAGCTTACTTTCCACACAACAGCCAGAACTGTTTTAAAACGTTAGTCAGATACTGTCGTATCCCTGCTTAAAACCCTACTGGGGCTTCCCACGACCTTTAGAATAACTAACTCCCTCTCCACGGCCTGAAAGGCCCTGAACAGCCCCGGCCCTGGCTGCTGCCCCAGCCTCACATCTGACTGCCTTCCCTCCCTCCCTCCATCCTACCACCCTGGACTGTGTGCTCTTCGAACACCAGGCAAGCTCTTGCTTCGGACCTTTGCATGTGATGCCCTTGGACCTGAAATGCTGTTCCCCCAGGTATCCCTGCATCTCCCTCTTTACTTCTTTTGTGTCCTGACTTAAATGTCACCTCCTGGACAAGGGTGTCCCTGACCATCCTATTAACTAAAATAGCACCCTTCCATCTTTCTCTGTCCCTTTACACTGTTTTACTTTTCTTCATTGTGTTCATCCCCCTGTTAAATATTTATTTGTCTGCCTCCCTTCGATAGGACCTAAGGTCCATGAGAGCAGGGACACTATCTGATTTGCTCACTGCTGTAACCTTGGGACCTAGAATAATGCCTGACATATGACAGGCGCTCAGATAACATTTCTTAAATGACCACTGTCATTTTATGAGCTGGTAGTCGATATACTTCCACTTCACAGACAGAAAAGGAGGTGCAGAAAGATTATGTCACCAGTCTAAAATCACGTGGCAGATATGGAATGTGAATCAAAATCCCTCTAAAGCCCAAACCTATGTTCTTTCAATTATACCACATTGTCTGACTTCTGGAACACAGTTCTTTATGGAGCTGTGTGGGCAGGGAACTTTAAAAGGGAAGAGACTCCTCAGAGAAATAAGGAACTTGCCATCCTCCTTCTCCACCTCCGGTTCTCAGCTGATGTTTTGTGACATTGAAGCTGGGGCAATACCATCTAGAAACACTTATTTCTTGATTCTGAAGCCGAGCATGCTCTAAGTGCAGTATTGAGTCAATCTCATCCTGGAACTGAAGATGCCGGTGAAAAGGAAAAGGTACAGCAAATCTCAGGGTGACAGCACTTATACCATTTAGGGCTTAAATCTTTTGGGGGAGAAGGCTGGAAAGTAATGGAGAAAGGAACAAACCATTAGTATAAACACAACCAAATAAAGTCAGTTCATGGCCTAAAATGAAAGTTCAAAGAAGTTCCAGAAAATTAATCAGCTATTAACTACACAGAGCAGTGAACACTGTGTGGGTGCTTCCCAGAAGATTGAGAGCATGGAGAGCATAAAAATCTGAGAGTTCAACTAGACCAGAAATTGGCAAACTTTTTCTGTAAAGGGCTGGATAGTAACTATTTTAGGCATGAAGCTACACCATCTCTACAGTTACTCAGCTCTGCAATTGGAGCACACAGGCAGACACAGACAACATGTAAACAAATTAGCATGGCTACGTTCCAATTAAACTTTGCTCACGAGAACAGGTGCTGGGCCAGATTGGGCACACGGGCTGCAGTTTGCCAACTACTAACCCGGATCGATGTGCTTCTGTGACAAATGAAGAAACTAAGACCTAGAGAGTGAAATGACTGTCACAGTCAGCTTTGAAACCGGGGAAAGAGATAGGAAGTCAGTAAGCATTCATTCAAAAAATATTTATTGAGTGTGCATTGCATATCGAGTTATCTTAAACACAAGAGAGGCAAAGGCGAAGAAAACAGACAGAAGAGAGATCCCTGCTTCCCAGACCTTACATTCTTATACAGGCAGAGATGGCACAACAAATAAACGAATGAGATAACGTCAGAGAGCAATGAGTGCTATGAAAATAATGAAAACAGGACAGTGTGGCAGGAGGCAGTTTGGGGCATGGGGGTAGGTGAGGGAGGATCAATTAAACTGATTATCAAAGAAGACAGTTGAACCAAAACAGAAATGACAATAAGATCCATCCAGGGAAAGACCACAGCTATTAAGCTCCCATTTTACAAAAACACTTATTTAGTCTTCATAACCCTGTTGTTACAGGTGAGGAAACCGAGGCTAGCAGAGCTGAGAAGCTTGCTCATAGAATGGCAGGAGACTTCCCAAGCCCATCCTGTCTATCCTCAAAGACTTGGCTCTTTCTTTCACAGCAGCATTTCTTTGCCATTTCACAGCAAAATGACTTAGGAATTCCCTCCAGAGTTTAAAACATCATCTCAAGCTAACACATTGGGTTTGGGATCCCAATGTGTACTAAAATGCAGATTAAATTTTAACTAGGTATCGCAGCATCAAAAACTGCTTTGATGACTTGATGCTTGAAATTACTTCATTTTACACCTTAAAATTTTAAGCGGCCTATTTTTTAAATTTTTTATATTTTACTTTTGAACAAGATAGGAAGGAAGGTTTCAGGCTGCTGTTTTCAAGCATCTCTCTGAGAACAAAACTTTCATGAATAACATTTGTTCCCAACAAATAAAAAGCCAAAATGAAATGTATTTTTCCCTTTTCATATTGGTTTTTAAAGTACTAGAGATGCCTAAGAGTGCTATATCAGAATTTTAATTAGCTAAATGCAGTTTGCTGGTTTGATCAAGATGACCATAAGGCAAATAAATAATTCTGATTGTCTTTTTGAATTCCGACACAAGTGTCCCTCTTGCTTTTTATCTTCAATCAGCAGTCAATTCGGAGTAAAAATTAAACAAAACAAGATTAATCGTAGGAATGGTGTCATCTGTGAGGAATGCTCATGTCCACCAGAGTGGTGAGCAGAGTTTAGCTAAAGGACAGACCACTGCGTATGCTACCACCATATGCACCCTGCACTCCAACTGTTCCTTTTAGAGGGAAAAGTATGTTTAAATAATCATTCTGTTTGTTGACTGTCGTGAGCCAAAAACAGAGACAGAGATCTTTGATAAGAATACCCAGCCCCATGCACAGGTCCAAGTACAGAGGGGGAGAATGAGGCTTCCAGGGGCAAATCATCAGAAGAGGGCCCCCACTCCCAGGGCCGAGCAGGCACTCGCACAATCCTGAGAGTGTGGGCATCCTTCCATTTTGCACCCTACCCACCTCACTCGTCCCACTCTAGACCTGGCCCCCAGACACACACACACACACACACACACACTGCAACTCAGTCTTTCCAGAAATCAGAGGTTAGGATACCCTGCACCTCACCTACTCCCTTCTCAAGCCTTCCAGAGCAGACCTGAACAGAATCTACTGGGCCTGTGGTAGTGGTTTGTGCCAACGGGTAGCAGTGCTGCTCGATTTGCTCATGTCCTTCCCACCCATCCCTGTCTGATGTTGGGTCTGAGTATATGTTTTTATGATCCCTTGGGTTGAACAAAGGCATTTTTTTCCATGATAGGCTGATTTTTTTCTTCTTTCAGAAAGAAAAAAAATGTTAAGAAAAAAAATACAAAACAGCAGACATCAGTGATTGCTGAAATGCCCCAATGACCACAACCAGTTTTTAGATCACGGAGCTCTTGAGCCAGAGGGGTTCCCAGAGCTCCTTCAGCCACCTGCCTCCAGCCAGTCACCTCTGAGCGGCTGAGGGCAGGAAACGAGGCAGGCCTAGCCTTAGACAGCCTGGGGGTACTGCTCCTTCATCACAGACTATTAGCAAGTCTGTGTGGCTCTAACATGCAGGAACTTATATGTATCCTATAACCTTTATAGGGGGTTGTAAAGACCTGAATAAAGTAATTTACACAATAGTATTTTTTTTTTTTTTGTACGGAAAGTCTTGAGCATTATTAAATGGAATTGTTTAAAATCTCTAGGAGCAGTAAAACTTTATAATCCCTTTATTAGGGATTATTATTAGGGATTTTTCCTTCCTTCTAATTAGCTTCTCTTACTGTACATCTTATCTGTCCTCTGGAATTCAATAAAACCATAATCGAATTTGAACGCCACTATTATTAGCTGTGTGACCTTAGATAAGTCACCTAACCTGTCCGAACACCTGTTTCCTTATCTGTAAAATGAGAAAGTGCTATCTACCTGAAAGGGCCGTTATAAGGGTTGAGATAATACTTGTAAAGCACATGGCACACTGTATGTCTCAAGAAATGATATTGTTAAGAAACAAAACTTCAGAATTACTAAAGATCCATTTTGTCCTCTTGTTCTCTTCCTGAATCAGTACTCTTGTTGCCTCTGTTCCCAATTTTCTAATCTCTGTTTTTCAGACTAGTGATTTTCAAGTTCTTTGGCCTGTTTAACCTTATTGAGAATCAGATTAAAATTTCAGAAACCCTCCACTGAAAAATTCACCAGCAAACTTTTAGACACAATTTCAAGAGGTTCAGGAACCCTGTAAATCCCATCCACGTGTCCCACCAACCAGAAAGTCGATAGACCCCATCGCGAATCTCAGTTCTAAGGATTCTCTCACTTCCTCCACCAACTCATAGGCAATGCCCCAGAAGCAGGCCTTGCTGGGAGGTTTCGGAGTGGGGCGCGGTGGGAGAGGGGTGCTGCCCTCCCTGAGGTAAATGGGGTTTGGGCAGAAATAATCAAACTAAGGAGGAGCATACCTCAGCATGGCCTGAGTCTGACAGTACAAAGGCTCAATTACCAACCTCAGACTTGTAAAATGTCAGGCCCAGTTTATCGGAAATCTTCCTCATCTAAGAAACATTAACAGCACCAAAGGGAGAAAGCTGAGTCAGAGGCAGGAAAGACCAGACCTGGTGGGAGAAATGTCCGGGGCTCTAAATGACAGGCCCCTTGACAATATTGTAGAGATCCCAGCAAGTGGGTCTGAGAACACCCTCCCTGTACTTCGACGCCCCCCTTAACAGTAAGGTCCACACACCCTCTCTGCACACAAAGAAGCTGTTGGGAGCAGGCTATTACCATCCGCAGCCATGACCACAGTACATCTCATCATTTGGGGCTCTTGGTTAGCCATATTGCAGACAGGAGTCCAGCTAAAGGGTCCCCCAGAACCACCTAGGAGAGGTCTGGAGTCAGCCAGATGCCTGGGTTGGCATCCAGCTCCTTCTCTGCTTCATTCACAGGACTAGGAGGTCACTTAACCTTTCTGAACCCAGATTTCCTCACCTATCAAAGGTGGATAATTCCCATCTCTTCAGATTGGACTGAGCATTAAGTGAGAACATATGTGTAAAGGAGTTGGAATTTGGTGAGCCCCCAATGAACAGTGGGCTGGTATTATTGCAGTATAGTATTAGTATTACCCATGAAAAATGGGGTTGCACCAATATTTCCATTTCACTAAACATGTTCAAAGCCTACTTGCTGCAACAGGCAACAAGATGTATGCAAGACTGAGAGGAGAAGAAACTGTTTGCAGACAATTAAAATCTCCATTCGCCACCCATTGCTGTGGCACGATTTGTTCTTGCAGACCTGTAAGGGGCTCCCCCTTGCAGAGACCACTTAGTGTGGTTACTCTGCGGGTGAGAGACTACAGTTACTTTGAAGGGAAGGTTCTACAGTTAGACTTTCTGTTTATTCAAACTGGCCTTTTCCCTAGTTAATTCTAATTAGTGAGATTTGTCTCCCAAGAAAACCCAACTGACTGACCATCTGTGAGCTAGAAGCTTTCACAGCTATTTCAGTTAAGCTTCGCAACCCTGCCAGGTAGGTATTGTGCTCATTATAAGATGAGACGTTTCAGCTTAAGAGATGTCTAGGGAACACTTTTTTGGTTTGAAATCACAAATAGGCCTCTGGGATTTCAACACGAGTCACTATGATGCTCCACTCAGCAAACCGCCTTAGTCTCTTTTCTTTAAAAAGCAACTGCACCATCCAGAGCACTAATAACAGCTGGCATGGGTTCAGGACAAGTCAGAGCAGCCATGTGAGGGGGCCGAGGAGGAGGGAAGAGGAGAACACTCCTCTGCCTCAGTGGTCCTCCAAAAGAGAAATTGCACTGGACACTTCTTAAGCCTTGCAAGGAAGTCTTTATTCAAGACAATTGCAATAGTGGAGAGAAGTTGAACTCGATTCTGAATAAAACAAGAGCAGCTGAGCATTAATAGCTAACTGGCAGGGTGAGGGAGAGGATGGAAAATTACTGGCTAGGTTTCAAGGTTTAAGGGAATGAAGAATTTGATTGGCTGTCAAGGTGGGAGGATTCTCCCTGAACTGGCTTAGCAGGGTTCTAAACCGGGCTCATTCAGCAGGTCAAGGACAGAGCTAAGGGCAAGGCCTAGTTGAAAAGAGGGCTCAGAGGAACCTGACTAAATTTGGTCCAGGAGCAAGTTCTTGTCAGTCCAATATGGTAGACTGCAAAAATGGCCACAGTTCTTCACCCCTTGCTGTATCTGCACTTTTTTTAAGGTGACTCTGCAGCAATTCCCATCAAGAGGTGGACTCCATTGCCCTATCCTTCGAATCTGAGCTTGCTTTATGATTTGCTTCAGCTAAGGGAACACAGCTGAAGCAACATGATGCCAGTTGAGAGTCTAGATTTCTTTCCCACCCCCACCCCCCATCCTGTTCCTACAAAGCTGTCATGTGAATGTGCTTAGGCTAATCTTATTGGTGGCAAAAGAAATAAGACCCAAACCCACACACCACCCCCTGCCCTAGCAACATCCCCAGAAACAGAACAAGTCTTCTGATCTAAGGCTGATATGCCCAGCAGATCCCAGCCTAGCAGCAACCAGATATGCCTAACAGATCCCAGCCCAAAGCACTAACTGATAGAATCATGAGCTTAAAAAATGGTTATTATGTTAAGGCACTGCATTTTGGAGCTGTTTGTTATGAGGCAACAATCTCAAACTTGTCCACGATTGGAATCATTAGAGGAGCTTTAAAAAACGTCAATACCTAGGTCTTACCCTTACTCCCTGCAGAGCTTCTCATTCATTTGGTCTAAAGTGTGACATCAGCATCAGGAGTCTTACCCAAGCAGTTCCTGTGTGTAGCCTAATTGAGCATCGCTGCCCTAGCTCCTCTGGCCTGGCCATCCTGATGCAGCCCAGTTAGACTTTCCAGGTGTGTAGAGGATACACAGGAAGTACACAGGTCAGTTATGACTTGAGCCGTCTTGAGTCACATTCTGGGGGTTAGGATTTTAACATGTGAATTTCGAGGGAACACGATTCAGCCCAAAATAGGCAACTACTTTTCTCCTCCTTCCTGTGTGGAACCAGCAACATGACTAACACTGGCTGTGGTCCTTCCCAGCTGAACCTGGACCCAGATGGAGGTGCAGGGCTGTGAACCACCATTAAGACAGGACAAGTACAAGGCCATGTTTCAAAACAGAAAACAGGCTGGTGTGGCCAGTGAGTATATAAAATGTCTGAAAAAAAAAAAATTAGTGTTTTCTCTCCAGAACAGCCACACTATAGCATGAATCTATAGTCTGAAAATCTGTGTCCTGGGCAGATCAAACGCCCGGAGTAAAACTTGATTTGGACTGAGAAAATGGTCAACGGATGATCGAAAAACACTCAAGACCATACCAGGTAACCACAGAATTATTTGGAACAGGACTCTGGGCATCACGATGCTGCCAGGGCTTGGAGAGGAGAGCGGGGAACTTCCATGAGGGTCAGTGCAGCACTTCCGTGCTTTGTCCTTTTAACTTCTCACCAACTTTATTGCCTCCTCTGAGACTCATTTCCTGCTTTGTAACCTGAGATTCATTCCACCTCCCTCATCGAGTGTGGTGAAGATTAAATCATAAGATGTATCAGTGTGTAAGTGGGTCACTATTCCCAGTCCCCAGCCTTCTATCTCTACCTCCTCACCCCCATTCTGCTGCGGGGAACTTTGTTCAAGTCTTCCTCGCCCTGGTCTTTCAGGAGAGTTCTCTCACTGACCACTGTTTGTTTTGCTTTCCGTGGTACCATCAGGGCAAATGAAGAAGGAGAGAGACAGCGCTACAGAGAGAAGGCAGGGAGACATGTTCCTGCCCAGTGGGCAGCCCTGGGACTGCCCTCTGGTGTGGAGAATCTGCAGAATGGGCAAGCAGAGGAGGCACCAAAACTGAGAGGTTAAATCTATCTGCCTGGTCACAATCTCAGGCCAGGGAGGAAAAAGCAGCCGCAAAAGCACTGAAGCTGAGAACCCGGGAGCACTCTGCAGTGTCTGCCAAGCGGGCACTTCGGAAGTGGGCTGCTGAGTGCGGGAGCCTGGAGAAGGAAAGCACCTTCAAGAGATTTTACTGTTCAGCTTGAATTCAATCATTTTAACGATCTCTGAGAGATGCCAGTAAAGATTGGAATTTCTGTCTAATTACTTTTAGCTGCTAGAATTTTCTTCTTAAAACGTGACCCTATGCAGATCCTGGTAAGCACGAGGCCCTGAGTTCTATATAGGGAAGATATAGCTACCTATATCTAATCTATATCTATCTCCATGTGTTCATATTTATCTCCAGAGTCATATCTGTATTCATGTCTGTATCTATGTCTATCTGCTCTCTGTCTGCACAGTTTTGTGGTAGCAGAGGCCAAGCTGTTTCCTCTAACAGGTTGAAGATGGACCATTTCCCTTCCCATAAGAGGTAAGAGACTTTTCAGTGTCACAGCTGACGTGGCACAGACCACTGGCCCTGGTCGGCCACTCCCCTTATGGCCTGCCAACCAGTCGAAACACATTTTACGATGAGAAAGTATCAGACATGCACAGAAGGAGCTCAGCCTCTGGATGTGAATCCGCTGAGCCGAGCCGGCACCAATACACGCTCCTTCCTGATGCTTGCCTCTGTGTCGTGTCTCTCTGTCCCAGTACCCTGCAACATTGTAAGAGGGTTTTTATAAACAAAGTGTTGGCAGTCTCCAATCCAGAGTTCCTCAGGGCAGGAGCCTTCTCTAGGTTCTGGAATTTTCAGCCCTTGCCTGGTAAACAATTGAGTTTAATTCTGTGCATTGTTTGACATCCAGCTTCTCTCGAGAGATTCACAACACCTTGAGGCCAAGTGACACACTGTAACACTGATGGCCTGAGGGAAGGAAACAGCCTCAGTGACAATACTGCAATTTTTCTGAGTACTTTCTTGAGGCTGGCTTCATTCTAGGTCCAGCTCTACCACTAACTAATATTGAGGTCAAGACCTGATGCAGGGAGGAGGCACGAAAACCCGATGTTAAACCAAGCTGTACTCAGAGCCTGCCAGGTGCTGCCGGAAACCTACAGAACAAAAGAAGATTTCTGGTGGTATTACTAATGGTTTACCCAAACCACGAAGGGAAAACAGACTCTTTAAGTCAGACCCCACACAAAATAAACCCCATCATTCATTCCCTGAGACCAGACCTTAGGGAATTTACAAATCAAAGGCTGAGATTGCTAGAACCTATAAAGCAGACTCTGCATACCCTTACCATCAAAGGGAAATAGGTAAACAAAGTCTTTAAATTGTAGTTCATAGAAACCAAGAATGACATCCAAACTGAATTCCCCAAACACTCAGGGACCCTCTCAGTCTCCCTCTCACTCGCTTATTCTCGCTCTCGCTCTCTCTCCTCCTCTCCTCGTCCCTCTCAGTCCCTCTCAGTTCCTCTTTCATTTTTTGCCTTTGAGAGGAGACCATGTCTCTGTCTGTGGAGTATTCCTTCCCCAATAAACTTTCCTTTTGCCTCTAACTCTGGCATACACTTGAATTATTTCCTGTGCGCAGTCAAAGATGCTAAGAACTCTCTCTCCTTGCAGAGCAGGGGGATTTGCCCTGTCCTGCATCAGCTCTACTCATATAGGGAGGAGGCAAGAGAATTAAAATGTTAAGCCACATTCAGAGACTGCAATATGGTGATCAGCCCTGCAGCCAGACACCGTGGACACCTGCAGAACAAAGGAAGATTTCTGCTGGGATTGCTAACCACCCCTTCCCCACTCCTGTGACAGGGAACCAGGAGCCAAGAGTCATTCCCTATGGCTAACATCGTGGGGAACCTAGGGATTAAAGCCTGGGAACTGCCAGCAAGCCTTTCACTTGCATATTCTTCCCTTTTCACGCTACATACTCTCCCTCTTCCTCACTGTATGTCCATATCAAAGAAATTGGGTTTTTTAAACTATAACTCACAAGAACTAAAAAGAATGATATAGAAACTGAATTCCCCTAACACTCATTGTCTCTCTCAGTCCCGCTCACAATCCCTCTGGGTGCCTTTGCAGCCTCACTGTCCCTCTCACTCTCTGTGTCCGAGAGGAGACCACTTGATAGTGTTATTCCTTTTATGATAAACTTCTCTTTTGATTTTAACTTCAGCATGTGTGTTGAATTCTTTCTACACTCTCCACCAAAGGACTCTCTTCTCTCACTGCAGGGCTTGGTCTTTCTGTCACTCGGGCACATTTGCCCTGTCCTGCATCACTGCCACTAACTAGTATTGATGTTGCCTTGGATCCCATCTGAACGATGAGAGGGTGTCATTAGATTGTCTCAGGAGTTCCTTCCAGTCTTAGACAGCTAATCAGCTAAGTGCGGGTAGCCATGAGAAGGACAGAGAGCTTTTCCATTCTCAAGCTTACAAGAAAAGCACTCTCCAAGCAAAGTACGGGCAAAGGCAAAACGGTGGTCTAGCCCTGACGTGGGGTCTGTGTACTGTACTGAGGAGTAGGAATAGAGAGCAGAGAGTGTGGGGTGGTGTTGAACAAGAGGGCTTCCTGGGCAAAATGCCCTGGGTCTTGCAGCAGTGGTTGGCTGAGGAGTGTAGCACAGAACACACCGGTGCCAGACTCCCAGACAGGTCTGGATTCCACATGAGGTTTTTAAGTTTTCACCCCAAAAGCCACATTGTAAAGAATTCCCTTATCTTTTTTCATTATGCAAATCATCTTGGGATCTATTGATTGCATTTGCATGTGAAGAGGAGTGTTGTGTTTGTAACTAATGTATTTGCATGTGTATTTTAATTAATCCTCTTTCAGGAGGATGATGATTGGAGGGGCAGGTATGGAAATATTACTCTCTCCTGCTAATAGAATTTGGCACCTCAGAGGCCAAGTGGTGACTGTTGGGATGATTGCAGGCAGGTGGGAGTTGAGCAGTTTATCAAGAATTCAGGCTGGCTGCCCCCTAAGGCCACTCACTCCTTGGCCCAGCCTGAGAACAGGGGCTGCTGCTCAGAGCAGTTGAGCCCCTGCATGGATTCTGGTGCTCTACCCAGGTCTGCGCGCAGAAGAGCCCCTTTCTCTTTTTACCCTTGTGCCTTTACTTCCATGTGGCTCGGCAGAAGCCATCAAAAAGCTATCATATTATGTCTGAGTGCTGGCAATAGGCTTGCCTTGTCAAGAAGAAAGACTCACAGCTGTTTAACTACCTCCTTTGCTCCTGCTCTTTGAAGCTAGAGTTAATATTATGCCTAATTTGCATACAACATTTAAATTTACTCATTAAGCTCTAAAAGCCACAGTGCCTCTTGACAGCCCTATCTCTGGCAAAGACTGCAGTCTTTTCAGAAGACAGGTCCCTTTTCACAAAACATAACTTCCTAAAATACATTTTACCCAAATAGAAGGGTTTTGCATACAAAGAAATCAAGTGACTTCTCCCTTGACTGTTCCCAGATAGGTGAAGGGAGAGTGCACAATGGTGGGGGAAGCTCTGAGACTTGGGAAGGGGGCATCTCCATGCCCTGGCTAACCATAGTGGAAATGAGATCTCAGACTCAGAATTTTAAATGTTTTCTTGTTTGTTTTTGTTTTTTATCACTTACTCAATATCTGCAGGTAGAAAGAAATGGGAAAGATTGACCATAAGTTTGAAGCCAGGGACTAAGCCTCAGTTCTTAAGGCCTCAAGTGCATGACTTCCACTTCCTCTAAGAGGACTCACTAAGGTTCGCTACATGCACCCTTTTCCAGGAATTCTTTTGGGCTCAACAGGGAAGCTAGGTCTTGTACTCCAAGTAATCAAACTGCAAAAGATTGCTCATTTATATTTGATACGTCTGGTGTGACAGAAAACAAGACAAAACATGTATTTGAAAAGTGATTCAAGTTTACATTTTTAAAACAAGACAGAGTCTTAGGATACAAAGTAGAAAAGATTCAGAGATAGATAGATGATAGATAGATAGACAGACAGATAGATGATAGATTATAGATAGATAGGTAGATAGATAGATAGATAGATAGATGATAGATGATAGATAGATAGATAGATAGATAGATAGATAGATAGATAGACAGATGATTTAAAAAGAGGGCCTTACTACTCAGAAGAACAAAGAAGGAGTTTGTTATTGAAAGAATAAAACATTACAGTATTTGTTACCTGTGTGTTTAACGTTTACTTGAATCCTCATTTCTCCCCAATCCACACTAAATTCCCTGGGCATTTCTCTTTCCTCCCAGCTTTAAATCCCATGTCCATGCTGTCACTCCCAGTTACGGCTCCAGCCTAGCTCACTCTCTGAGCTCCACTCACGTAGCCAGCTGTGTTCTAACATCTCCACTGGGGTGCCTAATAGAGCTCTCAAAGGTAACATGTGCATGACGGAACTCCTGTTGTCACCCCCAAATTTACTCCAGGTCCACAGTCTCCCAAATCTCATCCTTTTAATTGCTCAGGCCACAGATTTTGGTATCACCCTTAATCTCCCTCTTTCTCTCAATCCTCACATCCAACCTGTCATAAAGTCCTACAGGTTCTACCTTCAAAAGAAAAACCCTCAAACAACATGGGTTTGAACTACACAGGTCCACTTATACGTGAAGTTTTAAAAAATAAATACCGGCTCTTATTACTCACAGATTTCACATCTGTGGATTCAACCAACTGTGGATCAAAACCAATATTTTTGCTTTGCCACCTGTGTTTTTCCAACCGTGGATTCCAAACCATGGATTGAAAATACACTGTTTTCAATCGATGGTTGTTTGGATCCATGGATGCAAAAGGCTGTCTATAGAGTCAATAGTTATATGTGGATTTGGACTACAGGGGGAAAGGGTCAGTCCCCTAAACCTGCATTATTCAAGGATCACCTGTGTATCCAGAATCTAACCCCTCCTCTCTACTCCCACTGCCAGCACCCTGAGCTCGGCCCCCACCATCTCTCATTTGGATCATTGCAGGTGCTTCAAACAGGTGTCACTGTTTCCTCCCACAGGGAATATTCTCAGCAGAGCACCTGGAATGGTCCTGTTATCAGTCTGATTTTATCTCCCTTCTGCTCAAAGCCCTCCAGTTGGACCCTATCCCTCTCAGAAAGAAAAGTTGAATCCTTCCAGTGGCCTGCAGAGCACCACGCAGCCTGCAGCCTCCTCCTACTCCTCATCTCCTGACCTCACACTTTTCCTTTTCTTCTTACTCTGCTCCTGCCCACAGGCCCCTTGTTGCTCCCTCAGAAACACGAGGCCCACTCCTGCCTCACACCCTACACTGCCTCACCCCTCTGCCAGAAACAGGCTCCTGTGTGCACCAGGCTCATGCTCTCAGCTTCCTGAAGAGAAAACAAAGACTCACAGACTAAGTAACTTGCCCAGGGTTTCATACTTAATAAATCATAGGGTCAGAATTTTTATGCAGGCCTGTCTGATGCCAGAGCATCAAATAGCAAGCATAATTTTATGAACAAAATGAGACTTGTCTCAGAAATTTCACACATCTTAGTGAGGAATGTTACCCAGGGCCCATAGTCCTGCCTGTGCTTAATTAAAGGGACAAAGTGCCACTCCTCTCCAAGGTGGATCTGCAGAGGCTGGATGTGGTTGGTAGGCATAGCCCTCTGTGTCTGCTCATTCAACAGGTAAGCTATGCTGGCTCAGAATACAAGAATGGGTCAAATGTGATATCACCCTGCCTTCAGCAGGGGAATAATAGTATGAGCAATGCCTGCATACTGTTCAATTGTCTTAGATGGGGGTATAAAGCAGTGGGGAGAAGATTGAGTTCCAGGGCTCTATTTCTTAAAGTTCAAAACTTCTACCCCAGTGGGATTAAAAGAATCAAATTTATGCTTATTCCAGAGAGAAGCATCACCTCCAATGAGAAACTACCATGCTTCTAGTCCACTACATGATTTTATTTATCTTATTTCATCTTCAAAACATGCCTATGAAAACAGAGGCTCTGAAAGATTAAATAAGGTGCCTAAGAATAGACATCTACAGATGGCAGAGCTGGATTTGAATCCAGGTTTCTCTGAACACCAAGTCCATACTCTTTCCGTAATTTCTTATTGCACATGTAACCCCACCTTACAGGCAGTTCAGGGATTAAGAGATAAATAGATCAGCAAGCTGGGCACTAAGGCCCTCCAGGCACTCAGCTCCATAGAACAAGAGCAATTACAGACCCCACTCAAGGTCAGGGGAAGCAGGTCAGGATGAGGTGAGGATCTTCAGGACTTGTACCATGGGAAGCAAAGGCAAAATTAATACACTAGCCTTCTTACACCTGGAAGGGGCCTGCCCTTGGGCCTCAGCTAGATTCCCCCAGCCTCCAACTAACGGCTGGGGCACACTGGTTATGACGGCTGCACAGTGGCCAGCGCCCCAGGGAGGTACAGAGGCTGGTGGAGTTGGGTGCTCATGTCAAAAGGCTACATGGAGAGCAGCATTTGGGAAGGAGCCTGAAGTATAGGTAGGAGGTGTGCAGGTCTTTGTGGAAATGCAAGGGGCCAGTTTCAGGCAAGAGCACCTGTGCTGGGGCAGGAAAGCATCGGGAGTGTTTTCAGGAGAATGAGTGACCCAGTGTGTCTAAATTGATACCGCAAGCAGGAAAGTAATGGGGAACAAGAGGACGATGGTGGCCATAGCACACAAGGCCTTATCTCAATGGGCCTCTGGGACACAGTAGCTGCTTGTGATCAAAGCTATGTTTTCTAGAAATTAATTTGGTAACAACCAGTAAAGTGGGTTGTAAGGAAGTGAGGGAAAGAGTCAAGAGGCTCCATAAGAGTCGAACACTATGGCCAGCCTCGAGGCAGGACAGTGCCAGCAAGACAGAGAGGAACGGATGTGAGAAATACTTTGTTCCATTCCTTGGAGGCTTCTAGCTCCCTCCTGCCTCAAGGTATTAGCATGGACAGTTTTCTCTGCCTGGAACCTTCCACATTACCTCACCCTGCTTCATCCCACCCACTGTCAGGCTCTCTGCCTTCCCTGAGCTCCAGAGACTGGTCCAGGCCCCCGGCTTTACACCCTCCTTCACAGCACTTATTGCCACTACATTTGCCATCTGTGTGTGAGTTGGGGTGGGGTGCCCCTCCAGCCAAGCCTCACTGTCCACCCCACCACTCTGCTCCCAGTAGCTCCCACCCAGCTCTCTCCTTGCTGTTTCACAGGCAGTTTATCTAGGGATTCATTAGATGTCCATGCTCACTCGGAGAAGTGACGTGTTCAGGGTAATAGGGTGGAGGGTGGGCCAACTGAAAGCTAAGAGCTTGTGTGGGGCCCCTGCCCTCACCATTGTCTCCTCTTCACCTTGAGGGAAGCTCCTTATTTCCCCATCCACATCCTGAGCAGGCTGCAGAAGCATTTATCATGCTTCCAAAGTGAGTGACTACTGATGAAAGGTTCAAGAGCTCATAAAAATGCTCCTGGCTCACAGTGTATTATGAGTAAAAGAAAAGGAATAGCAGGTACTCTTCAAGTGTGGGAGCCAAAAAAAAAAAAATGCTAATTAAATGTCAGGGCTGGAGTTTAACCCACTTGACTGTGGTGTTTCTATTCTAGAGTCGTGAGGTTCTCCTTCCCAAAACCCAGGCTCTGAGGCATCCAGCCTGGTTTAAAAGCTTACAACAGAAGCCAGGTGGTGTGCTGAGGGCTGGAGCCGGGAGCGGGGTTGGACAACCTTTCTAGCTTTTCAAAACTTCAATGATGCTGAGAGGAGTGATAAGTGTCTGTGAAGTTGGGGAAAGCCACAAGGTACTCAAGTCTTCTTCCTCATGTCAAGAGCAGAGAAAAGAAGGGGCAAGGGAGGGAGGAGCCATTTCTTAGTCGGGATAGGAGGAGGAGACATGTCTTGAATTCCATCCAAAGGAGAGTATCTGAAAGCAGGCAGCTCAGAAGTTCAGACCAACATGGATGAGGCTGAGGCCTGACATCACACATAGGAAGAGGCTGGCCTCGCCTGGCCTAAGAGCCCAGACTCAGCTGCTCGCACTGCCCATTTGTATTCTGTCCTGACAGGAAGCCTAGTCACAGGCCTCACAGAAAGCGCCAGCGCCATGTGGAGGGTTTACTAATGTGCTCTATCTGAGGAGCCTGGCAGACCTGTGGCCAGATCTCTGCACCCACCAAGAGCCTGCGGGTTCTCAGACACGGTAGTCACTGAGGGGCCCAGGGCCCTTGGGGTCCTGCTCACTTCCAGTGCTGGACCCTACATTAGCCCACTACTTTGTGGAAAGTAGAAGGGGTCCCCTCCCTGCCTCCTGCCCCACCGTCTTCCAAGATGAGTATGGCTGGCAATAACAATGATAGTCTCCAGCCCCAATGCAGTTTCCCAGCTTAACAGTTCCAAAGTGCTTTCCCCGGCCCTTATTTTTTCTAAACCTCATTACTGCCCTGTGAGGACAGATTCATCTTCCTATTGTGCAGCTAAGAAAATGAAGGCCCAGAGGCGACATGACTTGCCTAAGTTCAAACAGCAAAACCTGACAGAGCCGGGACTCATTCTCCAGTGCTCTCTCTCAGGCCAAGCCTCCAGAGCTGTGCTGTGCGGTGGGGGAATTAGCACTTTAGGGCCTGTGACCCTGGCACCCTGGATTCTCCCCAAGGCAGGCAGGATGGGGCTAGATGCCAGGTTGATGGTCACAAAGAAACTCAGGCAATCAATTCTTAAAAAACTAAATTCT